>CM066234.1:0-1382443 GCA_033675125.1 Athetis lepigone | reverse complement strand
GATTTGGGGTGTACGTGAACCCCTCAAAGTGTCAGGCTATTGTAATTGGAAGCTCTTGCATGATGGTCAGAGTGTCGGTTAGCTCTCTCCCTCCTATTATATTTGACGGATTCGTCATTCCCATCAGCCAAAGTGTTAAAGATCTTGGTTTACATCTCTACTCCACACTTGGCTGGCAAAGTCATGTTTCCAGTGTTAGCCAAAGAGTCAACGGTACTTTACGATCCCTATATTGTCTGAAAAACTTTTTGCCTGTTAAGACGAAAACTATGCTTGTGCAGACCTTAATTTTCCTATTATCGACTATGGTGATGTGTGCTACTTTGATCTGAATGCAGTCCTGTTGGATAAGCTGGATAGGACACTAAACAACTGTATTAGGTTTATATTCAACCTAAGGAAATACGACCATGTATCGAGTTTTAGGGCTGATCTCAAATGGTTGCCCATTCGTCAAAGGAGAAGTTTGCGTGCTTTGACAATGCTTTACTCCTTGCTCAACTCTCCTTCTTCGCCTTCTTATCTTATGTCTCACTTCCAATATCTTTGTTCTTCCCATGCTAGAAATCTGCGCTCTTCCAAAAATCTCCTCCTGCTTTGCCCTACCCATACTTCTGATTTTGTTCATTCTTCTTTTTACATTCAGGCCATTCTTCTCTGAAATGCGCTTCCTCTTGATATTAGGACGGCGACCAGTCGATATGCATTTAAGCGGAAATTGAAGATTCATTTACAGCAGCAGTATTAAGCAGACTTCTTTCATAATTTACTTTCACTTATATATAAATATATATTATAGATATATGTATTTATTTACTTATGTATGTAGTTATTATGTATATTATTATGTATTTTTTTTAAACTATTATACTTCTATCTTTTTAGTTTTACCACCATAAATGCACCTACTATGCTATCTCAACACCACCCTAGGTTGACTGGGAGAGAATGCCTTTGGCATTAAGTCCGCCTGTGTACCGTTGTGCATAAAGTGTAAATAAATAAATAAAGCTTCATTTTTTAAATGTAATAAAAACCTTTGTTTCAGGCTGTATATGCCCATATAATTATAAATAAATATCTTAACCTTTCTACTTTTAAAATAAGTTATTTATTGCCTTTTTCATAGCTACTAACCAAATCACAACACGCGTCATGTTAATTTTTAAGTTCTGTCCATGTCAGAATTTAATAAAAAATAGTGGAACCACGTCGTGAGTGACCTCATTCAAATAAAAAAAAAATATTCAAATCGCGAATTAACGTTAAAATCGCATAAAAAACACAGAACATACAGTCAAATTGATTACCTCCTGCTTTTTGAAGTCAAAACTAGATAACTCTTTCACCACTACGTAAATCAAAAGATTAACACGCATATATAAGAATAAAATATCACAGGAATAATGTGTTTGTCACTGAAAAGTAAAGTTCAGCGGAAAAAGTTTGCAATAACTCATTAAACGTATTGACAGACGGACAATTTGGAACATGGGCGAGTTTCATATTATATGACCGTATTATTGAGCTTTACGTTTAGTGTCGGAGATATCTTTACCGATAATTTTGTAGGACTAGCTTTTGCCCGTGACTTTGTCCGCACAACGTTGGTTAAAGAAGATGCAAAGGAATTTGTTGGGTTTCTTTTGATAAGATTGAACCAGAGATTCCATGCGGAATAGTTCTAATAGTCACCGCGGCTCCGGAACATAAAGGGCAATCGAAGGAACAAGGGTGGATTTTATTCAGTAGAAGTCTGACACTCCCTCCCGCCGGTCATTTGATGATTTCACAAAAAAAGGAAGTTTTGTTTAAAAATAGATTACATCTCTCTTTACAATCCGATTTGTTTATAATAAATTGAAATTAGTTTGTAGTTTACAGTTTTAAGATTTCAGCAAAATCGACTGACCACCATTTTCTAGAGAACTAAATGACTCAAAGCAAATGTTTTTTTTTTGGATTTATTAAGATAATTATCTTCTTCCTGCCCCTATCGTATTTTTACTTGAGGTCTTTCCAAGGAGTCCTGTCTGTCGTCATGCCATCACTTACTCATTTTTTCTTCGTATCAATCTTCAGGTAGTACATCATCTTTTAATAAAAGATAAATGCTATTTTTTATTTTTTTCTTTACAAAGTCTTTAACACATTAAATAATCTCGACCTTTTATTAATTAAGTCTATTAATAATACGCCTAGCTTCCAATCTATCTCGGCTGACGAGGAATCCCCATTTTCATAATGTATTAGTAATTTTCCCTTTCCGCAAAGTAGAGGCATTCAATTCACTTCTAGTTCATCGTTGATATGGTTAGTTGACCCTCGTCACTGTACCAAATGGTCCTCGACCAAATTTGCAAACGCTATCCAAAATATTTATTAATTTTATACGGTGAGAATTTATTAAGGGTCCACCTAGTTTCTTTAGTACCACGTAATTTTAAAATTAATTTGTTTATCTTTCCGTCCTGTAGTTAGCCACAACATACAGAGACTTTTGATATATAATGTAAAGTGGAGTAACGTAACAAAACTAGCAAAATACTGGCTGAAAACACCAAAAAAAAAGGGCAGCATAGTAGCTCACGATTAGATGGCAGCTACAGGATCCTCGAATGGCTGTAGTCCATTGGGGCCTTGACTAATTTTAAACAATATTATTTGTAGGCAGGAGTTGGGTCCAAATAAATTTTGAGTTACCTTTTTATTAAATCCCGAAGATGGCCACGGTCCTTTGACAATATGGCTTCTGACTTATAATCTCCCTAACCTTTTTCCTAACTATATTATCACAACCTAGTTACTGTGTTGGTGGGTACAATAAAGTTCTACGACTAAAGATATATAATTCCGAATTTCCTATCCAAAAATACTACGCACCGCACTATAATTTCACAAAAAAGATCAGCCGAGTAAAAGCGAATCAAAGACATTCCTGCGAAAAATAGACATCACTAATTCGACGCAAAACAAAAATACATTGAGTGTTTGCCATTATTTTGTGCGGAAGTTAAAACGTACACGACTGGTCATAAACTATTTTAAACCGATGACTTCCTTGCGATATGGAGTCAATCTATGAATACACGTGTAGAAAGTCACGTTAATCCATACTAATATTATAAATGGGAAAGTGTGTCTGTCTGTCTATCTGTCTGTATGTTTGTCTTTCTTTCACGGCAAAACGGAGCGACGAATGGACGTGATTTTGTAAGTGGAGATAATTGAAGAGATGGAGAGTAACATAGGCTACTTTTTGTCTCTTTCTAACGCGAGCGAAGCCGCGGGCAAAAGCTAGTAGGGCATAAACGTTGGAGCTTGTTGACTACTTATTGTCTTGGGCAAACGTAACAGCTCACTTTTTAAAACCCTATAACAATTATACTTAACTAGCTGTCCCCTCCAGGTGACCAGGGGGCGTACCACAAGCCCTTTTTTTTTTTTTTTTTTTTGGTGAGTGGGAAATCATCCAATGACTGCTCCCGTCCTGGGTGCGACGGGAGGGCGTGTCAGACTCTTACTGACTAAAACCCACTCATGTTCCTTCGATTGCCCTTTATGTTCCAGGGTCACGGTAACCACTATAAACATTCCGCAACCCCGGTACCACAAGCCCTTATAGCAGTATTACTTTTATATTGCTTTCAGTGGGAAAGAGAAGGCGCTAGACAACGTGTCTAGCGCTGTCACTTGCACACTCCTGCAACAGGACTAAAACAATCTTACTTTAAACGTCATGGTAAGGGGGTAGATAGTGTCAAAAAACCTCAAGCAAAATTGATTTCTGGGAAACGATATTTACGTCATATTTTATTTTATGAAAATAAACAGTAAATAAAGTATAATAGAAGTTTAAAAACGGTACGGTTTTATTAAATACTACCTATTCCTCGCGGTTTCACCCACGTAACGTTAGGTTTTTGGTTACTGCTTCGCTCCCGCAGGACATAGCGTGATATTATATAGCCTATGTTACTCATGGATAATGTAGCATTCGAATGGTGAAAGAATTTTTAAAATCGGTTCAGTAGTTTTTGAGCCTATTCATTACAATCAAACAAACAGAGTTTACCTCTTTATAATATTAGTATAGACTAGTAGTTTTATTAATTCTGCTTGTAGAATCGGCTTTTTAATCTTTTCTAGAAAACCGTCTATATCAGAGTGCCAAAGTTCAAACTATTAGAGCAGGTTAGACAAGTTCACATATGGGGTATAAATATATCTGCAACATTACTTTAATGGAGCCATTATCAGTAAAACAGAACAGTGTTCCAATAATCATAAAAAAATGCCTTGAACTTTTAGAAGTCCAAGGAAATTTGTAGCTGCTTTCAATCATATTATACAAATAGTCCATTTAAATGTTAAATTTTTTAATGATTGGGCTTGTAGTGCATTTGTCAGACGATGCAATTTTATATTTTAAATCTTGATATTTAAGGGGATTGACCCCCTTGAAATTTGTTTTTTTTCAAGTTAAATCCAATTTTCTGGTGTTTGTAACCCCTGGCCCCCGGCCGCCATCTTGGAAAAAGAGCTTCAAATGGTGGGTCAGATAATTGTGGCAACATACTGTACTTCAATTACTGAAGAAGAAAAAAGAAGGGAAGAAGATAGAAGTTAACAGAAGTATTTTATCAGTATTAGAAACAAGATCAATAACAAACAAACTTGCATATTTACAATATTAGAGCTAATATGACTCCCACCGGATATGAACCTGAACCCATGACATTGGCAGCGTACCGCGAAGTTGTCCTACATTCTTATTATTTTGTTACACACACGTTTCGATATTTTCTGTCACTCATTCATACATTCCTGCCATTACTTGGCTGGGTGCCAGATTTTTTCCGCCTTAGCCGGTAATGGAGAATGTAACACAGAATATTCGTTGTAGTACCACTATTTAGTAACAAAGTTGCTTACCTACCGCGCGTACTCTGAATCACGTGAATCGCAGATTAGAAGGACCTTACACAATTTTGTGCAATTCCCGTATGTAAAAAATGCGACTTGACTTAAAAATAAAAATTAATAAAATAACCTTTACTTTGTAAATACGTAAGTTATGTGTACTTGTTCTAATTTGATTCAATTTTAATTTAATTTGATTTAATTCCAATTTAAGTTGATGTACTAAAATTTTAAATTTGATTTAATCTGGACTTATATAATGTACCATTATCGTCTTAAATGTTAATATCTATGCGCAAGCTGTGCACACCTTTAAGTGACAAGTTCACTGTAATAGCTTAAGCTTAAGGATTCAATCTATAAGGATTTTGTGAACTAGTCGTTGGAGTGCCATAATAAATAAATAAATAAATAAATAAGTTTTTTTTTTGTGGTCAGACTTTTACTGACTAAAACCTTGTTCCTTCGGTTACCCTTTAAGTCCCGGGGCCGCGGTAACTGTTAGAACTATTCGAAGCGAACGATAGGGCCGGTGTTCCCTATCTGGACTACTCTGAGAAGTAACAACCGAAACAAACTCAGAGGTCAAAGTCTCTTTTAAAGTCCATACAATATTGTATTGGTCAAATTACGCGAGGACCATGATCTTTTGATGATAAAAGTCTCAAATCTGTCTGGATTTGAGTGAACATGTCCAAACAGTGCAAGCATTTGTCAAAAGTCGTTTACCTCAACTTATAACGTACATACTTACTTGACATAAAGTCCCCTAAGTGGCGTCTACAGTGCTCCGCCATTGCGTTCTGTCTCGAACTACATGTCTCACCTCGGGCAACGCTTCTGCAATACTGCAATAACATCAGATCACATGTCGGTTTGTTTGCCATCTAATTAAATAATAATAATTAAGAAAATATCCATTTTAGTGTCTAAATAAAGAATCCCCGTCCTCTTTGAAGCACAACCAAAATCCGTCTATGTGACTGGCTCGTACGCCACGCATATTCAAAATGTTTTACGCGTTTCTGCAGGTACGGATTGCGAGAATCAATTTGCGCGAAATCGCATTATTTACACAGCTTAAGATTCCAGATTAAGTTACTTGAGTACTTTGAAGACCCAGTTCAAATCATCAATATATCATCGAGTGTGTAGGGAATGACGTCGTAAAATCCAAAATGGAGGCTTTCAAATGTCAAAATGTTGCTGTTATTTTTAACCGACTTCAAAAAAGGAGGAGGTTCTCAATTCGTCTGTATGTTTTTTTTTGTATGTTTGTTACGCGATATCTCCGTCAATAAAATTGTAAACGGATTTTAATGGTTCTTGTTTTGTTTGATAAGTCATGATTCAAGGGTGGTCCCATAATTTTGTGGCGATCGGTTCAGTGCTTCTCGAAAAAATCACCAAGAACAAAAAAAAATTACGAATTATTCATAGACGATGTGTGCTTTTTCTTGAAGTTTCTATTTTCGTTTTATAAGATTACTTTGAAAAAATTACTTTGAAAGATACTATACACAGTCAAACATTGGGAGTCGACACTAAAAAGTAATAAATAAAAAACTTTACCAAAAAAATAATAACCGCCTTCAAAAACTAAAAACCCAAAAATAACTAAAATTTCGGAAGTCGGTGGCTTCTCTTCTGCCATTCAATTTGTGTTGCCACCGACTTCCGAAATTTTAGTTATTTTTGGGTTTTTAGTTTTTGAAGGCGGTTATTATTTGTTTGAAAAAAGTTTTTTTTTATACTCTAATCTGTATTTAGCATAGATTAGTCTATTGTTTGTCGGAAGGGGGTATTCCTCGGAGCGCTCCTGTTTTGAAGCGCTCCTAACGAAGCGCTCCTAAAATATTCCGCCAAGCGCTCCTGTTGGGAGCGCTTAGAAAATCAAACTAAAAATATTATTATTTCATTCCTCGAAGCGCTCCTATGACGAAACACAGAGAAGAGCATGAAGTGTTCGTAACAAATTATATCGATAAACATTTCGACGGCTACTAGTTGCTCATATTAAAACTAGAAATAGCTAGAATAACTTAATAGTAAAAATAAAAGCTTTGATGAAAAGTACCAGGGTGGCAGAAATTGCCAGGAGGCAACTAAATGATCTCATATAAATTGTACACCAACGATTAAAGTCTAAAATTATTTTGTTATTATTCACTATAACGATCTTATTATTTAGTAATTGTTTATTACCAAAATGTAGTTATAGATATATAACAGTACATAACCTATAGCTATCAGGAAAACAGAAATGAACTAGAAGTAATTCCTTATGCGATACTACTCAACTTGTATATTATAATAATATAGTTTTAATAATTAACTTTCATGTTATTCCTTTCTTTCATATCCATCCCAGCAATAGGTACCATAGATTGATCATAAATTAAAACAAACTTTTCCCTTTTCGCCTATTTTTTAATAAAACAAACTTTTCTTAGTACACAACTTCATGTGACGTAGACGCACTTGCAACTAATGAGTTTAGAAGACAAAAAAAAGCGTATTCGATGTAAACTAGTTCCGGAAATGCTCGGCTGCATTCGGAATCACTCGGTAACGCGACCACGCGACTAGGATAAAACAGGGAAGCGGGGTTGACAACAGCGGCTAGTGTCTTGTGTCACTAAAGTACGTAGTTCCAGTTCATTTATGCTACCCTAGTAGTTTAAAAAAATAACAATTATGATAGTTGAACTTTAAAACGTCGATATCGATATCGTTTCTTACAAATCCTTCATGCTCTGCCCTATGGTATCGTCACGTCATAGGAGCGCTTCGAGGAATGAAATAATAATATTTTTAGTTTGATTTTCTAAGCGCTCCCAACAGGAGCGCTTGGCGGAATATTTTGGGAGCGCTTCGTTAGGAGCGCTTCAAAACAGGAGCGCTCCGAGGAATACCCCGTCGGAAGTCGCTATTTAAGAGTTAACTAATTGCGTTGTATCTCGTTAGCATCTCTCTCGTCACCAAAGTTAAAGGGCTCATTCACCGTTCGCCTATACCTTTACAGTTGATTACTTTTGTGGCATTTTCATTACCTTCTATTATTAGACTATTTTGAACCCGTTTCCATTACAGCTTATTTGTATACATATAAGCTTCAATATTGTTTAACTTTGCAACACTTTTGCAGATTCTCCAAATAGAAAATAACTGTGGTACATTTGTTGCCAGACTTCTGAACGTATTGCTAAATCGATGTGAATAAATCAACCCATCGAATTATGTTGTTTAGATGAAACTTGGCACGGGTCATATCTATCCTAAAATTGTACTGGTTCCCAAAGAAACAATATGATTGGTATCATGTTCAAGTGAATCGAGATGGTTTTCTGTTTCTCTTAGAATATGCTTTTAAGCTAATTAAATAAAGTGAATCTGAAAAATCTGACCGCACGTAGCTTTGTAACGTATACATATCGTATTACAAAGCTACGTGCACTCAGCTTTGCCATCATGGAACTAGATGCAATAATCTATTGAAGGGTTTAGAAATAATCTCAAACATTAATGTATTATCTACTATTTAACTAGCTACATTATCAAGAATAATATAATTAACAGTGATAGTTTTCTAAAATTGGGTGATTAGAACCGGAGATTATCCCCTACTCTCAAACCTTTTATCGTATCGAGTATCCATTCACAAAAGCTACGTTTCGTTTAGGACCCAACATATGCCTTGCGAGACACCAAGCGAAATCTTTGAAACTTCACATATACACAGATATTTAAGGTAAGATATGGTTTCACCCGCATCTCTACCTACTTCTCCGCTCACGTAGATCATTAACGTGTTAATTAACTATACAGGGTGTCCCACGGCTGTGCTATATGGAGGGAAAGTACCATAAATATTGTAGATACAACATTTTACTGAAAGAAGACATTATTTGAATTTTAAAAACATTTTAAACTGTACTCATAGATATTTAAATAAATACATAGTAGAACCGGGAATCGAACCTATTACTCAAGAAAATTAATCAGCCTATAGTTTCATCCTACCGATCAAAAGGCTTCATCACAAGGATTATTTTTTGCTAAATAACATAGTGTCCAAAATAAAAGAAAGACCATGAATTTTTAACCGACTTCAAAAAAAGTAGGTTCTCTGTTCGACCTGTATGTATGTATGTTTGTCCGCGATTATCTCGCGTTTGGCTGAACCGATTTTAATGCAGTTTTCAGCAAAGTGTTTGTTACATTCTGGGGAAGGTTTTAGTATATAACACTTATGGATATCCCGTGACGTTGCCCGCATAGATCGCGTTTTGCTTTCTTGGATTGTAGATTTTCAAAGACGATTGTATGTTTGACCGCGATTATCTCGCGTTTAGCTATACCGATTTCGATTCGGTTTTCAGAAAAGTCTTTGTAACATTCTGTGGAAGGTTTTAGTATATAACACTAATGGATATCCTGTGACGTTGCGCGCATAGTGCCGTTTTCATTTTATAAGATTATAAGTTTAATTTGAGAGCTACCCTAAAACGTAGTCAGACACTGAGACTCTAACTAAAAAGTAAAAAATAAAAAGCTTTTTTAAAAAAAAGATAACCGACTTCAAAAACTAAAAGCTCTAAAATAACTATTTCGGAAGTCGGTGGCTTCTCTTCTGCCGGTCGATTTGTGTTGCCACCGACTTCCGAAATAGTTGTTTTTGAGCTTTTAGTTTTTGAAGTCGGTTATCTTTTTTTTAAAAAAGCTTTTTAGCATTTTTGATACAGAATTTGTCAATTTTTCAAATGCTCAAAATGAGTCCCTTCTTCTTGAATACAAATTGATGACTTTTGATTATTTCGTTCCCTGACGATTTTTGGTCTTGTTGTGGTGGATATTTATTTATTTAAATGATGCGTACTACTCAAGTGGGTAGTTATGATTGTCAATTGTATGTTTACGCCAATGTAAGCTTTTAACTTCAACATTTCACATCAAATGTTACAATTCACGGTCTTCCTTTTATTTGTGACACTATGTTATTTAGCAAAAAATAATCCTTATGATGTAACCTTTCGATCGGTATGATAAAACTACAGGGTGATTATTTTTTCTCGTGGAACAAGTTTGATCCCCGGCTCAACCATTTAATTATTTATGAGTGCAGTTTAAAATGTTTTTAAAATTTTAATAATGTCTTCTTTCAGTAAAATGTTCTATCTACAATATTTTAGGTACTTTCCCTTCATGTGGCATGGCCGCGTGACGCCCTGTATAGCCTTTAGTCTTCAGGGATAAATACTAAATATAATTATATTATCATCAAAAATATAATGGGCTAGTTTAGTATACTAGTGTTTATTTATGAAACATTTCTTTAACTGGAGCACCAGACCCTTCGAGTACATGATCCTGACGACCATCTTCGCCAACTGCATCGCTCTTGCCGTCTACACACCATACCCCGCCAGTGATTCAAATTATACTAATTGGGTTCTTGTAAGTATCTATTTACAGCTTTGGATATTTCAATAACTAGTTCTTTTGATTCCTAATTCATTTGTGTTTATAAAGATGTTTTTTTTTTGTACTCTTTCATTATGTTGGAATTCCAAGGCAATATTTGCCCTTATATAGTCATTAATCAAAATTATGACAGTGGATGTCGTCTTTAAATTATTTTTTGTCTTCTACAATAGGGATGACGACAATATAAAAAAATGGCATTCTGTTAAGTCCGTCTTGTAGATCGGCCAAAAATACGGGACACGTATTTTTTCCTTCATCAAAATAATTAAAAAATACAAAGATAAAGAGCAACAAAGTTCTGGAGTGGGGGCATAGTGGGGGCTTTTGACGCCGCCGTAATGCAAAAATTGTATCTGACCGTGACGTCACGCACAACTTCAACGCACTGTATCGTCGTCATTTTTCGTTTACGAGAAAAAAGAAAAAATACGTGTCCAAAATTTTTTAATAATCTCAATGACGGACTAATTACTTTTTTTTCGTCGTCTCGCCTATTATGATGTTTTCTGTTAATTGAAGAAATACATTTTACAAAAATATTATATACCAAATATCACATATCTGTTTATGCTTTGTTAGAGATCTTAAATAGATAATTATTTGGATTTAAAACCCTTTCTGATTTTTATATGTTTTTTACTTTAGACCAATTACATTAAAATAAATCAATTTGTTGACTTTGACTACTGCTGTCGCAATGTTTTCCTCGAGAATATTTTATGAAAATTGTAACGTCATCTTTACTTTATCATAATTTTTATTATTAATCGGTTTAAGACATCCATTCATTGATTTTTCATACATTCATTCACTAATTGCATAATTTTATTTACAGGAAAAGATCGAATATGTGTTCTTAGTTATATTCACTGGGGAGTGCGTTATGAAGATCATTGCGTACGGTTTCATCATGCATCCCGGCTCCTATCTCAGAAACGGCTGGAATTTATTGGATTTTACGATCGTCGTCATCGGGTGAGTGAATAATATTATATTTAATGACTATTGTTTCACAATTGTTGCATTCAGGTTTATCATTATGTTCTTGAGTAACATCTGTAAGTTATTTTGTTTCGGTACGTTTTATTGCTTTATCTATTGCTGGTTTATTGCCAAATAGTATAATTGGTAAACTGATGATAACTATGTGCTTTTGATAAAGTGCCTTACAAAGATCTGCGTCAATGTCTTAGGTTCCCTTCAGATCTTCGGTTGTTTATTTTTAAAGTAGTCAGCTAGGAAACATCAACTCCATCGTTCTATTAAAATAAGAAAAACTGTATTCGAATTCTGGTACAGATAGTGCAATCCACGAAGACGCGCCCCACTTTCCTCCTAACCGTTTACAGTATGTGTGTAAGCTTCCATCAATGTTTGAGTGTTATCGGTATACACTAATTACCTATGAATGCACACGCACACTACAATGAACAACACTCAAAAATTGACGTAAGCTTTCACACATACTAAAAACGGTTAAGAGGAATAGTGGGGCGCGTCTTCGTGGATTGAACTATCTGTACATTTAACTAAAAGCTTACACTCGTTCTACGTGACCTAGCTAATGCAACCTGGTCACCGGTTGGCTATAATCCATTAGCTTACAACAACAAATTACGTATTACGTATTTTTCATAATAAAGTAAACAAATTATGTCTGTTAATCGAAATCAATACTAATGTTTTCTTTTCTAATCACCCCAGAATGGTCAGCACAGTGTTATCAAGTATATTCAAGGACGCGTTTGACGTCAAAGCCCTGAGAGCATTCAGGGTGCTCCGCCCTCTACGCCTGGTATCCGGTGTGCCAAGTGAGTTGTTACTAATTAATCCTTTTAAAGATAACCTTCCTAAATGACCCACACTTTAATAATAGGCTCGCCCCTTTGTTTTTTTTTCGGAAGTTGATGATGAAAGTCAATCTTTTTTTTTATTTATTTAATCTGATACTTCGTCACCGTGAAGTTGAACGATTTTATGGGTCTTTATTTTTTCCGACTGAGAAACTGCGATGGTGAGATACAGTCAAATAAAAGCTAAGAAAAACGTGCTTAGTAATAAAGTAACGTACAATTATCCCGTTCTAGTATTTTTTTTTAAATACAAGTAGCCTTATAACATCTATTAACTTATGAAAGACCCGTCAACATCATTTAAGTTGTGGTTGGTTCAAGACCTATTACCATAATCTTTTGGTTTTTGGCTTTTTATACCCCAAATTTTCATCCAATTATTTTTAAATGACCCTTTCACCTCAATCAATATTAATATTTGAAACTTAACTTTGTTAATTCCACTCCAGGTCTCCAGATCGTGTTGAATTCGATCCTGAAAGCGATGGTACCGCTCCTCCACATCGCTCTGCTCGTCATCTTCGTCATCATCATCTACGCCATCATCGGGCTGGAGCTGTTCTCGGGCAAGATGCATAAGAGCTGCTACAATAAGCACACAGGTTTGAACTTCATTGATTTTCTTCGTAAACCCTTTCTTAGTAAACGAAGATACCTTTTCAAGGACATTTGGTAGTTAGTTGGGGTTACAGGTTATTTAGCCAATTATGTAACTGGTAAGTACCAGGTCATCATCATCATTATTACGTACGACTACTGGATAAAGGCCTTCCCCATTATTTCCACTTTATTAGTAGTTACTTGTTTCGTCTCGTTGTGGTAAATGAGCCCAGCGTTGGGTCCTAAGTCCAAATCTCAGGTCAGACGAATTAATATTGGATTTTCCATTAGAAGTTTATCAAAAGTAGCCTGAGATTTCGGAAACTGGTGTGACGACGGTCTTGCACCTGATCTCTGTTCGGTAGTCCTATTGGATTATGAGAAATAAATGGGTGTGTGTCTGTGTATGTACATACAATAACTTGTACGGTTACTTGAATAGTTTAAATTGAGATCGATTGCATGACCACAGTTTGGTCAACAAATTTATTTATTTACACTTTATGCACAACGGTACACAGGCGGACTTAACGCCAAAGGCATTCTCTCCCAGTCAACCTAGGGTGGTGAAGAGATAGCATAGTGGGTGCATTTATGTTGGTAAAACTAAAAAGATAGAAGTATAATAGATAACAAAAAAATACATAATAATATACATAATAAGTACATACATAAGTAAATAAATACATATATCTATAATATATATTACAAATATTCCATTTATTAAATTATTACACATATAAATTACATTTTTAAATATTAATACAAAATATAAACATTTAAAAATATAAAAAATAGTAGCCCACCGGCATCGGGAACAGGATCCAAGCTACCGGTGGTCAGGGCTCCAGAGAGAGGAACCTTCGGACAATACGCGCCGTGTCCAGGAGTACCGCCTTCTGTATCAGGCCCTTGACCCAACTGCCTAGCGAGAGCCTCCTTAGATGTTGGTCGAGGCTCTTCGCTATTACGCCATTAGCCGTCACGACTATCGGCACAATGACTGCTGAATTTACATCCCACATGTCGACAACCTCGCGACCCAAGTCAAGATACTTTGATTGCTTATCTTTTTCAGCTTTCACGAGGTTCTCGTCATGCGGTACAGCAATATCAACAATCATTGCGCGACGCTCTAATCGATCTATCACCACTATATCAGGCTTATTGGCAACAATAGTCCTGTCGGTGATGATAGATCGATCCCAGTACAGTGTGATATCGCCATTATCAAGAACTGGGTCGGGCACATACCTGTAGTATGGCACCTCCGATTCCACAAGACTGTATTTCAAAGCAAGTTGCTGATGAATAATCCTGGCTACGAGATTGTGTCTGTGCAAATAGTCTCCGTTAGCCAGACTAGAACACCCAGAAATAATGTGACGTATCGATTCTCCGGGACGGTGGCATGCCCGACAGATGTCAACCGTGCCGTCCTTCACAATATATTTCCGGTAGTTTTTAGTCATCATAACTTCGTCCATTATTGCACAGACAAAACCTTCGGTTTCTCCAAAAAGGTCACCGAAACGCAGCCAGGATACGGACGCCAGGAAATCTACATCGGGCCCATGTAGGACCCGATAAAAGCGCCCGTGAAGCTCTTTGCCCTGTCATACAGTCCTGCGGTCGTTAGTGTCCAGTACCACAGGTTTGCGCCAGTTCTCGCTCGCTAAGGAGAGCGGGGTGAGGCCCTTGTCCACCGAAACTACATCCCAATGCATCCCCACGGCGGCCGATAGGAAATACTCCCTGAGACTGCATATCTCACGGTTGTGAAGGGTCTTGGCGTTTAAAAAACCTCGACCACCGCACTTCCGCGGGATATACAGTCTCATTACCGACGACCGCGGGTGATGCATCCGGTTTGCAGTCAGCAGACTGCGGACCCTCCTATCCAAGGCGTCTAGTTCAGTCTGAGTCCATTTGAGTATGCCGAAAGAGTACATCAAAACCGGCATGACCCAACCGTTGAAGGCGCGCACCTTGTTACCGCCTGATAAGAGACTATTTAAAACTTTAGTCAGGCGGCCAAAGAAGCGCTCCTTCAACGTTTGCTTCATGTCGGCAGCGTTAATGCCTAACGCTTCCGACATACCCAAATATTTGTAGGTTTCAGTTGAAGAGAGGGACCTAAGGTGTATGGAATCCGAGAGTTGAACCCCCACGGATTCCACAATCTCCCCTCGCTTTACATGCATGACTGCACATTTGTCAACACCAAATTCCATTCTGATGGCGCTACTGAAAGTTTCTGTTACCTTCAGTAGCTTCATCAGTTGTAAATCGGTGGAGGCAAAGAGTTTCAGATCATCCATGTAAAGGAGATGAGATATGACCTGACCACCTCTGCGCAACCGATAGCCTAGTCCTGAACCCTCCAGCAATGTGCTTAGAGGGTTCAGGGCTAAACAGAACCACAATGGACTCAGACTATCACCCTGGAATATACCTCGCTCGATCCTTATTAGTTCGTTGCCCTCTCGAATTTGCCGACATCCCGGATAGTGAAGGACCGTCCTCCATTGCCCCATACATGACATCAGGAAGGTGCGTAGAGTTGCATCTACTTTGTACAACTCCAGCACCCTCATGAGCCACGTATGTGGCACCGAGTCATAGGCCTTCTTATAGTCTATCCAACATGTCGACAAATTCTTTCGAGAACGACGAACTTGCTGACTAATGGCCATATCAATGAGGAGTAGCTCCTTAGTACCACGAGACCCTGTCCTACATCCATTTTGAGAGGCAGACATGATAGAATTATGCTCAATATGGTTGTTAATTTTACCTCTCAAAATGGATGTAAGAACCTTATAGACTGTCGGTAAACACGTGATCGGTCTATAGTTTTTGGGTTCCGCGGTACTACCTGATTTATGGAGCAGGTGGGTTATTCCAGTGGTTAGAAACTGGGGCAACGATCCAGACTCTAAGGCTGACTGGAACTGAGACGCTAAGCAAGCGTGCGAACTGTGAAGCCATTTAATCCAGTAGTTGTGCAGCCCATCCGGTCCCGGAGATTTCCAATTAGGTAACGAACGGACTGCACAAGCTACGTCTTGGGGGCCGATAGTAATTGCCCCCATTTCCGGTATTGGCTCGCACGCTCGCTCAACATCCCGAATCCAGTCGCCCTCAGCATGACCAACGGGCACCGACCAGATGCTGCGCCAGAACGAAGACATGGCATCATCATCCGGCAGGCGCACATCGGCCACACCTTGGTCCGGTTGCTCCCAAGCCCTGTTAACCCACCTTTCGTTGCTCTGGAATGTGCGATTCTGAGTGTACCGCTCCACTCTCCGCCTGTACCGACGAATACGGTTTGCCCATGCACAGATCTTCTGCTTCAGGAAGTCGATACGCTCTGTGACGCCGGCCAAATAATCTTGGGGACTAATGTTAGTCCCCGAGAAAGCCCGCCTCACAAAGCGCATCACTCTAGGGCGTGTATTGCCCTCCCTGAAGCAGATAAGCTTGCCGATGAGTGCTCTAGCCTCACCAATACGACGCTCGATTCTGCATTGCCACGCTGGTACAGCTGATTTTGGCCGTGTGGCTGCGTCATTATTGGGAAATTTGACGTTAGCCACACGACACGCTGCTACAGCTGCGCAATACAGAATCGAGTGGGTATCAGCAAGGTCTTCGCTGCCATCAAAATAACTTGACAGCAGCGAATCCAGAGCACACACCAGCGCCATGTTTTTCTTTACAAATATTATTATTAAACGTGTAAGATGCACTACTCGTGTTGTGTGATTTTTCCACCGCCAACTCTTTTTTCAACCCTTTATTTCTTTTTCAGATGAGATCATGGACACTCCCCATCCTTGTGACCTTGACAACGGTTTCAACTGCTCTATGATCAGCGATGATATGGAGTGTCGGGAAGGCTGGATTGGTCCTAACTTCGGCATCACCAACTTTGATAACTTTGGCTTGTCCATGTTGACTGTGTTCCAATGCATCACGCTTGAGGGGTGGACTGATGTTATGTATAATGTAAGTATTGTATTTGTGATCGTAGATTAAACTGTTGTAAGTGAATATGTGGGTCTGATGCCTTAAACATTGAAACTGTTGTAATTTTGTATGTACAGTCAGCAAAGTATATAAGTATACAGGGCCGTCATCTACGATTGAGGTTTTCTTGAATACTAATGACTGTATTCAAATAAAATTTAACCTAATTGAAGAACTAGTTATTTTCTACTATAGTTTAAATTTTTATTTGAAAATATCTGTGGGTTTTTGAGAAAACTTAAACTGTATCTGACGGCCCTGTATACTTATATACTTTGCTGACTGTACATACATCGTTAAAATTTTGTCACTTTCCTAACCTCATCCCGTGGAGTCGGCGCATTACAAATCATCATCTCCTTCATATCATTCTTTGCACATTCCATCTACATCCGGTAAGTCATCATAGGACATTAAAGACTTTTAACAATAGGTCAAGAGAATATAAAGTTCCTTACATTGCATTTTCCAACAATAACACGATTCCATGTCACCGTTCAATTCCTAAGTTGCCTTATTTTTGTTTTCAGATACAAGATGCAATGGGCAACAGTTGGGAGTGGATATACTTCGTATCGATGGTCATCCTTGGAGCTTTCTTCGTCATGAACCTTATTCTCGGTGTGTTATCCGGGTAAGTTTTTATCAACTTAATAAATATCTTTAGGACAACTCACACACGGTCATCTGATCCCAAGCTAAGCAGAGCTTGTGTTATGGCAACCAGACAACTGATATACTTACTTATATACTTTATAAATACATACATATCATAGATACTTCTTGTTTATAATGATGGCCTACGTATAACAGTAGACGGCGAGAAGCTTATATAATGATGATATGATGGCTAGCCTCGGATTGGAGGTCCGGGTTTAATTCGTAAGTCGGATACAAACTGCTCCTGGGTTATTTCGTCACAAATGTCTCAGTAGTCCAGAGTTTTAAAGTTGGTGGTGTGATACCTTCGTGTCTTGGAAAGCACGTAAATTTATTGATCCTGCGCCTGATCCTTCCTAGGTCTTGTCAGAATGCCATTTCGTCAGACGATGAGAATGAGTAAAGAGGGAGTGCACCCATTATTGCACACAGATTTGCACTGCACATAAGAAAATTTGATTATTAGTCCTCAAACAAAACATTCTATTTACAGAGAGTTCTCCAAAGAAAGAGAAAAAGCGAAGAACAGGGGTGACTTCCAGAAGCTTCGAGAGAAACAGCAACTGGAGGAAGATCTGAAGGGTTACCTCGACTGGATCACACAGGCGGAGTATCTGGAACCGCTAGCTGACCAGCATGAACATCATCCACCTGCGGACCAGACCAGGGATTATGGAATAGGTGAGAATGGATATTTTTAAACTACCTTTTTTATAGGAACTATTTCTAGTTGCGTAGTTACGGGCTGGAGGAACCGTGAAGTTTTTATCGATAAGAGCGGTTTAGTCCATGAGAAATTTTATCCGTGTGCTGTTTAATCTGGGTTTTGCCCTGATGTGATTGCCTCTTTGTCTTTTGGCCTAATTCTAATCTGTCTCTTGCTTTATGTACAGAGGAAATGGATATTATGTTCTTTCCTACTCCTCCTTAGTTCCATTTCGGATCCAAGACAGTTAAATCGTTTTCTCGAAGACTCATCGAGATACATTGCCAGCACTTTTCTAGTGAACACCACTGGTAACGGCTTTGAAGTATTGCAGCAGTCGGTAATAGTGTCAGTAAAAGGTTAAAAAAAATCTATGGGGATTTTGTCACACAATAAGTACACAATGTGTAACTGAATTAATGCACTTTGAGAAAATAGTTTGTTCAGAACCGTTTACTGAATCGATTTTTGTAATTTTTAATATAGTTAATATTTTATCCCAAAAATAATTAAAACTACGTAAACTGCTGTCACACTTCCGCTGTACAGTCAAAACAAACTAAAATGGATGAAATACCTACTACGCTAGACCCTTATGCAAGTGCGACTGTGTGCATGCGTAGATTTGTAATGTAACTATAATTTTCTCCCACAATCTGTACAACAAATTTATAAAAAAACAGTGTTTTAAACATAATAATAAAAATTCAGTGTATGTATTATGATTATAACATAATATTCTAATTGGGGTGTCTGGTGGTGTGCGTTAATTCTGGGACATGTTGTATAACCGTTCAGGAAGCTGAAAATGCTGACTCTGTTGCACAATAAACGCACGATCAAAATGATTAGGCACTGAAGTAAAATATTGTAGAATACATTTCAGGTCCGACGCAGAACGAGCACGACTCCACTGATCACCTGGGGATAGAGACCAACGAACAACAGAAAGTATCCATCTGCAAAGTTTGGAAGAAGGATTTTGATAAAGTAAGTTATAACATAGTTATTATATTTTCACGCGATCATCGAGTTTGGTAGTTAGTGTTGTGTTAGTATTGTGTTATTAAGAACAAAAAAACATCTTGTTGACTCGTATTTATTTATTGTAAAGTGCATTACTATAATAGTAACAAAAAAAATCTAAGTATAGTAAAAGAAACGTTAACAACATCATTGTTTTTCCAGGTGAACCGTCGAATGAAGCGCGCGTGCAGAAAAGCCGTAAAATCTCAAACTTTCTACTGGTTGATCATAGTGTTGGTGTTTTTGAATACAGTCGTGCTGGCCAGTGAACACTATCAGTAAGTATTTATGTAATATCAAATTAACTTGTTTTATGATGGATAAGGACCGTTGGGCTAAAGTTTCTATGCAGTGAATGCCAGGGGATGAACGGCGTCTTTGAGGCCTGCCCAGGAAAAGGTGACGAGATGGCCTAGTCTACTCCTAGTTGCGTACCACCATGGCTGGTTCGAGGAAGCGAAGGAAAAAGGAGTCTAGCAGAACTTGGCGAAGGCCGTTGATCACCAGTGGAATAAGCTAGGGATAAAATATATATTTTTGTACCGTTAGAACCCCAACGTAGATAAAGCGTACAAAACGGTAGCCTTTTACCACGACTGCGCTGTCTATCCATGTGTAACCATTCGTGTTCGTTCGTTTCGTCGCACTTAAACTTTTGGAGGTATGAGGAACAGAGTGTCAAGACCCTCATCTTCCATTAAAAAGGAGGGTTATCCGACCAGACGGGTGACGTATCTGGTACTGCCCGACGACGGTTCTAGTCGGGATTTTGTATATGTGCACCCATTGATAGGTTACATGCAACATTCTATCTTCATAAACGGCACACTAACGCACACATACAACTAGATGTCAAAGTAGGATGGCATGATTGATTTGTTTGTAATTTGATTATATGATTTATAATGTCATATTTATAATGTAATCATGATTTATAATTTGGTCAAATAGCTACATTTTAAATTGCCACATGCTGACAGCCTATAACTTATCTACGCTTTTTTACTTATAATATCATTGTGTGCACCGCAAACTCGCAACCCTATGTTTATGTCGCAGTCATCTGGTTGAATCAGCTATTTGATTATATGACTAGCGTGTTCATTGAATAGCAACATTTAATTGAATGACTAGGGCGAAAGCTGATTAAACAAGCGTCACTCAACGTCCAACTAGATAGCTGATTGAAGCATAGCCATTTGAACAGAGCGGACGTAATATCAGACAGGTGATTGTAATTTAGTTCATTTTTTTGCCACTGCGTCGTTAGTATTAGCCACCAAAACAAATATGGCGTAAATAGCTCGCGCAGATAGCACTGTTTTGATATTATTTTTGTTAAATTTACTTTAAAGTGACTTATTCTTGATAAAATAGTGTGACAGCATGGATTTACCTATTGAACGCCGCCGCCGGCTAGTTTTAAAGTTTTTTTTTAAATTAAAATCATAATAAAGTGTGTCATGTCATGTCCTCATTTTTGTTATGTAAAGGAAGTTAAGTTTTTAAGTTGCGAACTTATGGTCACCCTAAACAAACATTACAAAGTCGACTATATCCCATTAAACGACAATGCTAAATGACGTTCAGTCAAGTCGTTGAACGTTACATTAAACAACTTGACGAGTTGTCGTTTAGTCATTCAATTAAATGTCGTCATTCAATGAACGCGCTAGTCATACAATCAAATAGCTGATTTAACCAGATGACTGCGACATTTATATCGCGATAGGATGCCAGTCGTAGGTCACGTGTTCAGCGATAGATGTCGCCACAACGTACTGGAGAATTTTTGATGTGAAACATTTATAGCCGCACGTAAAACAAATTTCTGGCGGGGCGACGCATGCCGTGGCGACGCGTCGCCACACTATGATGGTGTATATATACAGTCACAGTCTTGTGTACTGTGTGGCGATGATGTAATGTCGATGTTTCACATATGCCAGGTGTTCCGTGACGGCTCACTTTTTGATGTGAAACATTTAAAGCCGCACGTAAAACAAATTTCTGGCGTGGCGACGCATGCCGTGGCGACGCGTCGCCACGCTATATGATGGTGTATATATACAGTCGCAGTCTTGAGTACTGTGTGGCGATGATGTAATGTCGATGTTTCACATCTGCCAGGCGTCCCGTGACGGCTCACTTTTTTTTTAAATTGATTTGACTGAAAACTGTCTTTTTATTTCCAGACAGCCAGAATGGTTGGATCTCTTTCAAGAATACGGCAACGCGTTCTTCGTCGCTCTCTTCACTTTAGAGATGTTGGTCAAGATGTACAGCTTAGGGTTACAAGTAAGTGATCTATGTTTCAAGCTATTACGTGCTTTGTTCTTGTTTCGGCTGCCCGCATACGTCCGACAATAGCGGGCCATCCACTAACGTTCATTCCTGCCGGAATGTACAATCCTTACAGAATGAACGCCAGTGGATTTGCAACAACGAGAAAGAATGACGGTATTAAAATCCCACCATCCATCCCGTCGCGACAATCCTTACGGAATGAACACCAGTGGATTTGCAAGAGCAAGAAAGAACGACGGTATAAAACCTCGCTACCAGTCCTGTCGCTACTGGCGCGACGCGCGCTGAGATCAAGTTACTGTCTGTTTATAAATATAAATATGTTCTGCCTAAGTGTAGGGCCTGAGTGCCCGCTCAAATCGAGCGTCTAGCAGGGCGGGGCGTGCGGCGTCCATATCAAACAGATGCATTTACACGTAGGTGTCCTGAGTGGCGACCTAGTGGCGCGAGAACAACTTGCACGCAACGCTGCACGCTCCGCTCAACGCTCCGCTGAACGCTCTTCACTCAGTTCGTACACTAAGGCATTTTGATGCAGGGTGATGCAGAGACAAATCATGGTAGATGCAAAATGCAAAGGTACAAAAATAATACCAAAATTAAATATATATATTTACATAATATAGTAGTATATATATAAATACATATAGGTACACTCACATAAACATAAAGATAAATATAAACATAATTGTTGCAAAATGAAAATAATCCATAAAGATTATTCAAAATGACGAGCATTCCTTTCAAATGACAACAATCTTCATAAAATAGGAGGATTGTCACCATCCACACACGCGCAATCCCTCGGTATGGCTGACAAGATGCAAAGTGACAGGAATGTACACAAACGTGTGGATGGTCACTGAAGGATTGTTTTTCCTGCCGGACTGGCGTGTCGTGATAAAGCCAGGGGAAAGAACGAAGGATTGTGGTTTAGTTAGTGGCTTCAACGGTTTTATTTTATCCCGTCGCATTTCTGTACGGATTGAACGACGGGACAAGCCTGAAGGAATGAACGTTAGTGGATGGCCCGTGAATCGGTCTCGTGTTTGAAAACGGTTTCATTTAGCTCAATTCCTTGGTATGGTAATGACTGGTCAAGATGTTTCTCATGCATAAGGATTCTGGCTCGAAACCGGGCAAGTACTAAGGTGTCTTAATCGTTATTCAGAGTCATATTATTATGTATTTCCTAAGTTTATCTAGAATCCTGACTGACTGAGCTAGAAGCAAAAACTCAAAGTAAATCAAAGATTTTAATTCAAACAGTATCATTAGTTAAAAAAAAAAATTGAGCCGTCACGGGACGCCTGGCAGATGTGAAACATCGACATTATTTTGTAAAAGTAATATGATTGAAAAGAAAAAGCGTGGCGTCGCCACGACATGCGTCGCCACGCCAGAAATTTGTTTTACGTGCGGCTATAGATGTTTCACATCAAAAACGTGGAGTGCATAGAAATCTGTCATGGTCAAAGTTTAAGTATTTTCAATTATAACCATTAAAGCTTAAAAAGGTCATTCACAAAATAAATCTTTTTTTTTCAAAAGTTGATAAATCTGACGTATGCGGAAGTCCTTCTCATCACGATTTCTATCTGAGAGCCAAGTGCAAGCGTATGGAATAAACGTAACATAATGGAATTAACTGTTTAACACGTAATGGTGCCGATTCTCTTGTCCACAAACTACGTAAATTTAAGTTAAGTGCATCTTTCTCTTTCCATTTAATTAAAAAAAGGACAGAAGATAAAATATTAGTTAAGTCCTGTCAAATTTAGACACTCCATGGATAATTTAGACGCATTTTAAAATCATGGCGTCTAAATATACGTCAATTTTCTTCCGGCGCTGTCTAATTTGACAGGATTAAACTAAATTGTATCTTCTGTCCTTTTCTTTAAGAAATGGAAAGAGAAAGATGCATTTAACTTAAAATTAGTCTAGTTTGTGACCAAGGGAATCGGCACCTTATCTATTTAGTTTCGTTTTTCTACATCTTAAGGTGAAACTAATTATGCCAGTAACCAAAATACAATAGATTCAAGGACACGAATAATGCGGTTGGTTACTGCGTATCGCAGGTTCGACTCCTGCGCTTAATAAAACTTTTAGGGTCTACATGTAGTTCTAGGTGTTACAGATGTAATTTGTACATTTGTAAGCGTACATACGATAGATATAAAAGAATAATTTATACAGACTCTAAACGGTAGCGCGCTCGCACTAGGCCCACAGAATTCATCATAAAGCTAGTAACAAACTATCGACAGTTGTTGTCTTCTGAAGATCAATCTAATAATCTAGGGTCTTTGTTACCTGAAATAAATAAAATAATACTTTTGGGATTGATCGCATTGTAACCTTAAGCGTAATCTTTATTTTTATAACATTGAACAAAAATTGAAATCCCTGACTCTAGTTCTAGGTGATTTATCTGTGCAATAAATCGTTGAAAAATGAGTGGTAGTAGGTATACTTTTTAGGGTCCCGTAGTCAACTAGGAACCTTTATAGTTTCGCCATGTCTGTCCGTCCTCGCTTAATCTCTGTGACCGTTAACATTAGAAAGCTGAAATTTGGTACCAATATGTATATCAATCACGCCGACAAAGCGGTCAAATAAAAATTGGAATAAAATGTTTTATTAGGGTACCCCCCTTATATATAAAGTGGGAAGTGATTTTTTTTATTTCAACTCTAACTTATGATATATTGTTAGATAGGTATTTAAAAATGAATAGGGGCTTACTAAAATCATTTTTTGATAATGTCTATAATTTCAGAAATAAACACTCCAAAAATAAAAAACAATGTGCCCCCCCCCATATTTGAACCATATGTTTAAAAAATCTGAAAAGTAGTACAAAATAATTTCTGCGTATTTAGTATGTCAACGTAACAAATAGTCTTTTTTTAAACTCATAAATGGGAACACTTATTGTGACGGACGGGAAACTACGAAACCCTACACTGAGCGTGGCCCAACAGGCTCTTGGCCAGTTTTTTATATTATAATCAAAATAATGAAAAAAAAAACATCGCATTTAAAGAAAACCAATTCAGTGGTGTTTGTATGTGAATAATGGGACTTAAGGTGTGTGCGTGTGTGTGAGTGAGGGGGTGTGGTTTATGCACACTCAGAGTTAACTGAAATCGCGACTTCGAAAACGGTCGTGTATAATAGTTTGTTTCTAGCTGTTGTACATCACAATTATTTATACAGGGTTGAATGAAATTACCTGGCTATTGGCAAAGTATAGAAATAACACTCTTGCAGGCGTTGACTTTGCTCAGCTGTACTTATATGATAATAATTTAAACAAAAAAATGTGTGTTATTAAATAATGCGTAAGATAATATAATATCGTGATATGTTGTGGATTCGAATCCTTACAAGTATCTATTATGCTTTTTCAAAAACCTATGTACTTTCTTTAAGTTCAACTTGTACCAAAACTTGAAGGATCTAAAACTAAAATTAATGAAGGCCTGCAATCGCCAATCCTCAAGCAGACGTGGTAATCAAAGCTCGTGTTTTCTTTGTGTAGGAAGAGGCCTTTGGCCTGCAGAGAATATTAAGAATACCCTGTCGTTTTCTATTCCGCCAGTTAACTCCACTCAACCCAGTTCTATTATTTTAACCAGTTAACACCATCACACACTACATCTCCTAACCTGCGCTTAACACCTCTGCTTTGGTTGCTGTTCTTCTTCAAATAGTTCTTTATCTATCACCTTCGTCTCCGTTAAGTTGCCTCCGAACATGTTCCAGGGTTACTTCGTCTCGCTGTTCAACCGTTTCGACTGCTTCGTCGTGATTGGCTCCATCAGCGAGATGGTACTCACTAAGACGGAGGTTATGCCCCCTCTTGGGATCTCTGTGTTGAGATGCGTGAGGCTGTTGAGGGTTTTCAAGGTTACCAAGTAAGTTTGCTGCAACGACTGGTTCATTCTAAATATAACTAAACTAACGACTTCGACTGACTTTTGATACTCTCGTTGGTCTTTTGGTCGCAAGCGCGGTTGCTGAGCCTAAGGAGTTAGGTTCGACTCCTGGATCTAGTAAAATTTGCCATTGGGTTTTACCATTTGGAATTTGTGATAAAAGCTCGTAAAGCTGTTGTTACCCATCACATGCAAATCTTTGACGATTGTGATAGAAGAAGCCAAAAAAACAACGAATTATTCTTCGGGTTTTATTTTACCCAGTAACTGGGTTCTGGAGTTCTGACAGACAGTCGCTCCATGGCCTCCTTTTTAACCAGCTGCATTTAGTTACACTGGAAAAGGACTATCCTAGTTAAGAAAGTTCGATGGAGACAAGATGAAGCCACTCAATTATACCAGTATCAACTGGTATTATTGAGTGGCATCTTGTCTCCATCGAATTTTTCTATAATAATATTTTTCTAGTTAGGGTGATCCCTAACTTGAGGCAACTCTGTAATATAAATATTAATAAAAATATTTTAAGAAAGTCCACAAAAAGCACATCTTCAATTCAGATACTGGCGCTCCCTCTCCAACCTGGTGGCGTCACTCCTCAACTCAATCCAGTCGATCGCCTCCCTCCTCTTGCTGCTGTTCCTGTTCATCATGATCTTCGCGCTGCTGGGGATGCAGGTCTTCGGCGGGAAGTTTAACTACGATCCAGTGGAGGAGAAAGATCGACACAACTTTGATTGCTTCTGGCAAGCTTTATTGACAGTTTTTCAGGTATGAATCCACTAGGAAAATAAGAACTGTCACTAGGGCATCAGTCCTGTTAAAAAGGCCTCTGTCCTCCTTTTAAAGGGCTTCTGTCCTTCTTTTATGGGACTTACCAGTCCCACTTCTTCTAGTACATGACATTGTATGATATTATACGAAAGACAACATTTTATTTAATCTGAACCATAAATATTAAGTGGTGTTAAAAGCAATATTTATCATGGGTATAATGCATATTTTTTTAAACGGTTAGTTTAAAATATAGGTCAAAAGGGTACAAATATTTCAACTTATGTATGTGGATGCCTATATTTAAACGATTTCTTCCTATTTCTAACGCTAATCTAGAAACTTTAGGAAAGTCGCTAGTTAAAACGAGGTTAGACGTGTTCATTTATTCCCTATTCATTATTTGAATTAAAGGCTCCTCTATCATTGCTTCCAGATCCTTACAGGTGAAGACTGGAACGCGGTGATGTACGAAGGCATCAAGGCTTATGGTGGTGTTGGCACGCTTGGGATCCTCGCTTGCATATATTTCATCATTCTCTTTATATGTGGCAACTGTATCCTTTTATTAATTCTTGGTTTCAGTGTATCTAGGTAAAGCTTGTAAGTGTAACTCATCTCTTTCACCCCATTATGGTGAAGTGGTCGCCAACGCGACTTTTGAGCATAGGAACCTAGGCCCTACTCCTAGACCAGTCAGTGTTAAAAGACTTAGTAGCAGCTTGAAGTGAGCAAATTGGCAGATATTTCCGTACCTAGTAAAGCACGTACAGACATTTGTCTCACGACTTATTTTTTAACTAAAAACACTTAATGTATATTTAGCTATTTTCCATTAAGATTAGCAGCCTTAGTAGAAAAAAAGTAACTAGCAATAAATAAGAAGTAAGTAAAACATTTGTTTCAAAATTATATAATTATACTAAACTACTTCGCACAGACATCCTACTGAACGTGTTCTTGGCTATCGCTGTAGATAACTTAGCTGACGCTGAATCGTTGACAAACATCGAAAAAGAGGAAACGGTAAGTAAAAACTGATAGAGAAAATTCAGCTTTAATACTTGAAAGTTAAGGTATAAATAAAAATGTGGTTAATTTACAGGCTCCTGAAGAGAAAGAAGGCGGAAGTGTGGCGGCGGCTGAAGGAGTGCATATAGATACTGATGATGAGTACATTCATGACGATGATGTATATACTTCAGACAAGTAAGTTTAATGTAATCTAATTATTTGTCTTAAAAGACTTATGACTGTACATAACTTTTAAAAAGCCCATTCGCAACTTAAATAACTTACGCTAAAACAGAAAAAGAAAAATATGAATAAAGAAATATGTGAACCACACTATAGCGATGTATCCTTTTACTTGGTACTACGCTGCCTACATATCAATATTAGTGATAAAGCGAAACTATTCAAGCTTATAAGAATTGAGAAATAGCACGTACTCGTAGTAGCTGGAGAAGCTAAGGCTTAAGAACTTCATAGATACGCTCGTACCGGTAATGTCAATTACAACTGCATATGATGCAAAGACAGTCAAGACGTCAGAAGTGTATTTTTATCATTTCATAAATAAAGTAACAAATCACTTTTTAGTTCTGAACGAGAATATGAAGAAACGGGTTCTGAGGGAGAGCAACAAGAGGACATAGAAGGAGAACTAGATGAAATCATTGACGAAGAAAATGAAGCAATCGAAAGAGCTGAAGAGGAACAGGAGAGAGAAGACCAGGAGATGATGGAAGGTCATCAAAGGAATCATATAGGTATAATCGGTTTAGATGTTTAGGTAAATGACTCATCGACTAGTATTTCAAATATTTGCAAAAATTATTTTTATGTATTATGATGGGGTTGTGGCTAAAATTGTGGACGAATTTAAAGACTGTGCATTTTTTGTTAATGATGAATATCCCACCTAAGACTTCAAATTATATAATAAATTCATAAAGACAAAAGCTAGTGAACACTTGCTAGAAAAATGTGCTGTTCTAAAATTTTTAGATTAAGAAAGTAATAAAAAATTGTACTACTTGTAAATAACGCTACCGCACCAGATGCACAGGGTGTAATAACTATAACAAAAAGCTAACCAACCAAAAACAGTGAACACAGAGTTGGAAGAAGAACCTCGGCTGAAACGTAAACCCACGACCTCGTCGGCCCGGCCGCGTCGACTCTCCGAGGTCGATATATGCGACACTAAGAAACCTATACCTGATGCTACCTCCTTCTTCATATTTGCTAAGACCAACAGGTTAGGGGGGGACGAAGATTACCAGAAACTTATTAGATGTTATTTTTTTAAGTATTTTGTTTTTTGATTTGTCTTTGATTGTGGGGATAGTCCTGTGCTCGTGGCGTTCGTAGGCCTTTTTATTTATTTGATTCAGTATTATTTCCATTTTTCATTAGAGTGTGTGAATATAAATATGGAAACGTTTTGTGTTTACACCATGGGTAGGAAGTTAGTTTCATAACTGTGTCTTAAATATTTTGCAGATGACGATTTGTATTTTATAAGTCAAGCGTCACAAGCACGATTTTTTATATAATCATGAAAGTTGGATTTGATATCAACACTGTCAAAGACAAACACGTTTTTCACTTTTTGCCTTACGTCTTTCTCTTCTTTCAATTAATTAATTATTAAAAAATATTATTATTTATAATTTCTACACATTTAGCTATTTTCCACACTTGTGTTTGCGTTTACTTAAGCATTACAATAATTACTTGATAATTTAGTTGAGGCATTCTAGGTACAGGGATTTCGGCATGGTCAATAGTAATAGTGGGACTATTGGTAATCTTAAGATTAAAATAAATTTAGTGCTAGACGATAGTGTAGAAAATTCTGTAATTTTCCTTCACAAAGATGGCGGTCAATCTGAAGAAGAGGGAACACTGGTAACTGCCAGACCACGGCGTGTGTCAGAACTGAATATGCCAAATCAGACGCCGCCTATACCGAACGCTAGTAGTTTCTTCATATTCTCACCGACGAACAGGTGAATGGTGATGACTTCATCACCTGGTGGTACCCATGTCTCATTGTGTCGATTGGCGTTGTGTTGTCCTTGCAGTGATTGGCATTACATATCATCGACTGTGACTGTCCCTGAGTCTGTTGGAAACTGTATTTCCTTGTAGTGTGTCCATTAACTTATTTCAGAGGATTCTTCCTTCAATCTATTGTTTTTTATTTTATTATAGTTGATTCCTTTAGAACAAAAATGATCTTCAGTTTATCCTGTTTCGTTCTTTTCAAATTCACCAAACTACTAAACTTCCCAGTGAATAGAAACTTCTTTTCATGTTTAGTTTTTAAAAAAGTTCTCATTCTAAGTTTATAACTCAGTACCGTTTCCAACATCATATTCTTCATTCATATGTCCCCGTGATGCACGAACGATATAACCTCCATTCAGTGTGGAATAATCAAAATTAGATGAACAATTTCTCTTTCAGCAATGAGTATAGTGGGTACCGAAATCTGTGTTTCCCATTAGAAGTTAGGTTTGTTTGTTTAGTAAGATAGGTTTCAAAGCATGACCTGAAATCCCTTAAGAATCTTCATTTTGAAAAGTAGTCCTATTTTGGCTTGCAGCGTTTACGAATACACTGCAAGCAACACCCGTTCACGCATGAATGTCAAATTCGTAAAAACTGTACGCCGAAATGGACAATTCTGATAAATTTTTTGTTACGTCAAATTGCATGCACGCATGATGTGTACCGTATTATATTTATTTGCCCGTTTAATGCATGTGCTTTTATCACTGATTTTTGTAACATGTGTCTAGATTTATGTGGTGTTATATTATTAAATAATTTTTGAAACACACTTTAAAATTCAATCTCTATTGTGATCAGTTTCTTGCTCTATCAATATTACTGTCAATCTAACTGAATATTAAAAATGCTTCCTTTTTTATTAAAAACAAAGCAATCTTTAATCAGGTATATATTTTTATCAGAAATATTCTTTTGTTTCGATATTTTCTTAATATTTTCTGGTGTGTTTCCTTAATCATTCTCTCTCTCGCCAAAATCCTGACACAGTTGTTTAATACTAGCTTCCGGGTGTTCTGCTACAAGATGTCATCATCATCAACGTTCGGGAACATTATCCTGGTCTGCATCATGCTTTCTTCCGCCATGCTGGCTGCTGAAGATCCACTGGATGCTGCACAGAGCGGGTTTAGAAATTATGTTAGTATAGATTCGTATATAGTAACCTAATGGAGCTAGTTTACTGCCTTATCTACATAAAGGACGGTATTACTTTAACATACATTGTTGGCAATACCTACAATCAGTGCAAAAAAACTCAATACTTGTTGTGCCTGATGACTTTTTATGTTTATCTTTATCTTCGTGAACGAAACCTGAACTTGTAACCATTAGACGACTGAAATTATCAACCAGCCTTGAACAAGCTTTACCATGTATGCTTAAGGCATTAATCACCGTCAGGGCTCTTGCCATTTTCTTTTCAAGCCTTTGCTTTGCTGAGAGCCAATAAACACACCATTTCTTTTTCCAGTTGCTAAGTCAATTCGACGTGTTCTTCACGGGCATCTTCACGCTGGAGCTGTTCCTGAAGCTGATCACTTACGGGCTGATCCTCCACCAGGGTGCCTTCCTGCGGTCCGCCTTCAACGTGCTTGATATGCTCGTCGTCTGCGTCTCGCTAGTCTCTATGAGTTTTAAGTACGTTATTGATATGTATAATAATTTTCTTATGCTTGACTGTCATATTCAGTTTGTGAGATTGTTACTGAACATGGGGTCTTGGGTAAAATTCTCAGGCGGGTAAATCATTATTGGGTTTTTCCATTAGGAATTTCGCAGTAACAGCCCAGTGCTCGAAAGTTAGAGGTGCTGGAATTTCCGATTGCCACCACTTTGTGCGTATCTCTTGCGTTCTTAACTAGACGACCGAGAGTAAAAATCTGCCGGGGAAGCATTCATTATAGTTATGAGATCATCAATAATGTTTATGTTTAAGTTGAATCTTCACACGGCTGTACTTTTATTTACTTCTAAAAATATATCGAAATGTTTATAAAATATTTGAAAAATACATCTTTCGTAATGCTTCATTAATTGCAATTTCAGGTCGGGTAGTATATCGGTGGTGAAAATATTGCGAGTGTTTAGGGTGCTGAGGCCTTTAAGGGCCATCAACAGGGCCAAAGGCCTTAAGGTCAGTAGCACAATTTTAGACTTTCTATCAACTAATTATCAAGTAAAAAGCATAGGAAAGCATAACTGTTATAAAAAAAGAGTAATTTGAGTCGACCTTGAAATGTGAAAAAGGTATATTTTTTACAAATGTCAAAACGATGTCTCCAGATAGTAAACATTAAAAGAGTAACAGTTAAAAAAAAAATTATACTAAAATTACTGCATCTTGATTACATTTATTTTTAATCCGCAAAAGAAAAATAACTCAAAATTCAATTCAAAATCGATTTATAACGATAGCGTAAATCGTTATTTTTTTAATGTTCTTTGTTTGGAGTTACATAGGTTCACTTTGTGTTAATCGTGAAGAGAATTTATTATATATTTATAGTTATCTAAAGTCCAGCCGATGTATATTTTAGTATATCTATCTACATGGATGATGATTGGTTTTGATTGTGACATATTTTTAACTATGATCAACACTTTTTAATCTGACATGAAAGTACATATGTTTTTCCATGATTATAGCACGTTGTACAATGCGTGATCGTTGCCATCAAAACGATTGGCAACATATTGTTGGTAACATCGTTACTGCAATTTATGTTTGCTGTCATGGGCGTCCAAATGTTCAAGGTAGGGGGCAAATACCTTACCTGAAGAATCTCACACCTTACTCCGTTACATAAAGCGTCTTGTGTGCCCACGAGTGAAGACACGTTCATAACTTATACCACCGATATACAATAGCTTTTCAATACACCTTTGGGTATAAATATGTTTTAATTCACACTATTTTGTCTTTTTCTCTTTTTTTCTTACTCATTTCTCATGATTTTATTTTTATACTTATATTTTGTTCTACTTTGAAACCCAACTTTTTATTGAAATTCACACTTTAAACAATTTGCAATGTGTGATTAAACATCTACTTTTATTATTTGTATACAAATTACTTAAGTCTGTGCAAGGGCAATACTTAAACCAGGCTTAAGATATATTACACAGGTGTATTTCATTTTAAGCTTTGACTAACTTTTGTGCTTATTTATTTGATGTTTCTGCTAAGCTTCCATATCTTAAATACTTGGAAAGCTTCGCACCTTTTTACCCTTTTATATGATTTTAAGTATTTATGTTGTGTAATGCTTCACAAATTATCCTGTGTCCATTAAAAACGTTATTGGAGTAATATTGAGAGTACGATGAAGAAAATCTTTGAAACAAAATTAGCATGTTGTCAACTTGTCGGTAGAAATAATTTTATTAGTTATTATTTCAGTGTCGTCAGTTAGTTTAAGCATGAGACCATTAATACAACCCAAAGGTGTAGTATATGTGAGACCAATCATTTAGATGACTAATTTGACCTTTATGTTAGAAGTTATAACCTACCCCCTACCTTGGCGTTTACTGAAAAGTGGAGTTCTAACCTTAGCAAGTGGTCCCTTCGGCCTATGTAAGATATCCCATGTGATTAAACATTGGTTTGCTTGTCCCCCTATGTTTCCGTGGCCGCGTGGTGGATTTTGTGGACCCCTCCCCCCTTGGTAACGTATGCCCCGTCAACTAACTCACTGAATCTCCGTTAACAGTATGTCGTGAAGTGTGTGATAGTAGCAATTAAGACTATAGGAAATATAATGCTAGTTACGTATTTATTACAATTTATGTTTGCTGTGGTCGGTGTACAGTTGTTTAAGGTGAGCCCTGGAACGTTTGTTGGTAGTTGAATAAAGATTTTCTAACTAAGCACTAAATATCGTAATAAAAACTTTGAATACCTAATTAAAAATACTTTAAATCTAAGTATTTTCCTTTCTTAATATGTACAGCCCAATAACGGTGAATAATAAAATAACATTGAATCCAACTAGTTCGAAGATCTTTCAAAGCATGTAATTTTGTTATAACCTATGTCGCATGTCCTGGAGCCCTAATCTTAACAGCTTGTAGTTTAGGAAGGTATAATAAGTTCGTGTTGTTTTCATTTCAACAATTACATTAACATGGCATATGTTTTGGCAATGTGTTATGCTTCTTTTATAGGTTCTTTATCATGAGAAATGGGTTCATTTAAAATATTCTAATGGGGCAGTGTTGTAGCATACCTTATTTTTTTTTTCAAAATTGGCTGCAACACATTTAGATGTCGTGGCATGTAACTAATTTAAACACTAATTTGAAATAACATTGGCATTGATTTAATCGCTGAGATTTTGTTTCAGGGCAAATTTTTTAGGTGTAATGATATTTCTAAAATGACAAAGGATGAATGTCAGTGAGTATATTTGTCTATTTGTGCTTTAAATTATTGAAACATAGTTCTTATTCTACATGAAATAATGATAAATACCGTGTTTGAAGAATATATCATTGTATAAAATATTTTTTTACACAAGTAGACTTGAATCAAGGATAATATCAAGTATAATTATATTTTTTCAGGGGAACGTATTTAGTATTTGAAAATCGCAACTATTTGGTGAAGGACAGAGAGTGGACGCGTTATGACTTCCATTTTGATAATGTAATGAAAGGAATGCTTACTCTCTTCACTGTGTCTACTTTTGAAGGATGGCCAGGGTGCGTTTATCTCGATGATTTGATGATTTTTTCAAATGAATTTTCCAATTATTTCACAAATCGATTTAGACATTATGCATTGTAGAATTAATCAACTTAAAAAGTATAAAATTAATAATTTTTGATTAAAAAAAATAACTTCAGCACCAATGCAAGTCTTAACACAAATTCTAATAGATTTTAATTTGTTCCAGGTTGTTATACGTCTCTATAGATTCGAATGCTGAAGATCGGGGTCCCATAACTAACTTCCGTCCAATTGTTGCAGCCTACTATATTATTTATATTATTATAATTGCCTTCTTTATGGTAAATAAATATCTTGTTTCCATAATGGTTTGTTCAAAATAGTGTATATTATTGGTAGTGATATTTATTTTATGCAATATTTTTAGGTAAATATATTCGTCGGTTTCGTCATAGTGACCTTTCAAAATGAGGGAGAGCAAGAGTATAAAAATTGTGAATTAGATAAAAATCAGAGGAACTGTATAGAGTTTGCGCTAAAAGCTAAACCGATTCGAAGGTAAGATTTATTTACACTATATTTGTTTTCATATCTTCTTTTTTTTCTGCCTTTGTCCCATATTTTGTAAACTTTTAATTGAATAAAATTTTATTTCTTATTTCATATTGGGCATTATTATGTAGGCCATAACAAAATATTGTTCTTCCATTTTATCTTGTCTTTTCAATAATATGGACCACCCCAAAAATAACCAGACAACTTGCAATTGCACTAGAAAAACAAGACTATAAAAAATAAGAAGGAAATCCCTCATTTTCTAAAATAAATATATAATTCTAGGTACATCCCAAAACACAGAATCCAATACAAAGTATGGTGGTTCGTGACGTCACAGCCGTTCGAGTATGCAATCTTCGTGCTGATCATGATAAACACCATCACTCTTGCCATGAAGTACCACAACCAACCCCACGAGTATAGCAAAGCCCTGGACTTGTTGAATATGCTATTTACTGCTGTTTTCGCTTTAGAGTTTATTTTTAAACTTGCGGCTTTTAGATTTAAGGTGAGTCTAGTGTTATATTAGTATGATGGTTTGTTCTGTGTCTGGGTGGCATTTATCTATAATATAGGTGTATTTATAAATTATATAAGTATGTTTATCAGTTATTTGGTTACCATAACACAAGCTCTGCTTAGCTTGGGATCAGATGGCTGTGTGTGAATTGTCCCAAGATATTATATTATTATTATATTACTTTAAGAAAATTCTTGTGGTTAAAGAGACTGACTGTGTCTCTGGGTATCAAGGTTCAGTTGTTATTTGAAAATAAATACTTATAATAAAATGAAAGATTTATCGCCTTTGGTAACGTTGAAACAAAAATGAGCCAATTGCTTATGTTCGAATTGTAACTAATCGGGGAATTTACACATTTGTAGTTTATAGTTTTATTTTGTTTATGAGACAGAACGCTTACCGAGGAATATGAACCTTATGAGTTATTTTAAAGGCATTAAACAAATTGTATGCTATATTACTATCAGCGAAACAATTATCAGAATCAGAATTGCACCTTCAGAGACTACTTTTGGTTAATATCTTTACCTTTTTACATCACGACAGATCATATTTTTACAGAGACCGGGTACAGTGCCTGTTGGTTTTCTCAAAAACGGTTTATGCCAAAACCGACAGGCACTATTAGGCAATTGGTTATAAAATATAACAAATTCATGTATATCATCATTCTTATCCAGAACTACTTCGGTGACGCGTGGAACACCTTCGATTTCATCATCGTCCTCGGCAGCATCATTGACATCGTTGTCTCCCAAGTAAACGAACTCAAGAACCAGGTAACGGCACAGCGCACTCATAGAGATACACTTCTTAGAATACACTTTCACTATTGGTATCTTGTTTTGGAATGACCAACGTTTTGTATAATATTAATAGCGTTAGAAGGGATAAGGCGATAGAAGCTTTTATCATGGAGTTGGTACTTGATTCCAGACTTTAATTGTACCTGTAATTATGTTTATTTATCGTTGGATGCCAAGCAAGCTGACAGCTCAATAATACCCCCTATCTTTCTCTGATACATGATATATATAAACCCTTTTTCACATTGTACAGTCTTTATTCATATTGCAACATAGCGGCAATATGAATAAAGACTTAAAATCACTTAAAAATACTAGCTCTATTTCTTTCCAAGAAGATGAATGTGACATTTCATTCCTTAGTAAACTGGAATCATAAACAAAATCCACGGTAGAAGCATCAAAAGATCCCATACGTTTATTTTTCGACGTAGCGATTCTATGATATTGGTATGTACTATATTTTCTATGTCGGTGCTCATTTGTTTTGCCATAGTGTAAATAATAACAACACAGGACAGTTTTAAGCCTTAGAATTAGAAGTTCACTTTAGAAAAGCATAGATAAAATAGCACAATTAAATAAAACGAGATTAAAATGTAAAATTGTGTAGTCCTTATAAATATGGATAGGTTTCAGAGAAACTAGAACTAAAGGCACACATACTGTAAATAAGCATAAGTAATTTGATCATTCCAAAACTTAGATAGCATAGTTACTGTCCCGAGCATGGACAATATTATCGATGTTGTAATAACAGAAGATGCTAATGCTCTCACATACGATGAACCTGCTGGGTCAGCCATTGAAGACGATCGTGTTGATTTCAGGGAAGTGGCATGCCTAGGACACACGTTGTAAAGGTAAGTTGCGCTTTCACGCTAATTGTTTAACTGAATTTGTAAACGTCATTTAATCATGAAAAATCCATTTCTTAAGTCTAACTGCTAAGATTATAATTAAGTGGAAAAATCAAGCAGTATACTATTAAAAATTAGGCTTTGTAAAGCAGTATGACTGTTTTCCACGATAACAAAAAGGCACTAATTTCAACATTATAACTGCCATTATTTGGCCGTACTTTTTATACTATGTGGATTTTTTTGGTCTTGCACAACCTGTTAGAAGATGATTCTACCCATGATAATACACATGATCATTGACAAATTTTATATCATGAATTATTTTAGAAACAATATCATTTAAAATATATATATACCGTAATTGATTAAATGACGTATATTTTTAACTGAACAAGTAATTAGTAATAACAACTGATTAGAATAATAAAAACTAACACATAAACAATTAAACAGCACACTGAGTACATTTCGCACTGTTTTAGACTTAGATAAAATCAATAAAGAACATAACTGCTATATTGTATTATACAAAGCAATTAACCCTTATGGTGCTTTAGATGTACAATGAAAATCTTTGGGACAGTAACGCAAATGTAACATTATTTATACATATATTATATACTTCTTCTGAAGACAAGAAGGCTAGACACGGCACATCAATCAACGCACAAAATCGCACTGATGCAAGTCAGCAATAAAGTAGAAGCTGTATTTTAATTGCTTATTATACAATAGCAAACAACCAGCTACAATATTTAAGTTAAAAATTACCCCACCATCATGGATGCCCTCTATCCTAGAGAGGATCCGAAGTGGACTATTAGACTCTCACTGACGAAAAAACTTGTACAGGTAGCATAAATGGATCACGTGGTTCTTAATAAAAAAGTACAATAAACTTCAATATTCCTTGAAACTTTATATTTTATTCATTGATTCTCGATCTCTGATATTTCTTATACTTTATATTGATCTTCGAAGTAACCAACGGAATGGTGGCCAAATTCGCAAGAAACATACACCTAATAGATCCGGTCAAATGTACAAAGATCTTTTGCAATTAATCACAAAAATATGAAAATCATAGTTTTGAATTCAATGAATACTCGTGAACCCCTTCACTATTGTAAACTACTTTTACTGACAGGCGACTTTTGTCGAGAAACGCCCTTTCCATACCACATGTTAAATATAAAATCAACAAATCAGAAAAAATATGGTTCTTTAGCAAAAGCTACATCACTTTCATACGACCTAGGGTTGCTATTTTCTTTATGTCTTTATCATAATTAACTTCTTCACCAGTAATACAAAAAGAGACCTACATGATTTTAAAACCGGCATTTCCTTACACCACTGCACACTTTCAACTCACATGCATCATAACTAAATACTTACAGGAGAGCTCCATACCTTCAATAAACTTCTTTCGCCTATTCCGAGTGATGAGGCTGGTGAAGCTGCTCTCCAGGGGTGAAGGCATCAGGACCTTGCTGTGGACTTTCATCAAGTCCTTTCAAGCTCTACCATATGTCGCATTGCTGATCCTTATGTTGTTCTTCATTTATGCTGTCGTTGGGATGCAGGTTAGCACCGAATCTAGGATAAGTAGCCATTAAAATTAATAGAAATTTATTTATTATAATAATATTAGTAGTAAACATGTACACTTCGTATATCTAGATGACCGTATGTTCTGACTATACGTTTACAGGTCTTCGGAAAAATTGCGATAGATGATGACTCACCGATCACTAGGAACAACCACTTCCAGACATTTCCACAAGCTCTTCTTGTGTTGTTCCGTTCTGCTACTGGTATGTACAAATTATCTTTCTGAACATCATGTAAGGAATCTTCATAAATTGCTCTTTAAAACTAAGATAAGAGCTAACTCCAACTGACCTATTCTACATCGCGCTTTTTAGTTTTCCGAAACATTAGTCAAAAGATCATCATAAATTTTATTTGCTGTAAAATGTGGTAAATACATTTGATGGTAAACATTTTGATATAGACTAACACATCTTTGTCAGGTTGTTGACATGCAAATAGTAGGTACTGTCATGTTATATAACAATACATACTATGTACGTATTTTTACACACACATAGTTACACAACACAATAATAGTAGTCTAGGCAACTGACATTATTATAATGACATTAATTTACATACATTCATTCATTTAAATTAATATATACCATTTAAATCATAATTATTGTTTATATCAAATACAAACACCTGTTTTTTCCTTATTACATTTAAATAGTTCTTCTAATAGTATAAAACACTTTTTTAGCAGCTACTCTTTTAAATACTTTAAAAACCGCGAAGTTAGGTGCTATTTTAAGCTACGTGAAATGGCATTATAAATACGACCACACATCACATAGCAATTATTTTGATACAGTTTTACTCATGAAATTCGTGACAAGACAATTCTGTCCGGATCTCTCGAAACCTCTAGATGCCCGCAGAACCAAATGTGGTTCCTCGGATAATTCGGTTGAGACCCGCAGAACCATATATGGTTCCTCGCGTACCACCCACTTTCAACCTTATTTAATTACGAAATATTGCTCTGAATCGTTTGAAAAAATTTACCCATACAGCCAATAAATAGTCGAGTCAATCGATACCAAAAACTTACTAAAACAAACTGGACAACACTATGAAATAAATTATTGTCGATGACACATTCAAGCGAAAAATAATCTGTGCGGGCCGGTGCATTCCGTGACAAACAAAAATTATTTATTTGTGTTAAGTGGCGTAAAACTTTGGTAAGTAAATATTTTCTATACTGTAAGTGTACAAAGCAAGTTTGTAGATAATCATTTGCTTGAAATAATATCACAAAATTATTATTTCGGCCAACAAAATATTTCTAACCTCAACCGCCATTGAATGAACATTGAAAATTTGATTTTGCCTCTTATACAACGATATTATGGTCTTGGAAACATTATAAGCAACGTAAAATAAAGTGATAATACATTATTTCATGTATTCAATGCGTACTATTCATATTTATTTATATTTCAAGCATTTGCAAATTTTGTTTACAAAGTCGTGCATTGAACTTCGATGTCAATTCCGTGTATATGAACTTTGAATTGGAATCTTATAAGAATCCTCTTATAAGACTCCTTAAAATATTCTAATTAGATTACTTGTATATTCGTTATATTAGTTCTAAAGTTTCGTGTAAATTGATTCAGTAGTTTTATCAAAAATAAATAATATACGTCAACAAGTCCAGTTGCGGCGAGATCTCTCTTATCTATAGGATATTTATAATTCCAAAGTAGTCATACAAGAGTTGTTTATATTGTAATACATAGTCTCGTTCTTCAGGAACACGACACTGTTTACCGTTTAAGATATGAGTCAATAGAACTCGAGTGATAAGCGTTTTTGTGAGCGCAGGTACTTGACGCGCGCGATGACGTAATCGTGACGTAATCGGGCGGCGTGACGTGTAAGTAGGCCGCGGAGTCGAGAGGTTATTACATTTAAATAGTTCTTCTAATAGTATAAAACACTTTTTTAGCAGCTACTCTTTTAAATACTTTAAAAACCGCGAAGTTAGGTGCTATTTTAAGCTACGTGAAATGGCATTATAAATACGACCACACATCACATAGCAATTATTTTGATACAGTTTTACTCATGAAATTCGTGACAAGACAATTCTGTCCGGATCTCTCGAATTTCTCGGATATACCTCTTTTGCTCTCGTAAAAAAAGTGGGGTGCTGCCTTAAAAATTTAGCTATTTCATAAATGTACATGCACTCCCTTGCATGTACATTTATGAAATAGCTAAATTTTTAGGTTAAAAAGGTTAAAAAGTTATTTTTTTCAAATAGAGGCATACAAGAATGCCATGGTGCCGCACCATAAATGGCTCTCAGACACTTTTTTTGGACGATAAAAGCTCGAATCGAGTCTGTAGAATTTCCCCAGATAATTAAACCATAACTAGTTTAATATCGATGTGATGTAGCCATGGTATGCCATCATTACTGTGTAAGGGCTCGACGTCTTTCTCAGTTTTGCCAAAACATAAAATATAAAAAAACATATATAAAGTAGCCTACTAGACACAGCACTCGTCTGGTCTAAGGCTCCTTTCTTCTCTTTATTAAGCTTTGCACGATGTTCCCCATTTCACTAAACCCATGCCCTTGTTTAGGTGAAGCATGGCAAGACATTATGATGGGTGTCTCTCCGGAGCCAAATGTGCGGTGTGACAAGAATTACCATGAGGAAGGCGACGTGGAGATAGATGATAGTGGTGGTACATGTGGCAGTGTGCTCGCCTTTCCATATTTCATTAGTTTCTACGTACTCTGTTCTTTTTTGGTGAGTTATTATCATGTATTTTGACAATGTTAAGTCCTGAATAGATTTCTTTATGGATATCTACAATAAATGCCTCGGAAATTACGTCGAACCGTAGGCCTTGATGGTCATTCGTAGACCTTAGACAGTCTTCACGTCTATTCAAAAAAAGCCCAGATGTGTTCAAAGTCAGTCTTTGGAAGGGGGTATTTTAGTAGTTACTGGAGTGGGTTGTGAAGACCAACCATGCCAGAAATCTGCGTGATCCAGTAAGACCCTTAGACATTGTTGGTGTTGGAAAAAGGCTCATGTTAATATTTTTTTAATTTAACGCTTATCTTTCAGATTATCAACTTGTTTGTGGCTGTCATTATGGATAATTTCGACTATTTAACTAGAGACTGGTCAATATTGGGACCACACCACTTAGATGAATTTATAAGGTACTTCTTTCAAATATTCTTTGCTTAAATAGGTGGAAGGGATAATCGTGTCGCATAGTCTACTGAAACGCGGCAGATAAGTCTATCTCTATCTGATGTTGGCGTGATATATATTAATTAGCTTATAAGTGTAAACTTGTAATTGGCCATATTTTACACATTGCTTCATTCCGACTGTATTAGCTGTAAGTTTTCCTTAAATCAATAAAATAAAATACTTTCCACGTGTCTTCGGCCATTTTATTATGTATAAAATCACATACCATTGTTAAAGTTACGGTATCTCTTCCACTTTAGGTTACCATTGATTCATTTGTGTAAGACTTGCTCAATATTTCCAGATTATGGAGTGAATATGACCCTGATGCAAAGGGTAGAATAAAACATTTAGATGTAGTTACTTTATTAAGAAAAATAAGCCCACCTTTAGGTGAGTAAATTTTTTTAATTTATTTTAATTTCTGTCTGCAGTGATGTTCCACACTAAAAGTAAAAGTCGCTTCTCAGTAGTATTTTCTGCTATTTGTCGTTTGATAAACGTATTAGTGGTTATTTGATATTTCTTTATACCCGTTGTCTTTTCTACGTAAAGCTTTATCTGTCTAAGGTTTCGGTAAGTTATGTCCGCATCGCGTGGCGTGCAAACGCCTGGTGTCTATGAACATGCCGCTCAACTCCGACGGCACTGTCCTATTCAACGCCACTCTTTTTGCCGTCGTCAGAACCTCGCTCAAGATCAAAACTGAAGGTAAGTGGAACTGTTTCAGGTGTCTTAGCATCGGAATCGTCATCCTCTTGTTAAATTTATCTTGCGGCAACTATAATCTCGATTAAACTCGCTTTCTAGCCATATGATTTATATATCAGGCAGGCAAAGCCGTTGGGATCAGCCAAAGTTTCATATTTCTAGTTATAAATTGACCGATCATAGAAACATAGATTCCAAAAGAAGACGGTCAAAATCAATTTTAGAGCAAGATTAACTATAAACGATAAAGTAATAACAATAAAGGCTTAGAAATGGTTTACATATTGATTTTTATTCCACAGGCAACATAGACGACTGTAATACAGAACTAAGGGCAGTAATCAAAAAGATTTGGAAGAGAACATCTCCAAAACTGTTAGACCAGGTAGTACCACCTCCTGGAGATCCAAACGAAATCACAGTTGGAAAATTCTACGCCACATTCCTCATACAAGATTACTTTAGAAGGTCAGTCTTTTAAAATTTTAATAAGTAGTTTCTTTTATTTTAATCGATTTTTATTTCATAGTACACGATAATTGGGATATCTATGAGTGATATTAATTTTGCACAGAAAATGTAATACTGGAAACCTTCGAAAAGCCACGAAACATTATCATGTACTGTGAAAACTTTATTATAATTAAATATTAGTTTTTTTTTTATTAATGATATTCAAAATCGGTTCTGTATCATGACATACAACAAGGATGACGTCCATATAAAAAGTATTCTAAGATTTTGTAATAAAAAAACTTATTGATGCATATAGAATCGATTTCTACAATTTTAATTAGCATTTCTTCAAAATTTTCTTTCAAAATTATTTGATTATATCCGTTTTACGTCCTTTGTTGACCCGAATCTGATTCTCAATTGGCGTTTAGAGTTTTAGGAGATATTCTTTGAACAATATTACAAACCATTCGTGTGTTGTCTAAAAATGCAAAATTAAACCACGGATGGTGTCCATCAGAATTATTTCTTTTGAATTTATTTCGTGTTTCATTTATTTCGTTTCATTTAATTTCGGTTAACACTGACAAATACATTTTTGTTTCATAGGAATCACGCGTGAGTAACAACAAATACGTATGTGTAGGAAAGAATGTGAATCCCTTTTTAGTGTTTTTATCATATAAGCTGACATGTCCCTTTGCGATATAGATCTAATCAACTTTAGAGGTCGAAGCGTTACCCAGAGACAAGATGGAATTACTTTGAAACACACAGTTTTCCCCTGCATGTCCCTATGACGCTCCAAGTTCCATAATCTTTGGTTTAGCTATATACAAGCTGTTTTGTACACATTTACGACTTGATGCTATCCAAAAGCATGCAGATGTTTTCTACAATCCGACTACCATGTTTTTATTTTGTCCAATATTTTAAGTTCCCCGTTGTTATATGTTGTGTTTTTGTGATATTTATGTTATAAATATAATTTTAGTATTAGTTCATGAAATTGAACAATGATTATTTTGTGAAAGAGTTTTTCATTGTCGCGTTTCAAATCTTTTATCATAGGCTATAGCTACACGAATTTTCTCTTTAAAGATTATTTAGACTAATGATTTTTAAGAGCATACTCGTAGCCATCATTTTCAACTTTTTATACTTAATAGAACTTTTTCAATACTCTTAGAAAAATCTTTTCGATATCACTTCAAGCTTAGCATAGTTGCACACTGAAAAGGAATAAGTTATATAGGTAAGTACTGACTACGGAATTGAAATTAATGCTGCGAATGATTCTAAACCTAATAATGTAAATCATAAGGTTCAAAAAGCGAAAGGAGCAGGAAATGAGGCAGAGTGACGAGCAGACGACGCACCAGATGACATTGCAGGCAGGGTTGAGGACGCTGCACGAAGCAGGCCCAGAGCTGAAGAGAGCAATATCAGGAAACTTGGATGACATTACTGCTGAATGTGATGTGCCTATGCATAGGGTAAGTTCTAAAAACTTAGATTAAAAAACGCGTTTAAAAATATGAGTTCGAAATTCTAATGGCCAAAATTCTATAGTAGCTAATAAGTCTGTAATCCCTAACCTGCCTTGAGCCAGCATAATGATTAATGCTCTTGCCTTCTCCGCCCTAATCTGCCTTGAGCCAATGATTAATGCTCTTGTAGAGAAGTCTGTATAAGAAGAGGTATTTGTCCCACAGTGAAGCAAAACCAGGCTTGCGTTGTCTTCACGGGTACAGTAAATATTACAGAAGATTTAAATTTATTTTTTTGTAAAGATTAGAAAAGGCGATTGGCCTGTTGGCCAAATGAACATAACTGCTTTGCTGGAGGGTTGAGGGTTCAATCACCAGCCAGGATTTTTTTTGTGTGTCTGGGTAATTAATAGTATGCGAATACATATATTTATGTAAAATGTGTGTTTGTAAATTAAATAAGTATTTATATCAGTTGTCTTCGCCTAGTTTAGGATCACATGATCTTGAGTCAGATATCATTAAATATTTATTTAATTTATCTATCTGCAGAGAAACCACTCCTTATTCGGAGGCGTCTGGTCAAGCATACGTAGGCACGGACCAAACAGACACTTCCACAGACATCGAAAACATGGTGAACCACCCACAGGTACAGATTACATCCACGTCTTCAAATTAACATCATATTAATATCAAATTAATTCATTACTAATATTCCACTGATTCATTTTTCACACAATATTTTGCCTGAGAAGTATTGTGGTCGACACTATCTATGTATAACTTGGATCATTAAATCTCCTACAAATATATTTTGTAAATAAGCATTCTAATGCGAGATTTCCTGAGAGAAATGATTTAACAAACTCAAGAATGGTTGTCAATAATGACCAGGCTTTTGAAACGCACGATTTTATGTACCAAAAAGATTTTAAATACAGCACAGCATTCTTAAGATGCAAAACAAAGATGTACAACCTAGCATTTCAAACTGTACATAGATAGTGCTTTGACTACTTTCAAAGGGAATGAGAGTGGAATTAAAATGAATGAGTTTACCAGTGAAATGTCTTCTCTATGCAGATGAACAAATAAAACATTCATCGTCAGCCGAAGAACTACTAACAAATCATGGTAAATATGCTGAACAAGGCATTGGAGATGAATGGAATGAACAGAAACGTAGGGAAAGTGAAAATGATGAGAATGGTGAGAAATATGCAATGGGACTGATTCTGGGTTCGATTCCCATGGCAGTGAGTTTTATATGTTCAGGGAATTCCAATAATCAAAATATTTATTATTGGCCAAATAGTTTCCTGGGAATCTACTTTGTTTGGCCACTTTATTTTACGGGTATGATTTTAAAGTAATATAAACATTCAAACTGAAGTAAAATCCCTGAACGTAAATAGGTGTGAATAAAAGAATGAAGAACTGCGTGAAATTATTGTGGTTATCATTACATCTACTCCTACACCAATAAACTACATATAATTATTTAGTAAATCAAATTCATTAATCAACTAACCTTATCATTATGTAGTCGAAATATACGTAGCTTTTAAGTAAAAGAGTATGGAAGATCATTGCACGTGGTGTTTAGTAGTTGCTGCCTATTTTCTTTAGAAACAGGTTTGATGGTTTGTGATATATTTTAGATGGCGCTGGTGGAATCGGTGCCCCAGGTGGCGTAGGAAATCATTTAAGTTCAATGATGCAAAAGGAATATGGAGTCGGACCACTACCTTTCACACCTAATCTGTAAGTTGCTTAAAATTAACGATGAAACGAAAAATCCAACGACGACGAGAACAACATCGCTACAGGAATAAATATATAAATATAGTTATGTTAACAATAATATTGCATTCAAACGATGCCTTTGATGTTTTCAGAGCAAATGGACAGCCAAAGGAACAAATACCACTACGACCTCTCATATTCAACGGAGAATCGGAGAAAATATACCAAGTGCTTGAGTGAGTACAACTTTACTACCTAACAACAAATAAAATCATAATATTTCATCGTTCATTTCAATAAATCTGTTTAATATTCTAATACATATCAGAATCTAAAGAATGAAATGCTTATATTACAGAAGAACCACAAATGACCTAAAGAACACTATATACCAAGGTAGTCAAATGTGTGGTTTTGTAGTTGATTTTCCAAAGTTAAAGTTTGCATCACCCGCACTCTCGCTCAAATAACCTTTTTAACGCTTCCATCTTCTTTCACCGCTTCTGTGTGGATAACGGTACGTACTAACAGTAATCAAAAGTCGAACTACCCGGAGATGCTCGGGCAGATCGGTCTGGCGTTCGGCTGCGTCAACTACCTGTCGACGCCGAGCGAGAGCTTGACCGCATCTAAGCCTCCGGCAACGGTATCGAGGCAGAAAGTTCACCCGGAGGACTCGACGTCTTCGAGGGAGAAACTGTCGATACCGAGGATGGCTTCAATAGAGGATAAGACTCCGTCTCCGAATACGTACGAGCAGATACAGCCGAAGATATCGCCGCTTTTGGCGAGCGAGTGCACGCCGACGACGGAATCGCGTACGATGACGTTGTACGGGTACAACGCAGCCGCGAAGCTGCCGTTCGCGTTCTCTCACGCGAAGGAGCGGGTGTGCCGCGGCGGGGAGCGGCGCAGCCTGCGCGCCATCAAGCCGGCGCTGTGCGGAGCAGGTCGGATGGTGCGCAGCGCCTCGTCGGGGGCGGCCTCGCATGCGCCGCCCGCGCGGCTTGTAGATCGCCCGCACTCGCCAGGTCCGCACGCCACAGGGAGCTTCCTTCCATTTCTTTTGTCCCTCCCCTTTAAAATCTACGTTGAAATCGAATTAATTACAGTAACAACTATAGATTGTTGGGTCTATTTATCTTTATTAGACTCTAGTCTGATAGTATATTGATGTATTTTAGCAGTACTTACGATTACAAGTAGTTAAAGTGTCAAAACTTCTTTTACATGAAGGAAGCTTTCTACAATGTAGAATAATGAACGCTCATCAATAAACTTCAAAGCTTACAGGAGTACATTGCAGGCAAACGGAAACCTGACGGTATAAACTAAGAATGTTAACACACACTCACACTTTGCTTCAGCAAATTTCATGTTTTGCAACTTCACACAATTATAACAAAACACAAATATTGCACTGAAATAAATTAATTGAGGTAAAATAATACTTAATTTCTGATTAATAATGGTATTTACCAAGGTTAAAAAATATCATCATCGCAACTAGCATGTAAACTAACATTGGAGGGCTAAAATAGTGCATTTTTAAAATGATTGAGGATTTAGAAAAGCTTTTAGAGGATTTTGAGAAAAAGTTTTTGTTTGTATGGTTTGCACGAAAATTTGAACAATCATAAAAATCCACGAGGACGCTATTGATTTAGAATTAATGTATAGATAAATTATTAAGATCCATCGCTTTAAGAATCATTATAGGCTAGCTTATGAGCTTTTGAGAAATTAGAAAATTAATAGTTTAGATTTTAGATTTTCAAAAATCAATTTACATTATTGAGGTATGTTTTATTTTGTAATAATAAATAATTGTTCACCAATATTAGAGAGTTGCAAAGTAAAATGATTCTTAACGTTACCTTGAATATATAATCAAGTCATCTACGTAAACGCGGTGCACTGATATTGCAGGAGGAGATAGCTTTGGGCGTGGGGTGGTGTCACTTCCCGGCAGCCCACGGGGGAACAACTCCTCGGGGCCTGTCGTGGTGGGGTCCGCAGAGAGCCTGGTTACAAGAGTAAGTTCAGTTATAGAATTCATACAATGACTTGATGGTATCCTGGATCTGAGTCCAGTAATAAAAAACATTTCAAATTGTTGGTGCTCAACATTTCGTAATATTTGTTTTTTTAGGTGCTAACTGAGCAGGGTCTGGGTGAATACTGTGATCCTGAGTTCGTGCGGAACACCTCACGAGAGATGCAAGAGGCACTAGAGATGACGCAGGAGCAAATGGACAGGTAATTATTATAGCATCGAAATTATGATAAGCCGGGTTCATTTAACCATATTTATGCACTGTTCATGTACTGTTTTTTTAATGACAGAGCCGCACATCAGCTGATGGTCAACGAGAAGAACATAAAACAAGCTCAAAACCAACAACCTCAAGTTGTAAGTATCATAATTTCTCACGGAAAGTGCTTTACTAACACTGCCCACTAATTCACTTTTCAGCTGCGAACTTGCTATCATATTTTATAACGAATGTATAGGGTACAATTTGGGTTATAGGGCGACATCCTTGCCCGCCAGTACCACCCGTTCCACCAGCCGGCAACGATGCCGCCGCCGGTGTTCAAGCGGTTATAGCACCCGGCCCGGCCGGCCACAGCGAGCCCGCGCCCGCCCGCGCGGACGCACAGAGCGCGCGCGACCCCAGTCGTCACACGCATCATAGAAAAAAAAGAAAACGCAAGCCTGTACTGGTTTAGCGAGATTTTATTGTATAAATATTGGTTCATTTATATAGTTTGATAATTCATTCATTTTATCGTGAAATAATTTAGCCAATCACTGATATGGTTGAATTATTTGACGTTTCATGATATCTATGCTCAAATTCTTCGTTTGTTTCTCAATTTTTCAAACAGGCGGATCAAAATTAGGGTACGTGAGTACTTTTTTAAATTCTATACTGTGGTTATCACAGGTAAAGTGAGATTGTAGTGTTTAGGTTTAGCGTAATTTAGAGCCATGATGGACACTAATGGAAAATATTTGTACCTACTACATGTGTTAGGTACCTTTTATGCCGAAATTACAGAGCATTGGCCCTTTAAAATTCTTAAATTAGAAAATGTAATGTTTCGAGCTGTAAGTGAGAAAAATACTCTCATTTACTAAAAAAAATAGATAGAAATTGTAATTTCAAACGCATAATTTTATCCTTTTTAAGCATTAAAATTGATACTTTGCAAAATAGAGTATTGTATTGTGCAAGTTTTTATAAAAACTAGTTTATAAAAATTAAAATTTGAACTTTTATAAAAATTAATTAAATATTCGATGGATTACATAAAACTTGCATGAGACAAAGCTTTTTTATTTAAAAAGGAAAAATATATTTCATAAAAGCGATCGATTCTTCCTCTAGTTTAAATATTTGTTAAAAGTAATAAAGCTTTCAAAACCCTTGAACGCTGGAAGCTTTTGTGGTGAAATATGAAATTTGGTGTGATTTTATTAAAAGAAATTGCTTTAATTGTTACGATTCAGTATTAAGTGGGAAGCTAATTAACTTGTTTAGCAATATTTGAGTAACCTAAATTCAGTAGATGTTATTTTGTGTTTTTAATTTTTAGCACCAGATCCAAGACAATACCGTATTTGAAGACTTTGATGTACTGATTGTAAAACTAGCCCTCGGCGTAGGGGATCCAATTTTCAGTAGTTTACCCAAAAGTAGAATTTATAAAAATCAATGGCCCTCGATTAAATTTGTGACAGGGACTATAATAAGTGTGACACAATGATTTCTATAAGTTCAACTTTATTGAATAGCTTTGACCACTTTTAGAATAGACACTAAATCAATTCTAGCGTAAAATCTAGGCTCATTTGACGCCTACGATGAAACTAAAGATGAGAGTCTGATTTTCATCTTTTCAGTAACTTTACAATATAAAAGTAAGCACTCTTTTGAATTTTTAATAAATTTTATAGGTGGATCGATTTATATACGATTTTTCCATCCATGTCCTTCTCGGGTTGTTAGTTTTAGTCGATTTTATTTTTATCTACTAAACTCCTACGTATGAGCTTAGTACGGGAACATAGTTTGTCCTCTGCTACGTTAGATGAAGAGAAAAATAATTTTGGGCAATAATTTTCTTAGCTAACATCCTCGCTTTTTCTAAAGCTACGTGTACTTGTGATAATGTCGCGGAGTGTTCATCCAAACTCTTTGAAGTTCTATGTGACTTTATCTTGTTTATGGTTCTTTCGAAAGTGCGAAAAGAAAATAATATTTTTGCAAAACTTTTCGCATTCTTCTTCTCAACTTATAAAGACAAATTATCGATGATAATAACAAGACAAATGAATTTGGGGGCATGATAAAGTTTTCATAGAACTGTAACCAATCATGGTATCATTATTAATTTCCATAAAAGACAGTTAAAGAGTAGGTATTGTGTATTTGCGAAGAGGCATGTCTCAACTTCTTAGTTAGGCAGCGGAGTTAGATAATCATTAACTATTTAGTTTTTAAATCTAGTTAAATTAAACAAAAATTGCAATATCTTGAACTGTATAATGGTACTTATTTATGCCAAAAAATATAGTCTTAAGTTTATATTGAATCTTATTGGCTTGTTCTCTTATTGGCTTGGCAAATATATTATTATTTTTATACGATAATAAAGGTATACATTACATGCCTACCATTATGTACTCAAATTCTGGTAAACTACCAATTCTTTGTATTACTTTCTTTTAATCTTTTTGTTAATTTACGTTTTCATTCTGCAAAAGCCTCAATCAGCTGAGTTCCAACTCAGTTTGCCTTAACCGCCAGATTTTGAAAAAAGTACTCGAAGTGACAGCAGTATTGAGTTCTTTTTTGACATCTGAAAAACGCAGAACAAGGTGTTGCAAGTTTTAAAAATCTTAGCTGTTTAAGATAAATTCCCTAGTAAGTGCCCTTTTAAACTCTATGAAGCGACGTAGTGTAGATATTATCGACAGCAACTCCATGTACCGTCAACACACTCCACATTCCTCTAGAATTAAGGTCAATCTTACTGACAATTTTGTATTCTGTTGAAACCTTCACTGGATAAAGAAGAATTGAAATCTTCTTCGCGTAACCAGTAGCGACAAATGCTGCAACACTACTATTTATTCGATCAATATGAATTGCACGATGTTTAAACATATAAAATGTTACCTTGTATCATTGAGTTATAATGTACTACGTACTAGAGGAGCTATTTCAAACAAAATATGGCGCGTAATTTGGTGACAGCGGAGCATGCGCAGTGCAATCGGGTGCCATAGATAACACTAATGCGCGCAGATGCGACATATTTTTGAAGTTGACTTCTATAGGCTTCTTTAATATTATGTGCATTATGGGTATCGTTATAAAAATAGTTATAATTAAAATAAGAAATGTATAACATAAAATTATGTGGAAAATAATAATATAACAAAATAAAATAAAAAAATATTGAAAGGGTAGTGAGGAAGTGTAGTGTCGATTGTGTGAGATAGAGTATCAGTGTCGGTCAGTGTATACGTGGAACTTAGCAGAGGCAAAATTAGTCGGGAAGTCGTGATTTTAGAGGATACATAGTATTTTCAGTTGCCTCACAATGTCTTGTATGATATTATATAAATGAAACGAATTTAAACTGTAAAAAAATTAATTCCCATGAAATAATATAAGTACTCTTCTTGACTTTGTGGTGTATTTCTCGTTTTCCTTGAAATGAACGGAACATATTCGTGAATATTCTATTGGCATTCACGTGACTTTGCTGCGATTCTTCTGAATAAATTTAATCCAAAATAATTCTCTAGTACTAGGACACGGCCGACGAAACCTTAAAAAAATATATATATTTAATAAATAAAAAATATTAATATTAGGTACTTAATATTTTTTTTCTCATGATTATTAATAACATTTTCTTGTTCGTAATTGTTTAACGTTACCCGACGTTAGTGTCCATTCTGCGCATGCAACAAATATTTTACTCTTTGATATTAACATCAACATGGCCGCCGTCGAGGTGACTCGTCATACATAATTACAAATAATAAAATTAGGCATGTTTTAAAGATAATATTTTGAACTTACTGGTAAAAAATCACTCCTTGAATTTTATTTATATTTCTCAAGCTGTTTGAACAGTATCTCAATGCACACGAAGGCATATTTTTTGAACAAAACTTTGCACTCGAAATAGTCTAGCTGCTGCAAGCGCTCGACATAGACTAAGCGAGTTAGGGTGCATGCACCCTAACTCGTGTTACAAAAAATTTAGTTGAGGTGACTCCTCTAGTACGAAGTACATTATAACTCAATGCCTTGTATTTACTTTTTTGAGCCTACCAACCAACATGGAGATCTCCTGCTAACGTGTAATTTCTGTTGCAGCATTTGTCGTAAATAAAAAGAGTCTAGAATAAACCTGTGTAATTTTCTTTTAGGCTACAAAAGCAAAGATTAGTTGGAGAGGTAACGCACAATTGTATGACTATGATGTTCGTGAAATATTCTAAATGTATTTATATTACATATAATATGTATGTAACAGTAATATTCATTTTGTAGTTGTTTCCGAATAATGATAGAAAACACAGTTGCAGTTTCGTTGTGACATTTTATTTTGGCAATTTTTAGCACTTTTGTAAAGTTGCCAGACATTGCTGTATTGTCGCATTGATACAAATTAATTTCATAACAAGTTATTTACAATCAATCTATAATAGTACATAGTTGATACGACTAATATTTTTTATAGAAAATGCTCTTCTTGTCTTTGTTATGTAGCCTAATATTATGCTTCCCCTAAACTTTTGGGTGCCAACTGGTTTTAGAAGTTAACGTTTTGTATCGTCATGTTATATAAACTTTTGAAGTTGCCTTTATATTTTCTGCCATTTTTATAATAGGTACTCTCGTTTGAAATTCCTATCCTATTGACGTTTCTGTTTAGTCTATGTAAGAGTTTATTGAAAAAAATTTAAAGATTTTTATTCAAAATTTAGTAGAGCCCCATGAAATATATAAATAAGTATATAAAATACTGAGGACAGAAATGGGCGTACGATTTCATCAAATTATAAATCTCCAAAATGAGATGAGATATCTAAAATTTTAAAATATTCATTCGTTAGTAATTTCGTCTGTAAATAATGTACAAAAACCTGTACGCGAAGGAGCGTGATTTTTTAGTACGTTTTTATATTTCTAGCGTAACAATCGCTAGCAGTAATGAAAATCACCATTGTAAATAGTATGTAAATAAAAAAAAAGTGTAAAAGATATATATTCCGTCAATCATATTAAAAATTGAGACATTATTAATTACCTATATTTATTGTTTAAAAATGAACATTGTAAATTGTTTTCATATAAATAAAAAATGTCGGAAACGCATTTTTGTTTTTTTGTTGATACCTACTTCCTTTTTTCCCGCCACAGGAAATACAACTCAACGTCAACTAGACGCGGGAATGCCCGCGAAACACATTGGGTGTGTTCAGACTAAGTCATCGCTGTGCAGCAATAATAGGCAAAATCTGCCAATTAATATGATACTATTTGCTAATATAAGAAACTGAAGAGATGTTTATGTAAGACTGGTACTGGTACTTGCCCAAATTCGAACCCACAATCCGCATTATCCACTGGGCCATCATAACGAGATTAATACTGTTAACTGAGTTAAGTAGTTACCTTACATTATCCTATGAATTCCTATGTTGTTTTCAACCAGAAAAGTTGACAAACAATTTAGTCAGTGGGTCGTCTTCAGGGTGGTTTATTTCAAAATGACTTCTGCACATCTTATGAATATATCTGAGATTATTCACATTTAACATTATCAATTAATCCTTCGAACACACCTGATTTGAGACACAATAGAAAAAAAATAGAAGCCCGACAGCTGGTTGGTTGTTGAAAGGTTAATAAAAACTGTACAAATCTTCTTCAAATATGAAAGCTGTAACAAAGAATAGAATTCAACATTTTGGTTTTCTAAGCTGAAATGATAAGATGGGACAGTGGAAACAAAACTAAACATATTTCAAACAACTCAATTTATTTTTCTATCAAAGTCCCTCTAACCCGCTTCTCAGTAGTCTGCGCCGGAGTCTCCGCTTGTCTCTTATTCATTCCTTTCCTTTCCAACTGTTTCTCAATAATTCTTGCGTTATTTGCATAACTGTCCGCTACTTCCCTAGCCTCAATCTCATCCTCCTCCTCATCAATTGTGGAAACCGTGACCGAACTGAACTTGCCCATGTTCTTCGTATGTTTTGTCACCATAATCTTCTTCGGCTGTGTTAACGCAACCTGTTTATAAATATCTGTGACTCCTCCTTCACCGGCAGTCTGAACTAACGCACCTTTCATAATAAAAATTACATTATTATCCTGGTCGTGTTTGTAATAGATAGGTATAGCACATTTCTTGCACTTTAGTCTGTACTGTCGTTCGATACCTTTCTCCCGTTTCAAGTACACTGTCTCATCAGGGTCTGACGTGATTTTGTGAGCGTGTTTGGAGCCGTCAATGACTCGTGCGCCATCGGTCGGTCGGAGAGGAAGGCGGTCGATGGTGCAGTCCAGGATCAGTGACATTTGGCCGCAGAGGCAGTAGTAGATGTGTAATGGCTTCGTCTCATTGTATTCTTCCTGGTCTTTCGTGTCTGAGCAGACTATGCTTCTTGATACTACTTTTGGCATTGTGCGTTTGGATTTTGGGAGAACGTCTCTATTTTGTTATTGTAATTGTCTTTACACACGCTTAGGACTTTAATGTGGACAACTAATAATACTTAAGCAATATTGTAGATGATTTTTTTAATTAAATCAGTAAATAAGACACACAACTCTTGGGACAAACTTGACAAACAATCAATGACAAATTGACAATGGACAATCTGACAATGACATGACAATATTGTCAATGTCAAACTAAAAATTTTGTATGGCAATGAAACTAGAGCTGACCAACTAGAATTATTAATTCGGGTTAGCTAGAGTAAACATCCATGAAAACCCTTGTAACACTAGTTCGGGCAATACCTGTAGGAAGCACCTCTTAGTAATTGTTCCAGAAAAAATAATTTGATGCCTTGGACTGCTTGGGACTTTATTAACTTGTAACTGAAGTTTTAAGTATCACTACTCGAGTTAACTACTAGGGTCAAGTGTATCATAGTATATACTGTACTCTTTGAAGTGTATCACAATTCGATTTGGCACACCACTAAAGCATAGACTATGTTGTAGATTATTTTTAAAGTTAGAAGATATTCTACTCCGGCGCGAAGCGCGAACTATTTTATAGACTAAGCTCAACCGGAGAATTAGAACTCCAAAAGCAACAAAAAGTGAATTTGAAAATTATGATTAGCGTCGGTCGTCCTCTCATAGTGTGTTTTTAATACACTTGTCTAAAAGTCCTGTGATAAGTGCATTCTATAAGACATTTTACACACATAACGACTTGGTGCATGACGTGCACAACCTCGTTAGGCCCGAGTCACACCGGAATGGCAGCGGCCGGGCAGCGGCGCGGCGAGCACCTCATTCAGTGTGAAATAATTTTAAACCTTAACTACATACTTCAAAGACCAGTATCGCTTGAAATACTTGAAAAGGTCGCGAGGCCGCCGCGGCGCCGCGCGCCGCGAGCGGCTGCGCGCCTCTTGTTTCTAGCGACCGCGGGCGGCCGCTGCCGCACGGTGGGCTGAAAATCGGCTTTCATAGACTTAGGGATTTCAATTTGCAAGTGCTTGTTTTTATGCCGGATATCGCTTCTATTAGTCATTACTATGTACAAAAATGACACCCGAGTTAATTCTACCCAAAAACGAAGGAAATATAATTTTTTTACGAAAAATTTGTATGAAGCTAGTATGAAAAATCGAATTATCTCCTAAACGGCATGTTTAACCGTAATATCCTTGGAGATGGTCATAGTGCTAATTATTTATGATTTTTTGGTTGGCGATAGGACGAAAAATTTAATGCCGTTTTTTTTAAAAAATCGTCAAAATATTTTTATTTATTTTTACATGTAAAACGATCCCTTTTAGTGTCTAAGTTAAAAAGTTCGATATGTTATTAACCCAAATATTAAGAACACACGAAACAAGAAAAATAAAATAAAAAAATTGCTGTTTTTGACACATTTATATTAATTTAAATAAAAAAAGATTTATATTGAAGTAACATTATGAAGTTATATTTTATACAAAATAAGTTAATTTAAGGAATTAATACTAAGCATTCGTAAAATAAAGTAAAATAAATAAAAAAAATAAAACATATCATTAAATATTACAAAAAAACCCAAACACACTCAAATACAAATTTACAAATATGTACATATATATCTTTTTTACAAATTTTCCTTATCACTCTCGTTGTCAGACTCCAATTCTGAGTCAGCATCCAGATTGGATATATCCAAAAATTCGAACTCAGTTTCCTGAAATTGAATTAAGTCGAGAGTTTCAGCTAAAAAGCTCTGCTTTTTCTTGGCATCTAACTTAGGCCTTTGTGCACTTAGCAAAGGGTCCGAAGAAACAACAAGCATATTTAAAATGTCTTGATTGGAATCCTGCCTGCTTCTTTTCCGCGAATGATGTTCTCGAAACCTCCTAAAATCTTTGTTTCGAGACTCTGAGGCTTCTTCCGAGAGAGTCCCAATCGGCACAATATTATTTTTCTCGATTATGTCAGCCCCATGGATTAGTAACTTATGAACGGTTGACGACATGTAGAACCAGTCGTATAGTAATACGTACTTTTCTGCTGTTTTGCGAGCATAATCTCTAAATTTTATTATATCGATCTGCTCTCCAGATGTAATTGCTTGTAAAATTACAGCAAATCTTTTGATGAGGTCTTCATCCAAACCGGTTATAGCTGCGGTTTTATTAGAAAACTCAAAGAATTTTCTTGCAGTATTCCCGTCATTGGTGGTTCCCGAGCCTTGTTTTACTATATCAATCAACAGATTGAGCTCATCTTTGAATTTATTTTGAATTATTTTCTTTCTTGTCTGTAGCATTTCTTTGTGCTCATCACTTCTCGCTGCCCACCGTTTGAAGTCCAGTTTGTATGCAATGTGTAACAGACATTCCATACAATTTATACGGGCGTGTAGGGATGACAAGCCAAACTCATACAGGTCCGAACACACAATTTTTGATGTTACAGCATCTAAGCGGTTCATTTCTGTAGGCTTTGCTAAGCACAGGTAGCACGATGCATTTGATCTAGCTTCAGAAAGGTAAGTACAGACTTTAGCGTCGATCATCGTCATCATTAGTTGATGAGTCACCCTATTATTATTATTGCACTCTGTGGGGATAAGGGCCTCAATTTCTTCATCCATTTGTTTTTTCAGCCAAGGACAACTGCTTCACTCTCCTTTACAAAAGTAAACTGAACTGGACGACAATACAAAACTGAGCATGGTTTTGAGTTCGTCCATAAAATGTTGTCTCCATCTGTCAGTTTTAGTGGCACCAAGGAGGTCATGAAAATGCTTGAATCATCTTCCTCACCCTCAATTTTCTGCTTGTATCGGCTTTGGTTAGAAGCACCGTCAAATCCCCACTTGGATATCAGCTTCAACTGCTTGTTATGCTCTTCGTTAGAAAGGCTTTGAAGGATTCTTGTAACCGTGATATCAAGTAAAGCTTGAAGTGTAATCCTAGCCGATGAATCAGTAACTGTCACTGATTGCTTCGGAGGGTAGCAATCAAGCTTAGTTTGTTGCACTTTATAGTAAGATGGATAAATATCTTTAGCACCTTCTCGAATGGCAGCCTCACGCAACGTAATATATTGCCACTTTGAGAGTTTTAGCGAAAGAAGCAATCCAAGCGCCTTTTCTGGCGTAAATATGATTGTTTTCGCTGGTTTCTTAAGCGTTTCATTTAATTTAGCGGCTGCTTCAGGATTTTTCATCATGTATTCGATGACAGAGGTGATATCTCCATGCCCTTCTTCTTTTAAACGTGCTGCAGCTGCATATGCCAATTCACTGGAACCTTCGCCTGTGTGTTCATCAGATCTTCTCTTTTTTTGTTTACTTCCCAGGTCTTCGAATGGTTTACGGGATCTTTTCGTCATTGTTCCAATGGACGTTGATGTCGACGGTTCTGGAGAGACTGAGGGCGCTCTTGGTATCTCATCAACACTTGGTTCTTGATTAACTAAAGTTTGCACAAAACTCGGCCAATCAATATTTGCTCCCAACCAATTCTCGTACTTTCTCCTGAAATTATCAAGGAATCGGTTGGATTTCCCCCACCTTTGTAAAGCGGCTCGCGTAAATCTCCGACAAAATTCTTTGAGAACAACATAATCTTCGTCAGACAGGCAATCGCCTATGCGGGATACAACTGCACTAAACAATACTTCATGATCAAATGAAGTACTCTCACTTCGTAGAAGAACAAACAAGTCTAAATTGGTGATTAAACTTTCCATTTTAAGATTTTATAGTCGCAGATTTAGTGTTAGCAGTTACACAGTTGTGAACAAATTAAATTATAAAACAAAACTTTAGCCCTTTTATTGCAAAACGACAATAATTAGGTAACTACCCTCATTAGTTATCTCCTCATTAGCTAATGAAAATCTATAATTGTCACTAACTATTCTTAGAACTCATAGCACTGCTAATTAACAAATTAGCTTACTTATCAGGAAATGTTAAATATAATCCATTGTCGTGAGATATTGAAAATCATTAAATCACCTATTAAGACTCATTAGAAGACCTAATCAGTGTAGTTACTTAATCACTTCTTTTTGGACTCATTAGAAGACAATTGGTAATTTGGTTGTATGAAAAGTTTTAAAACTCATTTTGTGCTGATAAATATCTAGCTCAAACATAGTTGGCTACGTGTGGGTGTACTATAAACCTCTGTCAACTCCTTCGGAAATATAGGAGTGATGCTATTTTATGTTATGTGTAGTTAAAAGTCCGTGTTCTTCAACATAAACACCAAAAGGAATCGTTTCATACGTAAAAACAAATAAAAATATTTTGACGATTTTTAAAAAAAAAACGGCATTAAATTTTTCGTCCAATTGCCAACCAAAAAATCATAAATAATTAGCACTATGACCATCTCCAAGGATATTACGGTTAAACATGCCGTTTAGGAGATAATTCGATTTTTCATACTAGCTTCATACAAATTTTTCGTAAAAAAATTATATTTCCTTCGTTTTTGGGTAGAATTAACTCGGGTGTCATTTTTGTACATAGTAATGACTAATAGAAGCGATATCCGGCATAAAAACAAGCACTTGCAAATTGAAATCCCTAAGTCTATGAAAGCCGATTTTCAGCCCACCGTGTGCCGGCCGCTGCCATTCCAGTGTGACTCGGGCCTAATACCCATTACAAAAATAATCAATATAATGTCTATGGTCAGAAAGTACGTTGGTTGGTTATGTTGGTGAAACCTGCTGTCAACTTCACGCCACTGCGATTGTCTTTTATTCCACAGAATTGTGTTTCATTGCACATGTTCATCGATTTCTGTCGAATTTAGGGAAAGTATTGATAATTGAACTGCAAAATGGGTGGTATAACAAGCAGATACCGTGTTTACAACTCTGGACTTACAAACCTTGATGCAAAACCTGAAGAAAGTGACCTCCAACGTGAAAACCCCGGAACGTTAGATGAGATTCATAAAAAGACCAAAGGTATTTTTTGAGCACGTTTTAACTGTTTTAGCGATTATCTGAATTGATTATAATGATAATTGGATTCGCAAAAACATATCTAGGTCATGCATTCAGTCAGAAACTAGCGGCAAACATAGTTTCATACCGACTTAAAAGTTGGGTTATCTTGTGATGTAATAATAGATAATTTACTAAAATACTAGAGGAGTACACGTCCTGAAACATTTATTGATGTGTACTGTGACATAAAATGGTTGTAAATTGGAAGTAATCATACAAATTGGCACCTAAATGACTAGTTTTTAGTATGGGACACAGAAATCTATTCTATCTCTATTTGTATTCTGATAACAATGTTATCACCCTATCGTTCAACCGCCCTGATTCCGAATTTATTACACATCGCAGCTCATAAATAAGAGCAAACACACAGAACGGAATGTTTTAATTTATTATCCGCACACTGTATTTAAATTTCTTAAGCAGATGAATATTTCATTAATTGCAAAGATAATCTGATCCGTGAATTTCTAACACATGATGCACTTTATGTATAATTTAATGTTGCCATAATTTATGTCAAGGATATATTTATATTTTGAACTTTATTGTTATGGGTTTAACATTTAAATTCATGTAACAAAACATGAATAAGTGTTCCTGAAGAATATTTTTGCGAATACTAATTAATTGCTCACTAATAATGTTTTTATTCATAGCTTATAATTATCAAAATAAATATAAAGTTTATGTATAAAGGTTCACAGAACTAAGCTATGATTCAATCAATAAAAAAAGTATATTCTTATTAAAATTAGTTAAAGATTACACTTTTACACAATGATTATACCTATTGCAACTTGATGAGATTTATGCACCCTAGCTGACCACTCTAAAAATCAATAGAAACAAACCAAGGTCGCTATAAGCTCTATGCAGATTCCAATTAGAATTGTGTAGGTTAATGTCTGAGGCAGATTATTAAAGTAAAAAAATCCTAAAGATTTGATTGGTTATTCTATCATATTGTTTATTGAAACATGAGGCTTCCAGCTATTTGTAACAATACAAAGACAGACTTAGTGCCTTGGGCATTATATACCAGTCTACTTTAGAGGGATGCCGAGACTGGCCGAGACAAAACATAAGCTATATCATCAGCCTAACTTTTTCCCAATTATGAAACCAAGATATGGCTGAGACCCAGAATTTTGCATTGACTGCCTATCAGTACTCCACATCCCCGTTACTTGATAACATGATACTTTTGGTATGACTGGTCGCCAGATTTTCAGCCTTCTATCGATGGGAAATAGTTTTCAAAGATCTATGAATAAAGATAGCCAGGGACTTATACATTACAGTTGTTACGTCTTTCAGATGTGATGCCAGTCAATTTTGAAGGTGGCAAGCTGATGGTGAATAGAGGGCTATCCAATCATTTCCAGGTATTACTTTTTATGTATTTTTAGAGATCTGAAATCAATATGATTATGGTGTAATGGCTGAATGGTGCATATGGACTCGTTTTCTTAATCTAAAGCTCTGCTTGACTGTCTTGACAGCATTATCTAATGAATTTCATAAGCCCTTACACAGTGAGAGAGAAGAAATAACCATTGTGACATATATCCCTCCAACATTGCATGTTTTTTCAGTCATATTTTTATTTAAACAAAATTCAAACTTTAAAACAAAAACAATGAAATACTATGCTCTGTGTCTGTACAACAGAGCATATTTCTATAGCCACTACAAACAGATTTTTTATAAATGTCTTGGTTAATCATCCATACTATAATATTATAAATGGGAAAGTGTGTCTGTTTGTCTGTATGTTTGTCTTCTTTCACGGCAAAATGGAGCGACGAATTGACGTAATTTTTTAAGTGGAGATAGTTGAAGGGATGGAGAGTAACATAGGCAAATTTTTGTCTTTTTTTAGCGCGAGCGAAGCCGCGGGCAAAAGCTAGTAATATTGTTAAGGGTTGTAGTATTATGGAGCCTCCTGTGCAAGCACTTAGCCAGTTTTTAATTCACTTCAAAAATGGAAGTTAAGAAAAATACCATCTGTTAGGAAACATACTGTATAGAATAGTAAAAATACTGCTGAGCTTTAACAGGGTACAAATTTGAAACCACTACTAATAACATATTAACAATATGCAATAAAAACATAAAAAATCTTCAATTCCAGATGTCCCACACACTCACAATGAGTTCAGCACAGAACGGCTACAAGCTCGGAGCGACATACATCGGCACCAAGCAGATCTCTGCCACCGAGGCGTTCCCTGTCATTCTGGGTGATGTCGACCCTTCAGGGAACATCAACTTCAGTTTAATTCATCAACTTACCCCAGAAATCAGGCTGAAGGGTGCTGCACAGGTATTGTTGTTTTCTGTTTATTTTTGGAGTGGAATTTAAAATCTCTTGACTACGTGTAGGCTGTTGAATTCTGACATATAAGCTATATATTACTCTTAAGTTTACTTTTTGCATAAAAGCCTAGCAAACATCCATTGAACCTCTTAAACTTTCATATTCATAATATTAGTATGATATGCTACACTGTACTTTGTCTTACATTTCTTTAATTTAGCTATCATTGTCTGAAGTCAAGGCATTATTGGATGTTTCTGTTGTAGGTACAAGAATGCAAGCTGACCGCCACGCAAGGAACCCTGGAGTATAAGGGAGCTGACTACACACTCGCGATGGCTGTCGGAAAGCCCGACTTCAGCGAGAAGTCTTCAGTTTTTGTTGGACATTATTTACAGGTAATATAATGTTTCACAACCTGGGTCGGGACACACTGAAAAACCTGCTGTTTTCCCAGTTGGAGGGTATCCCCAGGATTTCCCCATGCAAAAACAGCCAAAGATGATATGTCTCATGTACATGTAAATTATCAAGCACATACCTTTTAAACGAGAAAATGGTCTGTATTGCAGCAGAAACTGACACGAGCTACACTTCCCTGAACAAACTCAATTTCATGTAATTATTTACAGAGTCAGTTGGAAGTCCAAGGCTACTTTTCAAATTGCGACCTCCACGATAACTGACATTCACGCGGAAGACATCTGTAACAAAAGCTAGTTGTGACTTAATTACTATTGAATACAATCGTAATGCTTGCAGTCGGTGACGAAGCGTTTGGCGCTGGGCACTGAGCTGGTGTATCAGTCGGGGTCTCGCGTCATGGGCGGCGAGATTGCCATCACGTCGGCTGCTGCTAGGTACACCATGGACGGTGAGTGTTCACTTTTCTAATACACCCATTTTCAATTACTGGTGATGATTATACCCCCGCACCTAAGCAGTTGGTTCTGTCTGTGACCTCTTCCAAATGTTGGATTGCAATCCTAAAGAACTACGAGAGTGAGAGTGAGAGCACAATACTGACTGTGCATTTGGCTAGTTTTTACATATTCGGACATATAAAAAAACCTAAAGATGTTGCTAAGTCGAAAGGGGAAAGTGATTCGTATATAGTATTTATTGACCAAGTTTCTTCACACAGAAAAAAACTTCAATATGCTGTACTTAATAAACCAAATTAAACTAAATCTCAAATATAAGCCTCAACTTAAATATTTGTCTCAAGCTAGGTATTTATGTATTTATTTGTATATTTATATTTTCAGACTCGGAAGTGTCTGCAACGCTGAGCACGGCCAACTTCCACTTGTGCTACTTCAAGCAGTGCAGTGAACAATTACAGGTACAATTTTGTTATATTGTCTTTTTGACCAGACACATCTGCAAGTGCTGATCAGACCCAAAACAATGTGTGGACATCAAATGTGGAGATGTTTATTTTGTTTTTAGATTAATGGATAGTATTTGTTACATTATTGGTATTTAAACTTTAATAAAGTAAACTAATGAATGAAACTTTGTTAAGCTAATATAACAAAATCTGATATTTCTAAAGTATATTTGCCAAAATTCTAGTATTTTCATTAAAGTAATAATATTCTTCCTAAAGCTTTAGAGTGGACACAAATAAATCGTTCTAAAACCATTTACTTTATATTGCAGGTGGTAGCGGAAATGGACACCTCATTCCGGGGGATGGAGTCTGTAGGCACTATTGGTTACCAGGTCAACATACCCAAAGCAGATCTCATCTTTAGAGGTAAGCATCAGAAGATATTCTCTTTACACCAAGGTGCCCTTCACCTACGCCAGGCTTATAAGATCAAATCATAAGCTTGTCAGTACACAAATAAAATATCAATAAGTTAATGGAGAATTATCTAAACTACTTGAAAAAAAAAATTAAAAAATGTTTATTCACAAAAAACAGTTCACATTTATCTTAAATTATTACCCTGCCAAACCGCATAACGGTTTGTTGGCAGACGTAACTCCCACATTATTTAATCTAATATATTATTATTATATCATGTACATTTTTTCTCCTGTATATTATTAATTATTCTATATTTATTCATTATTATTATTATTGTATGTATTTATGATTAGTGGTGGTATTTGTCTCAATCGTCTTCATCTGTCGGGTTTACCCTCAATTTGCAAACACCTAACGGGTACTACAGTCTCGTTACCTGGTTATTTTCGAGGGAATAAATCTTATTTATTCTCTCTTGATGATGTTCAAAAGAGTGTTTGTGGAGTTTCTTGCTTATTTTTGTCCATAGACATCTACGATTTGGAACAACCAACTAGTTTCTACTTTCTGACGAACTGACTGACGCTCTGACAATTTATAAGTACCTGTAATCGGTATAAGTCAAATAAATACATAGATTTTTGAATTTTTGAATCTTGTCTGGCAATATTTGTGTCACATTCTTAAGTATTTATGCCCCATTTATGCTACTACTATAACTCTACAGAAATGTGTTTGCCAACTAAAGTATAATCAAAATACATGTTTGAACAACAAAAAATTGATAAACTGGCGTTATTTTCCTTATTAGACCTCGGTTCTAAAAAAAGTGGTGTTATTGTTAACCTTATCACAGAATAAACATAATCAATTATTTAATATTCAAGGCTACACAAGCCAGCCTGTGATCTTATTATGTAAAACTATTTGAGATTTTACAAAACAAGATGGCAAACTAGCTTGCAAAACAATGACAATGATGTTTACATTTACATTCATTTCATTTACATAAAATTTACTGTTGAATATTATAGCCTATGACTTAAAACTATTCAAAAATAATCAGTGATAAAAATTAGATCTCTATATTTAGTTTTAGTTTCTCCTACAAAAATTTTCACTTAACAAAAGCAAATTAACTACTTAGAAAATAGCTTGAACTTTCGTATACTTAAACAATAATCCAAGAGAAACATTCATGCAGTCCGACCATGTCAGTATTAATAAAAATGACTCAATCTTTTTATTCAAAAAATTACTCAATCCTTTTACCCATTTTCAGGCATGGTGGATTCAAATTGGAACATTGGAGCAGTACTCGAGAAGAAATTGCAGCCCCTACCATTCACATTTGCACTCTCGGGCATGGCAAACCAGGCTAAACAACAGTTCAAATTTGGCTGCGGTCTCATCATTGGTTAATCACCATATCACCAGCTGTTGTGATGATGACTGAGTGATATATCAAGCTAGTGATCAGTGTACACCATGTTTATGTGATCAGTGAATTTGAAGCATTTTGAAGTAAGTTCTTCAGTGGTTTGCAGTTGCCTCACAAAGAATGAAATATTACAGATTGCAGAATAAAAATAGTTGAAAAAGTCTACAGGCTGTGGCGAATAAGGCGAGGTTTATGCTACATCCTGTGTAATCTACTTTTTAAATTATAATATTTGTGTGTAGATTTCATTTACATTAACTCTTGATGTTTTTAAAGTTGTTGGACAGTTCTAAATATGTTTTTATTGCTGTGTAGTAAGTGTGATAGGAATGAAAATATTTATGTAACCCTAGCAAAAGTAGGTCGAATTTCCTATTATGTAACCACATTTGCAAGTCTTATATTCTATGAATATGCTTTCGCACTTGATATAACAGATAAAATCTGTATGTAATCCATACAATTCGTTTTTTTTACAGATCGAAATAAAAAGGTATGGATCCTCCACTCCTTTACTGTAGAAATACTAGATTTTTGATCATTTGTACAGTTAAACAAAGATAATGTGAAGAGGCAGATAATTTTAAACTATTTTGAGTGTATATCTTCATATTCATATCTATTTGTTTTTTTTTATCTTGCCTTTTACATGCCAAAAGCAACTGTACCCAGATTATAAAATCTAGACTTACTGTATGGAGTCACATTGCACTTATAAACATGTGAAATGCTGAAAATTAAATATATGTTACAATATAAATAAATGTGTTTATGCACCGGTCTGTACATACTTATATACTGGGCTTAGGAAATAAAACTTTGACCACTAGCTTGATTTTTTCAATGTAATTATAATTTTAGTCTAATATTGACTTGGTTGGTGTTAAATATCTATATTTTGGACTACCATGTTCAAAATTAAGGGACGAATTTTGAACATGTTGTTATATTTTAATGTGTATAATTTTTAATGCAATGTTGCTTCACCTTATAGTATATGGAAGACAAAGTTTGCGAAATATTCATATAACTGCTCAAATATAAACATCTTAAAGCTCAAGTCATTTTAAACCCAACATAACAGGGTAGTCCAAAATATAGAGCAAATGAATATAATAGACGATTCCTAAATAAATAAATTAATTATATGAATCACAAGATATGTGTGAATGATGCGAGCCCAAACACCGTGTATATGTATTTATACTTTTTTCTTTGTACGCGTTATGTATACTTTTTTTTAAGTTATTTTAACACTGTTTTGCTGACCACCAGAAACGCATTTAAGGCATGTAAACTCACTCTATTGTATCTGAAAGCTTTTTAATTTCAATAAAATTATTCAAAGCATTTAGCTATGAGCTTTTTTGGCTCATGCTTTTTTTTTAATGTACAGTCAACCTGAACTCGAACCATAAAAAAGGAATAGCATTGTCCAAGTCTAATTTTATCTAACTGGAGGTTTTGGCTGTACCATTTTTTTTATAAATACTTATACAACTGTCTTACTTATCTTATCCTATATTTATTAGATGTTGAAAATTCCATTGGGCATTTAATACAAATTGATACTTTAGAGTGAGTGGCTAATACAGGCACCCCAACTGTTTTCGTCCCTATCAATATCATGTCCCCTTCTAACGGCGGGGTACCTGGCACAAGCTTTCATGTCGATTAATCGCTGCCATCGCTACGGCGTCTTCGAGGGCGAACATTTGCGACAAATACGTCGTTAATTGTATTTATTATGAAATAGCTTTATTTTTAAACTCTTCCATGCTAATATTGACCAAATATTCTTTTAAGGCTTCAAATACTAGCAGGATAGGCAACGGCAGTGACGAGTAGTTTATTTTTGAAGCATTTTGAGAGCTATCTCCATTAAAATAATGCATATTGTTGCTCGAGAAAGCTCGAATCTCTATGTGAGTTCGAGCTTTATATTGTAAGTTTTATTTTTTATTCATATTTTGATTACCCACTGAAGATCTTTGAGTTTCATACTAAACTGAGTAGTTTTTTTTTCGGAGACCAGAACTGGAGTCTCTTATAAATAAGTCGGACACTTGACTTTGTCGAGTCAAATACGAGTCTAGCGATAGGATGATTTAAAACAATTAAAACAGACTACTCGCCGCTGCCTTGTCAAAATGCGTGTCTGTCTGTCAACTATCATGTAGGTTTTAGGACTAATATTGATCACAACGATCTAAAAAGTCTCGAGACAATTTGTCGCAGGTGTAAGTCCTTCCTTATTGTATGAGTGTAGATAGGTTATGGCGTACTGTACAATGTACATAGAGCCTGTTGTTAAAATGTTTATTTTTAATATAGTTACTTATGTTAATAAATCAATTTGTTGTTTTATTTCGACTTTTCTATGTATATTTTTTCCTTACTAAATTCAAAACCTGTATAATCCACGAATATAAGTACCGTTCTGTTATGTATGCGTACGTGATGCGCACCCACATACACGCCACTGAAGTACACCCAGTACGTTGCAACAACAACAGTGCGGTTCACTTTTGTACCATTTCATGCCTCGCAACGTGACCTTACTAAGAGTGCCTTCACACTAGTGTTCGTCCATTACAGCGCTAATACAGCGTATTCCTTTACCATGCCTGCGCATACGTTTATCGAACGCCTACGCTGGACAGACGCTAGTGTGAAGGCGCTTTAAGCACTGACTTTGGCTTAGCCATGTTCTGTCTCTATCGTGCACTTGACGTTTAGCAGTTGTGTAACAGTGACAGGTATAGTGCTAAGCCATAACGTCTATTTATCTCGCCATCGGTGTGACCTCAGTCAGTATTAGTTGTGGACGTAATCGAGTATGCACATTCGAGGTGTGCGATGCGTACGATATCCACAAAAAAAAAACATGAGGACAGAAAGAGAAAGAAAGAAAGAAAAAATATTTATTTGGCACACAGTCACACACAGTGCAGAAAATCACATATAAAAAAAAAAGATAACAAAAATAAACAAAAGAGAAAAAAAAACACTGAATGTCTCGCGGCTGCGCCAAATAGGTCCAGTTCAGCAAAAAATGCCAGACAACTACGTTGCCTGACGCTGGTTTTCAACTGAACCCTAAAACAAGTAAACGGTTGCAAAATGACAGACAACGAGGCATTTGCTTCGCACGCAATTTGGCTCGACCTAAGCATAATTATGTTATGACGATGCACATATTGCAATGCGTCCCGTGTTTTAGGGATTACAAATATTACTTTTGATGGTGGGATAGGGAGATATCTAAATGGAGACAATAAAAGGCACAAATAGTTTAAAAATAACGTAAGTTTATTACATGTAATGAAATAAAAATATAATATTATAAACTTTTATTCTGTTACATGTATAAATGATTCCGTGCTTCGAGCGGATTGCTCGTCATATTTTGGTAATATATTCAACCTCGATTATAATTATATTCCATAAACCGAACAATTGTGACGTGACCGGCGCCATCTTGTCAAAGATTAAAAAAACGCATTTTTACTGAACTTGCCAGTATCACGTCACCATTGTTATTTTAACGAAGGTTTTTAAATGCGCAATCGTTTTTAACACGCCGCCATTTTTTTCCCTTTTCGTAACGAATAGATTTTGTAATTAATATTTTTGGGCATTTAAAAACCTCCGTTATTCTCTTCATAAGTATTATAAGCTACACATCGACACCGCAGCGACTTTATATTAACTGTATGATTTACGGATAAAAGCTGGGTGGACAATTAATAAAAATTCCAGAAAAATCCTGCCAACCCAACTTTTCGACAAGTACAACTAAGAAATTTTTAACTTGTTATTTCCTTATTACCAAAAATATAATATATTATTATGGCTGAGTTTTCAAAGATACGATAAATGTCTATCATTAATAATAATTTTTCGTGTTGTTTTAAACTCTATATTATTATAGCCTAAGGACTTAATATTACGATTGCAACACTTACAGTTCGCAATGTGTCAAACATTACGGCCCCTGTACACAATGGCCCATGCTGAGTATACACTACGTACATAGACAAGTATCTAACTACATTTGAGTTATGTACTGTCAAAACAGCCAACCCACTTATTAAATTAATTCTATGTGCCAAATGTGTTGCATTACTGTCGAGCTATCACCGTTCAGAGAACCTTAAAATTTTAAGCTTTAAATTAAGCAACATTAAATATTCAAAACACTGCAATTAAGAATGACAAAACACGCTAGTTTTTATATAATTATAATTCACCAACTAGTAAGAATTTTACAGACAAGTCTATTGTATGTACTATGGCGTCACGCATCGGACTCGTTTCAAATTTCGATAACTCTGAAGGATATATCGAAATGATTATTCACACGTATTTTCAACATAAAAGAGAGCTAAAACCAAATTGAGTCAACATTATCTGAAATCAAGAGTGAAATTTAAAAGTGGGTTGGTTCATTTCAACAGAACTAACCCTAGAGTCTTTATGCCGACTTATTTAGTCATGACCGCTCATAGGCCATTATGTACGAAAACCTAAAGAGATCTGTATTTTGATTTTATCTTTTGAAATGTTCCTTTTGATTCGCGGGCAACTTACTCACTGATATGTTTGCTAATATCAAACGAAACGGCTGCAAAATAATGTCATGTCATAAAATCGATTATTTAGTTTAAAAGTACAGTCAGCGTTAAAAAATCAAACATCTTTGAAGAAATAGAAAACTTAAGTCTTATTTATATCTGAATAACATACAGCTTCATAGGTCGACTGACTGGGTACAGATACCAGCACATCAACCTACTACTATCTGTCAAAATTCTTTAATAGATTTTCAACTCTATTGCTAAAATATTAAGTTCAATATTGATGGGGAAAATTGACAGTTTAGGGTAGCTTGTTATGCTGGCACCTGTATCGATAAACAAGGGAAGCGCACGAGAGTTTATATATAATATTCATAATAGTTTCCAATATAATGTTTAACAATAAACAATTCGGTTTATATTTAAACAAAAAGAGCGTCACAAAATATGCTAAATACCAACATTGGCAGGATCTGCGCTTGTCATTGATTCTAAACCACACGTACGAGTTATTTGAAAAACTACTTAATAAAGCATTTTTTTACAATTTATATTATTCAGGTTTCTGGCTACATAATTAGTATGCAAACTCATCGACTTAGGTGAAATGAACAGGTTTTGCGAGAGACGATTTTGGTGATTTATAACTCCTTCCCAAATCTCTTAAAAAATCACAGCTTTAAAACCATTTTTTCGTTAAACTTCGCCACAGCCAAACTAAACAATATAAATTGTTAAGCACAATTCATTTAGTTATTGCATTACCCGGGTTATTGCAATTTAAACCATACCGTCTACAACTGTAGTACATTTTTCAAATAACTAGCACTTAACGGGGCCGACTGTACGAACAAAATGCTTTATATTTGGTGAAAGCGAGGATTGCCCATCTAAAACAGCTTGTAAACACCGCCACGACTTTATTCTGTAATAACGTCGCTCTGTGATCGTGGATCTGTGTGTTTTATAAGAAAACTACCTTTTAAATATGGGTTAAAAATACGGTGAGAATAAGACTTTTCGCGGGTCTATTGTGTTAATGCCCTTGTTCACATTATTTCAGTCCACAAAATCAGGGCTCAACTGAAATATGTATATTGTAGACAGAATTTAAAATTGATAACTTCTTGAAACGTTCTAACCTAACCACTTTATGAAACGAACACTAAAAACGAACTATTTCATAAAGTGGTCGAACACTGTTTGAAAATTTTTCATGAAATTATCATTTCTTAGATCTGACCGCCACATATAGCTACATCCAGCCACTTCAGCCAGTGGATAAATCCTACTCAATAACTGATACACTATACCGGTTTGACGATCTATTTCAAACCGGCGTCATTCCAGCGAAACTGGAGTTCCAATATGTTTTTAATCTTGAATTAATTATAACTGTTAATTACATTTCAACGTAATTAACAGTAGCTATTTCAGATCAGCATTGATATAGTTCGCTGGATTGTTAAAATCATGTGAACAGGGAGATAAGTGACCAAGCGATGCGGGACATTCAAATAAAGATCTTTTAAAACATTGTTAATTTAATATCATTGTCGAAAAATGCCTCCGTAGGATACTAGTATGAGTATTTATTAGTTTTTTTCAATGCCCCATCGCTGCAAGTTCTCTAAACGGCCAAAAAATGCCCGCAAAATAGTCTTTACAAGTAATCCCATTTAATACATTAATAGTTTTAATGATATTATACGAACAATATTGTCAAAAATGCTCCATTTGTAGCAGGCGTGTAGCATTACCACCAAAAACTTACAATTTACCAAATACATTATTGTAAAATGACAATGACTAATGTTGGCAATATTAGCTTAATATTAAAATATCGAATAAAATCAAAATCCGATTAAAAAAACGTACCTAACCGGCGGTGTTCAAAGCATATAAAATAATGATTGTGCTAAGAAAAAAAAAATAGCAACAAACGAATCTAAAAGAGTCGAACAGCAATTAGACTAAGTACAGTTTTTCTTTTTTTATATATAATTTCTCAACCTCTTGCAACAAATTGACTTCATTTTTTTACAATCACACAAAAGAAGGGGAAGAAATGAAAATCACAGTTTTGTTACCAATAATTCGCGCCAATTATTTCAACAGGTAACATTGGCGAGAGCATAGACAATATATTAGTGTTGCCAACAACGAAGATCATGGGCCGGGTCGGAATTAATCGGCTGTGATATAAAGTCATAAAAATATTTTAGTGTTTGAGACAGATTTTCTTATTTGTTATTAAAATAGGGAGAGTTTTAGAGAGACGATAGAGCTATAAGCAAAATTAATGGAAGATGTAATAAAAATGTATAGGTGTCTTTGTTTAAAGTTCATCCACTGCTCATTAGTTTAAAAATATAAGGTGTAAGTAATTTAATCGTTACAATGTTTATTCATTAAAGAGTAATTCCGATAATTCCGCCCAACCCAACCGCACTAAGAGGGAGATCGACATTTCACAATGACACAATGGTTCGAATACAACTAAAATCATACTAATAAAAAAAATTAAATACCTATGAGATATAGTGATGACTGTAGTCCGACGACTCGGGCTCATTAAGTTGGATTTAAACTATGGGACAGATAGGATATTTACAAAATGCTACCTCGCTCACTCATACCGTGTGTGTTGCCAGTCGTCAAAACTCAACTAAAAAGGTTATGTTAGTCTATCATACATATTATTACTTATTACTTTTTCGAAAGTTATTTTTAAGAGTATAGCGTACGTCTTTAATTTTAAATCTAATATTAAAATGTTCGTTACATATAAGTGCGATTGTTACATGTAATGTTGCAAGTTATTTTAATATACTTTTATTTCGTGATATTTATGTATGTGCGATACTACTTTCCCTAGTCAAATATTTTTTTCAAACCAAGCATGTTTTGTTGTGATTATTTAAGGCATGTTAGCTGACCTGTGGGTTATAAAGTAACTTAAAATCCCTTGCAACATTATATATGTAACTAGAACGCAACAACATTCCTACGTAAAGAACTGACTGACTGAAATTTCTGTCTTCTTCTTAAAGCATCACCGAAAACAGAGCTTACTCAAAGAGTTTTCATTCTTTGATTATTAATGTACGAAGAATTAACATTAACAGAATTAAATTTGCATAACTTGGAAGTACGTGGTCTGTTTAACTTGACTGACTCGTCAACGCAAAGCCTTAACCGCTGGGACTGCAAACTTGAAATTTTGGCAACTGATACCTTTTATATTTTAAGAATCCATTATGGTTATGGTGGGAATTTAAAAAGGAAATACAGAGAAGTTTCACAGCATATTTACCAGAACAAAACCAGCGGTAAAAGGTACACAATTAATAAAAACTCATCGAGCATAACAACTTCTTTATTATGATGGATGCTAGATTCTATTGAGATCCTGTTCAGTCAATTCTCTACATTTTAGACGCGACTAGGGCTAATATGCAAGAGCCAAACCCATAGCTTCGGCGACACGCCATTTAGTGCCTTATAGCCGCCGCTAAAAGTATCTAATCCTTTGACCCTAAACTAATTGAAGACAACAGATATTTAATAACTTCTAAAGCGATAAACATCTATTTTTGCATTCCATATTACCCCTAGTGCCGCCTACCCATCGTAAACCAAGCCTACCATCCTACATTACAACGATTTCGTGAACACTTTTTTTTCTCTAACTTTCCCGCTATTCTTAAGCATAGACACATTTAAGAAAAGCCAAACATTCCTAAATAACCGTCACATTTTCCAACACACCGAACGACTAAAAAAGTTAATATTACCATTTTATAATATTTTACGATCATCATGCATAATATATTTTTTATAATTTTAAATATATAATTTAAAGCGTATTCTGTTCGCTGCCTGGGAAATATCTGAGCATTCTTTTTTTTTTTATTTCTAAATTGGCATAAGTTCGTGGTCCTTTGATATAGATATTTGTCATTTTTTTGTTTGAATGGTGGCAGCGAACGTTTGTTATGAGTACAGATTATAACTGGCTTTGGTTGGTAAGGTTTTGTCTGTGGTCTAATGAAGTTGAAAGTGTTCTAAAAACAATTATTCTCTTAATTATTGCACCAATCATGGCAAAGATTGACAACTGCGTTTAATCCTAATCTATCGGTTACTATGTTTATAAAGGTGAGTCGACGAACGAAGTATGGACCATTATAGACTTAAGTCATATACGTGGACTAACCTTAACGCAATTTTGAGCCAAATGGCTTCAATACAAGAACATACTGAATTTCACGGCCCTACATACATCGGCATTTATAACGACTACAACCTTCGACGAAGATATTCCAATATCCAATATAATATTTAAGTCAACATTTAAAGTTTGGTGTTCGGTACTAAAAGTTAAAATACTAAGTATGTACAAATCTTATTCATACAAAAGATGTAAGCGGCAAAAAATATGTGATAGCATTCACGAAAGGAAAGCATTGAAATATGAGCTTTGCATCATGTGACATACGTACAATTTGATGTCTGTAACTGGAGTGCAGCTGTAATAGAACTCGTATCTTCTAAAGCCTTAAGGCATTTGTATACTGTATGAACAGTTGCTTATTCTGAGCAAAAATTAATGACAGTACCTCAATGCTATCAAAAGAAAACACGAGTAAGGCTTCGTTCACACGGCATTGTCCTGCACGTTTTTTTGTAATCGTTTTTTTAACGTATAGTCAACCGGGTGATCACATGGTAAATTTTCATTCGTGTAAAAACGATTAGCCGCAGTTTCCACACAGTTGTCACAGTGAGTAGACGTCACTGATGGATTCACTAAATGGATTGTTTCAAAATTAGGATAAATTATTACCATAATTCTCTTCCAAGCTGCTTGAGTTGCGACGTGATTTTTATAAAGTTCCAAAGGTTTATCCCTAAAATGGGATTTTGTTCCACTAAAGAATATGATAGTTAGAGAGAGTTAATTTAGTAGTGTATAGAATATTCCTCAACCATTTGAATATCAAACCAAATCAAACATAAAAGACATACCCCTCCACACACCCCTCCAAACACGCTCAGATACTAAGCGCATCTTCGGATTCTATTCGATAAAAAACGTACGACATCGTATCGTGTGAAGGAGACAAAGGCGTGTCATATGCCACTGCGAACCGAATACGTCAAAGTTCATTTTTCGATTTGCTTGACAAGTCCGTTGAGTATGCGTTTAAACGTATAAGCGGTACACGTTTTTTTGCAGTACTATCGTCGTGTGAATGGATCTATGAACGTTGTATGGTCACTATTCATACGTTAAGACGTATACTGCAGAAAAACGTGCAGGACAATGCCGTGTGAACGAAGCCTAACTGAAAACGAATTTAATCGGCTTTGCCAGTACTCTACCAGTCTGTCACAAGATAAAAGAACATATTTGAAATTTTTCGTTCTCAGAAAAATCTACAGAATCCTATTTCGAAAAATTTAATACGGTGCAAGGCTTGAAACAAAGTCACTTTGAAAAAAGGGACTTGAAGCCGGAATAACTATATCAGCAATCAGACACACACAAGAATATTGATCATTATTAACCCACCTAACAATGACAACACCAATCAGACGTCACCGACAACTGTCAAACTGACAGCCAGTGTTGCCACAAAAGAAAAAACATTAGACCACAAACAAAACTTCTTTTAAACACACAAGGCAGTGACGAGTGAGCAAGTATTACTTATCTGTGGTAACTTATGTTATAACTCCATGTCTTGGGCTTCATCATCACTGAATTCGCTCATGGAGGACTCTGTGTCGCTGTTGTTGTTCGCGTTGCCGTTGGACGGCTTGGAGCCCGAGGAGGCGGGCGCTGCGCCCCCCATGCCGGTGATCGCGTCCTTTTCTAAGAGAGCCTCTTCGGTCGCGAATCTTCGGACGTAATCTGGAAAAGAGTGAAAAGGATTGATTTTTGATTAGTGCTTTTCAATCATGCAAGGCAAATTGATTAGGTTTAATAATTTAATTTACTAAGTAATTCACCGTTTGAAACTGAACGTGTTATAATTTGTCAAAAATACCTAAAAGGTCAAAATAGTATAATTAAACAATAATTATAATACAAAACAATGTCACCAAAATAGTAATATAACGCTTGGGAGTTTTAGTATAGAAATATTATAGAATTGATTTAGGGCCCTCGCCCACGGCGACTTTTTATATAATATCTGATATCTGTATAATATTTCTGTCCACAATTTTTTTACTATTTTTTTTTTCTTTTTTTTTCCACTTCAATGTTAGTCCCTCATAAAAAGGGGTGTACTATGCCAAATAATAGAATATCAATTGATCGACCACTATAAATCGAACGTCTAAATACTCGAACGTTCGTAATATCGAATGGTTATTAAATCGAACATTTAATACATCGCACACTTAATACATCGAGTGTCCAAAATATCGAATGTGTTTGATCGAGCTTTCAACGCTTCACATATTCATTCTGCCAGTAAAAAGGTCAGTTACCCAATTATCTAATTTAATTAAACCTTAAGACTTTGGTGTTGCAGATATCCGTAAAAGAAATAAATATCCTGGGACAACTCACACACGGTCATCAGATCCCAAACTAAGCAGAGCTTGTACTATCGTAGCCAGACAACTGATAAACATACTTATATAATTTATAAATACATACATATTATATATAAATTACACCCAGACACAGAACAAACAATCATGCTCATCACACAAAGTTTGTCCAGGGTGGGAATCGAACCCACGACCTCCAGGTTAGCAGTTAGGGTCACTAACCACTAGACTAACAGGCCAGTCTAAAAAAGGTCTGGCCACAGTGTTATATTGATTACAAGGTTCCTTGATTTTATCCAACTGTGTGGCGAAACCCCCTCATACAGCTGTCAGCTGTTACCGACAACTTGTTTACCACAAAATTGCACAAAAACAGTTTCAAACTCAGTACAGCAGTTCGCAGAAATCCTGGCACTGACGCCAAACTACGCACTATTATACGAATAGATGACTGTTATATTGCTGGCCGACTGCCATGATTTGACGTTAGTCAATGATCTACGCATACGACGACGTCAGTTTTACTACGGCTAGGAACAGCTGCGAAAGCTAGCTGTGAATCTATTGGCCGTATAATGAAACGTCAATCTTCAATTTTAAGACGTTTGAGTATTTGGGGGTATGTCACACAAAGGAATAAAGTAAGCGCATCCAGACAGTGGTGCTGATTCTCTTTTGTTTTTTTTTTGTTTGAGAAGTGGAAAATCATCAAATGACTGATCCCGTCCTGGGTGCGGCGGGAGGGCGTGTCAGGCTTTTACTGACTAAAACCTGCTCATGTTCCTTCGATTGCCCTTTGTGTTCCGGGGTCACGGACCACGGTAACTATTATAAACATTCCGCAACCCTGGGTGCTGATTGTCTTGTTCACAAACAAAACTAAATAGAAAATCTGTGAATTTATTTCTCTCCATTTCGTCAAGAAAAGTACAGAAGGTAAAATATTAGTTTAGTCCTGTCAAATGTGTGTGATAAATAAATTAAAAAAATTTAAACATTAATGCCCTTACCAATAATCACTGTGTAAAGTTATGCAATGAATAAAGCCTGTGTAACCATACATTTTTTGACGTTAAACCTGTCATAACTTTATGCAGCGTTTATTAGTAAGGCGCTAAGAGGATAGATAATTAAGACGCGATTAATGACATGGCGTCTAAAAATACGTCGACTTTTAGCGCGCTGGCTGATTTGACAGGACTAGACTAATGAATGAAAAACTAAAGAGAAAGACTAAGAAAGAGAAAGATGCATCTCACTTAAATTTTGTTCGGTGTGTGAACAAGAGTGACTCTCTTGTATGTAGCCCCATTACTAAAAAACCGGCCAAGAGCGTGTCGGGCCACGCTCAATGTAGGGTTCCGTAGTTTCCCATCCGTCACAATAAGTGTTCCCACGTATAAGTTTAAAAAATGCTATTTGTTACGTTTATATACTAAGTACGCAGAAATTATTTGACGGACAGACAGACATGGCAAAACTATAAGGGTTCCTAGTTGACTACGGAACCCTAAAAAACTGCTGACTGATAGACAGACGAACGAAAGACTTTGGTAAAAAGGTCATGGCAATCCGTAAGAAAATAGAGACTTTAACTATAGATAGATACTTCGCCATTGTAGTAGAGTAATAAATAATAAACGGCGTTATTGTGCGGAATAAATTACATTCGCGACATGTTTATAGCCTACACGTGTTGCCACAATCGTGACGTTTTCCTAGCCTTGTAACAACGCAAAACTGTCTTGTTTTCGTGGGCGGCAAAATTTAGGAGGTAATACTAAATTTGGTGTAGAAGACTATATAAAAAAATATATATTTGGAAAATTGGTTAAATAAAAAAATCTAGGGACAACTTAAACACGGCCATCTAAATCTAAACTAGGCAGAGCCTGTACTACTTACTAGCACTAGGCTAGAAACATCATAAATGCAAATATTTTACACATCATTCATCATCAAGAGTACACCTTAAAAACAATTGGCCTTCCAATAAGAACTTTGTTAAGGAGGGGCCTGCGAGCGGCCATCCATACTAATATTATAAATGGGAAAGTGTGTCTGTCTGTCAGTCTGTATGTTTGTCTTTCTTTCACGGCAAATCGGAGCGACGAATTGACGTGATTTTTTAAGTGGAGATAGTTTAAGGGATGGAGAGTAACATATGCTACTTTTTGTCTCTTTCTAACGCGAGCGAAGCCGCGGGCAAAAGCTATATCAAATACAACCACAAACCATCAAAGGAAAAAGGACATCACAGACTTCTGTTGCATAACAGTTCCATGCGCCTTTCTAGAATATATAGAGGTATGACGAACAGAGTATGAAGTCCCTTATCCTCCATAGAAAAGGGAGGATGAGGATCAAGGATCCTCCTACCAGACAGGTGTTGTGTCTGGTGGGCTACTGACCGACAGTTCTAGTAGGGATTTTTGTTAATGTCGAGGGAAATGTCGCCGAAAACTCTTTAATCGCGATGTAGGTTATCAGTAGGTCACGTGTTCGGCGATAGATGTCGCCACTAATGTTTAGTCTCAGGGCAGGTCGTACAATATGTGTGATTGTTTTTTTTTGGACATGTCACACACGGTCATCTGATCCCAAGCTAAGCAGAGCTTGTGTTATGGTAACCAGACAACTGATATGACATACTTATATATATCTACTTTATAAATACATACATAATTATTATAGATAAACTTTTGTTCTGTTTGTTCTGTGTGTGGTGGTTTATCTATAACATGTATGTGTTTATAATTTATATAAGTAAATCAGATGTCTGGTTACCTTAATACAAGCTCAAATTAGTTAGGGATCGGACGGTTGTGTGTCAGTTTACCCAATTTTTTAAATTATTTATTCCTTTATGCACAAATAGCAACAATATTGTCTGAAAAACTTTTTGCCTGTTAAGACTAAAACTATGCTTGTGCAGACCTTAATTTTCCCTATTGTTGACTATGGTGATGTGTGTTACTTCGATCTGAATGCGGTTCTGTTAGATAAGCTGGATAGGACACTAAACAATTATATTAGGTTTATATTTATTTATTTATTTATTTACACTTTATGCACAAAATTCATGTACAGAGGCGGACTTAATGCCTTAGGCATTCTCTACCAGTCAACCATCGGTAGTGCAGAGATATTATGGCAGGTGCAAATATAAAGTAAAAAACAGATGGTAATTATTACAAAAATTACAAATTAATAAAAATACATATATACGTACTAAAATAAATAAGCAAATATATATTATGCAAATAAATATGTATATAATATATATAAATAAATATATATATATATTTCAAGAAAGATGGTTATGGGATGGAGAGTACTCTACCTAATTGAGCTGTAAATGAGCCTTGAGTTTCCGCTTGAATGCGTAACGGCTAGTCAGTAGTAGTCGGCGTAGTAGTTATATTCAACCTAAGGAAATACGACCATGTATCGAGTTTTAGGGCTGAACTCAAATGGTTGCCCATTCGTCAAAGGAGAAGTTTGCGTGCTTTGACAATGCTTTACTCCTTGCTCAACTCTCCTTTTTCGCCTTCCTATCTTATGCCTCACTTCCAATATCTTTGTTCTTCCCATGTTAGAAATCTGCGTTCTTCCAACAATCTCCTCCTGCTTTGCTCTGCCCATACTTCTGATTTTGTACATTCTTCTTTTTATATTCAGGCCATTCTTCTCTGGAATGCGCTTCCTCTTGATATTAGGACGGCGACCAGTCGATATGCGTTTAAGAGGAAATTGAAGATTCATTTACAGCATTAAATATTAAGCAGAGTTCTTTCATAATTTACTTTCACTTATATATAAATATATATTATAGATATATATATATATATATATATTTATATATAAGTAAAAGTAAATTATATATGTATATTATATAGTATATTATATATGTGTATTATATAGTAAATTATATTATATATATTATATATGTTATATATATTGTATATATATTACAGATATATTTATTTGCTTATTGTATATAGTTGTTATTTATGTATTACGTTTTAATTTTATTTTTATTTTTCTATCATATTTCTATCATTTTAGTTTTTTGCATCATAAATGCACCTACCATGCTACCTCTTCACCACCCTAGGTTGACTGGTAGAAAATGCCTGCGGCATTAAGTCCGCCTACGTCCCGTTGTGCATAAAGTATTATTATCCTTACCTGAAACTTTCTTCTTGTACTCCTCAGGTTTGTGCAGGTACATGGCGGCAGCGTCGCCGTTCAGGGGGTCGATGGGGTTGGGGTACGTCAGCAGCTGCGGCAGGAACGACTCGAATATGTTCGACAGGTCTGAAACAAATAAATACGGAGTTATGACAAAAATGTTTTTTTTTTTTTAAATCTAACCAAATCTGTTATTGCAATCCATAATGTACACTTACAGGTGGTAAATATAATAATATAATATACAGGGTTACTGGTAAAACACCGACATCCTCTCAGGAGTCAGGACTATGTTACTAACATCATAATCAACAACTTTTGTTCTACGACATTTTAAAAATTATCATATTTTAGTTTTGTTTTTGGTAAATGTATAACATTTTGTAAAAAATCATAGAACAAAAGTTGTTGTTTATGATGATAGTAACATAGTCCTGAGAGGATGTCGGTGTTTTACCAATAACCCTGTATAATATAGAAACAATTATGGACCCTGTTGGGCACAGCAAGTTTTAAATAAGTAGAGAGAGGAAGAGCGCTTCATTAATTTTCTTTGTTATTAGTTACACATAAGGTACTTTTTTAAGTTTCCATTTATCTATTTATTTAGTTTTATTTAATTTCTATTCATTAATAATGTTATTGGATGGGCCATGGCAAGAGTCGTGATGGTCCAGCGGTTAGGGTGCTTCTCGAATGACACACTCACACATGAGTTGTGGGTTCGAAACCGAGCCAGTACTAATGCGACTCTTTCAATTACTTCAATTCAAGTTCATTTAGGATATCACATCATTTATATGTATATGTGGTGGCCAGATCTTAAAATTAATAATTTCAACAACAAAAAATAATTTCATGAAAAGGTAAGGTACAGTGAAAACATTTCGTGAAATTTTCAATTTTAACATCTGGCTATGACATATACATATACAAAATAAATAAATGGGATAAAAAATATTTGAAATATATGTAAAACGACGTACGACTTGGCCATGTTGTAAATGTACCTATTCATATAACATTCTCAAGATCATTAAAACGTTTTATTATTGTAAATATAAAACAATAGTCTTACCGCAGTAATGTGGTTTATTTATTGTTTTGTGGTTTTTGATACGAGATGAGACTAGCTGGGTAAATGACGAGATGGCACGTACAGGTAATAACAATAAATAAAAAAAAAACGGGCAAGTGAAAATAGCACTTTGTTGATTTTATGATTTTTTATTTTTATGAAGGGCCTACGATCACCTTACAATATTAAAATTGGACTAAAAAAAATTTCTTTGTGATATTGTCACGGCATTCGTGTTTTTAGATCCTATACCTTTGCCACAGAATTTTGGCCAGTCTTAGAGTAGAATCAATCAAACCACCATAAAGTGCAGTCCAGGCATGATTGGTAACGTCAAGACACACGGTACCAAATACCCCGTCGATATTGCGGTGCTACACTTTGCTCATGAAGAAATGAATCAATCAACTCACCATAAAGTGCAGTCCAGGCCTAATTTAAAACGTCAAGGCAAGATGCCGGAGACCTCGTCAATGCTCGAACAAATGAATCAATTAACTTTCAACTCACCATAAAGTGCAGTCCAGGCCTGATTGATGACGTCAAGGCACACGGTGCCGGAAACCTCGTCGATGTTCGGGTGATACACTTTGTTCATGAATCATGAAGAACAAACGAATCAATCAACTCACCATAAAGTGCAGTCCAGGCCCGATTGATGACGTCAAGACAAGATGCCGGAGACCTCTTCAATGTTCGAGAGGTACACATGAATCAATCAACTTGAAGCAATCAACTCACCATAAAGTCCAATCCAGGCCTGATTGATGACGTCAAGACACACGGTGCCAGTAACTTCGTTGATATTTGAGTGGTACACATGAATCAATCAGCTTGAATCAATCAACTCACCATAAAGTGCAGTCCGGGCCTGAATGATAACGTCAAAACAAGATGCCGGAGACCTCGTCAATACTCGACAAGACACATTATTAATTTAGAACAAATGAATCAATCAACTTGAATCAATCAACTCACCATAAAGTCCGCCCAAGCCTGATTTATAACGTCAAGACAAGGTGCCGTGAGACCGTCAATGCTCGACAAGTACACATTATTCATTTAGAACAAATGTAGAACAAATGAATCAATCAACTTGAACCAATCAACTCACCATAAAGTGCAGTCCAGGCCTGATTGATTACGTCAAGACACACGGTGCCGGAAACCTCGTCGATGTTCGGGTGATACACTTTGTTCATGAAGCCAATGGACGGGGACTTGAAGGGGTAGTGATCTGGCAGATGCACGCGAACCCGCCATACTCCACCCTCGTATGGAGCTGGAATTTGGTTTAAATTATGTTGTATTAAACACTTTACAATTATAGTTTACAAACAAGTCTTAAGTTACCGAAACATTTCCAGTAAATAATAACTCAATAAATAGGTGACTGATAGCCAACAACTTTTACTATGGGAACAAACCTGGAATCCCAAAAAAAGAACCGCTGTTCAGTACATTTATATTTGCTTAATGTACTGAACAGAAATATTTATTTTGGAATTTCAGCTTTGCTCAAATAGTAAAAGTTGTTGGTTATCATGCGCACAATCACGTATTCAGTATCGTACGATTAGTGTACAATACTTAAATACGTGATTGAACCAGAATTGCCAGTCACTTTATAGATATAAGTAAATAGGTGTAGATAGATTATAAGCAGTCAGCCAGTGGCATTTTAAAATGTGGCTATTTCACCTCATTGACCACAGTTGCAAATTGTATTTCTCTTTTTCACTAGCAGTACTTAAATCATGCCATTACCATCCTACTTTGAAGTCTAATTGTATGTGGGTTAGTGTGCCGTTTTTGAAGTTAGAATGTCGTATAAGGAACCTAACTATACCTTTTTATCTTTGTTTACCTATAATTTGTGCGAATAAAGGCTATGCTGAGGAGTTATAATACCTATAATTTTAATTTTTTCATTATGATAATGTAAAGAATTTTATGCACATTATGTGCATAAAATATATAATATATAAAAATATGCACATTATGTGCATAAAATATGCATATTTATAACAATAACTTATTGTTGTTATTTTTGTTCTTACAACGCATAAATACATGGTAATAAAATGATTTTAATAATGATTTTATAATCATTAAATTTTTCTCTAGAATTCCTCAGCTTTTAAAGAAAAAATATTTACTCTTTACTCACACATTTGAATAGATGTCATGAATCAATCACTCAGCAGATATACTACTGAATCAATCAAACAAAGTTCAATAGAATTAAATAAAGGAATACTCACTGCCGGGAGGGCCGAAGAATTTCACGCAGAACTCATTGAGTCCTCCCAATATCGTCACCTCGTGTTTACTTTCGATACTGATTGGTAAATATTAAGGAAATATTGTTGCAATATAAAAGAAATAACGTACTTACAATCTCTTGATAAACATGTAGGAGTTCAAAAAGAAATTCTAACTTGACTGGAATTAATAATTAAATTAAACCAATTACTAATACTAACATCAAAATAAATGTTAAGATGAGTTAAGCTCAAAACTCAAAAGTCTGACACGGCCTCCTGCCGCACCCAGGACGGGAGCAGTCATTTCATGATTTCCCACTCACCAAAAAAAAAATACACTAATATTATAAAGAGGTAAATTTTGTTTTTTTTTTAATTGTAGGAGGTAATCTCTGAAAGTCCTGGCCCGAATTTTTTTTCACTGATAGAAAGCTGCTTTATTACTGGGCTTAGGCTATAATAACATCACGCTACGACCAAAAATGCGGATGAAACTGAGAGAGACTACTAGTACAGTCAGCAAAGCAGATAAGTAGGCAGGGCCGTCAGATACAGTTTAATTTTTCTCAAAAACCCGTGGATATTTTCTAATAAAAATTTAGAACTTTAGTAGAAAATAACTAGTTCTTCAATTAGGTTAAATTTCATTTGAATACAGTCATTGGTATTCAAGAAAACCTCAATTGTAGATGACGGCCCTGCATACCTATCTACTTTGCTGACGTACATATATCAAAATTCCATCTCTAACATCCAAATCCGTCATTGGATAAATTCAGAATGATTCTTCAGAATGTGCTTGTTGTCAAGTCAATTATAACCGATTGATTATAATTGGTTGATTCAAAAAGCCTATTTTTAGACGTGACCCTAAATATTTCGGTCACACACTAACCTTTGTATAAATAAAGGGACGATATGCCTATAATGACACCCTGGGGGGTAGAAAGGTCACAAGTAAAAATGTAACACAAAGTAGGGTAGTCAAATATTTATAGCATTCTTCTGGTTAATGCCGTTTGCTTTGTCATTACTCAGAAGTACTTCGTCGAGTGTGCACGCAACTGTGAGGCTCGTACGCACTACAAAGTTTAATCGTTTCGATATTTAAAATCCATACGGATATACACGTTTAACTTAAAAAAGGGTACCTATTTTATTTTCTAGTTTTTAATTTGATTTTTGGCTTAAACGGAACTCCTCAATTCACAAAATTAACGTAAACTTGAGAGTTACTGATAGCCGTAAAAGAGTTTTACAGAATGTCCTACAGCTGACCCTTTAATTTGTACTATTATTTTTATAACGATAAAATTAATAAGTGTGAAAATTTCAAATTCTCTGTGGTTTAAAATCTACGCCCCTGTGACAGATAAGCAATAGGAATTTTAGTGAATGGTTTTCCTATTGCTATATTGGGGTACGGAACCCCGAAAAGCCTGATGAAATAAAATGATTAAATGATATTGTATTTTGTAACCTAACCTCTTTAAAAAAAACCGGTCAAGTGCGAGTTGGACTCGCGCAACGAGGGTTCCGTTAATGGAAAGTACCCTATAGGGTTTGAATCCCTCGCAAATATCTAAATGCAATATAAACCACCCTATCTTGTTATTGCGTTGATTTAGAAACTTGAGTTTTTCACTGCTTTAAGAGATAGCAGACCTAAGTATGTGATATTAATTTCAGCTTGATATCTCGACGCGTTTCTGAGAAAAAGGGTCTTGACAGGCGGACTAACGGGAGGATGGATGGATGTGAACTAACTACAATCTTATGGTTTTCAAAGTTTTTCCTTTACTTGTGCTACATTACCTAGCTTCTTGCCGAATTTCATGATTCTTGGTCAATGGGAAGTACCCTATAGGTTTTGATTCTCTCGCAAATTTCTAAATATGCAATATAAACCGCCGTATCTTTTTTTTGCGTTGAATTGAAAACTTGATTTTTTCACGGCTTTGAGTGATAGCAGACCTGAGTATGTGATATTAATTTTAGCTTGATATCTCGACGCGTTTCTGAGAAAAAGGGTCTTGACAGCCGGACGGACGGACGGACAGACGGACAACAAAGTGATCCTATAAGGGTTCCGTTTTTACCTTTTGAGGTACGGAACCCTAAAAATAACACTTATACACGTCAACATTTTGACATGTATTTCCACCATGTTTGCTATACATTTTCCTATAAAATTATTATTTTTACCTTTTGCTTTGTTAATTAATTCACAAAGTAACAGGGATTCAGTGAAGAAAAACACAAAACTCGCATACTAGGTCACGAAGACGTTATCTTATCACTGTTATCATTACTTCCTTTTGTTAATATCTGTGTGAAAACGAATCGTTTTGTAGGTAGGTACTGAAAAATAAATAAGTAGGTACTTTTTAACCATTTGCAATAAATAATAAAAATTATTAATTGTAATTTCAAGGTGCTCTTTGATTTTTTAGATGTTTCTTACAAAATATACATCACAAAACATTGTGAATGTTGCAAATTAAAGTAATTTAAGTTTAATTTATTATATCAGCACTCTTGGGTTTGGACTGCACCAAAGTGGAAAGATGATCGGGCTTTCTTCTGCGAGATTAGGGCTAGATGCAAAAAAATGCAGTATCGATGCAGCCTAGCCTTTGTTTAGCGACCGTGGTTAAGACACATCGTCTATACGGTTCATTGTTTTATGCAGTTGTTTTCTGCATCAAATCGGTCAACTGCATCCAAACTACAATGTCGAATGTCAGTTTAGAGCCTTGGCCTCATAAAAGTATGATGCATCATAGTGTTATCCTCAGTTCATTGTATTTTGAACAGAATCTTGGCAATTTAATTAACTTAAACTTAAACCGCCTTATTACAAAACAAGGTTTTTCTCTAAACCAGGTTTAAACCATTTAGCCAGGTTTTGTAATTTGAATCTTATTCTGATACGATCAAGATTTGATATACAAAACCAAGCTCAATGGTTTAAACCTGGTTTAGAGAAAAACCTTGTTTTGTAATAAGGCGGAAATTGTTATTGGAACTTTTTTCAATAGGCTTGTCCGAAAACTATTCTATCAAAAAAATGTTGATTTATGTCCAAACTCATCCCTGAGTTTGTTTTCAGTGGTTATGCTGTTATTTTTCATGGATGGGACTGACTTTTCCTGCCCTGGGCAGGGCGTGAGGAAGTGTCAGAAATACAAAGACAATAGCAGCGCGACAGCCGGCTGTCGCTTGGTCGTCGAAAAGGTTAATATCCTACTTGCATAATAAACAACTTTATTTCAAACGAAGAATTAGTTTCACCAAATAAATGTTTGTGGAAAAGTTCAATACGACATGCAATGACACAGCAAAAGTTCCAACAGTGTTGTATATTTACGTATTTCTACAAAATATTACGATAGAGAGATAATAACAAGTTTACGTAGCGCTGACTAACGTTTGGTCATACTACGTCGTACCGAAGTCTCGGCTGATAAGATAAGATTAATGGCAAACAAAACAAGCTTGTTGATGGACTCTGTTGAAGATTTTACAAAGGTGAGAGACCTAGCAACAGTTTATAAGAGGAATACTAGAAGAATGAACCAAAGTTGGTTTTGAAAAATTCACAAAATATTTCCAAACGTTCAAAATAATATTGAACCCAAAAACCTTTCAGATTTTCGCAAATAAATAAAAAATGCCTAAAACTTTCATTTAAATCGCTCCAACCGTTGTGGTATTCATAACAAACGTATTATCTATGTAAGTAAGTAATAATAATATAATCTTTATTGACACATTTTGCAATATTTTTGTATGAAATTCCCTAGCTCCTGCGCATATTTAATTTAGTTTGTAAATGCACCTTTTGATGAGAATAAAAAATTAAGTAATATAAAGTATAACTAGTAATATTACAAACAAAATTAATAAACGTTTTAATATTTGTGTCCCAATTCGTCACACTGACTTTAAAAACGAGTCACGTATAGTCATTGTATTTCCTGAAACAATGATTCACAGATTCATTCAGATGGATCACTTATATGCTCCAGAGTACATTAAACGCAAGAATAAATAAAAGGAAATAAAGCAAAATGATGCGGATAGTTTTTCTTTTTATATGTCGAAGACAAGGATCATGAAATGACTTCTCCTACCCCTTAATGTCAGACTTTTACTGACTTTAAACCCACTCTTATTCCTTCGGTTGCCCTTTAGGTTCCGGAGCCGCGGTAACTATTAGAACTACTCCGCAACCCGCGGAAAGTTTCGCCTGGCATGTGTGAGAGTCATGTTCGTAAACAAGCGCTGTCAGTCGACATTAGTGTAATCATGTCTCCACTACCATGAAACTAAAATCTTGATTTTTGTTCAATTATTTTATATTGGTTTTTACCGGCCTTGTTATCACAAACAGAGGCAATAAGAATAATAAAACCAGAACGGAACAACTTTCTTGAATTAGATTAACGCTATCGCATTATTGAAAATTTTTATTTTGGTTCGTCTGAACTTCAAACTTCAAAACTATTTTATTCAAATAAACCAATTACAGGTACTTTTGAATCGTCAAGGTGTCAGTCTGTCAAAAAATTGAAGCTAGTTGCAGCTGACAAAACGTACTCACGGGTAAAATATTTGTATGACCTTACAGGTTCAGAGTCCGGATGTTTGTGTGTATGACCTTAGAGGTCTTTCACACGGTTGTCTATTGTTTGCCCGAAGATTATATGCCATAATCATCATTTTCCCGAATTTCATTTACCCGAATTTCATTTGCCCGAATGTTTCATTTGCCCTAAAAGACATATGACATACTTTTAATTGCCCGAATTTTAGATGCCATAAGATACGAATGCCATAAGTATTGTTTGCCATATTTTTATGTGCCATAATAATTATTAGACATAATATTTAAATGGCATAACAAGTATTAGACAAATATTTAAGCCTCGTAATGTTTTTTTTTCTGTGCAATGGTGGGCTAGGTCGACGGAGCCCCGCTTCGCGGGGCTCCTACTTCTGTGTGGTTTATAAAAAAATAACCACGAAGGGGATGGCGGGGTCTATTCGCTCGCTTCGCTCGCTCACACGACCCCGCCATCCCCTTCTAACCTAACCTGTCCGAGTCGGGGTGCCCTAAAATCCCAATTGCATCCAATTTCTCTTGATATAAACAACCGTTATACACCCGATGTCGATGGCAAATTATGTTATGGCATATGATAATTATGGCATGTGATAATTAGGACATGTGATAATTAGGGCTTACAATGATTATGGCAAATGATATTATGGTAAGTGACTTTATGGGAAATAATGATTCTGGCACGTGACTAATATGGCAAATGAGAGTAGGGCAAATGAGTATTATGTCGTATGATATTATGGCTGTTGACTATTATGGCAAATGATATTAAAGCAAATAAAATTCGGGTAAACGGCGGTATACCCTTTCACACAGACCGGCTCGGAGAGCATCGCCCGCCGTTCGTTACACACAGACCCGAGATAATACATGAGAGCATGTGAACACAGCCATTTGGCTGAAAAGAAGTAAAGCTGAAGAGTTCGTTATCAGTGGCAGTCGGTCGGCCCCTCTTATTATTTCACACTAAGCGCGTTAGCTTTGCTCTCAAGCATCAATAATAAAAGATGGTACATTTAAAAATAAATCACAATAATTTAAAACTCTGTTTTAAACGTGATTAAAAATCTGCTTTCTCTCTCCGAGCGCGTCTGTGTGAACGGACCCTTGGAATCTCATGCCCCAAGATAAATTCCTAGAGAGGAGCAACGTTCACAAAAAAGAAAATTATTAGAATCGGTTGCAATTTTGAAAACATTTTTCTTTCTGTTTTCTTGTATCGATTTTTACGCAGCCTCAAAGTTTTTGCCACTTCTACACAAGAGACAATTCTAAAACTGCCTGTTGCTAACTGCTTGGCGGTTGCTACGTGCAAGCGATTAATTATGAAGTGTAGGTGCAGACGGCACTCAATCGATAAGTCTGGTCTTTGTCTGAACCAGGACTTGGGACTCGGTCGAGGACCTTTATTTTGAATACAGGATGTCGGTTTTGTTTAGGTTAGCGCCCGGGTTGAAAGATTTTCTCTCTTTCATTCCCTCTAGTTGGCATAATACGTCAAACGAATACCGTACTCCCGAACCGTGAGGGTTTGGTGAGTAAGTACTCCTCAGATGGAGAGGATCCATGAAGATTTTCCCATGAAAAAAAGGTTATCAAGACCATTTATGTCAGAAACGCTTAAAGGTGTTTAGTTGAAAAGTTAATAGCCGTAAGTCAATCATACTTCTAATTCTATGCATTTATTACATACGGCAGTGGAAAGCACATATTTTGACAGCCTCAAGGGAATCGAAACCTATATTCAGTTACTGGGTAACACGATACCTCTTAACTAATCCGGTATTTGACACCATCATCAATTGACGTACTTTTTATGAGCTGTCAAAACGCAATTCTCCAATAGACTTTGTATGCCAATACCAGCTTGTGACGTCACAAGCTAGCAACCCTATTGACTAACTATTTATTGATTTTAAAGCAATTAAAAATCCAATTTAACAGTAAATTAAAAACAAATCCAATGCGTAGGCCTAATAAAAAGATAGGTTTTATAAAAAATATGTCTTAGATTTATCGGTTAATAGTGTCAAATACCGTATATTGTCTCACTTTCGTCACAGTAATCTGTGCTTTCGTGCTTTTGACTTCCCGTAAAAACTGACAAAGATCTACGAATGGCAACCGAGACCAATAGCGTTACATTTACATGCTTTCCAAGGATGTCAGTGATGTCCTAGATAAGCTTAGAAAGTACATTTCAATTGCAAGTCACGAAATAAATGACTTGTAACTAAGATAATTATGAGTTAACAAAGCATAATAAGCATATGGGTATGTGCATTAGTTTGCATAAATACGGTAACTGTAGTTATTCTAACTATGCTGACTATGCTAGCGACAGAATGACTCACTAGACGCATAATACGTAATGTAGGTAAATTATTGGCTGTTATTGATTAGTTGCAATGTCAAATGTTATCGAATTAGCTCATCAAAAGCTGCTTAATCTCATGGACTTAAGTTAATTCTGATTTACTCAATCAGACTAACAATTGGTGATTTGAGCCTGGTCCCCCCTAGGAATATTTTGTCGAGCAACTTGTGTCCCAGGTGACATCAAACGATGTCGGGCGACGTCGGACGACATCGCAGCGACATTGTTGAAATTGTTCTTTTCATCGACTGGGCCACCACAGGTGCGACAAGGAACAGTCGCTCGACAAATGTTTCTAGTGGGGACGAGGCTTTAACCTCTCAACGACCAAATGCTATTTGTCTTTCTATTGTGTCTCGAATCTAGTGTGTTCGAAGGTTTAATTGACAATTTAACTATGTTTTTTCAAGTCCAAATAGAAATTAAAAAGATATTCCTAAGTTTGGCTCGGCATTCCTTCTCTGAGGTAGTCAGTTTCTTTGAAAAAAGATGGCAGAGAAATGGCTTTGTAAAGAGAAATCATGTCATTTGATACAAAATCAAATAAAGATGAATGTAAACGGTTTGGTTACGTAGTCACCTAAGGGTTTATACTAGCGCAGAGTCGAAGCGCATCGAAGCGTCTATCCAAAACTGAACATAACAAATTCAACCTTAACTCCACAATGTAACGCACACATTACTCTAGCGAATACGCGTGCATTCGTGCGGCTTCGCTTTAGTTGTAAAAAATTTGACGCTTCGATGCGCTTCGACTCTGCGCTAGTATAAATTGACCCTAAGTTTACTCATACCAGAATTAACGACCACAGGAGGGGCAACAGAGGTTTATGACCCTAAAGTCAAGTGATAAAAAGGGGCGAAAAACACCGCACAAATTGATTGCGAGTAAAAATTCGATGGAAAAAGGTTTCTAAAATTGAGACCTTTTGACTAATAATTCTTGTCTGAAAGCGAGACGAGGGGAAGAAATTGGTATCTATTTCGTCGAGACAGGATTTTAAGAGATGTCAACGACCGGGGGGTTTGACTTTTAAAAATATGAGGGATTTTGCGACTGCTCAACAGGCGAGACGACAAAAAAAAAGTAATTAGTCCGTCAGAAAGATTATCAAAAAATCTTGGACACGTATTTTTTCTTTTTTCTCGAAAACGAAGAATGATGAAGATACAGAGCGTCAAAGTTACGCATGACGTCACGATCAGATACATATTTTGCAGGACGGTGACGTCAAAAGCCCCCACTCCGGAACTTTGTTGCTCTTTATCTTTGTATTAATTTGATCAAGCATAAAATACGTGTCCCGTATTTTTGGCCGATCTATCAGACGGACTAAACAGAATGCCATTTTTTTTATGTTGTCGTCATCCCTATTGTGATTTTTACATGTTTGTAACAATGATTTACCTATTTTATTTTAGCTTCTGCATGTGACTTGGTCCGCGTAGATAAGTTAAGAAATAGTGTAGCTTTAAAACAATGTAAAATCCATACTAATATTATAAATGGGAGTGTGTCTGTCTGTCTGTATGTTTGTCTTTCTTTCATGGCAAAACGGAGCGACGAATTGACGTGATTTTTTAAGTGGAGATAGTTGAAGGGATGGAGAGTAACATAGGCTACTTTTTATTTATTTATTTATTTAACAAAAACGGCCCTAAGCCAATTACAATTGTTAAAATTATTAAATATACTATACTGTATAGTGTTATTTTTGTCTCTTTTTAACGCGAGCAAAGCCGCGGGCAAAAGCTAGTAATTTATAATCGGTCCAGTACTTTAAGAGACCCTACCAACAACGAAACGAATTTTTTTTTTAGATAAATAATATTTGTGGACGATTGGTTAACGCATGATGATGATTGTACTCTTAAAAACATACAACTTATAAAGACTGTTTACTATTATTTAACGCATACTGAATCGTAATTACTTTTATTTACATTGCATATTTACAAAAAAAAAAACGTGTTTATCTCCATAAGTTTACTTAATGTCATATTTTTGTTACTAAATAGGTATTCTTTATTGGATTTGGCTCATCAATCTAACAATGTTTTAGGGCTTAGGCATCCATGATCCCAGGGGTATAAATCAATCAAATTATGGTCAAAAACCGATGGATAAATTTTCCGACATAGAGTGGATTGCTTAAAAGTAAAGCAACAGTAGATTTGACCAAATAACTTAACTTTTTATGAGTTAACCTTTCAACAACCAAGCGACAGCCGGCTGTCGCGCTGCTATTGTCTTTCTCTTGAGTCTCTAATCACATGTGTTTGAAGGTTTAAATTGAAAAACAATGAACAATTAATACAATTATCTTTAAAAAACGTGACTATTATGAAGTGAACGCATTGCATGCACTTCGTTTCGAAATATGCAGTAAAACATTCGTGACAAAATAATTTTGCCGCAAAGTAACCATTAGCGTTTGTGTGGAAATACTTCTTCCTCTCGAGTCTTTTACTAAACTCCGTTGTTTATGGCCCTGGATTATACAAGGCGCATTATTGAAACTGCACTGACTTCTCCCGCCCTGGGGCGGGGCGGGAGGGAGTGTCTTTTACTGACTAAAACCCATCCTTGTTCCTTCGGTTGCCCTTTATGTTCCGGGGCCGCGGTAACTATTAGAACTATTCCGCAACCCCGGAGAAATTACTGGTTCGAATTGCAGAAAACTTTTAGTCTGTATAGCCCATTTATCGATAGGAGTTAAAATACCAATAGGAGCAGAGAAGTAAATATAGAACGGGAATACCTGATTTATTCGATATTTAAGACTTTTAACAATTCATGCATGATTGAGGAGTTATTGGCTGAACTCGAGTGACTTTGACCTTTTCCAATACTCCAGGGAGTTAAGATTTCATCAATTAATTTATGAATGTAGCTTATCTATCGAAAATACTAGTTGATAATTGAAATGTTTTTCGCTAATATAAAACTTTTAAATCGCTTAAATTGTAATTATTTGTTTTATTTAGATCAGGCAATTTACAGACACAAGAATTGTCAAGGGGCCAATCGGTTAAAGTAAAATGTATTATAGAAATAAATTTGTATTGGTAAGTGCTAAAACTAGTCTTCGAAAATTTGTAAAAAGGCCAAGAAAACAATGTTTCAATGATTGAAGAATTAGCCCTGAAGATTTTTACAACTAAGACCTATACCGAGATAGATTAAAACTTTGCATTTACTTTGACAAAGCAATATCCCTGGTAAAAATATGAGTGTCAGGTAAAGACAGGATATGGTTAGGGCAAAGTAAGTGCTATATTTAAGTTTAATTTCTCGCTTTCTCGCCCTTGGTGAACATTCAGTGAACGAAAACACATAGAGGAAGCAAGCCTGGATGATAGTAGGTCCGAAATCGCCAATCTTTGAGCAAGAGTGGTGAACTGGTGATCAATGGTCCTACCTTCTCTGTATGAGAAGAAGCCTCTGCCCTGCAGGCCCACTGCAGTGGGACAATCATCATCTCCCTAGCCTTTTCCCAACTGTGTTGGGGTCGGCTGCCAGCCTAACCGGATTCAGTTGGATACCGGTGTTTAACGTGGAGCGACTGCCTATCAGACCTCCACAACCCAGTAACTGGGCGACACGATACCTCTTGGTTAGACTGGACCATGAAGGAAACAACCAGTGGAGTGCGCATGGGCATGTTTTTGTTCTAAATCAAAGTCACCAGATAACGAAGGGGTGGAGCTAAGCTTCGCCCGCTGTGATTGGTCGATGAATTGACAACCAAATGACAACCAAAGACTATACAACCACTTGACCGCTCATACGGGTGATTCGGGCTCACGACACTTAAATGGAATATCACTTATAAGAGACGCAGGTATGAGTGCAATTTTTAGTACTGACCAGTTGTTGGATCCGTGCACACTTCCTAATTTCGGTACCTAAAAATACATTTATCGTATAAAACCGAAGCAAAAATGAGTACATGTGCAATAAAATGGTGCGGAAAATGTTCTAAAACATCTAGTTATAAAAAAGATGGCATAAGTTTTCATCAGTAAGTAAAATATGTTTATATTTATCTACATTTTTGGTAATTTGAGAGCTCAAGCTAAACTGGTTGGTTTCGAAAAAAGTCATACCGCGTTGATGTCTTTTGAAAAAGTCCTTTACTATCACTAGAATATTAGATAAGTCTATCCCTTTCTATTCGTAAGTACTTCGTACTGTGTCCTGAAGTGATGTGACTTCACAAAACACAATAGATAAATTATTTTATCGATAATTTTGAATGGTAAAATAAAAATAATGTTTCGTTTTAATGTTTTCATTTTAGATTTCCAAATATTCCGGAAGTTAAAGAAAAATGGGTTAATGCCACTAACAGGGAAAACTGGCTTCCAAAATATTATAGCGTCATTTGTTCAAGGCATTTTACAGCTGATTGCTTTGAAGTTTTAAAGGACCGACGCCGTTTGTTTAGTTCGGCAACGCCGACCCTATTTTTGCCTGTTTTGGTAAGATTTGTTTTATATACAGGGTGAAAAGTTTCAATGGGGTTGCGGAATGTTTATAATAGTTACCGTGACCCTGGAACATAAAGGGCAATCGAAGGAACATGAGTGGGTTTTAGTCAGTAAGAGTCTGACACGCCCTCCCGTCGCACCCAGGACGGGAGCAGTCATTGGATGATTTCGCACTCACCAAAAAAAAAAAAAAAAAAGTTTCAATGGGCCCTAAAAGAAAACTACCTTAAATCATTAAGATAGATTATTTTACTTAAAGGAAACATTCCTTTATTTTTTACAACAAATAAAGCTGCATTCAAAGATTTTCGAAAATCCGCTTCCCACTCCCGGGAATCGAACCGGTTAAAATCCAAAAAAGTTACACTTTCTATTTTAATGGTGTCAAACGTTAGGGCATTTCATAAGGACTTAATCTCTCTAACAAACATGGTTATTTAAATAAAAGGAAAACCATAAATCTTAAGAAATTTATTTTAATTGAACGAAAATTTCGAAAGTTAAAGTCGTCCTTTGATTTGAAATGTTGAAATTTCATGGTTTTCCTCTAATTTAATTTACCATGTTTCTTAGAAAGATTTAGTCCTTTTATAAAATAAATGAATGTTTCCTTTAAGTAAAATAATCTATCTCAAAGATTTAAGGTAGTTTTCTTTCAGGGTCCATTAAAACTTTCCACCCTGTATACTATCGTTTCGTATGATTTAACAGTATGTAAATTAACAGAGGGCGTTCCGCTAACCAGTATAGGTAACTTTATTTATTTTCGCAAAGCTTGAAAAAGTTTATGTGGCCGATGATTTTATTATGTACTAGCTGTTCCTCGCGGTTTCACCCATGTTACATTAAGTTTTTGGTTACTGCTTCACTCCCATGGGACATAGCGTGATATTATATCGCCTATGTTACTCGTTGACAATGTAGCTTTCGAATGGTGAAATAATTTTTAAAATCGGTCCAGTAGCTTTTGAGCCTATTCATTACAATCAAACAACCAAACAAACAAACAAAGTTTTCCTCTTTATAATATTATTGTATATTAGTGAAGATATAGAATATCTATGAAAAGCGTATTTTTTTAACATAATACGTAGATACCTTTACGTGCATACCCTTTTTTGTAAATTAGACCTTAAACAATTCTTCTAAGCGATCGAGGCCGCGAGCATAAGCTAGTAATTATATACATAAGTATAATAATGAATAAAATACTTATAATTCTATTATTATAATAATGTTAGCGTATACATATAACATCCATTTTCCGAAGTCGGTAAAACATAACACGAAACGAAAAGAAAAAACAATAAAAAACCTTAAAATAGGTTTTTTGGTAATAGATCTTTTCGTTTTTTAGTTAACTGTTCCGTTTTATAATCAAGTGTATTATTTTTTTATTCATTGATTTAAGCTACTGCTTGATTGCGAAACCTTTTTTAATATAACCTTATTTTTATAAAACCCTGTTTTATTACAAAATTGGGTCTTATACAACTAATAATTTGAATAATTATCGATATCGATATTTTTTTAATCACCCTTTTGCAATCCCTAAAAATTCAGTTGTCAAATTCATCGACCAATCACAGCGGGCGAAGCTTAGCTCCACCCCTTCGTTATCTGGTGACTTTGATTTAGAACAAAAATATGCCTATACGCACTCCACTGGTTTGCTGCTTCATGATGACAACTGATTTTTTAGGGGTTTCCAAAAGGGTGATTGGAAAAATATCGATATCGATAATTATTCAGATTATTAGTTGTATAAGGCCCGATTTTGTAATAAAACAGGGTTTTTTCAAAATAAGGTTATATTAAAAGAGTTTTTGCAATCAAGCAATAGTTTAAATCAATAAATAAAAAAATAATACACTTGATTATAAAACGGATTAGTAAATAAAAAACAAAAAGATCTATTACGAAAAAAACCTATTCTAAGATTTTTTCTTTTCGTTTCGTGTTATGTTTTACCGACTTCGGAAAAAGGATGTTATAAGTATGTACGCTAACATTATTATAAGTATTTATTATACTTATGTATATAATTACTAGCTTATGCTCGCAGCTTCGATTGCTTAGAAGTATTGTCCAATTTACAATAAATGGTATGCACGTAAAGGTATCTACGTGTAATATAAAAGTTAAAAATTAAGAAAAAGTTCTGATTTTAAAACACATAAATATTATTTGGTGGTCAAAGTAAATTACAAAATACAGAATATGATATCAAAAAGAATTACTGTGTACGGTTGCTTATTCTTATCGAAAATATAACAAATTAAAACAGATGACAAATGAATGAAAGCACAAGGTTTATTGCACATTATGTTGAACCTGCTTATAGTACGATAAGATCCTATTTTTGAAGACATGATGTTGAAAAGAGTACGACTTTTATGATGGTAATCGATAGGGTCATTTTTATAAGGACTAAATCTTTCTTAGAAACATGGTAAATTAAATTAGAGGAAAACCATGAAATTTAAACTTTTCAAATCAAAGGACGACTTTAACTTTCATAATTTTCGTTCAATTAAAATAAAATTCTTAAGATTTTATGGTTTTCTTTTAGTTTAAATAGCCATGTTTGTTAGAGAGATTTTGTCCTTATGAATGGCTCTAACGTTTGACACCATAAAAATAGAAAGTGTTACTTTTTTGGATTTTAGTCAGTTCGATTCCCGGGAGTGGTATGCGAATTTTCAAAAATATTTGAATGCAGTTTTATTTCTTTAAAAAAATATAGGAATGTTTCCTTTAAGTAAAATAATCTATCTTAATGATTTAGGGTAGTTTGCTTCCAGGGCCTATTGAAACTTTCCACCTTGTATATAGGTAAAACAAATCTTACCAAAACAGGCAAAAATAGGGTCGTCGTTGCCAAACTAAACAAACGGCGTCGGTCCTTTAAAACTTCTAAGCAATCAGCTGTAAAATGCCCTAAACAAATGACGCTTTAATATTTTGGAAGCCAGTTTTCCCCATTAGTGGCATTAATCCATTTTTCTTTAACTTCCGGAATATTTGGAAATCTAAAATGAAAACATTAAAACGAAACATCATTTTTAATTTACCGTTAAAAATTATCGATAAAATAATTTATCTACTATGTTTTGAAGTCACATCACTTCAAGACACAGTACGAAGTACTTACGATTAGAAAGGGATAGACTTATCTAATATTCTTGTGAAAGTAAAGGACTTTTTCAAAAGACATCAACGCGGTATGTCTTTTTTCGGAACCAACCAGTTTAGCTTGAGCTCTCTAATTACCAAAATTGTAGATAAATATAAACATATTTTACTTTCCGATGAAAACTTAAGCCATCTTTTTTATAACTTGATGTTTTAGAAGATTTCCCGCACCATTTAATTGCAAAGGTACTCATTTTTGCTTCGGTTTTAGACGATAAATGTTTTTTTAGGTACCGAAATTAGGGAGTGTGCACAGATCCAACAACTGGTCAGTACTAAAAAATGCACTCATACCGAAATCTCTTATAAGTGATATTCCATTAATGTGTCGTGAGCCCGATCACCCGTATGCGCGGTCAAGTGGTTGTATAGTCTTTGGACTGGACAGAGATTCTGACTAACCAGTAACGACTGTCAAAGTTCTACGACTGACAACCGGGACCAACGGCAATTGGCGAATATTTGAATAATGTAAATTGCCATGAATAATCAAATGAACATAGATATCCGACCGAATGCAATTACTGAATTAGTAATTCTAAACAAATCGTAATTACAAATTAACATTGAGTTTATTTTTGCGCTCTGATTAATTCAAAATGCATTCAGAGGTGACGTGAATGTCTGATGTACCCAGGAGTCAGTATCGCACATTATACAGGGCATCCTATTGTAGATAGAGCATTTTACTGAAAGAAAACATTAATTGAATCTGTATATCGTGTTTTAGAGCGAGATACTGTCCGAGTAAAAGAGTGGACGCTATTGATTAACCTTGCTACAACCAAGCGAAAGCCGGCTGTCGTGCTGCTATTGCCTTTCTATTCAACGATAGTAACTCCGTCTGTCTGTCTGCCTTGCTTTTACGCCCAAACTACTGAACCGATTTAAATGAAATTTGGCATAGAGATAGTATATAGCCTGAGAAAGGACATAGGATAGTTTTTATCCCAAAAATTCCACGGGAACGGGTACTATGCTGATAAAACCATAAGGGAAAGCTGGTAATAAATAAACAAGTAAAATATTAAAAAAACAACATTTTACAAATAGGAGGTGGATACGGAACCCTATTCTATGCGTAGCCAAATTTATTTATAAATAGTCTAAACTTTAGATTATTTATAAAAGATATTTTTTTAAACAAGACCATTATTACTTGTTGATTAAGTCCGCCCTTGTATCAATGTGCGTAAAATTTAAATAAATAAAAATGTAAAGTTTAATTTGTACAGTTGGTATTTTTAATTGCCGCTATATCATCGTATAAAAATATAGAAAAGTAAAAAATTAAAGGCACACACAAAATTGTTTTATTTAATAATAGAAAAAAGTATCTACTTTTCTTTTTTAAATCATGTTTCACTTTTTTTCCTCCTGCAAATAACTATAGTAACTATTTGCCTAATTGAAAGATTTGGAACAAGGAAAACTCGTCATTTTACACCTATTATTGTTACATTCCTGATAATGTGACGTAAGTGTACATAAAACTCCTGTATGTATGTAATTATGTACACATATTTGATGCTACACACACCAGAAATATGAATTACTAATAGATCTTATCCATACTAATATTATAAATGCGAAAGTAACCCTGTCTGTCTGTTCTTCACGCCTAAACCACTGAACCGATTTGAATGAAATCTGGTACAGATATAGTCTGGGACCTGAGAAAGGACATAGGATAGTTTTCATACCGGAATCCCCCGGGAACGGGAATTATTATTTTACGCGGACGAAGTCGCGGGAAAAAGCTAGTTATTAAATAACTGAGGCCGGTGTACATTATGGATTGCAATATATTATTATGCAGGTTACGGAATAGTTCTAATAGTTACCGTGGCCCCGGAACATAAAGGGCAACCGACGAAACATGAGTGGGTTTTAGTCAGTAAAAGTCTGACACGCCCTTCCGCCCCGGCCAGGGCGGGAAAAGACATTTGATTATTTCCCATCCACCAAAAAAAAAATCCAATAAACAATTTATTTTCGAACGAAATCTATCCTTAACAAATATTTTAAATTGCGTTCGTATTTTTTTTTTTCATTTTCTTTTGCTGCAAACAGAAAAGCGAACAGAGCTTTTCCTTTTTCGTTTTTATTACATCTCTAATTAATTTTGTTCCGAACTGCGAGACGACTAAATTAATTCTCTTTGGACGTTAGTAATTGTTTTTTTTTAGAGACGTTAGGATGGACTAATTTAGATATACAGTTACTTATAATTTAATAGAAATGGCCTAGTTCCGAGTACATAATAATATCATAATATATTCATAAACCTTCCTATTTTTTTATTTGTTTAAAAAACTCGTCTTCAATATTCAGTTGTGAATAAGAAGCTTTGCTTTGAGTGTTTAAATGCGTTATTTATAAAAAAAACCGGTCAAGTGCGAGTTGGACTCGCGCAACGAGGGTTCCGTTAATTAGTTTTTTTTTAGTGAAATAACTACAATATTACGGCTTTGGGAGGTTTTTCTTTACTTGTGCTACATGACCTTGCTTCTTGCCAAATTTCATGATTCTTGGTCAATGGGAAGTACCCTATAGGTTTTGAGTTTTGATTCTCTTGCAAATGTCTAAATAAGCGATATAAACCGTCGTATCTTTTTATTGCGTTGATTTAGAAACTTGATTTTTTCACTGCTTTTAGAGATAGCAGACTTGAGTATATTATGATATTAATTTTAGCTTGATATCTTGACGCGTTTCTGAGAAAAAGGGTCTTGACAGACGGACGGACGGACAACAAAGTGATCCTATAAGGGTTCCGTTTTTACCTTTTGAGGTACGAAACCCTAAAAAGATAGTTTAAAATTACAAATGCACTCGACAAGTGGCGCATCAATCGTATCTATTTTATGCGCCACCTGTCAGTTATCTATACTTGTAACGCTTGTAATAATTTAAATTGGGGCTAAGATATTATATAATATTAGTATAGATAATACTACAAATAAAAACTTAAACTGCTACTTTTTTTGTGCCTGATCTTAATATTGTACGTAACCGTCCGTCAGCAAATGGCGATTTTTATTTTAACAATATTATGTTTGTTTGCTCTTATTTACATCTTTAACTATGCATGCAAAAAATAAATTATTAAATACTTATTTTTGTTAAATAGGTATACTTATCTATATTAATATTTCAGCTCTATATTAGAAAACTTACAAGTGTCAAACCGTGCTGGGTTTGCTACTATTTATTTTACAAAATGGTGCGTTTTTTTAATTGTTAGTGTTTCTATTTTATCATGTGTGCAATAACTGTAACATGGAGTTATTTGAGTTTGTTTATAAAAATAAAATGTGAGTTTTTGTAGGTATCTAAAACACACATAATTATCCATACTAATATTATAAATGGGAAAGTGTGTCTGCCTGTATGTTTGTCTTTCTTTCACGGCAAAACGGAGCGACGAATTGACGTGATTTTTTAAGTGGAGATAGGTAGTTGAAGGGATGGAGTGGAGAGTAACATATGCTACTTTTTGTCTCTTTCTAACTCGAGCGAAGCCGCGGGCAAAAGCTAGTATCATATAAAAGCAGTGAATATGTCTTATGGCATGACCATACAGAGTTGAGTTTGAAAGGCCTGTTATCTAGTGGTTAGTGAACCTGACTGCCAAGCTGGAGGTTGTGCGTTTGATTCCCATCCAGGACTAACCTTGTGTGATGAGAATGCTTTTTTTAATTTGTATAATGTATAATATGAATGTATTTACCTACAAATTGTATTAAATTATGTAGGTATATGAGTTGGCTTGTTACCATAACACATGCTCTGCCTAACTTTGGACCAGATAAAGATCCAAAAAAAATTACTGTGATTTGTTTTTCCTAATAAAATAGCAGTTAGGAAAAAAAAACAAAGAAATAATTAAATAATCATAATTGCTAATTTTGTATAGGAAACAATGAAATCATTTTTAGATGGTACAAAGTGCACCAGGTCACCTCATAACATATAAAAATGTCAATTAATATTGATGACTTTTAAATTGACTCCTTTGTGTGCAATAGTAAATTTGGTATTTATTTTTTAATACATGATTTTAACACTAATATAACTTTTCAATCAAATTTTTTTGTTTTTTTTTCATATGACAATGAGCAAAACTTTATTTGTTATTTTTGAAATATATACCTATTGCCTTCATGTAGAAATATGGACATTATTTATGAGATGAATTGTTGAATAATTTATTGTCCTATGTTTATAATTTGTCACATGAAAAACTAATTTATTGTTATAATAACCAGTTGTTTTTGAGAAATATTTTTTAATTCCACAGTTGTTGATATCAAATATGAGGCACATACATAATTAGAATATGTTCAAAACATGCCAGAATCTGCCAAACAATGTTGGAATCAGATGTTGAAAAACAACATCAATGAAAACTGTAAGAAATAATTCTAATGTAAATAAAACCTGTTTGCTGACAATGACCCAAACACATTGTAACAAAGAAATAGCCAGCAGAGTGTAGTGTGGACCTATGTACTCGCAATAACAATTAATTACGCTTAATACACTCTATAATCCGTTGTGCGCCTAAGGCCATAAACATAGAGAAAAAAATGCGCAATCAAGACCATGGCCTACATACGGAATTACGAAATATCACCAGCCAGTACATACGGAAACACTATGCTAACGTAACACACCTACCTACTAGTTTATCAACGCGTTATATATAGATACGTTGGCCCACGGAGACGTGAAAAGAATGCACGCTCCTTACCCAGACAAATAGGCAAAGGTCTACATCAATAAGAACCTTCAAATAAAATGTTATTAATAACTTTTCACGGGTGTACAACAAAGAAATGTTAACAAAAACACACCCCATATTGATTTTATATAGGGTCGTGACAATCAGCTGACGGCCCTACAGCTACTTATTTACATGGTGGCCCTCGAACGCAGTAGGTTCTTTGTAATGACGATAACAAAGAAAGGATACAGTTTGATGACATCGGTGTCCATGCGTCGCTTCCCAGCGCTCGGTGACGACATCTTCGTGATCTATTACTAATAAATCACAATATCGAACACGAACACTAGAACTAACTCACACTAGACGCAGCCAAACCAATTTTTCGTCCACCAGCAGCAGTCAGAAAAATAACATTGTAGAAAAACAATGGACACAAACCATAGACTAAAATTTCGAAGATGATGTGTAATGAAAACGATGTTGCCACTGAGCAAATTCTATGAAAGTGCGAGAAACAGTTAATTTTAGCTCTATGTATACACTCCTTTATAATAGACAACCGCCGTTCCAGAAGATTATGCGTCAAAAATTAAAAAACATGCAAATTTGTCTATGCGTCATCATCAGCGAAACTTCGCGTGTGTGGATCAAGGAAGATTATTTATAATTCAGTTTTAATTATAGATTTCTTTTACATACACATCCCAAACTTAGTTAAGACGACGCGTTTGTGGACTGCGACGCTCCGTCGGCGCACCACGAATGCGGAAACATGTGTTTTGATGTGAACATCAAATCATGATACATGACAACAAATTATAATTTGTTCGACTTTTTGGTGTAATAATTGTGTTTAGGAGTGTTAAAGAGTGGTTGTGAGGTCTTGAGGCAGTGGTGTTTACTGTAACGGGTCCGTGTGGGGCTGGTGATAAGTGATAAAGTGCGGTCATTTCCGGTGTGTTGTTCGTGATGTGGGCGCCCCGGTGAACTCTCCTGCTGAATTGTTCTGACGTCTTGGTACAGCCATGGCAAACCCAGTAATCGGGGTCTCTTTTGACCCTAATGATATGACCAGGTTAGCAACATTATTTCTAAAATAACCCTAAACATATTTTGTTACCTTGCATGACTTCTGTAAATGTAGTTATAGAAGTAAATACTATTGTCTGAACAGTTTATTCAAACTTTGAAGCTGTAGACCTGGCCTAACATAAGTATTGAGTAGTAAATATTTCAAAAATCTTGATTTATACTAACTTAGAAAATATAAACCAGCATAAAGTATTTAACATTCTACATTAACATAATTCCATGGTATTCCCCTTACTGTAATTTAATTTTTATTTGAACCTACAAAAATAAATCAGTAGAAATGTCTCAAAACCACAAAATGATGCATGAAGGAAACAAACATCAACAAACAAGAACTTATTTATTATTGGTTTTCCCTAAATTATTATAATCCCTTGTTTCTCTGCTTAATGCTATAAAAGTGTTAATAATGAGTTACAGCTATCACAATTTTATAATATAATCCAATTTACTAATTTGGGGTTAACTAAATGAATAGGTAACATAGTTTTACATAATTTTGTATAAAAATCATAAAAATAGTGCAAATTTCTAACTACAGGATACTCTGGTTTAATTTCCTTTTAAATAAAATAATAGATTAATTGGATTGATTTCTTGGACATAATAATTGGATTATTTAATTAATTAATAGAATTACCAGTGTAATCTGTTCAAGAAAGTATTTGTTAGAATTTGCAGATGCAACAATAAGCACATTTGCATGTGGTCAGTCGCTGAGCTGATGATGACAAGCAACTATTCTGTAGTTTTATGTTATCTCTCTTAATCAGTCATTTAACCTCTTGACTACCAAGCGACAGCCGGCTTTAGCGCTGCTATTGTCTTTATTTTATGTCTCTAATCACATGTATTCAATGAATTAAAAAAGAATAGAATAAAATGTTTTAACATTGAATTGTAATCAAATTACAATTATAGCTTTATTTTCACCGAGTTCATGTTCTACAGAGAATTTAAGGCTGCTTTTCATACATAAGACACGGATGACTTTAGAGTGAAAACTTCTACCATAATTACAAATACTATGCTTGGCAAAAAAACTCTGTGTAGCATTACAACTGCATACATTACATTAATAATATGAAACAATATCAGCTTATCTGCTTTGGATAACAGTTCTATACTCTAATCAGTAGCATGCCCTTAAAATAAGCCAAAAAGCTTGACTTGCACTAATCACAACAGGCTCCTGTCGTAAACAAATAATAATTATAAATTGTATTAAAAAGTTACTCTATTGACAGAATCTACATCACTTGCTGGTTCTTTGCCCTTTTCACAAAAATTATGTGGACATATTAGTACAGAAACTAAAAACAATTCATAATTACTGTCTTTCAACCTCTTCATGATTAGTCACTCTGAAATTCTTCTATTTACACCATTGGCTCCTAGATATGCCACTGATTATATTTATATTAGGCACATATATGTCTTATTTTAAACTCAATGAAATTTCAAGTGCATTGTTTCATTCAAGAAGCCGACATCGATTTGATTTATTTATAACCAAATTATTAGTCACTTGATCAGTTTGGATACGGAAACCTCAGTAACTTGTATCATTCAGTTTCTTCTTCTACTGAGTTTTTACTGTTATTTTAACTGTATCCTCAGGGGTTGATTAAAGTTGTTTGTGCTAGTAGTTATCATAAAATGTATTTATAGTTCCTACTAAATTGTACCTTTTCAACAAAATATGTATTCTTTATAGTAACAAGTTTAAACAAAGTTATTTGCCTGATATGATGTGGCTATGTTTGTTTGGGGGAGGCTGACATACAAAAGAGCTTTAGTTGAAACTAGTTTTTGCCCGCGGCTTCGCTCGCGTTAGAAAGAGACAAAAAGTAGCCTATGCTACTCTCCATCCCTTCAACTATCTCCACTTAAAAAATCACGTCAATTCGTTCGCTCCGTTTTGCGGTGAAAGAAAGACAAACATACAGACAGACACACTTTCCCATTTATAATATTAGTATGGATTATATTGAGGATTTTTTAAAGCTACTACACAACCCAGTTACTGGGAAATATAATCCCTTTTGATCAAAGTTTCGAAGTGCTCATAGCAATCATAACTTAAAAGATTAATTCACTAAGCAATTAGAAACCTGAAACCTTTTAAAACAAGATTTGAAAGTAAAATTAAAAGCATTATGTATATGACAGACTATAGAAAATATTTAACCTAAAATTCATTGTTCAATGCTCTCTAACGTGAACATAAATGTTTTATGACTGTCCCCATTCTTAGAACACAGGTTGTTTACCTCTAAATATAAACAAAACGTGAAAATAAGTAGGTAATACATACAGACTATTGGACTTTGAACAGCAAAATATAAAGGTTGTTTTATATTTGCACTATCATTTATCTATTTACATACTGACTGTTGATATATCAATTACTCCAATACTTTGAACCATTATCAAAATAAAATTATAAAAATAAAATTATCCACATTAACTGGCTCATAGTACAATCGACATAATGGAATCATGACCCACCATAAGCTTATTTTCCTACAGACATTCAAATACAATTAGGTCGACAATCGCGTAAACATGTATTAAAAATGTCACACGTCTAGTCTTAATATTTTGACAGCTTCAAACGTTTTGTCGTCGAAATGGGTCATGATTCAATTTTGTCGATAGTACATGACTCAATAAAATGAATTGTATTTATTTTTGTTATTAATCCTAGTGTGTAAATATTTTATTTTTATTTTGGGGCAACACACAATCAACCATAAATAAACCTTAAATATACAGGTTTATTTATGGTTGATTGTGTGTTGCCCCAAGATAAAAAAATATTATTCTAATTAATAATTTAACTAGCTTTCACCTGCTGGATGTCAACGATGTCCTGAATTTTCAACCACTATTTTACTCCTTTATAAGTTAAATTTCCAAAAATCCTTTTTTAGTGAACTTTCCAAATAACACCCTCCAAGTTTCATGTCTCTATAACCACCTGTTAAGGCTGTGCGTTATAGATTCATAATCAGTCAGTTAGTTTATATACATACCATACCTATTTAGATAAATGAGAGATGCATTTTTCAGCTGTTCACTTGATTTATGGTTCAGTTTAAAACCAGCGTCAGGCAACGTAGTTGTCTGGCATTTTTTGCTGAACTGGACCTATTTGGCGCAGCCGCGAGACACGCAGTGTTTTTTTTTTTCTTTTCTTTATTATTGTTTTTTTTTAATATGTGGTTTTCTGCACTGTGTGTGTGTCTGTGTGCAAAATAAATGTTTTTTCTTTCTTTCTTTCTGTTTCTAGATGAACCAAAACGGGTTATAGGACATCTTGACGACATAAAAAACTGGACCCCGGGCGAGATGTCCACTTTTTAAAATGTGCAAAGTGGACATTGGACATCGCCCGGGGGCCAGTTTTTTCGCCGGATGCCCCATAACCCGCCAAAACACATGCTAAATAATGTTTGTCATCTTTGATTCCAATTGTAAAGTTCCAATATGCTTTTACTATTTTTGAATAAGGAAATTTAAATATTGCAGTCCAAATAAAGTTTCACATTTCATTTACAACATAAATGTGACCCAAAACCAGTTCACTTACTATGTTGTGTAGGCATAATTATTTAACCCTAAAGCCTCGTCCCCCGCTAGGAACATTTTTCGAGCGACATGTGTCCCCGGTGACATCGGGCGATGTCGGACGAAATCGCCGCGACGTTGTTGCAACTGTTCCTTGTGCGACAAGGAACAGTTGCGAAGAACATCCATGAGGAATCCGGTATTTGACACCATCATCAATTATTGACGTACTTTTTATGAGCTGTCAAAACGCAATTCTCCAATAGACTTTGTATGCCAATACCAGCTTGTGACGTCACAAGCTAGCAACCCTATTGACTAACTATTTTTTGATTTTAAAGCAATTAAAAATCCAATTTTACAGTAAATTGAAAACAAATCCGATGCTTAGGACTATTATAAAGATAGGTTTTATAAAAAAAATATATAGATTTATCGGTTAATATAGTGTCAAATACCGTATTCCATCCTGAATCATTAAAAAGGCATAGAAAAAAATTGGTTGCCTGTAAAGTCGGTATACGGGCGAAAGTTTTACGTGACAACGACTTACTGACGTTGACTGAGGCACGCGTGCCTTTCACTTTTTATGTCTGTCTCTCTCGCTCTTAGGCGGGCTAACCATGCGCGAGTGGAAGGGACGCGTGCCTCTCACTCGCTCTCATTGTGAGCGCATAACGTGAGCGGAGCGTAACGCAGTTTCTTGGGGTCCGTTCCAAAAAGGGTAAAAATTACACGGAGTAGTGCGAAAGTTACTCTAGAGCGTTCCGAAATGAGCCGAGTGAAACCGAGGGTAACCGAACCATTACTCGACAGCTACCCGAGCAGTATTTTGGAACGCTTTCGGTAGAGTAATTTTCGCACTGACAAGTGCGATTTCTCACCCTAGGCTGAGCGTCGTTAAAAATTACCTGACATATGTCAAAATCATATATGCGCCAATGTTGAAGTTTGATGTTGAAGAATGGATTTATTAAAGTAGAAACGAACAGGTAGTACTTATTTATTTGCAAAATATGCTTAAAAAACTCGATTTTCCTTCTTTGCAATAGAGAGAAAAGGTTATGTTGACAGTGTCATCATACGACCCTAACCATCATGACCCTAACCCGTTCCAAAACAGTAAATCGCTCTGTAGCGTTCAAAAACAGTATAGCCGTTCTCTTTCTTTCGTTGTTTCTATCTCTTTTTAATTTCCGAGTGAATTATTCGCACGTTTTGGAACGCAGCCTTGAAGTGTCACCCGGCAAACCAATTTATAAGACGTTGTCACGTCAAAATGTATGTGTTGAATTGAATACAACTCTGCTAATCCCCCAAAGAAAATTATAGTTTAAATTTGATTAAAATCTACACAGTTACTGGTAACTTGAAGGGGCTGGTACGGTTAAAATTCAATAAATTAAGCCAGCAAATGTTGTACCAAATTTCAGTAGATTGTGAGTTATCAAGATTTTTAGTTTGTATAAAAAAAGCCAGATTTGAAGCCATTTTGCAAATTATTTACGGCGCGACTTATGCTATTATTTCATACTTAGTACAGTCGTGCCGTAAAAATTTTCGACATCAAGATTGTAACTAAATTATCGAAAGTCGCGGGAATTCCCGAGTCTGTGTCGGTATCTGTCAGACAAAAATCCCGAAACTTTTAATGGTATTAATGACTGACAGAATGCGCTAATTCTTTTATTGCGATTTTATTACAAGAGAATTGAGTGTTTTTTGTTTTCCTAAAATGATTAAACCTTCGGACACACGTGACTCGAGACACAATTAGAGGTTGCAAAAATTCGATAATTTTAATTTTCGAATATTCGAATATTTTTTCAGTGATATTCGAATTTTATTCGAATATTCGAATATTTAAGAAAAAATAATAAAACACAGAATATCAGCGTTTATTGGTTTAGGAATTATATTTTTATGCAGATAAGTAAACCCAGCACAATAATTATTTACTTATTTAACAAAATTTTAAAACAATTACGCATGAAATTGTTAATCAAAACAATTATATTTTTTTTAAACAAATTTAAAAGTCTCTCTCTCGGTAATAATAAAAACAAAATAAATGTCTTTTTTTTTCGTGAGTGGGAAATCATCAGATGACTATTTCCTGGGTGCGGCGGGAGGACGTGTCAGACTTTTACTGACTAAAACCTACTCATGTTCCTTCGATTGCCCTTTATGTTCTAGGGTCACGGTAACTATTATAAACATTTCGCAACCTCGGCAGGAGTTCTTGTGCTGACTTCTTCTCTTTGAGGCGCGCGTGAACAAAACGCGCCGTCGACTCGGTCCTGGTCCTAGCCGGGCGGCGAGCTACCCATCGCTCGCCATCCGCAGAACCGCGCCTACGGTGGCCGGTAGTCGTCTTGCCACTCTCGACGTCTTCGCCTGGGTCTTAGTCCGGGGCGAGAGGATCGTCGTTGCCTCTCGCGCGCCGCCGCTTCCTTCACTAGCATAACTGCTTCGCAGAAGGAAGCGACGGCATCCCATTCCGTCTGGCCCTGAAGCATGGCCTGAACCAGCGCCGGGCTCGAGAGGTCACCGCCGCCGATCGCCTCTACGAGGACACGATCGCCTCTACGAGAAATTAATGTCTTTCTCTCTTGTTAATAATAAAACAAAAAGTATCACATACATACGTAAATGTGATATAAAAACGTTACAGTATTATTTTCATAATATGCAATATTACACTGGAAAATCAGATTCATCAATTATAACTCGGAAATAAATCAGATTTACCTATTATAACATTTTTAAACAAATTCAACTCTTCTGTTAATAATAAAAACAAAATAAACATCTCTCTCTCGCTCGTTAATAATAAAAAGAAAAACTATCACATGTCACTAAAAAATCAAATTCGTCAATATTAATTCGGAAAAAAATCAGATTTACATATTAAGTATAAAATTCTTAAATAAATTTTAAAGTCGTTCTCTCTCTTTAATAATACAAACAAAATAAAAGTATCTAAAATCACTTCAAAAAAGAAAATGCACCACTTTACACATAAATAACAACGTGTTCTGTAAGTGACAAAATGGCGTCGAGTCAAGCAGTGTTGCCAACAACAATTTTCAAGCTCTATCAACATAGACTTTAAACTGATATTTTTTTTGGTAATATTCGAATATTCGAATAAATATTTATTTACTATTCGAATATAAATTTGGAAAGAGTATTCGAATAATTCGAATATTCGAATATTCGATTGCAACCTCTAGACACAATAGAAAGACAATATCACCGCGACAGCCGGCTGTCGCTTGGTCGTCGAAAGATTAAGTACTTACTGATTACCTAGGTATGATTTAAAACTTAACCTTGAGATGTTCACAACTCACGAAGCGTAATTAGCACAAAACATGTTGTATTGAGACAACAAAAACATTTTGTTGGTAATTAGTTGCTAACAGTTATGACCTTCAGCTGGTCTTGAGTGAAACTGTTCGTTCCTAGACTAGTTGATTCTATTTCCTTGGTGTGCGAAGTATTTTTAACTAGCTTCTGCCCACGGCTTCGCTCGCGTTAGAAAGAGACAAAAAGTAGCCTATGTTACTCTCCATCCCTTCTACTATCTCCACTTAAAAAATCACGTCAATCCGTCGCTCCGTTTTGCCGTAAAAGAAAGACAAACAGACAGACAGACAGACACACTTTCACATTTATAATATTAGTATGGATTGGATAATAATTTTTCGTTCATAGAAAACTGTAGTAAAAAAGCTAAAGATGTTTTAATTGTGCTAATCCCAAGGACTACCAATCCAATTGGTTTTCTTTTCTCCGATTTTCTAGATTTCATATTTCATCGTTAAACACGACACGAGAACATCACGCTACGTCGCGCATCTAGTTCACGAAACACGAAATTACTAAAGAAAAAATAGAAGTAATTAATTGTAATAAATAAAGTAAAAAAAAAAACACGCGTTGGAGTCGCATACTCTCACGAAAGATTTTGTACCACTACACACTAGGTGATGTTTACTAGTTTATAATACCTATAGGTATCGGTTGACGTGTAAAAGTGTTATATATATAACCTATTTACAAAATAAATATGATGATTTTATGATTTTTATCACCCCCCGGGAATACACATTTCTAGTCGAGTATCAAGAAATACAACCCTTTGTTGATAGACGGACGAATGAATGAACAGGCAGCGAAATCTTAGTAACACGGTGATTGCATGTTGTTTAGCATCCGTTAGATACAGAACTTTAGTTACCAAAGCTTAATAGTGTCTTGGGGCATTTCAATCAGGTCTAAAACAGATGGAAACCCATATTCTCCTTCTGAACCCATGGAGATTAAGGAAATCAACTGCTTTATTGACCTCTATGACTATAAATTCTTTAAATTTGGACTTTAATTTTGGTCAAAATTGAGGCTGGCTGAATATCTAATCTAGTGTTAACATTTGCATTGTTGGATAATTACAACGCTAGACATTGGTGCCGATTCTCTTATTAGCAAACTAACGTAAATTTAAGTTAAGTGCATCTTTCGCTTTCCATTTCATTAAGAAAAGGACAGAATATAAAATATTAGTTAAGTCCTGTCAAATTAAGACACCTCATAGAAAATTTAGTCGCGATTAAAACATGGCGGCTAAAAATACGTCGATTTACTTCAGTCGCTGTCTAATATGACAGGATTAAACTAAAATGTATCTTCTGTCCTTTTCTTTAAGAAATAGAAAGATGCACTTAACTTAAATTTAGTTAAGTTGTGTACAAGAGAATAGGCGAGACGACGAAAAAAAAGTAATTAGTCCGTCATTGAGATTATTAAAAAATTTTGGACACGTGTTTTTTCTTTTTTCTCGTAAACGAAAAATGACGACGATACAGTGCGTTGAAGTTGTGCGTGACGTCACGATCAGATACAATTTTTGCATTACGGTGGCGTCAAAAGCCCCCACTATGCCCCCACTCCAGAACTTTGTTGCTCTTTATCTTTGTATTTTTTTATTATTTTGATGAAGCAAAAAATACGTGTCCCGTATTATTGGCCGATTTACAAGTCGAACTAAACAGAATGCCATTTTTTTTATGTTGTCGTCATCCCTATTAGCACCATTCTCCTGTTAGCATTAAGATTTACACGCACATAACAACATTCATACTTTTTTTTTGGGGGAGTGGGAAATCATCAAATAGCTCCCTTCCTGGGTGCGGCGGGAGGGCTTGTCAGACTATGCTGACTAACAAAACAATCTGTAGGCCACACAAATTTTTGTTCCATGCGGAACTTGATCTCCCGACACGCAGCGCAAGAGCAATCGCTTAGACTGCGCCAGCCCTACAGCCAATCTGATGGTCTATAAATATTAATACAATACTTCCCGTTCTGTCACCAGCTGGTACTTCAGGGAGCTGTCTCGCGCCGAAGCCACCAGGTTACTGCTCAACGAGACGGAGAGCGGCGTGTTCCTCGTCAGAGACTCTAGGACTATTACTGGAGATTATGTATTGTGTGTCAGGTTAGTACACTACCCCCCTACCCCTACCCCCCCAGAATTCTCCATGTTAGCTTCCAAAGACGGAAAAGTAGGGTGAAAAGACAGACAAATGGAAGACCGTAAATCCTGAGGTATTAAATCGAATAACAATGTGTGTGTTATTAAGGACTTTCGGTTATATCATTAGCTAGCATTATTAAGTGTCATTTAAATTAGGGATTGAAATGAGGAGGATAAATCATGTTAACCATAAGGCTTGTATCTTCAGTTTTTGTATTATGCATTGCTTTTACTGTAATTGCTGTAACAAGAAAATTGGATTTAGCAAAAAAAAGTGTCTGGGTTCCTTTATTTGTAGACCATTCGTTTCCATATAAAACGAACACCTGGGTTTATTTGTAAATGACGCTATTAAAAAGTGCTTTTTAATAACTTAAATCAGCACTCGACAACTCACGACCTTTCACATTACGAGCCGCGACTATTTCTTGATTGTTATTTTCCCTCTTTTCTGAATCATCCTTTAAATACCTATATACCCACAAACACAAGACTTATAAATAAATTACCTACTTTGATAGATACATAACACCTATTACCAAATTGAGGCTCTCCTATAACTATTTTTTCCCTATATTATATAATGGTTTAAAGTTGTTTTAAATAAAAAATATTTTTATTTAAATAAACCATTTATTTCAATAAAAATATTTTATTGTTAAAATCGTCCCACCGTGTTCTAGTGTACACGAAAAACTGCCATAACTTATTTAAAGCTACTATCTATTTGAATAAAATCATTTTACTTAGACGATGGTTGACTGGTAGAGAATGCCTAAGGCATTAAGTTATTTATTATGTAATAAATAAATAAACACTGAAAATTGTCCCACCAAATTCTATCCACGAAAAAACTACCATAAGGGTGCAGTTCCATTGAGGCGGAGCGGAGAAGAGCTGTGCCGCGATTCACCAATCACATTGCTTGTAATCCACATCTCTTCAAGAGATTTTTGGTACGATGTGATGTGATTGATGAATCGCGGCACAGCTCTTCTCCGCTCTGCTCCGCTCCGCCTCAATGGAACTGCACCCTAACTATTAGTTCTAGCCTTCCTGACTCCCATTCTTCAACGCCAATAATATTCAATGTTAAGAAGCCTTCCTAACTCCAACCCTCGACTTTCCAGGGAAGACGACAGAGTGTCCCACTACATAATCAACCGGGTGGTGTCAGCCGACGGTGCTGTCAGGTTCCGCATCGGAGACCAGCTCTTCGCTGACATGCCAGCACTCCTCGCCTTCTACCGACTCCACTACCTGGACACGACGCCGCTCGTGCGGCCACTACCGCAGGCGCTGGCGACCGTGGCCGCTCCGCCACCGCCCCAGCCCCACCAGGTCCTGGAGCTGGTCATCGCGAAGTTTGATTTTTCTGGCAATGTGAGTTGTTTTTGAGGTTCTGTTACTGTTAACGCAAATTGTTATGTAAGAGTAGTTTTTGGAAGCATGGGTGTGCGTCTGTAATGATTGGTCATGGGTTATTGATAAGTCAGATGGGTTTCGGGATTGACTTTAGGTCTGATTAAGTAGGTTCCGGAATATTTTGTTTTCCTTTTCACTGTAGAATTAGATGTGTTTAAAAGTCGCTTCCATACTGCATGCCTAACTAGTTATACTCCAGTGTATTTTAAGGGAAATATAATTAAAGAAACTTCTTTCACACATTTATAGTAAATTTACAATACTTTTTTTTTGTTATTTTACCAAAAGATGTTCTATTTTCTACTTTTTAGTTTTGAGAAGACAAATTGCATGCATCCGAATATCCTATTTCTAACTACGATTTTATTTCATACGGAAGTGCAAGCTTGCCACAAAATGATCGTTCAACCCAGGCTTGTCATACATTTACACATAAACTTTTATAGAAAAGACATAGTAATAAAAATAATGGTACTTGTAACGTCGCCCCGACGTATTCGGTAGTACACAATACATCCATGAACATTTACGACAACTGTTATTCAAATCATTTCGCTTTATTTGTCAACATTGATTACTTTTACAAATGTACTACATGTTGCAATAAAAAGTTATTTTAATGTTATTACCTGCAATAGTTGACCGGATTTGACAAACTGATGATTTTTTATCCTTCCGGACGGTTGCTGCAAAAATTGAACTGTAATGGGACACCTTATGTGTATGTCTGTCTGATATGCCTTTTTCTTTATTTCCGAAACTACCGAGTACCTCCAACAAAATTAAAAAAAAAAAACTAGGGTACAGGAAAATTTGGCTGGTTTTTATTCATTACCGTATCTCCTGGAAACTTTCTGACACCAAATTAATTCATGATCAAAATTCCAGTTACTTGCTTTTTTTTTACAAAAAAAAAAACAGTTTACATGTTCTAAATAATCTCCACGACTCCTTTGCTGTTGCACGAAACTGAAACCACGAGGTTTAGCGCCCGTTTCTTTGCACACTACCATGAACAATTATTTTGCTACACCAAAAAGTAAAAGGCCCAACAATTACTTTTGTTTAAAGCACATACTTAGTTAACTTTCCCATTTATTCTGGAATGCTAAAAGTAGGAAATTAGCAAGTGAATATCACGCAAATATCTACGTAAACAGAGAATTAACTAAGGAAACCGTAGCTTCCTAACAACGAAAGATTTCTTGGAACCCGTCCAGCAGTTCCGGAGGTTAACATCGTCAGCTATTAACTACTAAACAAACTCTTCAGCTAGCTTTCGCCTGCGTGAATGTTAAACTTCCATGAACAAGTTTACCCATTTAGGAATCGAATTTCCAAAAATCTATTCTTAGTAAAAGAGTTACAAACTAAAATACATACAAATCTTTCATCTTTATAAAATTAGTATAGATAATAAACTTTCCTTTTGAATCGCGCTTTAATAGATAAGTATTAAAAAAAAAACGCATTAAAATCCGTTGCGTAGTTTCAAAGAACAAATAAAAGCGATTTCGTTTTTTGATTACTCTTAGGCTGAGGCTACAGTAGGCAGCGATTTGCGATGCGACTGGAAGAGCGAAACGAGATAAACATGGAATGGCTACATTATAAGCGAAAATGTGGCGTTTATTCGATTCAATTTCGCTGATACTTCGATGTAGCCGGTGACGCGATTACAATATGTAGTTCCTGTCGCAGAAATAATCAAAGATCGCTAGTAATATTTGATGAACGGTGTAGCCATTTAGTGAGTATCCATGTATTTGTTTCAATCGCTCGTGCGTCGCAGTTCGCGTCCCAGCCTAGTGTAGCCTCAGCCTTAATGATATAGATAGACAACAGTCAAGAAATATGATTGTATTACCCCCTCCAGCCAGAAACTACATCTGCCCGACCCAGTAAACACATTTCTAAAACATTCCAGCTACGCCTATGACTAATGCCTCCAAATAAAAATATGCTAACAAACAAGGAAGCGAAATGTATCATAGTAAAAAGCAGGTCTCCAGTGAATGTCTGTCTAATATTAGAATACTGCCGGTGACGCTCCTGAGTAACTGCCGCAATCATATCGAGTTACGTTCTAGTAAATTGGGATTGCAGAAGATTCATTTTGGATGAGTATGTTGTGTATGGATTTATGAATAAATATAAAATTACATTTATTTTGTGATTGTCATTTTTGGTTTTCTTATTTTAATAGAATGATAGAGCTAATGTTTCTAAGCTGATTACTCTGAGAAGAAAGAACCGAAACAAACTCAGAGGTCAAAGGGTATTTTAAAGTCTATACAATATTGTATTGGCCAAATTATGCGAGGAGGATGCCAATGCTGACAAATTTTTTATCTCTTGTAAACTCCGCGACAATAAAACGTCAATCTCTTACATTAATTTAAGATCCAGCGGAAATATATAAAAATGTTTAATGTGATCTAACGCACAAATCTACACTAATATTATAAAGAGGAAAACTTTGTTTGTTTGATTGTAATGAATAGGCTTAAAAACTACTGGGCCGATTTTAAAAATTCTTTCACCATTCGAAAGCTACATTGTCAACGAGTAACATAGGCTATATAATATCACGCTATGCCCCACGGGAGCGAAGCAGTAACCAAAAACCTAATGTAACGCGGGTGAAACCGCGAGGAAGAGCTAGTAGTATATAAAAGAAGAGATGGAGCGAAAATAAATCATCTTTTTGACGTAGTAGAGACGCAGGTTTTTATTAGCCCCAAAATTATTGACGCATCTGCCGTCATTTCAGGGTGAGGGATAAAATCTCCCTCCTCTAAATAATTTCTGGCTGCGGCCTTGAGCGTAGCACTGATAAGAGTAGCACTGGGTAACACTGGCTTCTGACTACCCGTAACGACTGTCAATGATAGTCGAACGATAACCTGTAGCTCTACCATGAGTTTACATCAATAAATTCGCTAGCGTCTCCGTAAATAAATTGTATGAAATGTTGCAAAGCGCCCCTAGCGGTCACAGATAGAATTGACAGTGACATATTGGGAATCATAATTAAAAAACCACTAAATCCCTAAAGTAGTTCACTAACAGCCAACCTTACTATTTAGTCGGATTATTGACTGTCACATCATTTTTACGCCTACGGTAGCAAGTTTTCGATAACAACTCATGGTAGGGGTACAGGACCTTAGGCCTTATTTGCTTCATGAAGGGGCCCTCTAGGGCCAATGCTTGCCGGGGTTGCGGAATAGTTATAATAGTTACCATGACCCCGGAACATAAAGGGCAACCGAAGGAACATGAGTGGGTTTTAGTCAGTAAAAGTGCGACACGCCCTCCGCCCTCCGCTAAGGGGGTGACTGATGTGAGTCATATGATGATTACCCACTCACCAAAAAAAAGGCCTTATATGCTCAGAGCGCATTACAGTGCTGTCCTAGAAAAACTTGAAAGTACATTATGCTCAGTGTTAAATGGTTTGCTTGCACCACCCTAGTTATGCCTTGGGATGCAGTTGTCTCTGTCTTTAGATTGAAACCGATATATTGTTTAAAGCCTTAACACTTCTGCATTCAAATTCCACTTGACGTCTTTATACTAAGATAAAAATAATTCGGACCTATCACGAGTTCGCAGATGTTCACTGTTTATGTTATCTCTCGCTAATCTACAGCGGTGATAGTTATGAGATTATGACTGACGCACTGTGGGTTCGAAGCCCGAGTCGCGAAACAATTTGTTTGGACTAAACATAGATCCAAGGTCACGTTGTGGTATACATTTTTTATTTTAGTTTAATATGCTATGATTGGATTGTATGATTGTGAAATGTCTACGAATGTGTAGGTGTGTTTAAAAATAAGGTGTAGAAAAAATAATTGGACAAGTGTGGGTCGGGCTCACACACAAATGGTATTGTTTTAGGATCGTACAATAAAATAGGAAAACGCTAAACGTAGAGTCCCTAAAGATTTACATTTTCTGTTTTGTTCTAAAGAAATTTACGTTCTGAGAGGGTGGGAAAACACAATGGGTGCTTACATAAAAAAACCGGTTTCCGGTACAGACAAATCCGTACCGACCGGCACAGGTATATTATTTCAATATAATCTATTCACTCCCTTATAAAGAAACAGGTTGATGGTTGGTTGTTGGTTGATCGGTATTGACCCGCGCTGGGATTACGTATCTTGCAGAAGCCGAGCGATCGCGATAATTTAGCAATATAAACGTCGATTCAAAATATGTCAAGTCAAATAGCAATCTAGCGATAGTGCTGCCTCTGTGGAGCAATCAGTTAACTAAAACATGCATTTTTCGGGTGGTTTCGTATTTAGTATGGTTTTTAAGAGCAAAGTTTAGTTTTTTTTTTGTTAAATGTGATATTTAATTAGTTCCAGCGATTGCTACTTTATCGTCATCGTAGCAATCAGTGCATTAGAACAATCAGCGAGCGATTAGCAATCGGTTCATACCGATTGTTTTTGACGTAATCGCGCGGTGGACGCGCGATCACTGCGCAAATATTGCTGATTGCTGTTTCATGGGTAATAAGCCAGCCGTACTGATTTGTCTGTACCGGTAACCTGTTTCTTTATGTATGCACCCTTACTCAGAACCGCATATCTTTAGTGTAGAGTTTGACACCCCAGACCCCGGAAGCCCCCGGCTATTTCTGGCGCCCTCGGTTGTGGCCCAACTGCTATGAGTTTACTATATTTCCTTTTTAAGAACTTATTATACTGACTTAGAATAATAATGCATAGAAGCCGCATCCCGAACAAAATAAAAGCGATAAAGTAAGCAACTTCATCATGTACGTGTGCGTGAGCCGAATGTATTTACGCTACACACATAAAGCTCTCAGTGTTACCAACACTAGGCCGTTACCCACAAAATTATGGAAAAGCGCACTACTATGATGTGTGAAATCTTAATAACTTACAATAATATTAATTGGCGATATTTAAGGAAAATCTGGTTTGTTATGGATTAATAGTAAGTGTTGTAAATATTGAAAAGTAAAGTATAATGGGGAAAATTACAAAAAAAAACTGAATGCTAAGTTACTTTTTCGGAACTTGCCAAAACTTATATGATTTTCAATAACTTAAGAAGTAGGTATATCAAAAACTATTTTAAATTTGATAAAAAATAACAAGAACAACGTTGAAAGCAATGTGGGTATTTTGTATTTTTTCCTTGTAAACGTAGCAACACTGTGTCGTAATAAGGTAGGTATTTAGATTTTTTGTTTTAAGATCTAAATACGTAAAAGTAATGCATGAAATGCAATTGTTTATTTGTAAAATGTGATTTGATGACATTATTTTTGCTTTCCTGAAGTGTTACGACATCTTTTCACGCTACAGACTGTCAATTTCAATTATTTACGGGAGCTCTGTCCGCCGGAGCGTGACCTTGAGTACTGACGACTCGCAATTCATACTGAGCCCGAATGGCTCAGTATGAATTGCTTCACTTTTTGCACGCGGACTAGGCTTCTATGCGTTGTTATTCTAAGTATACTCAGTAAAAATATTTTGTGTTTTTACTCTTTGAAAATGTACTTTCTTGTCTATTTGTATAACGTATGTGTACTCTTGTTCCAGGACGCAGACGACCTTCCATTCCGGCGCGGTGAGCGGCTGATGGTGATTAACAGAGATGAGGAGCAGTGGTGGACAGCGCGGAACAGCGTCGGTCGCACTGGCTCCATACCTGTGCCCTACGTGCAGAGGGTAATGTCATCTTACTTATCAACCTCCTTTACGTTACTGTGCACCTCGGGTGACGTAACACTGACGAAATGCTGTCGCCGGACGGGCGCCATCGGTTGGAAGTTGGAACTAGAGAAGGGTTTCGGGGACAATTTAAAAGATCACCTAAATAATCTTTTTGTCTTCCATAAATAGTAAAATGATTGTTTGCTTAGGTTAGAACTGTGACCACAAAACGCGCAATATTACTAGTAATCCATTCCCTTAGTCAAAATCAGAATCCGTCTATCCGTACTAATATTAAATAAAAGCGAAAGTAACTCCGTCTGTCTGTCTCTTCTTCACGCCTAAGCCACTGAACCGATTTAAATGAAATTGGTACAGATATAGTCTTGGACCCGAGAAAGGACATAAGATAGATTTCATCTCGGAAATCCCCCGGAAACGGGAACTATTATTCCACGTGGACGAAGTCGCGGGCAAAAGCTAGTAAATATTAATACATATTAGTACGGATTTTAGACCTCTTTTAATGTTCATGGCTTGTACATCGTTCTCACATTGTACCAAGAGTTAAATTGAGTAATGCAATCAAATAATATTGTAATAATGAAACCAATTTAATAGTGTTCATGGAGTTTTTTCGCTCGTACGACTCCATAGAAACCTACTGTTTTGGAACGAGCAATCAGCTTTACTTTCTAGACTATTCAGGCGCGCGTGGAAGCGGGAGAGAGCATTCCAGTGAGGTGCACACTACTAGAAGTAAATGTTCCTTCGACCTTTAAAGTTGGATGCCGTTTATAAATTGGCCAAATCAAGTCTTTCCTTAAAAGGAAGAGGTTCTCAATACGTCGCCAATGTTTTTTTTTTCAGTTTGTGACCCATAAGGGCCAATCTTTAAGTAATAAACGATTGTGTAAAAGTCCGTCAGTGTCCTGTTCAATTTCGCGCAAGGAAATCAATAAAATTTGACACTTCTTAGAGTCAGATTTGGCATATTAAATAATAACTGTCCTTACTGTATTAAATAATAACCTTCGATAAATGGACTATCTAACACAAAAATATTTTTTTCAATTCGAACCAGGACTTACAGAGATTACCTCCTACAAACAATAAACAAATTTTACCCCTTTATAGATTTTTCGCATAGATTTATGAAGGCGTTTAAAAAGGAATGAATCACTGTCGAATTTCGACCACTGAGTGGCTACAAGTATAAATAAATCAAGAATCAACTGAAGCGTACTAAAATAACTTTTAAGAATGACATGATTCATTGGTTCTCGAGATAAAGCTAGCCGAAGTTCAAGTGCTTGTGTAAAACCGCAAACAGCTTTTCATGTTGAGTCTAATCCATACTTCCATACTAATATTATAAATGGGAAAGTGTGTCTGTTTGTCGGTCTGTCTGTCTGTATGTTTGTCTTTCTTTCACGGCAAAACGGAGCGACGAATTGCCGTGATTTTTAAGTGGAGATAGTTGAAGGGACGGAGAGTAACATAGGCTACTTTTTGTCTCTTTCTAACGCGAGCGAAGCTGCGGGCAAAAGCTAGTTAAAAATATTTATGTAATGACTGTTCCCCGCAGTTTTCACCCACGTCTTACGTTAACTTTTCTGTTTTATTTTTATTTTTAATTAATAAAATACGTAAATTATTATAAGTATTTCGGTCAGAAAGATAAAATCAATAGAAATAACAAAAAAACACAATAAAAATGACTACTTATTTCCATAACAGCACTAAAATGCAATCTGTAATCAATTAAATATAGAAGCCACGCCGTTTCCAAAATATTGTTTCATATGGAGTCAAATGAGGGCAAATTCCAAAAATATTATTACTAAAATTTTGTCAAAAGGTTCGGGTCTGATCTTCAGTCAGGCTGCTACCAAGCACCCACTTCCTACCGCTATCCCACTACTGCCCGACACGGGGGCTTTTGGCTGCTGGGTCACCCCCCTGGCCCGATTCACCCCTCCTTAGCTGACCTGGTCCCCCCTAACTCCTGTGGGGGGTCCATGTCAATACCAGGCTTAGTGTGGACGGCAAGTATGGGCCACTTAGCACCAGGTACCCTGACGTTAAGACCATCCTCCGAACCCGACTTCCGTGTCGCCGGATTACAAGAGGTGCCACGCTCCCAGTCAGAGGGGTGGGCGAAATACTCGTTCACTACCCTCTGGGGTGTCGGGGTTTCGAATCTCGGTTTTTCTTTTTGGTTCATGTGTTGAGATGTTTTGTGAAATGTTTTTGGTTTAGTTTTTTTAATGAATTTTGTGGGGTTTTTTGTTGTTGTTAATGTACTTGTTAGGGATGAGAAGTATTATTTGACAGAAAATGTGATTGAAAAAACAACTTAAAATCATTATGAAAACTAAAAGACGTTTTACAAACTTTTTGCCACATTCGTATTAAAATTTTGATCTTAATCTGTCAAAAATATATTAATTAATGAATTTTACAAAACGTTATACTCATTAGTGAAAAAATATACCTAACCTAACAGTTTATATCTGTATTTTTAATACAACTGATAAAAAATCAAAAATTTAATTCAACAGGCTTTTCACTAGCTATAAAAGTTTAATAAAAAAAAGCTTTTTTAAAAAAAAGATAACCGACTTCAAAAACTAAAAGCTCAAAAATAACTATTTCGGAAGTCGGTGGCAACACAAATCGACCGGCAGAAGAGAAGCCACCGACTTCCGAAATAGTTATTTTTACTTTTTAGTTAGAGTCTCAGTGTCTGACTACGTTTTAGGGTAGCTCTCAAAATAAACTTATAATTTTAAATAAAAATCTACAATCCAAGAAAGCAAAACGCGATCTATGCGGGCAACGTCACGGGATATCTATTAGTGTTATATACTAAAACCTTCCCCAGAATGTAACAAACACTTTGCTGAAAACCGCATCAAAATCCGTTCAGCCAAACGCGAGATAATCACGGACAAACAAACATACATACATACATACATACATACATACATACAGGTCGAACAGAGAACCTACTTTTTTTTTGAAGTCGGTTAAAAATAACGAACTTTTTATGAGCTGTTAAAACGCGAATTCCACAAATGTTGTATAGTATTATTACACGCACAGTCACGTCACTTATTAACTAACTCAATTGACTAACTGTTTAATGCCACTAAAAATCTAATTGTACGCTTAATTGAAAATGAATTTAGATTTCGAGGCTAAAACATGTTTAGTATTTGAGTGGTTATGTCTTGGACTTTTTTGTTAATCGTGTCAAATACCAAATTGTTTGTTATTAAATATTCTTCTTTGGGTTTAGTTTGTATGTCATATTTCAGATGTTATGTTGATGAAATTAAGTATGATAAAGTATAATAAGGGATAGGCAGCACCGTATGTGAGTCTTATTATTACCAGACCTCCAATAGCTAATAACTTTTTCGATATCAAATATCTGTATAAGTGTTTGTTTACTAAGAGGCTTGTGTTATGATTAGTGCACGCTGGAATATTCGAAGATCACGCTACTTACCTAGGGTGGTGTTTCATAAGTCATTAGCCAAATAATGGTGCCGATTCTCTTATTCACAAACGAAAGTAAATTTAAGTTAAGTGTACCTTTCTCTTTACATTTAATTAAGAAAAGGACAGAAGAAAAAATATTATAATTTAGACGCTCCATAGATAATTAAACGTGATTTAAAACAGGGCGACTAACTATCCTTTTCTTTAAGAAATGGAAAGCGAAAGATGCATTTAACTTAAATTTAGTTAAGTTTGTGAACAAGAGAATCAGCACCATTGAATGTTTCAAATTATATTTTTTTGAGTTAACTCTCCACACTACAATTACTGAACATCAAAATCATCGCCTTCACCAGAAAAACGTCTAAACAAACATATTCCACGAGTCCCGGAGAAACGATTCAAGTGTTTTACCCTTGTCTGTTTGCCACCAGGTCCTGGACCCATCAGGCGTGCCGTACCCGCCCAACGAGGCGCACAATCACCTCGCGGACCCGCCCAGCCCGCCCAACAACAAGCATCCGCAGCAACGCTCTAATATGCAGGTAACTAGCTACAGATTACATTACATATCATCATCATCCTATGAGTGTCCCCTGCTGGACATAGGCCTCACCCAACTTTTCCGGCGCAAGCGGTTCTGTGCCGTCTGCATCCAATGGTTTCCTGCCACCTTACAAGGTCATCCGTCCATCTGGCACATTACATATCATACCTCAAACTAATGAGGAAATGAACTGAAATGAGTGAAAGCTCTGTGGTTAAAGCGCCTGAGATGCGGACGTAAAAGGGTATGAACCCGAGCAAATACTGATGTGATTTTCAATTCATATGTACGTAAAGTTTAATTTGGACATCATTGGCATGAAATCTCGTGCCTCGGAAAGCACGTAAAGTCATTGGTCCCGGTTGTCTTTCTAGAACTTTGAATGTCGTTAGGCGACCAGAAATCTGAAAGTCTGACCCGCGGAGTTATTACCTATGAAACAGCAATGAGCAATATTTGCGCAGTGATCGCGCGATCAACGCGCGATCGTCAAAAAAAATCGTATTATGTATGAACCGATTGCTAATCGCACGCTGATTGTTCTAATGCACTTATTGCTACGATGACGATAAAGTAGCAATCGCTGGAACTAATTAAATATCACCTTTAACAAAAAAAAAAAACTTAACTTTGCTCTTACAAACCATACTAAATACTAAACCACCAAACGAAAAATGCATATTTTAGTTAACTGATTGCTCCACAGAGGCAGCACTATCGCTAGATTGCTATTTGACGTGACGTGTTTTGAATTGACGTTTGAGCAGCAAATATTGCTAAATTATCGCGATCGCTCGGCTATTGCAAGATACGTAATCCCGGTGCGGGTCTAATCAAAGGGTACTGTGCTGCCTAGTAACTAAGTTGTGGCGATATTTTAGGCAGTCACTTCACGACTATGTTTAATTATAATTTATAATGTATTTCCTTCTTCCAGCGTACTCTGCCGGCGTTAGCTCGCGTGAAGCAGCCGCGGGTGCCCAACGCGTACGACAAGACAGCACTCAAGCTCGAAGAGGGAGATATTATTAAAGTGAGAAACATTTCTTATCCTGCCGGGGTTGCGGAATGCTTATAATAGTTACCGTGACCCCGGAACATAAAGAGCAACCGAAGGAACATGAGTGGGTTTTAGTCAGTAAAAGTCTGACCCGCCGCACCCAGGACGGGAAAAGTTATTTTATGATTTCCCACTCCCCAAAAAAAAAAGAAATATTTCTTATTTACCCTTCAATCATTTATTTATTTATTCAGATGGAAATCCAACAGATATACTTAAAATAATATAAACAGTTGATTATGTAACTTTGAGCCAATTGCAGGTTTTCACGGTTATATTATAAATTATCATGAGTAGTTTTAAACCAGTGATAAATTCTGATCAGAAACCAAAAGTTGCAAGTTTATTTCATCGCATTCTTTTTTTGGATCATGTACCACATAGAGGACAGGATACTGAGCTTCTGTGTATCATTCCGAGCTGGCAGTTCGATGTATAGTACTACATAAATCATGAAAACTTGAAAAGTACTACATTATGAAAAGTACTAAATAAACAGTTGAAATTTACACAGTAAGTTCAATGTGTTCATCACATGATATTGTGATTGTAACATCTATAGTAAAAGTCATGTCGGCATCACCATGTATACCATACACAAACACACACATCTTATACTAATAATCAATTATTTTCAGGTGACAAAAATCAATATAAACGGCCAATGGGAAGGCGAGTTACACGGTAAAATAGGTCATTTTCCATTCACTTGTGTCGAGTTTCTAGACGAGAATCAAGCCAGTTAAAATTGTGACGTCATTTGACCATAGATTGTCTATGGTCTATGGCATAGGCTCTATGGACTGTGCCCACCGATAATGGGGCTATTAATTGCACTATAGTTGTGGTGAAGTGTTAATTTTGTGTTTTTTTTTAATCCCATGTTTTAAATGTATAAAAAATTATCCCCATTTGTTATGGTCACGCCAACCGTTTTCTAATGCTTTGTAGAAAATTCTTACGCAACGAAATATTTAGGAAATTTCGCAGAAAAATTGGAAAATTTCATCACCGTTAGCAAAAGGGGATTATTAAATATGGAATTTAAAAAACATCAAAGTGCTATGAATTACTGATGTATACCTATAATTTGTGATTGTAAACACTTTATTCATTACACATTTTTGTAAAACTGATTTAGTTAATAAATATACAATTGTAATAAACACAGGACGCACAAAAACATGTATTTTTTAAACATAATTATTTACATATTACTAAAAGTATGTATGAAATTTTTTAATAATTATTTTTTGTAATCGAAATCTACTAAAAAAATATTATAAATCGATATTGAGATTATTAGAAACTCATTTTGATGTGTATTTATTTAATTGCATTTTTCTGCATTTTCTAATGTTTATAAATTCGTGTAAAATACGTATTGTCTCATCATTTTAAATGTACGACATTTTTATAATAATTCATGTCGAAACAACATCTTTATTCCTAATGCGGTTGTAATGTTTGGGCATTTAATATTCGAGGTACTGAATAAGGGCGTGTTTCATATTGATAACCTAATCTACTACCGCAGGTTTTCTTTATTATTTTAATAATACCAGCCTAATATTGTCTATCTACAGGCCAAAAGCCTCTTAGGCCACGTTCACACGGCAACCATTCGATTCGATTTTCGTCGTGTGAACGAGACAACATGAACATAAGCGCCACTGCGTGTCGTATTCGATAAAATCGTTTCGAGACGCGGCGTTCCGGTGACAACTTCGCACGGTATACGATTATATTTCTCGAACACGGGATTTTCCCGTATGAACGCCGTGTAAACAATTTTTAAGTTTTGATATATATTCTGTTGTCACTACTCTATTCGATAAAATCTCGTATATGGTATACGGGAAAATAATCGTCGTGTGAACGTGGCCTTATTGTATGGACAACAACTGATGCATACATTCAAGTACGCAACTCGATAACAATATTCAAGATTTTTATTTCGTGATTTCAGAGATGGTCTTACATATTTTTTTACAGTTTTCAGGTTTCTAGTAAAAAAAAAATGTAAATAAATACATATTCATTGATAGGCTGGCCGTAAGGAATATTGATAGAAAGAACCATGTCAAGCTTGTGTCTCGAAGGACCATGTGTTGTTTAGCAACTAATTATAACGCTTTATGTCAAACTAACATAGTACTTGAATTTAGAACCTTGGATAATTCTCACCAAAATTTAATAGAATTTTGATAAAAAAAACTAAATAAATATTCGTTGTAACGGAATTTGAACGTTAACTAGAGTGCCATTTATCTATTGTCAAGTGCACGCTTTTATGATTAATTGTTGACACAGTTATCAATATTTTTTTGTAGTGTTTGAGCTCGAAAATATGTACATCAACGCATATTGTCTATGATTTCTCAAAAACCACGACTACGAACGAATGAGCGTCGGCGCTTAATCTGAGGTCTTGAAAAGTATATCAAGGAGCATTTCCTGATTTTAGTTCATATTTCGTAGGATATAAGGTTCTGAATTCAAGTGTAAATCAATTAGACGTGGTCTAACATATTAGTGAAATAATTATTAATTGCGGGCTTGTAAAATGTCCTTTATAGAAGATCTGTTTTCTTCAAGGACTTGAATCGACAAAGGAATTGACACCTGTCTTAGAATAAACATTTGTGATGAATATATCAAAGATGATTAGATAAGGTTTATTAATCGTTGTGATTTGTAAATCTAATTGGATGATAGGGTCTTATTTTTAATTTTTGAGACTAACCAGAAACCGTTTTGAGAGTATTTGTATATTTCACGCGAACATCGTTTTTATTTAATTTTCTGGAAACCAACGATGTACCCAACTGTGGCGTCTTTAACTAGAATATATGCCATATTCCAGGGAGATGATTAAAAATCAAGTAATTTTAAGTGAAAATGATAATGGTTGACTTTGTAATAATCACTGTTAAGTTGGCTGCACACGTAACAGCAAGCATGACAAGTATGGTCAGTATTTTTGTGCAAGAATGACTGAACGTTTGTATCACCATTTTGTGCAATCATCTTCTTTTGAGTCAGTCATTTATCTTTTACAGTCGTTACGGATAGTCAGAAGCCAGTCTAGTCTGGTTAAGGTCATAGCTCATAACAGCCACCCGGCAGCCACTCCGCACCGACTCGCCTTATAACCGAGGCGATCCGGTGCCGCTACGGAGTTGATATAGTGAGCGCATGCCCATACAAGTCCATATAAAGAATACTAGCCGCAGGAGGCGAGTCGGTGCGGAGTGGCTGCCGGGTGGTTGTAATGAGCTATGACCGTTGGTCATCAATCAGTCTAATAAAGAGGTACTGTGTTACTCAGTGATTGGGTTATTGAGGTCTAACAGGCAGTTGCTCCGTGTAAAATTGAGGTTCAACTGGAAGCCGTGTCAAATATAGTGGCGTTATCACTTATACAGTGTCGCCAAGTTACAGGGTTGTGGAGGTCTGGTAGGCAGTCGCTTCATGTAAAACACTGGTATCCAGCTAAATCCTGTTGGGCTAGCCCACCCCAACGTAATTGGAAAAAGAACTAGGGAGATGATGATCACTTGTCTATCCTTTTTTTTATTAATTATAGGCTTGCTTTTGGTCCCAGACTAGTCCGAGGGCATAGACGGAGCCTACGATGGAGCGAGCTTACCCAATAGATGCCTATGCACTCGTCTCTTGACCCGGATGTACATCCGGGTTTTATCCTACAGGGAAGTGTACAAGCTTGCGCCAAATTATTGTTCATGCAGGTCATGCTTTCAGTTACTGTGCAGCCATCTTTAGTAAACGCAATAATATCGTAGTAAACAGTTACCTATGCGGTTTGTGGACCAAACTTGTACGCAAAGCATATTCGTGACTAGCTTTTGCCTGTGACTTGGTCCGCGTCGAAAAGTCTGTTTTAAGATGACATCGCCTATCCACAAACTAACCAACCAACCAACTTTATTTTATGTATTATAGCATCCAGGTTATGATCTACGAGGCTTCTACACAAAAAATAAATAAGTTTGTTCCATAAACCGCCAACAAAATAGTGTTTCCATAAGGAATTGATATTTATATTGTATACATCGAACGTTGTTTGACTGTTAGCTTTTTAACATTTTTACTATAGTGTACTTTTTTGACATGAAACTGACAATTTGACATACTTTTGTTCACGTTGGTATGTTTCCTGCCCGCTGGGGTTGTATTTGTAAACTTACTAGGCCGGTAAAGGCGCGTTTCTGAGGTATTTTAATCGGTGTTTTCGTTTATTGAAATGAATATAAAGTACTTTACTTTTCGCAAAGTGGTTTTTTGCATCCTCGTCAAATTCAATGTTGCCACAATACTACGACAGTATTTCGAACTTAACAAACAATACAAAAATCATTAGTGCTCCGTCTCCAATTAGGCATTCGCAATGGAGTGATTCGTTCTTTGAAGAAAATGCACTTTAAAATATTGTCCAACTGAAACTTAACGGCAAAAATAATAACATTATTTACCAGATACCCCAATCTTATTTCAATTCTAACAAGAATTTTGACTCGGGTGCAAAATGGCACTTATACTACTGGATCAAAAGCTATTAATTGTTATCAATAATCCTCAGAAAATAGGCGTCAGTCGGTGGCAGATGAAACGCTATGCAAGTAATGCAATTATTGTAATAAAGTGTAAATCTCATCCAGCGGGGCTCGGATGTGTATTAAAAATGTCCGGTTACATAGTGTTTCCTATTTAAAGTGTAATGAGAGATTCTTCTGCTGTCTTTAAATGTGATGGTTCATCCTCTATCTTAATTTTTTTTTTAATTATAAATGTGGACACTTTAATCCTTATCTTTTGTTAACTTTTCGTAGCAGTCTATTGTATAACTTAGGCCCTAAAGTATAGAACCTAGAAACTCTGTTTCGGGTATACTAGAGGCTATTTAATTTTAGTTTCAATTTGAATGAGATTTTGCGTATGAGAAATCCACTAGATGTCAAGATGTAGGCTTGTGGTCTATCTGCTAAGTGATTGGTGAATTTTGACAAATCTGACAATGTCATGTCAACAACTACTTCAACTTTTATATTTGATATGGCATATCCACCGAATTTTCGGTGATTTCTGCCAATGTCCAGTTTGAAAATAATATTTCAGTTTAAATGACAATTGTACGGTTATTAAATTATAGTATGGAGATCATACACGTGTTCTTATAACCAAGAACACGAGATGAATCCACATTGAATGCTCATGTCATGTCGAAAAAACCAATTATGCTGCAGTTGGAACTCATGCCTACGTATTGCCATCTATCGGACTCTTCGAAAACCCTCATTGCACGACTACTACAAAATTAAAGTAAAGCCGTTACGTCAGACTGAAACTGCATTCGATCTGAAATTTTGTAGCTACTGTGCAGTTCAGATTCAGCCATTTTATTTAAAGCCTAAAATAGAGGATAGTGCTTTACACCAATTTTAAAAAGGACAAACTATCATTACACTTTAAAACACCAAAAACATGGAATTGTGACATCAGAAAAACTTTAGATAATAACAAGCTCGATCATTGTAAATCTATGAAATATATTTTAGCATAGGCTCACTTGAAATACACTCAAGTCACGGATACTGTGCTATGTTGAATAAAACCTCTTTAAATATCATCATCAATCTTGTTCTTCCATTTTTTTTTATTTTCCCTTCATTTCTCTAAAGCGCGTTTAACTCTTATGTAATTGTAATAAAGTATAAATTCAATTGAAGCGCTGTAAGGAAATGCAAGATATAGTTTAATTACCCGACTGCGCGACGCAAAGAAGGGTAATGTGTTTATTTAGATTATAGTGTAATAATTACGTTATGTTTTGTGTAAATATATTTTTCCACCGATATATCTTGTGACTTGAGTTATTTTTTTGAAGTACCACCTTATTTCTGACGGAGCGCTCTTGTTCAAAAACGGATCTTATTTATAATGCAGTAGGAGTGATTTTTGATTAATTTACTCTGATAACTGAACCAAGAGACAAGTAGTTTCTACGAAGTCATTAGAATTATGTCTGTAATCTGATTAGGAATATAAAAACAGTCATTTGCCACAAAATTACCCCTATCTACTAGAAAATGGTTATTAATTGTAAAAAAGTTGTAATCACCAACATCCTATTAACAGATTGCCGAGATTTTATCTATCAACCTGTTTATTCAAACATGCAGTCAGTACTGGTCTCCTTTCTTAAAGTGGACCCTATCTAAATATAAAAGTCTAAATAAGTCGCTGTTTTTGACCATAGAGCGGCAAAGCCAACGGCAGTTGGCCTCTCAGAAGTGCGGTGTAAACTCTTCCAAAATATACCATAGTCAATATTTTTATAATCGCGCAGGTGCAAGGAGTATTTAGTTTAGTGTTATGGTAGATAGCTGGCTGAGTTTATTGACATTGTGTTCTATTTTTCTTGTCTATTATTATGTTAATTTGAATTCGGAGTGTCTGTCAGTTCTGTCGCGAAAAAGAGATGTGTTTTTTTTGTATAGCTTCATCTCTTGCTATCCAACAATGGCGGCTGGTGAGATTTAAAAATGGACCGTTATTTTAAGGCCCGAGTCACACCGAAATGGCAGCGGCCGGCAGCGACGCGGCGAGCACTTGCAGTGTGAAATAATTTTAAACTTTAACTGTATACTTCAAAGACCAGTATCGCTTGAAATACTTAAAAAGGTCGCGAGGCTGCCAGCGGCCGCCCGCGGCGCCGCGAGCGGCCGCGCCTTTCGTTTCTAGCGACGCTGGAGGGCTCGCGGCGCCGCGGGCGGTCGCTGCCGGCCGCTGCCATTCTGGTGTGACTCGGGCCTAAACAGAGATTTCGAATGAACATCATTTTTGTTATTGATTATATTAGGTGACTATGATTAGCACTACGGCTATTTTCTTGAAGAGCATTATTATTATGATTCTACGTTTATTTAACAACCTGGAAAAAGGAGGTTTTCAACAATGTCACTGAACTCAGCGAGCAGAAATGAAAGTATTGTTTTTTCTAAAAGAATGCTCGTCAACATTATTTAATTCGGAATTAGTACATACCAAAATGTTATCCTCTTTGTATAGAACCATTCTATTTTGAGATTATGTGTCATATAATAATGCATTGTACACTCTTTTAAGTCATATAAAAATTTAAAAATACATTAATTTTTTATTAAGTTATGTGTAAACGGTTCGAAATAAAATTTAGGAAAGATTTGGTGTTTTTTTTTTATCCTTTTTTGGAGTTTAAAGTTACTGTACTAAGTTACCCGTTACTGCTTTGAAAAAGTAGTAACAGGGCAACACCATATCCTTGTCCTGAAAATTGTCATATACAAAAATTTATTTCGACACACTGAACCCCGAAACATGTTCCTGGTTCAGTGCTGTGGTTCAGTGTGTCGTCTATGGTGTGTCCAAAATATTTTTCTAGCAAAATCCAAAGCAAACACACGACCGGCGGGGTTATTACCTATGAAACAGCAATCAGCTATATTTGCGCAGTGATCGCGCGATCGTCAAAAAAAATCGTATTATGTATGATATGAACCGATTGCTAATCGCTCGCTGATTGTTCTAATGCACTTATTACTACTATGACGATAAAGTAGCAATCGCGCTGGAACTAATTAAATATCACCCTTACCAAAAAAAAATGCGCGAATTCATTCGCGCGTTGGTGGGATACCAGACACCAATACTGCCGCCATAAGGAAAAAAGACGCATCTAACATTTTTGTCGAAATTGAGTTATATACATATTCGGAATCAGTAAAAAAAATGGCATTCACTAGTATTTTTATAATTTGCATAAATTAAACGGAACCCTAAAAATTGAACTGTTAAATAAGACGCATTTGCAATATGAATTAAATATTACTAAACAGAAAAGACACTTCTGTCGTACACTAAGTTGAAAAAACGCATCTTAGTAGAAGCGTTTAATTTATCTAAAAAATATATAATTTATCATAAAATGAAAAGACAGTTCTGCATGGTCATACGAAGAAAAGACTGTTCTGCGTAGATGAGCCTTTTCAGCTTAGTGTGACGAAAAATGAGCAGGCGCAAGTGGCAGTAGTGCCTTTCCTATGTAGTATTGCTAGTTGCGCGGAGTGAAGCGGGGCCCGCGATTGGAGTCCTACACTTCAGTTGCGTCCAGGTAGTCAAAGCGACAGACAGTACGCGCTCGCAGCTCTTCGAGCTCCGACTACGGAAAAATCGCAAGTCAAACTTACTAGAGTCATTATTTGTAAATATTTAAGCATACCCAATGATATAATAATTTAAAATTAAATAAAATTTTAACGTATCACGTGACTTAGGGTGATGCAGAGACAAAAAATAGTTGGTGCAAAATACAGAAAAGTTACAGGAAGCTAAAGTAAAATAATATAATACATAAATAAATATATAAATACATATACATATACAGTATATATAGAAATAAATACATATATGTATATACATACTATATATACAAAGTGGAAAAAGATACAAATAAATACATGGAAAAATACAACAAATTAACTGTGAGTCTGCCAACTCCTTAAGTAAATGTTCTCGAGCTTTTATTTTAAATGTGAACTGATTGGTAGCCATCCTGATATTCTGAGGAAGCGCATTCCACAGGATAACCGCTTGGATAGGGAAAGAAGATTTAAGGAAACCATAAGATCTCACCGTTATGGTTTCCTTAAATCTTCTTGAAGTTACTGTCGGCACCGCTATATTATTCAATCGCCGCAAGCTGTGAGTGCTACCAATAACGATAGCCTGGCTGGATTAACTGCTTTCCCAAACCGATCAGACCAATCTTTAACCACTGCTAAGTTCCGATTAAGCTCCTCTATCGCATCGCATATGTTATGGACACTTGCCTGACTGTAGAGCTGCAAATCATCATCGCAAAGATGATACGCACACCGAAGCTCGGTAGTTATGAGGTCTATATAATAGAGAACAAAAGTGGAGATAAAATACCGCCTTGAGGGATGCCAGCAACAAGATCACATCAGCTGGAAGATGAGTCTCCTATCAGGACAGACTGCTGCCGCCCCCAAAGATAGGAAGAAAACCAATCCAGAACCTCGGGAGAGACCATAAGATAGGAGAGGATGGATAAAAGGGCTTCGTGGCTTCGTGGTTGACGGCATTGAAAGCGTTGGAAAAATCTATCAACACTAGAATAGAAACTTTCGTCTCTTCCATTCCCCGCCTTATGTCATCAGTCACTTTAAGGAGAGCAGAAACGGTACTGTGGCCTGGCCTGAATCCAGACTGGAAAGGACTAATGAGGGAATTCTGGTAAATGAAGTGGGAGAATTGCTGGTGAACACAGGCCTCAAGTACTTTATACAGAAAGGGAAGGATGGAAATTGGTCGGAAGTGATTGGGAAGGGTGGGATTATTATTAATTTTAGGAAGTGGTCGGACACAGGCTTTCCGCGAGTTGATCGGGAGTCAATACGATCATGTTTGACTGATGTCATCACAACCCACGGCCTTGGATTTAATGGAGACGATAATCTTTTTTATCTCACTAGGATCGACTGGTTTGAAAGTAAAAGGGGTAATATTAGATCGCGTCAGTCCAGCAAGGTAATCCATAGTTTGACATTTGGTTAGACTATCAAGCGTAAGAACAGAGATGAAATGGCGATTTAGATCGTCTAAACCAATTGTTTTAGGAAGGTCTGAATGTCGCGATCTGCCGATACCCATAGTTCCAAGGAACTTCCAAATATCGGCAGGAGAAGAAGAAGTGATATTATCAAGAATGTGGCGGCGTTTAGCGTTACGTATCATCTGATTACAACGATTGCGAGCAGCTTTAAAGAGGCTCCAATTATCCTCTGTCCGATCTTTCTTGAACCTACGGAACGCACGATCCCTTCGCCGCATTGCCATCCGTACACCTCGGTTAATCCAAGGCGCAGGAGGACGCTTCAGCTTGATTTTTCTGATAGGAGCGTGCTTGTCGTACAACCTCACTACAGCTGTGTTGAACAGATCAACTTTGTCGTCAATTGTTGTTGCTTCTTGTAGAGGTATCCAGTCAATGACAGAAGCATCTTCCAAAAGTTTAACAGTATCCATCTTCGCAAAGGCACGACTGTACTTGTATAAGGGTTTGGGTTTTGGTGGTTTCAGGATATAAGACAGGAAAATAAGGTCGTGATGGGAAAAGCCGGGAGCCACATGCTGACCATGTGAGGAGACTAAGGAAGGATTAGAGACAAGGATAAGGTCGAGCCAGGAAGCATCACCGATAATGTTGTGATGCGTTGGTTGGAGTGGCAACACGTGCAAACTAGCTAATTCAACCAGATGCAGGAGCTTACAGGATCTTGAGGAAGTATGGGCTAGGAGGTTGGTGTTGAAGTCACCCATGATTATGTGATGTGCGTACTCCGAACCCAAAGATTCTAGAACCGATTCGATTTCGATGAAGTAGTCAAGGGAAGGAGGACAGGAGATTTATAATTGCTATTTTTGTAATTCTTTATTAAAAATATAGGTCTGATTCTTATACTTTGTGTTTTATTCAACATAATTATCATGTTAAAATTTACGTCAGTTACATTTAACGATATTTTTAAGGTCATTAAATATGTACATACTCATATTTATGCTAAGTTGAAAAGCAGCAAATGGCTACTTACGTCTATTTTATTAAGTTTATTAGAATCTGGTAACCCATTATCCCTAAGTAGGAAAGACATTTAAAAAAATACTAAGTTGAAAGGACGTATCTAGCCAGATACGTCTTTTCATTGCAGTATCACGTATTTTATCGATATTTTTTTACTAAAAAGAAACGGAAAAACTAATTTATAAAATATTAAAAAAAATATTTCATTAAAATTTAATATTAATTCATACAGATCCATATCTAATACAGCTTTTTGCCCAACAAAATAATGATTTCGTTTATTTCCTTTCACACAGCGATTTTTTAAAGTTTTTAAATGTTTAATAATTTTTTTCTCCGTTTCATACTTTATGTAGAAACGTCCTTTTTCCTTATGGCGGCAGAATAATCGCGCCCACAAAGCATCGCGCGAATAAACAATTCGCGCGTAAATCCCGTGCACTACGCCAGTTCTGTGCATCTGTCTTAATTAGGAAAAGGACAAAAGATACCAATTCGTTGAGTCCTGTCAAATTATTTAGCACCATAGTATTATATTTTATTTTCTGTCCTTGTCACTGGCGTAAATTGCCCTCGCCCTCCTTGACCTATCTGGGCCATATACTGCAGTAAAAACCAAATGTTGGGCAAAAATATTTTCGAGAGGCAATAATTTTAGTTTCGAATACTGCAAGAATTAGTAGTAATACTTTCATGGGGATTTTCCGAATTAAAATTTGGCATGTATCGCATTCTACTATGTAACAACAATAATTGGGGTCTTACTTTATCGATCAATTAAATCCAAGAATATAAATCGCCATTCAAAATCTATGGCCCTGTCCAGAAAGGGCGAATTCGCCACGATACGTTTCGCGCGTTGGCGAGATACTAGGCACATCGATTGCGTCCACAATGCGCGCGAGTCGAGATACTAGGGAGGGCCGCCTTGTTGGTCCAGATCATAGAGTAAAGTAATATGTCCAGATTTCGCACGAATTTTAGAGCGAGTGCACGTATAATGGAGAAAGAGAGGGAAATAGAGCGCCAAAATTTTGATACGGAATTCGCGCGTATAGGTACGCTCTTTCTGGGCGAGCCGTTTGCGCGAAATACGCGCGAGAGAATCGCAGCGAATTCACCCTTCCTGGACAAGGCCAATAGGCGATCGCGTTATGCTAGTTTTTAAAGAAGTATTACAAGTATTTTTATTTTGTTTGGTGTAAAATTACACCTTTCTTCACTCAAAACAACCCTTTACATGGCTGTGGAAAAAACCTTATGCAATTCATAGATTTAAAAAAAGTACAACCTTAGAGAAAAATGTCTGCCGTAAGATAGTTGAAGTTTCAGATCATCCGTTTCTTTCGTGGATATTATGGATTAATTTCTTTGTTCTTCTAAAGGTCGTTCAAAAGTGTTCTTATAAAAAAGAAATTCCACACGCCCGATATTCCAATGTTGGTTGCTTGCGTTTAATTATTGCATCGTAATCATTATCTGATTTTGACAAGCATTGCCTGAAATCCATGAACATTGACAGCTTAGTGACAGATACGTATTATTGATATCGTGGTGTGAGTAGATCGCAGATCGATTGAAAATAAATGGAAAAGGAAATAATAAAAAGGATTCAATTCGCTTTATCTGGCATCGTTAACAGTTTCTAGTGAACATAATTTCCGTTATAACATTGCTACGGGTGTGTTACAAAGCTGTGTGTTATTTTAAATCGAATGTACAGTTATAGAACGTCGTCCCTAGCCGGTAGCTATCCGTCCAGAAAATAGATAGTGACTGAAAACTAGCAAAAACTGTGGACTTTTGTGCATAAGGAACTTGATTAACATTGTGACTGTGACTTTCTGTGAAAATGACATGACATTGAAGTGGATTTTGTTACAAAATGTGGACAAAAACGGACGGTTAGCGCAGTTTTTTTTTGTGTTTTGCAAAACATAGTTTGTGTGGCAGTAAAAGTAGGTTAACTCGGTCAGCGATGGAGGCGGCGCCGGTGTTGTCACTGGTGGAGATAACTGTGAAGCCAGAGCCTATAGAATGCGAGGAGAATCCAGAGGAGAATGAGCAGAGTGGTCACAATCAACAGACTGAAGAAGGTATGGTAAACACAGCCAGCAGTTGGTATTCTATTCAACCAGGGAATATCCTGTGTTTTTTGGTAGCTCTGCTGGGCAAAGACATCCTGTTTCTCCTACCAAACTAATCAATCTAAAGCAATCCTAATTTACATTATTTCATTTTTCACATCAAGCCTTTATTCCCTAGTAACTAACTAACTAGCTTACCTTTAGACTACCTATAGGCTGCAATTATAATTACAAGAATATACATACAACACTTTTATAATAATACAGAGAAAATGGATACTCAAATCAAACTATAATACTATGACTATTTGTTTACTGACAGGCTTATCAGTTTGCATAAAGGACTAACCACTGTAGGGTGTAAATTAATTATCAAAAAATAGACAACCCAAAGTTTTTATGATTGTGTCTGCTGCTAACAAAGGATAGATTATTTTGAACATGAAAAGTTTGTTAACATGAACATGTCTTAGAACCATCAATAGGTATATTTATATTAAATAATAAAACTGCAGCTAACTTGGTTTACCCGTTTAAGAGCTATATGGTGCCACAGACACAGACATGGCGGTCAAACTTAAGAACACTCCTCTTTTTGCATCAGGAGTTACAAATCTATCCATTTATACATTTCAAAATCCATTAATCAATTAATTAACTTCAAAGTCCATATTTACAGGCCTATTTGTATCTGCTTCAGACAAAGAAGAATTGTGGATCAAGCCTGAACCCCTTGATGAAGAATCTCAAGAATCCGTAAAAGATGAGATTCAGGGAACATTTTCTGAGAACGAAGCCAAGTCGGAGGAAGAAACCTTGAATGATGGTTGCAAAAGTGAGTACAAATATGTAAATAAGTAAATACCGACCTTCACTCAACTAATATAATCGCGGCTAGCTAATCCCTAACTAGGCAGAGCATGTGGCAACAAGACAAGTGATTATGAATCTGAAATAATCTTAATATACATAAACATCGTGTAACATTGTTTGAAAAAACCTAAGATAGGTTTTCCCAAAACTATCTAGTAAAGAAATGATAATATGATTGGTGCCTTAGAGCGGGGGCACACGATGCGTTTCGGCGCCGCGCCGCACCGCAAAGATTTCACCGTGTCAGTGGGCACACGAGCGGTGCGGCGCCGTAACGTTGTTATGTCGCAGCGGCGCCGTAGCAGCGTTGAACAGTCCTTCCTTGGAGTGTCCTTCCTTGTGACGCAAAACAACTGAGCGGTGCCGCTCCGACGTCGCAAGGCATTCACCCATCCCCGCCTCGTCTTGGTGGTTGCAAGTCCGGTGCGGCGCCGGAGCGCATCGTGTGACATGCTACAGATATTTCTATGTAAGACGACGCAGCGACACCCTCCGACACGCTCCGGCTCCGTACCGCTGCATCGTGTGCCCCCGCTCTTAGAGGTCTAAGCATTTTTTTAATTTAAGCAATTGGTGCAGGACCCTTACATGTTCCTTGTTAGATAATGTAGTTCAACCTTATTTATTACTTTTGTTATTGTCTACAGCTACAATATGTCAAGTTTGGTAGTGTCCTACAGAATGTTATATTCCTCAACTCTTGCCCTCATCCCATTTTACTAGGGGTCGGCGCAACATGTTTTTTTCTTTCATATCAACCTGTCACCCGTCATGCTTTCACTTACTCCTTTCTCCTTCATATCATTCTTCGCATAATGCATTAATTTTATACAGAATGTTTAAAGGGTGTAAAATTTCAATGGGCCCTGAAAGAAAACTACCTTAAATCTTCAAGTTAGATTATTTTACTTGAAGGAAAAATTCCTTTATTTTTAAAAAGAAACAAGACTGGATTTTATCCGGTTCGATTCCCGACAGTGGCAAGAGAGTTTTCGAAAATTTTTGAAAGCAGTTTTGTTTCTATTTAAAAAAAAAGCTTTTTAAAAAAAAAGATAACCGACTTCAAAAACTAAAAGCTCAAAAATAACTATTTCGGAAGTCGGTGGCTTCTCTTGCCAGTCGATTTGTGTTGCCGCCGACTTCCGAAATAGTTATTTTTGAGCTTTTAGTTTATGAAGTCGGTTATATTTTTTTTTGAAAAAGCTTTTTATTTTGGCTTTTTAGTTAGAGTCCCAATGTCTAACTACGTTTTAGAGTAACTTTAAATATAGAACTACTTATAATCTTATACAATGAAAACGTCTCCATGCGCACAACGTCACAGGATATTGCATCAAAATCGGTGTAGCTAAACGCGAGATAATCGCGGTCAAACACGCGTACAATCGTCTTTGAAAATCTACAATCCAAGAAAGAGAAACGGGATCTATGCGGGCAACGTCATGGGATATCCATTAGTGTTATATACTAAAACCTTCCCCAGAATGTAACGAACACTTTTCATCGCAAAACCGCATCAAAATCGGTTCAGCCAAACGCAAGATAATCGCGGACAAACATACATACATACAGGTCGAACTGACAACCTACTTTTTTTATTAGGGTTCCGTAGTCAACTAGGAACCCTTATAGTTTCGCCATGTCTGTCTGTCTGTCCTCGCTTAATCTCTGTGACCGTTAGCACTAGAAAGCTGAAATTTGGTACCAATATGTATATCAACCACGCCGACAAAGTGGTAAAATAAAAATTGGAAAAAAATGTTTTATTAGGGTAGCCCCCCTATATGTAAACAGGGAAGTGATTTTTTTTTTAATTTCAACCCTGACGTGTGATATATTGTTGGATAGGTATTTAAAAATGAAAAGGGGTTTACTAAAATCAGTTTTTGATAATGTCAATAATATCGGAAATAATCGCTCCAAAAGGAAAAAATTAAAGCGTCCCCCTCTAACTTTTGACCCGTAGGTTTAAAAAATATGAAAAAATCTGGAAAGTAGAACTTTATAAGTACTTTCTAGGAAAATTATTTTGAACTTGATAGAAAGAACAGTTTTTATACAAAAAAGACAAAAAGGTTGTACAAAATAATTTCTGCGTACTTAGTATGTCAACGTAACAAAAAGCCTTTTTTTTTAACTTATAAGTGGGAACACTTATTGTGACGGACGGGAAACTACGGAACCCTACATTGAGCGTGGCCCGGCACGCTTTTGGCCGGTTTTTTTAAGTCGGTTAATAAAGGAATGTTTCCTTTAAGTATACATGGTGTCCCACGGCTATGCCACATGGAGGGCAACTACCTTAAATATTGTAGATAGAACATTTTACTGAAGAAAGCTTCGATCAAGTATACAACTAGATACACAGTTCCATACAAAATGGAACAAAATAGTGTCCGAACTGCAATACGTACTTAGACATTTGTATATCACTTAAAGTATTTACGATAAGGTCCTAAGAGTCAAAGAATTTAATCAAATTTAAACCTTATCTACGTACAATGAGGTTGAAAATAAAACCTGTTTAGTTTGTTACATATCACCTTTGGTTTTAAAAGCAATAAATTTTTATGACACTCGCTGCTACGTCGAACAAGGGAGGAGTGGAGTTGCCTTTGTTAATTTTATTTTTATTTTTATGAAATATGACAAAACAGAAAATAAATGTTCCTTTCCCAATTATGTTTTTTTTGCTTATTTGAAACTTAGTATAATTTGTTGATCAGGGCCTATTGAGGTTTAAGACAGGAAATTTGCAATAAAACTAAAGAAATATTCACAGCAAATCATTTTTTTTTTCACACGAAAAAATAGAAGTGTTGACAACGCTATTGTACAAAAAAATTGGCACGTTCTTATAAAAATTACAAAAAAATCACATAAATAAATAAATAATAAATAAATAAATATACTGGGACAACTCACACACGGTCATCTGATCCCAAGTTAAGCTCTGCTAAGAGCTTGTGTTATGATAATCAGACAACTGATATACATACTTATATAATTTATAAATACATACATATTATAGATAAATTACACCCAGAGACAGAACAAACAATCATGCTCATCACACAAAGTTTGTTCTGGGTGGGAATCGAACCCACGACCTCCGGCTTAGCAGTCAGGGCTTCTAACCACTAGACCAACAGGCCCGTCAATAAAGTATACTTCTAAATGTTATATTATTATGTTATGTTATTAATTTCCTTGAAACAAATACATACATATCACAAACGTGCATACATACATTGCAAGTTAAATAAAAGCTTGTAAAAATAAATTAATTAATAAAAAACAACAGCGTCTCTATCATTTCAGAACAGAGTCATCGTATAACCCAAACAAATGATGTTGAAAAACAATGGTATGGGTTTGTAAGTTCGGCTAGTGTCTATTCAATTTCAAGGGTTATACTCTCGCCGAATGTCGTTAATATGAACTAAAAAAATGATTTATTATCTTTTCTTGGTCAAATACTAATGGAATTTCATGCATATTGTAATAATAACAAAAGTACTTACCCAAAAAATGACACTCCATATTCCTTTAACGTTCTGGAGTTGTGATTTTTACATTTTTTCACTGAGCACTGCGGCATGTTTACGCTCGGAACGGACAAATGCTACTGAATGAATAGGCAACCCACAACGGCAAGTGGGCGGTCATTTGGTTAGGACGCTTTTCTGTTGTGGATTGTGTATCTAGTTTATACTTGATCGAAGGAAGAAAGGCATTATTTGAATTTTAAAAACATTTTAAACTGTACTCATAGGTGTTTAAATAAATTGGGCACGCCGTAATAGCGGCGGTAAGACCCCTCTTTGAGGAGTGGCTGGAGAGGCGCCACGGCGCTGTCACGTCTCGCTTGACACAGGTCTTCACCGGACATGGTCAGTTCGGGAGGTTTCTGTGTCGGATTTGGGCGGAAGCGACGCCTGGGTGTCACCACTGCAGTAACGGTCGCCTGGAGGACACGGTCGAGCACACAGTGGAGGTGTGCCGCGCATGGGCGGAGCATCAACGTGTCCTCGTAGAGGCGATCGGCGGCGGTGACCTCTCGCGCCCTGGTTCAGGCCATGCTTCGGGGCGAGACGGAATGGGATGCCGTCGCCTTCCTTCTGCGAAGCAGTTATGCTAGTGAAGGAAGCGGCGGCGCGCGAGAGGCAACGACGAGCCTCTTGCTCCGGACTAAGACCCAGGCGAAGACGTCGAGAGTCGCAAGACGACTACCGGCCACCGTAGGCGCGGTTCTGCGGATGGCGAGCGATGGGTAGCTCGCCGCCCGACTAGGACCAGGACCGCGTCGACGGCGCGTTAGTGTTCCACGCGCGCCTCAAAGAGAAGGAGTCAGCACAGGAAGGGGCCCAACAGGGCCAACGCCTGCCGGGGTTGCGGAATAATAATAATAATAATAAATATCTTGGGACAACTCACACACGGCCATCTGATCCCAAGCTAAGCAGAGCTTGTGTTATGGTAACCAGACAACTGATAAACATACTTATATAATTTATAAATACATACATATTATAGATAAATCACACCCAGACACAGAACAAACATTCATGCTCATCACACAAAGTTTGTTCTGAGTGGGAATCGAACCCACGACCTCAGGCTTAGCAGTCAGGGCTACTAACCACTAGACCAACAGGCCCGTCATGTTTATAATAGTTACCGTGACCCTGGAACATAAAGGGCAATCGAAGAAACATGAGTGGGTTTTAGTCAGTAAGAGTCTGACACGCCCTCCCGCCGCACCCAGGACGGGAGCAGTCATTGGGTGATTTCCCACTCACCAAAAAAAAAAATGTTTAAATAAATACATAGTTGAACCTGGACCAGATACGAATGTATAAAGATTTTATATAAGTATGTAAATCAGTTGTCTGATTACCACGTGGCTGTCTAGTTTGGGATCAAACGGCCGTGTCTGAGTTGTCTCAAAATATTAAAAAAACGTCCAAGTGCGTGTCACTTCACGCATAGATTAGGGTTCCGTAGTGACCCATAATTGACGTACACTTGGATTTAGAAAGCTTGGTTGGTGTTTTAACATGGTATTGAAAACAGCGCCATCTATCGCGTGTCGTTGTAAACCACTAAGCCCCTAATTTTTAACCGACTTCAAAAAGGAGGAGGTTCTCAATTCGTCTGTATTGTTTTTTTTTGAAGTGAAAACTTCTTTAGCGGCGTTGAGCACTTTTTCTGTAATGGGTATAAAATCTTAAACTCGCGTCAGGACACGTGACCTGATCGAAAAAGCGTAGGACGGATGGATAGTAGACAGCTAACAACAACAACGTCAACGTTAATAATCAAGTTTTCACTTCTGCCGGCACTCCCGGAGTGCAACCCGTCTTTTTTTTTTTTTAGTATGTTTGTTACGCGATATCTCCGTCAATTGTGAACGGATTTTGATGGTTCTTTTTTTGTTTGCTAAGTCATGATTCAGAGGTGGTCCCATATAAATTTTGTGGCGATCGGTTTAGTGCTTCTCGAAAAATTCATCAAGAACAAAAAAAAAAAACGACGAAATATACATTGACGATATTATAATGTGCGTAACTTCAATTTCTATTTTTCGTTTTATAAGATTATAAGTAGTTTTATTTTGAAAATAAATTACTTTGAAAGATGTCATACACAGTCAGACATAGTTAGTCTCGACACTAAAAAGTAAAAAATAAATTATTTTGAAAGATACTAGACACAGTCAAACATTGGGAGTCGACACTAAAAAGTAATAAATAAAAAACTTTTTTCGCAAAAATATTAACCGCCTTCAAAAACTAAAAACTCTAAAATAACTAAAATTTCGGAAGTCGGTGGCTTCTCTTCTGCCAGTCAATTTATCTGAATTTGTGTTGCCACCGACTTCCGCAATTTTAGTTATTTTAGAGTTTTTAGTTTTTGAAGGCGGTTATTATTTTTTTGAAAAAAGTTTTTTATATTTATTCCTAATATGAATCCTCTAGAAATTAAACTAAAAACGTGTCAATTTGTTATTAAAAATAAATTATGTTTGATTTTATAAAAAACAGAGAAAAGATCTTTATTATTTTTAACTTGTCAGTACATTACATTTCACATTTCTCCAGTAATGCTGCAATGCAAAACACAGTCTTTCTTCTGATATGCGATCATGTGTTGTCTGGTTTGCTAGCAACAAAGTTTAATTTTTCCTTATAAATCTGCCGCGCTTTACTTTCTATGTGCATAACTTTACTATATTAGATATTGGGAATATCTGCTTTGTTCCGTTTTCTGGTCTGTGTCTGGGTGTAACTTACCTGCGTGTTACGTGTATTTATAATTATACAAGTGTGTATACCAGCTGTCTGGTTGGTTACTAAGTACAACCACTGCTTAGTTTGGGATCAGGTGGCGATACAAAACCAAACACGACAGACGCGACTCGCACGCTGCCGCAGCTATTTATTTATTGATTTATATTTAGCTACTGCGTTTCATGCTGAAAGTGTTTTTTAATAAAGTTGCGCTATCTAAGTATAAGATATACGTGTAGAGGAGGCTTTATGGAGACATCACACAGCCGTACAGCGCCGTATATTACATTTTCGTGCGTGTTTTGTTTCCACCATAAATCAGAGATGGCGTTGTATTGTAAATTTAATTTACACCAATGTGTTCTTTTATTTCTTGAACATTTTGAATGTTTTGAATTCTGCTTTTGAGGTGGAAAAAAACTAACCAATCAACATCCGTACTAATATTATAATTGCGAAAGTGACTCTGTCTGCCTCTTCTTCACGCCTAAACCACTGAACCGATTTAAATTAATTTGGTACAGATATAGACTGGGACCCGAGAAAGGACATACACTAGGATAGTTTCATCCCAGAAATCACCCGGGAACGTGAACGTGAACTTCGTCCGCGTGTATTCCACGCGGACGAAGTCGCGGGCAAAAGCTAGTTTTTTGTAAATACCAAAATCCATTTTGTTTCTGAACACAATGCATTTTCTAATCTATGTTAGAAAAAGACCCCGGAAATAATAATAAAATAAATAATAATAATATTTATTTGTTCAAAAATATAACACAAATCCATACTAATATTATAAATGGGAAAGTGTGTCTGTATGTTTCAATGTTTGTCTTTCTTTCTCGGCAAAACGGAGCGACGAATTGACTTGATTTTATAGTACATAATATGGTGATACACAAAAAGTACAGCTATTACATGTTAAAATATTGAAACATCTGTGCCTGAACTAGATATAAAAAAAAATCTGTATTTCAGACATCAGCAATAAATCTTGCTTTAGCTTAAAATAATTAAATCTCTTACAACCTGCATGTTAGGTTCGAGTCGTAAGCCGATTCAACTTAGAAGGAAGCAACTGCGGTAACTTTGCACAAGTTTTCCCGACTCAGCATACACTTGGACATAAACTCATAAACTCTTTGTCGGGAACTGATTTCGTAGTGAATCTTTTCCGTAAGACACGTAAATGAGCGCGTTTTTGTATTCTTCCATGTGTTGCCCAAATAAAATAATGGGCGAGCGCCTTAGATGCACTGTTTTACTTTCTGAGTTAACAATAAAAGAATTCACATCGTCTATTGGTTTATGTCTAATTGGTGCTTGTACTATATTTAGGCTGAGATGAATTAATCATATTTAGCAATTTTTTTGCTGGCTAAGTACTATCATTGTCTCCACAACTGTCTATATTATGGCACTAGCTGTTCCTCGCGGTTTCACCTGCATTACGTTAGGTTTTTGGTAACTGCCTCGCTCCCGTGAGACATAGCGTGATATTATATAGCCTATGTTACTCAGGGATAATGTAGCTTTCGAATGGTGAAGAATTTTTAAAATCGGTCCAGTAGTTTTTGAGCCTATTCATTACAATCAAACAAACAAAGTTTTCCTCTTTTATATTATGGCATGATAGAATAGCTAAGCAATGTTAATGCTACGTAACGTATATTCATCTCCGATGATGTTGCGACTTCTAAATATGCAAAGTATATTCTAGGCTTATTCGTATAAGGTTCATATTACGTTCTATCAAACACGCAAATAGTTCGCCAGATACGCCAAGTGAAGATGCACCATTACCGCCTTATTACAAAACAAGGTTTTTCTCTAAACCAGGTTTGAACCATTGAGCTAGGTTTTGTATTTCGAATCTTGATTGTATCAGAATAAGATTCAAATTACAAAACCTGGCTCAATGGTTTAAACCTGGTTTAGAGAAAAACCTTGTTTTGTAATAAGGCGGTTAGAGTTTAAAACTTAAGTTAAACTTAGGTTCAGCCAGCTTTGACTAAATTTCAAAAGCCAGCGGCGGCGGCGGCGGCGCGCCGCCGGTGGGCGTGAAGTAAACTTGACATTGCAATGTTTTTTTGTTATCTTAAACCTTCGAACACACGTGATTCGAGACACCATAGATATATTAAAGAAGGAGATATGCCCTGTAGACGAAAATGTATCGGAGACCTGTGTCTCCCGTTTCCCCTACCACACGGCAACTACTACACACACGGTTTAGTAAAAGCAATAGATACGCAGCAGCGCACACATCCGCAATTCTTATACTAGTACGTACCACACAATCGATAATGAACCTTAAAACACAAACGCAGCGTGTATTTACCATGCACCGTACAATTTACTCACACAAAAACATCGGTGGTTATCGGTGTGCTGTGCAAAAGCAATTTATTTTACATTTACGCTAGTGATTGACTAAAACGGAAAGTTATCGAAACTTCTATAATTCTTACTATAGAAGACCAAATTCTTTTGAGTTCCTGAAAATAAATAAATAAAAGACGGCGTGAATAGAAAAATCTTTTAATAAAAATAAACAATATATAGCTTAAAAATATAATTATGATTAAACTTCTACTAATACTATTATGATTAAGCTGTCATACTTGAGCACACAAATTATTTAATAATTGGAAGACGTTAATGTTATTTATCAAGACACTTGCTCGTAAAGTGGGTCTTATTACCCTGCACTTAGACCCGTTATTGAGTATATTACGCACGCGTGCGTTTGACTTTACATTATCGCACTAGTCAATAACAATCACACACCATTAATAGCAAATAAATAGCATGAAAATTCTCATTATCTGAACCACGTTGATTAATATAACACATTCATAGAAGTAACGAAAAAGCACAAGGATACGCAGAAATATAATTACGTAATTCAAAGCAATACTCCACTGAGTATTAACCTAAATTTTTATTAACTTACTTTACGAAAGTTGGCTACGCATTTCTCTACTACGGCTGTAAAAAATAATTAAAAAATTGTAAATAATATTATTTAACATCGATATTCCAATCGAGTTAAAACGGTTAACTAATTTAAAAATAAACTCTAAACAATATTTTATTCATCAGGCGACTTCATTGTATATCGATAACCTACGTTAGTGGATTTGCACATGGACATCACTAACTCACGGCAAGAACCAGCGGCCGCATCACGCGATTCTTTCGTTTAGTAAGGCTCAATTCACACGTACCACAACCACACCACAGCGACAACCACACCACAACGCCGCGATGTGGTCGGGCGTAAATTTTGTATTGAAAATGAATATTACAATTCACACGCACCACATTTTGTGGTTGTTATCGACCACCTGTGTAATACGACTACATCGCAACCACATCGCGACGGCAACGCGGCGGCAGCGCGGCCACATCGCCACGACATGACGTCTACGCGCGCCTAGCTGGCGTCTGCGCTAACCACATCGACATTTTGTGGCTACCACAACGCAGCTGCAAAAAGCCGCTGCGACCCTATTCACACGTAACCACATCTTGACCACATTTTGTCGCTGCGACGTGGTGTGGTTGTGGTACGTGTGAATTGACGCTTAAGTATCGTTTTGTGATCTTTACATTGCTTGTCTCGTCACTGAGTGGCAAACTTACGTAGTTGTGAAGGAGCAATGTATATATAGCAAAACAGTGCAGTCGCTGTTTTGTTTTGAAACGAAATGACAAGAAATATTTTACGATTTTTTGTTTTCTATGATTTTAAAGACAAATATAGAAAAATACTTGTACTTACAGATGGTATGTGATTCCATTATTTACGTAGTTGTGGTACCTGCTTTGGTTTTTGCAAGAAATCACTGCACAATAAGGCATTTTAATATGTTTTTACCATAACGTTCAAAAGCAGACTAGTTCGCGGAGACGGCCATTTACGATTATATGTATTACGATTGCATGTCGAGCGGACAGCGACACGCCCACTTGCCACTTCTCCTGTTATTTATATTTCTGTGCGAGACACAATAGAAAGACAATAGCAGCCCGACAGCCGGCTGTCGCTTGGTCGTTGAAAGGTTAAAGATTATGTCTAAGGTTCAAAGGTCATGACTTCGACAAACTGTTGCAATTTTCTCGAGGTTAAACACGTGGAAACGGCAATCGATTTCAAGATCTTACACTTAACTCAATCACACTCGACTGACACAATGGAACAAAGAAAACGAGGCGCAGCATCCATTTCCAGAATCACCGCTATAAAATGCATAGAACGCACGCTGCAGATGATTTAACTCCGCCCTTCCTGCGTGTCCCTTTATGTTCCAATCTGCGCGAAACAAATTTACTACCTGTATCGATCGATTAGTACTTTTAGGGACATCGAGTATTTATATTTATGACCTAACAGACTTGCGCGGGGATGCTGCAGTGCCTAGTTATTGATTCATATCTGGGGGCTCTGTCTAGGGTATATAACAGGTGCAAGGGCCCGATGCGCTCAGATCCGCATCAGACAGTACTCGGATTTGACGTGCACTGATATATTGTGCAGCATTTCGTACAAGTGTTTAGCAAAGGGAGCATAGGCTTTTCAATTAGTGTCTGATTTGTACGCAAAGTGTTTTCTCAAGCAACAAGTAGGAAGATGTCGGGCGCATTTAATTTAGAAACCGGTTATCTTCTGAAATGGGGTGCTAGAAGGGGTTATAAGGAATGGGTGTGGCTTAGATGATAGTGCGGTGACTTCTGTAGGTATTCGTTCCAAGATTATGGAGTCTTGCCGAAATTAGGCACCAAAAGGGAGGAGTTTGCTCCTCCCCCCCCTCATAAATAAATTAATACGAAGGTGGAGGGAAGGGCGTGGCCTCAAAAACATTCATATTCTAATTCGGCTGCATATTTGCAGATAAAGGAACCATAAAACCAACGTTGCCGCTAAAGAAACGATTAGAAAAGCGAATAAAGCAAGAAGATGAAGAGAGCGTTAATGAGACTTCGAAGAAAGAAGAACAAGAAGGGGTGAGTTCTTAAATATTATCTAGGTTGTTCGTGCGGTGTGCAGGAGTCTGGCGTTTATTGTAAGTAATCTTTAATACAGGTTATCATATAGCAGTTAACGTGCATGGTGTAATCACACTCTGGGTAGCTGGCAACAAGAGGATATCAGCTGTAAAAATATTGACTTCTTCCCCTGGCTCAAAGATGGGTACTTCATGGATGCGGTGATCGCGTTCTCTTAATCATGATTTGCATAATTTTTGTCCAGAGCGTGTCTTTATTCTTCTTTATGGGGATCCGGGGTGTGGGACATGAGAGAGGTACAGTGATGTAGGGAGTGGGGATGAAAAAGCAATGCGGGTAAGGAAGTATAGTGGTGCGGGCTGGGGAATTGATAGCAAGTGCGGGATGCCATCGTATATCGGTACGCGGGGGTATAGTAGTGCAGGGGAAGAGGTATAGTAGCCCGGGAGGGGTGAGGCGGTGCGCGGGAGAGTAGCGCTGAGGTGTAGCAGCCCGGGAGGGGTATGGCGGTGCGCGGGGGTGTAGCGCTGAGGTATACCAGCTCGGGAAGGGTGTGGCGGTGCGCGGGGGTGTATTGCTGAGGTATAGCAGCCCGGGAGGGGTGGGGCGGTGCGCTGGGGTTCAGTGCTGAGGTATAGCAGCCCGGGAGGGGTATGGCGGTGCGCGGGGGTGTAGCGCTGAGGTATAGCAGCCCGGGAGGGGTGTGGCGGTGCGCGGGGGTACAACGTTGTGGTATAGCAGCCCAGGAGGGGTATGTCACTGAAGTATAGCAGCCCGGGAGGGGTATGGTGGTGCGCGGGGGTGTAGCGCTGAGGCGTAGCAGCTCGGGAAGGGTGTGGCGATGCGCGGGGGTGTATTGCTGAGGTATAGCAGCCCGGGAGGGGTGGGGCGGTGCGCTGGGGTTCAGTGCTGAGGTATAGCAGCCCGGGAGGGGTATGGCGGTGCGCGGGGGTGTAGCGCTGAGGTATAGCAGCCCGGGAGGGGTGTGGCGGTGCGCGGGGGTACAACGTTGTGGTATAGCAGCCCAGGAGGGGTATGTCACTGAAGTATAGCAGCCCGGGAGGGGTATGGTGGTGCGCGGGGGTGTAGCGCTGAGGCGTAGCAGCTCGGGAAGGGTGTGGCGGTGCGCGGGGGTGTATTGCTGAGGTATAGCAGCCCGGGAGGGGTGGGGCGGTGCGCTGGGGTTCAGTGCTGAGGTATAGCAACCCGGGAGGGGTATGGCGGTGCGCGGGGGTGTAGCGCTGAGGTATAGCAGCCCGGGAGGGGTGAGGCGGTGCGCGGGGGTACAACGTTGTGGTATATCAGCCCAGGAGGGGTATGTCACTGAAGTATAGCAGCCCGGGAGGGGTATGGTGGTGCGCGGGGGTGTAGCGCTAAGGCGTAGCAGCTCGGGAAGGGTGTGGTGGTGCGCGGGGGTGTATTGCTGAGGTATAGCAGCCTGGGAGGGATGAAGCGGTGCGCGGGGGTGTAGCGCTGAGGTATAGCAGCCCGGGAGAGGTGTGGCGGTGCGCGGGGGTGTAGCGATGAGGTGTAGTAGCCCGGAAGCGGTGTGGCGGTGCGCGGGGGTGTAGCGCTGAGGTATAGCAGCCCAGGAGGGGTATGTCGCTGAAGTATAGCAGCCCGGGAAAGTTATGGCGGTGCGCGGGGGTTGGTTGAGGGGCGTTGCAATAAGAGGGATCTTAGATACTGCAAAGGGAGAAGAGTAGAGATGTACTTGTTGAAGAAATTAAGGGGTTAGTTGGGGCAGTTATACTGTATTTAGAGTTATTCTAATTAATATTTTTATATTTCATAACACAAGATCTGCTTAGCTTGGGTTCAGATGGCCGTGTGTAAGATGTCCCAGGATATTTATTTATTATTATTATTATTCTCGTCCTCATTTTTATAACGGTTTCTTTGTTTCAGAATAACACTGAAAAAAATGGACAGCAAGAGGGCAATCCTCAACCTAAGACTAGTGAGTACCATAATCTAATATTTATCATGTCATTGTTTACCTTTATACCTGTCTGGTGTCCAGAAGATAACACAAATAAAACGATACTTCTGACAACCTATCTGTCCAACCACAAGTAGTGGCCACAGCTTTGCAGACATCAACTACTTTTGTGAGAGTACTGTCCACTACCAGTGGCGACCATCGATCCCTAGTGGTGGTCATCGACCACTAGTGGCGGCCATCGCTCCCTAGTGGTGGCCACCGTTCAATAGAGGTGACCATCGATTCCTAGTGGTGGCCACCGTTCCCTAGTGGCAGCCATCGCTCCCTAGTGGTGGCCATCGACCACTAGTGGCGGCCATTGCTCCCCAGTGGTAGCTATTATCCATTACTAGTGATCATCGCTTCCTAATGGTGGCCATCGACCACTAGTGTGACCATCGATCCCTAGTGGTGGTCATCATCCACTAGTGGTGACCGTCGACCACTTTGACGACCATCGCTCCCTAGTGGCGGCCATTGACCACTAGTGGTGACCATCGCTCCCTAGCGGTGGTCATCGACCACTAGTGGCGGCCATCGCACCCTAGTGGTGGCCACCGTTCACTAGTGAAGGCCATCGCTCCCTAGCGGTGGTCATCGACCACTAGTGACGGCCATCGCTCCCTAGTGGTGGCCACCGTTCACTAGTGGTGACCATCGATTCCTAGTGGTGGCCACCGTTCACTAGTGGCAGCCATCGCTCCCTAGTGGTGGCTATCGACCACTAGTGGCGGGTGGCCATTGCTCCCTAGTAGTAGCTATCATCCATTACTAGTGATCATCGCTTCCCAATGATGGCCATCGACCACTAGTGTGACCATCGATCCCTAGTGGTGATCATCATCCACTAGTGGTGACCATCGACCACTTTGACGACCATCGCTCCCTAGTGGCGGCCATCGACCACTAGTGGTGACCATCACTCTCTAGTAGTGACCATCGACCACTAGTGGCGACTATCGCTCCCTAGTGGTGGCCATCGACCACTAGTAGCGACCATCGCTCTCTAGTGGTCGCCATCGACCACTGTTGTGACCATCGATCTCTACTGGTGGCCATCAACCACTAGTAGTGGTCATTGCTCTCTAGTGGTTTCCATCGACCACTGCGGCGACCACTAGTATCCTCAACTGGCCACAAGTGCGACCACCGACTAGACACATGTCGCCGCTACTACTACAATGTTATGAAACTTGATTACCTATTTCTTCCATTCCTTCAACAAACCGCTCATTTATTTAATTTCCTTCTTCCACAGTGGAAACCCCCGTGATGTACTCCTACGAGATAACAAAAAACATAGAGATCGTAACCATAGACGAAGAGGAGCGACAGAAGGAGTACCACGAGACGTTGAAGTCGCGTCAACACATGCGCCATGTGTGTGAACACTGCGCCGTTGGCTTCGTTCTGAAACAGGCTTTCGATGTTCACATGAAGGTTCATTCTCCTGTGAGTATCATGGTGGTTTTTTATTGAGTTTCTTTGTTCAATTGATTTTAGATTAAGAACCTTGTGGAGATATTGTCTTTTGAAGTTCTAATGTAGTTTGTCTAAGTAAATTAATTTATCTTACCCTTATACCTCTTTTAATAATTATATAAGAGGTAAAGTTAGTTTTCTTGTATGCTAGGAGTAATCTGTGAGATTAATGATCCAATAAAAATACTGTTACTAATAGTCAGCTATATAACATCATATTTGGATTTTCATGAGGCAGTTTTTTTAACTTTATACACGACTGCCTTTACAGGTTTTATTACTAAACACAATCTAAAAAAAATATGTAGCCCTATCTTAGGCTCCATAATGTCCGGTTAGGAGACCCTTGATTGATCTAAGAAGTGGTGGAGGCAAATTTCGTCGGTTCTATTTAAAACCTAGGTAGGTCCCCCTGCCTAGAACATTGCAGATTAAAGCCTTGCACACAGTTAGATACTATACAAGTCCAGATTCTGGGCCATCGGGACATTACTAATGAAAAACCCAACTAATTCTCACGCTTCTTAATATTCGGCCACCAAACGGTAATTTTTCATCTATCCAATTTATCTTCACCAGGAATCAGGCACACACGAGTGCCTACTCTGCCACTCCCGGCTCAAAACCGCTGACATTTTATACCGGCACCGGCTCCGGCACTACCGCCGGTACCGGTGCCTGCTCTGCCGGATGCGGTTCAAAGACAAAGACACCGCCGCCTGCCACGTTATGAATGATCACGCCGGACAGACGTTCTCGTGTGACCGGTGCGGGAGAGGTTTTAAGTGAGTATTTGAGTGGAGGGTTGCCAAATCAGAAAATAAAATAAAAATGTTGCCCGCAGTGGTGACATTCTGAATTGTGTTTGGGTACTGTGCACTGGATACATTGACAATCAATTGATGTACGTTTTATGAGTTGTGTCAACTCCGAAGTAATTTTTTTTACGATAAAAAAATAATAATTCATTAGGCTAATATATATTAATTTTTGGAGTACTTTTGTGTCCTGAAATTATTGTTGGCCTGACTACCCAATTCCAGGAAAGAATATTATTGTAGCATAGTACATTTAGAGCAAGAATTTGTGAATAGTAAAGAAGCCAATCTGTTCAGTTCTAAAAAGCAAGTTCCCATGGACCAATGGAAAATAAAGAGCAAGAGATTCTTTTCTCTTAAAATTAATAAAAAAATATTAATAAAAATTATAGAATGTCACATATTTTTTTACTAGCTTATGCTGTCATGCTGTCCCACTGCAGGACAAAGGTATCCCCCAACACCATCCAAACACCCTTTTCCTTCAAAATATTAAATTATATTATTCATGTTAAATAAACAAAAACGTTATAAGCCATTTCACAAAGCTTTGACATTCTCTTCGGTTTCATTATTAACTTCTAGTAGCCTTAATCTTTCTCTTCTATTACAGACGCCCGCAATACCTGAAAAGGCACGTGGAACAGTACCACACGAAACCTCACAATCTTCAATGCGGCGTCTGCCTCCGAGTGTTCCACGAGCGTGGCTGGTATAGGTCGCACATCAGGTAGGAATAGTTCCTACAATTATTTTTAGGAAGGGCTCCGATAGGCATTATTGGAAATATTTAGTTTAGAAGCGGATTAGGTGCACGCCAGTTGCAAATTTGCAGTTTGGATACCTGAATACGGCAAAGCTAAAGGAGGGTTATGGTTTTGACAGGCTATGTATGTATGTCATCATATCATGTATCTATACATCTGTTCCCTCATAGCTCCTAAACTACTTATCAGAACTGGACTAATGGGGTATCTAATCTTTAGCAGCATCTATAAGATGCTGCTAAAGATAAGCTACGCCCGTATAGCTTTCGCCCGCGGCTTAGTCCGCGGGGATGGAGGAACTTCCATCCCCTATTTTACTCCTTTTTATTTCTCTAGCCTGTGCTGTCCCACTGCTGGGCAAAGGCCTCCCCAAGTCCTTCCAGATTTCGAACCAACGAACCAACCCTCGTGGTATGCGTCAAGGTCATCGGCCGGCCTTTTCCAACTAGACTCACTTGTGTTTTGTAAATGACGTTTCCAAGTGCCTTTTTTGGTCTAATGTAAATAAATGATTTGACAATTGACTATTTTCCTGCCTAGGTGACGACATCCATTTTTGCACCCACTGCGTAGATGTTTTTGCCCAACAGTCGCTATGCATGCGGCTTACATGTCCCGCCCACTCCCATTACTCCTTTAGTAGTCGAATTTCCAATAATCCTTTCTTAGTGGATACTTTCTGTACACAAGGAAACCCTGCAAGTTTTAGACCAGCAGTTTGGGACGTGCGTTGATTTATCAAGAATCAGTACACTCAGTTTTGATAGATTGCAAATATATCCCAGCCTAAACTGCAATGTAGAAATTGTAGTTTGCAACTGGCGTGCAGTTCAATTACGTTATTAGATACTCTTTAGTACCAACTTTCTGGAGAAACTATCTTGACTATTCAACTTACTCATGTGAGTGAAAAAGTAGTTAAGGTAGGAAAAAGTGGGTACGTACACCAGGTACTTAGGGGTAAATCTGATGTCTAAAAACAATTGTAAAAAACCTTTTTTTTTTGTAATAACATGAAGGGAGAAAATTAATTGTCTTATCTTTATTGGTACGGGAGCTTTTTGATAAGCGGGGATAGGATAATCGGATGCATATTTATATAAACTTTCAGTGCTAGCCTAATATTGAATGGACAAACACCGCATTTACGTGATTTTGATACAGTGGCCAATTGATAAAAGTACTTAATATTCGGTGTATACTTTTCTAGCGAAGGATTTACTTTGATAAATGTGCAACCGATTATCTTGTTGACATAGAAAAATAACAAGTAACGGGAGTAGTAATAAAGTAGTGTATATTATAAGTGCATCAAATTCACTCATTTTCCCACTCATTTAACAATGCTTGATAAATTCCCAAAGTAGGCAGTTTTGTAGATTTCTTAGTTTTAGATGGAGCAGTGGTTTACGCCGAAATGGAGGCCTTACTCCGAAATAGAGGCCTTAATCCGAATCGGAGGCCTAACTCTGAAACGGAGGCATATGTCTGAAAAACAGGCCTAACTCTGAAATGGAGGTCTAAGTCTGAAAAGACCAGGCATTTCTGCACAACTTTTAGTGGAAAAGAAGCATCGGAGTTGAAGCGCAAGAATAAACATTTTGTTTAATTTTTGATGTTGTCGTAGAAATTGTGGGGTCTTCGATGGCCCCCTTTTAGTAACTCAACAGTGCCTACAGTTGTCACGGCTTTGAACTGCTAAAAATGCGATGTGACCGAACGCATCTAAATTTGCAATGACTGTTATTTTTTTATTTACTTTTGCCTTGTGCGTGAAAGCCTCAGATCTTTTATTAACCCTCGAATTTCGGACTATCGCGAAAAACGACGTTACTTTAGACGCGTAAATATCACATGCAATTGCATGTTAAAAAAAGTGAAATGAAGTATGGCGATAAAATAAAAAAAAGAATTTTTGAAATCGGTCTAGGCGTCTTCGAGAATTCGAGGAACAAACATAAAAATAAAAAATACAGTTGAATTGAAACCCTCCTCCTTTTTTTGAAGTCGGTTGAAGAATAGGCAAATTAGACTTTATCGCTGCATCCTCAAGATTTACGAGATTCAGAAGTTTGTACAATCCTATTGTACTAGGCATCGTACTATATTTTTAAAGATAATTAAAATTCAACGGCTACTAATCAGCTCAGCTTGGCTTTAAACTCAGGGCTTTTGAGCTCACTGGCTTTTGTTTAATTGCATTTACTCCTAATATTTCGGCTCACGATGAGTTCCTTGCTATACTAGCCAGATTGCGGCACCCACAAAGTAGTCTTTAATTTCAGAGGTCGATTTATCTCAAATATAATATAAATATAATCGTAAATCTCTTCGGGTGCAGCGATTTATGTAATTTATGAAATTGGCCTCAAACTTCGCATCAGGTAAGTTTGTTCAACCTATAAGAAATGAAATTAAAATGTGTTGTGATTAGTATAGCTTGATTTGTGTTGCTACTTTTGATAAAATTTATATAATAATAATAGTCTTTGTTAACAATCTTACACACAAAACATTGTCTTAAATTACAGTTTTCAATAATTGACACAGCCACAAGGATTGCCTTGCTCCCCAGCATAGGCCTTCCATTTAATGCGATGTTGTCTTCCTTCTCCACTCACCTGCTATTATTTTAATGTCTTCCTCCTATCGATGCTATCTTCTTTTTCTTTGTCTATTATGTCCCGGGCACCACTCCTTAATGTCCTTGGCCTATTTGCCTTTTTTGTTTCATAAAATGTGTTCGTTCTCTACTTCTTACTATTAACCAAAGAAGCAGATGTAACATACTGTGTTAAAAACTGTTAACACAGTATGTTACATCTGTTTCTCTGGTTGATCAATGGTTTCCAGACTTATTTTATTATGTACGTCAAATTTTAAACAAATTCTTGTGTTCTTATTAATTGAGTCCTCAACACTCACTATGTCTATGCTACGCCAAAATGTATATGAATTTCGTTGTACGCACATAAAAATATTAAACAGTTTAAAAAATACAGTGATATCATCACAAAAGACGAATAATCTTCAATTATATTTGTACATTGCCTTGTTTTCTTTTCTTTATAATTATTTTTCATCGACATTGGAATTCTCGATATTGTTCATGTGTACTTTTTATATATATTATTTTGTATATCATTATTAATTGTGAGTGCGAGGACTATGAAGGTTATAGAGGTGGGCTAGAAAGTTTTGTGCATTAAAAAAAAAGCTAAAAAAAATATTTTGAATAAAGTACACAAATCAAATAAATCTTGATAGAACACCTAGAATATTTCTTCTTGGACGTTGGGCTTTAGTTCTGCAATTGTGTGCAGAATTATTGCAGTACACTCTACTCTTGAAGTATCCCCATAGAATAAAATCTAGTGGAGTCAAATCTGGGCTTCTGGGCGGCCACGCCAGATCACCTCGGCACAATATTAGTTTTTCTGTATACATGCCGTTTACGTACGACTGCTATTGAGGCATCAAATGTATGGTATGTCGCGCCATTTTGTTGTTGAATCCATGTTGAACAATTACAGGCTTCAAAGTCCTTGCATTTGCGGAAAGAAAAAATCTTGTCATATGGATGTGTCTCGGACCGAAGTTTTGTTGTCCTTGAGCGGCTTGCATATTTCTGGTTAAGAGTAGAATTAGTGGACACGAATTTTCTATTCTATATGTTTTCTGTCGTGTAACTGTGCAATTCGTTAGGGCACAAAATAAACACCGAACAACAGTGGAAGAATCACCATTTTTCACGCATAAGTGCAGAACGCATGCTGTGCATCCGTGAAGCTCCACGGGAATAAATTTTCCAGAATCACGTGCTCCTCTGTTTCATTCTGTTTAAACGCAATTAGTATTTTTTAAATCGTTCGGCTTTCTGGCCCACCCTGTACCATACGTTTTTTTTTTGTATAGCCTGACGGTTTGAGTATTTAATGCGGCTTACCCAAATGTCTTTACTGTGACATTGTTCCGTGTTCGTCAAGATGTTGGGCTTCTTTAAGTTTTAGTTGTGCTAAACGATTATCTAGACAAGTTCACTCAAATCTCTGTGATTATCTCGTCAAGAGAGTGCCTCAAACTTTAACCTTCATGGTTCTCGCTTGGTTCTGACTAAAATATTGTATCGACTAATTGTATGGACTTGACTTTATTTTGGTATTTAGTGTGAGTGGCAAATTCTTCGTCTCCTACTAAAGGTCTATCAGGCCGGATGTAACCACTGGCGGAGGGTATATAGCTCCTTCCACCAGTGGTTATATTAGGTCTTGTGGACCAATCCTCAAAGGTTGTTGCTGCTACGTCTGAGTGGCAAATTCTTCGTCTTCCACCTAAGGTCCATCAGGCACGATGTGACCACTGGTGGAGGGTTTATTTTTCCTTCCACCAGTGGTTATATTAGGTCTTGTGGACCATTGCTCGACGGTTGTTGCTGGGATTATATGTGAAAATTCCTCCTCTTCCATTGAAGGTCCACCAGACACGATGTGGCCACTGGTGGAGGGTGTATAGTTCCTTCCACCAGTGGCCATATTAGATCTCGTGGACCAATCCTCAACAATTGTTGCTGGTACGTGTAAGTGGCATGTTCTTCGTCTTCGTCTTCAGCTGAAGGTCCACCAGGCACGCTGTAACTACTGGCGGAGGGTATATTGTTCCTTCCACTAGTAGTTATAATAGGTCTGGTGGACCATTGCTCAACGGTTGTTGCTGGGACGTGTAAGTGGCATATTCTTGGTCTTCCACCGAATGTCCACCAGGCACGATGTAACCACTGGCGGAGGGTTTATTGTTCCTTCCACCAGTGGTTATATTAGGTCTTGTGGATCATTGCTCGACGGTTGTTGCCAGGATTTTGTGTATGTGTTCATTTTGAAGATAAATATTTGATACTTGTAATTCTCATGTGAAAAGAACTCGCCTTTGGTATCTTTGATGTGTTTTTTTTCTCGTCTTATGTTGTGCGACGTGTTTCTGATGCTCCATTGAAGGTCCATCAGACGTAGCGTCACCACTGGCGGAGGGTATGCACTCCTTCCACCAGTGGTTATGTTAGATCTTGTGGACCATTGTTCGACGGTTGATGCTGGGATATTATTTGAGCGCCAAATTCTTCTTCTTCCATTGAAGGTCCATCAGGCACGATGTGGCCACTGGCGGAGGGTTTATTGTTCCTTCCACCAGTGGCCATATTAGATCTTGTGGACCATTGCTTGACGGTTGACGCTGGGATATTATTTGTGCGCCAAATTTTTCTTCTTCCATTGAAGGTCCATCAGGCACGATGTGGCCACTGGCGGAGGGTTTATTGTTCCTTCCACCAGTGGCCATATTAGATCTTGTGGACCATTGATCGACGGTTGTTGCTGGAATATTATTTGAGCAGCAAATTCCTCTTCCATTGAAGGTCCACTAGGCACGATGTGGCCACTGGCGGAGGGTTTATTGTTCCTTCCACCAGTGGCCATATTAGATCTTGTGAACCATTGCTCGACGCTCGACGGTGTTGCCAGGATATTGTGTGTGTTCATTTTGAAGCAAAAACTGATACATTTTTTGTATGCTGTGACCTTGTAATTCTCATGTGAAAATCTTGCTGCTCTTTTGTGTTTTTGACGAATAATATGATGTGTGTTTTTTTTTTGGTTTGCCGTATGTTGCAGTCATTCGTGATTACTATAAGTAGATGGGATGTAGTCAAGACGGTGTGGAGGGTGCTTATGTATCCCCAGCGGAATTTACTTTTCATTTTATGAAGTCAGCCATTCTCGGTGACTGTTTTCATCGAAATGTCTCGTTTATTTTCGTCAAAATGTTGTCTATTTTCGCCAAAAAAGTTCTGCAAGCTGATTTTTGAGGGGGCGTTTTTATTTCGCGGGATGGAGGATAAGGATGAGGAAAAATTAATTCCCTTTTTAAATATATATTTCGGGAGAGGTCCAATAACGTACAAGAGCTGCCTTTGCGGTGTCGTTATCGAGGCGGCGGTGGCGTGATTTTTCTTTCCACCCATCTTGCACTGACCTTAGTCATGTCAAGATGATCGTGTAGAAACAAACACTCGCAACTTTTTCTGCAAACTGTTTTTTTTTCTTCTAGCATCATCCAATATTATTTATTCGACTTATTGAAAGATTTCCGGAGTAATCACCTCGACCGACCGTTCAGGCATCTTCTAGTGAGGTCCGGCAATGTTTAAAAATACTGTGCCACTCGGAAATCCCGGTTTTACACGGGCAAGAGTCCCCGTAAATGCATTTTATCTCCTCTAGTATGTTTTGAACTAAGTTTCCTTTCTTGGTAAAGAACTTTTTATCGGCACGGTACTCGATTTTGCCATAATTCACACTTTCTTCCCGATCGAGTGGTTTTATCAGTTCAAATACTAATGACTTAATTAAGATTAAAACTTGTTATTTATACTAATATTGAGTGACTCAAGTCGTAGTAACTTTGATAGTTATCTATATTTATCACTCACCCCCCATTCCGCGGACGTACAAACGTACCCTCGTAGATGTTTTTGAAGTATTCATTTTAAAATTGTAATTAATATTTACATTAATCAGAAACATATAATGTATTTAAGTTTTATGTAAATAAATAAGTACAAAATTAAACTTCGTTTTATTCTGCTACTGTATACAAACCTACTTGTGATCCAAACTTTTATATAAAATTTGGATCCCATATAAACATTTTACAAATAATTTATTTAGTTTTAGTATGTACTTTTAGTATGCTTGTATCATCATTTGCTTTAATGAGGGACTCACCATCAAAACATCGTCTCAAAGTCTCAAGACCCCATATATCACTTTAATACCAGCTGCCCCAACCATCCCACTCACAACAAATCAGCACCGGTACTTAACACCAGACTAATCTAAACCCATTAACACTAGGACCCATAACGAAGAGGTGAGAGCGAAGACAGTCCGTCTGCCAGCCACTTGCGCCATCTGCTCTCGTGACTACAAGAACAAGGCGAGTCTGAAGCGCCATCTGTTGACCCACGACGAAGACGTACACTGCGAGATCTGCTACGTCAAGTGCAAGAACAGAATCACATTGGGACAGCACTACTTGAAAGTTCATAATGAGAAATATACTGGGTGAGTGTGACCCCGCGGGGGCGTGGTGTTTTTTGGTGTTTAGAATTATTCGGGAAAAACACTTGGATTTCGAGTCTTATTACTTTATTAACAAATATAGTGAGTCATTGGTAGTTTTTGCTAAAGTACGATACATAAGAAACTGTAATATAAATATATTGTGATAATTAAAATACAGAGGTACTTAAACTCAGGGTAGCTATGGCTCAAAACAACTAGAAAGGTTATAATAAGAATTGTATTGGGTGATTACTATTGTGACCCCGCGGGGTCACGGGGTATTTAATAAGACTTTGAACTATTTAACAGAAACACTGACTGGCTTATTACTTTGCTCTTCGGGACTTTCAGAAATTAGGTACTTCATGTCTCAAAGTTATGATTATAATTATAAAAGAATACACATAGAATCAATATTTGATTATTAAGGACGAAAAAAAAGACGTTTCGCATAAAGTTTGTAGCATCCTCCGTTAAAAAGGGAGGATCCTCAGACCAGACGGGTGTTGTGTCTGGTGGGCTACTGCCCATAGGTTCTAGTCAGGATTGTTGTACATGTTCTTATGTCGCCGATAACTTTGATATCGCGATGCAGGATATCAGTTGTAGTTCACATGTTCGGCGATAGATGTCGCCACAAGTTTAAGAATCGCTGTACTGTTCTAATAACATATTGTTTATTTGTCAGTGCGCCTGAGCAGACCTGTGAGCACTGCGACCGGATATGTGCGACGCGCGCCATGCTCAAGCGACATATACAGAGAATGCACAGCGACCGGACTAAGAAGTAAGTAGTGCGAATATTATTTGATGACTACTTTTGACTTACTTTTGTTTGAGGACTTTCTTACAATTTTTTTAGGCTTTGTACGTAAATGTGCCAAAAAACTCATAATAATATTACAATTTTACTTTTATGTATAAAAAAAAGTCGCTTTCCGCTGTCTATACCCATGTATGCTTAGATCTTTAAAATTACTCAACGGATTTTGATGCGTTTTTTTTAATAGATAGAGTATTTCAAGTCGAAGGTTTATACGTGCATATTACAGCAAAAAAAAATCAATCCGAGATTTCAAAGATTTGTAACACGGGTAACACCCATGCAAGCTGGAACGGGTCGCTAGTTACTAATACATAAAAGTGACACGAACTGTTGCGGAATGTTTATAATAGTTACCGTGACCCCGGAACAAAAAGGGGAACCGAAGGAACATGAGTGGGTTTTAGCAGGCGTCCGTCGATCGCTCAAGGCCACGCGTTTTATGCCTACCGCTTCGCGTATCGTCGACGATACAACGAACACCGGGCTGTCGCGCGCCCGCCTGAGTGCTCGCGCGTCACGGGTACAGCGCTGACTATCAAAATGCCGAAACCACGTAATTATTGCGTGATTAAAGTGCAATTCTCCTGTTTCCCAATTCTCCTGTCCCTTTTGATTATTTATTACAATTATTCACGCGGTTTTGGATATTTTTGACACTAAAATATAATAATCGGGAATTCAAGGAACGAAAAATATGCATCAGTCATTTTATTAAACTTTAAAATATTTTATCAACAAATAAAAAAAAATTGTTTTTCTAAAACATTCGTTTTATTACCATTATCATCATACGTATAACCCTAGCACATTTGCTGGAAGACACACACACACGTTAGTCGCGCGGCGCGGCGGGCAAAAGAATCTCAACTCTCTTTGTGCGTGCTTATGGTACATTTCTCCTCGCTGCAAACAGCTGGTATTATTATTATGATTTTGTAGGCTATTATAGCGTAGGTATTTTAGTTTTTGTATTGGAGTGAAGTATCTGTTACGTAGTAACTATTTATTAATCTGTGGTTTTAGTCAGTAAAAGTCTGACACCCGCCGCACCCAGGACGGGAGCAGTCATTTGGTGATTTCCCACTCCCCAAAAAAAAAGTGACACGAGCTGTCATGTAAGTCTTGAAGATAACTGGCGTCTTGAGTTATAAGTCCTTTATGTTAAACTCGTAAGGATTCTAAAGAGTGGAATCCTTTACAACATTAACTACATACAAAACTGGTTGTTGTCATGCCAACGTGCTCTAAAATATCCTTAACACTAAGCCAAGCATGTTTTCAAAGTAATTTCAGTATTATGCCAGCCTTGCGGGAATGCTTTTAAGATGTTACTATATATCATGTATTATATTCACAGGTACCAATGCGACTACTGCCAGCGCCTCTACCTAACCAAAGGAGAAGTTCGGTCGCACATCACCTGGTCTCACATGCCGGCCGAAGCCCGAGGAGGGCACGAGTGCACCTGTGGCCGCATCTTCCGGAGCCCCTCGTTACTGCGCGACCATAAGGCCAGGTTCCATGCTGCCCAGCCACCGCCCAGGGTCCACCAGTGTGAACATTGCGAGAAGGCTTTTGCGGTAAGGAATTTATGACAGTTTTTATTTTCAAATTTATTTTATTTCCTTTAGACCATTAAAAAGAGAGTTGAAAACGTCAGTTGCCGGTAAAAATAGTTGATACTAATCGCCCATTCTAAAAGTTTGTTTGGTAAGGAGAGGAATAGGCAAAAAACTCTTTACTTACTGTTTTTCAAAACTCAAAGGTTTTATTTCAATTTTCCATCGTCTTTTACGCTTTATTTTAAAATTGTATGTATAAAGTTATGTCTAAAGCCTTTCGTAAGATATTTCATTGATAACCAAAACTGTACCCTGCTTAAAATAAATTCACCAATATTGGCTCCCAATTACGTTTCGCACTGTGTTGTGCAGTGTAGGCAGTCACTGCGAAGCCTACCAAGTCAATGATGTTATAAGTAAAAAGGTGTATATAGGTTATATGCAGTCAAAAAGTGGCATTAGCAAACTTTTATGCTATTTGACCAACATGATGCTAAGTATCGCGTTGACATTTGACGTTTATCTCTTTTTTTCACTCGCACTACTTCAATCATGCCATCCTACTTTGACGTGTGATGTATGTGTGCGTTAGTGTGCGGTTTTTGAAGATAGAATTTCGTTTAGGTAACCTATCTACACTTTTTTACTTATAATATCATTGTACCAAGTTCAAAAAGAAAACCCGCCTCCGAACAAAAACTTTATCTGTTATAGAATAGTATCAGGCAATTGAAAACTGTATTGAATTTGTAATAAACATGATCATTTGATTTTTTTATGACATAGGCACTGTTTTCCAGTTTATACAGGGATACACGCTACTGGCGCTTTTCGAGTCTTTGACCCTTAGGGGCCGTCATAAACCACTTTGGTTATCAATAAAATAAACTAGGTAGAACTTACGAATATCACAGAAAAATTGCTGTTTTTGTTAAAATAATTTCCATAACTATTTATAAAAAAAACTGTTGTATTTTTAATTACATTTTATTTGTATAGGTTTAACTATATGAGACCCTCAGGTCAACCATACGTCTATGTAGAGTAAAAGTCAGTTGTATATTGGGAATTCGCAAGTGGCGCAAAAGTTGCAGTCAAACTATTTTTTTTTTAATACGTAGTTATAAATACTACACAACTGTATTATAAGATTACAGAAAAAAAAAATTCATTTATAACTTTTGCGCCACCTACAAAAACACAACTTTTTGGTTTTTTGGCTTCCTACTGTAATCCAATGAACGTAAAGGTCTCACAAGAAAAAAGTCTTCGAAGAAAATTAGAAGTTTACGTGACGGATCATCGAAGAAGTCATTAATAGATTTCTTTGATAATCCTTCCGTAAATATTCTATGCGCAACATCGGCTGCGAAGAGTCCACAAAAACTAATGAAAAGACTAATTGTAAAAAAAACTGTGCATCATTGCCTGAGAAGAGTCCACAAGAGCTGGTGAACTATTGAAGCTGCGTGACTATTATCGCACGCTTAATCCAAAACTGTCACTATTCAAAATTTTGCCATATTGACTTTTTAATGCCATCTGCTGGGAAACGCGGTAATACGCCTAATCTCCGGCATACTAGACAGTCTAAAAGTGCCACTAAGATAAAATTAAGTGAAGTAATTAAAGTAAAAGTGACACTAATTTAAACCATCGAACACACACAATACGAGAGACAAGCAGCGCGAGAGCCGGCTGTCGCTTGGTCGTCAAAAGGTTAAGTAACTATAAAGTGTAAACATATACAAGTAAATTAACCAATATTTGTTCTCAAATTTAAGACAACTATAATGTGCATGGATTCTTACATATTGTTGTATCACTAAAAAAAGTTTATTGGCTCTCTTAAAAAGCTGACTTTTTTGGATAGTGACAGTATTGAATTAAGCATGCGATTTGTTGATATTCTAAGTGCATCATCGCTTGAAGAGTCCACAATGGCGGTCTGCGTGCTGCTTGCGATCGAATTCCAGGGCCGTTGAGGTTTGCAGTCTACGTTCCGCGGTCCTGGAATTCGATAACTAGCTTCCACGATACTCCTCACTTTCAGCAACATAAAATTTGGTGAGTTGTAGTGGTTTGAACTTTAGGGGAAAGGAGTAGGGTATGTTTTTGAATAATGTCGCTATAAATTGTTAATGTTATTTTACATTAATAATTTTCATATACTTATAATGTTAGACACGTATTGTTGTGGTTTTATTGTTCAGACATTTCTGATAAAAAGATTTTTTAACAACAAATGTGGTTATGTGGACACTTGCTACAACAAATTTAACAATTATTGTTTGTATAGAATCGTGTGTATGGTTTTCAGATTTTTAACTTTGTATAATTTTTTATGTGAATAAAATTGTATACATTCCGTATAATTTGTCATGTACACCATGTAACATAATTTAAAATATTTTAGGTAAAGAAATTATTATAATATAGGAATGTGTTAATGTTGTATCCAATATTATTATAAGCAACATGGCATAGGCACTTTGAAACTGTGCCACTTGGCTTACTCACAAGTCATTTAGTCAGTGTAACATTACTATATTGAGATGGAAACTTGTATCTAGATAATTTATATTATAATACCAGCCTATAACTGTCCCACTGCAGGGCAAAGGCCTCTTCTCATACAGAGAAGGCACGAGCATTGATCACCACGCTTGCTCAAGACGGGTTGGCGATTTCAGACTTATAATCACTACAAGTCCAGGTTTCCTCACGATGTTTTCTGTTTGTGAATGTTAGCCAGATTTAGTAGGATTGGCCTTTTTTCCAATCTATTAGAGTCTACTGCCAATCTAACCAAATTCAGCTTAATATCAATGTTTTATATGAAGCGACTGCCCATCACACCTCCACAACCCAGATACTGTAATTGTTAACTCTTGTAATACCTTCATACCACATAGATTACTTGTCAGACTTTCCAGCTTCTACCTACCCACAAAACCCAATAAAAAAATTGATTCTCTAATTTATCCTTTTCTTTCCAGAACAAGCAAGTCCTAAACCGACACAAGAAGAGCCATTCTAACGAGATGTATCCCTGCAAAGAGTGTGGACTGCTCTTCAAGACACAACCCTACGTCAAAGTCCACTACCAGATCAAGCATCTCAACATGACCCGAGCAGAAATCAAAGCTCAAAGGAAACAGAATAGAACCCAGTTAATTCAAAACAATATTTTAAATAAAAGTACAAACTGGGAACCTCCAATTGCTAACAAGAAAAAGAATCCGGTTGGCTTAGAAATCGTGGAAGACCCGCTTATGGTGACGGAGGGAGAGGTACAGATAAAAGTTGAGAGGGAAGATGATCCTTCAAGCCCATCGTACCAGGCTTTTGAGGTTAAGACGGAGGATGAGCTCCAGATACCAACTTTCCAGACTTTTGCTGATATTTCTAGGGAATGAATACGTTATCTGATTGGGTAGTTGAGACCATAAAGTAGAGGAGGGTGGGCAACAATGTTTAAAGGCTGGTTCCTTAAAGCATGTTGTAAGCCATTATAAGATTCACATAAAAATGTGAATATTTCTGAAAAGACAGCGAACTGTGACGGGTTTGTTAACAACCATTGGTCTACATAATTAGACATTAGAGGTTATTTATTTATTACGTAAGACGATTAAAGGGAAAGGGAGGTCGACCATGTCTTATTCAGATGCCTACGTAATAAATATTAAACATAAGACTATTTTTTCTTACATAGGAGGGGAGAGGGGGTCAAAAACTGGTGAAAACCGTCTTACGTAATAATTATTAGCCCCTTAAAAACTGTACTGTGGGCTACACATCAAGCTATACTTAACCAGTATAAGCTGACTTCTGATTGTACGAAAAACATGCACATTGCGAGGTCAGCTAAAACTGGTTTTGTATAGCTTGATGTGTAGCCATGTGTACATAATTATTTTTATTCGCTGTTGTTGTTTTTCAAGTTACAAAACAGGTCGAGATAAATTTAATTTACTTAGCACGTTTTCGCTTAGCTATCCTCCATCTCTGTCCAACCATCGTAATTTGTCAGTTGTGTGACGGTGACAGCAATATAGTTTAGATAAAGCACTTGCTAAGCAAAATCTATCTCGGCCAAAAACGTAACTTAAATTCACAAATGACTTCATACTTTGCTATTCTCACTTTGACTTTTGGTGTGTACTACCCAATTCAGCATCTTAGATAATTTACATTAATGGGCTCTCACTCGATTATCTACTTTACTGTTATGTAGTTTAGGTTTAATTTTGATTACACAAATTGTAACACAAATTATCTTATTCTGCCTTCAAAGAAATTTGAACCTTGTTGTGGTAAATATTGAGTTAGTGGTTCGTAAACATGATAATTATCTAAGATTGCAAGTTAGTGTTAAGTAAGCCAAAGATTCTTGATTGTTAGGCGTTTAGCTATTGAAATTGAAATTGAAATTGAAATTGAAATTGAAATTGAAATCGTTTATTTTGCAAGTAGGATCTTAAAATCACTTTTACATGTCATATTTTTTATGCTAGTTGGAGCCGGCATTTCCTAACTGGACTACCTCTGAGAAGAAACGCCGAAACAAACTCAGGGATCATCGTCTCTTTTAAAGTCCAGACAATTTCAATATTTTTGTGCAACAAACCATGCAGAATAACATTCAGGCTAGCCTTTTGAGGAAAGTGCCACAAACAGTTTTGGTAAACCTGCCTCAAAAAGCATAGTGAGCTCAACTTTAATCAAAAGGAGCTCCACAAACCGATACCACATTACTGCTTGTAAAATCATGGGCTTACAAGTCGCCCGCCGAATAGTCATTATGTGCATTCTAGATGACTTGTACACTTACAATATAGTATGTTTTATTAACAAAATATGTATATATTATAGACGGCTAAATAGTGCTTAGCAGAGCGAGCAGTTCAATCCCAAGCTTTTTTGTCTTCTAAATAATCTGATATTTTATAGTACCCTTTTTTATAGAGTTTTGTTTTAATACAGTTTTTATATCTTTTGATAGGTAAATTTCGAATATCAATAGGAAGTTTATTGTAAAAGCGTATACATTGACCCATGAACGAGTTGCCTACTCTGTGGAGGCGAGTGTGATGTACAGCAAGATTGTGTTTGTTCCTGGTATTTACACTATGAATATCGGAATTTTTTTTAAAGTCCGATATATTTTTTTTTACATACATTAGGTTTTCAAATATATACTGTGAAGCTACAGTCAGAATGTTCACTTCTTTGAATTTTTCTCTAAGAGACTCTCTAGGACCAAGGTTGTAAATGGCTCGAACAGCCCTTTTTTGTAAAATAAAGATGGTATCGATGTCCGCACAGGTTCCCCAGAGAAGAATTCCATACGACATAAGACTATGAAAGTAACTGAAATAAACAATTCTGGCTGTATCCACATCAGTTATCTGTCGAATTTTTTTCACAGCGTATGCTGCTGAACTAAGCCTACCCGACAATCTTTCAATGTGTGGACCCCACTGCAACTTGGCATCAATAGTTAGTCCAAGAAAAACTGTCGATTCAACAGGGCTCAACTCTATTCCATTTAGTTGAACATTGGTACTTAGCTGCCTGACATTTGGCGTAGAAAATTTAATTAGTTTAGTTTTTTTTCGTTTAAGAGAAGATTATTTACATTAAACCAATGAACAACTTTAGAGAGCGCATTGTTAATTTCGTTAAAATTTATTAATTGACGTTTGATTTTAAAAACGAGAGAAGTGTCATCTGCGAACAACACTATTCTATGATTGTCTCTTACGTGGAATGGTAGGTCGTTAATATAGATTAAAAACAAGAAAGGACCTAGAATTGAACCCTGCGGAACACCCATGGTAACCGCAGATCCAGCAGACCTCTTACCATTAACATCAACCCTCTGAATTCTATTGCTCAGGTAAGAAGTCAGAAGGTCGAGAGCTCTGCCCCTCATACCATAGTGGTACAATTTCCTGATAAGTGTGTCATGGTGTACGCAGTCGAAGGCTTTGGATAAATCACAAAAAATACCAAGCGCATCTTGCGATTCCTCCCAAGCCTCGAATATGCTTTTCAGTAATTCCACGCCCGCATCCGTAGTTGAACGACCCTTAGTAAAACCATACTGTTTCAGGTGAAACAAATTATGTGAATCAAAATGTCTTAACATTTGCTTTAATATTAACTTTTCAAAAATTTTACTCAAAGTTGGTAATATGGAAATGGGCCGAAAATTTGTAGGATCAGTTGTACTACCAGATTTGAACAATGGAATCACTTTGCTAAGTTTCATCAAATCAGGAAATACACCGGATGTGATACAAGAGTTAAAAACAATAGCTAAAAAAGGTGATATAACATCAATTATTGAGGACATAGTAAATACAGACAATCCCCAAAGGTCAGCGGTTTTTTTTATATCGAGGTTCTTAAAAGATTCTATTATGTCTTTAGCAATAACAGTTTTAAATTCGAAGTGTATGTTACATTCCGGTACACATTCAGTGAGTATTGAGTAGGCAGAAATGGAGGAAGACGGCAAATCCTTAGTTGTTAACAAGGGAATATTAGTAAAGAAATTCTCAAACTCTGTAGCCACCTCCATGTCTGCCTTAACATCTTCATCATTAATTCTTAAATGGAAGTCACGGTTTTGTACTTTGGTTCTTCCAGTTTCAGAATTAATAATATTCCAAGTAGTTTTAATTTTATTTCCTGCTGATTTTATTTTATTTTTAATATGTATGGCTTTAGCTGAGGAGCAGGCTCTTTTGAAAATTTTTGAATAATTTTTGACATATTCAGTAAACTATACTAGCTATATTTTGAAATACTTTGATAGTAGATGCCTGTTTTGTGTGTAGTATTGCCAGTCCCAGGTCCGGGACAAAAGATGATATCGGGGCAGGAAAATTAAAATGGGGACGTAGAAAAATGCAAGGGGAAATTAATCAACCAGTCTTAACCTCTACGCTTGCAGATTTTTTTTAATTTGGCAAGGTCGGAAATATAATAAGACTATAAACAGGATCCCACTAAAACTAGGACTCGTTCTGGGACAAAACACCGCGACAAGCACAACAGATCGTGCATGTGCACAGTTGCTACTGCCTTTCCTTGTCAACTTGATTGTGATCTTCTGAGCCCCTCTCTCCAAATGCTTTATAAACAATTAAACATTTTAATGTTTTTCCTTAATGGACCTCGAGTCCCAGGCGATTGATTTCTGCACTTCGTTTTAACATAAAAAATGCCGTTCATCCTAAAATAGCGTTCCCTTGAGGCTGCACCATGCAATTCTTCAGCCTCTTTGCCAGTTTTACCTAATCCAAAACCGAAAGTTTACAAATTAATATCTCATCTATACTACTGAGGGCTGCGGAATAGTTGTAAAAGTTACCGCGGCCTCGGAACATAAAGGGCAACCGAAGGAACATGGGTGGGGTTTAGTCAGTAAAAGTAAGGACGGGAGAAGTCATTTGATGATTTCCCAACCACCACAAAAAAAACTATACTACTGAAAAGAACGCTAATTATGGAGTTCCTACACAATAACAACTTATTATAAAAAATAAAGGCTTCTTTGGTAATAAACGACAAAACTATTAAATCTAGAAAGTTGAATTTTGCACAGTAGGTTCTGTTTATGACGTAGAAGCGCATTTGAAAGCAGTTTTTTTTTAATATTGTCCCTGACGGGGTAGAATAGAGAATGGAATTTGTAAAAATATCTAAAAACGAAATTACAAACAATAATTTGTGGGTATACATATTGTATGTGTGTGTAAGATTGTGCGTAAATGTTTGATGAATTAAAAATGCGTGTAAAGTGAGTTCTATTAGAGTTGTTTGTGTATACTGAAATTAATGATTAATTATATTGTATAAATAACAAACAATAATTGATATATGTAACAAAAATGTTTCTGTATTTGTGTTATATTAACAATTTCATTTTATAATAAATTTTCGGCCGAAACTGAGAGAGGCGAACTGAATTGGAATTTTCGGTCCTTTGATTTTAATGTTAGATACTTTGTCTTTTTGTAAAAAGCTTAATAAATTAATAAAAGAATGTTGTTATTAGCAATTTAGTAAAACCTACGAAAGGATATTAAATTTTTATTAATTTTAACCACTGAATAAATTAACATTGTTTAGCAAGTACTTTAGCTGAGCTACATTGCTGTCACCGTCACACAATTGCTAAAGTACGATAGTAAGAGAGAGACGGAGAAAAGCTAAGCCAAAGTACGTGCTAAGTAACGTTTATCTAAACCGAATCGAAATTTTTAGAATACAAATTTTTCGATGTGGATTACGTCAAAATATTTTTTTAATTAGTTATAACGATTTTACAATGAACTTTTGCTGCTCGACAGTAATATTTTATTATACATTTGACATATTGATTTATTTTGCAGCAATTATTTTTTTATCATACTTGCTCGTAAAGTAACCTTTTCGGCGTTTTTGGTACAAAATATAGCAAATTGCCAGCACGCATTGTATCATAAACCACAAGGCCAAGCGGGCGTCGCTTCCAAGTTCAAAATGTGAATCTGCGCGCCATTTTTTCAAATCTATTGTTTATTTATTTATTGTACCTCACAAGTGTGTTGAAGAATTTATTTACAGACGCAAATCAGGGTACCCCGAACTGTCAAATTTTCCCAATGGACTTTGAACCTAATGCATAAGCATTAAGGTTGAGTATTTATTAAAGAAATTTGACAGATTTAGTAACTTGGTGTGTTGTATTGAGTTTATGGTTGGTTCGTTGTGGCAGAATTAAGTTTCACCAATAGCAGGGTAAATACCTAGTGCAAAATGCATTTATATACTTTACAGAATAAAACAAGTATTAAAATTATTTCTTTCAGATCCATACGTTTATGTTATTTATACGAAAGTAATTCGGTCTGTCCTCCCTAAGTCTGTTAAGCTAAACCGAGCTAGTGATCTTGACTAGTTTTCTTCTGCGATTTCGTTCGCCTAAATTTCGATATGATCATATAGAGTACAAGCTTCGGTTCAACGTTTTAGCAGTGAAAACGTGACAAACAGACAGTTACTTTGTCATTTTAACAATAAGTATGGAATCTTACTTGGTTGTTCTTGATATTTTTGTAGGTTAATATTTTGAGTTGAAATGTATCCTAAAGCTCATTAGCATTAGGTACCTATAGCGTTCCTATTATAAATATTTAGGTAATTAAGTTATTTATTTACATTTATTAAGTAGATATTGTTAAACTTACTGGCAGACCAAGTGAAAAGGCAACTGGGTAGAATGCCTATCTTAAAACCTTTTAAATTTAAATTTATTAGCCTAAAATAAATCAAACACCTAGGTACCTATACTTGAGCCAGATCTATTGAAGAATATTTAACAACAAATAGTTGTAAAATGCTTAATTTAGATATTGAAAATAGTGAAGGTATATAAAACCTTTAAAATGTGTTTTTTAAATAATTATAAAGAGGTAAAAATATAAGTATTTTTTAAATTCTTTTAAAATTGACAAAATTTATTTTAAAGAATGTTTGTTGTTAAAAACTCTATCTAATTTGGCAGAAGCATACATGGAAACTGGCGCTTCGTCAGTGGTTTTAAGGTTCATTTTAGCATGACAGTTGTCTTACTAACTTGGTCGGCTAATACAGTAGTGATCTCTGAAAGGACAAGTTGTGTTTCTTTTTTTATGAATTAAAGTAAGGTTAGAATGTTTATGGTTCTTTTATTTTGACCTTATAACCTGTTTTGCATGGCCCTGTGGATAATTCGCCCGGGCAAGTGCCAATGTGAACCCTTTTTAATTCATATGTACTTTCTAAAGTTTATCTTGGATATCACTGACATCCCGTGCCACGGAAAGCACGTAAAGTCGTTGGTCTCGGTTATCATTCATAGAACTTTGACTGTTGTTACGGGCAGTCAGAATCCGGAAAGTCTGCAGTCTAACCAATGTGTATCGTGACGCACAGTTACTGGGTTGTGGAATGTTTAGGTCTGATAGGCAGTCGCTTCGTAAAACAATGGTATCCAGCTTAATCCGGCTAGGCTGAAAGCCGACCCCTAACTAGGAAAAGGCTAGGGAAGATGATGGTGAAACTATTTTGCGTCAGGGCAGAGGTTGTCAAAATATACGCCGTAGAGAGTCAGGACTTGTACCGTTTCTCATTTCCTATTATTCTTGCGTTGTTGCAGCTAACTCTAGACGTGAGCGACGACAATGTACGATTTATACGCATACGCATATTCACTGGTTGGAGCTTAGCCCTAGGAGCGCTAAGGAACGTCATTTTCTGGGCCTAAAAAAATGATTTTTCATATAACGCACGGTTTTCCGGACACGGGTCTAACTCTAAGATTTCTTTTTTAACCGACTTCTAAAAAAAGGAGGAGGTTCTCAATTCGAATGTTTGTATGTTTTTTTTTTATGTTTGTTCGCGCATATCTCCGTTCTTTGCCAACCGATTTGAACAATTCTTTTTTTGTTTGAAAGGATAGACTTCCCAAATGGTCCCATTGTCATCAGCTCCAGGGTCTGATGATGGTATCATGCCGAAATCGAGGGAACTCCTCAATTTTTTTATAGAAAAACGTACATTTTTTTTGAAAGTTACTCTAAAACGTAGTTGGGACTCTAACTAAAAAGTAAAAAATAAAAAACTTTTTCCAAAAAAAAGATAACCGACTTCAAAACCGAAAAGCTCAAAAATAACTATTTCGGAAGTCGGTGGCAAGGCAACACAATTCGACCGGCAGAAGAGAAGCCACCGACTTCCGAAATAGTTATTTTTGAGCTTTTCGGTTTTGAAGTCGGTTATCTTTTTTTCGGAAAAAGTTTTTTATTAATTAGTACTGTACATTGGTGCCGATTCTCTTGTGCACAAACTATCGTAAATTTAAGTTAAGTGCATCTTTCTCTTTCCATTTCTTAAAGAAAAGGACAGAAGATACATTTTAGTTTAATCCTGTCAGATTAGACAGCGCCTGATGACAATTGACGTATATTAAGGCCCGTATTAATAGACGTCACTCAACTCCGAGACGCTCTCAAGTCTCTTGCTGTTCTTGTCATTCTAAAGGGAAAAAATAAGGATAGCAATAAACTTGAGAGCGTCTCAGAATTGAGTAACATCTATTATTACGGGCCTTAGACGCCATGTTTTTAAATTGCTTCTAAATTATCTATGGAGTGTCTAAATTTGACAGGACTTAACTAATATTTGATCTTCTGTCCTTTTCTTAATTAAACGAAAAGAGAAAGATGCATTTAACTTAAATTTACGAAAGTTTGTGCACAAGAGAATCGGCACCATGTCTCGAAGCCTAAATGGTTCTGCGGTTAAGGTTAACCCCATTCTGCAATATAAATGGCACATATTTTTCTAAAAAAAAAAAAACAATTTTTTTCTTCAAAATAACAGATTTCATTTTCGTCTTCCTATTATAGATTAGTTAAGTTCTAAGTTTATGACAAAAATCTGCTCGCCTCTCAGGCCGACCCTCTGATCTGACTTCTGTTTTTCATTAAGCGATTCTATAAATCATGTAGAAGTAAAATACCTATTTGTCGCCAATGATGTTATATATATGTCGCTATGATAAATGGTAGTCGCCGTTGTAAAAACATAACCTTCTTTTACAGTCGGCTAAATTCAATGTGTACTATTGTAAAGAATGAGTAATTGAGTAATAATATGAGTGATATAATTATCTATCCCTGACAATAATAATACGATTGTCTTAATTGTATTGATAATGTATCGACTTGCATTTATCAGTTTTTTATAACAAACCTCCGTAGTAGGCGTTTTATTTTATCTTTAACAAGCACACCTTTGTTGGTCCCGCGGCGCGTCCCTCTGTTATCTGTGCTTATGACCTTGAGTTTCACTTTGACGTTTGTGTGGATTTGATTTGATTCGATAGGTAATCGATCGGAATCGGTACGTAGGTAGGTAGTCGTTTATATGTTATGTTTTACGTTGAATTTGACATTGACATTTCTACTTGTGCCTTCGCGATCGTAAGACGTGCGTTTGTTGTGAAAATAATTGTGAAATATGGCCACTAAAGTCGCCGTAGTAACCGGAGCAAACAAAGGCATAGGCTTCGCGATAGTCCGCGGCCTATGCAAGCGTTTTGACGGCGTAGTTTATTTGACTGCTCGAGATATAGAGCGCGGTAAAAAAGCGGTAGCGGACCTGGAAAAGGAAGGTTTAAATCCTAAATTCCATCAACTGGACGTCACAGACAAGCAGAGCCTTGAAAACTTCAGGGATTACATCAAGAGTAATTACGGAGGAATCGATATCTTGGTGAATAACGCAGCGATTGCCTTCAAAAGCAACGCGCCAGAGCCGGTGGCCGTACAAGCCGAACAAACGCTTTTCGTAAACTACTTTACTTTGGTATCTACATGCGATATTCTTTTCCCGATTCTCAAGAATGGAGCTAGAGTGGTCAATCTGTCCAGTTCTGCTGGACATTTGAGCAATATCCCAAGCGAGGCGTTGAGAAATCGTCTTAAAGATGAGAAGCTGACTGTTGCGGAGCTTTCGGCGCTGATGCAGCAGTTTGTGGACGCTGCTAAGCAAGGAACTCATGCTGCGGAGTGGGGCAACTCAACATATGTGGTGTCCAAAGTGGGAGTGACTGCCTTAAGTAATATTCAGCAGAGGCTGCTGGATAGCAGAGGTAAATCCTTGAGTTGTTTTTTGTGTATAGTCATAAAGTTCAAGTGTTCAAGGCCTTCAAAGTGCAGAGTCATGATGGTTAATGGCTTTTTTTTTCAAGTAGTTAAAATAGAAAAAACATACAGACGAATTGAGACCCTCCTCCTTTTTTGAAGCCAGTTAAAAAATCTTAGTTATCATCTTTGACATTCTCACAGAATTAACTAAAAAGATATAAAAATAGTAACTTTCTATTTTTATAATTTATAAAAATAGCAAAGAGGTGACTACAAAAATGGATATAGTTTCAGTATACAAATCTTTATGTCTTATTTAAATTTTAGTTTTGAGATGTAGACATTTTCAAATCTTGTTCATATGGTAACCATGTGACACAAAATGGTGTTACTCAACAGGAACAAACCAAAATAATCATCATCAGTCTCCATTTTCAATTTATTTTAGAGTTGGTTCAATACATATTTTTCTTCCATAGTTATTTGTATTATCTAATACTGTCTTATTAGTAATTGGCTTCACAAATACATATCTAACTACCCACAACTTTTTTCTGCAGATATAAAAGTGAACTCGGTCCATCCTGGCTATGTTGACACAGACATGTCATCGCACAAAGGTCCATTGACCATTGACGAGGGAGCTGCAGCTCCTCTATTCTTGGCCCTGGATGCTCCGGACTCCGTCAAGGGACAGTACGTATGGTCAGATAAAAGAATTGTTCAGTGGGATGGTGTGAAACCTAGTGTTTAGTAAAAGATAATAATATGTTTTTTAAGTATACAGTTAATTTTTTTGTTACTTTTTCATAAATGAATCAAATTGTTGTAATTTTTCAATACAATTAATCTGCTTGCACTGACCAGGTTTACCACTTAACTCGAGTTAATTGCTTATTAACTTCAAGTTAAATTAACAAGTTATAAAAACAAACTTTATGTTAAAAAGCCAACACATTTGTACACCAATTTAGTTGGTAGGGCACAGAGCTCGACTATATTATTTTATGTAAGATCTGTATTTTATACCTACCTGTGTTCACAAATAAAGACTGATTGATTGATTGATTGATTGAGTTACCTTGACAAAATAATGCCATTATTAACTCAAGGTGTTGGTGTAAGTAGGTCTATAACTATAGCTGATTAATAAGTTCAATTGTTAAATTTAAATAAATATGTATTTTATTATATCCACTGTTTTTTTATTGTGTACAGTAATACTTGCAGACAGGTAAATCAGTAAATAAATAAATTTTCTTTTATTCACAAACTAAACTAATTCACATTTTCTGCAATTAAATGAAAAGTTTTTGCATTTGAAAAGGACAGAAGATACATAAATTAGTCCTGTCAAATTAAGACACTAAATCTGGCCTCCAAAAATACGTCGATACCTATACTTCAGGCACTGGCTAATTTGACAGGCCTAAATTAATATAATATATTCTGTCCTTTTTTAATGAAATGGAAAGAGAAAGTCAACATAGGTTTAGTTATTTATTTTGTGAACAAGATAATCAACGCCGCTGTAACCAGACAACATTATATGTATTATCTATGCAGACAACTAATATACACACAGACCCAGAACAAACAACCATGCTCGTCACACAAATGTTTGTTCTGTGTAGGAATCGAACCCACGACATCCGAGTTAGTACTCAGGGTTACTAATCAGTTACCTTACCAATACCTAGTTTGACTATTTGATACATTAATTTTCATTCTCCCTTTCATAGATTTAGCTGCCAGTTTTACCATAGTAAAGGGTTGTGTGGCTGACTGTTTAATATTTACTGTTCAGTACATTTATCTTTGCCTAATGTACTGAACACCTGATATTTTTTTCGCGATTTTGGCTTTGCTCCCATAATAAAAATTGTTTGTTATCATGAGCACAATCACGTGTTTAGGTCATCATCATCTCCTTAGCCTTTTCCCAACCGTGTTGGGGTCGGCTGCCAGCCTAACCGGATTCAGCTAGATACCGGTGTTTTACGTGGAGCGACTGCCTATCTGACCTCCACAACCCAGTAACCGGGCGACACGATACCTCTTGGTTAGACTGGTCAGAGTTTCTTAACTAACCAGTAACGAGTGTCAGAGTTCTAATGACAGCCGGGACCAACGGCTTTACGTGCTTTCCGAAGCACGGAATGTCAGTGATGTCTAAGATAAACTTTAGAAAGTACATATGAATTGAAAAAGTCACATTGGTACTTGCCCGGATTCGAACCCACAACCTCTTACACGAGAGGCGGGCGCCATATCCACTGGGCCATCACGACATTAATCCGTGTTTAGGTATCATACACTAATTACCAGTCACCCTATATTGGCCAAGATAGTGTTGGATGACCAATCATTATCATGCCAACTGAGTCATCGTTCTTTCGTTACTTTTGGAATTGATTGACAAAAAACTGACCTTGTCATGGGCGCCTCAAAGTACCGTCATGCTATGAGTTTGCAGATTTCGGTACGATGATGTTATTATTTCAATGTTTCGTTTGAATCATGTAGGCGTTAGGTAAACTTTTGTTGAGGGAATCCGCAATGATTTTTATTATTTTTTTACTATTCGCTTAGCAACGAAGCGTGACACGAAACATGATTCCGCATTTTTGCTTAAGTTGATAAGAAATATGCATTATTCATATTTATTATCTTTTCAGACTTACATACTGTAACTACACTGAATAGTTTTCATCATACTCCGATGTCACTCCGTGGACAATAGTGTGGGTTATACCTACATTTTCTCAATTATAATGTATCATTATTTCTTTGTCAATGCTGTAACGTATAACTGTTTTTTGCCCAAACAAATAAAATAAAATAAAAAATAGGTTTAAGTGTGTAGGGTTGTCAGTACACTATGCTAGTTACATCACACTTACATACATTCATACGTACATATAAAAAAGTTTATTTCGAAACAAAAACAAAACTATAAATTGTAAAAAATAAAGGGGAAAACTGTGGCGCAGCTAACAACGCTCTTCTCCAGATTTAAAATTATACACCATAAAGCAAAACCCCTTACCTAACATTTATTCGAACGTGGCCCATAAACTCCTCATACATTGGTAAGTAACTAAGATGTTCTTATAATATTGATGTTATTAATACCTGCCGCCGCCAAGACGCGGGCGAACCCCTAACGATCTATACCTACGATACCAAGCCACGGCGGCGGCTGGTAATTCACAACGTCAGTTTGTTTCTGCACCAGCGACGAAGCACACTGCTCCCGCGCAGCACCAAATAGATTCTACAAGTGCATACAATTAAGATAATGGCCACAAAAGTCGCCGTAGTAACTGGAGCAAACAAAGGCATCGGTTTCGCGATAGTTCGTGGCCTATGCAAGCGATTCGACGGGACCGTCTACCTGACTTCGCGAAACGTAGAGCGCGGACATAAAGCTTTAGCCGACTTGGAAAAAGAAGGTTTAAAACCTGAATACCACCAGCTGGACGTTACAGACAAGCAAAGTATTGAAAAGTTTAGAGATTATATTAAAAATAAGTATGGAGGGATTGATATTTTGGTGAATAATGCTGGTATAGCCTTCGGAAGAAACTCCACTGAACCTGTAGCCGTGCAGGCCGAACAGACAATGCTCGGTAACTACTTCGCTTTGTTGACTACATGCGAAATATTGATCCCAATTCTCAAAACGGGAGCCAGAGTTGTAAATGTCTCCAGTTCTTACGCCCATTTGAGCAATATACCAAGTTTAGAATTACGGAGTCTGCTTAAAGCCGAGAATTTGACAATTCCTGAGCTCTCGAAGCTGATGCAGCAATATGTGGATGCTGCTAAGCAAGGAACTCATGCTGCAGAGTGGGGCAACTCGTCGTTGGTGGTGGCTAAAGTTGGTGTAACCGCCTTAAGTAATATTTATCAACGAATGTTAAATGATCGAGGTGAGTTCACTATTATTTATTTTTAATAGCTGTCTCCCGCCAGTATTCAAGACAGTTGAAGACTCCTCGAGCTTCATTGCTCGGCGCTTTTCTGGTGGACTCCACTGAATCTGGCTTCCAGTTGTAGTGGTTAGAAATAATGTGGCGGAATTGTGCCAAAACATAGCTTTATCTCCGCGTTTTTAGATACTGCTACTCTCCTATAAAGGCCGAAGGTCAAAGCATGATAGGTAGGCTATTTAACTTACTTTAGGCTTTACAAACTGCATTATCTGCTTACGGATATTTATAACTCATATCGCAGAAAGTTCACAGTCAGAATCGTCTTTAGGTACATACATATTTCATATTATAGTCGTTACCAGGCAGAACTATCATAATTTTATCAGAAAGTTTACAATCGGAATATTTTTTTATTTAATTTTAATGTTTAATAAGTAATACTATAGGTAAGTAAGGTAACTGGCCTCAAGTACCTACTTACCATACCATACCATAGTGGTATGGTATCTATAGATTATAGCGATTAAGAGTACTTATTTAGGTAACAGTTATCAGATAAGATACTAGGTATCTTGATACAGTTGACAAATAGCTAAAAACACTCATGGTCTAGACTTACAAAGTGAATCCATACGGCAACAAACATGGACCAACCAGAAAAGAGGAATGCAGATCTCCCTGCCAGATGAATATCAACGTTGCACCTCTTAAAATAAAGTTTAAAATGCCCATGTGTGTGAGCATTAACGTATCTCGAAGTAATGCAAGTTTATGTAATTATTTATTTCCCGTATCTTATCAACTTGAAAGTTTGTTTGTGTTTCAAATTAAAGTTTAGTACCCCCTTCAGATGTTCATGTGTTATGATACTTTTTTTAATAAAGAAAATTACTCTGTTCGAGAACATCGTATGACACTATCAGCATTTATTCGCGATTTCAGATTTGTTCCCATAGTAAAAGTGGTCACCCTATTAGTAATCTTTATTATTCTTTATATGACACTAAGCATTTTATTTGATTCCCTTGGTCTAAGTCTAGTCTATATCCGTAATGCGCACTTAGTAATTAAGCGATACTTTGTATTACAGTAATGAAGATAAAGTTTAAAATTATAAGACACTGATACAGTTTAAAGTGCCGATTCGCTGCAATTTCAGTGTGAATTGAGCTTTGTATTCAGGCGTAATGACAAACTTAGTTCACTAGTATCATAATTTACTTATTATCTTTCAGACATTAAAGTGAACTCGGTTCACCCTGGGTTTGTGGACACGGACATGTCCTCTCACAACGGGCCTATGACCATAGATGAGGGCGCCGCGGCCCCTCTGTACGTGGCCCTGGACGCTCCAGATTCCCTCAGAGGACAGCTAGTGTGGTTCAACAAGGAGATCGTGCCATGGGATGGCGTGAAACCAGCGAGAGAATATTGATCTCCCTAAAAACAGGTCTTTGACATGGAAGTTGAGAGGATATTTTCGGAAAGAATGGGCTGAATTTGAAAACTATTTACAAAAAAAAATATAGAATTGAATCTAGTTGCCCATTCTAAAAGGAGAAGAATCGGCAAAAGATAAGGTGAATAGGTCTTTGAATTGCATTTAATTACTCTTAGGTCAACCTATTAAAATAAATGTTTTCCAAGTTTATGTTTAAACTTTATTATAAAGTTAAATATGCGTTTTTCTTTTATACCTCCCTATCAGCAAATCCCACCCTCCATCCTTATAAAATTATTTCCTATAGGTATTGTGACCACAGATGGTAACTTCAAAGACAAAAGGGTGTTTTTAATATCGTGCGAATTTCATAACGCAAGCGTAAATCCCGCAAATGTCCTTTTCATACAAGTATTTATGTTATATCAATGCGTGGAATATGCACGCGGGACGCGGGGCGTGATCCTAAAAGAAATAAACTAAGTCGTAGGCTACCGGCACCGGGATTACGTATCTTGCAATAGCCGAGCGATCGCGGTAATTTTGCAATATTTGCTGCTCAAACGTCAATTCAAAATACGTCACGTCAAATAGCAATCTAGCGATAGTGCTGCCTCTGTGGAGCAATCAGTTAACTAAAATATGCATTTTTCGTTTGGTGTTTTCGTATTTAGTATGTTTTTAACAGCAAAGTTAAGTTTTCTTTGTTAAAGGTGATATTTAATTAGTTCCAGCGATTGCTACTCTATCGTCATCGTAGCAATAAGTGCATTAGAACAATCAGCGAGCGATTAGCAATCGGTTCATACATAATACGTTTTTTTTTTGACGTTTGCGCGATCACTGCGCAAATATTGCTGATTGCTGTTTCATAGGTAATAACCCCGCGCGGGTTTCACGCTGCGTGAAATTTTCTGCATGCGGGGCAATCCTGCATGCGTTATGAAATTGAAATCCGTACGATATTAAAAACACCCAAAATTAATGTGGGGGCCGTAAATACTGTTAATTAGATGTTATTAATGTAATATAATGCATTTCAGTAAGTCGTATAAAGAAAACCCTTTACTTAATCGTTTACAAACAGCAGAAACATTCAACTCCGACTTTCTAATTTGTTTGGCACAAGACATTGTTATAATGCAAGATAAACAAGCTTGTATGCAAGATAAACACGTTTGTACGCTAGATAAGGGGCAAACTAGCTTATTACAAGACAAATCTCGTTTTACAACAATGCATTGTGGCAATAAAGAAAACAGCTGCTACTAAAATATATCCGTACTAATATATAAATGCGAAAGTAACTCTGTCTGTCTCTCTTCGCGCCTAAACCACTGAACCGATTTGAATGAAATTTGGTACAGATATAGTCTGGGACCAGAGAAAAGACATAGGATAGTTTTCATCCCGGGAATCCCCCTGGAACGAAAATTATTAATCCACGCGGACGAAGTCGCGGGCAAAAGCTAGTTACTTAAAATCCAATCACACGCAATCGTATTTTAAATAAATTGCAAATAAAAAATATGAGGAGATAATTTCTAAATAAAAACAGTTTTTTAATTGTGCATATCAATTTATTAGGTCTTCCAGTCAAAGGCACTTATATTAATGTTTTATGTTCCACTGGTCTTTTAAAATATTACAATACCAAGATTATATCAAGGCTCCCATTTTTAATACAAAATTTATATATTTTAAAATATATTCTTAAAGCTAATTATTAAAAACATAAAATCAGCTGATTTAGACTCACTATCGCGTATTTAAATTAACAAATATTTTTTAGTATCATTATTCATTTAATTTATTATAGATAATTTGTAAAATTTTAGTTTCACAAAAATTATGATGTTTATATATTTTTTATAATGAGTCATAGTATTTAAATATTATATTTAAAATAAAACTAACATTTTCTTGGAAGGAATGATTGCCTGCGTATGCGCAAAGCACCGAACACTTATATCTTACGTACTGGCTTACAATAATTAAAATGCTAAATTACAAAATAAAACAATTAGGCTTATTTTAGAGCGCATTTTGTTTTATGACCACGATATTTCATAACAAGTCCAAAATCTTAGAAATTAATTATTCGATTTTAATATTCTTTTTTTATGTGATTTTATATAGATGTATTCATCTATATAAGTAAGACTAGCATCTATGTAAGTCTAGCAGAGAATTTCTCAGTCTCTTGGGCCATCATGCAGCCAATTAACCTACCTACCGCTATCCTTTTTATTTAGTTTTAAGTTCGAGATGTGCACCCGTAATGTACAAATTAAATTCGAAATACATAAATTGATTCATGATTGATAGATGAAGATTTTTGGACTTCAGTTATAAATAGCATGCGACACAAACGGTCTTAAAACAAAAGTTTGTTTAAACCTCTAAAGCTAGCCGCACACACACAATAATATTGTCAATACAAGATTGTCAATAATCTAGATTCTATATATCCAATACCGCAATACAGGCCGCACACACACAATATTATTGACAATACGTACTTTATTGTCAATATTATTGTGTGTGTGCGGCTAGCCTAAGGACGACCGTTTTTGTCAACGGATGACGGTCCGACGCGTTTAGTTTTCTTTCAAGATTGCAACGGGTACGTGTCCGTCGCGTTAACAAAACCTACGCTTACCTATACTGGGTGTCCCACGGACATGCCACATGGAGGGAAAAGTACCTTAATCCTTTGAACACACGTGATTTGAGACACAATAGAAAGACAATAGCGGCCCGGCAGCCGGCTAGTCGTTTAAAGGTTAATATTTTAAAAAGAACATTTTACTGAAGGAAGACATTATTTGAATTTCAAAAACAATTTAAACTACATTAATATATATTTAAATAATTACATGGTTGAACCGAGAATCGAACCCATTACCAGTACTTTCCCTCCATGTGGCATGTTCGTGGGATGCCCTGTGTAACCTTAAACACTGCGCGTCAGCCCGTCAGCCTTTACAAAAACCTGTCGGTTGTCGTCAACAAACCTCTTGGCCTAAACAGCCTAGCGCTCAGCATTCAACAAGTAAGGTATGACGTCATCAATGCTGACGTCACCGACGAAGCCGACGAAGAACACGTCTTCAAGGAAGGGTCCGGAGAAGGTCCTGAGCACCGGCAGCTGCAGCAGCAGCGTGGCCAGCCGATCCTCGTCCGGTTGGCAGGATGCGCGGAGAGACCTCAGCACCTTGATTTGGTAGTCTTGAAGCTTGCGGGTTAAGAAATCTGGGACGCCGTCTGGGAAAGGAGTTTTTTTATTATAATTGCCAATTTAAGTCATTCGGCCTACAATAAAGAGTAGTAGTAAGTTTTGTGTGTTGGAATTCGTGCGGTAAGCATATAATTTAATGACATTATTTTAACGCTAAATTGGGAGTTTTATTTTTATGCAGTAGTATGTGATTGTGGTTCACCAAATTACACAGTTATCATAATATAAATGCATTTTATATTATGGTGGACATCATGGTCCACTTGGCAAATATGATTTACGATGCCGAACATGGTACATTTTTGTGAAATCCTGAAAATCGACATTTCTCGATATGTCCTGATAAAAATCGAACATGGTAGAATGGTAAAGAGTTTTTTTTAAATACTACATGTTACACGCTACGTGCTACAGTACCGGGTGAGAACAAGCACAGCGCGCGGAGGTGTGCGTGCTCGCGCTGCTGCACGCGGAGCTGCTCCATGCTGCTGATGAACTGCTGCAGACGCGACAGGCTGCTGCTCACTTCTGCTATCCGCTCGTCTGAGTAGTCTGATGCTGAGATCTGCAACAATAATTAAGGAGTTGATAGCTATGATCAAAGAGACTTAACTTAAAAATTGGGTTTTAAATCAATGTGAGAAAAATTGCAGATAAAACCTAAAACCCAAGCCCCAAGACAACTCATCCGGGATCTCTCAACTACGCACACACGATGGCACGACTCGTCAAAAAGAACTCGACGCCAGCACAAAACTATCCTGACAAATAACTCACCACAACTCAACCCTGATAAATCGAGCTTGTGAGAACACCAACCCTCTTCAAAAAAGTTGTAACAATTTCTTGTCCTACATTTGATTCACATCTAATTAACATTGATCTAAACACAAATCTGTATAGATACTATCAGTTAAATGAAAAGTATCTGAATAGTCTATATCAGTTTAATGAATTATAACAAAAAAAAAACTATACAAAGTGGTACTCATAAAAACTTTTGTTATCTAACCAACATAGAAATAACAAAAAAAAATATCACCATTTTCATACGTTAGGGTCAGGAGGGCATTGAACTTTTGTTAGAAACAGCTGATATGATTTTTGATATTTCAGAGTTGGTTTCATAATAAAAGTTGTTTATTTTTATGTGTAGAATCATCTCCTAGCGAATTTTTCAAGACCAAAATCACACGTTGTATAACCAAACATTTCTTTATTGAATGATATGACTTACCTCCGGCATAGCCATATCATGCGAGCGGTCGACACAATCATTACTAGCCCTATCCCGCAGCACGGCCTGCAGATGGCTGACCATCTGCGGCAGCAGGCTGCTGAGAGACAGCTGCTGGGAGAACATCGACAGCGACAGCACGAACAGCTCCGGCCAGCACTTCTTTAGCAGCGTCACTTGGATCTCGAACCTGGGGGAGATTTGTAAATGAATTGGATGAAAAAATATATCAAAAATGTTGTTAAGAGCAAAACTGAGGAACAGCTTGAATAATTCGGATAACATATTTATTAGTCTAAAAGTCTAATGAAAAGGAAAAAAAAAATGATTTATCATGTATTTCTTTACCCGGGGTTGCGGAATGTTTATAATAGTTACCGTGACCCCGGAACATAAAGGGCAACCGAAGGAATATGAGTGGGTTTTATTCAGTAAAAGTCTGACACCGCCGCGCCCATGACTGGAGACGTCATTTGATGATTTCCCAATCCCCAAAAAAAATATACATATATCTCTATTTCAGTAAGGCCACACTCACGGCAAGTCCCGCGCGGCCGGCACAGTTAGTATACTCACGGCAGGTCTCTCGCGGCCGGCAAAGCTCGCAGCCAGCGCGCCGCGGCCGCTAACAGTCGCGCGCCCGCCTCGCACAGTTAGTATACTCACGGCAGGTCTCTCGCGGCCGGCACAGCTCGCAGCCAGCGCGCCGCGGCCGCGAGCAGTCGCGCGCCCGCCTCGCACAGTTAGTATACTCACGGCAGGTCTCTCGCGGCCGGCACAGCTCGCAGCCAGCGCGCCGCGGCCGCGAGCAGTCGCGCGCCCGCCTCGCACAGTTAGTATACTCACGGCAGGTCTCTCGCGGCCGGCACAGCTCGCAGCCAGCGCGCCGCGGCCGCGAGCAGTCGCGCGCCCGCCTCGCACAGCGCATGCAGGCGCAGGTGTGCAGGCGCCGCGCCGGGCAGCGACACCGACAGCGACAGAGACTCCGCCGTGCTCAGGATGCCTGCGCAGCCGCCTGCCTCCGCTGAGGAACAAACATGTAACATAAAACGAGATTCACAACGTATGTTGTAACCACCATCTTGTAATGTCAATTACATGAAACTGAAACAGCCACCAACTTCGGGATTGCGGAATAGATCTAATAGTTACCGCGGCCCCAGAACATAAAGGCAACCGAACGAACAAGGGTGGGTTTTAGTCAGTAAGAGTTTGACACAAAGAACGGGAGTAATCATTTGATGATTTCCAATACATAAAAAAAGCCAACAACTTCCAAAATTGCTGTTGGGTTTTTTATGATTGTAATATTTTTTCTTGACCCTGAAATGCATGTTAATGACATCCGTGACGCATGTTGCCAAAGCTATCATCTTGACCACTGTCTTAGATTCTCAAATAAAGGAGATCACCCAGCCTACCTAGCCATACATATTTGGGCTAATTTTGAAAATTAACCCAAAAATGTATGGTGGCAAAATTGATATAAAAGCTATTTTGGATTTTCAAATCGGCCACATGTTTGGTATCAACACATTACAATCACTGTTAAGTATATAAGGTCGTAAAAACCACATACGTTCAGTCTGTTGTGTTTCAGCGGCGGCGTGCAGAGCCGCCAGCGGCACTTCTGGCGGGGTCGCGCCGTACGCGGATTGAAGATACTCATTTATTGCGCCTGTTATCAATAAAATATATATTCTGTTAATTCATTATTAAACAGAATTAGGTTTTTAGTAAATATATCAGCAAAAATGGGTGATTTATTTATTGTAGACTAGCTGTTCTTCGCGGTTTCACCCGGATTACGTTAGGTTTTTGGTTAGTGCTTCGCTCCCGTGGGACCTAGCGTGATATTATATAGCCTATGTTACTCGTTGACAATGTAGCTTTCGAATGGTGAAAGAATTTTTAAAATCGGTCCAATAGTTATTGAGCCTATTCATTACAAACAAACAAACATACAAAGTTTTCCTCTTTATAATATTAGTGTAGATTCCATGTATAATTTTTAGATTTTAATTCGCAGAAGCAAGCCTGTAAAACCATAATAAATAAGGTCGAGATAATGTAAACATTTCTTAGCAAGTGCTTCAGTTAAGCTATATTGCTGTCACCGCCACACAACTGATAAACTGCAATGATATGAAAGAGATGAAGAATAGCTAAGTCAAAGTATGTGCTAAGTATTTTTGACTTATGGCGAGATAAATAGATGTTACTAAGCACTGACTTTGGCTTAGCTTTGTCCCGTCTCTATCGTGCATTTGATGTTTGGCAGTTGTGTAACAGTGACAGGTATAGTGCTTAGCTAAAGTATGTGCTACTAGGTCAAAGTTTGAAGAGATTACAACTGAAAATTATTAATTTAGGGGCCTGGAATAACATAAGTGTTGACTCACCAAACTGCCCCATCTTGAAGAGATTCTTGGCGAGTTGTGTCTGCAGCATCAGCTGTTGTCTGCGAGCCCCCTCGATGTCCCCTGCATTGCCGGGGGTCAAGTACGGAGACACTGGGGAGAATACACTTTATTTTACCCTTGAAAGCTGAATAATTTTCGATGAATTTCAAATAATTCGCATTACAGTTGTGTGTTTACTCTGTTGTTTATTGCTTGTTGCATTAGTTTTTGTGTATTTTAGTGTCACATAAAAGTGTTATTAAAATTAGAATAAAGACAAAAAGTCAAAAAAGTGAGCACAGTTTGCTATTTCCATAAAAGTTTATCGGAATTCGAGTTCTAAAAGCACAGAAAACTGACAATTGTTTGGTAACGAGGACTCAATTTTCGTTCGTTTATTTGGTATCCCAACACAAATACTGGGTATCAAGGAGTAAAAATGATGGCGTTATTTCCAAATTCAAAATCATATACTTGCTAATGTGGGTCATTCATTACATAGTGTTGTTACAAATAAATTTCAATCATACTACACCTTGAGGCATGTAAATCCAGCTACACGATATCAGTGTAAACTTGTAGTATAGTATATGTATATTCCTGGACACACCTCAACTGCTGGAAAGAATTTAAAACTATTAGTAAGTTGTAACCTTACCTGGATTTCCCTTATTGAAGGCGACTGCGGCGGCGAGAGCGAAGTTGATGGCGGGCGCCGGAGACACCGCGCTGAACGCGTCCGAAGGCTCCTCTTTAGGGTTGATCTGCGAATACACGTCCTAATACACTGAGTTACAAATATCTGAACTATGCCCTAATAGCGCGACATATTCAGGGTGACAATACCTTTAGTTTTTAACGAAACTGAAACTTTGTTTTTTTTTTGTTGCCAGTAATAAAGATCACGGCAGTGAAAAGTCTAAATAAAATAGGTCAGATTATCATTTTTTTTAATAGAAGAGCTTTTTTATTATCTGGAATACTCAACTCTTTTCCTAAGGGATGTTTAAATCAACCCATTGAACAAGATGGCGTCTGATGGAGTCAGTACAGTATAAATGAGTATTATACACACCAGAATACACAATTAGGGTTCAAAATTGGATACATTGTCAATTTGAACAAGCAAATAAATAATTAATTATTTACTAGCTTTTGCCCGCGACTTTGTCCGCGTGGAATAATAGTTCCCGTACTTGGGGAATTTCCAGGACGAAAACCATCCTATGTCCTTTCTCGGGTACCAGACTATATCTGTACCGAATTTTATTCAAATAGGTTCAGTGGTTTAGGCGTGAAGAAGAGACCGACAGACAGACAGAGTTACTTTCGCATTTACAATATTAAGTATGGAGTATGGATTTATTGCAAAAGTGAATGTAATTGAGAATATAGTTTCGAGATTGAGGGGCAGGATAACTAGAGACAGGACCTATAGACCTCAACAGATTTCACTCACCTGTCCACCCTGTGCCTGCCCAGCCAAGCCCAGGAACTTGGAGTAGGCCGCCTGGCGGTCATGCAGACCCTCGCGTTGTTCCCCCTTAGACTTGTCCACGATCGGCTTGCGTTCATGCTGGACCGCTGTCGCATACAGTGCAAGAATTATTGCTCATCAGAATAGTCGACATAGGAATTGGAAAGATTTTGTCAAAAAGACACTGGTTATTTCAATTGAAACACAGAAATAATGCTTTAAGGCTGTTATGGGTACAAAAAGCTTCGACTCACACCATTATAATAACCTCAGGTAGTCACATACCCACAAGAATAATAGCCTAAGAGAATTTAAGTTATAGTAGTGTGTTCCAGTTTTATACTAGACAATCTCAAAATTTGAGATACAATAGAAAGACAATAGTAGCCCGACAGCCAGCTGTCGGTTGGTCATTGAAAGGTTGAAATAAGACCAGAGTGCTGGCAGTGATCATAACTAAGCCTAGCTGACACTCACAGTCACTCCTCATGCCGCAGGCGAGGCACTTCTGCAGGCGGCAGTACTGGCAGCGGTTGCGGTGGTGCTTCGTCACCTCGCAGTTCATGCTGCCGCGGCACTGGTAGCCCAGCTTCTTGCGGATCGAGCGCTTGAAGAAGCCTTTGCAGCCTGGACAAATTGGTACAATATTTAAAATTTAATTGGTTTATTTTTATCCCTTAAACAACACAGACAAGACACAAGTGAAGAGGAGTTTTCAGGTATTGTAGGGTGTGTAAAAGTGGAGATATACTGAAGCCTTGCTATTCCAAAAAGCCATATTGTTATACTGATTGCCTATCAACAGTGGCTACTACCAAAAACCTGCTGAACCTATGAGACTGTCTTGGACAAGAACATTGTATGAGCAAGAAAATCAACACAATTTCCACTCAAGAAGGATTTTGCTTATCAGCTCAAAGATATAATTACTACTTTATATTAAAACTTGTTCTGCCAAAAAGTATATTATCATAAAACCCAGTATTCCCTCTCACTGGGAGTTAATGTTAAATACTAGTCAATAATTGAAATTTAATATGACAATTGTTAAAAGTTTCAGAATTGCCCTAAAAAAATTTAAGAAGTCTGATTTATAATACCACAAGTCTGATCTATAATACCAGAGGTCTGGTCTATAATACCAGAAGGTCCAGAAGTCTGGTCTATAATACTAGAGGTCTTTAAAAATAAATGTAACAAGTGATCTCACCTTCACAGCTGATAGCTCCGTAATGTCTGCCAGAAGCCCTGTCTCCGCAGACGATGCAGAGCTCCAGTCCGCCCACCTCGCTGTTGCCGCTGAACTTGAGCTCCATCTGATCTTGGCCTTCCATAGTTACTGGAGCTGATAGGAAAAACATTACCAATAAATAGAAAATTACATAACTTCACACATTTTTGACAAATAGGTCAACTTACTCCTCCCTTAATCTTTTAGCCCAAGTTACAAGTTAAGTTTTTTTTACCAGCTTCTGTAGTTTGGTCTTTATTTCACAGGAATCAAAGGTTTTAATGAAAAAATTACATTGTACACTCTGTTCTATGTATATAAGCATGATTTTTGTTTATAAAAGTTTTACATATGGGAAAAATGTTCATAATTCAATTATAAAACTAATTTCTATAAACTAAAAAGCAGTTTTAAAGACAATGGCAAAAAGCATATGATGGAATTGAATGAAAAATTTTCATTTTTCACTATACTAACAATAAAATCTTTCTTAGTAGAGGTATAAAACTTTGCCTTGCGAGTGTATAATTGAAAATGAAAAAAAAAAACCTTGTCTGATAATACTATTATGTGGTCTGACATTTTTATAGTTTTGAAAATAATATACCAATCCCTGTAAGTTTCTGCACCACACTCTAAAAACCTCACTCTGCAAATATTAAAAAGGTCAGAATTCACAGGTTGCTGTGAACTGGTTAAAGAATAAGGAAATGCCCTTAGCCATCTGAAGGCATCTGGTCTATTTATATGTTTTTAAAACGTTCAACCAGGAAATTCAGACTGTATTTTGCACTGTACATGCATATTAAATAAATTATAGTTATCTAAAGTTCTATTAAACACTGCCCCGCAATAAATAAGAGCTATATCCTCTAACCAAGATGCTGCATGGTAATTTATATGTGAAAGCATCCGTGACCATGCACGCATCGTTCGCATTGTATGTGACGAGAAAAAGACAACTTTTGTCATAACTTTCACTTTTTGAGAGCATGCTACTAAACATGGTATTTTTCACATATGCCAAATACAAAACTCATTGTTTGTTGTTAAAACCACAAGAAAATGTAGCTAAATAAGAGGCTTAATCACGAAACAAAGCAAAGGGCATGCTACGGTCATTGGAGTGAAAAATCTATTCATCAGCCACAAATACAGTTACTCGATTCGACTTACCTTGAGTTTTATTGAGTAGGTGCTTGTTTTATTTCGCACCTACAGCGGCTTGTGATACTGATGCAGCATACAAAACTCCACCATTGACGATTTAAAATGTTTTTTTCACTTTATCATCACAAATACCACAATATACAACGAAAATAAATAAAAAAATAATGAACGAATGATGAATGAGGATTGAGGAATGGTAAGTGACGTGACGTTGACTGACTTCAAAGAAAAATGAATGAAATGAACAATGGTTCAAAACCTCTGACTCAGGAATTCTATGGACCTGAAATGTTTGACTATAGAAACAGTAGTTATACAAATATAGTGGCTTATCGACGCCAACATCATAAAAATACTGCCATCTCTTTTTAACTCTCTTAATTTTGCATAAGTGAAAAAGGATAACAATGTTTTTGAGAGTTACTATGATGGCAACTCTTAGTTCCTAACGTCATTAAAATACCTATTTGCGGCCAGTCGCCATTTTATCCTCTCGCTGTTTAGTAAACAAGTTTGGTACGTCAACTGTCAAGCTCTTGATAAAAAACTTGAGCTCTGGATAAAAATTGTGATTTTTTAAGTAATTTGCTGTGTTATTGTGTTCGAACTCGGTTCTATAATAGAAATTGTATATAGCAAGATGCCCAATTGCAATATAATCGGATGTGGCATCAAAAGAAGCAGAAATCGCCCAAAAATAACTTTGCACCAGTACGTACTTAATTTTGTTTGAAATATCTTTAGATTTCGTTATTAAACAAAAGGTTCTGCATTTGTTGAATAGTTTGAACAGTAAAGCCTTCATAATTTCCATTTTGCTTTCATTTTCAACATGTATTTCATGAAATCATTTTCTTGCTATTGAAGGGATAGAGTAGTGCATTAAGCTACGTTTACATTCAGCCCATGCCGCTGCCCCTCGCACTGCCGGCAATAATTCCCTAAATATTGCCGCAGCAGGATCGAGAGAAGTGTGTGTTTACATACTGCCCTACCACTCACGACACTCACTTCGCTTTCAAGTTTCGGCAATGGCAGACGTCGAAATAATCACAGCGGCCGCGCTGTCTCTTTTTGCGATAGGTACATAATTATGTTCGATGTTTAAAAAGATATATCGAATACAAAAAAACCGGCCAAGAGCGTGTCGGGCCACGCTCAATGTAGGGTTCCGTAGTTTTCTGTCCGTTACGATAAGTGTTCCCACTTATAAGTTAAAAAAGGCTATTTGTTACATTGACATACTATTACTAAGTATGCAGAAATTATTTTGTAACTTTTTAAACCTACGGGTCAAAAGTTAGAGGAAAGAGGAGAAAGGAGGACGCTTTGATTTTTCCTTTTGGAGCGATTATTTCCGAAATTATTGACATTATCAAAAAATGATTTTAGTAACCCCCTAAAATAATAAAAATTGGAAAAAAAAATATTTATTAGGGTAGCCCCCCCTATACGTAAATATAGGAAGTGTTTTTTTTTTAATTTTGACCCTACCGTGTGATATATTGTTGGATAGGTTTAAAAATGAATAGGGGTTTACTAAATAGTTTTTTTCTGTTTCCAGTAATTCTAAGAAACTAATAGTATTCTCGTTGCTCCATTCGAACGGCATTTTCGATGATAATAAATTATAAAGAAAAGCGAACGTCTTTCTCCCCCAAGCGCTCGGCGAGTACTGAGCGTTAGACATGGGTAGCTCGCGAATGAGAGATAAAATTGAACTAGCTCTTTAATTACAATCTAGCTCTCAGTCGCTCAGTAGTTCACGGAATAGCTCACTAGCTCATTTAGCTCTTGACTCTGTATACGCTCTGTGGCTTTGCGAGCGAGTGAAACTAATTTTTCAAATATTTATTCATTTAGATTGACAGTCCTAAGCCTGTTCAAGTATGAAGGAAAATCATTGGCTTACATAATTTTATTTATTTGTAATAAGAACAAAACAACCCAATGAATCTAATTTTATCTGTAGGTCGCAATAAGTTAAGTGAGCTAAAGATCTAGAAAAATTATAAGGAGCCATTGAGCGATTTGTCTCGTTTGATTTGCGTAAAGTAGCGCGGCTCAATTTGAGCTGTAGCTCGCAAGTAAATCAATTGAGCTCAAGAGTTAAAAGAGCTATTCGGTGAGCTAAAGAGCTAAAAGAGTGATATAGCTCTTTTGATCAAAAGAGCTATATCTCTCTTTTCTTTTCAGTGAGCTACATTTCGCATCTCTACTGAGCGTGAGCGTCGGAGCTGAATGTAAACACGCACTGTCGCTCGCGCTGCCGGTCCTTTGACTTCCGCACAAAAAACCGCCATTTCGGGGAGCGCCGGGCAGCGCGAGTGGCAAATGTAAACGCGGTATTACACATTTTTATATTTATCGATAATGCTGTATTGTGGTTTTTTAAATGCTATATTATGGTTTTTTAAATGCTATATTATGGTTTTTTATTTGTTTTATTTTACTTTTAAGGCTGCCGGCTAATAATGAAAAAAAGAAAAATTGGCTGGAAACAATTGGTGTTGAAAATTTAAAGATGCCAACAAAAACAATTCATATTTGTTCTCTTCACTTTAAAGAATCATGTTTCAACCGGACACTGAATAAAGTAACATTGCGTGAGAATGCTTTACCTACACGAACCTTATTGGTAAGTAACATTGTGTGTTATAAATTTGTCCAACATGATTGTGTAGTGGTTGTTATACATATGATGATGTCATCATTATTACAACACTTCTCAAATGTACACACAGAGTGATGTAAAGAATGTGTTTGAGTGTGATCTTTAGATTAATTAAAATCCTTTTAACAAAATCAAAAAACATCAATATACTAATTGTTATAATTCTTGTTTACAGCCTGCCATTGAATCAAACATGTTTGGAATTCTACTTGAAAATGATACAAATGTAACAAATTCACAATCGTTATCTGGATGTGGTGCTCCTAATAAGGTATTTTTTTGACGTGACAACGTCTTAAATTAGGTTGCGGCTGGGAGTCACTTATGAAAAAGTGTAACGCTCGGTAACGTTACGATGAGTCACCGAACGAGAGAGAGGCCCGCCGAATGCCTTGCGTCTCTCTCCCACTCAACTATGATCGGTAAAAGACGTTGTCACGTAAAATCTTCGCCCGTAAAACCGACTTTACAGGCAACCATTTTTTTTTGTAATAAAAACATTTTTGTAATAAAGATCAAAATACTGTTTTTGAAGTTATAATTTTTTTTGTATTTTTTTTTTCTATTTGGATTATTATTTATTTTACTAATAAAGAGAGGTTTTCAGGTTAAAGCTGTTGGTGTGCCTATCATAGGCACACCGACAGCCTGGAGAAATTCTAAAGAGAAGTGGTATAGATTTAGCCTCTAGCACAACCCCTATGCTAGATATAGTCACCAGCACTTCCGCTGCGCCATATTTGGCCACTAGCGCCTCTGATGTGCCAGATTTAGGCGCTAGCACCTCAGGTGCGCCAGATTTTGCTGCTAATACCTCGGCTACCACCTCCGCTACGGCAGATTTATCGGTATAATCATACCGATAAACCTGCCGTAGCGGAGCTTCAGTTTTTCTTGTCATCATTATTTTTGAATTTATCTCAGTGACAAAAGTCACCTCATCAACTAAATTGACTGCGTGGGAGATATCTCTCACTTGTCTTCAATATCTATTAAAACTTAATTATTTGATTTCAGATAAACACATCTAAAATGATAAAGAAATTAAAGTACATATGTCAAAAACAGTCTAAGAAGATAAAGAGACTTAATGAGAAAGTTCAAAGACAGACAAAAAAAAGGCTCAATTTAGTAACATTACTAACATTGTCAAAGATTTAAAGGATTGGCACGGCATTCCTCAAGAGACCGTCAAAAAATTAATAAGGTCGATGAAAAACAGGCTGCAGGCTGTAAATAAAGCTAGGGAAGGCAATACTAAATATTGATTAAATATTTTTTAGTTTTTCCAACATTTTTTGTTTTATTTGTTAAACACCAGACCCCAACCCTTTGTCCGTCTGTCTATCTGTCTCTCGCTTAATCTCTGTGACCGTTCGTTAGCACTAGAAAGCTGAAATTTGGTAAAAATTGGAAAAAATGTTTTTTTAGGGTACATGTAAAGTGGGAAGTCTTTTTTTTTATTTCAACCCTAACGTGTGATATAATGTTTGATAGGTATTTAGAAATGAATATGTTTACTTAAATAATGATGATGATAATGTCAATCATTTCGGAAATAATCGCTTCAAAAGTAAAAAATAAATGTGTCCACCCCCAATTTTTGAACCTTAAGTTTAAAAAATCTGAAAAGTAGAACTTTATAAAGACTTTCTAGGAAAATTATTTTGAACTTGATGAAAAGAACAGTTTTTGTACAAAAAAAAAACCAAAAATCGTAAACATAATTTATGCGTACTTTGTATGTCAACTTAACAAATAGCCTTTTTTTGAACTCATACGTGGGAATATTTAATGTGACATTGAGCGTGATCCGACACGCTCTTGGCCGGTTATTATTAATTTAGTTAACACCGTTCAATTTCCTGCTTGCCAAAAATTCCTTATTATATTTTAATTAATTTACATCTTTAGATTAGAAACATCTTTATGGACCCCTTTTTTTTCTGTGTACCCTTGGCTTTTCCCTGATTGTATTATACAATGGAAGATCAATTTGAACCGCTGTACAATTGGCCGTGAAACCTTATCAAATTAAATGAACAGGGTGTCAATAAGTAAAATCTTATACTTTTCAAAATGTAGGCCCACAAGCAGCATAGAATCTAATAGAAAGAGGTATAGACTTATTATATAAAGGGGTCCACGGTTTAGCCGTGAAAGAAGGACGAACGAACAACTTATTTATGAAAGACTGAAGTTACAAAACTTGAGGTATTTTTCGCCAGTACGTGAAACTAAGGAAACATTCTCACAATCTTTTGTCGATGTTATTTTACAGAACTATCGATCGAGGGGCTACTCTATTAGCCGCCATTTTATCCTCTCAGTAAAGTGTAGGTATAGGTATGCACGTTTTTTTTGTAGGTATGCCGCGTCCATAGAATTCCTGAGTCAGAGTTCAAAACTTTTTGCTGACCATAAACAGAACGTTCATAAGTTTGTTGTGTTTTTATAAAAAGGCTTGTATTCAAGCCTGGTATTTAATGTCAAAATTGACAATTACTAAATAAACGAAACGAAACCGCGTGTGAGAGTTTGTTGTACCTTACCTATCAAAAGTACTTTCAGGATTTATTTTCCATGCAAAAACTAAAGGCATACAATAAGTAGCTGTAGTATAAAATAAAATTATAATGGCCTGTCCAAAGCTAGATAAAATAATTGACAAATTCAATGTGTTCACAGAGAAACCAGTTAAATTTCTCACGGTGCAAAGTGACCTCAAAGATGATATTAAAAAGTTGGTTAAATCTATTTACGACTATACGAAATCGGAAGAAACAGTTGATAATAAGGTAAAGAAGGCTGCGCTGCCCGAGTTGATCGTCGAGGATTTTGATGAGGAGCAGATTTGGCAACAAATCGAACTTCAAAATACTGAATGTTATGATCAACTGGTTTGGGAGGTTGCAAGCTGCATGTCCAGTAAAAATAACTTAATTATACCTGTATCGACTTCTAAAGACAAAACTAATGTTAAAAACGACTCTGTTGATGAAGAACCGATGTCGGAAGACGAACAATCCGAATCAGATCATGAAAATGACGACGAGAACGATATCAAAGACAAACCTAAGAAAAGGAAGCCCACATTACCAAAATCTAAAGCAAAACCTTCAATAGTAGATGATAAGTTCTTCAAACTACAAGAGATGGAGAAGTTTTTGTTGAATGAGGAGAAGAATGAAGGGAAAACCCATGCTTCTGACAGTGACGAAGAATTTATAGATCTGTTTGAAGATATTGATGATGATGAAGGTTCTCATGATGAAGAAGGTGGTAAAGAGGCTATGTACTCTGACTTCTTTAATCAAGAAGGGGAGGAAAATGATCAGGATGAATATAATGAACAAGAAAATGATGACGATGAAGAACTTGAGGAAATTGATGATGACCAACTGGAAGAAATGGATGATGATGAAGAAAATGAAGAATCTGATCATAAGGGTTCAAAAGTAAATGATAAGAAAAAAGTCAGATTTGCCCTTGAAGCTTCATCAGATGATGATGATGAGTCTGTTGATAGTGAAGCACCCGCTCACAACAATAATAACATGAAACAACCAGGTGAGAAGCAATCAGAGTTTGAACAACGGCAGTTACGGCTGAAACAACAGATAGAAAAACTAGAACAGAAAACTTTATCAGAAGCTCCATGGCAGTTGAAAGGAGAAGTCGATGCCACTCGACGTCCACAGAATTCTCTTCTAGAAGAAGTAGTAGACTTTGACCTCACAAGCAGACCACCTCCAATAATAACAGAACAGACGACAATCACACTAGAAGAATTAGTCAGACGCAGAATCAAAGACAAAGCTTGGGATGACGTAGTAAAGAAAGAGAAACCCGTTGATGACCAGCTTTTGTTCCGCAAAACCGAAGTTTTAGATCAAGCTAAAAGCAAGTTGAGCTTAGCCCAAGTTTATGAGGCTGAGTACATGAAGCAGAAGCAAGCATTATCTGGAGAAGTAGAAGATGAGAAAGAGCCAGAAAGTCACACTGAGGTCCGTGAAGCTATGAACAAGTTGTTTGCTAAATTAGATGCTTTATGTCACTACCATTACACTCCGAAGGCTCCGCAAGCTGAAGTGAAGATTGTTAGTAACACTCCAGCTATATCTATGGAGGAAGTAGCACCAGTAGCAACAAGTGATGCTACATTATTGGCACCGGAGGAGGTTAAAAAGAAACGCAAAGGAGAATTAATGAGTAAAGAGGAACGGTCACAGACAGACAAGAATAGAGAAAGGAGGAAAAAGAAGAAACTACAAAGAAAGAAGGGTAAAGTTGAGAAGGTAACAGAACATAGAAACACAGAGAAGGGGACGGTAACAGATGATAAATCATTGAAGACGTCGAAGGCGTTCTTCCAGCAGTTGACAGATGATTCTAGAAGTATGATCAAGAAACGTAATGTTAAGAATAAAGGACAATAACAATAAAAGTTTGTTAAAATGTTTATTTTTAATATTATTTTTGTACCTACTATTTAATATTGCTTTCTATGACTAGATTAAAATTTATCAGTATTTGTGTAACTTACTACTGATTATGATGATATTGATCAAAAAGGAATGTCACTAACAGAATAATAACAGTTGTCTATTAAAAATATTATTTCAGTCTTTTATAATTTTCGAAATTGTGATAAAAAACGGGTGTGTTGCGCCTATGTATGTATCTACATTTATGTGGTTTCCCTACGTTACCAACTTTGGTTCGGGACTCGCCAAAATGTTTTCTGTTGTGTGTGTCTTTTTTTGCGCAGCCCTACAGCACACTTTTATATTATAATAGCCTAAGCCAGAGGTCCGAAACCTTTTAAGTTGGAAGAGTCAAAAATATTAATTAACGAAATATCAAAAATTTTGAAGAGCCAACAATTACAACTACAATTTCTACTACTACGTATGGGGCTAAAGAGCCGTAGCTTGACATCCAAAGAGCAGCATGTGGCTTGCCGACGACTTGCCTAAGTTAGTAAGCTACTCATAACGTTAGCTGTCTATCTGTCTGTGAAAGTCCCGACAAAACAGGTTTAACCGTTTCGGAGATTATCCGGAATAGATACACACAAAACTTTTTTCAAAAAAATAATAACCGCCTTCAAAAACTAAAAACCCAAAAATAACTAAAATTTCGGAAGTCGGTGGCAACACAAATTGAATGGCAGAAGAGAAGCCACCGACTTCCGAAATTTTAGTTATTTTTGGGTTTTTAGTTTTTGAAGGCGGTTATTATTTTTTTGAAAAAAGTTTTTTATTTATTACTTTTTAGTGTCGACTCCCAATGTTAACCGTTTTAATTAAATATAAATAAATAAATAAATAAATACCTATCCAATGTTTGACTGTGTATAGTATCTTTCAAAGTAATTTAAAAAAAGAAAATAGAAACTTGAAGAATAAGCACACATCGTCTACGAATATTTCGTCAATTTTTTTTTGTACTTGATGATTTTTTCGAGAAGCACAGAACCGATCGCCACAAAATTTATATGGGACCACCCCTGAATCATGAGTTATCAAACAAAACAAGAACCATCAAAATCCGTTTACAATTGACGGAGATACCGCGTAACAAACATACAAAAAAAAAACATACAGACGAATTGAGAACCTCCTCCTTTTTTGAAGTCAGTTAAAAAAAAACTTATTTACAACAGACTTTTGTTATTTATAAACGCTTATAAAAAAGCTTCACTTTTGATATTACAAACAGACTATTGTGTTGTATTTATACTTCGCACCTCGCGGTACTACCACCCGCGTGTGGGTTGCTGCTTTTGCTACCTACTTTGTCGGTCGGAAAACTTCATAAAAAAATATATTTAGCTATCTCCCAGTTTTTTTCCAAGGCCTATCGCATGATATGCCACACTATGGGGTAAAGTAATCTTCTGCGTTTAGGAATGCAGCTTTAAAGCGCTGCAAGGGACTTCTAAGGCATAGGTAGGTGGCGCTCGTCTCTTACGTCCCGACATAGGTCACAATTTGCTTGTCTTTCTCAGCTTTCATGAGGTACTCATCTTGTGAAACATGTTATCAATCTATTACATAGATGTGTTAGGCAAATTGAAATTGAAAACAATAAATCTTACATCAATGTAAGTTATTATCTTCTATATTTCAATACTTGTGCATATTATAGATAGGTTAGAAGCACCGAGGCTTCAAGCGTCGCGGCGTTTATATTTCTCAAGGAAGTATTCTTGGTCCAGTTATGTTTTCGATACCTTCAAGTGCTAAGACTAACTAAGATTATAGCAATCTAATCTAGTTTTTCTTTTTCTAAGTAGCTCGGATCTTTAAACTACATTCTTTATTATAACACTTGAGCGTACTCTGAGTGGTGTTTGGGTTTCTCAAGGAAGTGTTCTTGGTCCAATTATGTTTTATCAATAGTGCTCTAAGACTAATTGAGATTTCCTTTTTATTAATAATATGTTTTTTTGTATATAAGTATTTTTCTTCGCCCACACGTACCTACTTATTCGTAATAGCAATGCTCCGAGGTTTCATCCGCTTTAAACCTTCAAACATACGTGATTTGGGACACAATAGAAAGACAATCGCAGCCCGACAGCCGGCTGTCGGTTAGTCGTTGAAATATTACGTATTTATTCCTGTGCACACGCTACGATCGTAAGATCCAACTTTTCAGTTTTGTATTAGTATAGACTAGATATCAGGGAATCGAAAATATAGCGATAGACCAGTGGTTAAGTAAACGGCCTTTCATCTTAAAGAATTATGGGTTCAAACCCGAACCAATGTGATTTTTTCGATACTTTCTAAAGTTTAACTTAGACTAGACATCAATAACATCCCGTGGCTGGGACAGCATGTAGTTGGTCCTGGTGGTCATCAGTAGAACTTTGACAGACGTTATGGCTAGTCAGAAGTCTGACCAGTCTATAATCTATAATATAATAGTTCGTGGGTTTGTAGATGTCCGATAGGCAGACGCTTCACAAAAAAAAAACACTGGTATACAGCAGTATCTGGTTACTCTAGAAGCCGACCTCATCATAATTGAGAAAAGACTATGGAATCAATTCATCTTCAAATTGCAGCGAATTTTAACCCCAAATACAGAGTCGAACTATAGCTTATCTGTATGCAACGTCGAATCTATGAAGATACCATAACCTACCCTAGGTACTTGTAAAATACAAAGAAAGAGGCATTCCCATTTTTTCCAACAGTGCCTTGCCTACTTGCCACTTTATAGCAACTTGGTTGTGTACTGTACCCAATGCAATGAGAACTCCCAAAGCCCGACTCTAAATGTCTCACGAAACAAATAAATATACTTATAGTATAAAAACACGCCATGAGAATTCATGAGAAACGTGGCTACCAATAAAATATCAAACCCACATGAAATATTCAGCATTGTAAATATCAGGCAAGTACCAAAACCTTTCAGAATGATATGTGGCAGCAGTGAAGTGTGCTGAAGAATTTGCCTCCCTGGCGATAGTGCGGTGGCTGGACCACAAACTCGACACACCCCTTATAGTCCGCGCATGCGTTGTTAAAAGCTAGGGGCATAGGGATGGGGTTCGGCATCGATGGAATGAAGTGAAAAGTCGATACTCTAATATTTACAATAACTACTTAGCTTTCTGTCGCTGCCAGAGGTCCCATATATATTAGGTTGTAATTTTTCTAGGATATGGTTAAAAAGCCTCCGAAGAAAAAACGTTACCTTTTCTTAAAAGCAGATATTTTTTGTATTAGGCTACATATCATTTTGTCCAAATAAACTTATTATTATCTCCTTTATTGACTTATAAAACATAAAAAATACATTTTTAAATATTAATTTATAAAAAAAAAAAAAACATTTAAAAATATAAAATTTAGTAGCCCACCGGTATCGGGAACAGGGTCCAAGCTACCGGTGGTCAGGGCTCCAGAGAAAGGAACCTCCTGACAATGCGTGCCGTGTCCAGTAATACTGCCTTCTGAATCAAGCGCTTGATCCAGCCACCTAACGAGAGCCTCTTTAGATGTTGATCGAGGCTCTTGGCTATTAAGCCATTGGCAGAAACTTAAAAAAAACAAACAGAAACTTTTTGGGGTAATGTAGTACTTACGGTTTATATTTTATCATTCTATGTGATTCTCCTTGTTTTAATAGTATTTCTAATTAGTTATAATATTCTGAAAAGAAATAATTAATTTGTAAACAATGCTTGACACTTTTTCATCTGACGTTTGTCAATCATTCTATTTGTTTTCTTTATAGGTGGAGGTTGGTTTGTCTTCGAGAAGTTTGCATACGTTTTTATACATCTGACCGCCTAATTTTGTTACTGGCACCCTCATTTTCTTTACTATTTCAAATTTATGATTCAAAACATTGCGTTCCTAACAAAGTGTTCGAAAAGAGTCTTCTTTATCGATATTTTTGCAGAGGGAAGTCAGTCTTGTGCCGGCATCGAAAATAGAAGGAGTAACTGGGAGGTCTAGAAGTGAACCCTCTCATACATTATCGTAGAACCTCTGAGTGAAGTAAACCTCTTAAGTGAACCGGCCTCTCTCTTGGGTTCACCTCCCAGTTTACTCCTGCACGTGCTTCTGCGTTATCTATTTCTAGCCTCCAGCCTCAGCTACCGAGCTACCGAGGCCCCTGCTCAGCCTCCGGCGTCTGCTACCGAGGCGACTACTCCGCCTCCGGCATCTGCTGCCAAGGCGCCTACTCTGCCTCCAGCCTGCGTAGTCGGGGCACCTACTCTGCCTCCAGCCTCCGCTGTCGAGGCGTCTACTCTGCCTCCGGCCTGCGTAGTCGGGGCACCTACCCTGCCTCCAGCCTCCGCTGTCGAGGCGCCTACTCCGCCTCCGGCCTCTACTGCCGGGGCGCCTACTCTGCCTCCAGCCTCCGCTGTCGAGGGGCCTACTCTGCCTCCGGCCTGTGTAGTCGGGGTGCCTGCTCTGCCTCCAGCCAGCGTAGTCGAGGCGCCTACTCTGCCTCCGGCCTCCGGCCTCCGGCCTCCGTTGCCGAGGCGCTTACCCTGCCTCGTGACGACGTGAAGCACCTCCGAATCCTGGTTTTTAACATCCTTTCCTATTTATTTTAAATCCTACGAGTTTGGGCCAAAGTGTAGGGTGATCAGGTACTCTCATTGCTATAACTTTAAATATATATCTGTTCTTTTCATAACTGTTTATTTTCTTTTCCTAACCTTCTGTTCGTCTGGGACTCCAGTTCCCTAAGGTTCTGGTTTCCTAGACGAACCTACCTGTGTGATTGTTTCCCTGGGCCTCTACAACCCAGGGTAACGTTACATTTTATTATTATTATTCTCTTTATTCATTTCTTTATTATTATTATTATTATTATTATTAAAAGTGAACGGTAAGGCTAAGAACTCACGGAGCGGTTTTCACCCGCGTCCGCCGCGGTTGCGGGCCCGCTGCTTCTGTAGAGTGCAGATATACATGTAAAAAATTAAAGCACATTTCACGACGCGTTTTACGCCCGCAGTCTACGCGTTTGTTTGCGGGTCCCGCTGCACCGGCGGGCAACTAGTAGAATCGCGCGGGCCGCGGTCACCCGCAGCCTCGGCGGGTTGCGCCCGCGCGCTCTGCGGTTGATTTGCGGGCGATCGCAGTGGCAATCTTTAATTCACTAATAAGGGTAACAAATAATCCATAACGATCTCTATCCTGAATCAGTGAATGCACCCAGAACCTTTAAGGTCTTCTTTTTTTAATTATTTTGTGAAGTAAGTATAACGCAACAGCTCGTTTCTGATGTGTGTCCATGGCAGTCTGGATTTCAACTGATCGTTAACTGCCCGTCTTGCGTCTTGCGATCATCGCCCGCCACGTTTGCGGGCGATAATCTCAACCGCGACGGCTGTGTAACCGCACAAATAACCGGTCTCGTCAGTTTGGAAATAAAACCGCAGTTCCGCCACCGCGGCGGGCACGGTTCAAAATCGCTCCGTGAGTTCTTAGCCTGAGCCAACCAGCTTTCCGTATGCTAGGCGCTTTGAGGAGCAAGTTTCTTATTTTTTTGTCGTGAGGTCCTTGTGGTTACGACGGCTATCGTGCAAGAGATTCGGATGCGCGCAAGTATTAGGCCCTGCGCAGACGGCACACTTTTTGTGCGATCGAGTCTGCGGCGCACAAAAAGTTTGAACTAAGAGAACTAAGACTTTTTGCGCGTCGTGTGCGTTACTGCATATAATAGCATAGGTTCTATTTTCACAGACTAAAAAGTGCGTCACGGATAGTCTGTCGTCTGCGCAGGGCCTTATAGTGACTTTTTTAAGTCATTTATGTATTTTCTAAAGTTTAACTTGGACATCACTGACATCTCGTGCCTCGGAAAGCACGTAACAAAGGCTGAAAGTCAATACCAACATAGTTGAGAAAAGACTAGGGAGGTGTTGATGATACACTCTAAATGATTTCTCTGATTCATGGTTACAGCCCGGGTTAGAGGTCCCGGTGTGTATTTACCCTTCAGGTCTAAAATGTTGAATTTGCAAAATGTTGAATTCGCAAAATGTTGAATTCTCAAAATGTTGAATCCCAAAATGTTGAATTCGTAAAAAGTTGAATTTTCCGGACCCATAATGTTGAATTTGCAAAATGTTGAATACCAAAATGTTGAGTCCTGGCACAAAACCGGTCACGGTGGAGGTATTTGCGGGAGGCCTAATTCAATTAGGAGCACAATTCTTACTACACAGGAAAATATCTGGCACCCACACAGACCATCAAACTGAACAACTTTTTCCGGTTTTTCCCCTTGAGTCACACTACCTTGTGTCACACTGTTACCCATCGGGAAAAAAACCCGTTTTCCATTTGATTTACACTGCAAAATAGTTATGGTTTACATATCGGGTTTTTTTAATCTTCGCACAAAATCACTTAAATCAATCAAAAGTACTAGGCGCGCAGTAACGTGAAGTGGTAAATAGAAAACGTGATCCACCGTTTATACCTAAAAGGATCATCATTAATTGGGATGCATCGAAAATAAATCATTTAACTAATAAAATAAATACCAGAGTTCTTCCTTTTTTTTTTTCATCGACGTTCCTGATATAGAAAATTAAGAATTAAACTGTTTTCTTTTGTAGTCCTAACATACGTTAGAGTCCGGAGTATGTACATAGCGATTCCGATGTTGGTCCACAGGAAAAAGTTGTTCAGTTTGATGGTCCGTACCATACCCTCAAGTTGGCGACACCCTATGTCAGACAGACACCCTGTAGGTTTATGTAGGTACTAGCTTTAGCATATGGTAGGTTTATGCACTAATTTTATAGGGCAGTCTATGCCTGATATTTTCCGGTGTAGTAGGAAGTGTGCTCATTATAAGATTTGCCAAAAGACTTCCACTGCTAAAAATTGACCTCCCCCAAATACCTCCACCGCGACCGGTCTTGTGCCTCTCGCATCCACAGGACTCAACATTTTGGTATTCAACATTTTGAAAATTCAACATTGTGGTCCGGATGGGAAATTCAACTTTTTACAAATTCAACATTTTGGGATTCAACATTTTGCGAATTCAACATTTTACGAATTCAACATTTTGCAAATTCAACATTGTAGTCCTGAAGGGTATTTACTCCCCTTGATCCGAGGCCAGTTATAAGTGTTATCGACTCGATAGAACAAGATTATATCGATCAACCCTTGACGGCTTGAATGGCCCAACACTATGCGTAAAACCACCCCTCTATCGATTTCCACCGCCAAAGCCTAATTTTATCTGTTTGCACAAACCTACCCATGCTGAAACATCCCAAAAACCTTCATAGAACAACTGAAACTGTACTTTACAGCAACTCTTTAAAGTTAATTTTCTATTAAAATAGAAGCTGGGTTTATGTCTTGAGTTGTGAAACGAAAAAAAATACTAAGAAAGGTGAATGGTGAAGTCTTGAATCTTATGTCACGGCAATAAAGCTCATTTTCCTGAAGCATATAGAGTCCGACGTCATTTAGAGCCCTTGCTATCGTCCGACAGCACGGCTCCAGGTGAAAATGTAGATTTCAGCGGAATTTTCACGTTTTTCAGTATTTCTTAGTCAAAATTTGTGCATAATATGAGATTTTTGGCTAATAAAGGACATAGTTTCGGTTATTTTCAATGGTGGTTGCTGTAAAGTGCGGATTTCTAGTGACCTCAAAGATTGGCATCTTTTTATAGCACACAATAGTGTGAATTTAGTACCTACTGAAAAGTGTTTTTCAAGGGACGAATAAGGTGAGTGTTTTTGCAATTTTAATTACATTGAAATAGTTTATTAAATAAATATTTTATTTATTTGGTTTCGTTGTAAGATAGAGTTGGTTTAAATGATAGAGTAACGACCTTAGTAAGTGGGTATTATGAATAAATGATACATAATTAGCTACATTAGTCTGAAAAATCGATCTTTGTGGGAAGGTTGAAACAATTTCAGCTTCTTTTGGCGTTGTTTTTGAGGCTAGATTGTTATATCGACCCATGTGGCTAGATAAGGTGGGTATATCTTGGGCTATTCTAAATTTCTCTCGTTTGTATCCCTTTTCGTAAAATAGAAGCTTATTAGGGTAACATGTGTGGGTGGGTGTTATGGTCGTCCATTTGCAATATTTGGTTACAATGTCTTTTTACCCATGTAAGGTCATATTTGAATTTAGAATGTGGGCAAAATTTAAAAGAAAACATATTATTTATGGTTCTGGTAGTTTTGTTTTATAGAATTGTGCTTATAACGTTGAAATTAATTTAGTGATATTAGAATTATTAATTTAACTAGACAAATTTATGGCTTTCCACCCAGTACCCTTAAAAGGGGCGGCTTAAATTAGTAAGTATAATATTACATAATACTTAGTAGATAAATTCGCAAATGCTGGTAAAAACAGCAATATTATAATGAGCTACCAGTTGCTCCGTACCGCGTTTGCGTCACAAACTACGCAAACGAATGGCTGTAGCTGTAGTGTACGGTGTCTACCCTGGGGGGTGATCCGTAGTACTACTTACGTAGTGTTTCGATATTATCCACGTCGTGACGTTATATAAGTTATTCATTAAATTACACATTGTTAAAGTTTATTTATATTAGGATGAACGGGGCGAAAATTGTACCAGCGAAGAAATGTTTTACAGATAAGTTAGTTTACAGTAAGTTACAAAGACAATCGTATGCATAGCATAGCTGAAAGTTTTTCATCCCCCATTCAAAGGAAAGTGACCCTACGTAAGGTGAAGTGTAGGACAAATGTCCCGTCAAAAAATCTTAAAACATCTATCTTCTATACTTATAATAAAACTGTAGAGAGGTCAATTCTGTACATTGAATATATTTTCAAAATTTTTATTGGAGGATGATTGGTGATCGATACTGATGCCAAAAATGCAATTAGTAAATTTTTTGTCTGTCTGTCTGTCTGTCTGTCTGTCTGTCTGTATGTGCACGCATGGGTTAAAAACTACTGAAGGGATTTAAACCAAACTTGGTACGATTGTAATCCATACTTCCGGGTAGGTTATAGGCTATATAACGTAACGCTAAGACACATAGGAGCCGAGCAGTAATGAAAAGTTTGACAAAAACGGGGGAAAAAATATTCCTTTTGAGAGATTCCGTTGCGTGCGCTGCGTAAATGGTTGAAGTTACGCAAAAATTGTGTACTAAAGAATTGTTCCTCTTAAAAAGTTCTAAAAAAAAGTCCGCGGCAGCATATGCCTAATATTTATAGTTCACTCACTATAACCATTTTTATGGCAATGAAATTAGCTCTAAGATAGTTCATGATTTGCCAGGGTGTTTTGATGAATATAGTATTAATCCTAATCGATGTAAATACGTTATCCAATAAAAGTTTTTAATTATGCATGTACAAAATTGTCGTTTACATCATTTAATTTCAAAAAATATTATCTTCGGAGACATCACAGTTTTAAAATTACTCCGCAGCAATATAATAATGGTACGTACGGGCAGTAACAAAGCTGGCCGGCTTTGCAAGATATTCGTAGCTTATTCATCAGAATAACACATAATATTGTTCTTCATTACATTGCACCATGAGCCACGGAAGCCAATCAGTGACCCAGGCGTAGACGTCGAGAGTCGCAAGACGACTACCGGCCACCGTATGCGCGGGTCTGCGGTCGGTGAGCGATGGGTTGGGTAGCTCGCCGCCCGCTTAGGACCAGGCCCGTGTCGACGGCACGTTCGTTAGCAGTCAGCACGTGACGGGGCCCTCTAGGGGCTAGGGCTAATGCCTACCGAGGTTGCGGAATAGTTCTAATAGTTACCGCAGTCCCAGAACATAAAGGGCAACCGAAGGAACAAGGGTAGGTTTTAGTCAGTAAAAGTCTGACACTTCTCATGAGGGACATGAGAAGTCATTTGATCAATTCCCATCCTTAAAAAACATAACGCGGATGAAACTGCGGTATATACATAATTATATAATATTAAACTCGCTGACCAATATTAAACGCGTCAGGCATGAAACTTGGAGGGTTTATTCTTTGTGCAAAGAGTAAATAGCCACTAATAATTTTACACCTTAAGGGTTAAAATAGAGGACAGAAGTACGACACGGACGACGGGATGACGGTACCTTGCCAATTTATTTATGAGAATATTATGTACGTTAGAAAAAATCGAGAAATGTTTTGTAAAGTCGGTGATAGACACAATTTTAACACTAGGAATAAAGATAAAATAGCTCAACCTTATTATAGACTGTCTAAAGTAAAAACATCTTTTATGGGGTACTGTGTTAAATGTTATAACAAAATTCCTTTTGAAATATTAAATCTAAACGAAAGGAAATTCAAAACACATATTAAGAATACACTCTGTCAACAAGCATATTATAAATTAGATGATTATATAGAAGATAAAAATGCTTGGAAACATGCTGGACCTGCTCCATAGGATAATTCACAGTGTAGACAAAACAGTCAGGTTGCTAATTCAAACAGACAATGATTAACTGCTCTTTACATTAGAAATTATACACACATATATATATATATATATTAGTTATAGATTGCGCTGGCTCACACATTATTTTCATTGTTTGAGGAATGTAGTTTAATTGTGAACATGTGAACACTTTGCTCGCGAACATTATAAAGCTTCCATTTCCTAATTTATATAAAAAGTAAAGTTTTTTTTATTATATACATGTAATTTTTGACGGAAATGGTTTTTGGATTATATTCATTTTAAATCACGCCTAACCATGTAAAAAAAAACTTTGTAATACAACTATTTTTTAAAAGAGTAAGTATGGAGTTTCTTGCCCATTCTTCTCCATACGTAACAACATTTCCGAATGGGCGGTAGATTCACTTTTGTTTTATAAGTATGACGTTTCAAAGTGCCTTTTTTTGGTCTAATGAAAATAAATGATTTGACTTTGACTTTGACTTTGACGACATCCACGCAGGCGAAGCCGCGGGCGAAAGCTAGTATTTGAATAAAACAAGTTTTTCGTATAAATGATACATCATCTGTGAAATTTTCAACTGTTTAGCCACGTTTAGCTAGACAGCGAAGTCTTAGTAACAAAGTCCCGTTTCACCCTGTGAGTCCCTGTGGGTACGGAACTCTAAAACCGCCACTTTGCAGTTAGCACGTACTTTGGCTTAGCTATGCACTGTCTCTGTCTTGCAATCGTAGTTTGATAGCATATATATTGCTGTTGGTCCGTTTTGTGTCGTTGGTTCGTAAGTTTGTTTCAGAGCAGCAATGTGAATAATAAATTATAATGTTTTCTCCAGAGATTTGTCGAGAAGCAATCCCATTGTTAATAATTAATGAAGTTTCTTCGCATCACAAGAGTTTTCTAATACTTAGTTTTGAAATAGGTACTTAGATCACAAGTTTAAAAAAATAATGTTTCCAGCATCATTCATTATGTACGGTCAGCAAAAATCAGTTTAAAAACATGTTTTTCAGCCCTTCATGACACATAAAAGATTATTTTTAACTTTATTTTCGTCCACATACATACTTATTTCATGTTTCTTGTAATGCTGCTAAAGAACCGAACTTTTGGTCTTAACGTACATTACATACTCGTATACTTGCAAGCCGACACCAAATCTTCTCATTAGCGTTCTAATTAGGGCGCGGACCCACCGCGGCGCACGGAGCCTACCATTGAGGCTACACACGTTACATTTAAGCTTCGCTTTGTAAGATTTATGTGGTTGTGTCCATGCTGCCCATACCAGAGAGCCTACACCTGAATTGACGTCATTGATACATGCGTGGCTTGCTCGAAATGGCAGTTTCATCTTCCACTGGAGTACACAAAAATGTCCCACGACTCAAACTCAAACTCAAACTCAAAACTTTTTATTCAAATAAACCATTTACAGGTACTTTTGAATCGTCAAGGTGTCAGTCTGTCAGAAAAATGAAGCTAGTTGCTCGTTCCAAGGAGCTAGGACTAATGTATAGCTCGCTTATCGCACCGCAGCCCGCAATGAAACCCGTGTCCATGGATTGCAGTGGCACGCGCGTAGCCTCTTCGTACGCCTTGTCAAACTATGTACATGATATGATAGTCGTGGGTATTCGTGTACACCAGTGGAAACCCACGTTGTCAAACTATACGCAGCTAAAATGCGCCGTATAACCGTGCACAGTATGAGCCGCGGTGGGCTCGAACCTTTTTGTATGAGAGCAGCAAGGCAATTTCGTAAGAATTCACGTGCGAATACGATATCGATCTCATTCCCGATTTGATTTCTAACTCACCGTGAAAAGTATTCGGTATTCAATTTAAATTAGACCACTTTTCACTAAAAATACACACATCAAAAGTGTCTAGGCATATTTTAATTAAACCTAAATAACTAAAATTCTATTAACTTTTTGTTAAGACACCTACACTTTAAAATAAACCTTGTTTAATTGCCTATCTAATCTGATAATAAACTTTTAGATAAAGTTAAATTTAAAAAAAACTTAGAAGAAGAGGAAAAACTCAACAAAATTTCAATTTAACTTTATTTTTGAAATTTCAAAACCTAAACAACAAAACAATTTTTTTTTATAAAAATTGTTGAAAACTTAAAATTAATAATTCGTGGATCCACCTAAGACTCTCCTGACACATCTGGAGCGGTTCTGCATACTCAAAACAAGGGTGTCAATATCCTGTTGTGGAGTACTGTCCCAAATCCTGCTAAGATGCAAGAAAAGCTGGTTTTGATGCACAATATCAACAGGGAAATTCCTACGAGCTCTTCTCTGAAGCATATTCCAGGCATGCTCAATAGGATTTAAGTCAGGGGATTGTGCAGGCCGGTAAAAAAGCTTGGATAACATGCTGTTGTAACCAACTTGTAACGATACGCGCCGTATGTGGACGGGCATTGTCGTGCATTAGTTGGAAATTTTGTCCCATTTGCTGTTTGTGGGGCAAGATTATAGGCTCTAGCACCTCATCTTGGTATTTTCGAGCAGTCATATTGCCTTGTATCCAAACGAGGTCCGTTCTACCGCCGAGACGAATTCCTGCCCAAACCATAATCGTGCCACCTTAATATGCATGAACTTGTTGTGGGAGCTGCAGTCGATTCCAACGTCCAGGTTTTCTCCAAACGCGTACTCTTCGCAAATCAGGATGAAATCCAAACCTAGATTCATCAGTGAAAAGCACAAGTGACCATTGAGAATGGTTCCAGTTTTCGTGTGCAATAGCCCATTGTAATCTTCTTCCTCGATTACCTCTCCTTAGTGCTGATACCCAAAATGGCCTACGAGCACGTAGATTGACTTCATGCAGTCGCCTTCTCAAAGTTTGACCGCTTACCAGCAAACCATACTCTCTCTGTAGCCTTTGAACCAATTGCATCGCCGCTGCATTTAGTTAACTTCGTGCAGCATTTACTATGAATCGGTCCTGTACATGTGTTGTAATGCGTTGAGGTCCTCGGTGCCGTTCCACCACTTCCTCCGTGACACGATAACATGACCAAAGCCTGGATATAACGCTCTGACTGGTCTTCATGGCTTCAGAAACGGCAATTATGGGACAGTATTCCACAACAGGATATTGACACCCTTGCTTTGAGTATGCAGAACCGCTGCAGATGTGTCAGGAGAGTCTTAGGTGGATCCACGGAATATTAATTTTAAGTTTTCAAGAATTTTTATAAAAAAATTGTTGTTTTGTTTAAGTTTTGATGTTTCAAAATAAAGTTAAGATTGAAATTTTGTTTGAGTTTTTCCTCTTCTTCTAAGTTTTTTTTTAATTTAACTTTATCTAAAAGTTTATTATCAGGATAAATAGTCTATTAAACAAGGTTTATTTTAATGTGTACATGTTTTAACAAAAAGTTAATAGAATTTTAGTAATTTAGGTTTAATTGAAATATCCCTAGACACTTTTGATGTGTGTAGTTCCTACGTTCTCATTGACTGGCGCTAGCGTAGTTCGGCCATTCTCCGATAAGCAAATTTTACGTGTCCGGGCTTGAATAATCCGTACTTTTATCATATTCAATCATCCAATATTTTTTATATGTTAGATAGCATCCCTATCTAGCCATAAACAAAAACACAGGCTTCTGTTTAAAGTATTTAAGACTAAATTAATTTAATCTAAGTTCAAAAACCTCTGTTCTCTAATTACCGTAACGTGTCCGCACACTGTCTTAATGTTAAAACTTACTTGTAATTTTTATGACTTACAGGTTTACTTTGATCTATTCAACATTTTAAATGGTGTTAAACAACGTGTATCGCATAGTAAAATATTGACTCACTAGAACCAGTCTATAAATAATTATCATTAAATTATCGGATGTCCGATGGAAAGTTATAATTACCGTGACATATTCTGTTCTCGAGTGCACACCCCTAAAAAACAGTATTTGGCACACCACTTCCGAATGCGTCTCGTCTCCTCCATGTGTACCGCAAAACATCAGCAGTGGCACGTCTCTAACTTTAGTGTACCGCTAATAAAGCGCTCTTGTATATAATTACCGTAACCTTGGTTACAAACTTTTCTAATTACCGTTTCACATTATATAAATTTGATTTTTTAAGTTAGACCTAAGTTGATCATGTAAATCAAGGCAGTACTTTGGCCTCCGTACGTTGTAATAAGCTAGTATTTGCATATTTTGTTGGTTTCCGAAATTTTAAAGAAAATCTATCGTTTTCTAATTACCGTATACTAATTACCGTATGTTTATAATTACCGTTGTATGAAAAATTAATTCTTATTTACTAACTGTAGCCTCAAAATAGATGGGTACAGAAGTCAATCTACATGCAAAGCGCGCTTGAGCATCACCCGCGATCATCAGTGATGAGTTGATGAGGCATATCCGCGGGATATATATATAATCCCGCGGATATGTGGAGGACGAGGCTTTCTTAATGCTAAGTCTCTCCTCAACCACGAGACCCGGAGGTTGTATCTCCGGGAATATTTCCTTAAAGCTGACGTGGTTCCTTACGTCAGCACCGAGAATCCGAGATGTGGTCACTGTGGTCAAGAACCTCACTCCGCTCTCCTTAACTAAAGAGAACTGGCGCAAACTTGTAGTGCTTGAGGCAAAGGATCGTGAGGAAGTATGGCAGAGTAAGGCGCTACACGGGCGGTTTTTCCGGGCCCTGCATGGGCCCGATGTAGACTTTTTAGTGTCAGTTTAGTAGCTACAATTTGGTGACCTATTTGGGGAAACCGAAGGTTTTGTCTGTACAATTATGGATGAGGTTATCATGACGAAGAATTGTCGGGAATTTATTGTGTAAGATGGTACGGTTGACTTATGTCGGGCGTGTCACCTGCCGGGAGAACGATTCGACACACTATCTCTGATTATTCTCGTCTTGCTAACAAAGAGGTCTTGAATGGGCACAACCTAGTAGCCAGGATTATCAATCTGCAACTTGCTCTGAGATACGGCCTCGTAGAATCTGAAGATGGCAATGTCACATTGTACTGGGGTCGATACATCATCACTGAAAGGACTGTTGTAGCAAACAAGCCTGATATAGTGGTGGTGGATCGTGCTCGTTGACGTAACGGTCCCGCGTGACAAGAACCTTGTGAAGATCGAGAAAGATAATAAAAATTAAGTATCGACTTGGCTCGCGAGATTGTTGACATGTTGAATGTGGACTCAACGGTCATGTGCCGATAGTTGTTTCTGCCAATGGTTTAATAGCCAAGAGTCTCGACCAACACCTAAGGAGGCTCTCGTCAGATGGCTGGATCTAGGGCTTCATTCAGAAGCTTTTGGACACGGCTCGCATCGTTAGGAAGTTCTTCTCTCTGAAGCCCTGATCATCGGTAGCTGGGACCCTGTTCTCGATGCCGTTGGGCTACTGTTTTTTATATTCTGACATGTTTTTGTTTTTGTTATATCAATATTTAAAAATGTAAATAATCTGTATGAAAATAACGCGAAAACGAACCCGCGGCTTCACTCCTACTATACCATACTCTAGCCTACTCCAGCCTACCCTACTATATCCCACTCTAGCCTGCTCTAGCCTACCCAACTATATCCCACTCTACCCTACTCTACTCTAACCTACACTACTCTAAAGTACCCTTTTAATTATCATTTTTTTTTTCCATAAGAACCTTCTCCAAACAATAACAAACACAACAAAGAATTAGTGAAATCGGTCCAAAGGTGATAAAGGGAAATAGGGATTCATTTTATATAAATAGATGTATACAAATTATTAATGTGTGTTATTTTTATTATATTATATCACATTTTACTTAAAATTGACAGTGTTTTCTAATTACCGTGGCATAAGATATTAAACTTTTCTAATTACCGTACTCATAATTTTTTTAAGTCTCAATAACTATAAAACTACCAGTAATTAAAACATGCCTCATTTATTATTGAATTCGTATTTTTTACTAGTTTCATATTTTAATGAGTTTAAGGTAAATCAGTGAAAAATAAAAATGGTTACGGTAATTAGGCAAATAACGCCGAATCGGAGAATGACCGAGTTTTCATTGGGTTACAGAATACCTAATACAGTTTTCACTGTGGAATCAGAAGTGAGCACTGAAGTGAGATCTTACAGAAGAGCATTTCTGTGCTCTGCGGTTTCACTCGCATAAACGCAGCGCATGCAACGGAAAGTCTCAAATGGAATAATTTTTTCCCGTTTCGGTCACACTTTTCATTGCTGCTCCGCTCCTATTGGGCTATTGGTCGTAGTGCGATGTTATAAGCCTTCCTCGATAACTAGGATCAACACAAAAGAAAATCGACCTAACTAGTTGTTCCAGATATTAACACGTTCTATCAAACAAACTCTTCAGCTTTATAATATGAAAGTACAGAGTGTAAGATCTGGTTTCATTATCATATAACTTTACATAGCATACTAAGTCTTGTGTTTTCACTTTGGGCCCGTAATTCCGAAAGGTTATCATTAAACTTCTGTTCCAGCCATGTCTCTGCTGCTGCTCCTGTTGCTGGTCAGCATTAGCCAGGGCTTCCCGCAGAAGCCGAACCTGGACGCCATCTTGAACAGGAGGACCGATGTCTACATTGCGGGCTTCTTCCCATTCGGCAAGGGCGTCGAGAATTCTAATACTGGTATCTATTTACTTTTTATTCATAATAGATTTTTGCGTGTTCCACCCAAATTAGTGAGTGTTTCCAATGGTTAAATCGCCAACTTCTCGTGTTGTATGCGGTTTCAGGTTCGAAACCTGCAAGAACAGAGTACCAAAGTGACTCTTTCAATTTGTGTGCATGTACTTTAATACATCACTGACATCCCAGTAATTTTGTGGGATGAATAAAGGGAAGCACTTAAGTGTGTCATGCTGGTTCACAGTATGAGCGCTTAGATGCTACGCTGCGGTGCGTATCGCGGATTCGCTTCCGTTATTTCGTTTGTCACTTCACCATCTTCCTAGCCTTTTCCAAAATATATATATATATATTTAGGTCGTCTTCCTGCCTAGCCGGATTTTACGTGAAGCGACTACCTATCACACTTCAACAATCTAGGAACTGTGCTACACGATACCCTTTGGTTAGACTGGTTAGACTTGACTTCTTCTAGTAAAAAGAAGTCAGAAAGTCTGGCCAGTCTACTAGTCAACTAACTTTGACTAGTCAACTAATCGTTACGGGTACCCGTAACGATTGTCAAAGTTAGTTAGACAACCTGGGACTAACTGCTTATACGTACTTTCCGACTTTAGAAAGTACTTTCTAAAGTATATATGAATACTAGCTTCTGCCCACGGCTTCGCTCGCGTTAGAAAGAGACAAAAAGTAGCCTATGTTACTCTCCATCCCTTCAACTATCTCCACTTAAAAAATCACGTCAATCCGTCGCTCCGTTTTGCCGTGAAAGAAAGACAAACAGACAGACAGACAGACAGACAGACACACTTTCCCATTTATAATATTAGAACTGAAAAAGTCACATTGGTACTTGCCCGGATTTGAACCTTTACCCCATATACGAGAGTCGGGCGCCTTACTTGGCCATCACGACATCTACATGTCGCAGGTTTTTCACAAAATCAGGTTTTGATCAAAAACCTAGGTTTTTGATGAAAAACCGGATGATGACAAATTATAAACTCAATTTCATCATAAACCTGTTACAGTCCAGATTTTTGATCAAAATCCTGAACTAGTTTAGGTTTATGATGAAGTTCTGGGTAAAATTGCTTTGTTTTATGACAAAATCAATTTAAATGAAATATTTCGCATTAATTCTCGCCCCGGCGCTGGTTAACCCGGTGCTAACCTAAACTAACTTAACCTAATTTTGTGAAAAACCTGCGACATACATACATACACGACGACATATAGTTTATCACTTATTTTACATTTTAATGATTATTGAAGATTCGAGATTGTATTCTATAGATATCATTCGGTGCCACTAACCTACTTCTGACAGTTTCCACGAAGTTATTATGTCTAATGGCCAAGTTTGGACAAGTTTCCTTGTTAGTTTCCCTTAAGAGATGACTGCTTAACTATTCACTCTATTAACTTTGGTTTATTACGAAAGTTTTAAAAGCCAAGTTATTTAATTACCGAGACACTCACATTTAGGTTTTTTCTCTTTCTCAGTTAATTTTGCGACTTACTAGCTTTCGCTCGCGGCTTCGCCTCACTTTGCTTGAATGTGGTAACTTTCATTACTCCTTTAGGGTTAAATTTCCAAAAATCCTCTTCTAGTGAACTTTACAAAGAACACACCCCGCAAGTTTTATGACTCTAGTACCCAGTTTGGGCTTTGCGTTTAAAATATCAGCAGTCGGTCAGTTAAACCATTTCATATCTAATATTAGGGCGGCTGCGCGGTATACCGCCGTTTACCCGAATTTTATTTGCCCTAATATCATTTGCCATAATAGTCAACAGCCATAATATCATACGACATAATACTCATTTGCCCTACTCTCATTTGCCATATTAGTCACGTGCCAGAATCATTGTTTCCCATAAAGTCAGTTACCATAACATCATTTGCCATAATCATTGTAAGCCATAATTATCACATGTCCTAATTATCAGATGCCATAATTGTGATATGCCATAACATAATTTGCCATCGACATCGGGTGTATAACGGTTGTTTATATCAAGAGAAATTGGATGCAATTGGGACTTTAGGGCACCCCGACTCGGACAGGTTAGGTTAGAAGGGGATGGCGGGGTCGTGTGAGCGAGCGAAGCGAGCGAATAGACCCCGCCATCCCCTTCGTGGTTATTTTTTTATAAACCACACAGAAGTAGGAGCCCCGCGAAGCGTCCTGGCTCCGTCGACCTAGCCCACCATCATCCATGCACAGAACACTGCAGTAACGGTCGCCTGGAGGACACGGTCGAGCACACGGTGGAGGTGTGCCGCGCATGGGCGGACCATCGACGTGTCCTCGTAGAGGCGATCGGCGGCGGTGACCTCTCGCGCCCGGCGCTGGTTCAGGCCATGCTTCGGGGCGAGACGGAATGGGATGCCGTCGCCTCCTTCTGCGAAGCAGTTATGCTAGTGAAGGAAGCGGCGGCGCGCGAGAGGCAACGACGAGCCTCTCGCCCCGGACTAAGACCCAGGCGAAGACGTCGAGAGTCGCAAGACGACTACCGGCCACCATAGGCGCGGTTCTGCGGATTGCGAGCGATGGGTAGCTCGCCGCCCGGCTAGGACCAGGACCGCGTAGACGGCGCGTTTTGTTCCACGCGCGCCTCAAAGAGAAGGAGTCAGCACAGGAAGGGGCCCAACAGGGCCAACGCCTGCCGGGGTTGCGGAATGTTTATAATAGTTACCGTGACCTCGGAACATAAAGGGCAATCGAAGGAACATGAGTGGGTTTTAGTCAGTTAGAGTCTGACACGCCCTCCCGTCGCAACCAGGACGGGAGCAGTCATTGGATGATTTCCCACTCACCAAAAAAAAAAAAAAAAAACCATGCACAGAAAAAAAAAACCGGTCAAGTGCGAGTTCTACTCGCGCAACGAGGGTTCCGTTAATTTGTTTTTTAGTGAAATAACTACAAATTTACGGTTTTCGGAGTTTTCTCTTTACTTGTGCTACATGACCTTGCTTCTTGCCAAATTTCACGATTCTAGGTCAATGGGAAGTACCCTATAGGTTTTGAGTTTTGATTCCCTTGAAAATGTCTAAATATGCAATATAAACCGCCGTATCCTTTTATTGCGTTGATTTAGAAACTTGATTTTTTCACTGCTTTAGAAGATAGCAGACTTGAGTATGTGATATTAATTTCAGTTTGATATCTCGACGCGTTCCTGAGAAAACGGTTCTTGACAGACAGACGGACAGACGGACGCCTGATGTGAACTAACTACAAATTAACGGTTTTCAGAGTTTTCCCTTTACTTGTGCTACATGACCTTGCTTCTTGCCAAATTTCACAATTCTAGGTCAATGGGAAGTACCCTATAGGTTTTGAGTTTTGATTCCCTTGAAAATGTCTAAATATGCAATATAAACCGCCGTATCTTTTTATTGCGTTGATTTAGAAACTTGATTTTTTCACTGCTTTGGAAGATAGCAGACTTGAGTATGTGATATTAATTTCAGTTTGATATCTCGACGCGTTCCTGAGAAAACGGTTCTTGACAGACAGACGGACAGACGGACGCCTGATGTGAACTAACTACAAATTAACGGTTTTCAGAGTTTTCCCTTTACTTGTGCTACATGACCTTGCTTCTTGCCAAATTTCACAATTCTAGGTCAATGGGAAGTACCCTATAGGTTTTGAGTTTTGATTCCCTTGAAAATGTCTAAATATGCAATATAAACCGCCGTATCTTTTTATTGCGTTGATTTAGAAACTTGATTTTTTCACTGCTTTGGAAGATAGCAGACTTGAGTATGTGATATTAATTTCAGTTTGATATCTCGACGCGTTACTGAGAAAACGGTTCTTGACAGACAGACGGACAGACGGACGCCTGATGTGAACTAACTACAAATTTACAGTTTTCAGAGTTTTCCCTTTACTTGTGCTACATGACCTTGCTTCTTGCCAAATTTCACAATTCTAGGTCAATGGGAAGTACCCTATAGGTTTTGAGTTGTGATTCCCTTGAAAATGTCTAAATATGCAATATAAACCGCCGTATCTTTTTATTGCGTTGATTTAGAAACTTGATTTTTTTACTGCTTTGAGAGATAGCAGACCTGAGTATGTGATATTAATTTCAGCTTGATATCTTGACGCGTTTATGAGAAAAAGGTTCTTGACAGACAGACGGACAGACGGACGCCTGGTGTGAACTAACTACAAATTTACGGTTTTCGGAGTTTTCCCTTTACTTGTGCTACATGACCTTGCTTTTTGCCAAATTTCATGATTCTAGGTCAATGGGAAGTACCCTATAGGTTTTGATTTCCTTGCAAATGTCCAAATTTGCAATATAAACCGCCGTATCTTTTTATTGCGTGGATTTAAAAACTTGATTTTTTCACGGCTTTAAGAGATAGCAGACCCGAGTATGTGATATTAATTTCAGCTTGATATCTCGACGCGTTTCTGAGAAAAAGGGTCTTGACAGCCGGACGGACGGACAGACGGACAACAAAGTGATCCTATAAGGGTTCCGTTTTTACCTTTTGAGGTACGGAACCCTAAAAACCATTACGGGGCTTAAATATTTGTCTAATACTTGTTATGCCATTTAAATATTATGCCATTTAAATATTATGTCTAACAATTATTATGACACATAAAAATATGGCAAACAATACTTATGGCATTCGTATCTTATGGTATCTAAAATTCGGGCAATTAAAAGTATGTCATATGTCTTTTAGGGCAAATGAAACGTTCGGGCAAATGAAATTCGGGTAAATGAAATTCGGGAAAATGATGATTATGGCATATAATCTTCGGGCAAACAATAGACAACCCGGCTGCGCATGTAGAGTCTAATATATTAGCTTAAAAGTCACACAGAAACGTAAACGGCATTGAAGGGACCATAATAACTTCGGAAGTTATGTCCGATAGTTATTTTAAGCAAATAAACTGGCAGTTACTTACTGCCTGAATTTTACATAGGATATCTAGATCTCTTGTGTGGCAAAGCTTTAAGTTGCCGTCTTTTTAATACCTTGAAGAGAACAAAATTGTTATTTAATTATGCACCTGCCATGTTATTTATATCTCCTCCTCTCTGGGATGACTGGTAGAGAATGCAAAGGATTACATAAGTCCACCCATTTGTCCAAGCGACAGCCGGCTGTCAGGCTGCTATTGTCTTTCTATTGTCTCGAACCACGTGTGTTCAAAGGTTTAATGGTACATCATTGTTGGCATTGTACCAACGAGAGGTAAACACTGTTGTAGGTCGAGGTGTGATGCCGAGCGTGAAGCTGGCGCTGGACCACGTCAACGAGCACGACTCCGTGCTCAGGAACTACCGGCTGCACATGTGGTGGAACGATACCGAGGTGAGCATGTCTGCACTTCGTGTACACGGAAACAGCTTTAAAGCACCTTTACCTCCTGTTTATATACAAGGCGTATTTTTAAAAATACACCTAGTATACCAAGTTCACGGCACTATGCCACTGACTCGCACAGATTTGATTTGCCTGCTACAGGCAGTTTCAGTTGTTGTGCCCATGGGTGATAACACAAAAATGTAAGCACCCATAAGCAAAATAACTGAACCGATCGCAATATGACAAAGTGGTAGGATACCTGAATATCTGCAATCTATGTCCACGACAATCGCTGGTATATAGGTAACCAAAAGCTAGCATAACTGACTTGAATTTAATTGGACCGCTTTTTGAAAAAGGATTGTCAATTGTTTCTCTCTAAATCACGACCAGTGCAACGCGGCAGTGGGAGTGAAGTCATTCTTCGACATGATGCACAGCGGGCCGCACAAGCTGATGTTGTTCGGAGCCGCCTGCACTCACGTCACGGACCCCATCGCCAAGGCCTCCAAGCACTGGCATCTTACCCAGGTAGGGGGATAAGTTAGTGTAAATAGTTAACTAGGTTAGGTCAGCATTTCTTATAGGTGGCAAACCAGTGCAAGGTTCCAAAAAAACATAAAAATGTTATAAATTCTAGCTGTTAATAGGATTTTTAATAGAGCTTTATGTGCAAGATCTCGCCCTGGGAAATACTACCACCATGCTTACTTCTGGTTCCGGTTTGAAGGGCGTATCAGTGTTACTACAACCACATGAAACATCTGCAAGATCGCCCTCCATTGCCATCTGATTACAATGGTGCAACATGATGGGGGGCTATCTATCTGAACCTACCTGTTTTGCTATTGTAATCACTCATTGCCTAGCAAATGGGTGGATATATGGATAAAAATTGCTAGAATTTCTCTGATCCTTTTAACATATACAGTAACTCTCTGGCCTGTATTTGTCATTTGGATCGGTAGTCCTCCTTGTCCAAATCTTCCAGCTGTCGTACGCGGACACCCACCCGATGTTCACGAAGGAAGCCTTCCCTAACTTCTTTCGCATCGTACCCTCGGAGAATGCTTTCAACCTGCCGAGGATCCGGCTGCTGCAGCACTTCAACTGGACTAGAGTTGGCACTATCTATCAGAATGAACCGAGATATGCTTTGGTAAGTTTTTTTGATTTCAAATGCAATTGATATTTTAAAGTTTACTGGATTTAAGCAACAATATCAATTCTTCTGTTATCGATGTAATATATATATCGATGAACTACTTGAACTTCTTGAGCACCTCACAGCCAAAAATAAAGCAATCTCTACCTGTTATAAATTGCGAGCTTTTTCTCGAAGCTTCATTAGCGCGTAATTTTACAAGCTGTAATATTAGGAATAATATAGAAGGAACAAATAAAATATCAATTTAAAAGAGCTATTTAGCCATTTAATAATACCTCTTAGTGTAAATTAATATCCACATTAAAATTCTCATCGAACTCAAAACAATGCCGATTGTACATACGATAGTTCATCTCACCTTGGCAGGCCCATAACCGTCTACTGGCCGACCTGGACACCAACGGCTTCCTCATAGAGGAGACGCAGAGCTTCGCCACCGAAGTGAAGACGGCACTGTCTAAGCTGAAAGAGAAGGACGTGCGCATCATCCTGGGCAATTTCAACGAGACCTGGGCGCTCCAGATCTTCTGCGAGGCTTATAAGTATGACTTTGGCATATTTTTTGATTGGACATGGACAGTTGTAAATCGATGTGGTATATATTTGAATTGTTTTAATAAGAAAAGTGTATTAGTTATGAGTTTATGATGAACTCTTTGAATGTCCCTGAAACATCCTTTTCTTATTAACTGTATTTGAGTGCCTATAAAAATATAGGTGTGGTTAGGATCTAAAAATATATCATTTCATTAAATGTTCAACCAGTATTTCAGGTATTAGTTGTGTTCAATTCATGAAATGGTTTGTCTGCTATTCTTGATCTCGCCACCACTTTACACAAATAAATTTTGACACCAGTTTTTCAGAAGGATTAAGTTCATCCAATCAATCATTCGTTGACTTATTATTGATGCCGGTCTTTTAACTCCCCAGTCTCGAGATGTACGGGCGCGCCTACACGTGGCTGCTGCTGGGCACGTACAGCAACAAGTGGTGGATGCGGCACGCGCCGTGCTCCAAGAGGAACCTCACCACGGCGCTGGACACCACCATCCTCACTGACCTGCTGCCGCTGTCCACCACTGGGGAGATGACAGTGTCTGGTATCGTAAGTATACAAAAGCTAGTTATTTACACGATTTTTAACTCAATCACGGGTGGACCGATTTACCAGAACAGTAAATCCAATAAATAAAAAAATATATCGAAAATTCATCTTTAAATACAACGCCATCTCTGAATCAAGACTGAAACAAAGCACGCATAAAAATTAACAGGATAACGACTGTTGGGTCATCTAGTACTTATGTATATTCTCTGCTGATCTACTCTTGGATTTATGAACACAAAACGTGCTGTCCTTTTGTTTATATTTATTTGTTGTGGCATTGTCATAATTAAAGACATCTTCGTGTAGTCGTATCGCGGGTTTTTGGGCTGTCACCTGTTGCCTGTATGATTTTATTGGATGATTTTATCTTTCAGACAGCGAAAGACTACCAAGTTGAATATGACCGGAGAAGAGGCCTAGAATACTCCAGATTCCATGGGTACACCTATGATGGTGAGTTTCTCAAATTATTCTTCATTTTAGTACTAAGTTATAAAAAGTTAAACCAAATTCTATAGTTTAAAAAAAACTCGTAAAATCAACCATTTGTATCTGTCAAGGCATATGGGCGATGGCGCTGGCTATCCAGACGGTGGCGCAGCGAGTGAGGTCGAAATACAAAGAGAAGACAGTGCAGGACTTCAAGTACAGGGACAAGGAGTGGGAGTCCCTGTTCCTGGATGCCCTCAGCAATGTCACCTTTGAAGGTGTCACGGTCAGTATAACGATGAGGCTTTTTACTTGATAAGAAACCTTCCGTCCCCTATTTTGACCCTATAATTACCAAAAAAAACCTTTCTCAATGGATATTTAATTTAATGCGTCACAAAGGACATACCCTCCAAGTTTCATATCTTTAGGAGCAGCGGTTTGAGTTATGCGTTAACAATCTTTGAGTTAGTCAGTCAGTCAGTTTACCATTTTCATTACATTGTATAAAACAAAGTCGCTTTCCGCTGTCTGCATGTACCTATGTATGCTTAGATCTTCGAAACTGTGCAACTGATTTTTATCGATAGAGGAAGGTTCATGTGTAAAATACATACACATGTATTACATACAGTAAAGAAAATCCGAGATTTTCAAAGATTTGTTACACCCATGCGAAGCAGGGACGCGTCGCTAGCATATGTAAAATAAAAAATTGTTGCAAATCAGGACCTACCTATAGCGATAGATTGGACTTTGAAAAAGTTTAGGTACTTTTAAATCAGTAACTTTAATATATTTTTACCACAGGGTCCAGTTCGCTTCTATGACAACGAGCGGAAAGCCTCGATCTTGCTGAAGCAGTTCCAGGGCGACGGCACCGGGGAGGTAAAGGTGGGCGAGTACTGCGCCGAGAGGGACCACCTCGACTTGGCCAGCGGGGAGCCTTTCAAGTGGTTCGGCAAGTATGTGGACTGATGTTATAACTTTAAATTATATGGCTATTCTATTTTTTTTATAGACTTGATACTAGATTAATTATATGAGAAAGTTACTCGGTCTGTCTGTCACACTTCAAATAAAACCACCAAAAATTATGTCATTATTTGCCTTAAAAAAAGTTGCCTAGTAGGCTAAGGGCAACGGGGCAAACGGCGAGGCCGAATTTCACTGTTAAAACTAGTAGTTATATTAAATGGCAATGGCAATTTTCCACTCGGAATATTCCTTCCTTAAGAAGGATTATGACACACGTACACGGTCATGTGATCCCAAACTAAGTGGAGCAAGTACTATATAGCTTCATGTTCAGTTAAAAATTAATATAGTTTTGGCCCAGTTACTATGATACCTTAGAGAAATAAATCCGTGACGACCGTGACGTATTAAGACCTGCATCCTTTACACAGGAACCCTCCCAAAGACCGCACGCTCCGCCTGATCGAGCACACGCAGGTGAACATCACGATCTACTCCATCCTGGTGTCGTGCTCCGTGCTGGGCATCCTGCTCGCCACCGGCTTCCTCGCCATGAACATACACTATAGGAACCAAAGGTATCTATGGACATTAGCTGGATACTCACCATGAACACACTATAGAAACCAAAGGTCCATCCTGTTGCGGAATGCTTATAATAGTTACCGTGACCCTGAAACATAAAGGGCAATCGAAGGAACTTGAGTGGGTTTTAGTCAGTAAAAGTCTGACACGACCTCCCACCGCACCCAGGACGGGAGCAGTCACTTGATGATTTCCAACTCCCCAAAAAAAAAAAAAAATTATATCCATCCTGACTTTCGAAATTAAAGTTTGAAAGACGTTTAAAATTCTTCTTTTCATTCATAAAAAAATTCGTTATGTTAGGTTTAAAAAATATTCGAATACAGTTCTTTTTTTATTATATTGAGATTTTATAGTTGTAACTACTTTCTTAGTTGATGATATAATCTTCTTCAGGTACATAAAAATGTCATCTCCCCACCTCAACAACCTGATCATCGTAGGCTGTATGCTGACCTACCTCAGCGTCATCTTCCTCGGCCTCGACTCCAGCCTCAGCAGCATCGGTACGTACCTCAGGACCATCTTCTATCTTGTGCTGACTTGCCTTATTAACATCTTTGTGTTCTTTCTGACTTTGGAGCTGGAGGTAACCATCATGCTCATCATTTTGGATTCCGAGGAGTGCTGGTGCTAAGCAAGTGCATTACGCTATAAGTTTTGTTGCATAAAACATTTAGGGAATAGTTACCTTATCCTTTAATGCAAACATTTTATAATAATCTTTTCTTCAGGAACACTCTTAGGCATTGGTTTTGATATTCATGTAAGTTTATCCGGTATAACTATTGTCATTTTCCATACATTTAAGGGAATAGTTTGACAGTCATTTTGAGTCGTAAATTAAATTTTAACTCAAACTCAGAAAGGTTGCAATTTTATTAACAAGCAACGTTGCTTAGCTCCGACTTCCATTCTAAAAGCAGATTTAAAAAAATCAAACTAAACTAAACTGTTAAACAGGCACACTCGATCCGCATGACGCTAGCACAATCATCGACCACGCTACAAAGTCATCTGATCTCATCATTGCCATTCGTTCTTAGGTCTTTCTCAGGACACGCCGCACGGAGGTAAAAGCTTGATCCCACCCCCAAAAGCTTGAGCTTCAATCCTGGGCTATGTGGATCCTTAACCAAATTTTGGGAACTCTGTCCTACCCTTGATAGAATGATTGGAAGTATTTCAACCTCGCCGTCCGCCGTCTAAAATACTGTTTACGGCGTTTCTGGCGGAATCAAATTTTAGATAAAATACTGTTATGCAATACCTTTGATTATGATTTGACTAGATGTATTTTTTAAGAATGTTCCAATGAACGCGAAATCTAAATGCGACGCAGATTGCATGGAGACCTGCCAATATTCTTTGGGAAGTCTCACCCATCTTTAACAAAATTTTAATTCTGAGAAAGACCTAGGCAGTTTTCTAGGTCCGAGGAGTCGCGCATGTTTCCAAGTTTTGGTTTGTTTGCTCCTTCATCCGCGATGCTTTTGTCGGTTCGTATGTCTCTGTATTCTTACAGCTTCTTACTCTTGATACGCTTTGTTTTAACAGACCAGAGATGTGCTGCGGTGACTATTCCTTGACCAACTTCTGTATTATATTATCGCTCGTGATTTCCAGTTTGTATCGTCTTGTGTATTTCTATTTTGTCGACATCTATGGTCTGTATGATTTTATGGTTATTATGTTCATATCTATCCTCATTGTTGTTCCGTGGCTGACTGTCTAATGAAGTGTACAAGTCATATTTCTTTTCACCTGCAACATTTCTTTACTTTCATATTTCAAATTTTCATTATATCAACTTTTTTATCTTTACTTTCGGTATCATTTATTAAAATTGGTTCTGCAAAAACGCATGTATTATTTTCAGTTTTGCAACTAAGATATGAATTTAAATAAAAATGTTTAAATGTGTGAAACAAACCATATAAATAAATTAGAAGGGTTTTTGTGTGATGTTTTTTATTTTATAATTGTAACGAGGCTCAGCAATCCTACAATATTTTGCCGAGTTAAATGTACAAATTGTATAAACAAATTATTATTAAAACCATTTTAAGCCTACCTATAATATTTCGACCTCTGAATCCACAGCGGCGTTTCCCTACATCTGCACCGCTAGAGCCTGGTTGCTGATGGCTGGGTTCAGCCTCGCGTTTGGCGCCATGTTTTCTAAAACCTGGCGAGTCCATTCCATCTTCACTGACGTCAAGTTGAATAAGAAGGTTTGTAATCTCTTTAGTATTTGTTCATTATTCTTTTGGAATTATAAAACAAAAGTTCTTTGATGTCTTTATTAACCGACTTCAAAAAAAGGAGGTGGTTTCTAAATTCGACCGTATATATGCTTTTTTTTATACTTCGCATTCGCAGGGTATTTTCTGAAGTGACAATATTAAAGCTACAGTTATCTTGCAGGTGATTAAAGATTACCAGCTGTTTATGGTGGTGGGTGTGTTGCTTGCGATCGACCTTGCTATCATGACGACATGGCAGGTCTCCGACCCTTTCTACCGTGCCACCAAGCAGATGGATCCTTATGTAAGATTTTTTTTTTGTAGAGCACACGTAAGGCATTTCTTCAACAAATTTTTTACTTTGCATATTTGAAGGTCTACCTATTTAGTTCCTAAAGAATAATGGTTCTCTCAAGTTGTCTTTTATTTTGCTCTGAGGTAGTTTTAAAAGTAGTGATCTTTTTGTTGTTTATTAAAATCTTGACATTGCAGCTCTTGTTATTATGAATGTTTACATTACAGCCACATCCTTCAAGCGAAGACATCGTGATAGTTCAAGAAAACGAATATTGCCAATCGGAACGAATGACTATTTTCATTGGGATCATCTACGCTTATAAGGGACTGCTGTTGGTAAGTTCTCGGAAAATTACTTCAAAGAATAGTACTGTCTATTAATATAACAGATTTGTAAAAGCAAAACAGTAACACACTTTTTTTTTAATTGTATACATATGCAGAGAGTCGGTGATCTGTCCGAAGCATTTGATTGTGCTGACTAAAACATAATTCTTGCGACCTAGCATGAATATGCTTTATTATTATCAATCAAAGTCGATAATAGTTATATATTTTAATTAACTGCTATAATTATAAATCAAATAACCATATGATTATAAATAGTACCGAGGACGTAGCCAGGCGTACCACAGGGCTCATTGTTAGGGCCTTTGTTATTAAAAAAACAAAATCATTAAATTTTTCAGGTATTCGGTGCTTTCCTCGCTTGGGAGACGCGCCATGTATCCATTCCAGCCTTGAACGACTCGCAACATATCGGCCTATCTGTGTACAACGTTCTCATAATGTGTATAATGGGAGCTGCTATTACGCTAGTAAGTTAACATTTGTCATATTCCTACTATGACTATCCAGCCTTTTTCCAAGTATGCTGAAATCAGCTTACAGTTTAATTATAGGCAACCTGGTTACTAGAAATTCCCATAGAGCTACTGCCTTTCTAACCTTCACTACCTACTACTGGGTAACACCATACCCCTTGTGTAAGACTTATTAAAGTTTCTGGCTTTTGTCTACTATCTACTTATAATATGTCGAAGTTCTAAGAATAACAGCCGGGATAAACGGCACGTCCACCTTGTAGTTCTAGTTTTAGTTCTATTGTGAGTATAAAACGGTATTATTTCTATTTTTCAGGTTCTGCAAGACCATAAGGACGCGTTATTCGTTCTTATTGCTATCTTTATCATTTTCTGCACGACGGGCACACTCTGTTTGGTCTTCGTACCAAAGGTAATCTTCTATCTAAGTTTCACGTTTTTCTTACCGACTCTAAGTCATTTACTTATCTTATAGGTCTAATTTAAGAATTGGAAATGTCTTTCAAAGACTAATGCTTGCACTGTTTGGAGAGATCCATTTAAATTTTGTACCTAGTGATTAACCATTCTAAATTATATAAATTAAACATAATATGTACAAAACTTATAAATAATACTAAAATGAATATATACAAGTTATAAAAAGAAGGGCTCACAGGGCATCAAAAAACTCGTCCACATTGCTGTCGACAGGACAGGTGCCCAAAAGGCTGGCAGCATTGCCACGTTGTATGGCAATGCTAATTCTTTGTCCTAAGAAAAGACCAGCCCTCTGGTCACGTGAAGAGTCAACCAGCCGCTTGGCGATATCTTTAAAAACAAGATGAGCACTCGGACCCCATGTCCCCAGTGTTTCAACCCCAAACGGCTCAAACATATATCCCTTTAACTAACTCCATTTAAATAATCTGTGCTTCTCTCATAAAGAGAGCACCTCAGACTAAAATGAAGGTACAATTGAATGGACTTTGAGAGGTTTTAACCTCTGGATTTGTTTCGGAGGTTTTTCTCAGAGTAATCGACTAGGAAACCGCACTATCGGGCGCTTAAATAAGCAAATTAAAACATTGACGTGCAAAACTGCTAAAGTGTAACCGATTGATAAAATAGTTATTGATTATCATTTTAAATATTTTTAGTATTTTTTTAAGATACTTCATAAAAGTAATTGATATTAACATCGTTCTTCTAGCTCCTAGAGCTCCGTCGCAACGGCCCCGGCGGCGCGGGCACGGGGCGCATCCGCGCGACCCTGCGCCCCACCTCCACGCACGAGTGCCGCAGCCCCGGGCCCGAGCTCGAGCGCCGCATGAAGGAGCTCCGCCAGTACAACAACCGATACCGCAGGACGCTGCAGGCTAAAGAGAATGAACTGCAGGTCTGTAAGCAAACTAGAGGATAAGTTTTTTAGGATTCTGTACATAAATGGTTACGAATAGGACATCAATACATAGTATAAAACAAAGTCTCCCACGGATTTACCCACGTAGTTTTACCCGTGGAATTTTTGGAATAAAAACATCCCGGATGTCCTTTCTCAGGCTATGGACTATCTCGGACTTTTACCTTTATAATATACTAGTTTTTGCCCGCGGCTTCGCTCGCGTTAGAAAGAGACAAAAAGTAGCCCTAGGCACTCTCCATCCCTTTAACTAACTCCAGTTAAAAATGACATCAATCCGTCGCTCTGTTTTGCCGGAAAAGACGCACAAATAGACAGACACACACACACACTTTCCCATTTTAATATTAGTATTGACATAAGTTTGGATACAATGATCTTCTATACCAACAACGACACATCGTCTGTCAGCATATTATTGTTTCATTGAGAGAGATATCAAGAATAAGGGTTACTTCAGATGCTGCTCAGTAAGCTGGGGAGCGACGCCAGCTCGGAGTCGTCCACCACGCGGGACTCGCGCTCCCCTGCACCCACGAGGACCAGGCTACCAGTTCCTAAGGAGAATATCAGCCATCCTGGTGAGTGTTTATTCACAAAGCCGCAGAAATTAAAGTCAACTTATTTACTATTCATGCAATAAACAACGACTTAGTATTCATGCCCCCAACTGGCTCTTAACTCACCCCACCCTCCTAGGGGGAGGGGTGAGTTATGTTGATAAGTTTAGGACGAGGTAGGGGTGGGGGATCAGTACGTTGATAAATATTATCATAAAATCTATCAAGTCTCAACTTTGAACACACAACAAACATGAAGTATGAGAAGGATTATGATTTGTAGGACTGCAACCCTACTAAACAGCGACTCCTCTGTCGTGACGTAATAGAACTTATTGTACAGTGTTTTAATTGCAGTTACTCTTATTTTTCTTTTGTTACGAGTGGAGCTAAAGTCTTCATAAAAAAACTTGCAGAAACCAGTGACATCACATCGGTATGCAGTCTGAGCGCGTCGGCTGGTGCTGAAGCGGAATACATCAACCTTCAGAATCAACTGCCGGTTGAGAAGTAAGACTACTAGATTACCTCCTTTAATAGTCTCTTTATCATTAGATGATAAAATACACTGACGGCCCACTTGATGAGAAGTGTGGTCATCTATGTTAATCTGCAAATAACTCACCAATGTGTCGCCCACAAAACAGTTAAAGACTATTTTATCTGTTCTGTGGCGTCGCCATCACAAAGACAAAAATCACTGGCACCCGTACCCTTTAAATATGTGTGCCTTTCTTTCCCGGGAGTAATTTTTCATAACAAAGTTTACTGCTCAATGAGTTTTTTAGTTTGTTTTAACGCGTTACTGGAACTGGAGCGATACAGCAAAAAAGACGCTGAAAATACACACCAGACACAGACAGACAGACTGACTTCCAATAAATGTTTTCCTTTTTTCCCAGGTCAAAGCCCTCAGCACCTCCAGAGCCTCTCAAAGACCCGCCTCCTAAGGAGCCCAAGAAGGAACAGACAAAGAACGTGTCTTTCAAGAACCACTTGGACTACACCAGCCCACCTTCTTCTAAAGCGGTTCCAGAGAAGGATCAGCTCGCCAAGCTGCCTTATGGAGGTTGGAGTGCAGAGGTAATAATCAGGAAGACAGTTATACACGTAACTCTGTTCGCCTGTCTGTTAATCTGACTCTTACAACCCTTGAACTATAGCAGCCAATACTAAACAAAATATTTTGAGTGCAGTACACGCTACCAAATAATTACTTTGAGTGCATATGAGACTATACTATCAATGCAGAAACGAATTTGTCTCTCCTGCACGGCTGCACCATTGAAGGTGCAAGTCAATGGTGCAAACGGTACAACGCGATGAAAAGTTGTCAAACTAATTCGCATGTCACAGGAACCGTCAGAGCCACCAGCTAAGGCCACTAAGACTCCAGAGCCGGCGAGAGCTGAAGCTAAGACGATACCAGCGCTGAAGACCAGCGACACTCCCACTGTCAAGTCTATACCTGCCAAGGTGCAGGAGCCTATGTACACCAAGGCAGCCACGCCGAAAGTCAATAAGGTACCTAATTTGTAAATATGTAACTAACTGCTGCCCGTGGCTACCTCCTCCTTAGTCATGTTTTTGTTCAAGGATCGATTAGCGGATGTTTGCTAAACAAAAGGCATTTCAACTGCCAAATTTTTTACCGCAGCGGCTAAGGACTGTACTCCATCAGAACTCACTTTAAAAAAATCATAATAAATACTTGCTATTAGCAGCTTTTGACCATTAAGTCAAGTATCTTTGTACAATTTTAGGAGAAACCTTTGGCTTTGTATTTAGCCTTCGTTTTTATATTTAAAGCCGAGTAAAATTAGTAAAGCTTTTCGCCCACATGATCATTTAATTTTGTCTTAATCACAGACTCCAGAACTACAAAAGAAGGTGATCAAGACGCAAGACTCCTTATCCACAAAGACCACTCCATCCAGAGACCACAAGCCTTCATCTAGGGGTCACAGGAGGATGTCCAGCGTCAGTCAGGCAGCGCTGCTGACCGACCTGATGCATGTGTCAGTGGACCAGGATGACCTGGAACCACCTCCGGGGATGGAGAGGAAAGTTATAGGTATGAGTTCTATTCCGCTTGTCATCATCTCCCGAGCCTGGGCTTTCAATTTTACTGAGTTTGCTAGATATATAACTTTGACAGTCGTTACTGGTAGTCAGAAGTTAGAAAGTCTGAACAGTCTAACCAAAGGGTGTCGTGTCGCCCAGTTTTTGGGAGTGGAGGTCTGATAGGCAGTCGCTCCACGTAAAATATTGGTACCCAGCTGAATCCAGTTTGGCTGGAAGCCGACCACAAAGTACTCTTTCTCTTCCTTTCATAGTGCTTAAACACAGGAACCACAGGTCAACCGGCCTTCTTCTTATTTTACGTTTCCAGGGCAAGAAAGAGATCCCGTGCCTATAATTAAGCCTAAAGTAGAACCCGAAGATATTCTAGACGTGGACCATGATTACTCTTCGACAGAAAGAAGAAAATCATGTAAGTAAAAGTAAAATAATTATTTCTTGGTTATACTGGTCGCTAGAGATTATCCATTTTTACCAGAAATAAGAAACATATATTGTTCGTTAATCTATCAGTCTGTGAACCAGTTTGTTGGCTTCCTTTTATCAATTTTTTAAGATTGAGGTATTTGCAAGCTTTGGTAAAGTAGTCTGGTATATATAACTCCTTTGCTTCCCCTCTGTTATGTACTTTCACGTATCTCGGTATCTGTCTTCTTGCATTAGGTTTTGGTCATCAACTACAGTTGAATCTTCTTCTCCAGGTCAAAGAAGAGACTCAGAGAAGAGAAAGAAGGAGTTCATAGTGGTGCAGAGTGACCTGTGGGACACGAACACATTCCAGTACACCTGCCAGAAGTCTCCGCCTGCAGGTGAGGCCGCAGGTGATCATGACGTCACTCTAACGTAGCAGACTAGTTGTAGAGAACTGTGTCTAACAGCAGTAGTGGTAGATGATCATTAGAACATCTGCCAGAAGTAAAGGATAGACGTAAGAAGAAGTCTGTTTTTTTTTTATTTTTATTTCGCTCATTTTTCACGCTCTAACGTCGTTAAAGTAGACGGAACGGGAGGCCAATAATAGCTGAAAAAAAAAATGAACCGCTGGACCTTAAGGCTCCACTTAATAGGTCCCAATCGCAGAAGATGGACAGCCGAGGCCTAGCCAGAAAAAGGTCGCCACCTTTTTGGCGATTAGATTAGATTACCTTAACACGTCCTACGAGGGCTAGTTCGAGAAGACGATGAAAAAAAGTGCCTGGTTATACTTGGGATGAAAAAGGTTCTAAAAATCATGTAATTTTCAATCCCTCTTTTTTTTGGGAAGTGTAATCATCAAATGACTGCTCCCGTCCTGGGTGCGGCGGGAGGGTGTGTCAGACTTTTACTGACTAAAACCCACTCATGTTCCTTCGGTTGCCCTTTATCTTCCGGGGTTTCAATCCCTCTTTGAACCGTTTTAGGTAGACGTACTTATTCCGCTTAGTTTTTTTGCCCTAATATAGCCAATTAGCCACTATACGTTTGTAGAAATGTAGAGATACATATTTTCTATAGATTCTTAAGTCAAAGGTTGCTTACAAAATTTTTCACAAAAACATGCACACTAGTTTTCAAATAATTTCTTGTTTAATTGCAGTACCAAGTCACCATCACTCTCCCATGCAGCGAAGTGTCTCGGAAAAGACCAGACAATCACAATCATCGCCTCATCATCACAGGTAACTTACGTTAGATAAGAGATGATCTTTCATCTTTAATTTAGGGCTTAAAGGTATGAGGAACAGGGTCGAAAGTTAGTTATCTTCCATTGAAAAGATAGGGTTCTCTGATCACACGTGCTTTCTGGTGGGCTACACCTGACGGTTGTTGTCGGGACTTGAATTACGCGCTGTAGGATTAGTCGCAGGAAGTTCTCATCATAATACTGGTTGGGTTTGAACAGAGTGTGTAATTCCTCATTCTCCTCCTCCATTAAAAAGTAAGATCTAGAAGTAGGATATTCAAACCAAGGATGTTTTGTCTGGTGGGTTACTGACATAGTGGTGCTCGGGATTTTCAATATTTGCTAATTTCGCGTTAACCTTGATTGCTCTGTGTAGAATGAGAATTCTAGGGGGTGTATCCCATCTGGCCCGGTGACTTGGCCCGGTGCCGGGCCACATGGGACAAAAAAGTTTTAACTGGCCCGGTGATATGTTTACCGGGCCAGATGATACAAATCATGTGCCATCGTCCCCGGTAAGGGGCGAAAAGAGGATACGCCTCGTAATTTGTGAAATACTAACTATATGCATCTATGAAAGGGATTGAACTTATAAATCAAACCGCTTAGTAATAATCACTTTTTATTGCGGATAACGCGATATATAAACTTGTGTCATAAATCTCAACTTGAAATAGAGTTCCTATAAGCAGATTTTTTGAATTTGAACATATTAGTTAACTTCGATAATTTCGAATTCTCTAAAGCATTTTTTCTAAAAAATGACCGACGGTTATTTGACCGGTCATGAGCTCCATGGTTGTCTCCTGAATAAAGTCTTTGCGAAGCATGGCCTTCTTTGAATGGCGTCGAGTACTTGGTATCTTATTTGCAATTTGCACTTATCTTGTTTTGTTAAAAGAGGCGTCAGTATAAAGCGCTTTTAAAATGTCGATCATATTGGGCTGCTATTTTTTAATTGTTTTGTTAAGTTTACTGTGCCACGCTTCCAGTGCATTTGTCGTACGGTGGCGTTGTCCGAAATCGCACCACACGTTTATAAAATCATCACGCAACCATGGTTTTAACATAAAATAACGAAATATCTTGCTGTTTCCATCATCAGGACTTTGAGCAGCCACATACCACCAGTCGCTTTTGTGGGAGAAGGGGTAGTACAGCACTGAGGGCTACTTGTGTACGGGTGGTTTTTAACTTAGTTGTAACTCCTTCCCTTTCTTTTTGTTTCATGTGTAAAATGATTAATAAACGTTACTGTTCAACAGTGGGCTCAAAAAAAATGTCTCTTTTATATAGCACACCATTCTGCCCTTCGCGCGAAAAAGGAACAACGGCAGAATGCGTTAGAGAATTCTGAAATTATCGAAGTTAATATGTTCAAATTCAAAAATCTGCTTACAGGAAGTCTATTTCAAGTTGAGATTTATGACACAAGTTGATTTATCGCGTTATTCACAATAAAGAGTGATTATTACTAAGCGGTTTGATTTATAAGTTCAATCCCTTTCATAGATGCATATAGTTAGTATTTTACAAATTACGAGGCGTATCCTCTTTTCGCCCCTTACCGGGGACGATGGCACTTGATTTGTATCATCTGGCCCGGTAAACATATCACCGAGCCAGTTAAAACTTTTTTTTCCCATGTGGCCCGGCACCGGGCCACGTCACCGAGCCGGATGGGATACACTCGTTCTAGGTTGTTGTTCACATGTTGGGCAATAAAATCAATTTATTAAAGTTTCCATCACAAACTAATCCCTTTTGATTTCAGGGAAACCGACACAAGAAGTATGGAAAGAAGAGCTTCTAATGCTTCTCTAAATTACGGTAAACCTCATCTTTTCCACATTACTAGTTATCATTCTAATATGAACCATACTGATTTAGACTTCAAACTTTTTTTAGCAGGCACTGGGACTGGCACGAGAGGAGGTACTCCTGAGGGATACCGGGAAGCAGAAACCCTTAGAATGACAGATAGGTTATCCAAGGTATTTACATTTACCATTACTAATGTATTATCTCTTCTCATCTTCTATATTCTGAGCTAGAGTACCATGGCCCAATACCACATAAGCTTAGCTGGTTTTTGAAGGACGAAAGTGATTTTTGAAAGAAAAAACTAACATTTGCTATTGTAATGGATCAAATGTCATCATCATCTCCGTAGCCTTTTCCAACCGTGTTGGGGTCGGCTTTCGTGGAGCGACTGCCTATCTGACCTCCACAACCCAGTAACTGGGCGACCCGATACCTCTTGGTTAGACTGGTCAGTTTCTGGCTAACCAGTAACGACTGTCAAAGTTCTACGAATGACAACCGGGACCAACGGCTTTACGTGCTTTCCGAGGCACGGGATGTCAGTGATGTCCAAGATAAACTTTAGAAAGTACATATGAATAGAAAAAGTCACATTGGTACTTGCCCGGAATCGAACCCACAACCTCTTACACACGAGGCGGGCGCCTTATCCACTGGGCTATCACGACACATCAAATCAAATGTCATGTACTACTAAAAGGCCAAGAAGCTCATATTTTTTTATTTCCCTTCAGCGCCGAGGGTCTGAGTTCCCGCAGCCTGTCAGCACACCTCCGCAGCAGAGTCAAACCAAACGAAGACAGTCTGCAGCTCAAGTACGTGTAAAAAGCGTTAAAATGCATATTTAATTTTTATTAGGCCCTGTGTGTTTTAATTAAAATTTAACATTTGTCTAATTTAAAGCAAAGTAAGTTCTAAATGCTTTCTTTTCTGATAAAGCTTAATATTTAAATGAAATCTGAAATGTCCTGAATTAAACATCATCCACTTCCATCCCTAGGTGAAGCCATATCACGAAGAAAGAATAGAAGAGCGATCCAAAACCAAATCAGAGTCCACGCCCAGAAGACATGACGACATACCTCGAAAGCCTATGCCAGAACCTGTTCCTGAAACAGAGACCTGGAAACCAGACCCTGATACCATCAGGGTGGTGAAAACCCAGGATTCGCCAGCGAAAAGGTTAAGGCAAGAAGCTGAGCCGTTGAAGAGGGCTAAGGGCGTTGGAGATTCGCCAAGACTGACGCAAGCCAGCCACCAGCCGAGGCCTGATCATCATAAGAGTAGTCCTAATGTAGCTTCGAGGCATAAAACGGGTGAGTGGACCCTTTTTTATTACAACTTGCCTACGTTCATACCTACTCCGGCTAACCTTATAATGAAGTATAAAAACGTGATTCCTACTTATCTTTCTCTAATAGATTCGCTAACTTGATGAACTAGTTTATAGTTTGAAAGCACCTAAGAATCTAACTTTTCTCACTATTCTTTTCTGAGATTCTTCTAAATAATGATTTTTATATAAATTGCTTTACCATGATTACCTAAAAACTTGTCGCGTATTGTCCTCATCAGTTGATCATGAGCCCAATAATGTAGTCGGCAACCTACCCTTTTAATAAAATAAACAAAACAATTGTCTTCTTCTTTTTTTCCAGATTCACCAAACAAAAGGGAAGACAGAAAATCAACAGGATACCGAGGCGACTCGAAGCGACAGGACTCGGTAGACACGCGTAAGATGTACACGGCTAGCTCGGAGTCTGAACTCTTTGAGTGCGCCATCTTGCCGATCTTCCACAAACTCCTCACGGAACGGCACAAGAGCCAACCACATGGACTAAATCTCAGCTACGGAGTCAGCTGTCCCAATATATCAATCAAATGCGATATAGTTGAGTATTTGTAAGGCCACAGACACGTCGAATGAAGTGAAGAAACTGGCAGTGTTTAAAGTGACAGTGAAACAAAGAAATGAAACGGCCAAATAGTATTGTTTTGAAGAAAAATTGTGTCGTGTTTCTTTACAAGATTAATTTTCGTGGCTGTAGAATTTAGCCTGCTGGACTCCTGAATTTGAAAGATATTTAGTTGAAATCAATCCGATCAAAATTATGAATTTCCCGCCTAATGGCTGTAGGTAGAAGGAGTGGAGGGAGTAGCATAGCAGTAGAGGGATAGGTAAAATAACAGCCTGTTCCTAATATTTTGGAGCAGGGTAGTAAATACTAGCAACTGCTACCTGTTATTTTATGAAATTGTAACGTCTAAGAAAACACATTTTGATCAATTTCGATTGTATATTTGGCCTCAAAATTGTCTCAATATGTTAGTTTGATTGTAAATTTGGTCTTATTGTTTCAATATTTTGTCAGGTATTAGTAAAGTTGATGTGTCAGATGGTAGTCAAGATTCTAAATAAATAATACTAGATGTAAAAAAATCATCGACAAGTTCGCTCACGGGTCTTTATAGTAAAATGTAAAAAATATCGAAAGTATTAAATTTTTATCATCGAATAAGTGTAAAAAGATTTAGTGAAAATGCACAGCAGGATCTGTTAACGCACAACATTGGTTACCCACTGTTGGGTTAACTCCCCGATTCTCTTTATTTGTGATAATCCTAGTCAAATTAGTTGTTAGATTTTGAATGTGTTCATTTGTTTATAAATTTTATCTAATTTGTAGGCATTACTATTTACAAGAAAGTCGGTTATTCCATCAGATGTTCAATTAATGACCTACATTGTTAACGTTATTATTATAATGAAGGTTTAACCGATTGATATATTATTTTCCCTAATGTTTAAGAAAGAAAATCTTGTCTATTTGCACGTAATTTTAAAGACTTGATAATTTATAAGATTAAAATATATATACCTAATGTAATAAATGATTTGATTACAGAAGTGTTTGTTTTTTAATTTATTCAATTTCAATCATCTTCTTATCATAGCACAGATAGCATTTCTTTTACCACGGATTCTATAAACAATAACGTGCATATGAATTAAGGTGAAGGTAAGTAAAAAAATACAGTAGGTAAGCATAAATGAATTTCATCCATACTAATATTATAAATGGGAAAGTGTGTCTGTCTGTCTGTCTGTCTGTCTGTCTGTCTGTCTGTTTGTCTTTCTTTCACGGCAAAACGGAGCGATGAATTGACGTGATTTTTTGAGTGGAGATAGTTGAAGGGATGGAGAGTAACATAGGCCACTTTTTGTCTCATTCTAACGCGAGCGAAGCCACGGGCAAAAGCTAGTGAGTGTATAAATGGAAGTACCTACTTATGATAAAATATTATGATCCTGAATCCCAATTGGATTCTTGTTGGATTTTTTCTTTCCATCGCTCTATTAAAAAGTATCTGTATTATTATAAACCTTCACGTAAAACACTGGTATCCAGCTAAATTCGGTTAGGCTGGAAGCCGACCCCAACATAGTTGAGTAAAGGCTGGGGAGATGATGATGATGATGTTCTTATAAACCTTACAATTTATTTATTTATTGCACACACGTTAATTAAACCTGTTACTATTTACGACGTTTACGCAACATAAAATTGAAGGATAAGTAATTTAGGAAGCAACACTAGCTTAATCCTTCAAAGAAAAGTGACATTTCACTGTTATTTCACTACACTATTAAAATCAACAAGACAACAACACCATACATTCGCGTATTCGTGCACACGCCTAGTGGTCGGCCGTGGCGCAACACTAGCCGTCAGTATTTTTCGGTCGCGTATCTCGTTCGGTTGTGTTATTTTTATTTTGTGATTTTTTTGTGAGATCATCGTTACTTGTGTTTATTATCTAATGTAATTAAGTGTCAGACTTAAAAATACAAAATGCCGGTGTTTCACACGAAGATTATTGAGAGTATTTTGGAGCCAGTTGCTCAACAGGTGAGCTTTAACATTAACCCTATATTATTTAAAGAAAAACCTTTCTAGTTTACTATGTAGGTGTAAGATTCGAAGATTATTGTTTACAGCGGTCGTTTACTACAATATTATCGGTGTATTATGTCATAGCGGTGATTAACGAAGGAGGTATGCGATGGAAATCACTTTATTTGGTCGCGAGTCAGTCGCCAGACGGCCTTTTTGGTTGGTTTAGCGGGCGACCAGGGTGTCGTACATCGTGTTATGTTGGTTAACCTTGGCTGGCGAGAAGTGTGAAGTGATTCAGTTGTTGCTATTCTGTTTTTGAATGTTAACTCAGTAATTAGAATTAATTAAAGTGTGATGAATTAGTTTTAGATCACATTTTATGACACATTCTGCTTTGCAAAGACCTAAAGACCTTGGATTGGTAGTATAGACATAATCTTCAGTTAGTTATATCTAATTTGTATTTGTTAAGAAGGTCTTTTTCATTATTTAACAAGATCTTGCACTCTTCAGGCATCCCTTATTGGCTATAAAAAAACAAACAATCAATATATTGGTGACATCTTAATGATGTTAGGAAGGTCTTTTTCAATATTTAACAAGATCTTGCACTCTTCAGGCATCCCTTATTGGCTATAAAAAAACAAACAATCAATATATTGGTGACATCTTAATGACTGGCCTAAAACCCCAAGTTGTCTCACTGACCAGCTCCAGACGCAGTAAACTTCCATTTGAAACACAAAATATTTTTTTAGCTTTTCAAAAAATCACACAGCTGTTTACAAATTCTTATATTAATAAAATAACTCACTGCTGACCATTTCTTAGAAATAGTGACCCATACAACTACCATAAGCATTTATTTTTAAAGATAAAATGACTCATTACTCCATTAATGAGTGGACCAAACCACATGATCTAGAGAAAAACAATTAAATTGATATTATTGTTATTGTAAGTCTTAAAACAAATATCATAATGGTCTTACTCGACGTCTCGTCACCTGTTTTCAATAAACTATTCTGAGTAACAAAACAGGTTTAAAGGTCATCGTTGAGCCATGTTTCTGAGCTTATTCTTTACATTTGTTACTTTAAATGTTGAGTTTTACAATTGAAACTTATTAATCCTTTGAACACACGTGATTTGAGACATAATAGACAATAGCAGCCCGACAGCCGGCTGTCGGTTGGTTGTTGAAAGGTTAAATATTGATAAACCGTATCTGGTTGTTTAAACGGAATCCTTTCTAGAAAAATGTTAATAATGAGACGTTCTTAGAAGAGTCTATCTGAAATTTTGCAAAAATATGAACCTCTTACTGTTTTTGTCATTCTGAATGTGCCTGATAATCATTCTAAAAGTTTGTACAAGTGAACACACATGATTTAAGACACAATAGAAAGACAATAGCAACCCGTCAAACGGCTGTCGATTGGTTGTCAAGAGTTTAATAATATTAACACAATTAAATCTCCAAAAAATAACTATGTAGTATTAACTTTGTATCATTTGTATGTTTGTTTTTACTTCAATCGTCACTCACAGACAAAGTAACAAAATCTTTATTTTTCTATGAAATAGAGTTTATTATTTACTAGTGACCAGCCCCAGCTTTACACAGGTGTTTCAAATCCATACTAATATTATAAATGCGAAAGGAGCTCTGTCTGTCCCTTCTTCACGTCTAATTTACTGAACCGATGTCGAGTACGACGAAGTCGCGGGCAAAAGCTAGTCTTTGATAATCCCTACTAAATATGCACATATTATTATAAATCTTCCTCTTGAATCACTCTATCCTGAAAAAAAACTGCACCTAAATCCATTGCATACTTTTAAAAATCAAACCATACATAGGGACAGACATACAGCGGTAAGCGACTTTGTTTTATATACTATGTAGTGATTAGGTAATTCTAGTACAGTACAGTTAAATCAGTAAACAGAAGTACCGAGATATAATTTCAAAGCCAGTAAGTATGCATTTGCTCACTTATCATAATGATTGTTTATTTAAGACAAGTAAATAAGTCAGAATTTATCAAAAGTCAAGGTGAGAACTGCAAGGTTTTTTCGCGAACAATAATATTGAGGCATGAGTGTTGGTATAAACTACACACACATGGGGTCTATGAAGTATTTTTTTTATTATTATGTGCACTTGTGAGTATCCCACTCTATTGATAATAAAATTGGAATTTTTCTGTATAACTCTATCTTATTTCAGTTAGTATTATTGTTTTACTAAAAAAACATAAAAAAAATCTGTTAAACAAACCTATATTGAATTGTTTGGTCACTCAGATTTACCTATATCTTTTTGCAGTAAAACCACAGATTAATAAATAGTTACTACGTAACAGATACTTCACTCCAATACAAAAACCAAAATACCTACGCTATAATAGCCTACAAAATCATAATAATAATACCAGTTGTTTGCAGCAAGGAGAAATGTACCATAAGTACGCACTTAGAGAGTTGAGATTCTTTTGCCCGCCGCGCGACTTACGTGTGTGCGTGTCGTCCAGCAAATCTGCTAGGGTTATACGTATGATGATAATGGTAATAAAACGAATGTTTTAAGAAAAACAATTATTTTTTTAATTATTGATCAAATATTTTTTTAGTTTGATAAAATGACTGATGCATATTTTTCGTTCCTTGAATTCCCGACTTATATATTTTAGTGTCGAAAATATCCAAAACCGCGTGAATAATTTTAATAAATAATCAAAAGGGAAACAGGAGAATTAGGAAACAGGGGAATTGGACAATAATCACGCAATAATTACGTGGTTTCGGCATTTTGATAGTCAGCGCTGTACCCGTGACGCGCGAGCACTCAGCCGGGCGCGCGACAGCCCGGTGTTCGTTGTATCGTCGACGATACGCGAAGCGGTAGGCATAAAACGCGTGGCCTTGAGCGAGTGACGGACGCCTGGTAAAACCTCTGACCCAGGAATTATATGGACGCGGCATACCTACAAAAAAAACGTGTATACCTACACTTTACTGAGAGGATAAAATGGCGGCTAATAGAGTAGCCCCTCGATCGATAGTTCTGTAAAATAACATCGACAAAAGATTGTGAGAATGTTTTCTTAGTTTCACGTACTGGCGAAAAATACCTCAAGTTTTGTAACTTCAGTCTTTCATAAATAAGTTGTTTGTTCGTCCTTCTTTCACGGCTAAACCGTGGACCCCTTTATATAATAAGTCTATACCTCTTTCTATTAGATTCTATGCTGCTTGTGGGCCTACATTTTGAAAAGTATAAGATTTTACTTATTGACACCCTGTTCATTTAATTTGATAAGGTTTTACGGCCAATTGTACAGCGGTTCAAATTGATCTTCCATTGTATAATACAATCAGGGAAAAGCCAAGGGTACACAAAAAAAAGGGGTCCATAAAGATGTTTCTAATCTAAAGATGTAAATTAATTAAAATATAATATTTTTTACTAATAAAGAAACATTTCCTTTATTGATATGGTGTAAATCGAAAATCTGTGTTCTTTTTTTGGCAAGCAGGAAATTGAACGGTGTTAACTAAATTAATAACCGGCCAAGAGCGTGTCGGATCACATTCAATGTAGGGATCCGTCGTTTCCTTTCCGTCACATTAAATATTCCCACGTATGAGTTCAAAATAATTTTCCTAGAAAGTCTTTATAAAGTTCTACTTTTCAGATTTTTTAAACTTAAGGTTCAAAAATTGGGGGTGGACACATTTATTTTTTACTTTTGAAGCGATTATTTCCGAAATGATTGACATTATCATCATCATTATTTTAGTAAACATATTCATTTCTAAATACCTATCAAACATTATATCACACGTTAGGGTTGAAATAAAAAAAAAAGACTTCCCACTTTACATGTACCCTAATAAAACATTTTTTCCAATTTTTACCAAATTTCAGCTTTCTAGTGCTAACGGTCACAGAGATTAAGCGAGGACGGACAGACAGACAGATAGACAGACGGACAAAGGGTTGGGGTCTGGTGTTTAACAAATAAAACAAAAAATGTTGGAAAAACAAAAAAAAAATTTTAATCAATATTTAGTATTGCCTTCCCTAGCTTTATTTACAGCCTGCAGCCTGTTTTTCATCGACCTTATTAATTTTTTGACGGCTCTTGAGGAATGCCGTGCCAATCCTTTAAATCTTTGACAATGTTAGTAATGTTACTAAATTGAGCCTTTTTTTTTGTCTGTCTTTGAACCTTCTCATTAAGTCTCTTTATCTTCTTAGACTGTTTTTGACATATGTACTTTAATTTCTTTATCATTTTAGATGTGTTTAAAATCTGAAATCAAATAATTAAGTTTTAATAGATATTGAAGACAAGTGAGAGATATCTCCCACGCAGTCAATTTAGTTGATGAGGTGACTTTTATCACTGAGATAAATTCAAAAATAATGATGACAAGAAAAACTGAAGCTCCGCTACGGCAGATTTATCGGTATGATTATACCGATAAATCTGCCGTAGCGGAGGTGGTAGCCGAGGTATTAGCTGCAAAATCTGGCGCACCTGAGGTGCTAGCGCCTAAATCTGGCACATCGGAGGCGCTAGTGGCCAAATATGGCGCAGCGGAAGTGCTGGTGACTATATCTAGCATAGGGGTTGTGCTACAGGCTAAATCTATGCCACTCCTCTTTAGAATTTCTCCAGGCTGTCGGTGTGCCTATGATAGGCACACCAACAGCTTTAACCTGAAAAACCTCTCTTTATTAGTAAAATAAATAATAATCCAAATAGAAAAAAAATACAAAAAAAAATTATAACTTCAAAAACAGTATTTTGATCTTTATTACAAAAATGTTTTTATTACAAAAAAAAAATACCTTATTAGGAGCACCACATCCAGATAACGATTGTGAGTTTGTTACATTTGTATCATTTTCAAGTAGAATTCCAAACATGTTTGATTCAATGGCAGGCTGTAAACAAGAATTAAAACAATTAGTATATTGATGTTTCTTGATTTTGTTAAAAGGATTTTAATTAATCTAAAGATCAAATTTATAACACACAATGTTACTTACCAATAAGGTTCGTGTAGGTAAAGCATCGTCACGCAATGTTACTTTATTCAGTGTCCGGTTGAAACATGATTCTTTAAAGTGAAGAGAACAAATATGAATTGTTTTTGTTGGCATCTTTAAATTTTCAACACCAATTGTTTCCAGCCAATTTTTCTTTTTTTCATTATTAGCCGGCAGCCTTAAAAGTAAAATAAAACAAATAAAAAACCATAATATAGCATTTAAAAAACCATAATATAGCATTTAAAAAACCATAATACAGCATTATCGATAAATATAAAAATGTGTAATGCACTACTCTATCCCTTCAATAGCAAGAAAATGATTTCATGAAATACATGTTGAAAATGAAAGCAAAAGGGAAATTATGAAGGCTTTACTGTTCAAACTATTCAACAAATGCAGAACCTTTTGTTTAATAACGAAATCTAAAGATATTTCAAACAAAATTAAGTACGTACTGGTGCAAAGTTATTTTTGGGTGATTTCTGCTTCTTTTGATGCCACATCCGATTATATTGCAATTGGGCATCTTGCTATATACAATTTCTATTATAGAACCGAGTTCGAACACAATAACACAGCAAATTACTTAAAAAATCACAATTTTTATCCAGAGCTCAAGAGCATTTGACAGTTGACGTACCAAACTTGTTTACTAAACAGCGAGAGGATAAAATGGCGACTGGCCGCAAATAGGTATTTTAATGACGTTAGGAACTAAGAGTTGCCATCATAGTAACTCTCAAAAACATTGTTATCCTTTTTCACTTATGCAAAATTAAGAGAGTTAAAAAGAGATGGCAGTATTTTTATGATGTTGGCGTCGAGAAGCCACTATATTTGTATAACTGCTGTTTCTATAGTCAAACATTTCAGGTCTATATAATTCAAAGGTCTTTGAGTAAAACCAGGCGTCCGTCACTCGCTCAAGGCCACGCGTTTTATGCCTACCACTTCGCGTATCGTCGACGATACAACGAACAACGGGCTGTCGCGCGCCCGGCTGAGTGCTCGCGCGTCACGGGTACAGCGCTGACTATCAAAATGTCGAAACCACGTAAATTGCCTGATTATTGTGCAATTCCCCTGTTTCCCAATTCTCCTGTTTCCCTTTTGATTATTTATTAAAATTATTCACGCGGTTTTGGATATTTTCGACACTAAAATATAATAGTCGGGAATTCAAGGAACGAAAAATATGCATCAGTCAATTTATCAAACTAAAAAATATTTGATCAACAAATAAAATATTAATAGTTTTTCTAAAACATTCGTTTTATTACCATTGTCATCATACGTATAACCCTAGCAGATTTGCTGGACGACACCCACACACGTTAGTCGCGCGGCGGGCAAAAGAATCTCAACTCTCTTTGTGCGTACTTATGGTACATTTCTCCTTGCTGCAAACAACTGGTATTATTATTATGATTTTGTAGGCTATTATAGCGTAGGTATTTTGGTTTTTGTATTGGAGTGAAGTATCTGTTACGTAGTAACTATTTATTAATCTGTGGTAAAACCTACATCATTTTAAAATAGATAATTGAGGACAAATTAGCAACCTGGTTTCATTCAATTTTGAGTTCTGACACAAGGAATAATAGTGACTTCTTTCACTAGGAATTATTTGTGATTGAGATGACTTATTATTTATGACTTATGTTTATTCATCTAGACCATGGGTTCTCAACGTGGGCGATAACGCAGCCATGTGGGCATTCGAGACTTTTGAGGGGGCAGTAGAAGACCCAGAGAAAATTAGGGGGCATCGAGATGGCTCAGAGAGGCGTGGGTAGATTAAAAAATATAGTCTAAAATGGCAAAAAAAGAAAATGGGGGGCTCTAGAAAAAAACATATTCTCAAAGAAAGAGAAACTATGATCTAGACTTTAACATTATTATACTCTACTGTTTTATAATCTGAGATTATACCTACTCTAATTACATTCTCTTCTTTACTTACATTACATTATGTTATACATATTATTAACATCCTTAGAAACTTGCTAAAATAAAAACAGTCTGTTTTAAATCTAGTCTAATTTAAAAATGTTGCACTAGTCAGACTTTAAACAAACAACACAGCATGCAGCCGTTGTTGTGTAGGATCAGTTTGTTATGTTTAGTCTTTTCTTATGATATTTTGAGGACAGAAAAATCTTTAACTAAAAGATCATTCTGAAATTATTGTTCAAATTGGAATTTATTAAAAATATCATTTATTAAATTAAGTGCAACTATTTTATGTTTGCATGTACTTTTTGTAACAAAATAAACTTTTTATCTGTGTTTGTTTTGGCTGAAAGGAGTTTGACGAGGCTTTACAGGAACATAACTGTTGATACTTACAAGAAATAATTTAGTTAATCTATTAAAAAATAAAATAAAGAGCAAATAACCCTAATACAGTTTGTTTAACATTACAATCGTGTTCATTTACTAAAGAATGTCAATGATTCAATTGATTTAAGACGATTTATTAGTCATCGCATTTACGACCTGGCGTAGTTCAAAAGTCTCCAATTGGAAATTTCCGAATGCGGGTAATTGTGAACAATAACGACGGCAATAACTTCAATAACTCTCTGTACATGTTGAAGGGTACAGTCTGAAATCCTATTTGTCAACATCAATGAATCTTCCCCTATATCACAAGATTAACTTTTTTCCACAAATCACATCAGAAAGATCAGCAGAGGAGTAAGAAAAATATGCTTTCCACTTCCCTCCTTGTCAAGCAGGAGACAGAACAGAACTAGGCCAATAGGCACAAAGGGTACACTTTACACATGAAGCAGACAAGCAGACAACCAGTGGTTGTATAGTCTTTGACTTTACAATTACAATCGCTAATAGTCACAGAAAGCGCCGTTAAATCGTTTTACGTCACGTCTTAAACATTATTCATTTATTAAGGGTCTTCAACAAAACATGCACACAAATCATGACTTAAACACATTGTATTACTTTGGTGTACTTCTTTACTAAGATCATAATAAATCCATAATATAGACGCGACGACGACGCTAGTAATTTTAAATGTCATAAGAGGAAAGCAAGCGTAAAGGCAAGTGTATTCTCTTTGACATTTAATTATGCAAACGTCGATATATGACGGTAAAGAATCACCTTTCGACAAGCAGATGAAAGGAATTAATTAGGTGTTCCGCCTATGCCTATATGGATCATTGACTATGAAGATCATAGCACAAACTGATACTATCTACTCCATTCAGTCAGTGTCTAATGCAGTCAGCTTGTCATTATTCATATCTCAGACCGAATTCCGGTCACCACGACCAATCGGAGTTGAGATTAGCTAAGTGCGAAGGAGATTTTATAGTGCATGATTGTGTATGCAATCAGGTACACAAACTAGGGACGGTAATCCGACACGATTGGGTATAGATTAGGGTCCGGTTACAGAGCCAGTGCCGAGACACGGGAGTGCTACACCAACAACTACCAGACTCGGACAAGACACAGAATGAAATTCCCAATTAAACCCTGTAGCAGTTTTTCTCCGAACTGGGAAATCGGACCCAGGATCACGTGAAACCAATTGGACAATCAACCATTTACGGTTAAGCCACATATTATTATTAGTGTACTAGAAAAAACTTTTTTTCAAAAAAATAATAACCGCCTTCAAAAACTAAAAACCCAAAAATAACTAAAATTTCGGAAGTCGGTGGCAACACAAATTGACTGGCAGAACAGAAGCCACCGACTTCCGAAATTTTAGTTATTTTTGGGTTTTTAGTTTTTGAAGGCGGTTATTATTTTTTTGAAAAAAAAGTTTTTTTAAGTTATATTTATAGACTATTTTAACTCCATATTGATGTCAAAGAGTGGAGTCTCCGATCACAGGCATATCTTACTTATGGCCGAATACTCAAGTACTAAGTTTTTATTTATTACTTTTTAGTGTCGACTCCCAATGTAGATATAGAAACTTGAAGAAAAAACACACATCGTCTATGAATATTTCGTCATTTTTTTTTGTTCTTGGTGAATTTTTCGAGAACCACTGAACCGATCGCCACAAAATTTATATGGGACCACCCCTGAATCATGACTTATCAAACAAAAAAAGAACCATCAAAATTCGTTTACAATTGACGGAGATATCGTGTAACAAACATACAAAAAAAAAAAAAAAGAACATACAGACGAATTGAGAACCTCCTCCTTTTTTGAAGTCGGTTAAAAAGAGTAACCCGTTCCCGAGCCTATATAGTAAGACCCTGACAAGGTTGTAAGAGTTGTAAGTGTAGAGAAAATTCAATAAAACGCAAACATTTAAATGTGTAAAGATGCGTGTAATTGGCCATGACACTGACAGGCACGAGAAATACAACTCGTGAAGAATAAAATGTATATGACTATATCTTGGGCAATTTTATGCCAAGGCTGGTCATGTACATGTTGTCTTTCACCTTATTTATAAGTTTTAGCCATAAAATTAACGATTTACGATATTAAGAGCCCATTAATGGCACCAGCTGTATAAATGAAATCATTATATAGAACAATGCTTCATAAAGAGATGTGAACCGTGAAATCCTGGGTTCGATGACTGACATTGTATTTTAGACAGGTTTTGCATATTGTCACACTTCTTATTTGCATATTGATTTGTTGATACACAGAGTTATTTAATCCTTTCTAAGTTTATGTACCTTGAGACAAAGACACAAAAATCAGGATTTTGTTTGCTATGTCTAGCTGCTCAAAATGAACACATATAAGGCTATATGATTGAGATTTCGCACATAATCGACGTTCTCTATGGGAATTTTTTTTTTTTGGTGAGTGGGAAATCATCCAATGACTGCTCCCGTCCTGGGTGCGGCGGGAGGGCGTGTCAGACTCTTACTGACTAAACCCACTCAACCCACTCATGTTCCTTCGATTGCCCTTTATGTTCCAGGGTCACGGTAACTATTATAAACATTCCGCAACCCCGGCAGGCGTTGGCCCTGTTGAGCCCCTTCCTGTGCTGACTCCTTCTCTTTAACGGAGCTGAAAAAGTGTAGTCCTAAGTTCGCATTTGCACTTTTATGTGGTGAAATGGTCGGCCACGATTTTTTCGGCTCCGTTAATATGCCGTTATGGCCATAGAACACAACCTAATGCCCTAGGCATTCTCTACCAGTCAACCAAGGAGCTAACTCTCCGTCTTAAACATACTAAGTCCATGATATCGATCGTAAGCCCGTGCATAATATTGATCGTTGCAATATTAAATGTCATAAGGGCTTGTCCTAGTTGTCCCCTCCCAATCCTTGTGATATTTGCCATCGTTAATTTTGTTGGGTAAGGAGAAATGTCCTTTATGGGGTTTGGAGAGGAACCGTGAATAGCAAGCTACGTATATTAACCGAGTTTCACACAGGAAAACATTAGATTGAATATATAAAAGACTGGCCACCAAAACCTTGCATGATCTTTGGACATGGCAAGGAACATTTTCAGTAAAATTTCCGAGGTAGGGAAGAATCAAGAATGAAAATCCTAACACAGGATAAAACGTGATCTTGGCAGATTGTTCTGTAAAAGCATTGCTGAATTTAGACGAGGTGCAGATGAGATGAGCTGTCTGTCATGCAAGCTACGGTCCTACGGTTGACTGTTGGACTCAAACTCACTTTACATAAATTCACTGAGGATGTCTACTAAATAGCTGGTTGACTAAATAATATTGCTGAGCCTTAATTCATGATTCCCACGAAAATGTATCAACCAATTGGAGAAGATTGTCTATCCCACGTCTATTCCCATATATACAATAAATTAATGATTATTAAGTACTCTTAATTAAAATCAAACGAGTTTGTAGATGACTACGACCTCAAAACAATATGCCACAATAATTCTTTTGACATTTGTCGCCTAGCCTGTATTTGGGCGCAGCTACCATTACTTCGGTGTCTAATGGGCCAAAAAAACTAGGTTTTGTCGACACGAAAGGCCATAAAAAGGCCATAAACCAGGGAAATTATCTACTGTATAAATTCCACAAAATGTGAAAGTAATTCTGTCTATCTGTTATAATTTCATAGCAAAACCATGTATTTATTATCAAGGTATGATAATAAACTATTTATCATTCCGCTACTTCATCTGAATCCGCAATAACCGACATACACGCAAAGTCGCGGGCTAAGTTAGTCATATTTGCGTGTTGTAGAGTACTCTTTCGTGTTACTGTACTCCGTGTTTTAATTTATTATTTACACTATAATACTTAAAACAATACTATACCAGTATGACCTTTGCTTTTATAAAAGATCCTTTTAAATTATGCCTAGCTGCGCTAACGTTATAGGGTATATTCGCATTACACACCCTGTGTCGTAAATGTCGGTGAATTATTAAACATGATACAAAATTTAGAAGTATGAAGACTCACACGTTTGGGCTTGAAACAAAATTAAATATGTAGACGAAATGGTTTCAATAGTTGTCATTATAGATATAGCGGTCGCTCTATCGTTTCGAACTTTAGTATTAACTAGCTTTCGCCCGTGGCTTCGCCCGCGTGGATGTTGAACTTCCGTCTACTATTTTTTCCCCTTAGGGGTGGAATTTATCAAACTCCTTTCGTAGCGGATGCCTACGTCATAACATCTACCAGCATGCCAAATTTCAGCCCGATCCGTGCACGTGCAGTGGTTTAGGCTGTGCGTTGATAGTCGTCACCTTTGAGTTATATATATTTCGATATAGAGTATCAAATGAAAACCCAACTAATAATAGTAAGTATTCGAGCATGCTAAGCTAATAATTGAATTTATAATTTGGATAAAATATCAGGACATAGGTTACATTTTGCGTCTCGATTTCGTCTGCTCAAACCCGGCAACCACAACAAAAGGAGCTAGTCACTTACAAAAGCCTCATATCTACCAAAGCCCTAAGACAATCAACGATGGTTATCAGAAAGTTGAAGAGTTTAACTGTGATCCATCATATTTGCCGCCCACGTGCAGCTAATTAGGGCAGGTGCGCAACCTCGCCCGTATCCGCCGCTATTTCTGCCATGGGACTCTGGGCTCGGCCCTACCGGACTAATGGTCACGCCAAGGTCGTCTTGGCTGTATACTGCTGTTCCCCACTGGAAATAGATTTTTTGTAGGTCTTTGTTTTGTGGCGTTATAGTTTATACTGGACTACAATAGTCGGATTTGGAAAGAGAGAGGTCTACCTAGGCTAGGAGAGCATTTCGTTTAATTTCTTAAACCCTTTCTATATTCCGGAGGTTAAAAAGAAAATCGTTGGTAAAGGTGTGGTTTCCAGATCTTAAAATTAATCATAATTTTATGACATGTTCTACAATCTTGTTTTAGAACATTTCATAAGGTAAATTCTATGATCCGGCCATTACATGTTCAAAGAGGTTTACTTCGTTAAAGAGTACATGAGGATCGACCCATTACTGTGATCTTACACCGGAATAGGTCGATCTAATTGACATGACACTTCAACTCTTACACATAAATTGTTTGTATAAAATGCAACCACTAAAAAAACCAGATGTATCCTGCTGACTGCAAGTTTATCACAGGTCTTCATTCAACTTATGGTTGCTACACTTGCAAGCCAAATTAGAGCGTGTTTCCTCAGATCAAACACTTTACATTTTACAAAAATAGCGAAGAGTTTTGAAATCCGACGCAGGCGCCGGTTTCGCAATAAATTATCCCATCTAAGAGTGCTGCTGCAGTATTGAGAGCGAGAACAATTTACAATATTATGCTTGCTTACATATTGTATAAAATTACTCTGCTGGTTAGCAGCCTGGATAAATTACTGTGCTGGCCTGAAAATCTTGAAATAACAATGTAGCTGTAACCTGTTATACCTTGCGCATTACTGTTGAAGTAAATCTGATAAGTACTATGAAAAGGTCTACTTAAATATTTACCTTTCCATATTAGATATATTTTTCACCGGAAAGAATTTTCGACGGCTTTCAAACTCTCATCGTTTTAAGGAATGTTTATAATATTAAAATTGCGTCAACCATCGATCTTTTTAACCGATTTCTGAAAAAAGGAGGAGGTTCTCAATTCGAATGTTTGTATGTTTTTTTTTAATGTTTGTTCGCGCATATCTCCGTCGTTTGCCAACCGATTTTTTTGTTTGAAAGGGTAGACTTCCCAAATGGTCCCATTGTCATCAGGTCCAGGATCTGATGATGGTATCACGCCGAAATCGAGGGAACTCCTCAATTTTTTTTATAGAAAAAACGTACATTTTTTTTAAAGTTACTCTAAAAGTAGTTGGGACTCTAACTAAAAAGTAAAAAATAAAAAACTTTTTCCAAAAAAAAAGATAACCGACTTCAAAAACGAAAAGCTCAAAAATAACTATTTCGGAAGTCGGTGGCAAGGCAACACAATTCGACCGGCATCGGCAGAAGAGAAGCCACCGACTTCCGAAATAGTTATTTTTGAGCTTTTCGTTTTTGAAGTCGGTTACCTTTTTTTTGGAAAAAGTTTTTTTAATATCATGGCGTATTTTTTCGATCTCAGTCGAATCTAAATTATATATTAAACGAGCTATCTTCCACTAACATAAACATTTTGGCAATATATTCGTTAGTTTATGTATGAAGCAAATATTTTATTCTGTTTTGGTCTCATGTTAAGCCTAACCTTTTACTGTATAGCCAAAACCGACCTCTAAAAGTAAAGTAGCATCGATAGTTGAGTGCAAAGTGGACAAGGCATTAGGCATTCATCCCGTGCATTCCCGCTTCTATAAATAAACTGTGGCCTGAGTCCCGACTTGCCCTTTTTGCTTTTCGCCGTCTGGGTCCAGCAAGACTTTGCTATAGCTAGGTATAACAGCGGGCAGAACTGTGTGAATGAAAGTAAGTTTGCTAAAACTAAACGCGAAGGAAATATAAGAATTTGTATTTCTTTTGATTCTATTGGTCCAATTAAAACAATGGTCTGGATTCTGGATCACCTTTGACTAAATTGTCACTTTCCAGAGTATCCGTGCAGTTTCTTGCGTGTTCTTTTACATAGTATTCATCTACCTACATTTTGAACCCAGCAATTTGTCTTCACCTTTTTACAAATTCAACGGACTCTTTGACAAATCATAAGAGCCTGTAAATGGTCTAAAATTCTAAATGAAATAAGTGCCTTGAATTCGAAAATCTGATACACAATTTCTAAGAAATGCCTATAAGTAGTTTAATCTAAACTTATTTGGGCCTATTTAACCTTGAGGCTGTAGTATGATCTTAAAAGATATAGTACCCAGTGTATCCGCAAGACAATTTGAGTCACACGAACAAATTGCAACATTTTTCCTCAATCCATAAACATAACGAAAAAGGTAGCATCACGGAAAAGGCTATGAAGTACACATTTGGTAAGAATAGCTACAAGATCACCTGTACCTTTTTCTAAAAAACAAATGCTGGTGGTGCAAAAAGAAAGTCCAACGATAGCTGAAAAGATATTGTAATGGGCCGAGGTTGATTGATGTGTTCTATAATGCGGTGTCAGCGTTGCGTTGACTTACAAATAGCCGGTGTTCCCGTAAAAATGATCGTCATGCCCGTCATGCCAGCTATTTTCAGATTCCGTAATAGTTTCGTTACTTCACAGATGACTTGAATCTTGTAAACATGTAAAACTTCTTGGTACAACGATAATGTGGCCAGTGTTGCCAGGTGATATAATTCAAATACTTCTATATTTAAACGTTGACTCACTACTGGCTGTTTGTTATCGTTTTAGCGCGCAGTGTTCGCGCCTAAATTTAAATTTGGAATCGACGGGAACAGTTTCGTAAGCGTTTTGTTTTTATTTTCGTTTTGATGGGGATTTATGAGAGTCGTAGAAAGTGACGATTTGTGATGTAGGGCATAAAGGTTTGTTTTGTTTCGGTACGTCAGCAGGGAGAGCCGTTAACACCTCGAATTTTAATCGTGAATTGAAAACAATGTGTTGTATTCATAGAGTAAAGGTTGTATTATTCATTGTTATAATAAAATAATGTTAACTAAATAAAAATAACAGAGTTGAAAACGTATTTTGGCTGACAATACTTTTTAATTTTATTGATCATTTTCTTAATCCAGGTTGCCACAAAACAGATAGTCGGTCTGAATAGCTTTAGAGAATTGCAAAATCTGTATTAATAAAATTAAATCAACAAGCTTAGCGTCTGTTTTTTAAGATTACTTATATTGTCATCATACGTTTGTACCTATCCATACTAATATTATAAATGGGAAAGTGTGTCTGTCTGTCTGTCTGTCTGTCTGTATGTCTTTCTTTCACGGCAAAACGGAGCGACGGATTGACTTGATTTTTTAAGTGGAGATAGTTGAAGGGATGGAGAGTAACATAGGCTACTTTTTGTCTCTTTCTAACGCGGGCGAAGCCGCGGGCAGAAGCTAGTATTATATAGATAAAAAACTCAGGTATACAAATGTAACATCTAAGATATAGAAAAATGGTATCCAATAAGTGCTGGACTTCGGGGACTGTAACTTATTCTGTGCTTCAAGTTTTAACTAGACATATAAAACCTGGTATATTTTTCAGGGACTCGAGATTAAATAAAACACGCTATGCACCTAAAAATAATATTATTTAACTTCTTTCGTTTCTGTATATCTGTCTTAAAATTATTAGTAACTATGGTGGCAATGTGTGTGTAATTGTGAATTTGTTCAATGGTTGATCTTTACGTAGTACTTGAGATGAGAAGCACTTGAGCTCGTTTACCTACTTATCAACATACTCTAATGATGGCGTCTTTAAATTATTATTTTTACGAGGTAAGGGAATTGCTGTCTACATCAACTAGGTACGCCGGTTAATTTGGCAGAGTTGATTGTTCGTTTATGTACCATTCAGTTTATGTCCATAAAACAAAACGATTTTGTACGAAAGCTGAAGAGACGCGGAAAGACGAACGGACGCGTACGTGTCTTCATGTAAAATAACAAACGTCCATAGAACAAACGCTGTATAGATCTGTATAGTCCATAGTCTCTAATGGACTCATCCAGCTCTATTGAGACAGATTCACATAGACCATACGGTAGGTGTTGCTGGCAGTTTGACCACAATGAAGCATTGTGTTTGTACCTGACAGTCTAAAACAGTTAATTGATTGCCTGATTCATGAGGACCATGTAACATCACGTTACGACCTACTTGAGCAGAGCAGTAACTAAAGTCACAGGTTAAACCACGGCTGCAGTTTGTTACTGTCCCAATCGAATGGAATGTAAAGTCATATAACACTCCTTGTTTTACCGTTAGTCTAACAAAACATTAGTAATGGGTTTTTAACCATTAAAAAGCTCAAAGATTATATTCTCAGAAAGTACTTCTAAAGGAATGCTTTCAAATACCAATAAATATTGTGAGTAGTTTGGACAGCAACATCCTACGTAATATGAGCTGCGATATCATGATTGATTCACAAATAAAGCTATAAAAAGCGATTCGCCGGCTGCCCTAATATGTGTCGTAAAAATCTTGACGCCATTTTTATATCAGTCTACATACACAACAAGAGGGCTCTATTCGTGAAGGGCGTGAGGGGCAATAATGGCATCATTTTGTTAAGTATGCTTAGTTGTTTGTAAGAAGCTGTGCTTGAAATTGAGTCCTTATTTCACTGTCTATATGGTTTTATTTTAGTTTTTCATCTGTCCTAATAAGCTTTGATTATAATTAGGGCTTAGCCGGCTTAGCATTTAGAATTTCTGGTTACCCTATAGATATTCGTTTCGACACCGATTTCGAGACTTCGGACCTGAATTATTGAGAAAAATCTCTACAAAACCACTTCTCGTTAACTCTCTAAGTCTCCTCTTGTATCAATCTAAGTTTCCTCTTGTATGTTATGATATAACTAACTTTTACTTGACAACTAACACGGGGTTGCCAATGCATCTACTTACCTATAGGTTCTTATACGGAAGTTCGGTTGCTCCCTAGCTAAGCAAGACAATCTCAGACCACGGTTTTCCATTTCCTTATTTGCTTCGGCAGTTTCTTGATTTCCTTCTAAGTAACGCATTCAATTTATGCACTGGGTGACTTATGTGTCGTTCTGATTTAACTATGATGGCGACTGCATTGCCACAGATTTAAACAGGCCGCACATTTGCAGAATCAGGATATTTATTTGTTAAACATAGGTATTCATATATATAGGTCTTAGATTGTCCAATTGGTCAATCATCACTGTTGAGTATGCGGTGTTGGGTCCGACTCCTGAATTGGGTAAAATGTTAATGGGATTTTTTCTACAGCTGCTCGGAATTTTGAGTTGATGAATTGACGACCTTACGGTTAAAACCTCTGGCAGTTCTTACGGGAGTCAGAATTCGGAAAATCTAACGATCAGCCTTTCTACAATTTGTTGGCGATTACACTACTTTAATTAAAGAGGTTTTCTCTATTAAGTAGGTCTGTTTCTATACACTTCCTAGAGGAATACAGAGCATTCAATAAAGTACAATAACTAATTGCGTGATGTAAACCTCTTTGTATAATGTCTTGATTCATAAATTTAGCCCATAAATCTGAGTTCAGTTTGTTTGAAATAATGGGCTATGTTCTTGAAGAGTACTCCGGACAATTTTGCAATTTCTGGGTAGGTTTTCTAAAAGAATTTGGAGTTTTAAGTAGCTTTATAGTCTTCAAATGTATTTTTAACCTAGACACAAAATATTATATAAATTTTACATAGTGTACCGTAGCCCTTGAACGGTTTAACCGATTTGGAAGCGGTTTTTTTTTATTCCAAAGAAGATTATTAAGCGATGGCTTTTAGACATGTTTCATCAAAATCGGATCAACAGTTACTATGTAATCAACTCCTTATAAACGCCAGAGACGGGAGTTTATTATATATTTTATTCTGTTATCCACTTGTACACTATATATATGCCTGTATATCACTATACCTGAAAAACGTCTTTATCATCTTTATATCAGCGCCCAGCTAACTTTCGTCCACATAAAGTTCAATTTGCTTCACGTCAGTCAGTCTTTGTCCAAACCTTTCTAAATCTCACCTTTTGTTATTTCGACATTCTTTTAATCTTAAACACTTAACATAATCGCATTAACTCCGCCATAACTCACGGCATTACACTTTCATCGATGGTTCTGATAAACATTCGGACTGAATACATATTTTTGGATTATAAAGCTTCCATTGTTTCATAAGCGAAAGCGAGATAAAATTATAGCTTCAAGATTCTGGCATCTCTTTCTAGAAGTTCTTAATCTTTTTCGATTAGGTGTTACATGAAGCCGGATATTAAATTTCACCCTTCAATATGAACGAAGATATTTGTATAAACTGAGTAACCTGCCCCGAATTCCGATTTCGGGGGATTAAGAAGCTAGGGTTATTTTTGGGGTGTCAAATGAAAAACTTTGGAGTTGGGGCAAATGTGACATGCAAAAAGTTGTGGTTTAAATGCAACAAGAAAATTTTAACCAGGCTTCGTGTAAAAACTTTATTGAAACAATTGCAAAGGTGATTTGGTTTCGGAAAACACTTTTTGAAGAAGAATTGAAAATAAAATGTAGCTTTCCAAAATAAAAATAAAACATTAAGATTTAGAATCAAGAATTGAATAAAAGCTTCTCGAAGTTAAAAAACTATGATTGTCATATCAGCTTCAATAATTGAATTAGTTAGTTTAAGACCAAGGACTACACTTCGCGAAGTTTCTTTTGTAACGAGCAAATACTTTCAACTTTCTGACTACCGCTTTGGTGACGGTTCAACAGTGTCTGTAAATCTAAATGGTCTAACTGGAATCGATCCTTTAAATTTAAAAGTTAAATATTTTGAGATTTTGATAATTTATAATTTCATTCTGACTTCGAAACCACGACACCTTCAAAAAACTAGTTAAATTAAAAAGCAAAACACCTCTGAAGCAGTAATCTGGCAAAACGCCAAGAAATCGTTTTGAAGAAGACCCGACGTGCACAATCAATAAGTGAAAATTGGCGTGGAGAATTTATCCACTCCATTTTATAATAAGCAAGCTGTCACCATTTAAACTCACCATATGGTCACCACCCACGCTTGACAGTGGCCGTGGACCTATTGGAGATAATATTACGACACCGCTCATACTTAGATTTTATTATTTGCCATATTAATTTGCGTGGGAGGTCTTCGCTACTCTTTACGAAGACTAGGTCCAGAAGTGTTGGCAGTTTAACTTAGTTGTGTTTTTTGAAGTGAGGAAAATAGACCTACATTCATTTCTTATTCTTTGAATAATAGTTATTTTTTTTAATATGCATGCATTCTACACCTAAATATTACTGAATGAATCACTCTATAATATCTATTAACGAAAACCACAATAAAATTCCAACAACGAATAGACAGACCCGGGAGATATAATATGTATAAGGATATAAATATAGATTGTAAATAATTACCAGTGTCGAACGTACTGTTGCTTTTTAGTTTTTTTTAGCATAAAATATACGGGTCTTCAACAATGACTAATCGCAACGAGTAGATAAAAACGCTATAAAAATCTTTTACAGCTTTAAGAAGACACAATTAAACGTTTTGTTAAATTTACGCCTTCAAGACTTCGCACTAGCAACAATGGCGCTAATTCTCTTGTACACAAACTTCTCTAAAGAACAATGGCCATATTTCTATAGGAGCTGGACCTTACTTTTATTTTTGATGTCACCAAATAAACTATAGTGAGAATGGCTTGTTTTTATGTCGTCAATACCATCCCGTTTGAAAATCTTACATAAATAGCCACGATTTTTTAAAATATCGTCAATAATACTATTGAGGTTAGAATCAACAAAATAATACCTTTTACCCTATTGCGGCCGTGCCCAAAAGATAGTAGCAAACAGAATAATTGGCGATCTCATAGCTATTTTATTCGATGCCTCATAAAAAAAAAATAGGAACAAAATAGAAGAAAAATAGGAAATATAAACATTCAATAATTCACAACAACAATCGTGGCGAAAGTCACTGTCACTGTCACATCATAGTGGTCAATCGATGGCGCCGATCAATGACATGTAACGTTCCGTTGTACGCATAGACCGTGCAATTAAACAAAAAGCTCATACTCAATGTGTACTTACTTAATTGTTTTTATGATGCAAGTTCTTTAGATACCTAAAAGAACTAGTTGATTAAATGTCTAAGTATTCATTAAATTACGGTTTATACAAGTATTTAGAAAATAATTATAATTTATATATAGTCTATGAATAATAAAACATTTCATGAGCGAATTGAATCGTGAATGGATGCGTTCTGAATAATATGTTATTCCAAATAATTTGAAATAAGTTTGCAAAACAAAAAATAATAATCTTTTTAATGTGGTTGAATATCGCGATTTTACTTATATTTTCTAAAACCTTAAAAAATAAGGGATTTTTTGACATATATGGCATACGGTGACATCATCAGGTACGTTTTGGCCATCCTTCTTTAAGTTAAGTGCATCTCTCTCTTTCCATTTCTTAAAGAAAAGGTAAGAAGATACATTTTAGTTTAATCCTGTCAAATTAGACAGCGCCTGACGAAAATTGACGTATATTTAGACGCCATGTTTTTAAATCGCGTGTAAATTATCTATGGACTGTCTAAATTTGACAGGACTTAACTAATATTTTATCTTCTGTCCTTTTCTTAATGAAATGGAAAGAGAGAGATGCACTTAACTTAAATTTAGTGAAGTTTGTGTACAAGAGAATCGGCACCAATGTATGTCTTTTTTTACTGACACTGACGCATACACTGGTAAATCCTTGTCACAACTGCATCAATAATTTTATGGCATTTTAAAGAACTGCACGCCAGGCACAAAATTGCAGGTTGGGACTCGGTTTTTGGCATAGTATTAAAACAACCAACCGATTGCGTGGCAACTGCATTCAACTGGATGTAACCGGCCTTCCAATGGCTTTGCTTGCCAGTTTTGAAGAAGTTATGTGTAATTTGAGCGTTAGTCTTAGGTTCATCGCGCCTTGGCGTATATCACAAGATTGCATATTGTGAGAGCAGCATCTATGTTGTAAAGCTTACTCAATAGTTTACCATCGGACTTCCAAATGAACACCTATTCGCCACATTCTAAATGTTGGCAACAGTTGAACTCCGATTCGTCTGTGTCTGTTCAATGACTACCCAGCGAATGAACCTTGTAGCAAAAGCTTTCCTATTGTTTTTTTTTAATTCATATTCTTATTTTTGATATAAAAAAGTAAGCGTTACGGTATCATCCGCGTACTGCGTACTAAGTCGATGTTATTGTAAATATTGTTTAATCATCAATTCAATTTTCATATACATTGTGTATATTAATTTACAAACTAAAACTAAATTAAAAACCCTAGAATTAAACTAAAATGGCATCAAAAAACTCCTTCGCATCGCTGTCAACCGGTAAAGTGCCCAAGAGGCTGGCAGCATTGCCACGTTGGATGGCAATGCTAAGCCTCTGGCCAAGATAAAAGCCAGCCTTTGGGTCACGAGAAGAGTCAACTAGTCTTTTTGACAGCTCTTTAAAAATTAGGTGGGCATTGTAAATACATGGTAGTATTATCCCGCAGGAGCTACATAAAAAGCTTTATTAATACTCCTTTGTCATTAATCTGACTCATTCAATGATTGTCGCTGAGATGATAATCATAGTCTATTTAATTCCGAGAAGCTTCTTTTTAAATTCTTGATTCTAAATCTTAATGATTTTGTTTTAAATTTCGGAAAGCTACATTTTCAATTCTTCTTCAAAAAGTGTTTTTCGAATCTGAATCACCTTTGCATCGTTTCTTAATACTTGCCAGCTTGAGAAAGTTTGGATCGGTCCCTTGATAAAATACGGTACAGGTTTATCTACAAATCTAGACCAAACGAGCCTGTGCCCTCTGAGTTCCATCTCGGCGTCACCTTGACCCAGTGACTCGCTTGTCGATATACTCGCGTTTGTGAAGTTCTGGGAATGTACTAAGTTAGGCATTAATGTGAACTGTTTGTGTTGTTTTCCTTGAATGAGACATAGCTTTAATTTGAGGATGAATGGAAAGATGTGTTAGTTGTAAGTTTTGTTTAAGAGGATTTTTAACCACAATGTTTTTGTAACATTTGCATTTTATTTCTCAAATAACTTTGTTTAAAGAACTTTTTTTGTTGGTGGTGCGTTAACAAACATAAATATTCACATTTAATTATCTCTAAGTCATAGAAATATATTGTCCCTATTAAACGAGTCATTATTTTTTAATTGAGGAATATAGAGCGTGTAACTTTTGCCGCAATAATCATTGTGATTCAGTACTGACGATTTTTAACCGACTTCTAAAAAAAGGCAGACTTCTTTTCTTTTTGTTTTTTTTTAGGGTTCCGTAGTCAACTAGGAACCCTTATAGTTTCGCCATGTCTGTCCGTCCGTCCTCGCTTAATCTCTGTAACCGTTAGCACTAGAAAGCTGAAATTTGGTACCAATATGTATATCAATCACGCCGACAAAGTGCAAAAATAAAAATTAGAAAAAATCGTTTTATTAGGGTAGCCCCCCTATATGTAAATAGGGAAGTGGTTTTTTTTTAATTACAACCCTGACGTGTGATATATTGTTGGATGGATAGGTATTTAAAAATGAATAGGGGTTTACTAAAATCATTTTTTGATAATGTCAATAATTTCGGAAATAATCGCTCCAAAAGGAAAAATCAAAGCGTCCCCCCCCCTCTAACTTTTGACCCGTAGGTTTAAAAAATATGAAAAAAATCTGGAAAGTTGAACTTTATAAGGACTTTCTAGGAAAATTATTTTGAACTTGATAGAAAGAACAGTTTTTGTACAAAAAAGACAAAAAGGTTGTACAAAATAATTTTTGCGTACTTAGTATGTCAACGTAACAAATAGCCTTTTTTTAAACTTATAAGTAGGTACACTTATTGTGACGGACGGGAAACTACGGAACCCTACATTGAGCGTGGCCCGACACGCTCTTGGCCGGTTTTTTATGTTTGTTCGCGCATATCTCCGTCGTTTACCAACCGATTTGAACAATTCTTTTTGTTTGAAAGTGTAGACTTCTCAAATGGTCCCATTGTCATCAGGTCCAGGATCTGATGATGGTATCATGCCGAAATAAAGGGAACTCCTGAATTTTTATATAAAATCGTACTTTTTTTTATATATACTCTAAAACGTAGTCAGACATTGAGACTAACTAAAAAGTCAAAAATTAAAAGCTTTTTCCAAAAAAAAAATAACCGACTTCAAAAACTAAAAGCGCAAAAATAATTATTTCGGAAGTCGGTGGCTTTTCTTCTGCCGGTCTTTTTGATGTGTTGCCACCGACTTCCAAAATAGTTATTTTTGCGCTTTTAGTTTTTGAAGTCGGTTATTTTTTTTTTGGAAAAAGCTTTTTCAATAGTATTATCATTGGCTTCATTATGTAACCTGTCATTAATTAACTGTCTAACTCCTGTTTATTAGTGTATTTTCCAGTTACAGTTATACACCTAAACTTTACTCTGTTACACTCCTCACCTAAAGCGCTGAACTGATTTTTGATGAGTTTTTGTACGGAGTAAGTTTTCTGCAGCTATAATCATAAAGGAGGGTCCCAAAATCGCAAATCAAAATAACTCTGTATTTTGGTTCGCGATGTTACTACTATCGCTTGGCTCAAACAGTTGACAGTCGACCTCGACCACATCTCAAATATTATCTAACCCCTCTCACAAACACTACCCTATCTCCTCACCCCATTCTAATATCAGAATGCAGACATTAGTGTCCGTCAGTTTGGTAATCTTGGACAAACACAATCAGTCCCCAAGGCTAGACTGGGGTTGAAATGCCGCGCCCTTTCCGCCACTCCCGCCAGGGGAGATAGAAGGGTGATTTGTAAAAGTCACGAATGTAGAAAAGTATAGTCATTTATGGAATGCTTTTTTGTTCGGATAAGGATGTTTTATTTGTTAAGTGGTGGTTTGGTGGGAAAGAAAACTGGCTTGTGCTCGCGACTTCGTCCGTTCTGGAGTTGTATAGCTATCATCGAAGATAGAACACTGCTTCAGTCAGTGTTAAAAGTTTTGTTGTAAAATGGATTAGAACTTCCAGAGATAACTTACAAAGAATCAAACTTTGCCTTTTAAAATTTAGTTATAGATCTACCCAAAATTGAAAAAAAATGCAATCTATTTTGTACCAAATACTGAATTGATATGATTGAAAATTCATTAAATAAACTTAATTGGTCGTAGTAGCTTGATGTGCTTGCGACTGTACATCAGTTCATTTATCCTGTAGTAATTTCGACACAAGCAGTCAACACCATTATATTAATTCTATACTCAACTCCGTTACGCTTATAATACAACTACTGACATACATCAAGATTAAAATCGAAAGCCCATACAAAAACAAAGTACATTAGTTGTACTATGGCAGTACAAAAAACTATGAATGAATGGTGCGTTGGCCGGACGAGTTGCGTGCGCGCACCTAATATGGCGAACGCTTATCTGACCTTTAAGTTTGGTTTAGTTATCGAGGATTTATGAATAGAGACGTGTCGACTTTGGGTGGAGTTCAATTCGGAAGCCGGTTGAAAATTATAACTATTAGTTAGATTGATGATGTTTTAAATAGGACTGCGAGATACTGCGTTTTTGGGATGGAAGTGTGGGTCTTTATTCGTGTTGGATAGAAGTCATTGCCTCTTGAAGTTTTTTATTATAATATTACAGGTTAGATTATTGCCGTTCACTCCTAATTGTAGGCTTCCCTCAAAGGATGCATTCCCGGTCCTAGACAGCCCTCATCATAACCCTGCCACTTTCATTTAATCGGACCACCCTTAGTCGGACCACCCAGCAGTAAGGAGTTAAACACTACGTTTGCTCAAATCTCGTGTCCACCCAAACTCGTATGTGCTACACCGACAATCAATCTATTAGTGCCATGGACGGTCCACCCCCACTTAAGTGTACAGTCACTTGAGCAGCAGTTTTTATTTCTTTAAGATTCGAAAAAAAAATGCGTCTGTACACTTCTCACATAACAGCGTCGACTCCTAAATCTCCGTACGATAATAAAATAAACATAAATAGTAAATTCGTCACGTTCTATTTCAAAACTACATTATCCTCACGTGCGTCAAATACCTGGCATGCCAGAGTGCACAAAGACGGGGTTATCTGTAGTGCATGTGAACAGGCGTTGTCGGTGAAAGTTTAGATAAGCTTGCCGTGTGCATTGTTTGTTCTCGAACTGTCTGCGGTATTGGACAGGAATTTGTGCGGTTTTCTGCATCGTTGGCTAAAGATAAAGGGAGATCATGAGGTGATTGGATTTGGTTTTAAACCGGACCGCGTCGTCTTGAGGAGCTTTTTAAGACGACGCGTGTGTGTTGTTTTCTATTTTGTTTGCAATTTTGATGGGTTCGTTTTTTGCACCTCGAAGTATTTTTGCTGCAGCATTGTTTGGCTATGTTTATATTTGATTACCACATCGATGAAATCGCGAGTAGAGGTTACTTTATCAAACTGAAATACATTAAAAAGACCGTCGTTTTTTTAAGAGGTCAACAAGGATGAAAAGTAATTCGTTCTAGATGAAACGAGACTGTGTCTGATAGGCTTCAGAGTTCTGTAATATTAGTTAATGTCGCCGAGAACTATGGTTGCGAAATGTGGGAAATGTCTGTTGCGGTTCGCTTGTGGTCGCCATATGATTTGATCGCAAAAGAGCGTAATAGATTTTCAAAGACCCGTCTCATAAATTGAGGAAAAAATACTTTCTTACAATCATACCGTGTTTGAAATAATTTTTCTGATCATGTATCCTGTTCTCCTCAGGTTTCTCGTCTAGTGATCCTCCACGAAGAAGCAGAAGATGGCAACGCTATGCCGGACCTGGCGCGGCCGGTGCAAGCCGTGTCGCTCGCCGTCAACAATCTCGTCAAGGTGAGCAATACTTTGATATTCAGTTCAGATTGAACATCCCGTAATAGCCTGCGCAGACGCCGGACAACCGCATTTATTAGTACTACAATAAGGAAGGTTGCAATTGTCCTTGCAATACCACCTCGCCTGGTGGACTGCAAGCTGACTTAGCTTACAAAAGCAACCTAATGATAGTAATAATAAGAGCGCACCGCGCACGAATTTTCTCCGCCGTCCCTCGTCGGCACAGACCCTAATGCTTCAGCCTGAACTTCAGCTCCTATATTTTATTCTGAGTTACTAATCATAGTCATGGACACATCATTCCACATTAAATACAACACAATCCTGACAGTATTTTTAGGGTATTATGAGATGAATGTTTGGTTAATGTGTAATTTGTTAGAAGTCAACTATATTAGTTAAAGGCACAAGATTTTAATTAATAGGCTTTGATAAAAAGCTATGCTCAATTTTAACATTAGATATTCACGCAAGTTCCAAATAGAGCTATATTTTTTACAAAAAAAAACCTATATATCTATTATCTATTTATTTATTTATTTAGGCAAACCAACTAAATACACACAAAGACATCCATATAACTTATCATTAACAATTAATAAAGCATTGCATGCATCTAAATTAAAGGTAAGCACAACATTTCAAACAAATCTTACTGCACAATAATAATTCAAATGGTTATAAAATAAAATATATCCTTACCACTACTAAGTCTTAACATTTCCCCAGGTCGGCCACGAGACCATCGAGTCTTCTGAAGACTCAGTCCTCCGACACGACATGCCGAGCGCGCTGCACCGCGTGGAGACAGCTGCCACCCTCCTGCAGCAGGCCTCCGATATGCTGCGAGCTGACCCCTACTCAGGACCTGCAAGGTAGTTTGGTCTTTATTGTGTTCGTCGTAGAGGTTTAGATTGGGGATTGATCCCTGGGGTAAGGCTAAGTAACTCAGCTGTGGTGGTCTTTTGAAAGCAAGGTTTGTAGTACTTCATACGTAGGTACTAACAAACCTTGCTTAGTAGTTGAGGTTCCGACTGCAAACACTCAGAGTAGCCCGAACGCTTGTTTAATAACGAAAAATTAAATTTATATTATAATATGTAACGGTGTTAGGCCCAGCACACACCGCTGGAGGCGCGTTTGAAGACAATAATTTGGATAAAACCGTATGTCAAGGTAGTTAAGGTTGAAATTAAATTGTTATCTTCAATTGCTCTCCGCTGCTCTTCTAGCGGTGTGTACTGTGCCTTACACTTTCCCGAATGAACCACTGTGTTCAGTGACAGTTTTTGAGGTTTATAGAGAAAGCTTGAACTGCAGGGAAATGCATAAATACGTTTTAAGCTACGGCCTTGCCTGCGTCCGAGATAACCAATATTTCGCGGCGAAGTAATGGGCAAAACCTTGTAAATAATATAACATCTAATCTTATCCACATTATCCTTAATGCGTTTCGTATTACAAAGAAAACGCCTGACATATCTTTCATCAGATGTAAAAGTGGATAATAACTTCTTCTAACTATCGACTTCTAAAGCTAAAATTGCTTTTCAATTCGTCTCTAAAACCTACTTTTTTCCTCTGTTAAAAATAATATTATAGACATGACTGCAGCATTCTATCCGACCAGAAAATTTCCATAGCGTCGTTAGAATGCTCATCATAAATATAACAAAAATAAACTTAAGCATTAAAATATCTTTCAAAAGCTTACCCAGCTGTTTTCAAATCCTGGAAAGATAAATAGATATAGCAATACTGCAGGTCATCTACCTTCACATATAAATCGCTTCAACTACAATTTTGCATGACAATATAGCTTTAAACAGTTGAAGGAAATTTTAATTTGTTCCGTTGTCGTCATTGTACTAGGGTTGCCAACTGTACTGTAAAATAGAGTATTGTATGCATAACGTAAGCTTAAGTTATACTAAAATCTAGCGGACCCCGCAGATAGTCCCGCAATACCGACAGAAGCGCCATCTAACGGGTAAATTTACGGCTTCAAACCACTCAGGAACGCATTGAATTGTACACACAAACTTTTATCCAAATCGGTCCAGCTGTTTAGGAGCAGTAAAATGACAAACAAACGCGCAGAAGAATTAAGTATATGAATACATTAGGATTCTACTCATAGAGTACGCTGAAATACTCAATTTTACTACTACTACTCTATAATTTTTTAATAACTTCTCATATAATAAAAAAAAACGCTTTTTCGGTTTAATTATTTAGTAACAACATCTGCTGCGTTTTTTTACTTAGTTTCACTAAATAATCTGAACTGGTGTGCATTTGTTGGTAGAGATTTCTGTAACAAACCAGTCTTCCTAAAATAAGATATACTCTTCTTCAAATAACCTGGCAACCCTACCCGGTACTAGGTACGGTCGGAAAGCAGTTCAGACCTGACCATGATGTCAATGACGGTTGACGCGAGCCTCTTCACCTTCGACTCTGATGATGCGAGGGTTCGGGAGCTGACGCTCAGTGTCGTTTGCAGGAAGAAGCTGATTGAGGGCTCCCGAGGGATCCTGCAGGGAACCTCTGCCTTGCTGCTGTGCTTCGACGAGTCGGAGGTCCGGAAGATTGTTAAGGAGTGTAAAAAGGTTGGTGGAAAATGATTAGTGTGATAAGGGTTCACTTATTTTAGGAGGACCTGGCTAGTTGCTTTGATATTTCTCAAGTAGAATTGTTTTTTTAATACAATATGTATGGTAATGTAATAAAGCTGAAGAGAGAAGGGCTTTTGCTTAAATAGGCTAGCAGTCTGGTTGAAATAATTGATATAGTGAGGATCAAAAGGGATTGTCAGACATAGACTGACTAAAAACCCAGCCGTGTTCCTTCTTATTAACACGGATGGGTTTTATTCTTAAAAAATATCAGGGCCGCAATAATTTTTTCAAACAAATTCCGCAAACACAACGTACATTTTTTTAGATTTAGAGAGTGTTAAAAATTCTAATTTCTTTCGCAAAAATAACCCGCAAAATATTTGTGTATCAAATAATATTTCGGTGCGTAATCAATTTAGCGGAAAGACATAAATAAAACACAATATTTGACATGGTCTTCATCGCATCAGACTTTCATAAATTGCAATAATATTTCTATGTGAATATGAAATAATTCAACTAACAATTTCTATTAGTATTACGTAAAACATACTATCCATTTAAAAGCGATTGTATGTAGCGTGAGAAAAGAAATGCATATTACGCTGAACAAGGAAAAAGCAATGTGAAGTTATGTTTTCAAGTCATTTCTATTTCGATTGTTTGTTTTATAAAAAGAAATATCCATACTCATGTAATAAATCTGAAGAGTTCTTTTTTGTAAATATGCTAGTTTTTGGAAAAATAAATAATTCTCTATTATAATAATAACTAGATTTATGCGAAATACCATTAGCATCACGTTACCTACAGAAGCGAAGCAGCAACCGCAAAGATACTAGTGAAACCGCAGGAGACAGCTAGTTCTTAGTTACAATATATTCTAAATCGTAATGGGCTAATGTTTGACTTTGACTCGCTATATAACAAAACCGGCCAAGAGCGTGTCGGGCCACGCTCAATGTAGGGTTCCGTAGTTTCCCGTCCGTCACAATAAGTGTTCCCACTTATAAGTATAAAAAAAGGGTATTTGTTACGTTGACATACTAAGTACGCATAAATTATTTTGTATAACCTTTTTGTCTTTTTTGTAAAAACTGTTCTTTCCATCAAGCTCAAAATAATTTTCACTCATTTTTTTTACTTTTGGAGCGATTATTTCCGAAATTATTGACATTATAAAAATGATTTTAGTAAACCCCTATTCATTTTTAAATACCTATCCAACAATATATCACACGTTAGGGTGAAAATTAATAAAAAACACTTCCCACTTTACATATAGGGGGGGAGGGGGGGCGGCTGGGGCTACCCTAATAAAACGTTTTTTTCCAATTATTATTTTACCACTCTGTCGGCAAGATTGATAAACATATTCTTACCAAATTTCTGATTTCTAGTGCTAACGGTCACAGAGATTAAGCGAGGACGGACAGACAGACATGGCGAAACTATAAGGGTTCCTAGTTGACTACGGAACCCTAAAAACTAATGTGACAAGTCAATATTAATCATTACTGACATCAAATTCAGAGATTATTAGACTCGTTATTAATAAATCACTTATCATCACCAATCTTTCTTGGGCAAGTTAAATGATCAATGTTCGTGCCTTCTTTGTACGAGAAAAGACATGCCTTTGCAGAATGAAAATAATAGACTGGCATGCTTATTTTAACATAATTATAATATTGTAGGTGCTAGACTACCTAGGAGTGGCAGAGGTGATCGACACCATGGAAGACTTGGTGCAGTTCCTCAGAGACATCTCGCCTGCACTCTCTAGGGCAGCCAGAGAGGTAAGCATATAATAATTATAAGTATTGATCTTTTATTTACGTTATTTTACAAAGAAATTCATAAAACTTAATTCCAAACGTTTAGTGTCAGTGATAAACTCAACCTCGTTAGCTTATAAATCATATACAATACAAACCAAAGTCTTTTAATTTCCTAAAAATGAACAGTAGGCATATGGACTATTCCAAATACTTCACCCTTTTAAATAGTTCTGTACTCAATTTCTGAATCTCCCCTTCGTACCCAGGTAGCCGCCAGAGCATCCGAACTGACTCACCCGCCCCACGCCGAGACCCTGAACCGCTGCCTGGAGAGCGTGAAGCAGCTGGCGCCCGTGCTCATCTGCTCCATGAAGATCTACATACACATACTCACTGAGGGTAAGCAGAGACATAACTAGGTAGCAACAGAGCATCGGAACTGACTCACTTTTGCATTGCCATAATAAAAGTGATATAAAAATGTAAAAAATCCTCCTTTACAGGTGTATGACAAACTTGAACGCTAAGATATAAGTTAATATGTTTATAATAATCTACCTAACACAAACGGAGATAATGAGATATGACATATAAAAATCAATATGTTAATATCAGAATCTTAATATTCGCGATGTATAACCACAGCACTCAATCCATATAATTTTGGTTGCAGGAGGTAAAGGTATGGAGGAAGCAGCCGAGAACAGGAACTATCTAGCGCAGAGGATGGCAGACGAAATACATGAGATCATACGGTACATACAGCATTTACATATTTGCAAAATAAAAACAATTCTGCTATGTTTAAGATGCGATCCACAAATTTTGATAAGTTGAGTAAGAAAAACATCAGCATGGGAACAGATGAGACCAATGAAATATGAAATACTCATCCTGCCTATATTTTTGTCAGCGTTCTCCAACTAACATCGTACGTGGAGGACGGCGGCGAGAAAGACAACGTGGCAGTACTGAAGGCGTTGCAGCAACAGATACACGCCAAGATGGGCGCTGCGCACGAGTTTCTTAACGTGAGTGCATTTAAAATTTGTTGATTGATTTGTAAACTGATTATAATCCTTTGTGTTATAAGTGAAGTGCTGTAGAAAGCTGTTACTAGTGTATTGAAATTCGCGCGAATTCTGTTCGAACTTATCGAACTAATATGAGTTTTAAAAAAAGCTTATGAAAACATTCCACATTTTGTTCAGAATAAAGCGCTATCCCTACTGTATTCGGCCTTGTCGAGTTCCTTCAGGGACGGTTATGTACAATTTGCATGACTTTGTTCACATAGCTTCGTGTCAGATGCATCAGGATCGTCAGTATCCCATAGCACTCTCGGTCAAACAGACGCTCTGACAGTGCCATTCGATTGTTTAAAAGTACGGTGACCAAAACATAAACTCGATTTAGCAACCGTTCTCCGATGACCGATTCGCCATTGGACTGTTCGTCGACAGGACGGTTCATTTATTTCCGTTTCGCCAACAGGGCCTTTCACCTTGGACATTTCGTCGACAGGACGGTTCATTTATTTCCGTTTCGCCAACAGGGCGATTTTTATTTTTCTTAATCAAAACGTTGATATATGTACAAAGAAAAGTAAAAAATGTGTGGCGGCTGCAAAAACATACAAAAAAAATTAGCCGCATTTATTTAAGTTTTTTAAATTACTCAGTAAGTGCATGCGCCTACTTTATTACCACTAGGAAGCAAAGTTTAAATTTTTTAGGGTAAGTTGCTGGCCCTGATCTCTTAGTAAAGACACAGTAAGCTATAGCTAGATACGTGATTATTTTGTAACATAAGCAATGTTACAAAAAAATCACATACCCATCTATGTCTTAAGATTGACGGCGAATTCTTCGTCGTAGATGAACAGGTCTGTAGTTAAAAGAGTTATTGGTTTATCGTCGTGACGGCGAAACACTTAGTAGCTGAAAAGGGCTGTCGTCGAAAGTGACGCATATGGAAGGTTCTGTCGGCGAAATGTCCAAAGGTGAAAGGCCCTGTTGGCGAAACGGAAATAAATGAACCGTCCTGTCGACGAACAGTCCAATGGCGAATCGGTCATCGGAGAACGGTTGCTGAATCCATAAACTCAGACAGGTTGATAGAACTTGTACCACAGATTACTAAATAGTTACTACGTAACAGATACATCACTCCAATACAAAAACGAAAATACCTACGCTATTATAGCCTACAAAATCATAGCAATAATATCAGCTGTTTGCAGCGAGGAGAAATGTACCATAAGTACGCGCAAAGAGTGTTGAGATTGTTTTGCCCGCTGCGCGACCAACGTGAGAACGCGTCTGTGTGCGAAACCGCGAATTTGCTAGGTTTGGTGTATGGTGATAATCCATACTAATATTATAAATGGGAAAGTGTGTCTGTCTATCTGTCTGTATGTTTGTCTTTCTTTCACGGCAAAACGGAGCGACGAATTGACGTGATTTTTTAAGTGGAGATAGTTGAAGGGATGGAGAGTAACATAGGCTACGTTTTGTCTCTTTCTAACGCGAGCTAAGCCGCGGGCAAAAGCTAGTATGGTAATTAAACGAATATTTTAGAAAAACAATTATTATTTTTATTTATTGATCAAATATGTCTTAGTTTAATAAAATGATTGATGCATTTTTTTCGTTCCTTGAATTCCCGATTATTATATTTTAGAGTCGAAAATATCCAAAACCGCGTAAATAATTTTAATAAATAATCAAAAGCGAAACAGGAGAATTGGGAAACAGGGGAATTGCACAACAATCACGCAATAATTACGTGGTTTCGGCATTTTGATAGCGCTGTACCCGTGACGCGCGAGCACTCAGGCGGGCGCGCGACAGCCCGGTGTTCGTTGTACCGCCGGCGGTACGCGAAGCGGTAGTCATAAAACGCGTGGCCTTGAGCGATTGACGGACGCCTGCTGAAACGAACAACTCGAAACTATAGGAAAATTATTAACCTATAAATGTAGCGAATCGTGGAGATTCAGGGGTAATATATGTTCGACAAAAAAGTATGGTTATGATATTGTTGTGTGGCACAGGACCCGGACGCACACCGCAACGGTTACGGCGAGCGCGCACTGCGCAGCGTGCTGACGTCGGCGCAGCGCGCCAGCGAACATCTCGCGCCGCAGCCCGCACTCGCCGCCAGGAGAATTGCCAGGTATGGCACCTGGGAAAACATAACCACTGCCTTTGAAACCTTTTCTTCGAGTTTCAATTCCAATTTTGACTTTAACCTTGACTATCAATTTTGACTTTATTATCGACTTTAAATTTCGACCTTGACTTCCAATTTTGACTTAGACCTTGACATCAATTGTGACCTTCACCTTCAATTTTGACTTTGACCTTGACTATCAATTTTGACTGTGACATTGGCTTTCAATTTTGACATTGATCTTTGAGTTTGACTTTGTTTTGGACTTTTTTTACTTTGACGACTCAATTTTGTCTTTGACATTGACTTTCAATTTTGACTTTGTCCTTCTAAAAGTAAAGGCCAAAGCTAAAATTAAATTATAAAATATGTTTTAATTTTAGCTTTGGCCTTTAAACTACCGGCTCGGCAAACCAGCCGAGTTGTGCATGGACTTTTACAGACTTAACTTTGGCATTAGACTGATATGCCATTTCTCAGTAACATTAAGAAAAACTACGATTATTGTAATAAGTTTATGTTCTTTCCTCAGATCTGGAGGTATAAACGCAGACCATCTTTGTGATGAGCGACAATACGGACACGGCAGAGAAGCTAAGGTACACATTATGAAATATCATCTGTCTAATTTCTCATCCTTTTCCACATTGTTTGGAAACCTGACCTTATGTTCAATAAGTATAAACTCACCAATCTGCCTTGAGCACACTTAGTAACCATTGCTCGTACCTTCTTTGTATAAAAGTGGCATTTGCCTTGCAGTAGACCAAAATATAACTGCTATGAAAACCATCTATTTTTTTTTCTCTCTTATATATCTGATTTTTCCATTAATAAATATTTATTCCACCAGGCACTGAACTTGGCGTCAGATCTTCGGCATCAGGTCAACGAGCTGGACGTGATTGTAAATGAGGGCGTCAGGGCTGCTGAGAAGCAGGGAGGGAAGACCATGCAGGCCAGGTGAGGGACTACTGTCTTATTTAACAAAATTATCATCACCCTAGCCTTTTCCCAACTTTGTTCCCAAAAAAGGGTGTCGAGTCATCCAGTTACTGGGTTGTGGAGGTCTGATAGTCGCTTCACGTAAAACACTAGTATCCAATTGAATCCGGTTAGGCTGGAAGCCGACCCCAATAATTGAGAAAAGGACAGAGAGAGTTGATGATGATGTAAGTTTTGAAGTTTATTTTCATCCCGTTTCATTTTTTCATACAAAGACTTAAAAAAATATGTAAGTATATTTATCTTTTTTCTCTCAACAAAAAAAATACACAATCATTTATTAATTTTAATTTTTAATTTATTTAGATTGGAGACAGCCCACAAATGGCTGCTGCACCCGGCCGCGGACCCAGTCACCAGGGTGGAAGGTCAGAAGGCCATTAACAGCATCGTCTCGCAAGGGCAGAGGGTGAGTACAACAGCAGCTAATATATTCATCATAAACCAGTATGCTCTCGGCCCCCCCACTCTTCACACTTAGTGGCTTGCACATAGGCTTACTAGATGTCCAGGAATTCCGGGATTATCCCAAAATTTATGTCTATAATGAATTATTTTATGTGGGAATCGAATTTATCGAACCCACGACCTCCGGCTTAGCAGGCAGGGGCCCTAAGTACTAAACCAACAGGCCTGCCAAATCTAATAAAATCTAATTCGCTTTTAACTAATAGTCGATTTAATTCGCTCAGATCGCAGACGGTCTCCAAGGCCGCGAGAAGGCAGAAGTACTCCAGCTGTGCTCCGAAGTCCAGCGTCTGTCGGACAAGTTGGCCGACTTGTGCGCCAGCGGGAAGGGCGACAGCGAGGAGGCACGGGCTATCACCAGGTACCACATTATTTACACTTATATTATCCCAGCAGGTTTAAGTATTTCTCTCTAGATGCGTACTGTGGTCGCCAGTGCTAAAAATTCCTTTGTCTTCTTCTTCCTGCCCATCATTATCTCATTTTAACGCGCGGCTATTGTAAATGTATGTATCACTACTTCGCTGCCATCCTCTCGTTCTCGTTGACCTAAGGGTTCTATTTTGTTAGGCTAGCAAAATGGTTGGGCTATCAAGTTTACACCAGGGGCCCTAGTTTGCTATTACAATCGTGTCACCATGATCGATTTTTAACGCGTAACGTCAAACTTTTGACACATTTCCGATACAGAAACTGTCAAAGTTGACTGGTCATAGACCCAGGGGACCAGGTGAGATACCACCATGGTGTCGCAATAAAATAAAGCCCTAATATAGCTGTGTTAAAGCTAGGAAGACTACGGACGTACTGTATATTCACGACGTTCCCCAGGGAGCTGACAGACAAGCTGCACGAACTGAAGCGCGCTACAGAACGAGCCGTGGTCAATAGAGTGGTGGAGGAGTTCATCGACGTGGCCGCGCCGCTCCGACACTTCACTGACGCCGTCAACGCTCCCTTGGGTCAGTACATGTTACTAGCTCTGCTCATCATCATCAACAGAGCGCACTGTAGTGAACAGGAGTTCATCGACGTGGCCGCGCCGCTCCGACACTTCACTGACGCCGTCAACGCTCCCTTGGGTCAGTACATGTTACTAGCTCTGCTCATCATCATCAACAGAGCGCACTGTTTACTTTGTGATGTTACTAGTTTTGCCCGGTTTAGTCTGTGTCATTCCTCTGCTGGACATAGGCCAGCCACTGGTTAGCTTCAGGCATTCAGCTGCCCTTTTCTTATCGTCGTTCCATCTGGCAAAGGAACTTTAAACGCTAAGCTTTTGCACGCATCTTCGTAACAGCTTCGCGTAACAGCAGACGTAGATGAAATTGCAGATGTGAAGTAGCCTATGTATGTTTTCCAAGTTGTAATCTGTCTTTTTGCCAATGCCGGGATAGATGTCGCCACAGTCTGGCCTATATTTTAACGTAAGCATTTCTCCCTAGGCACGCCAGGACGCGAGGCTCAGTTCCACGACAAAGCAGCAGCACTGGGCGCATTCAGTGCGCGCGCGGTGGGCGCGGCCGGCGTCGTCGCGGCCGGCGTCGGACACAACAAGCGGCTCGCTGACCAGCTCATACACAACGCACAGCAGGTAACACACGACTAGGTAACACACGACTAGGTAACACACGACTAGGCGCGACCGGCGTCGTCGCGGCCGGCGTCGGACACAACAAGCGGCTCGCTGACCAGCTCATACACAACGCACAGCAGGTAACACACGACTAGGTAACACACGACTAGGTAACACACGACTAGGCGCGACCGGCGTCGTCGCGGCCGGCGTCGGACACAACAAGCGGCTCGCTGACCAGCTCATACACAACGCACAGCAGGTAACACACGACTAGGTAACACACGACTAGGCGCGACCGGCGTCGTCGCGGCCGGCGTCGGACACAACAAGCGGCTCGCTGACCAGCTCATACACAACGCACAGCAGGTAACACACGACTAGGTAACACACGACTAGGCGCGACCGGCGTCGTCGCGGCCGGCGTCGGACACAACAAGCGGCTCGCTGACCAGCTCATACACAACGCACAGCAGGTAACACACGACTAGGTAACACACGACTAGGTAACACACGACTAGGCGCGACCGGCGTCGTCGCGGCCGGCGTCGGACACAACAAGCGGCTCGCTGACCAGCTCATACACAACGCACAGCAGGTAACACACGACTAGGTAACACACGACTAGGCGCGACCGGCGTCGTCGCGGCCGGCGTCGGACACAACAAGCGGCTCGCTGACCAGCTCATACACAACGCACAGCAGGTAACACACGACTAGGTAACACACGACTAGGCGCGACCGGCGTCGTCGCGGCCGGCGTCGGACACAACAAGCGGCTCGCTGACCAGCTCATACACAACGCACAGCAGGTAACACACGACTAGGTAACACACGACTAGGTAACACACGACTAGGCGCGACCGGCGTCGTCGCGGCCGGCGTCGGACACAACAAGCGGCTCGCTGACCAGCTCATACACAACGCACAGCAGGTAACACACGACTAGGTAACACACGACTAGGTAACACACGACTAGGTAACACACGACTAGGCGCGACCGGCGTCGTCGCGGCCGGCGTCGGACACAACAAGCGGCTCGCTGACCAGCTCATACACAACGCACAGCAGGTAACACACGACTAGGTAACACACGACTAGGTAACACACGACTAGGCGCGACCGGCGTCGTCGCGGCCGGCGTCGGACACAACAAGCGGCTCGCTGACCAGCTCATACACAACGCACAGCAGGTAACACACGACTAGGTAACACACGACTAGGCGCGACCGGCGTCGTCGCGGCCGGCGTCGGACACAACAAGCGGCTCGCTGACCAGCTCATACACAACGCACAGCAGGTAACACACGACTAGGTAACACACGACTAGGTAACACACGACTAGGCGCGACCGGCGTCGTCGCGGCCGGCGTCGGACACAACAAGCGGCTCGCTGACCAGCTCATACACAACGCACAGCAGGTAACACACGACTAGGTAACACACGACTAGGTAACACACGACTAGGTAACACACGACTAGGCGCGACCGGCGTCGTCGCGGCCGGCGTCGGACACAACAAGCGGCTCGCTGACCAGCTCATACACAACGCACAGCAGGTAACACACGACTAGGTAACACACGACTAGGTAACACACGACTAGGTAACACACGACTAGGCGCGACCGGCGTCGTCGCGGCCGGCGTCGGACACAACAAGCGGCTCGCTGACCAGCTCATACACAACGCACAGCAGGTAACACACGACTAGGTAACACACGACTAGGCGCGACCGGCGTCGTCGCGGCCGGCGTCGGACACAACAAGCGACTCGCTGACCAGCTCATACACAACGCACAGCAGGTAACACACGACTAGGTAACACACGACTAGGCGCGACCGGCGTCGTCGCGGCCGGCGTCGGACACAACAAGCGGCTCGCTGACCAGCTCATACACAACGCACAGCAGGTAACACACGACTAGGTAACACACGACTAGGCGCGACCGGCGTCGTCGCGGCCGGCGTCGGACACAACAAGCGGCTCGCTGACCAGCTCATACACAACGCACAGCAGGTAACACACGACTAGGTAACACACGACTAGGCGCGACCGGCGTCGTCGCGGCCGGCGTCGGACACAACAAGCGGCTCGCTGACCAGCTCATACACAACGCACAGCAGGTAACACACGACTAGGCGCGACCGGCGTCGTCGCGGCCGGCGTCGGACACAACAAGCGGCTCGCTGACCAGCTCATACACAACGCACAGCAGGTAACACACGACTAGGTAACACACGACTAGGCGCGACCGGCGTCGTCGCGGCCGGCGTCGGACACAACAAGCGGCTCGCTGACCAGCTCATACACAACGCACAGCAGGTAACACACGACTAGGTAACACACGACTAGGCGCGACCGGCGTCGTCGCGGCCGGCGTCGGACACAACAAGCGGCTCGCTGACCAGCTCATACACAACGCACAGCAGGTAACACACGACTAGGTAACACACGACTAGGCGCGACCGGCGTCGTCGCGGCCGGCGTCGGACACAACAAGCGGCTCGCTGACCAGCTCATACACAACGCACAGCAGGTAACACACGACTAGGTAACACACGACTAGGTAACACACGACTAGGCGCGACCGGCGTCGTCGCGGCCGGCGTCGGACACAACAAGCGGCTCGCTGACCAGCTCATACACAACGCACAGCAGGTAACACACGACTAGGTAACACACGACTAGGCGCGACCGGCGTCGTCGCGGCCGGCGTCGGACACAACAAGCGGCTCGCTGACCAGCTCATACACAACGCACAGCAGGTAACACACGACTAGGTAACACACGACTAGGTAACACACGACTAGGCGCGACCGGCGTCGTCGCGGCCGGCGTCGGACACAACAAGCGGCTCGCTGACCAGCTCATACACAACGCACAGCAGGTAACACACGACTAGGTAACACACGACTAGGTAACACACGACTAGGTAACACACGACTAGGCGCGACCGGCGTCGTCGCGGCCGGCGTCGGACACAACAAGCGGCTCGCTGACCAGCTCATACACAACGCACAGCAGGTAACACACGACTAGGTAACACACGACTAGGTAACACACGACTAGGCGCGACCGGCGTCGTCGCGGCCGGCGTCGGACACAACAAGCGGCTCGCTGACCAGCTCATACACAACGCACAGCAGGTAACACACGACTAGGTAACACACGACTAGGCGCGACCGGCGTCGTCGCGGCCGGCGTCGGACACAACAAGCGGCTCGCTGACCAGCTCATACACAACGCACAGCAGGTAACACACGACTAGGTAACACACGACTAGGTAACACACGACTAGGCGCGACCGGCGTCGTCGCGGCCGGCGTCGGACACAACAAGCGGCTCGCTGACCAGCTCATACACAACGCACAGCAGGTAACACACGACTAGGTAACACACGACTAGGTAACACACGACTAGGTAACACACGACTAGGCGCGACCGGCGTCGTCGCGGCCGGCGTCGGACACAACAAGCGGCTCGCTGACCAGCTCATACACAACGCACAGCAGGTAACACACGACTAGGTAACACACGACTAGGTAACACACGACTAGGTAACACACGACTAGGCGCGACCGGCGTCGTCGCGGCCGGCGTCGGACACAACAAGCGGCTCGCTGACCAGCTCATACACAACGCACAGCAGGTAACACACGACTAGGTAACACACGACTAGGCGCGACCGGCGTCGTCGCGGCCGGCGTCGGACACAACAAGCGACTCGCTGACCAGCTCATACACAACGCACAGCAGGTAACACACGACTAGGTAACACACGACTAGGCGCGACCGGCGTCGTCGCGGCCGGCGTCGGACACAACAAGCGGCTCGCTGACCAGCTCATACACAACGCACAGCAGGTAACACACGACTAGGTAACACACGACTAGGCGCGACCGGCGTCGTCGCGGCCGGCGTCGGACACAACAAGCGGCTCGCTGACCAGCTCATACACAACGCACAGCAGGTAACACACGACTAGGTAACACACGACTAGGCGCGACCGGCGTCGTCGCGGCCGGCGTCGGACACAACAAGCGGCTCGCTGACCAGCTCATACACAACGCACAGCAGGTAACACACGACTAGGCGCGACCGGCGTCGTCGCGGCCGGCGTCGGACACAACAAGCGGCTCGCTGACCAGCTCATACACAACGCACAGCAGGTAACACACGACTAGGTAACACACGACTAGGCGCGACCGGCGTCGTCGCGGCCGGCGTCGGACACAACAAGCGGCTCGCTGACCAGCTCATACACAACGCACAGCAGGTAACACACGACTAGGTAACACACGACTAGGCGCGACCGGCGTCGTCGCGGCCGGCGTCGGACACAACAAGCGGCTCGCTGACCAGCTCATACACAACGCACAGCAGGTAACACACGACTAGGTAACACACGACTAGGCGCGACCGGCGTCGTCGCGGCCGGCGTCGGACACAACAAGCGGCTCGCTGACCAGCTCATACACAACGCACAGCAGGTAACACACGACTAGGTAACACACGACTAGGCGCGACCGGCGTCGTCGCGGCCGGCGTCGGACACAACAAGCGGCTCGCTGACCAGCTCATACACAACGCACAGCAGGTAACACACGACTAGGTAACATACGACTAGGTAACACACGACTCGGAAAAACACGACTAGGTAACACACGACTAGGTAACACACGACTAGGCGCGACCGGCGTCGTCGCGGCCGGCGTCGGACACAACAAGCGGCTCGCTGACCAGCTCATACACAACGCACAGCAGGTAACACACGACTAGGTAACATACGACTAGGTAACACACGACTAGGTAACACACGACTAGGTAACACACGACTAGGCACGGCCGGCGTCGTCGCGGCCGGCGTCGGACACAACAAGCGACCCGCTGACCAGCTCATACACAACGCACAGCAGGTAACACACGACTAGGTAACATACGACTAGGTAACACACGACTAGGCGCGACCGGCGTCGTCGCGGCCGGCGTCGGACACAACAAGCGGCTCGCTGACCAGCTCATACACAACGCACAGCAGGTAACACACGACTAGGTAACACACGACTAGGTAACACACGACTAGGTGCGACCGGCGTCGTCGCGGCCGGCGTCGGACACAACAAGCGGCTCGCTGACCAGCTCATACACAACGCACAGCAGGTAACACACGACTAGGTAACATACGACTAGGTAACACACGACTAGGTAACACACGACTAGGTAACACACGACTAGGCGCGACCGGCGTCGTCGCGGCCGGCGTCGGACACAACAAGCGGCTCGCTGACCAGCTCATACACAACGCACAGCAGGTAACACACGACTAGGTAACATACGACTAGGTAACACACGACTAGGTAACACACGACTAGGTAACACACGACTAGGTAACACACGACTAGGCGCGACCGGCGTCGTCGCGGCCGGCGTCGGACACAACAAGCGGCTCGCTGACCAGCTCATACACAACGCACAGCAGGTAACACACGACTAGGTAACACACGACTAGGTAACACACGACTAGGTAACACACGACTAGGCAGCAGCACTGGGCGCGTTCAGTGCGCGCGTTTCGTACAAACATCATCATCAGCCGATTGATGTTCTCTGCTGAACAGTGTCGATATCACATGGTAATCTTTTGGGAAGCTAAAGATTACCATGTAATTATCCACGCGGTGACCTTGAGATCGTCGGTTAATTTTGCAGGAGACCTGCCCTTGCTACGTTTCTACTCACCCATACACCCTGTTTGTGCCTAATCCTATGAACTTTCAGATTTAAAAAAGGCCTTTGATTTGGTTTATCATGCCTCACCAATTGCTACATTGGAAAGTTTTAAGGTTTTATGGGTTATTGTTGCATTCGTGCGATGTCATAGCTAAAAAATCGTTAACAGTTAGTATGATTAGAGGGCTTTCAATCCAAATAATACTACTCACTATCGGAGTACCTCAAGGTTCGGACCTGGGACCCTTATTGTTTTTAGTTTTTATAAATGATTTAGGCCCCGGCTAAACATGGAGACTCAATAACACAAAATGTTATGTGTATATTTTAATTTAAGGCACTGAGAGAATAATTAAACCATATTTGTTTCATTGTTTGAGTTCTTTAGTTTGTTTGAGAAGTGTGAATCTTACTACATCGTGAATAATTTAAATAAGATGTTGTTATGGGCTAACTCCAAAAAAAATTAACCTTTTTATTTTGACAGGTGGAGAAATTATCGCCACAATTGATAGCGGCCGGCAAGATCAGGCTCTACAATCCTGACAGCAAGGTAATGCATAAATTATAAATAAATAAAATTGACTGTTTCTTTTGTGAAAACTTCAAGTATAATTTTATTAAACCTATTATTAACCGTGCAGGTAGCCGAGGAGCATTTCACCAACCTAAAGAATCAATACGCAGACGCCGTTCTACGCGTCAGAGACCTGTGTGATCAGGCGGTAGACCCGCTCGACTTTGTCAGGACTGCTGGTAACTAGATATATTTCATTACTATAATCATTTATTTCTGGTAAAATCCACCCTTTGCCAAACGTTATGCTTTATAAAATTATGATTAGTAGTAAGAATTTTATTAGTATTAGTATTCATTATGTCATATTCTCTTTTTATTTGTATTCATTATGTCATTATCTTTCCATTTGTATTCATTATTCCATTTGTTGTCATTATTTTTCTTTTATTCAAATTGTAAACATTACTTTGTCAACATTATTTTATTTTAGTATAATTATAATTATAGTATAATTATCTAATTTATACTGTGAACGCTGTGGTCTCCTATAAGTGAAGGAGTACACCTACATTCAAAGTTATGCATTTTTTGGCCATGTTTTGTGTATTACCTTCGTTGGAGATCCTTAAATAAATAAATAAATATTAAATTAATGTAAATAATCAGATAGATCCTACAAAGTTCACACAATCAAGATATCATTTCCCTAGCCTTTTCCCAATAACTTTGGGGTCGCCTCCGAGCCTGAACAGATTTATCTGGATACCAGTGCTTTACGCGAAGCGCTGCCTATCAGACCTTCACAACCCAGTTATTAAGCTACATGGTAGCCCATGGTTGGGCTGGTCAGACTTTCTCGTTTCTGAACGCTCTCAAAGTCCTGTGAATGACAACCGGGACCAACGGTTGAACTTGATTTCCGAGGCATGCCCTCGTGTCAGTGATGGCCAAGATAAAGTTTTGAAAAATTTATATTGGTATGTACTTGCCCGTATCTGAGCCCACAACCCAATGTAAATGTAACCACAAGTCTAGTACATAATTCACGCGTCGACTGTGAACGGCTGCTGTAAGTTGTTTAAATCTTAGTGATATTTTTTATTCGTTCTAACATGACGTGTTGTGGTGCAGGCGAGCTGATGCAGAAGCACACGTACCTGTGCGAGGACGCCATCCGCAACAACGACTCGCAAAAGATGGTCGACAACACCTCCGCCATCGCCAGGTAACATTTATATGTATTACGTTATAGAGTAGTTGACAAAGCAACACTTTCGTTCCTAAACCCCGTACACAGTAATCGTTAAACGTTGATCGTGATCTCTTCACAATATTTTTTTTTGGGGAGTGGGAAATCATCAAATCATCACTTCACAACATTATACCATCAATTTTAATTTTTTAGTCCGCGTTCCTTAACCTTTTGATGACCTATGCTAGTGACAGCCGGCCATCGCGCTGATATAGTCTTTCTATTGTGTCTCAAAAGATTCCCGCCGCGTTAACACCTGTTGTTGTGGATTTATATACAAGGTGTACTTTTGGTCATGCGAAATCCGCTAGGAAATGATTCTACTCTTAAAAACAAACAACTATTATTATGAAACCAACTCTGAAATCGCGAAAAAAATATCAGCTGTTTCTAACAAAAGTTCAATGCCCTTCCTACCATAATGTATGTAGTCAAGTCGACGATGAGGTACCTGGGACTTGTACTCCACAACCGATGGAACTTCACGGAGCATTTCCGACGTTTGGCCCCCAAACTGGCGAGGTTTGGAGCTCGCGGGGATCGTGCGGTACATGGCTCTCTACGGGGCTTCGGTGTGGGCATCTAACCTGACCTTGGCTCCGATCCGGCTTCTGAGGGCGTCCTAGAGGGTCATGGCGATTAGGATGGTGTGAAGATACCGCATGATTTCCTGCGAGGCGGCAAGCCTCCTTGCCGGCCGTGAGATCTGGAGGCAACAGTCCTTGAACACACGTACCAGTGGCGCGTGGAAGTATAACGCCGGGGCGAAGTCCTGCGGCGGGATCTAAAAAAAAGTGTAATCGAGACATCGAGTCTGACGATGTTGAATGCGACGTAACAGTGAATTATGACATCCTTAGGTTAGCCAACCGAGTGCTGCTGGTGGGCGGCGCGGAGCGCGACAACACGGAGGACGCCGAGTTCGCGCGCGCGCTCGGCTCCGCGCAGCAGCGCCTGCAGGCCGCCATCCCGCCCGCCGTGCTCCGCGCCAAGGACGTCGCGCTCGGCGCACGAGCACACGTGCCCGCCTGGAGGACTGCTAATGCTGAGGTCAGTGTGCACATAGTTCTGTGAGCTCAGCAGCGCCTGCAGGCCGCCATCCCGCCCGCCGTGCTCCGCGCCAAGGACGTCGCGCTCGGCGCACGAGCACACGTGCCCGCCTGGAGGACTGCTAATGCTGAGGTCAGTGTGCACATAGTTCTGTGAGCTCAGCAGCGCCTGCAGGCCGCCATCCCGCCCGCCGTGCTCCGCGCCAAGGACGTCGCGCTCGGCGCACGAGCACACGTGCCCGCCTGGAGGACTGCTAATGCTGAGGTCAGTGTGCACATAGTTCTGTGAGCTCAGCAGCGCCTGCAGGCCGCCATCCCGCCCGCCGTGCTCCGCGCCAAGGACGTCGCGCTCGGCGCACGAGCACACGTGCCCGCCTGGAGGACTGCTAATGCTGAGGTCAGTGTGCACATAGTTCTGTGAGCTCAGCAGCGCCTGCAGGCCGCCATCCCGCCCGCCGTGCTCCGCGCCAAGGACGTCGCGCTCGGCGCACGAGCACACGTGCCCGCCTGGAGGACTGCTAATGCTGAGGTCAGTGTGCACATAGTTCTGTGAGCTCAGCAGCGCCTGCAGGCCGCCATCCCGCCCGCCGTGCTCCGCGCCAAGGACGTCGCGCTCGGCGCACGAGCACACGTGCCCGCCTGGAGGACTGCTAATGCTGAGGTCAGTGTGCACATAGTTCTGTGAGCTCAGCAGCGCCTGCAGGCCGCCATCCCGCCCGCCGTGCTCCGCGCCAAGGACGTCGCGCTCGGCGCACGAGCACACGTGCCCGCCTGGAGGACTGCTAATGCTGAGGTCAGTGTGCACATAGTTCTGTGAGCTCAGCAGCGCCTGCAGGCCGCCATCCCGCCCGCCGTGCTCCGCGCCAAGGACGTCGCGCTCGGCGCACGAGCACACGTGCCCGCCTGGAGGACTGCTAATGCTGAGGTCAGTGTGCACATAGTTCTGTGAGCTCAGCAGCGCCTGCAGGCCGCCATCCCGCCCGCCGTGCTCCGCGCCAAGGACGTCGCGCTCGGCGCACGAGCACACGTGCCCGCCTGGAGGACTGCTAATGCTGAGGTCAGTGTGCACATAGTTCTGTGAGCTCAGCAGCGCCTGCAGGCCGCCATCCCGCCCGCCGTGCTCCGCGCCAAGGACGTCGCGCTCGGCGCACGAGCACACGTGCCCGCCTGGAGGACTGCTAATGCTGAGGTCAGTGTGCACATAGTTCTGTGAGCTCAGCAGCGCCTGCAGGCCGCCATCCCGCCCGCCGTGCTCCGCGCCAAGGACGTCGCGCTCGGCGCACGAGCACACGTGCCCGCCTGGAGGACTGCTAATGCTGAGGTCAGTGTGCACATAGTTCTGTGAGCTCAGCAGCGCCTGCAGGCCGCCATCCCGCCCGCCGTGCTCCGCGCCAAGGACGTCGCGCTCGGCGCACGAGCACACGTGCCCGCCTGGAGGACTGCTAATGCTGAGGTCAGTGTGCACATAGTTCTGTGAGCTCAGCAGCGCCTGCAGGCCGCCATCCCGCCCGCCGTGCTCCGCGCCAAGGACGTCGCGCTCGGCGCACGAGCACACGTGCCCGCCTGGAGGACTGCTAATGCTGAGGTCAGTGTGCACATAGTTCTGTGAGCTCAGCAGCGCCTGCAGGCCGCCATCCCGCCCGCCGTGCTCCGCGCCAAGGACGTCGCGCTCGGCGCACGAGCACACGTGCCCGCCTGGAGGACTGCTAATGCTGAGGTCAGTGTGCACATAGTTCTGTGAGCTCAGCAGCGCCTGCAGGCCGCCATCCCGCCCGCCGTGCTCCGCGCCAAGGACGTCGCGCTCGGCGCACGAGCACACGTGCCCGCCTGGAGGACTGCTAATGCTGAGGTCAGTGTGCACATAGTTCTGTGAGCTCAGCAGCGCCTGCAGGCCGCCATCCCGCCCGCCGTGCTCCGCGCCAAGGACGTCGCGCTCGGCGCACGAGCACACGTGCCCGCCTGGAGGACTGCTAATGCTGAGGTCAGTGTGCACATAGTTCTGTGAGCTCAGCAGCGCCTGCAGGCCGCCATCCCGCCCGCCGTGCTCCGCGCCAAGGACGTCGCGCTCGGCGCACGAGCACACGTGCCCGCCTGGAGGACTGCTAATGCTGAGGTCAGTGTGCACATAGTTCTGTGAGCTCAGCAGCGCCTGCAGGCCGCCATCCCGCCCGCCGTGCTCCGCGCCAAGGACGTCGCGCTCGGCGCACGAGCACACGTGCCCGCCTGGAGGACTGCTAATGCTGAGGTCAGTGTGCACATAGTTCTGTGAGCTCAGCAGCGCCTGCAGGCCGCCATCCCGCCCGCCGTGCTCCGCGCCAAGGACGTCGCGCTCGGCGCACGAGCACACGTGCCCGCCTGGAGGACTGCTAATGCTGAGGTCAGTGTGCACATAGTTCTGTGAGCTCAGCAGCGCCTGCAGGCCGCCATCCCGCCCGCCGTGCTCCGCGCCAAGGACGTCGCGCTCGGCGCACGAGCACACGTGCCCGCCTGGAGGACTGCTAATGCTGAGGTCAGTGTGCACATAGTTCTGTGAGCTCAGCAGCGCCTGCAGGCCGCCATCCCGCCCGCCGTGCTCCGCGCCAAGGACGTCGCGCTCGGCGCACGAGCACACGTGCCCGCCTGGAGGACTGCTAATGCTGAGGTCAGTGTGCACATAGTTCTGTGAGCTCAGCAGCGCCTGCAGGCCGCCATCCCGCCCGCCGTGCTCCGCGCCAAGGACGTCGCGCTCGGCGCACGAGCACACGTGCCCGCCTGGAGGACTGCTAATGCTGAGGTCAGTGTGCACATAGTTCTGTGAGCTCAGCAGCGCCTGCAGGCCGCCATCCCGCCCGCCGTGCTCCGCGCCAAGGACGTCGCGCTCGGCGCACGAGCACACGTGCCCGCCTGGAGGACTGCTAATGCTGAGGTCAGTGTGCACATAGTTCTGTGAGCTCAGCAGCGCCTGCAGGCCGCCATCCCGCCCGCCGTGCTCCGCGCCAAGGACGTCGCGCTCGGCGCACGAGCACACGTGCCCGCCTGGAGGACTGCTAATGCTGAGGTCAGTGTGCACATAGTTCTGTGAGCTCAGCAGCGCCTGCAGGCCGCCATCCCGCCCGCCGTGCTCCGCGCCAAGGACGTCGCGCTCGGCGCACGAGCACACGTGCCCGCCTGGAGGACTGCTAATGCTGAGGTCAGTGTGCACATAGTTCTGTGAGCTCAGCAGCGCCTGCAGGCCGCCATCCCGCCCGCCGTGCTCCGCGCCAAGGACGTCGCGCTCGGCGCACGAGCACACGTGCCCGCCTGGAGGACTGCTAATGCTGAGGTCAGTGTGCACATAGTTCTGTGAGCTCAGCAGCGCCTGCAGGCCGCCATCCCGCCCGCCGTGCTCCGCGCCAAGGACGTCGCGCTCGGCGCACGAGCACACGTGCCCGCCTGGAGGACTGCTAATGCTGAGGTCAGTGTGCACATAGTTCTGTGAGCTCAGCAGCGCCTGCAGGCCGCCATCCCGCCCGCCGTGCTCCGCGCCAAGGACGTCGCGCTCGGCGCACGAGCACACGTGCCCGCCTGGAGGACTGCTAATGCTGAGGTCAGTGTGCACATAGTTCTGTGAGCTCAGCAGCGCCTGCAGGCCGCCATCCCGCCCGCCGTGCTCCGCGCCAAGGACGTCGCGCTCGGCGCACGAGCACACGTGCCCGCCTGGAGGACTGCTAATGCTGAGGTCAGTGTGCACATAGTTCTGTGAGCTCAGCAGCGCCTGCAGGCCGCCATCCCGCCCGCCGTGCTCCGCGCCAAGGACGTCGCGCTCGGCGCACGAGCACACGTGCCCGCCTGGAGGACTGCTAATGCTGAGGTCAGTGTGCACATAGTTCTGTGAGCTCAGCAGCGCCTGCAGGCCGCCATCCCGCCCGCCGTGCTCCGCGCCAAGGACGTCGCGCTCGGCGCACGAGCACACGTGCCCGCCTGGAGGACTGCTAATGCTGAGGTCAGTGTGCACATAGTTCTGTGAGCTCAGCAGCGCCTGCAGGCCGCCATCCCGCCCGCCGTGCTCCGCGCCAAGGACGTCGCGCTCGGCGCACGAGCACACGTGCCCGCCTGGAGGACTGCTAATGCTGAGGTCAGTGTGCACATAGTTCTGTGAGCTCAGCAGCGCCTGCAGGCCGCCATCCCGCCCGCCGTGCTCCGCGCCAAGGACGTCGCGCTCGGCGCACGAGCACACGTGCCCGCCTGGAGGACTGCTAATGCTGAGGTCAGTGTGCACATAGTTCTGTGAGCTCAGCAGCGCCTGCAGGCCGCCATCCCGCCCGCCGTGCTCCGCGCCAAGGACGTCGCGCTCGGCGCACGAGCACACGTGCCCGCCTGGAGGACTGCTAATGCTGAGGTCAGTGTGCACATAGTTCTGTGAGCTCAGCAGCGCCTGCAGGCCGCCATCCCGCCCGCCGTGCTCCGCGCCAAGGACGTCGCGCTCGGCGCACGAGCACACGTGCCCGCCTGGAGGACTGCTAATGCTGAGGTCAGTGTGCACATAGTTCTGTGAGCTCAGCAGCGCCTGCAGGCCGCCATCCCGCCCGCCGTGCTCCGCGCCAAGGACGTCGCGCTCGGCGCACGAGCACACGTGCCCGCCTGGAGGACTGCTAATGCTGAGGTCAGTGTGCACATACTTCTGTGACTGACATGTAAACGTGATCGTAAACAACACCTATACAGCAGGTCATCACCATAATGACAAATTAAGGCAACTTGTAGTACAATATACTAATTCGTATATATTGCCCTTAGATAATCAGCGCCGCCGGAGAAGTAGAGTCAGCGCTATCAGGTCACTACGCGCCCCCGCCCCCGCCGCCCGCGCTGCCCGAGGCCCTGTCCCGGCTGCACGTGTCTCCGGTGTCTGCAGCGCCCACGCCCAGCGTGCCCGCGCCCCCGCGCCCCCCGCCCCCGCAGGGAGGCGCGCCGCCCCCGCGCCCCCCGCCGCCCGCCGACACGGATGACGAGGGAGAGGACATCTTCAGGAGGCAGCCGCATCCTAGTCATCCTATTTTGGTGAGGAATATTTATTTATACTGCACGACGTTTTTCTGCTAATCAACTAAAAGTGATGGAAAATTAAATAATTGAGGATCAAGAAAAAAAAAACATAGAAAATGAGTTACACAACCTTCTAAATCAGAATACAAAAGTTGTTGCAAAATTTAAAGGTTAATTTTAATTCTTTGCCGGGGCTGCGGGTTGTTCGAAAGAGATACAAGCAGCCCCGGATACAAGAGGCTAAGAAGGAATCAATTCATGTTTGACACTCCCAGAGCGAGAGGAGTCAGTTGGTGATTTCCCATCCACACAGAAACGGTTATTTTTTCTGAGAGTCCACAAGTATATTTCCAGATCAACTAAACATCACTGCTCTGTTCTCCATAGGTGGCCGCCCACAACCTGCACAAGGCGGTGCGCGAGTGGTCCTCTAAAGACAACGAGATCATCGCCGCCGCCAAGCGCATGGCCATCCTCATGGCGCGCCTCTCCGAGCTCGTGCGCTCCGACTCCAAAGGTAAGAGACTACACGTCGAAGGAGATCATCGCGCCGCCAAGCGCATGGCCATCCTCATGGCGCGCCTCTCCGAGCTCGTGCGCTCCGACTCCAAAGGTAAGAGACTACACGTCGAAGGAGATCATCGCGCCGCCAAGCGCATGGCCATCCTCATGGCGCGCCTCTCCGAGCTCGTGCGCTCCGACTCCAAAGGTAAGAGACTACACGTCGAAGGAGATCATCGCGCCGCCAAGCGCATGGCCATCCTCATGGCGCGCCTCTCCGAGCTCGTGCGCTCCGACTCCAAAGGTAAGAGACTACACGTCGAAGGAGATCATCGCGCCGCCAAGCGCATGGCCATCCTCATGGCGCGCCTCTCCGAGCTCGTGCGCTCCGACTCCAAAGGTAAGAGACTACACGTCGAAGGAGATCATCGCGCCGCCAAGCGCATGGCCATCCTCATGGCGCGCCTCTCCGAGCTCGTGCGCTCCGACTCCAAAGGTAAGAGACTACACGTCGAAGGAGATCATCGCGCCGCCAAGCGCATGGCCATCCTCATGGCGCGCCTCTCCGAGCTCGTGCGCTCCGACTCCAAAGGTAAGAGACTACACGTCGAAGGAGATCATCGCGCCGCCAAGCGCATGGCCATCCTCATGGCGCGCCTCTCCGAGCTCGTGCGCTCCGACTCCAAAGGTAAGAGACTACACGTCGAAGGAGATCATCGCGCCGCCAAGCGCATGGCCATCCTCATGGCGCGCCTCTCCGAGCTCGTGCGCTCCGACTCCAAAGGTAAGAGACTACACGTCGAAGGAGATCATCGCGCCGCCAAGCGCATGGCCATCCTCATGGCGCGCCTCTCCGAGCTCGTGCGCTCCGACTCCAAAGGTAAGAGACTACACGTCGAAGGAGATCATCGCGCCGCCAAGCGCATGGCCATCCTCATGGCGCGCCTCTCCGAGCTCGTGCGCTCCGACTCCAAAGGTAAGAGACTACACGTCGAAGGAGATCATCGCGCCGCCAAGCGCATGGCCATCCTCATGGCGCGCCTCTCCGAGCTCGTGCGCTCCGACTCCAAAGGTAAGAGACTACACGTCGAAGGAGATCATCGCGCCGCCAAGCGCATGGCCATCCTCATGGCGCGCCTCTCCGAGCTCGTGCGCTCCGACTCCAAAGGTAAGAGACTACACGTCGAAGGAGATCATCGCGCCGCCAAGCGCATGGCCATCCTCATGGCGCGCCTCTCCGAGCTCGTGCGCTCCGACTCCAAAGGTAAGAGACTACACGTCGAAGGAGATCATCGCGCCGCCAAGCGCATGGCCATCCTCATGGCGCGCCTCTCCGAGCTCGTGCGCTCCGACTCCAAAGGTAAGAGACTACACGTCGAAGGAGATCATCGCGCCGCCAAGCGCATGGCCATCCTCATGGCGCGCCTCTCCGAGCTCGTGCGCTCCGACTCCAAAGGTAAGAGACTACACGTCGAAGGAGATCATCGCGCCGCCAAGCGCATGGCCATCCTCATGGCGCGCCTCTCCGAGCTCGTGCGCTCCGACTCCAAAGGTAAGAGACTACACGTCGAAGGAGATCATCGCGCCGCCAAGCGCATGGCCATCCTCATGGCGCGCCTCTCCGAGCTCGTGCGCTCCGACTCCAAAGGTAATTATACCCAGGATTGCGGAATTGGTTCGAAAAACCCTTCACAGCCAACAGGAATGCAAAGGGCATTTGAAGGAACATGGGGATTGGGAAGTAGAAGCCCGATACGTTGAACTGACCAGATTCGTACCACCGTCAATACCACAGTTCACACTCTACACTCGACATTAGATCGGCACTGATCAAGTTGCCCACCAAATGCTTCTGGGAAGTGGTCACGACCCTCAGCACTGAGGAAACCGATGTGAGAATGAGGGGGTTTTAGTTAGTGAAAATGACCTTGTCAAAGGAACTAAGGAAAAGCTACAATATTCAGTGTATATGTTTATGTATGCAACGAAAGCTATAACTGTATATTTATCTACTTGCTGTAACTATACTCTGTATATTATGTGCACAATTCATGCTAACACTTATGTATGTACAATTTTACTTCATTATTTTACATTAGAAAAATAACGCTGCAACAATGTTGCCATAATAAGCTCACTTTTATTGATTCAAGTGAATAAATGTTAGATTCAGTGATTTTAACAATACTTATAATAATGTCACGGCAGTTATTTTTTAATGCTAAAATAAATGGAGTAATGGCGCATATTATTTAAATAGTACAATCTTATTTTTTGTTTATCAAAAACCGGAGGGAAGAACCTTTGTATGTGACCCACACCAAACTGACGACAATAAAAATATTGGTCTATATGACCATGTTGAATAAAGAATAGTACAGGCTATGTAACAATATGCATTGAGCCTTCGGATCGGAGCTACCATAAGCACGGTGGTTGGCTAGTCGATAATCGATATAGAAAAAAAGAAAAAAATATATTGGTCCTATAGTAAAAGGTGTTCATAATTATGAGTCCTTCTTACAATACGAATACAGAATCATTCTTTTAGGTTTCTATACAATAAACGCTGTTTTACTGCGATATTTAATAAAATCAATGTACAGTTAGCAAAATAGATAAGTGTACAATGCCGTCAGTTATAATTTAAGTTTTCTTGAACACCGATGAATGTATTTAAAATTAATTAAAGAGCTAATTATTTTCTACCTTTCTTTCTTAAAACTATTCATCGGTTTTTGACAAATTTTATATTATTTCTGGCGGCTTCGGACACTTGTCGACTTTGCTAACTGATATAAATATTGCTTCATAACTGTGCTTGTATATAATAATATGCGCCTGTACGTTGGATGTTGTGCTCATTGTCCATGTCTCTCACTCGCCGCGGACAGAAGTCGCGCTAAACCTCACCGGTAAGTCACTGTTTCACCTGCCTTTGTAGATAGTGGCCATAGCGATATTACTATACGTCCTTTATTCTCAGTAGTTTCATGCAGTAGATGTGTGGTTTGTGCTTATAATCCGGTCGAAATAGATGTATTATTTTGCGTATTTTGCATAGAAAAAAAAAATATCCATACTAATATTATAAATGGGAAAGTGTGTCTGTCTGTCTGTATGTTTGTCTTTCTTTCACGGCAAAACGGAGCGACGAATTGACGTGATTTTTTAATTGGAGATAGTTGAAGGATTGGAGAGTAACATACGCTACTATCTATTAATTGATTTCAAAACAACTAAAAATCAAATTTTATAGCAAATTGAAAATGAACCGAATTTATTAGGCTGAAATTAATAGAGGTTTTATAGGAATTGTGTCTACCATTTATTGGTTAATGGTGTAAACTACCCAATTATGTTATAGTCACCCGTCCCTAGACACGTCTTCCTAGAATTTTAGCCTAACATCATGCAGTGTTTTACATTGGGGGAGGGTGAGAGGGGTTTACAATAACTGAGTAATTGATAGTCTGACGTCAGGCTTGTTGTTATTGTAAGTCATCGAAATAGTTTCAAATTGCACAAATACAATTAATGATCATTATGAGTACTATAATAAATAAATTATTGATTAACGTTTTGTTTACGCTAATTTGTTTAGGTAAATGTTATTGCAAAAAGCATTCGGACAAAAGTTGTAATTCATACAGTTTTCTTTAGCCTCTCTCAAAATTTTTGTGAAAGTTTAATGGGGCTTATTCTGCCAAAAAGTACTATTCCACATCACACCATCTTTAAATAGAGTAATGGAATCTTCTTTAAAGAAGTTCTTTAAGTCAAAATTAACATCGACAGACAAAGTAGATTTTGTTCGTAGTAATTAGTTGATTTTGATTATTTCTTGGATAAAACATTTTCCCTTTTTCTTTGATCCCGACATTTTTGCTTAAGAAGCATGCCTCTCAGCATACCAAATCTTCAGTCATTAACCGCTCCTCCTATCACCAGGTAGCAAGAGGGAGCTCATCGCCACGGCGAAGGCCATCGCGGAGGCTTCTGAAGAGGTCACCAGACTGGCCAAGAAGCTGGCACTGGAGTGCACCGACAAGAGGATCAGGACGGTATGTATAGTGTCACTTGTATAATAAGTTTATTTTTGCAGAAATACGTAACATTAAAACAGATCTGTAGACTCCACACTAGGATTCCCTGTGGCATGGAGTCCTTAACTAAAACAAAAATACTCTAGAATAACCCGACATAAAAAAAAGAAAAAAGAATCAGCTAACACAAAAGAATTGGGGCATGGTTTTATGTTTGTGTGTGTGAGAGTGTAGAGTGGAGTGTTTACATTAAGTTTACAAAATCTCAAAAAAATAAAAACATTTCTTCAACTAATATTATTTTATTAAAACTTTACGGTGTTTTATATTATTAAAATACAACCAGAATTTTTTTAATATGGAGAATATCTTCCAACAAATGAATAGAAAAACTCCCAAAAGTTGAAATTGTCGTTTTTGTTCATACTCAAAGTAGTTGCTGTAATTTCTGACCCGTTGTTGGACAAGTCTACGTATCGCTTCTTCCTTCGGTTGTATAAAGGCCATCTTGTACCACAAGGTGCGCTGTGGTAAGGGTCGCTGAAATAATAATATAATATAATATTAATAATATGAATTATCGTTAATCTGTTTATATAAAGATACAGTCTACAGAGACCAGTGTTTTACAGCAGCTGCTTTTTTATTCATATGTATTAAAAGACGTCTTGGACGACCGTCTTTAATGAGGGTTTTTGCGTATCGACGTGACATTGTCAGATATGTCAAAATTCACTAATCATGCTGCAGTGGTACCTCACGCCTACGTATTGCCATCTAGCGGATTTCTCATACGCAAAAACCCTCATTTGTTATCTTCATTATATTCTTGAGGCCACGTGAAGACGGGCCGGTAGATAGCAGGATCTTAGTAATGGCCCTTTGGCATCCCTTGGAACCATGGGACTTTAAATAACTGGAAAATATTATCTATTTGATACAAAATACTCAAATTCCGACTTACCCGTATTTAGCAAAGTCCGTATAGATTGTAGAAACTTGATCTATAAGTTTGAATTCTGTACTGTTTTTATCCAAAGGCAAATTAACTGATGAGGGATTGAACATATACATCAATTCTTCACCATGGGCAGCTCCATACAGGCCGTACGGGGCTGCTGGGAGGCTAAATATATTCCTGCCTGACGTGATAGAAAACACATAGGCATGTCTTGCAGTATATCTAAGCTCGGGCAATCTCGAGAAAAATTTAAAGATATCATAGCCAAATGTAGCATCGTTCGCATAGCTCAGAAATTCCTTCGTAGAGTTTATATCAACTTTTCTATTTTTGAAATAATATTCGATAATTATATCCGATAGTTTTAGAATGGATCTCGGTCCAAGCTGAACCAAAAGTTTGCGAGGAACAAATAGTTCTGGATATTTGTCATATTGCGCTATAAGAACTTGTCTGAAGAGTTCAATAGCAGCGAGTCCCTCTTCGTTGGTATGTCCGAACATAATATCTACTTCATTGACATGGTCAAATATTTTAAAATAATTGTAAGATATGAAATTATCTTTCCCGCAAAACTTTTCAGGTACAGGCACGAACTGGTACATTTTAATGAGGTTGTAGGCATACTCTTCAAAAGACAAGACGTTGGGTCTCGTATCTACTAGTTTGTCTGATGAGACGGATTGGAGGAATTGGAGTAACTCCGCAGTGGTTTTAGCTTCAAAGCCAAGTTGCTTGGCAAGAACATGGGCGCGTCTTTCAGGCTGAAAAGCCACGTCCCAATCACAGTATGGGACACCGCTCATTGAAATAGCTCTATGGAAAAGACCTTCTGACATTGGGGATATTATGTGGAATCCCACAGACGCACCGCCAGCGCTCTGACCCATAATGGTAACTTGATTGGGGTCTCCTCCAAAATTCTTGATGTTCTTTTGCGTCCATTTCAAAGCTGCAACTTGGTCTTTGAGCCCCGCGTTTCCAGGGACATCTTTAGTTCCGAGGCAGAGAAAGCCTAAAGCGTCTACTCTGTAGTTGAAAGTTACGACGACCATGTCCTTTATGATAAAGAAGTCGGGTCCGTATAAGTCGGTGTTTCCGGATCCGCTTTTAAATCCCCCTCCGTGGATGAAGACTAGGACTGCTAGAAGAGTGTCAGGGGTCAAGTTTGGCGAATATACGTTGAGGAAGAGGCAATCCTCATGGCCTGGGACGATTTGGTTCGTAAGGAGGTCCTTCTGGGGGCACACGCAGCCGTGTTGCGTTGCGTTTCTTACTCCAGTCCATGGTAAAGGTGGGCGAGGCGCCTGTAAATAAGTAAATGCTAGTAATTAGTGTTGCCCAAATGCAAGAACAAGACGAGACTTAGCCAGTCTTGGTCTTGGTCTTGCGCCAATACACCTGGTCTTGGTCTTGGTCTTGGTCTTGCGCTCCCAGTCTTGGTCTTGGTCTTGGTCTTGCAGCAAGAGTCTTGCAAGTCTTGCAATTACCTATTAGTCTATTACTATTTATTGAAGTTTGAAGATTGAAGTTTGATTGAAGAAATATAATGACTAAATGTACAATAATAGTACCTAAGTAATTAGTTTAAAACCATATAAGTAATCAATATTATAATATATAGATATACTTACTAGAATGAATTAATATGACATCTACTACCTATCCTTACCATTTTATCCTAATCATAATACTACTTGCGTGATCAGTATAATGTATTCATTTTAATTCTAAGCACTCTGAAACTTATTTATTCTTTGGAACACCTGTAGGTACTCTTAAAAATACGAAATTATTTTGCATGAGTATACCTACGCCCTATGGCGGCAATCAAATAGTGTCACAAATGTTATGATTTCGGCGTGGCGGCAACGATTGTTGTAGATTTCAAAAGAAGCCACCGGCGCGTGTATCATAACCATGTACTTCCGAAAAGCGGCAAATTTCTTTAAGAAGTAACTAAGTACAAAACCTTTGATGCCGCATTATCAAAGTGCCGATGGTTAAAACATAACTATGCATGCACTCAGTTTGATTTTAATAGATATTTTTTTATTCGCTATGTTTATGGTATTAGTCGTAATGCGCATAGGTCCAGTTTTTCATATTCTTTGATACAGTTTTTTGCGTCTCATAGAATTCCTACCTATACACCGAACTGTTACACCTAACTACTCAGTGAAATAGCGCTAAGTCCTAGCTGCAAGACGCAAGAGTCTTGCAGGCTATGTCTTGTTCTTGCTCAAGTCTTGCACGGTCAGTCTTGGTCTTGGTCTTGCTAAAAATACGCGGTCTTGTTCTTGGTCTTGGTCTTGCAAAAACGCAAGAACAAGACCAAGACTGCAAGACCAAGACTGAATTTGGGCAACACTACTAGTAATCTTACTACTATAACCACATAACTTGTATGGATAGTTGGTTGTTAAAAATTTAAACGGCTAAATAGGATCAAAAGATAAGCTAAAACCCGTGTTTGTCTTCTGATGGAATGATGAAGATCTTTCAGTTTAACAGCAAAACCTAGCATATTGTTGGTTGATTTGTCTATTTTGTATTAGTTAACACTTTTACTGTCCTTGAACCGTATGTAGCTCATGGGACAGTGAAAATCTTCAGCACGAGAAGAGGCTCAATAGGGCCAATGCCTGCCAGGGTTGCGGAATAGTTATAATAGTTACCGTGACCCCGGAACATAAAGGGCAACCGAAGGAACATGAGTGGGTTTTAGTCAGTAAAAGTCTGACACGAAGGACGGGAGAAGTAAATTAATGATTTCCTACTCTCCAAAAAAACTGCTAGTGCTTGCCTTAAACCTCAGTGTTCCTATCGGAGGTTCAGCGTACGGAATCCCTTTGAAGCTGGCGTACTGTCCGTCTCCAGTAACCAAGTCGAGCATCTCGCCTTCCAACCAGCCCTCCTCCACTCGTACTTGGACCCCATTTACTGCATGTATGACCCTGCAGATATAACAAAAATAATCTCCAGATTCCGGACATAATAAAGAACAAGTCAGTAGCGTTGTGACTTGTCTTTTATTCAAGCTGAAAACTCAAGTTGCTAAGTTCCTATAATAAGATGAAGAACATGATCTAAGAAATAAAACAAATTTGCATAAACAAATTAAAAATAGTTGAAAAGTTACTCAAGGAATTGTTAAACTCGTCCCACAGGTAATTTGTTGTATTTATTTATTTATTTATTTATTTATTTATTTAAACTTTATGCACATATGTACAATGGCGGACTTAATGCCTTAGGCATTCTCTACCAGTCTACCCAGGGTGGTGCAGAGATTACATGGTAGGTGCACTAATAAAAAGAAAAAAAAAAGAAATAGAATAGAAGAATGCAACTTAAAATAGAAAAAAAAAGAATAGACATAATTACCTACTTATTTATATATTAAAGTATATACTACTTAAATAAATATAAATACATACATATATACATACATACATATAAAACAAAGAATGTAGTGACTGGTCAATAGACTCTGCTCATATATTTTGAAAATGAATCCTCAATTTCCGCTTGAATCCATAACGGCTAGTGGCCGTCCTGATATTTGTCCAGGAATTTAATGTTCTATTTTATTCAGGTAACTTTTCTTTATTCTTGCACTCTGTATAAATCTGCATCACCCTTAGGTAGACTGGCAGAAAGTCCGCCTCTGTACGGTGTTAATCTCATGGGATATTAATGACCATGAAGAGTTTGCTTTCCAAGCCAACTCACAAACTACTGCAAACCTCCAATAGCACTTTAACCTGGCTAACGAACCTCAGCAGTCACGCTATTGATAGCGTGACTCAATCATTTGGTAATTTTACCTGGAAAAGTTTCCGGAAAGAAAATTGGTGATTATATTAATTTGTATGTATTGTGACCGAAAATTAACTGTTCCACGAGCAAAGATACGAGGTAACCAAGACTTTCAATTTGCATTTCTGCAAAGAAACTGATGAATATCAAAGCGAAGTTTTTCCACGCTTTATTACATTATTTACTAAAATATATCACACCTAACGTAAGATGCCGAACAAACCTTAAAACATAAAAAAAACAGCTTCCAGGTTCCACATATTGCAAAAAATAATAAAAAATATAATTAATATAAACAACAATCTACTTACATAAGCAGTATAATAGGTAAATTAATAATTAGATTAATACTCATATCCTCTCACAACTTTTTCTGATTAAAAAGTAATTATTTACGTGTCACGGTTTAGGTAGTATCAGTCTGAATGAAAGGCTTGCACGGACTCAAACAATTAATGCGTTTCATATAAACATGTTATTCATTAACACATGTCAATTGTTATCTTTATTGTTATTTTTTAATCATTTGCAATAAACAAATTGCCCTTATTAGCTCTCAGCGTTCCGTACGTATAATCTGGATTTTCAAAAATATTTAATTCATGTCTTCAGTGGGGAATATTTTTTTTTTTTTGTTAGCCTGTTCTGTCCCACTCCTGGGCAAAGGCCTCCCTCCAGTCCTTCCATCGTTCGCGATCCTTCGCTTCTTCGATCCAATTGGGCATAAATCCATCCAGTTCATCCCGCCATCTCCTTCGTGGTCTGCCGCGACCCCGTCTTCCCGTCTCAGGGCTCCAGCTCTGTGCTACTTGAGCCCACAAATTGTCCGGCATGCGGCAGACATGTCATGGCAGTGGGGAATATGCTTGAAATATTCTTTTTTTTTATGTGGCAAAAAATACGGCAATTATGTAATACTAGCTATTCCCCGCGTCATTCCTGTTCACGTGGATTTTTTTTATATTGTTATTTATTTATTAAAACTTTATGCACAAATAAGATCATTTCCAATCAGTTTACCATCAGTGTTATGGACTATCTCTGTACCAAATTTCATTAAAATCGGGTCAGTGGTTTTGGCGTGCAATCGAGACGGGCATACAGAGTTACTTTCGCATGTATAAGTTTTCAAAAAATAAGCCTACCACCCATTGTTGGGTTCCGTAGAGTTTGATAAAAAACGTAATTACTATAATAATTATGTTTAAAAAGTATTATGGTTATTTCCATTTCAGTGTGATAATACTAATTATTTATTTTCTGTAGCCATACAATTAACAGCTGCACAATGAACTTCAAAGACAAAGACAAAGCGAACCTTGTTTAACACCTGTAAACCTACCATATTCTACGAATAAATGTCTTTGTCTTTGTAAAAAGAAACCTCATTTATTTGAAAATTAAAAGAAATTATATATTTGCATTTCTTTTTAAATAATTTCTGATGCAACATTTTGCCCTGCTGTGAGGAAATCAAGACTTGTATTAGTGTTCTTTGGCGCAGAGTGAAAACTGATTAGATAAGTTGATTGTAGTGCTTAATTGAATGCCTTTCTTCTACTATTATGATGCTTTTATTAACTTCACCTTTATTTTACTATTTAACTAAGGACTTTCAATCCGGATATCCGCCAGTTTTCAAATCCGGATTTTACTTGCATCACTATCAGTAAGGATAGTTGTATTTCTCCTTTAAAAAAAGCTGTCAAAAAAGCTGTTATCTCTATAAATTGTTAGTATGTTATTTATTATTTTAATATAGATAACCACTCTTGCAATTATTTATTTAACGACTTATTTCTCTTACCTCTCACGCAAGCAAAATTTTAGTGTACGTCATGAACTAGTTGGTATTATTAGGAGGCCGTTATAGAGAAAGCTAGAGAATTTAACAAGCCTTCCTATATATTATGCTTTGTGTACCCAAGTGCTGTTGCAGTTGCACAAATATTAACATTACCCTGAAGTAAATAAAGCTATTTAACATATTTACAAAAACACAACTCTTAAAGGAATGAAAATCACGCTACTGGTGGGATTGTCCCCAAAAAAAGGTGTCACCAGACAAAATATTATTATTTTTAATCAATTGATTAATTTCTTTTTTCACTAGAACCTGCTACAAGTATGCGAACGCATCCCGACCATCGGCACTCAGCTCAAGATCCTGTCTACAGTCAAGGCCACCATGCTTGGCGCTCAAGGTAAGCACATCTTTAAGCGAATTCTTGAGAAATGCTGAACCAAATATTTATGGTTCCTATATTGACTTTCCCTTTCGCCTTGAACTAAACATCATAATTAAGCTTATAGCAGCTTTCTAAGCTTTTATAACAGAGTATACATGGGTTTAAAAAAAATCGCTGTTATAGTAGACACCAGCGCATTAAGCTACCCGAAACTCAAATTTTTGCCAATGGACATTGAACCTAATGCTTCAATGATATAGTTGAAAATCTATTAAAGTAGAAGGTCGTAGTAGTTTCATGAGCTGGCGTTTGTACATTACTGCAGGAATATTCGCTGCTAAAGATGAGGCCTTGATTTGATCGCGAAGATTTTTGTACTGCTCTGTATGTTTACAAAAAGGGTTTAGCGGGATAAGTAGACGAATCGGCCCCCAAATGGGAACCTAAATCGAAACTAATTTTTTTATTATGTATTTAATGTACAAACGCAATTTACGTACTTTTTGCTTAGACCTTGTGATATGAAAAAAAAATTACCGTGCGTTTGACTATTAAACAGAAGCTGAATTCAGCTGTTTAAATGTAGCTGTACACTTAAACTTGTTTATAGAAAACGCCAGTTTTAACTAGCAATTGCATTCATTCGATCTTCCATGTTTCCTGTTATGGGTTCGATTATTTGGTCGGACAAATTTATGGTAAAAACCAAAACATTTTTTTGAGATATTACCACGGTGTTCACAAGACTGGTATTTTCTACATTACGCTATTAACGTTAAAGATCAATTTTATTGTTTTCTTTTAAGTCGTAAGATGTCCTATACTTATCTTATTTACAGTATATTTACTTTGTAGCTTGTACTTTTATATAAAAGCTTTCTCTCTATTAATGCTCTGCTTCTCGCTTCTAACAGTCGGCATGCCGGACTACAAAGGTAAAATATTATGACGTCAATGTGTTATTAATATTACATAGTCATATATATACGCATACTCTAATTTTTGTATACATGTATTCCATTACTGATTTTCGCACCAGCGTAAACCTGCCATTTTAATTTATAAATAACGTATTAATATTCAGTTTTAACATTCTTTGGTTAAAATATTATTTGTACAATAGGGACTACCACCGTCTAAGAAAAAATAATGCAATCACTAAAAATGTTACCTCAAAAATGTCTGCCATTTTCCCATAAGATTAGAATTTTTAAATGACCTCAGGGGTAAAAAACCGCCCAAATATGTAGTTTTTTTTATACTTAACACCTAAAAACCTTTTAACAAATAGCCATTTACATATTTACATCAAGTCGAAAGAAATTGACATACAAAACCAACCATGTACCGAGACGACAATTTAACTTCCTATGACATTAATCCAAGCCCATTGTGACAAACATATTATATTAAAATTGTAAATAAACCACATGACGACAAAGCACAATTTCATTGGTTTTGGTTCGATTTTTTATGTAAGAAGTAATACAAACATTTTATTTCCGTCTACAGGTAGCGAAGAGGATCAGGAAGCGACCGAGATGCTGGTCGGAAACGCACAGAACTTGATGCAGAGTGTAAGTGGAACTATTTTCTTAATCATTGACACAAATAGGCTCTGTTAAGCAAAGTTTTGCTTGATGTGCCGTTTACCTCGTGCTCATAAGTGCGACTGCTGACCGTGTGGTTGTGGGTTCGAAACCCACATCACAGAAGGTGTATGCTATTGGGTGTTTCCTAAGGAAGTTTTTCAATAGCAGCATTGAATTAAATAGTTCCTGGTAGTTTACCGTAATTTACGCAGTATATTGCCGTTTCATTGGTCTATGAGAGCGATTGAAGACCAGCCCCCTTACCATGACGTTTAAAGTAAGATTGTTTTAGTCCTGTTGCAGGAGTGCGCAAGTGACAGCGTTAGACACGTTGTCTAGCGCCGTCTCTTTCCCACTGAAAGTAATATCAAAGTAATACTGCTATAAGGGCTTGTGGTACGCCCCCTGCGCAAACGCAGGTGTACTTACACACCTACGTTTGCGCAAACACCTGTGCATTGTAATATTTCCAGTGGACTTAGCTAGGCTTCGCTGAGTTTACTCGCCATGACTGAAGTTCGACCGGCGGAGCATGTTTCTATACGACATTTAAATAAAACCAATTAAATTCTACTTTCTTTTCTATAAAACATATTCTACAAAATTAACACTCCCCCACCAGGTAAAGGAAACAGTGAAAGCTGCAGAGGGCGCCTCCATCAAGATCCGGACGGAGCAGGGCGGCTACAGACTGCGCTGGGTGCGTCGCTCGCCCTGGTACCAGATCTAACCCGGTACATTCTACACTTACTACTGAACTACTCGGCTTGTGACCCTAGGATGTGTGTAATGACAATATCAGCATTTTGCCGTCCCACTGCTGTACAATAGTCACCAGTATTATAAATCACCACGTTTGTTCGCGCATTGAAGAATTCAGACTTGTGTAAATTTCTAGGTCTATTAAAGGTTTTTCCTTTACCGATGTTTGTGATGCCCAAGACAAAATCGTAAAGCACGTATGTATATAAAGTCATTGGATAAAAACACTAATATTTAATCCCTGTACTACATTTTTAGGGCTTTTTTATTAAAGTCTCCGAAATTAACAGCTTATTGTAGAAATAAGAACAAAGCAGCTGCTGTGTTTCTGTTAGAAGGCTATAAACATAGTTATCTTTGTTGACAGCTTAACAGACGGCAATTACCTGATGTTAAGGTGATTTAAATATTTAGAAATAATAAATTGTCTAGGCATTTGATAGACATTTCGGAGACACTAGAATCTGTCATAAATCCTGAAAGCTCATCATTAGTGATCATGTACTAATTTCTTAAAGAATTCTGTCGCATGGTGATGTAATTTATAATGATCCTACTTAAAGGATCTTACTCCTAGGGTCACAAGTCTAGTACTTCTAAAACTGTATATTAAAGAGATTGGAATACCAGCTAAATTATTGTAGTACTGTAAAGGTCTGTGTACATTGAAATGTAATGTTTGTCTGTGCTTTAATCTTGAGATCGTGAAACTCTAAATAAATCGCTAGACTGGTCTTAGTAACGGTTTTTTTTAAATATCTGGTGTAATTTTAAGTTTTAAGCCAAGATTATAAGTTAGTTAGCACATACTTTTAATTTCGTTAGTAAAACTTAAAATTTCACCGAATATAATTATTTTCACTGCCTATACTATACCTCATGTTGGTTGTATCTTAGTTTCTGATTTCATAAACTTGCACATTTTAAAAAGATTATCCATTACACAACAATGTACACAGTTCTTTTGCGATGCGCATGCGCACCGATGATCAACACATAATATTTAAGTACATTTGAGAGAATCATTATTATATATTAAGTAATGATTATTATTTACAATATTTAAGTTAATATTAGAAAATATACTGTTGTGTGTAATTATTTATATGTGATTGTAATTGAACATAGTATATATTGAGTTAAAAAGTATATTTTGTAGAATATATTATATATTTTATCATAGTAATGAGCTTCCCTGTGTAAGGTACCTTAAAATATATAATTATGTATGTTTATTTGGTACTAATTTGAAGTTCATATAGTCCTCTGTACTAATTAGAAGGTCAGTACGTTTGTTGATTAAACCTAACGATAAATATAATATTTTCATTTACAAAACTTTTTTAACAGCAAAACAGCTGCACTAATAATTGTCGAGTGATATGGAATCATGTGCTATTCATAGACAATAATATTTAAACAAACAACGCAACTGAAAATGTCTACTTTTAATTAAAAAGTCGTTTAGCTCAAAAAGCTGTTTTAAAAAAAACGGACGAAGGGAAACACTCGGATTCAGTTAAAACCCTTCAGACTAAAAATTTTCACAAATGGGATGAAATAGATTCCGAAATTTAAGCCGTAATACAAACGACAGTGAATTCATATTCACAAAAATAAGGTTTCTTTCTTAGATTATATACATGTCTAGATGCCACATTAACCGTACTCTGATGGGACCAAAAATAGACTACTATATTTAGTAGACACGGTTCTCCCTTACGTCAGTGTCATTTTACACGTCAACGGATAAGGTGCTCACAATAAATATTTAATTATGCCGGTTTGTGCGGTCCGACAGTGTCGGAATTATGCAGGACAACCCTATAATAATACCAAGATCAGTTTTCATCTGATAGTTTTATCTTTAACCACTATTATTTTAAGAAAATACGTATTTTCAAATCGTGATTTTGAATGTCAGTTTGATTAGTCAGTGTTGTCACTTTATTACTAGGGAGATTCGGCGAAATTATGGGAGACAAAATACAAAATATCATTACATCATAATTATTTCGATCAAGACAAGCTGGTTGAAGCTAATCATTGATAAATATTTGCAAATAAGATGCCACCATATTTGTAAATCGGACAACGTAGCCCAGGCAATAAAATCGAAGAAGATGGGTTTTGATAAATTACTATATTTTATTTTTTTACCGGATTTTTTGTTTTTCTTTTTGCGCAGCCGCGAGGCGCGAGCCGTGAAGCAGTAATACCATCGGTGGCCAAATTATTAGGGACAGTATTCATTGAGCAACATTTTTTTGTTCAAACACCTTTTTCAAGAAAATAAATAATGTTATATAGGTTTTTCTGGTATGGTTTTACTCCTGGTATTATTATTATTAATTTTGATATGTGATACCACCATGTGATCGAGTCATTTTCAAAAAAAGTGATTTTGCTTATAATATGTAGCAATTTTGTTAACTTCAGTTGAAAATTATTTTTGTTTCATTGATGGCAAAAACTATTTTTGGTTTTAATTTTACAAGATGTTTCTGTTAAAACTAATCAAACCGCAGATATTGTTTCTGATGATGTTCTATTTTTCTTAAATTGAATACAAAATATTACGTTTTGAGAACGATATTACGTGATACGTTTAAAATTTCGCCTTTTTAAAATGGACAAAGCTGTAAACACGTCTCTATGAAAGTTTATAAAAATAAAAACGTTGTTTCTGTATTTTACACATTCTCTGAAAGATTTCACAGCTATTACAGGTGTCTAAAAGTCTGAAGTAAACAGTATTAAAGTAAAATCTGATCAGAACAAACTTCTAAAAACACAGAGTGTGAAAAAATGTGGCAAAAAACGGATCACCACTTTTTGTTCTGACCTTAAAAACAGAGATATCTGCCTAAAACATTATTAAAAGTGTATTGTTTCCCTGACTACGATTATAAACGAGGGATAAGACAAGAAAATAGAAGTATTCGATCGGGCAGTTTGACGGAGGTTGGCCGAGAAGAATTGGATAAATCGCCGGCCGATCAAAAAATCGCACCTCGCCGAGACCATGAAGTTGAAACGACTGCAGTAGGCCTGGCAACACCGAAGTATGACAGTGGCAGACTGGAATCGGTTAATAATATAACTTTTAAGATTTCCATACGTCTGAAATACACTATTCAGTAATTATTGCATTATTTTCTGTGTATGCCTCTCCGACGAATATTTTTTTCAAGTGGAGGTCGATAAGAGCTCATTTGCAGTCGTACACATCGTGGAATTGTTCGAGAACAGCTCCATGCAGTTTGCTTTTTAGGGAAAACTTAACAACCAGGTAGCATCATTGTGTGATTTAACATCTCAGCTAAAAGCATGGGGTGTCTATATTTCGGGAAAGTGACTACAAGGCAAGATCTGTACAAGTTAGTACTAGAAACTGAATTATGGCCGCAAGTCGAAGAATGGGAGCCCAATAGCCGGAAAGTAAAATTTTATGCACGATTCTACATCGTATATCAAGGCCAAGAGTGTTAAAGCATTCCTGTCTGAAAAATAAATAAATATTTTCTGCACTAACTAGATAATTCACCAGATACGAACTCTATTGTGAACATGCAGAAGCTTATCAAGAGGGCTATCATTAAGCACTTCGTAACCACTAAACACTAGCTCATTGCAGTTCATAGAAATGAGTTTTATCATGACACAAGCCTAAACAACCTGTTATATAACGTATAGAACGTATAAAACGTCTTATACGAGCTGTTGGCGGCGGCGTCGCAAAATATTAAGTTATACACAAAATATTTACTTTCAACTTATTAATGCGTTATTTTTTTAAACAAATTACCAGGTTTAATTTCACCTTCATATTTCTTATTTTTAAAATCTTTAATAATAAGGGTTTTGAATAAAAAATACCACTGAAGTCTACAACCAACCACTTTTCTGAAAAAATCAATCCAACTTCATAATACAAAATCATGACACTGTCCCTAATAATTTGGCCAGCTACTGTATGTATTTCTGAGTTATTCATTATCTTTAAACGTTTTATTTGGTTATTTTATGATTCTTACAAGTAACTGGAGTAATATTTAAGTTGATGCTAAATAAATCTGTCATATAATATCATAATTACTTATATCTTTTCTTTTTTTTTCATCAATCTATAAAATCCTAAATATTTATTATTTTGTTAAACTGTCATTTTAATAAATAATGGCAGAAAGGAAAGTTCATATTATGAGCAGGCATCCCTAAACACGCACACATTGACAGTTTGACGACAATAGGTACACGAGCGGTACGCACACATGTCAAGCATTTTGTGACGTTTTTAGCGCATCGTTTGTTTGCAATTCTCCATCTAGACAAGTATATAATCTAAGGTTTCTTTATCTGGGTCTGTAATTCAGGCAGCTGTTTACATTGTAATAGACATTAATTTCATATTTGTTTACCTCGTAATCAGGTATTTAATAAGCAATATATTAATTTAATTTTGAATTTATATAGTATTTTATGTACATTGTTTTTTAAGAATGTGGTAGGCACTAAAAATTCAATTGATTGGGTACTTGACACCACTAAGGAATATCTATATACTTACAACTTTTTTTAAAGAGAAACCTAAATATTATAATCTCTGACAATCCAAATAATTTTGTGCGTCAAATTCTGATAGCGTGATGTAGGAGGTCAGTTGTAGTTTACATTTTGGGCGATAGGTGTCGCCACAAATAAATAAATACAATGCCTGTGGAGAAATCGCGTTTTGGCGACCCTGTAAAAATAAAAAGCAATTATTTGATTGTTATGGTGTCACTACCCTATTAAAAGTCACAACCGTCGAAATTATTACAAATAGTCTCACATAAAATTTTATGTTTTGAACAACGAATTCTTTTTAAAGTATTGAGATAGTGATAGCAAGTGTGATTCTGAACGAAAGTGCCATCTTTGTGCTTTATATTTAGAGGTAGGTAGGTCTGTCGCCTTTCTGTATCTTATGGTAGCTAACTATATTATGTAGGGCTGTTTAGAATTATCTACTAGCTGACTTACTATTCTTGTAAGGAGTGATAGTGCTTGAATGAATATAATAATAAAAACGAATTTTCATACTTGATTGACAGCATTATTTTTCTCATATTTCGTTAACCACGAAATATGAGAAAAATAATGCTGTTTGTTTCCTCGAAGTGGCCTAAAACCCAGTAGTAGTAATCTACTCTCATCTGTTATTTATAAAGTCAAAAATAAAAAATAATAATTAATAAATGACGACAAATAACGTTTTCGACATTTCTGGTCACTATGTTCGATATTTTTTTAAGAAATAGCAAATTTCTTTTTTCGTATTTTTAAGTTGATCCCTTTATAAAGGTTTTAGTACTATTGAGATCTTTCACCCTCACAAAAGCATATCAAGTCATCCTGTAGATACTTCCTAACAGAGTTTTGACTATAGAGGAGATAAGTCAGAGGCCTGTAACTGATGTCAAATGATCCTTAACGAAACTGGAAGTCACGAATATTTAAATCTCTTTAAAGTAAAAGGTATCTTTAAGGGATTTGTCACACTGGATGCGTTCTGCGGCCTGTGGTCAGGTCAAAGTGAACGCAGCCCGCATCATGTATGAACAACATTGTCAGTATTAATATATTTTGTATAGAATGCGATCTGACCGTGCGAGCACAACCAAAGAACGCATGTTGGGGATTGCTGACCCCGACCGACAGCGTTGTTCATACATGATGCGGGCTGCGTTCACTTTGACCTGACCGCAGGCCGCAGAACGCATCCAGTGTGACAAATCCTTAAAGGAGTTTGAAGTCTTCATAATCATCAGGATAGTAGACTTAGTACTTTGGGTATTATTCGTAAATTTCAATGTCGTCATGGACTTTTTAGACCCTAAAATCCAGTGGCCTTAGAATTGCAGCTTTTAATCTATAGTTAAAACGTTTTTATATTTCACCTCTTCCTTACAAAATGTAAGCGTAGGACCGCGGAGTGATAGCAATATTTTTGTATGGTGAACGAGTATGTAGTTATTATAAACTAATATAGTGTAATTGCTAAAGTATATTGTAAGTAATGTATCTTGTAAATAACTTTATGCTGATAGTGTTATTCTGGCAAAACGAACCAACCCTCACCAAAATAGTTGTAATATTTTTAAATAATTTGGTGTAATCATTTAAAATTCTTTCTAAGTATAAAGTTTGAATGTACATTGGTCTGCTATTGCTGCACTTTTGGTAAGGATGTGGGTTAGATCGTTTTACCGGATTAAAACTCAAATGTTGTAGTAATTTAGGTGTATTCGATAGACTTGCTCAAAGGTAAATTACTTACAGCTTGATTTAGGTTTTGATACCTAGGGTGGGCTAAATGCTATTATTGGTATTAGGATTTTTAAATATCGTGCCTGATTGATCGAATTAAACAAAAGCATATAACCCGGATGTATTCAAGAGAAGAGTGCATAGGCATCTTTTGGGTGAGCTCGCTCCATCGTAGGCCCCGTCTATGCCCTCGGACTAGTCTGGGACCAAGAGCAAGCCCATAAGTTATAAAAAAAAAACATTTTTTTTTTCTGTATAATATGAGCTGATGGAGTTTTTATTTCTTTAAAGAAACATAATTTCCTTTCTCAGAAAAGCAAGTCTATCGTATACAAATTATAAAAAAAAAACATTAACTAAAGCGTGCTTCATATTATTATTTTTATTACCTAAGTACATTACACTTTACACATTTTTTTGTTATTAATATTTTATTTATTCTAATAAAGATTTTTTTTATTTAGATTTTTGTTTTATTAGCTCCCTTCGTTTACTGTAGGTCAGCCATGACAGAACACCAATATTCTTGACAGACTTCATAGATTATTGGATAAATGGATAAAATTAAACTTAAAAGTGATAAAAATAAAGCCATTTTAACTCAATTTGTTATAATTAAACGATTTTATTTAGCGTAACTTTGCAAATTGTCTGTGTTGCAACAAATCTTCCAATAGAATTTTTAAAAGTCAGTATATAGTATTATATTGTTTTGTCAGTTCCCGTACAAAACAATATTATGATAATTTCTTCCCTTGATTATGTCTAATGATGGAGTCAGGAGGTGGAATATGGAACTCTTCAACGGTTACTTGTAAGCCTCTATAGTTGAGTCATTATATTTGGCTGGCTCTTGAGGTCATAAATCAAACTAAAAGTTCCTTATCTATTAATGTAAGAAAGTTGTTTAACTTTATTGTTGATCTGTTTGTGCCGATGCCACTACAGTAAAATGTGATACAAGCTTTATTAGCGTTAGTAGTCTCTATTATTATAAAAAATATTAATTAAAGTAATATAATATATATGTAATAGTTATAATACCGCTTAAACACACAGAAAAGTTTAATTATTTTTATTATTTATTATAAAAAATAATGTCATTGATTTGGCGCTAGTTTTTTTATATGTGGTACATATTATTAAAGGTTTATACTATAATAATAAATACATACAGTAAAGGTAATACGGTGTGTTGTTATAGATATAATAATCGAAAAAAAACTTGTGCCTCCCCTTCGACTATATTACCACAATATTACTATTACTTTTAGCCTGAAGGTTACTTAGATAGCTATATTAATATGTAGGACTTGTTAAACATTTAATAAGTCTAATGCATCCTAAATAGAACAATTATTCTTTTCAGTTATTATTATTATCAGTTTCAATCCACAAAACTATCATCATAATTTTGAATACTTTTTGTAAATATAATAAATATAAAATAATGAACAAAAAAATTGATACAAATGTAAAACTTAACTCTAACAGTTATTTCTCAGGGCTATCGATAAGTCACGTCACACGAAATTCATGATTTTTTAAGTTTATTAATATTTTGCTTACTTTATTTCTCAATTTTTTTACTTACTAAGCAAACTATTTATCTTAACCAGCCTTTGTAGACTGTCCAAATAAAGTTTTAATGATATTTAAATAAGCAAGTATGTGTACTTATTAGAAAACTAGAATTGTAATTGTATAACTAACACAATGAGCAAGTTTCCACTGGCCTAAATGAGTAGCTAGAACTTACAACTATTAATTATTGACACTCTTATACTCTGTATATGTAAGATATTGTTATAGAAAAAAATGTTATTATGTCGTCTAATATATATTTATAGTTTCGGCATTCTAATGATTAGCTAATGAAGTATGGATTTCAGATTTTATATAAGATCTTTGTATAGATAAAAGTTTTGCAGCGTATACTGGCATCAGATGGGTTTAAGCGCAGTATTTTTTTATGGTAAAATTTGTTTCATGACCACATACGGCTCCTTGAATATTCCATTTAATTAAGATAAACATAACGTTTTAAAAGTTCACATTCGTTAGAATATTTTTTAAATAATCCGGTTTTGTAAAACATTTCAGAGTCTTGATGGCCATAAGGCTGAAATACTTATAGTAGAAACTATCCTTAAAATGATATAGTGTAGTGTATGCCGTAGCTAACATAGTAGACAGAACTATTTTCCTATAGAAATAAAAAATATTTATGTATTCAGTAGTTTTATTTGTACTACTCTTTCCTGAAGCGTAATTCATTAATAATAATCTTTCTAAATTTTTTCTCTATAAATAAGTAAGTATATATTTTAACTCAGTAAAAATAAATATGTGACTAAATACATCATTAAATTATTCCGGTAAGACCTGCAAGTCTGTCAATGGTTGATTGGTTTTTACACATGATATTTTTGTCAACGGAAACAAATTTTATTTTATTCTCCACTTTACATGTAGGTACGGTAAGTCCTAAAAGTACTACATAGGTACAGCTCGCAGCCGAAAAATAAATGCATTTGTCGACGAACATACGTAAGTACATACTTCGCAGCGCAACACGACGCCGTCATCTCGTGTTAATTAATATTGTATTTAGTTTTTAAGTTTGTAATCTGTACTTTCTATGGGCCCCAGTTGCCTGAATCAAATAAATAAATAAAATAACTGCCTAGCTACTTGTCGACAAAGTTTGTGTTGTAAAAGAAGCATTTACACTCCTGCGGGAAAATATTACACATACTACAGGTAGGCAGATACGCAGCTTCAAAGCTTGCTTGAAAAAATGGCTTATCGAGCTAGGTTTTTATTTCTTTGACGAATTTAAGATGATATATATACTTCGTGATTTAAACTCGTTCTCTTGATTTGATTATTTGTACTAGCTTTTTCCCGCGACTTCGTCCTCGTGGATTATAGTTCCCGTTCCCGGGGTTGTTCCGGAAACTATCCTATGTCATTTCTCGGGTCCCAAACTATATCTGTACCAATTTTCATTCAAATCGGTTCAGTGATTTAGGCGTGAAGAAGAGACAAACAGACAGACAGAGTTACTTTCGCATTTATAATATTAGTACGGATGTGCGATTTCACTGCTGTTTTATTTGTTGTAATGTGCTTTTAATAATCTGAATACGACTTGTAAGAATCTCTTATCAGTAAACTGCTTTGACTATCTTTAGCAATCTAAACCACCGATAGATAGGTTTTAAGAAATGGTCGTATCGCCTGTTGACCCTCACAGGGCTATCTGATCCCAAGCTAAGCAGAGCTTGTGTTATGGCAACTAGACAACTGATAAACATACATACCAACATGATTTAATATACTTATTTATTATAGATAAATTACACCCAGACACAAATATTCGTGCTCATCACACTAAGTTTGTCATGGGTGGGAATGGAACCCATGACCTCCGGCATTCGGGATCATTAAGCCCAACAGGCCAATCAAAAGAATACTATATTATTTTAACCAGTTATACTAGATAGAGATACTGTGTCAATGTCAGTAGGTATATAAGCATTTCTGCGGAATGTGTGTGACGATGACGTAGGCGATACCTTCTTCGCATCGCCGGTAAGTACAAGACTATGATTCGGACGTATGACTCATATTGATGACGATATTTGTTGATGACGAATCTATTAAGTAAACTAAATTCCACCTGAATTATTTATTTTTTATATTATGATGATGGATGTGTACTGTGTGAACTTGAAGGATCTTTAAGGTCACGCCATATAAATGCTTTGTTATCGGCAGTGTAGATAAAATTTAATACGATGGCACTTTTAGCGCAGTGGTGACTTGGCTGCTGCTTTGCGTGTCGTGGGTTCGGTTCCCGCACAAGACTGTTTGGTGACAGTTGGCAGTCGAGTGTGTATGTAAGTTCATAGATGTATGTTTGTACCCATGATACATTCTTAGTGTGGCGAATGTACTTTGTTTTTATCTACAGTGCAGAAATCACATATGCAGCGAAAAACCTCGTATTGCATTTTTTTACTTTAATTTTTACAATAGCTACAATGTCATGATAGCTCAGATGGTTAAAGACCCAGTCATGAAATTACTGGGATCTTACTCATATCGAACTGGGGGATAGGATATAATGGAGCTTTCCCAAACAAACCTGAACGACAATGAGGAGCCAAGTTCACATCTCTTCTCAATCACTTCTCAAAGTGCATACATGTAAAGAACTGCGCTCGCGCCGCTAGACCACGCCCATCGAGATTCTGCGTCACTTTACACGTGTGTTCCGCGGAACTACGGAAGTAAATCAAACATGTTCCTATATCTAAACTATCCGTCTTTGTATACGATTGAGTCAGTAACAAGTCAGTAAGCCTTTACATTCGCGACGAGAACACGTGTTGAAAGTTGCTGTATGACACATAGTGTGTATTGGTTGTTGAATTTCCCTCAGTGACTTGTGCAGTCGAGTGCCTCTCACGATTTTATCGGGAGTTCCGTAGTTCCGTCGCGGTGATATAAGTGGATTACACGTTAGTTAAGTAAGTGTTAATTTTGTTTTTACATGTGTATTTGTTATTGATAACCAGTTAAAACTAGCTCATGCCTGCTCTGCAGTTCTTTTCTGAATAATTTCGTTGCGAGATCCAAGACAGTTGAATCATTTCTCCGGGGCTCGTAGAGCTTCTTAGCTTGGCGCTTTTCTGGTGGTCTCCACTGTTGATTCTGGCTTTCAGGAGTTGCAGTGGTTGGGGATAGTGTAATAGGATTGTCTCATAGCTCATGCCTGATCTGCACATTCGCGGGAGCCCTTTGAAGACCCTACCAAAGTTTTTTCACAATGTGTTATGTGACCGACGGTTTTACGAAGGTTTAGAGGACAAACTATCTTTTTATCAGAGAATATTTTATGTAAGCGGCCTTGTACTTTCGGTCCAGAGCTTTTCTTCTCGTGTTATTTATAAAGATATATATTGACTATCTGTTTTTTTTTTGCATTTTGTGTTACTGGAGCAGAAACCAGAAAAGGCAAAAAAACTTTCCCTCCACCGTATGAGAAAAGATTTTTGCGATTGCTGGATTCTTAGTACTTTGACCTTTCAACGACCAAGTGACAACCGGCTGTCGCGCTGCTATTGTCTTTATATTGTGTCTCGAATCACGTGTGTTTGAAGGTTTAATGACTCTGGTTTCAATAGAAGTTGTTGATCAATATTACAAAACAGGTTCAATTGGCATAAAAAAAAAGTTTTTGAGTACCTAAAATAGCTATTTTCTTGTTATTGCATTTTTTTTCTGTAAATGGATCAATTGAATTAAAAATAAAGACAGTCTCCTAAGACCGTTTTCGTGTAGTTGCAACGGAGGTAAACCACAAAAACCAATTGAACTCCTTTTCCAAGATAGCGGCCGAGAGACAAGAGTTACGACCCCACAAACCTGCATACCCCTTGATGTCTAAAAAATTAAATTATGTAATCTGACAAATGCACACTACTGTGTTTCAAATATAAGAAGTGCAATTTGACATTTCTAACCTACTGAAGAATAGGGATTGGGTTAAAAAAATCGATTACTACAATATCCGATTTATACGAGATATTGATTTCATTTCTTTGTAATTTTAAATCGATTTAAGTTACACATTTATTTATTTTATGACTGTAAATTTCTGAAATTTAGATGAAAGAAATTCTCAAATTCTCACTTGCCAGTGTTGCCAAATTAAAAGAAAAAATATTTTTTTGTCAAGACTTGAGCACGAGCGATTTTGCTTACAAAAACTTATTAAAATTATAATAACTATAAGTTTAATTTTAAATATGCTTTTTCGTTGACATTTAGAAATAATCAAAAATATATTTAAATAATAAATGTCGCTTTCATTGAAAACGATCGTTATTAGTAAGTTCGATTATTCGGTCATTTTTAACGATTATTGGTATACAAGTGAATTTGAAGAGTCACAACACTACGGTATCGTACCTTACTACGTGACTTTGACACGACGTCGAGAAAAAAATATTATTTATTGTCAACAATGGTTATATTGCTTTGTTTGGATTTTTTTAATGTAAATTAAGTGATAAAGAATTGTGCAGTTTGTGATAAAATAAAAATAACTTTAAAATTACGTGGTTTTACGGAAGAAATAAATATCAATTTTTGAGTTACGCATGTACAAAGTTGTGTCGTCATGAAAAGTATGAAACGTCAAAATGCACTTTTTATATTTGAAACATTGTAAGCCCCAAGAAAAAAATACATTTCAATGGACTAGTAGTTGAGCTTTTATTTATCTCTACCAAATTCTCCTCAAAGAAATTTGTTAAAGGTAGCAAGCCCCCAGATTCTTATGTCCTATGTAGTATTGTGTTTTTTGCTTTGTCCATTGCCCTATGCATTTTGGGTCCTACGTCTTTTCTTAATGTAGGTATGTCATTAAAATTGTTTTGTATTTGAGTCCTTTGGTAGTTCAATTTACAATAACCTAGACCACAGGTAAGTTCAGCGTTATTTTATAAATAAAATAACAATGTTCCTATTGCACGAGACTAAAGTATTATTTAATGAAACAAGAACAAATACTTATTTTAAATAATCAAACAAAATACACACAAAATTAAGGAAAACGGTGTGACACGATGAAATCATAGCCTGCTTATAGTTTACCGGGAGATACGGAAAACCGTTCATGAATAACAGTTTGTGGATTGCAGTACCCAGTGCCTGTTGCGTCCTACAAATTAACTGTAAGTAGAGTTTTAATCGGTTTTCTAATTAGTCCAATTTATTTTGGGGCTTGAAAGCGCGGGGTGACAAGATACCGTAAAACAGGGTGACCATTTTACGTGACATGAGATTTTAAAAGGGATTTTAACCGTGAAATCTTTCTAACTTTTTGCCAAAAGGAATCATACTGTGTTTACTAAATTACAATTAGTAATTTAATGCCCTTGATGGCAACAACCCATGAACCCAGTACTTACATAAAATCAATGTACAATTTCGTCCCAACTCATCCCATATTACTATTAACGTAGTAAAACTTAGGCACTATGCACACAAACATCGTTCACTGACAATCAGCAGTCAGTTGTAACTAACTGTGATTATTTATACATTGTGAACTTATACTATAATGTGGTGTGATATCTGGAAGGTCGTGAGGATACTTTTATCGTGTACTGTCGTGTAGTGCTCAGCCCAGCTCAGCCGAGCTCGTTTAACTTTAAATATTTGTTAGGTATTATTAAGTGTAATCTAAGTATATTACAATAAAGCTAAAAGTGTATTTTGCTTTTTTTTGTACATCGAGTAATGCTTAACATCGTGCTATGACCCACGCGAATTGAGCAGTAGCTGAAACCTTTTTTTTTTGGGAAGTGGGAAATCTTCAAATTACTGCTCCCGTCCTGGGTGCGGCGGGAGGGCGTGTCAGACTTTTACTGACTAAAACCCACTCATGTTCCTTCGGTTGCCCTTTATGTTCCGGGGTTACGGTAACTATTATAAACATTCCGCAACCCCGGCGCAGTAGCTGAAACCTAACTTAACGCTTGCTACCGCGGGACACAGACAGTTATAGTCCATTAGAATGAAACGCAGGTTCCTATGATAATAATAAGACTAACATTATCCTCTATAAACTTCCCTAAAATAATAATAACCATTTATTTTGAGCCTCATGTCTAGTATTAGAGGAATGTTGATTTCGACAAATCCAAAAATATTGCTGCCGAAAAGAATGTTCTACTTTGAACGGATATGGTACTAGTGAAATTGGAGGTTCGAGAGACAATTTAGCTTTTTCTCTAAAGGAGGCGGTTTGCGCCGCGACAGAGACAAGCGACCGAGACAGGAGACCGCGACCGAAGACCGCGACCGTTACTTGACGTTCGGCATCGGCGTCTCTGTCTCCTGTCTCTGTCTCGCTCGCGAACTGTCGCCTATACATTGCCGAACGTCAAGTAACGGTCGCGGTCTTCGGTCGCGGTCTCCTGTCTCGGTCGCTTGTTTCTGTCGCGGCGCGAACCGCCACCTTAAGACAGCAAAGCATCTGTCTAACATAGGGTGGTGTGTCTAACATAAAAAAAAAACTTTCTGGCCACACTCTACTTTTACAGGATAAATAAACTCTATTTAAAATAGTTCAACCAATATTTTTACTGATTTAAACCAAATTTTCGATTATATCCTTGATGATATCAAATTAATACAACGATGAAATCCCCAGCCTCTCCATCTCTTTTTTAACCGACTTCAAAAAAGGAGGAGGTTCTCAATTCGTCTGTATGTTCTTTTTTGTTTTTTTTTTTTTTTGTTTTTTTTGTATGTTTGTTACGCGATATCTCCGTCAATTGTAAACGGATTTTGATGGTTCTTTTTTTGTTTGAAAAGTCATAATTCAGGGGTGGTCCCATATAAATTTTGTGGCGATCGGTTCAGTGGTTCTCGAAAAATTCACCAAGAACAAAAAAAAATGACGAAATATTCATAGACGATGTGTGTTTTTTCTTCAAGTTTCTATATCTACATTGGGAGTCGACACTAAAAAGTAATAAATAAAAACTTTTTTTCAAAAAAATAATAACCGCCTTCAAAAACTAAAAACCCAAAAATAACTAAAATTTCGGAAGTCGGTGGCTTCTGTTCTGCCAGTCAATTTGTGTTGCCACCGACTTCCGAAATTTTAGTTATTTTTGGGTTTTTAGTTTTTGAAGGCGGTTATTATTTTTTTGAAAAAAAGTTTTCCTTGAATTGAAATCGAAATCGAAAAAAAAAGTCCAAGAATAATCTGTAAATTATTAAAAACGTCCAAAGAACGACCCATTAAGTCTATACTAATATTATAACGAGGAAAACTTTGTTTGTTTGTTTGATTGTAATGAATAGGCTCAAAAACTACTGCCCGATTTTAAAATTCTTTCACCATTCGAAAGCTATATTGTCCACGAGTAACATAGGCTATATTATCACGCTATGTCTCACGGGAGCGAAGCAGTAACCAAAAACCTAATGTAACGTGGGTGAAACCGCGAGGAACAGCTAGTTATTAATAAAATCGGATGTACCAGGAAAACATGTAGTAGTCAGTGTTATCAATACGAACGTGTTTGATTCTAGTTAGCTGCCTAATGTTAAACAATGAGTTTTGTTTAGAATTTGTATTCCTGTTAGGGACAAAATCATTATAAAAATACAGACACTTATTGAATTCCTGTTGCTAAATCAGACTTGGCATTTGTTGAGGAACATATATTTTACTAGCTTTTGACCGCGTCTTCGTACGCGTGGATTAATAGTTCCCGTTCCCGAAGGAATTCCGGAATGAAAACTATCCTATGTTCTTTCTCGGGTCCCAGACTATATATCTGTACCAAATTTCATTCAAATCAGTTCAGTGGTTTAGGCGTGAAGAAGAAACAGACAGAGTTACTTTCGCATTTATAATATTAGTACGGAAGTACGGATATGTAATGGATACTTTGAAGGTACTACAATTTTAGCGAGCTAAATATAAACTAAAGTATAGCTTCTCTCAGATTTGAGGTACTCAGCCTAAAAAAAATGGTACCATTATCGGCAAAACAACATAAAAAAGATTTTTTTGTTCTTGTTAGCCCTCTTAAATATTTATTAGATATACGTAATCTGTGAAAAGTTCAACTATCTAACTGTGACGGGTCGTAAAATACAGGCTGGCTGTCTACCCTCTATATTATAAAGCTCTTTGTTGGTGACAGGCAGGCAGACATACAGACGGACAGACAGTTCCATTATACCCTTTGGGTACGGAGCCTTAATTATACATTTTTACACATAAACTAAATTGAATTCATCTTCACACAGGACTAGTCAACAATGCCGTCGCTATCACTAAAGATAGTGCAGGACGATGGCGCGGTGACTCGGAAGGTCAAGTTCGACTCGCACATGACCGTCAGGGAGGCGCACAAGGTCGTCCAGGACAAGGTCATTGTGGCCAATAAGGGCAAAGGTAAGATATGTCATAAATATTTCACTGTAAAAGCCTCTTCTCATACAGAGAATTCGTGACCACTGATTGCCTTGTTTCCTCAGGATGTTTTCTTTCATTACTTTTTTTGTGAGTGGGAAATCATCAAATGGTTCCTAATACTGACAAAAACCACTCATGTTTCTTTTAAATATATTACTTACTGATTTTAAAGAAATATAACAGGTTTATCGGCGGACTTATTGGTCTAGTGGTGACGCGGACTGCTAAGCCGCAGGTCGAGGGTTCGATCCCCGTTCAAGACAAACTTTGTATGATGAGCATGATTACATGTTGTGTCTGGGAGTAATTTGTCTATAATATGTTACGTGTATTTATAATTTATATCAGTTCTCTAGTAAAAGCTCTGTTTACTTTGAAATCAGATGGCCGTGTGTTAGTTGTCCCAACATATTTTATTTATTTATTAATATGAGTTTCCCCCCGCAGATTACGCGTTGTTCCTCCGCTCAGCTGACGACAGCATGTCCGGAGTATGGCTGGAGGACGACCGGACCCTGGACTACTACATGCTCAGGGATGGAGACTCTCTCGACTACATCTGCAGGATGAGGAACCTCAGAGTCCGGATGTTGGATGGTGAGAAATTGGCTGTCTTGTTTTATTTTGGGCTCATTACCAAAATTCACAAAAAACAATTAAAAATTGGATTCTAATCCTTAGACCCTTCGCATCCTTAGACCCTTCGTCTAAGGGGGAAAATATGATGCTAAAAAAAAATTGTCTCTAAATCCAGATGAGCGTGAAAGAGATTTTCTATAAGTAAAAGGTTTATCTGTATATGTAAGTAAAACTAGCTATTGTCAGCATCTTCGCCCTCGATGTTATGCTTTGGTAAGGTCGGATGTCTCTAAAACTTACATTCCAGATCTTAGCTTAATCTAGATATTTTGAATGCCTTTCTTGGTGCATACCTAAGTAACAACCGAGAAAAACTGGTGCGAAATTGTAGATCCGGCTGTTTCTGACTGCGACAACGATTGATTAACCTTAACCCTATATTTATTTGCCCTCTAAACTATCAGCCATTTATTAACCTTTCAACGACCAACCGACAGTCGCCTGTCGGGCTGCCATTGTCTTTCTATTGTGATTGTGTCTTGGATCACGTGTGTTCGGAGGTTTAATCTAGCAATGTTCCACAGACACGGTGAAGACGCTGCAGGTGGACGAGGCCAAGACGGTCGGCGAGCTGATGATGGACATCTGCACGCGCATCGGCATTAAGAACTACGATGAGTATGGACTGGTAAGTTAAATGTATGGCTTTTATTATGTTAGACTAGCTTTTGCCCGCGACTTCGTTTCCAGGGAATTTCCGGAATGAGAACTATCCTATGTCCCTTTTCGGGTCCCAGACTATATCTGTACCAAATTTTATTAAAATCGGTTCCGTGGTTTAGGCCGAGTTGCTTTTGCATTTATAATGTTAATATGGATTTAGGAGTTCCTAATTAGTATGTGTTCTCATTTTTTTTGTTTCTAAAGGTTCTGTCCTCTCCTTGTTTTTTAATTATGCACCTGTCTCTCTACTCTATGTTGACTGGCAGAGAATGCCTAAATATAGTATATTTGTGCATGAAGTTTCAATAAATAAGTAAGTTCATACTGTACTCCCTTTGTTAGAGCCTATTACTTAACTCTATCTGAGCCAGATAATGGTGCCGATTCCCTTGTCCACAAACTTAACTAAATTTAGTTCAGTTCATCTTTTTTTTCCTTTCATTAAGAAAAGGACAGAACATAAAATATTAGTCCTGTCAAAATAATTATAAAATACTAAAGAATTTCTCTCTTTTATCTTGCTTACCAAAAAACCTTATTATTGTGCCCGTTTCTGGTTAAAAATCTTACAAACACCGGTAAGAGGTTATATTCGTCCCTATTGCCAATCGCCCAATAGTCCTTTGAAAGGAACGATTGAAAGGTTAACCTATAACCTTAGTCGTTCCTTTTACAGGACCTAAGTACCACGCCTAAGTGGTCTAAGTGGAAGGTGCTTAAGGGCCACGATGCAAAATCGCGCAAATGTATTAAATGTTAACGCATACGCAGGGCGATGATATTTATGTAGATCCTATTCTACCTGCCTAGTCCTCATTTAGCTAAATCTCTACTTCCATCTGTAGTGCAAAGAAGAAGTGGAAGAGACAGAAGACAGCAAGGAGACGAAGGAGCCATCCACCGGAGTGTTCACATTGAGGAAACCCAAACAGGTCAAGGATCGCGATGTGGTGCTGGAGCAGATGAGCAAGAGGCTGAAGACTGATGATAATGGTACGCTCTTCATCATCAGCTTTAGGCGCTTTACCTTGACATGAGGGTTAATGACCAGAAAAGGTCATCAGGCAATTTTGTCCAAAACAAAATGCGCGGCCAGACCTTAAATTATTCCCAAGAGTTAGATCACAACACATTAAAATTTGGTACTACTATGAATAAAACCCCATAGCTGCCTTTTCTTATTGGTGGCTAGATTTCGTCGCGCCCTCGCTCAGCTTACAAAGTTCTAAGAAAATTACTACTAGGACTAAGAGAACGCAGTTAAGGGGTTAAGCCCGTACTAATACATAGTTTACAGTATTTATGACCTGGCAATCGGGAATAATACTAGATCTGACCCCGCAAGTTTTTTTTTGGACCAACAATATGTAAAAATAGCTTGATGTCCTTTCGATCGACAAAATCCAGGAGCTCTATACTGTCCCGGATGCAGTAATTATACTTGAAATCAATCAAATGAATGCTCTTGAATGCAAACCCTGCAAGGGGAGAACCAGAAAGAGTGTCATGGTACGGCGGCTAATGTTGTAAAGATAATGGGACGCAACCCTTCGTACGCGAATTGACTCGCACTTGGCTGATTTTTAAATCAAGACTTGCCCTGAATTCCTGAGTTTTGGGCCTGCTTAGGTTTATACGCTGCACAACACTTGATACAACATTTATTCCCATAAACCACTCTTAAGAAATATTGAAAAAGCGTCCGTAATATCCCTAACAGTGGAATGGCTGGACCAGCACCGGACCATCCGCGAGCAAGGAGTAGACTTCAAGGAGACGCTGCTCCTCAAGCGGAGGCTGTTCTACTCCGACCGGAACGTGGACTCCAGGGACCCGGTACAGCTCCACCTGCTCTATGTGCAGACCAGGGACGCCATCCTGAAGGGACGGCATCCTGTTACTGAGCAGCAAGGTAAGTGGAAACAGCCCTTTAGCCATTACGCGATAAACAACATGGCGGCGAAAATTCAACAACTACCCGTTTAACAAAACGTACGAGCATAGATTATAAATATAATTTTTTAAGCAGTAGGAAATTTATCCAAGACCGTAAATAACCAAATTTGTTCATACAAAAGTAGTCTGTAAGTAATAATAATAATGACTATTATGAAATGGGATACCCCGACAGCTCGCTGTCGGTTGGTCGTAAAGAGGTAAGGCCATATGTCATTAGGACAGCCCCACTAACTAAATGTATACATACAGTTCTCTGATCTACCACACATTTTACTGGTGACAGAACCAAGTTACACAACTTGGTGTCTACTACTACTAACTATCTAATGAAATATGGTCCTAAGACTTTGATTCTGCTAAAACCACAATCTGTCAATTGTTATCCTAATTCAACAGGTAGGCCTCACAAATATTTTAACTTGTCCCAATTGTGTTTTTGTATTTCTTTAGCTCATATGTGTAAACTACAACTTTCATACATAACGTTAAAAGAGTTTTCGGCGACAATAGCACATGTACGAAATCTCTAAAAGTGTTGGTGTTTCTTTTAATTAGTTTTTACGTGTGTGTGTGAAATAGTAACGTAGAAAACATGAACTACCTAATACGTATTTAGAAATTGGTACTTAAATTTAAAGAAAACAGAAAAGTTTCTGATCTTTCGAGACTTTTACCAAACTGTATGTTAGGCTCGACTCTAAGCCTAACCGGATTCAGATGGATGCCCGTGTTTTACGTGAAGCGACCCATATTCCCACTGGTCAGAATTTCTGACTTCAGACTACCCGTAGCCACGCAGCAACTGTCAAAGTGCAACCGGACCAACAATTTATGTGCTTTCCGAGGCACGGTATGCCAAGATAAACTTGAGAAAATAGATAAAAAGAATTGAAAAAAAAAACATTGTTACTTGCTCGGATTTCAACCCACAACCTCTGACATTAGAGGCGGGCGCCTTGACCGCTGGCCTATCACGATAGTCTTTTTTTATTGATGGGAGATCATCAAATGACTTCTCCCTGCGCGGGGCGGGGGGAGTGTCAGACTTTTACTGACTAAAACCTACCCTTGTTCCTTCGGCCGCCCTTTATGTTCCGTGGCCGCTATAACTATTACAAGTTCCGCAACCCCGGCCCCATCAGTCTCTTAATTTTACTTATTAAACAAAGTTTATACTTTGATCGTGTTCACAGATAATAACAGTAACGCTATGGTTATCGTTTCGATGCTATAAAAACCAGTAGCGGTAGAGCCGTGGCCGACACGACGCGTCGAAGTATGTAAGCCGGGATTACATGGCGGCAACTGCCTTACAATTTATTATTTTAAAAATAAAATAGTTTTTAATTCAGATAAGCAGCATCCGTATGGGTTAGTAAAACAGTTTTAGATAACAAGAAATAATGATTTTTCTTCGTTACATTGAATTAAAATAAGTGCAAAAAATATGTAAGTTGCTAAAATTAACATAGTTTATTGCATTTATTTTAAAGCTTACTTCCCTTGGAATGAGAAAAATACGTATATTGCTGTGGAATGTGCGGAGGAAGTAGTTTTCTGGTAACCGCAATGTGTGACGCAAACCATTATTATTTTAATTTTAATAAGGAATAAATTCTATAACCTATTTATCCAGTATGATTTATCATTATTTTAATTGTCTTACTTATAATAAAATTGTTGTCTTACGTGTATGTATGGCCTTGGACAAAACGATACACAGTATACACCTACATATTTTGTTCAATATTTATTAATAAAATTTAGTATATGTATACTTAGGTAGGTATGAGTAAAATTGAGTAGCTCATTCACTGCCAGTATATTATTATTTTAATGTATATACATATGTACTTAATGTTTAGGAATGGTCCCGCCGACGCAATTATAAGTTACCTATATTAATAGCATTGGGTACCTATTTTGTATTCAGGAAAATATTTTAAATAATTGGGTAGAAAATATATATGCAAATATTAACATGAAGGATAATAAGTATTACAGTGTGTGTGTATACTTTATATCTTTTTAGCGTCAGTGTCAATCTCACGCATGTAGATTTTATTTGTTTTTTTTTTCAATATTAAAACAATCACCAAATATGTAAACAACTTTATTACTACAAAAAAAACATTTCATAATGCCCCAGATAACAAAAAAAAAATCACCCGTAACATTTATTTACTTACTTCAAACGATCTAACAAAACTACATAAAAGCCGTCCCTAAAACCGTGCGAGCGAGAGAGTGCGACCACGACCGAGTCCCGACGAATCGACCGCGCGACTCTTCGCCGCCCGTTGCCGATCAGTGCACGTCAAAATGTTCCACGAAAACACAGAGAAACAAGATGTCCGCCTCATCCGCCTCGTTAAACAAAACCCGGTGCTTTACGACATCAACCATGCTAAATACATGGACTTTAATACAAGAGAAGTGACCTGGCAGAAGATCGGAGACGAATTAAAAAAGCCTGGTAAGAAATATTTAGTTATCACGATTAGATGCTACTATTTGTTTTGTTGGTGTTCGAGATTGGTTTCGTGAGGAGCGAGTGAGTTTCTGTGCGAGTTTCATTTGAGGAAGAGTAGACAGTAGTAGACTAGTTTATTTCATTCGGTTAAATTAAGATTTAATGTTACTTACATCTTTTTGTATGGGAAATTTTTCTTTTTTTTATATTGATATAGTTTTATCATTTTGTACATCAAGTAAGTTACACATACTGTCGATTATTATAGCAATATCTATTTCTTTAACTGATTATAACAATTAATAGGTTTATTGGTACGCATCCCAGCAACAATAACATTTTTTTTTTATGGCAACAATCAAAACGACAACGAATGTCTTACTCAAATTTAAGTACTAAAGAAAAATTACAAATCTTCATTTATTTCAGGCGCCGATTGCAAAGTACGTTGGATTAACATAAGAGATGTCCACAGACGGATCCTAAAGAAAAATGTAACGGACCCAGTAGTTCCACCGAGACAATACAAATATGAGAGCGAACTAACATTCATGAAGCCATTCTACAGAGATGTGGTAGTGCTCACCATGGATGATGAAGAGGAACCTCAGGGAAAGAACTGGCACGACCTAGTCACTGATTCTCCGAACGAAGGGCCAGAAACGAACCCTTGTAGTGACGGCAACGGGGATGACTCAGATGTGCCGATAAAAAAAGTAAAAACTAGAAAGAGGAAGTCTAAAAAGAAAAAAGAACCAAAATTTGAGGAGGTTGACCAACAAATTCCTGTGGTAAGCTTCAGTGAGCCTCAGACCTCGGAGTTAGATGCCACGGACCCGGTCGATGCGTTTCTATTAAGCATTGGGTCCACGTTAAAGACTTTTTCACCGTATCATTTGAATGTAGCGAAGAGTAAAATTTTCGCTGTCGTTCAAGACCATGATTTGCAGCAAATTGTTGAGAAACAGAAACAGGACCAAGCGTCAGATGTTAAAGTTTCTACTACTGAGACTATGTATTTGCTTTAAGATTTAATTTGTGACGCCGAGATATTCTTCGTCTCTGTCTCGCCAATGCAGTTTGACAGATGTGCGACGGTGATAGTAATACTACTTGGCTAAAGCACTTGCTAAACAACTTTTATTTATCTCGGTCTTGTGGCCGAATACTCAATTGTTACTTAATTTTAAGACACTGACAAATTTGTTGCTATCCAGTCTTTATTCATTTAGAGTGACAAAGACAGCAACTGATTTAACACCGTTTTACTTTATTGGCGTTTTGAGTATTCGGCCATTATTAGTGTATTGAATGTGACGTAAAAATAAGTATTGATCTCGAAGAAGGTTGCGCGAATATTATGTATAGAATAGATTTACGTGTATGTATTGTGACTCAAAGCAATATATGTTAAGGTTATGTATGGAGATTCTAAAATAAGTAAGTAGCTGATGTTGATCTGATATTGTTTACGTTGTGATGTCATATTCCTTTCTGTGTTTTTTTTTGTTTAAATAAAAGTACTTTAATTCTTAACTTACCCTTCTTTATTTTTATAAGGTAAACAATAATTAGTAATCCATATATATACAGATGATTTCTGTCTCATAATATGTATTCGTTTACCTTCCTTTTAAATCACTCTATCTATTGTAGTTTTCAAGTCAAAGTCAAAGTCAAAACGTTTATTTCCATTAGACCATGGAGGCACTTTGGAACGTCAATTACATTTAATTTTTTTTTATTCTAGTCGCCTTCTAGTTTTAAAGATTTAAACAAAGAGACAATAAAAGCGACTTCGTTTTGAAAGAAATGTAATTTTTCTCTACTTGAAATCCTCGGTATTAAAAATTTCGATCTCGGAGACACGGATAAAACAAACTGGCAACATAATTTTGGTGTTTAACAAATCGTACTTTGAGAAAACAAAAGCGAGTTGGTATCGAATTCCCACAGTACCTCTCGCGTCGTCGGTCGATAACTCACGCACACTACGTAACGTTGGCCTCTCGTCGTCGGAGCGAGCGGCCGCACACTCTACGACACGATCGCGCGATCACAGGGTTACGACTTGACCACAAGTACATTTTTATTGTCGCATTGATTCTTTTCTTTGTTTTTAGTCGTGTGTATGAGGATTGGACATTGAATTAACTTTTAAAAAGGATGGTCTGTGTTGTATGCAGATTTGGATCGGTATTTTTTTTGACGTGACAACGTCTTAAATTAGGTTGCGGCTGGGAGTCACTTATGAAAAAGTGTAACGCTCGGTAACGTTACGATGAGTCACCGAACGAGAGAGAGGCCCGCCGAATGCCTTGCGTCTCTCTCCCACTCAACTATGATCGATATGAAAGACGTTGTCACGTAAAATCTTCGCCCGTAAAACCGACTTTACAGGCAACCATTTTTTTTTTACTTTTTACATTACTTATTTAATACAATTGCGGAATATGAATCTTTATGATCCTTTAACATTCAATAAAGTAAGATACTTTATTTAATTTTAAAGGTTAATAAAGATTATAAATATTATATCTAGTTAGATAAGTAAATTAAATCAGGAAACAAGTAACATTGTAATAATTAAATGTCTAAAACAAAAAAAAATATTACTTAGCTACTCACATTTAATCTTTATATATATAATTCTTCTGTGAGTGTGTATGTCACTGAACTTCTCTCAAACGACTGGACCGGTTTTGATTAAATTTTTTGTGTGTGTTCAAGGGGATCTGGGAATGGTTTAGATTCACAAATCAGCCCGGCAGATGGCGCTAATTGCTTGAAAAAGCATGTGATCTCGGAAACGACCCTAACGATTTCGCTGAAATTTGATATGTGGGGGTTTTCGGGGACGAGAAATCGATCTAGCTCAGTCTTATGTCTGGGGAAGCGCATGTTATCGAGTTTTAAGTTAAAATGTTTGGCGCACAACGAAGTGGGCACGGCCCACGGGCCAGCTAGTTATTTCTATAAAGTTTTGTATTACTCAACTTTATATTATACCAAATAGGTACGTACCTGAATTACTTACGTATTCACCTTTTTAACTGTACTTACTTATCAATCAAATCTACAAAGAATTAACATAAAAAGATAAAATAATTAACGATATCATTGTTCAGTAATTTAAAAAAATGTTGAAAACAACTTGCATATGTCAGAATATTTAAACAAGTCATTGGTACGAAGTCTCGATTGCGCGGCGCGCCTTACCAACCGGTTGCGATACAACGGAGCCGACACGTGACGTAGCCGCGACGTTGCCGCTCAGTGCGCCGCCGCGCAGTCGCGACACGACGCCGGCGCGCGCCCGACACGATGCCGCTGCCCTTCAACAAAAACTTAGACTTAAAACTAGAGATGTGTCATTGACGGTTTTTAAATTAATTTAATTTAACATTAATCGTCAATTGTTAACAGGTTGAAAAAGCCGTTAATTCGTTAACGGGTTTTTGAAAGTTCTCCTTTTAGATTTTTCATTACATTAATGTATTAAGTTAAATTAATGTATTAATATTATGTCAATGTTTTCGCTCGCAACTTCGAAAGCAACTTTATCTGTTTTGAAATATTAAGTTTTTTTGATGAAATGACCTTTCCTTCGTACTTTTTTCAGGCTTAGGACTGACTGGATCTAAAATCTATAATAGATAAATATCCAGGCGTACTTAAAAGTTCATTTCATTTTATGTACACTGGTAATCAATTTAGCTGTTTTTTTTTGGTTTTTTATAATATGAATCTTATAACAGGTTTTGTCATTGAAGAAAAACAGAATATTATTTCATTGCGAGTTGCGAAAACGTTGACAAAATTTATTAGGTTGAATTTTTTAACAGGTTTTGTCATTGAAGAAAAACAGTTAATTCGTTGACGTACTAAAAGCCGTTAATAAAAACAGTTTATTGATTTAACGCCCACCTCTACTTAAAACTATTAAAATTAGTTAAAGAAAACGCCATTTTATACAACACCAGACACGCTAAATATTTAGACTTCGATGCAAGGGAAGTTATTTGGCAGAAGATCGGAGATTCGTTGAACAGGCCAGGTAAGTTTCTTTATTGTATTTTAATTTTTTAGTGCACCTTATCCACTAAGCTATAAGGTTTAAAATTGCTCGGTAAATTGAAAGTTGAGTTGGCTTCGATTTAGTCTGTGGAATTATAAGTAGGTTATTTGATAACGTAATCTGTGTGAGTTTTGTAAGCAACAGCAGTGTTTATGTATTGCGCGCACTTTGTTGGGGGTTCGGCAGTAGACTCAGGGACAATTCCACTGTTCCCAGTTACTTTTAGTTTCTGATTTCTACTTCTATTGAATTTACAAAAACAAAATAAATTTGCCCCCATCCAATCTAAAATTGCACTCATCTAGTCCATATTCTATGTCAATTAAAATATACAATAATCTACCAGAAGACATTAAACAACAAAATAAAACCAGTATATTTGTAACTAAATTAAAGCAATACTTAATTAGTAAAAGCTACTACACATTACAAGAATATTTAACAGATAAAGTCAATAAAAAAACGTAACTGTAAAAAAATAAATATATATACTTAAATAACTTAATTATTATACTACATTTATAATAATGAACAAATTATAATCAAGTACCAAATAATAATAATAAAAATATAATTAAAGAAATTGTTAATGAATAAATAATTAATATAATATGTATAATATAAAGCGATAGCAAGAGAATACCCAGTATCAATACAATTAATAAAAAAATTATTGAACAGAAATTAAATAGAACCAAATAAAGAGATAAATGGAATCATAAAAAGTACCTATATGTCACTAATAACAAAAAACTAATGAAGCGCTCTTCCTCTCTCCTACTTATTTAAAACTTGCTGTGCCCAACAGGGTCCATAATTGTTTCTATGTTATATTATTATATTTACCACCTGTAAGTGTACATTATGGATTGCAATAAACTATTTGATTTGATTTGATTTGATTTAATATTTGACCTTTTAAAGTAAACGTTTGTTTTTGTTATGTTTCTTTTGTGTTTACCCTTTTGTTCTTCGCAAGAACACATTGTTGTTATTCGTTATCTTAAGAGCAGGCAGGTAATAAAAACTTTGAGGGTCATACATAACAGATACTTAATTTTATTTAAAATATAAGTAATTATTATTAAAGATTATGACGTTTACGATTTGGGTGATCATCTCATGATGGCCCCCTGTGACCTGTCACGCCTCCTTAAAGGAAATTACTTAAAAACCAAATAGGTATAAATTAATAGAATAGAGCATCTAATGCGAATAAACCGTTTCTTCACTCACTATTCAACCAACCTTTGAACTCTTTGAGTCATTGTGTTTCAATAACTTAGGTACCGTGAACTCATTGTTAGACACGATCGGTAACTACTTACTTGTATAGAGATAAACATATTTATATTCTAAAGATTCTGGTCCTTTAATGGAAGTGCTAAGGTTTTTTTGATAATGTAGATCAAAATGTAAACATCCCGTTATTTCTGTGCTTTTAGCACGTACGTGTTCATTGAGAATAGGCACATGGTAGATAGTCAACTAATTCGTAACAAAACATAGATAAAGTAGCTAGTGAAGAAAAATAATGAGCATAGGAAGAACCTTCTTATTGCAACCTAAAACCGACTACCTATGTTGTTAGATTCTTCTACTTTTATCTACTTTAACATTAAATTGGTTGACTGAGTCTGCCTTACCTTTCCGGAAAAACAAGCGAGATCCTTTTTTAACTTACCAGCCAAAATAAATAAGTTGTAAAGTATCTTCTGTCTAAACAAATGTTTTTTTTTCCAGCACTAGTCTGCAAGTCCCGATGGATAAACATACGAGACATGATGCGGCGAAAATTTCGCGAACGGCTCAAAAACCCGCACGCACACAGTTACAAATACAAATACGAAGAGGAGCTGTCCTTCATGATGCCTTATTTCAAGGAGCCAGTGTCTTCAGGAGCTGCTGCTGAGGAGTACACGGGCTTTCTCGAAGACGACGCTTGCGAAGTCGAAATGCCTTCGGAAGTCTTCGTCGACGAGGCTTTAGACTTCGAAGAAACAAGAGAAACCAAACCAGTGTTCAGAAAAAGACAGATGCAAGAAGACGGAAACTCTTCGAGAGATTACTCCGAACCTATGTTCCAAGAGTTGAGTCCCACAGATCCTTTAGACGTGTTCTTATTGACCATAGGGTCCACGTTACGGAAGTTCAGTCCTTACTACTTGAACCAGGCCAAGAGTAAGATATTCCAGGTGGTTCAGGATTATGAGCTGCAGCAGATCGTGAATAAGGACGCACAGCCTGCTGCCAGCAGTGATGGTAAAATAGGGATGTAGGTTAGTGTTAGGTTATGGAATAAAGTATTTTTTAACGGTTTTTCAATGTTTTATTTTTTGTTCCTATTGTTACGTAGGTAGGTATTGGTGACGCAAGTGCCGATTGTTCCGGGCACATTTACTAGAAAATTCGGGAAAGTTCCACAACGTTCTAGAACGTTCGATGGAGTTCCGAGGGGTCATTCGAGAAACTTCCAGATCATCGTCGATCATTCGCGATGTTACTGGAATGTTCTCGAATGCACCTGGGTACCTCGGGTTGTCGAACTTTCTAGAAAATGTGACCGGACGATATAAATAGCTGACGGTCCCCGCGCCGTCTCAGTTCAGTTTTGGAAACGAAACGGTGAACATCGCCGCGAAGCGAAACTACGACTGCGATACGAAGTGTGTGTTTTGTGTAGTGCTGTGTTAGTGAAGTGTTTTTGTGTTTGTGAATTCTTAATAAAGTTAATCGTGTGTTTTCGAGTAAAACTGTTATTTTAATTTATCCCGAACCCCAGCTCGTAACAAATTGGTGTCAGAAGTGAGGGATAAATCATGCCGGTTTTACCGAAGGACGACACGGAAGGAATTCGTACTAGGAGCCAACGCCAGCAGGACGTGTACCAGAGGCGTTTCGAAGGTTCTTCGTTGCAGACATCGGGTGGTGAACAACCGACGACGGAGCCAGCGTCAGCTCAGATATCTGGTGTTTCTGCAGCACCAGTGACGATGGACTTTTCTGCCCTGATGGCAATGATGCAAGAACAGGCCCGCCGTCAAGAAGAACAGGCCCGCCGCTTGGAGGAACAGCTCCAGCGCGATAAAGAAGAGCAGGTCCGCCGACAAGAAGAACAGGCCCGCCGACAAGAAGAACAGGCCCGCCGTTTGGAAGAACAGCTGCAGCGCGACAAAGAAGATCAGGCCCGCCGACAGGAGGAACAGATCCTCCTTATCAAAGACTTACATGCGACGTTTGGCAAAGATATTGGAGCCGTGAAGGAAAAGGTGGAGCTTCACGAAAACCGCATCTTCGAGGCCGAAACCAAGATCGCTGACATCCAAAAAGCGTTGGGATGTCTTAAGTCTGGAGGCGAGATTTCAGCTCCTGTCGTTGCTACAGCATCGGTGCGTGGATTTAAAGCGCCTCCTTTCGACGGAACATCTTCCTGGCCCGCGTACAAGCTTCAATTTGAAGCTGTAAGGGAGGCAAACGGGTGGACAGATGCGCAAGCGAAGACTGCACTCACCTTGGCCCTTCGCGACCAGGCTTTAATGGTCTTAGAGGCTCTCGGCAACAATGCGACGTACGAGCAGTTGATTAAAGCCTTAGAGTCTCGATACGGGGACGCTCATCTAGAGCAAGTCTTTCGTGCTCAGTTAAAGCACCGCGTGCAGCGCAGCGGGGAAAACCTGCAGCAGTGGGCTTTGGAGGTAGAGATACTAGTACGGAAGGCATACCGGTCTGCTCCTGCGTTCATCAATGGACAATTGGTTCAAACGTTTGTCGATGGCATACGGGATTTCGAAGTCAGGGTTGCTGTGAGACTTGGGCACCATGAGACGTTGAAGAGTGCCTTGGCCCATGCCTTGGAAGTAGAGGCAGTAAGGCATGATCTTCGTGCCCAACGCGTTAGCGAGGTTGCGGCATCACCTTTGCGTGACTGTTCGAAGTACAGTCCCAGATGCTACAATTGTGGAGAGAAAGGTCACATTAGATCCAGTTGCCTTAAGCGACGTGATGCCAACAAAGACCTGTCCTGGAGAAGAAGGGCAGTTAATGTCACCGCCCAGAAGCAAGAAAGACAAGCGACACCTGTCGCAGACGGGCATCAAGAGATTGCTCGTCGAGGTGGGGAGGCACAGAGACGAGTACGAGAAGTAGAGGCAGTGCATCGGTGTGAGGAGCCAGCTGGAAGCGAATGTGGTCAGCGTCAAGCTAGTGCTGGACGATGCCGTAGACAAGAGGACAGCGAGGAGCGAGTCCAACGATGCGCTCAAGTGACTAGACAACAGCAGCTTGGCGGAACAGAAGGAGTACAGGCACAAGCTGAAGGAGCTGCGGCTCGTGAAAACGCCCGTCATAAGCAAGAAGCTGAGGCAACAGTTCCCATCAGGATGTTAAGAGCAGACCTTAGCGATGAGGCGAAGAAAACCGTACAGCGTGCCAGACAGTCAGGTCAGCAGATGTCTGAGAGGATGAAAACTCGCTATGACCGAAAGATGAACAATAGTGGATTTGATGAAGGCTCACTAGTGTGGTTGCATAACCCAGTGCGTAGCAAGGGGAAGTCTCCCAAGCTACAGGCAAAATGGGATGGACCATACCGAGTAGTGACCAAGATCAACGACGTCACCTACCGGATACGAAAGAGTACGAGAACTGCTCCTAAAATTGTTCATGTAGATCGTCTGGCACGATACTACGGGAATAATGATGCTCGGGACGAGCATGTCTTAGGAGGGGGCAGTGTTACGTAGGTAGGTATTGGTGACGCAAGTGCCGATTGTTCCGGGCACATTTACTAGAAAATTCGGGAAAGTTCCACAACGTTCTAGAACGTTCGATGGAGTTCCGAGGGGTCATTCGAGAAACTTCCAGATCATCGTCGATCATTCGCGATGTTACTGGAATGTTCTCGAATGCACCTGGGTACCTCGGGTTGTCGAACTTTCTAGAAAATGTGACCGGACGATATAAATAGCTGACGGTCCCCGCGCCGTCTCAGTTCAGTTTTGGAAACGAAACGGTGAACATCGCCGCGAAGCGGAACTACGACTGCGATACGAAGTGTGTGTTTTGTGTAGTGCTGTGTTAGTGAAGTGTTTTTGTGTTTGTGAATTCTTAATAAAGTTAATCGTGTGTTTTCGAGTAAAACTGTTATTTTAATTTATCCCGAACCCCAGCTCGTAACACTATTATTGAAATAAGGGTTTGTAAGTGGGGTAATAAGTTAGTTATTACATCCGAGCTGAAGATGAACGAGCGCAACAATAAAATGCTCTAGTCGATACACATACGACTTTTTTCAACACATTGTCAAGACCATTAATAGACAAAGATTTGAGAAAAATTGCATGTGGGTGCGATGAACATGAATTATAACTTTGACAATCGTTACTAGGTTGCCGTAAGAAGGTTGTACACACTAGTACGCGTGTAGGAGTATTTTATTAGAAACTTGTCTTCCTTCAGAAGCCAGAAAGTCTAACCAGTCTGTTTAGGAGTGTAGTAAGTTGAAAACGGTCTTACTTGAATTTCCCAGGAACGGTTTTTTTTAAACGGTGACTTCGAGGTGATGGTGAACGCGTGTTGCAGTTGCGACGGCCGCCGCAAGAGTAAGATTTTATGTTGACAGCTACTTTACGTGGCGCGCGTTCTGACGCACCGTTACGTCAATGTCATAACTGTCACATGACATTGACGTTAAGCCGACACTATTGTGGCGGTGACATGCTCCCCCCCCTGGAAGCTCTGGGTTCCGGAACATCACTTTCTTCGGTTGTTAACTTGACAGGTAAAGGACATATTCTTGGGAAAGAACGCTGCACTTCTCCAAAAGCAGTCTTGATGATGGCAACGCGTGAAACTCCGTCCTTCCCGGTGCATACTCGAATGATGCGTCCAAGTCGCCATTGTAACGGCGGCACGTTGTCATCTTTGATGAGGACGAGTTGGTTTGGAGTGACATCACTTTTATGGGTCTTCCATTTGGTTCTAGTTTGTAGTTCACTGACATACTCCTTCGACCAACGTTGCCAAAAATGTTGGCGCATTTGTTCAATGCGATCATAACGAGGAAGACGACTGATAGCCGCGGCAGTGATGTCATCACAGACAGGTGCAGTGAGCGGACGTCCGATCAGAAAGTGCCCCGGAATTAGTGCTTGTAGGTCATTTGGGTCTGATGAGAGAGGTGTTAGCGGGCGAGAGTTCAAGACAGCCTCAACCTGTATCAACACCGTGTTAAACTCCTCAAACGTGAGGTTTGAATTTCCTACAACGCGTCTCAAATGATACTTGCAAGATCTGACCCCTGCTTCCCACAAGCCACCAAAATGAGGGGAGTATGGGGGAATGAATTTAAATTTAATGTTCGGTAGCGGCTTTCTCGATAATCTCGTTTGAACATGTCGTTAAAAATTTATTTAAGTCATTAGCCGCACCGACATAATTTTTTCCATTATCGGAATATATTTCTAATGGTTTACCCCTTCTTGATATAAATCTTTTTAAGCAAAGGAGATAACCATCTGTGGAGAGGTTTGAAACTAATTCAAGATGAATTGCTCGAGTAGCAAAACAAATAAATACACAAATATAACATTTAATTAATCTTGAACCTCTCCCTTGACGGTTCAATATGAAAACTGGGCCACAGTAGTCAGTGCCAGTGCGGAGAAACGGAAACCCAGGTATTAACCTTTCAGCTGGGAGGTTGCCCATTATTGGGCTAAACGTTTTCCCACTCAGCCGAACGCATCTGACACATTTATGAACAATTGAACGTGCTAAATTTCTACCACCAAGTGGCCACCACTCTTCGCGGATGGTTGAAAGTAATACTTGTGGACCTGCATGGCATAAACGTAAATGTTTGTAATTAAATAAAAGAAAAGTAAATCTGTGTTTACCACAAAGCAATATTGGATGCTTTTTATCATACGTAAAATTACTACAATTGTCTAACCTACCTCCTACTCTAATCAAAGAATCATTACTTAGAAATATATTGAGGCCTGACAGGTTACGTGAAAATTTTATGTTTGGCAATCGTTTTAATAATGAATTATATTCGAGAGGGAATGAATCTATTTGAGATAACCGGGCGAGTGTAACAGTTGACTCATGTAGCTCATTTACGGACAACGGTCCTTGTCTACGTTCTGTTTTGTACCGAACGTTGTGAAAGAATCGCCTAACGTAAGCAGCTGTTCTTGTCATTTTATTAAATGATGAAAATCGTTCAAACGGAAACACGTTACGTGGCGAGTCTGTCACAGCGTGTGATCTTAATTCGGGCAAAACATCTAATGGTAATTGTACAGAGTTCTGATTATGTTCAATTATAGGAGATGACTCACTAATAAACTTAGGCCCGGCCCACCACAAATCTTTATGAATGAGCTCAAGTAAATCCACACCGCGCGATAACAAGTCAGCGGGATTATTAATACCCTGTACGTGTGACCAAACGCAGTCACTAGTTAAATCGTTAATTTCAACAACTCTGTTTTGAACAAAAGTTTTCATTAAAATTGGATGAGTGCGTAACCACCCCAATACGATCGTAGAATCAGTCCAACAAAACACTTTATCAAACTTTAAAGTCATAGAATCCTTTATCTTTTTATAAAGGCGCGCACCTACTAATGCCCCGCAAAGCTCCAATCGGGGAACACTTACCGGTTTTAAGGGTGCAACCTTGCTTTTTGCGCACAATAACTTAACGGTGACCTCGTTTGATTGTTTACAAGTGCTTCGTACGTACGCACAAGCACCGTAGGCTTCCTGAGAAGCGTCAGTAAATACGTGTAGTTGTAATTGATGTGCGTACGCACTGGTGACGTGGCGCGGAATACGAACTTCGTTTAAATGTTGTAATGAATTTAATATACTAACGAATGAACTCGCAATATTACTAGGAACTGGGTCATCCCATCCGATTTTTGACAGCCAAAGCTTTTGAATTAGTATTTTTGCAATAATTACCATCGGTGCTAATAACCCTAGTGGATCATAAACTTGTGAAATTAAAGAAAGTATTTGTCTTTTAGTTATTTGTGAAACATGTAAGTTTATTTTAGTATTAAAAGTGAGTTTATCATTTTTATTACACCAACCTAAACCAAGGGTTTTATGTTGGTCAGTTTTATCAAGTGACAATGATATTGTTGAATTATTTGATGAACTACTACTATCAAAATTAAAAGCCCACTTTCGTAACGGAAAACAACCAGAATTTAAAGTGTTGTTAATATTTTCACAAAGCGATAACATTTCTTGTTTGTTATTATGCGAGAAAATTAAATCATCAACGTAAAATGATGATAATATTTGCTGAGAAACTTGTTTGTCTTTACAGTCTAAGGCTAATTGTCTTAAACATCTCATAGCTAAGTATGGGGCTGACGCAGTGCCGTAGGTAACTGTGTTTAGTTGATAAACTTTTAACGGATCATGTTTATTTTCCCGCCATAATATTAGCTGTAACGAACGTTGTTCGGGATGGATTAGAACTTGTCGGTACATTTTTTCAACGTCCGCACAAGCAACGAACGCAAACTGTCTAAACCGCAGAAGTATACCCACTAAATCGTTTAATAACGGAGGACCGATCAACTGCAAATCATTTAACGATTTGCCCGTACTTGTTTTTGCACCCGCATCAAATACCACGCGCAATTTTGTGGTGGTGCTTTCACGTTGCACACAATGATGAGGTAAAAAATAATACGGTGATTTGTATGTATTGATCAGACTCATATGCCCTAATGATAAATATTCTTTTAAGAAATCTAAGTACATACGTTTTATCTCAGGCGAACGATCTAGCTTTCTTTCTAACGATAAGAATCTACTTTTGGCTAACTCATATGAATCGCCGAGAGAATCGCGAAGAAGCGATTCATATGAATCGCCAAGAGAATCGGTTGATGTACGAAATGGTATTCGTACCACGAACCTACCTTCACTATCGCGAGTGGTGGTAGAAGTAAAAAGTTGCTCACAAACCTTTTCGTCAGGTGTGAGAATATTTTGGGATGATTTGCCGTCATCAACCTCCTCTAATTCCCAAAAACGCTTTAACTGGTTATCGAGTGAGTTTGTGAACGTACAGCAAACCAATTGACTACTACTAGTTGGAATATTACGGGAGAACGTTCCAGAAATAATCCAGCCTAAATGAGTGTTTTGCAGGTAAGGCCCACTAGACAAACGCATCCTGCCTTCCTGTAGCAAACTCCAAAACACATCAGCGCCGATTAATAAGTCGATTTCGGACGGAATGTGATAGGTTGGATCTGCAAGTGTAACGTTTTGCGGTATTTGTAACGAACGAACATCTATGAATGAGTTCGGTAAACAATAAGTAATCTTGGGTAAAACGGAACAACTTAAACGAGTACTAAAATTACTAATCTTCGATCGCATGAGGAGGTCACAACACTGCTGTGAACGCGTAACAGTATTTCCTACCCCAGTGATAGTGAGTGTGGACTGTATTGGTTTTAAACGTAATTTATTGCACAGCGATTCGGTAACGAAGCATCGCTGACTGCCGCTGTCTAGCAGGGCACGCGCAACGGTGTGCGTATTATTGTAACACACTTCAACAACGGCAGTTGATAGCAAAACCTGTTCTAATGGTATAGACTGCACGGCTTGCTTCACGTTATTTGTATTAACATTGAACGAATGTAAGTCTGCACAAGCACCGTCTGACACGCCATTCACGCTAGCGGCAGCGTCAGTGTGCGAATGAGTAGGAACGAAACTAATAGAATTGCAACTTGCGTTGTTATCTATATGAATAAGACTGTTATGTTTTTGTGAACATTGCTTACACGGTCCATATTGACATTCCTCTATGGTATGACCTGAACGTAAACAGTTATTACATATATCTTTATCAGAAACGAATTTGTACCTATCTAAAACAGGTAAATTAAGAAAACGAAAACACGAATATAACGCGTGATTAGCGTCGCACATGAGACATTTGTCACTACGTATTGGCTTAGCTACAGACTTATTTGATCGAGACAATTGTTTATTATGTGAAATAAAGGAACGTAGTTGCGTGGAATTTTGAGGATTACTATTTGTTGACTTTTTTAACGGTTCACAAATGTGTTTATTTGACCCTTTGATCATTTCAAGGACATCAGAACGGTCTCTTAAAAACTGGATTAATTCAGCTAATTTTACTGAGGGTGTATCTTTGCAAATTAAACTTTTTTTTTCTTCCCACTCTTTATTTGTAACTGAGTCAAGCTTACTAACAATTAAATGAATAATTAAAGTGTCCCAATGTTCAGTGGGCTCACCCATAATTTTTAGAGATCTTAAGTTTTTTAAAACTGTGTCTATTAACTTTCTCAATTGAGCGGGTGATTCTTTTGTGATGGTTGGTAAAGAAAACAAAGCATTTACATGATTACTTATTAATAACCTGTCATTATTAAATCTATGAGTCAAAAGATCCCATGCAACTTGATAATTGTCTGAAGTGAATTCTAATGATCTTATAACCTGAAGCGCTGTACCTTTTAAGGATGAACGTAGGTAATGGAACTTTTGAATGGAATTAATTTCTTTTGAGTTGTGAATGAGTGATACATATGTGTCCCTATACTCTAACCAGTTTTCATATGATCCATCAAAGGAGGGTAACGAAATAGTTGGTAGCTTAACCATATTAAAATTTGTATTACCGCTATGAGAACATACTCTGTCGGGTACATTTGTTTTTTCATGTTTATCAGTCAAACATTTTGCTAAAGAAATAATTTTGTAATATTGTGATTCTATCAAATCCCTGATTTCCAATTGCTGATCTAATTCTGATTCGATAACGGCATGTTCAATTTTGGTTTGAACGTTTTGGAGCTCAACGAATATTTGTTCAGTATTAGTTATGCGCAACTGTAACTCAACAATTTGTTGGTCATCTAACGAAATATTTTCTAACGAACTAACGTACTTACTAAACAGAGTGAGTCTACCGCGTAAATTACCACGTTTTTTGTTTAAATCACGAATTTCGACATCATCACTATTAGAAACACTACTAGGTGCCTTTGTTCCTAAACTCATTGTGGTAACTATGTAGAAAACTGAAAAGAGTACTTACAAGTAGCACGTGGAGGTATGACACCAACGGCGATCGTACACGAGTAGCTAATTAGAACACAAAAAATGCAAAAAAACACGGTATTAATGCAGCCTAATTCTATCCTTTGCCCACGCACACGCTAGCCTCTTAGACCTTTTTTAAATCTTCAATGTCTTCAATGAATTTCTTCAACGGAAATTTTTAATGGCGGACGGTTAAATCCAGTTATAATTTGAATTACGAATTTTTGGTGCAGGATTCTTCTCAACGTAGTCGATCCGGCGACGAAGGACCAATGTTTAGGAGTGTAGTAAGTTGAAAACGGTCTTACTTGAATTTCCCAGGAACGGTTTTTTTTAAACGGTGACTTCGAGGTGATGGTGAACGCGTGTTGCAGTTGCGACGGCCGCCGCAAGAGTAAGATTTTATGTTGACAGCTACTTTACGTGGCGCGCGTTCTGACGCACCGTTACGTCAATGTCATAACTGTCACATGACATTGACGTTAAGCCGACACTATTGTGGCGGTGACACAGTCTAACCAAGAGGTATCGTGTCGCTTAGGAACTGGGTTTTGGAGATCTGATAGGCAATCGCTTCCCGTAAAGCATTGGTATCCAGCTGAATTCGGTTAGACTGGAAGTCGACCCCAACATTGTTGAGAAAAAGGCTAGGAAGATGATGATTTCGGTTTTTCTTTGTCCGCTAAAGAAGCTGTGACACGTCATATAGCCTATAACTAGCAGACAATCAAGATGCTTTTAACGATACCTCATTTGTTTAGTTTTGAAAAGTGGTTTATTAGGAGCTTTGAGCGAACAGATGAACATACATGCATACGCATACATACATAGCCTGTCAAAATCATAACCCTCCTTTGGCTTTCCCGTAGTCTAACACAAATTACTGACGTGAAATACGTAATATAGCTTCGCTGAGGCAGAATTCTTCAATAATCCAACCCGGACAGGTTAGCTCTTAGTTCCATAGGATGCCTGGAGCTAGAGTGAGCCCCCGGTATCCTTCTCGCAGCCTTAAATAGGTCCATGGTCCGACGACGAGTTTGACCATGTTTAAAAGGCTGTTATTTATTTGTGATTGGTTTATAAGGTTAGATTAACCTTTAGGGTTTTTCAAATCTTAAGGATGCTACCATACATAATACTTTCCGTTTTTTACGAATCTTTTTCCCAGACACTTAGATCGAAACAAGTAATCTTGGTAGCCACAGACGAGGCAATTTAATTTGCGGAGACCTAGGCTTGCCCAATTATGTGTGTTGGAAGATACAAGCGCAAATTTCATTCTTCTAGGCTTGTGCAAGCCTAGGCTATCGCTGTGGCTACCATTAGCAAGTGGTTCTTCTAACTGCTCTATGACACAAGCCCAATTTACAAGCTATACAGCTACCGAGATCGCGAGCAGCTTGTAAACTCGCTTCATGTCATTGAGCTTCTTTACAACCTGCTTTTGAGTATCAGATTGTAAAAAAACGATTCTACGAATTTTACGAAAGGACCATCGAAGAACTATGTTAAAAATGGTATTGTAATTTATTTCCAGCGGTGAATTTCGCGGGGCTCCAGTGTCAGATCCAATTGGGCGACTTTCAAGAGAATAAACACAAACCTGGATTTATTGAGAAGTAAGTATACGCACATACCAAGAAAGGTAACGTTGTTAAAATACTGAAACTGAATGAAGCATACAATTTGAAGCATATAAGGTTCAAAACATGAATGGTAAAATAATGAAATTAATGAGTGTTTTGTTTCTTAAAAATGACATACCTACACTCACACAGATAAACAAGGTACGATATCCCACCGCTATATAACTTACTTACACATGAAATACTTAAAACTGAGCAGTAACTTAAATCTAAGGCAAAATGCTTTTACTGTGGCACCCTCACAAAGTGTTAATGCTAATATATTGTATCAATATAGACGCTCTGATATTTAGACAAGGCGCTTGTTTAAAAAGCAATTTTTGCTTCTTTAGGGTGTTTACGTTGGTATGCTGTGTGTGACGGGTTCGATTCCCGCACGGAACAAATGTTTGTTTTGTTATGTACCACCCATGACACGTTTGCTCGTGTACATAGTCGTGCATTGTAGATGCGTTACTTTAAAAAAATCACCAAAAAACCCTCACCCAGATTGGAAGAATACCTGCCCACCCAGTACTCCAGCGCCTGGGGCGTGGAGAAGAAGATCCTCAAAGAATACGCCACGCACCAGGGCAAGAGCGAGATCGAAGCCAAGTTCCTGTACATCAAGACTGCCCGGGCGCTTCCCACTTATGGAGTCACCTTCTTTCTCGTCAAGGTATGGCTTGGATATTGATTGTGGGTGGACAAATGTTGAGATTTGTATAATAGGGATGACGCCAATATCAAAAAAATTACATTCTGTTTAGTCCGTCTTGTAAATCAGCCAAAAATAGGGGACACATATTTTTGCTTGGTCAAAATAATAAAAACATACAAAGATAAAGAGCAACAAAGTTCCGGAGTGGGGGCTTTTGACGTCACCATGCTACAAAAATTATATCAGATCATGACGTCACGCGCAACTTCAACGCACTGTATCGTCGTCATTTTTCGTTTACGAGAAAAAAGAAAAAATACGTGTCCAAAATTTTTCAATAATCTCACTGACTGACTAATTACTTTTTTTCGTCATCGCCTATTGTATTCTTTTCTGGATAACTCAATTTCAAGGTATTTCCTTGGGACTACTGTCCCGGTCCCGTACGCCTCCTGACTTCTTAACTTCGATGATGCCTTATGACATCTATTTTTTTTCTATACATAATTAGTTATGCCTACAACTTTTTATGCCCGCGGCGAGTTGGTAAGCTAATTAGGATTGGTTAGGATGTTCTGAGAGAGTGAGGATTCTTCTCGAAATTATTCACAAGCTCACAAATTAGGACAAAATTTACTGAATTTTTAACGGTGTGGCAAGTCCTTTACTTTCAAAAACGCATAAAACTCTCTTCAAAACAGGTCCAACAATATCTGAACCAAATCGTAATGAATAATAACTATACAAATCATCCAGTTTGCCAATAAGCAAAAGCTGGTTCGTGCACAAATAAAGCATGCTCATTAAACTTCTGTAGGAAAAACAAAAAGACAAGAAGAAGCTGGTGCCGCGTCTGCTGGGCATCAACGCGGAAGCCATCCTGCGGCTGGACGAGGTCAGCAAGGAGATCCTGCAGCAGTGGCCGCTCACGCACGTCAAGACGTACCACGCCGGCAAGTCGCAGACCTTCACGCTCAACTTTGGAGATTATAGGTAAGTTTGGAGAAAAATATTTATGTCCGTTTCATCCGCTCGGCCAACTCATAGAATTTGATGAATTTTTGCCAGGAATTAGTTACAATTTGTTACTACACACACGTCTTTTCCTGAATTTGTTACAAATAAAACAAAGGCGCTATGACCAAAAATAGTTGGCCGCTAGAACCGCCACTTGCCGAAGTCGTGGCCTGTGATTACACAAAATCTACATTACGCAGATAGGCGAATGATACATCAAAAGAAAGGTAACAATTTGTTTATATTTGTTACAATAATAAAAAACATCAAAACGTAATATTTAAAAAGTTATCTTATTTTTCGTTTCCGGGTTAAGGGTGGTAGGTATCTGTCAATAAATATTAAATTAATTGAGCCTAATGTGCATGGACAATCAGTTACTAATTTGTTACAGCCAATAAACAAGAAAAACCCTATAAAATAGATTCAATTATTTGTTGAGAGTCGATTTTATTTGGCCGCGCGGACGGCACTATGCCTAAATACAATGGTGTTTATTTCGTTATAAAACGTAAGTACAAGCTTAATTATGGTATTGATCGCTAGGTAACGTAACCTATTTTAAACAAATGTGGTAGAAATAACAGCAAAATTCATATTTTAAGAGATATTTACAAAACACTGTAGTATGAAAATGTAAGAGAGTAGAGTGACCATGATTACCCAAAAACAAAGACATATTTTTTATATCTAACGGGTGGATATATATAAATAAAATAATTTTGGTTAATATTTTATTTAAATTGATTGGTAATCTTTTTTAATATGATAATAAAAATAATTAAGACAAAATTAGTATTTGTTTCATTTACACAAACTAAATCTTTTTCTACAACTTTCGAAATAAACCACACTTATCCAGTAACTTATCACCTTACTGGTAAAATGTTCTTTTTTGAAATATTAACAATAATTTATGAATCGTCATATCATAATTATCGAACATTCCAATAATCATGTTAAGTCTCATTTTATTTTCAAAACTCATGGTCACTTTACTTTCTTACATTTTCATACTACAGTGTTTTGTAAATATCTCTTAAACTATGAATTTTGCTGTTGTTTCTACCACATTTGTTTAAAATAAGTTACGTTACCTAACGATCAATACCATAATTAAGCTTGTACTTACGTTTTATAACGAAATAAACACCATTGTATTTTAGCATTGTGCCGTCCGCGCGGCCAACTAAAATCGACTCTCAACAAATAATTGAACCTTGTTTATAGGGTTTTTCTTGTTTATTGGTTGTAACAAATTAGTAACTGATTGTCCATGCACATTAGGCTCAATTAATTTAATATTTATTGACAGATACCTACCACCCTTAACCCGAAAACGAAAAATAAGATAACTTTTTAAATATTACGTTTTGATGTTTTTTATTATTGTAACAAATATAAACAAATTGTTACCTTTCTTTTGATGTATCATTCGCCTATCTGCGTAATGTAGATTTTGTGTAATCACAGGCCACGACTTCGGCAAGTGGCGGTTCTAGCGGCCAACTATTTTTGGTCATAGCGCCTTTGTTTTATTTGTAACAAATTCAGGAAAAGACGTGTGTGTAGTAACAAATTGTAACTAATTCCTGGCAAAAATTCATCAAATTCTATGAGTTGGCCGAGCGGATGAAACGGACATAAATATTTGACAGAGTATTCAAATAATGACGTTTTGGCCTAATTTGAGACTCCATTCCTATGGTCAAGATGAATAAACTAATAAAATTTTTGTAACAACTAACACAGATTTTGTTACTTGTATCCAACGAGGCCAATTAACTAAATATAAAATTTTACAGTACATTATACTTTATTCGAGTTTTTAAAAGCCTCAATTGATTTTTTAGCAATAAATAATAATATCTACCTGTAAATTACTGTCCCACTGTAATGCAAAGGCCGCTTCTACTACAAAGAAGACAGTTATTTGTCGTGCCACCTAACAGTCCATAAACGTCCTCACTCAGAAGTAAATAAATTCAAGTTTATCTTTCCCCAGTGACAAAGAGTACAGTGTGAAGACACAAGACTGCCTCCGCATCCGCGACATCCTGGAGGGCTACATCGACATCATCCGGCGCCGCATGATGGCCAAGCCCAGCCGGGACCAGGGCGAGTCCATGGTCATCTGCCACGACAACGTGCAGATGGGCAAGTAAGTTACAGATAACAGACGAGTTTTTACATTTATATAAGGAAAACTATGATTCCCATTGAATACCGATGAGATAATATGGTAATCAATGGTCGTCATCAGCCTTTCTCCCAGTCGGCAGCAGGTACTCCGGGCGTCTGAGGTAGGCTTACATTGCCCTTGTCCTTGACTTAAGTCCCCTAGGTGAAGCGGAGAGCGTCTACAGTGCTCCGTCATTGCGTTCTGTCTTGGGCTACACGCTTTACCTCTGGCAACGTTAAAAGTCAAAAGTCAAAATTATTTATTGCAAACATAGGTAATAAGTACATAAGACATGATGAAGCATACATAATAAGAGTGCGCTGTGTTTCGCCTTTCTCCTTGCCCTCTTCCGGGCCCCCTAAAAGCCTCTGGAACCGGGGCGGTAGTATTGAGAACATCTGTCGCTCCTCATTGAACCAAAGTATCTGACCCTTAGTGTTACAATACGCCTCTTTCTTGACGTCATGGTGGGTTTAAAAAAACATGCCAAATGCACAAAAATATGCCTAGGTCGTGTTTGAATGTAGGTTTAGAAGTGTTGGGAACTTTGTGGAAAGCGTATCCACATTGTGGAAAAGGGTCTGACCCAGAATTATGTCTAGCTGGTTTTCAGGATTATAAATTTATTGTCGAACTAGCGACCCGCCCCAGCTTCGCAAGGGTGTTACAAATCTTTAAAAATCCCTGCTTTTCTCTCCTATATTATGCATGTAAATAAAATAAAATAAAAATGCCCTTTATTCCACTAATTACTTACAACTTTAGAAAAACTTATTTAGTTAGAAAAACCATTTCGAAGCATACAAAAGTTATACTCTTCCTCACAATCTATTTCTGTAAACTCGTTCTTTCATTTGTTTCTTATAGTCTGGTTTGTCTTCGCTATTCATAGTCGCCTCTAAGGCGTAGGCCTCCCCTAAATCACTCCACGCTCTCCTATCACGCGCTTTCTGCATCCAGTTTGGTCCACATCGTTGGGTAAATATATCTCGCCACCTCTTTCTTTGTCTCCCTTGCTTTCTTTTACCGTCTAATGGAATCCATTTTGTTACCCGCTTTGTCCATCTCTCACACTCCAATCTACACAGGTGTCCCGCCCAGTTCCATTTCAATAATCTTATTCTTTGGTTTACATCCGTTGGTTTTGTTTTCCTTCGTATTATTTCATTTTTTATTTTATCTGATCTTCTTATGCCCAGCATGCTTCTTTCCATTTTCCTCTGGCATATGGCAATCTTGTCCTCGTCTTCTTTCCTCAATGACCATGTTTGGCATCCATACACTAGACAGGGCAATATGGCTGTTTCGTAAACTTTCTTTTTTATGTGTAAGCTAATTTCTCTACTTTTCATAATTTCTTTTAGCCCCCAGTACTTTTTCCATGCTAAAGCTATTCTTCTTTGTATCTCTTTTTCAGTACAGTTTTCAAACGACACCATTTGCCCTAGGTAGACATAATCACTGACGTATTCTATCTTTGCGTTCTCTATTACAACGTCCCGATTCTCTCCATTCGTGATTATTTTCGTTTTAGAAGCGTTTAGCGATAGACCGATTTTCTTGCTTTCTCTTGCCAATTCGGATATCATGGATTCTAGTTCGGTTGCCGTCTCAGCAAATATCACAATATCATCTGCGAAGCGTAAGTGGCTGAGAAGTTCTGCATTCACTTTTATGCCTTTGTTATCCCACTCAAGTTTCCGGAAGACCGACTCTAGTACGGCCGAAAATAATTTTGGCGATAACGGATCTCCTTGTCGAACACCTTTTTATACAGGAAACTCTACTCCTTCTCTCTCTAATTTTACTTTAGCCCAACATTTAGAGTAAACGCTTTTAATTAAATTTATGTACTTTATGTCTATTCCTTGCTGTGAAAGTGCTGTCCAAATCGCATCATAATGTAGAGAGTCAAATGCTTTCTGATAATCGATAAAGCACATATATATAGTTTTCCCGTACTCGTTAGCTTTTTCTATTACTTGTGTAACCACCTGTGTATGATCTGTCGTAGAATATTTTTTACGAAACCCTGCCTGTTCACGTGGCTGATTCTCATCTAGGATTTTGGTGACTCTGTTCAGCGTTCACCTTTGAAAATATTTTGTACAAGTTTGTCATAAGGCTGATAGGTCTATAGTTTCCAAGGTCACTCCGATCTCCCTTTTTGTGAAGCAGTGTGATTGTAGACTTTGACCATTGCTCGGGTGTTTTACCTTCTCTTAGTATGTTATTGAAAAGAAATTGAAAAGGTTTCAGTAACGGGATGCATAGAGATTTCAAAACTTCGTTTGCAATATTGTCACTACCAGGAGTTTTGTCGTTTTTCTGCGTTAGTATTGAGTACTCAATTTCAGTTGTAAGAAAGCTTTCCGTATTGAGTAACATTGAGGTTCCAGTCTCATTGACATTGTTTTGTAAATTATGACCGTTGATGTTGTTTTGCTGGTGGTTGCTATATAATTCTTTATAGAAACGTGTTGCTTCGTTAATTATATCTGGACGTCTTGCAAGTACGTTTCCACGCTTGTTTTTTAGGCTCGTAGCCCACTCAGTCTTGTCACTCAATTCTTTGTACGCCTTACGCATAGCCCCTGTTCGTTTTATAAGCTTTTCCAGTGTGTTTTGTCTATATTTTTTCTTCTCGCGCAATATGTTTCTATTGATTTTCTTGCTAATATCTGTGATTTGATTTGTTATTTCTCTATTACGTTTCTCTTTATACAATAGTTTTCTTTGTTCCAACAAGAGTTTTGTTTCTTGACTTCCATAGTCTTTTTTTTGTTTTTCGTTTTCCGGCAAAAGTTGCAATAAGTTTTCCATTACAGTTTCAAATTGGTTATACTGGTCTTGAATTTCTATTGTTGTACATAATGCTTTCATGAATTTATTTTCCCAAGATACTGCACTTTCCCCTGATACCAAGGGCAGGTTTCTAGTATAGTTTACAGGTTTTATATTCGGCCTCTTATGTTTCAGTTTTACGTAGAGCTTGCATCTTATCATTCTGTGATCTGTATAAAAATGCATGTATTATACATATAAAACTTCCTTAAGAATCACTCTATCTTTAAAAAAAACCGCATCAAAATCCGTTGCGTGATTTTAAAGATCTAAGCATACATAGGGTCGATAGGGACAGACGGCGGTTAGCGACTTTGTTTTATACTATGTAGTGATGTAGAATGTCTTTAGTAGTAGACATTGCCTTATCGGCAATTTCATCTTTAACCTTGAAGGGTTCAATAATAATTTTGTTTCAGGAGCCACCTGATAGAACACGTGTCAAACAACCCATCCAAGATGGTGACGGAGTCCTTTGTGGGACCCACCAAGCTGGTGCCTTATGACCAGGGTAAGCTTGATTATATTATCGTTGCTTTATTTTTATGACAATGTATGAATTGTTTGAGTTTTCGTGGATTCTGAGTTTGTCTTATAATAACTGAATGTTGTTAAAAAAATCGTGTTACATACGTTCATATTTATGAACGTATTCTTTCTGGCACAAAAAAACAAAGGTTGCATAGCGTTAACTGCACTACAATATAAATACAATAGGGATGTTGACTACATCAAAAGAATGACATTCTGTTTAGTCCGTCTGTTAGACAGTCCAAAAATACTGGACACATATTTTTTGCTTGATCAAATTAATAACAAAATACAAAGATAAAGAGCATCAAAGTTCCGGAGAGGGGGCTTGTGACGTCACTTCTGAGTAAAAATTATACAAAGGCGTGACGTTTCACGAAACTTCAACGCACTGTATTGTCGTCATTTTCTGTTTACGAGAAAAAAAAAAATACGTGTCCCAAATTTTTTGATTATCTAACTGACGGATTAATTACTTTTTTTTGTCATCTCGCCTATTATTCAGTGATTTAAAATAATTAATTAATGATACATTGTTTTAAAAGTACTCTCTCAAAATTAACTAGGTTGAGTAGAAAAAAATATCCAACACATATTTTATTTTTTTAAAAACAACAATAATTTTACAAAAATAGGTATAATATAAAAATTTGCTATGTTTGAACTAGGCTCCGGGGCTCAGACCGGCACCATGATAACCACAGTGCAGGAGATTGTAGTCACCGACTATCTACAGAACCAGCAGCAAGCTTTGGTAAGTTCATTATGTTCGTTTATTATTTTTAACTAGCTTTTGATCGCGGCTTAATTAGAATAAAAGTTGTTTGAATAGACCAAGTACCTTAATTATGCCATTCTACAAATTCCAATCTTCTGTTCTGGAGCTTTCTGCTCAGAGCTAATGCCTCTTTGGTTTTGGGCCTCCTGGTAAGAGCCAGAGGCCCATTCTGTCCAGGGGCCGCATGCTTAGGTTTTGGTTCCTTACCTTCGGTGTACTTTGGCATTTTCGTATCGCCACCTTAATGCAATGTCTCTAAGATTGTGGGTCCATCCAGATTATTTAAATACTTTGATTATTACAATTATTAAGCTCAAATTCTCAGATGTGCGTACATTGAGTAAAGTAAATAAGTATCTAGGGCCAGCAGATAAAATAGAATCTCAAAATCTAGATACTTATCTAGTCAAATAATTAAATTCATCCATTGATGTACAAGTTTAGTTATATCTGATGGCCTCTTCTTTTTTTGAGCGAAGAAAATGCCTAACGCCTGCCGCCGTCCGGGGAGACGTTGGTTATGTGGGGCTCGCACCCATTAAAAACACCGCTACTACCTACTTTAACCTTGGTAGATGGGCCAAGAGCCATCAAGGGTTGCCCACTTAGGCCTGCCTGTTACTTTGCCTGCATACGGGCTCCCTTCCACTTTTAGCGATGTCCGGGTACAATGGCACATCACCGTAACTCACAGTGTGACGTAGAAAAAGTCCCCGATCTATCGTCCCCTTCTTATAGCATAAAGTGCATGCAGTGCCGACGGTTCAACATTTATCTACTTTGCTTCCTGTACATAAAGTTTATATTATCTTGTAGAAGGGCGAGATGCCTCTCCGCGGCGACATGTCTCAGGACTGCATCAGGAAGCTCAACAGGCTCAACTCCAACTCCGTCAAGATTGTGGGGCTGCTCACAGGTATGAACTTATGTTCTAAACAGAACATAACATAATGACGTGAAAAGATTCTCACGTTTAAACGATAAAATTAATAAAATTATAACGTTATTTGAATGCGGTAAGGTTTTTTTTTAACTTCTCTTATTTAACATACTTGTTGTTTTTTTCTAAATTATACTTCAATACTGGTTACCGAGATAATAAGAATGAATTATGACTATTATCAGAAGACTTAAAAAAAACGAAGTTCTCAGGAAAAAATCTATCTTCAGATATGAACTTTGCCCATCCTAGGCCATCGAATGAAAGCCGGGTATCAAAGTTCAACACAATAACTGAAATTAAAGAATTTTCCCACATCATAATAATTATATTCTCTTGTTCATCAGATCCTACGGATACGCACGTGAAGGATGCGCAGGAGATCGTTCGCACTATGCAGGAAGACTTCCCAGTCGTCGAGAAAGGTTTAAATATATTTTTTTTCCAAAAAGATTTATTGATAGTTTTCAAAATTAAATTTAATTAAACTAGAAAAAAAAAAACAGTTTTTTCAAATGAATGCAATCCATCGGTTTTCGAGGAAATCTCTACTTTATCTGACGTCTTGTCATGGTTGCCTGTACTACAACTCTAAAACCGTACAATAACAAATTCCACCAACAGGTGTGAAAGAGACAGCAGACAAGCAAGCCATCGAAGACGCCAAGAAGATGCTCCTAGACGAGCTGCAGGACCTGAACAGCTACATGGACAAGCTGGCCAGCTGCATCGAGACCGGACAAGTGGCTAGTGTTTATTATGTTCTCATATGTTCCGCAATATCTCTCTGTCTATCCGCTATTGTGCTTGCAATATGAAAATTTTAAACAATACCCAGAAGCTCCTGGTAAATGTAATTTATGGAATCGTGATGACCCAGCTGTAAAGGCTTCTTGCTTGTTTACCATGAGAAGAGGGCCTTTGAGCCTTTTCACTTCAGGGAGTAAGATAGTAAAATATTGTTATTATTATTATCTTCGGCGTAACTTCCTTAGCGCAGTGTTTGAGCATTTGCCTGCTGCGCTAGGTGTCTCAGGTTCGATTGCAGCACGGGACAAAATATTTGAACAGTATTTTTTTTGGTTAGTGGGAAATCATCTAATGACTGCTCCCGTCCTGGGTGCGATGGGTCACCCACTCATGTTCCTTCGATTGCCCTTTATATTCCAGGGTCACGGTAACTATTATAAACATTCCGCAACCCCATATTTGTACAGCTTCGGGTATTTGTTGTGAATCGAGTTGTTTGTGTATGCGAGTTTATTTATTTGTAAGCGTTCCCACGAAACAACAGAATGCAGTGAAAAGTGCAGTGGGGGAATTACAAAAAAGAAAACGGGTTTTTTCATTACATTTTATTTCTGCAGAACCCCAGCGAAGCGAAGGACGCGGCGGAGTGCATCGCGGACCTCACCACACAGATGTACTTCTCCATCGACCCCAAGACAAGAAGACGCAGTGAGCTTCTCAGGGTAATGCCTTTATTGTTTTACTAGCTATTTCCGTAAAGTCAGAGTCGTTTTAGTGGATGACTTTTATTTATAAACTACCCGTTAGCTATGTTTTAGCTGTTATGTCACCTTCTGTAAAGACATAGAATAGTTTTTATCCCGGAAAATGTTATGTTAAAATGTAAATATTTACTGGCAGAAAAAACTTTAAATTAAAGTTTTTTTTTCTCACCACTGTATGAGTACCTGACATGGAAGGCATTAACAATACATAAAACTAAAATGAATTTATATCTGGCTAATAATTATTATGAGTCTGGTTTTTACTAAAAAATCTCTGCTAAAATCTCCTTTTTTTTTCGTGCTTTCTCTGAGCAGAAGTCCTAGCAAAAAGATTGTATAAGTTGGATGTGTTACAGAGATCTCGCAAGAGCTTCCGTGACGGCGAGAAGACAGAGCAGACGATACGACGTGCGTCCTTCATCGCGGCCGCCACCACCGCGCTACACGCCGTCGACACTGCTACGCACGCACTGAGAGAGGTAATGCCGTTCTACTCACTGAACCAAGGAAGCACTATTCTGAGGTTCTGCTAGTGTTACAGATAAATGAACGTAAAACATGTTGTGGAGCTATTTTAGGTCAAAAGTTTGTTTTTTAGCAGACAGAAAAGAAAGAAAAATAAAAAAAGCAGAGTAATTAATACTGTAAAATTCTTTCTATGCTAATATTATTATGCTGAAATGTTTGATTGTTTGTTTGTTTTAATGCTCTATTCTCTAGGGCTCCTGGATGGAATTGAAAAAATATTTTTATATTAGACTAGCTTTTGCCCGCGACTTCGTCCGCGTAGAATAAAAGTTACGTTTCTGGGGGATTTCCGGGATAAAAACTATTCTATGTCTTTCGGTCCCAGACTATATATGCAAATTTCATCCAAATCGGTTCAGTGGTTTAGGCGTGAAGAAGAGACAGACAGACAGACCTGAGTTACTTTTGCATTTATAATATTGGTATGTATTCCAAAAACGCGGGTGAAACCACATTTTAGCTATTTAGGATAGCTTTATATATTATGCCTATTTCATTTCCGCTTACATTTAAACACTTACAGTTACTAAAGAAAAACATGCAATACATACAAAGTGACAAAAAAGAAAATTAAACTTTTCTTTGACTTTGGGCTCTTTTAATATGCGTTACGTGTCGTACGGCTGTGGGAAGCAATGCGCCGCAAGTTTTGTATGAAAACAAACGTACCGCTGCGGCGCTGCAGCCGTACGACACAAAACGCCTACATTGAAAGAACCCTGTAGTTATTCTTTTTCAAATACAATACACATACTCTTGACTTTTTTTCCAATCAATACATTTAAGAAACTGCTACGTTTGTTAATACATAATACATTCTACTTTTTTCAATCCAGGAGTACACAGGTCCCAAGCTGGACGCGGAACAGCAGAAGAAGCTGGAGAAAGCCCTGGAGAGCAGGATGGCCAAGCTCAACGCCGCCATTGCGCAGTATCTTACTGCCCATTCTGGTAACATTTATTACTAACTAGCTTTTGCCCGCGACTTCGTCCGCATGGAATAGTTCCCGTTCCTCGGGGTTTTCCGGGATGAAAACTATCCTATGTCCATTCTCGGGTCCCAGACTGTATTTATACTAAATTTCATACATGTCGGCTTAGGCGTGAAGAAGAGACAGACAGACAGAGTTACTTTCGAATTTATAATATTACTAGCTTCTGCCCGCGGCTTCGCTCGCGTTAGAAAGAGACAAAAAGTAGCCTATGTTACTCTCCATCCCTTCAACTATCTCCACTTAAAAAATCACGTCAATTCGTCGCTCCGTTTTGCCGTGAAAGAAAGACAAACAGACAGACAGACAGACACACTTTTCCATTTATAATATTAGTATGGATATAGTACGGATTAATACAATAACCTGAAGGTGGTTTTTGTAATTTTTCCTACGGGAGCAATGCATAGTGCCGATTCCCTTGTTCACAAACTATTATAAGTCAGGTGTATCTCCATTTCATTAAGAAAAGGACAAGAGAAAAAGATATTAGCTTACACCTGTCAATATAGACACTTCATAGATAATTTAGACGCGATTAAAGACATGGTGACTAAAATACGTTGATCTACTTCAGGCGCTAGCTACCTTAACGGGACTTAACTAATTGTATCTTCTGTCCTTTTCTTAATGAAATGGAAAGAGAAAGATAATTAAATTAATTTGTGTTAAATTTAGTTTAGTTTGTGAACAAGAAAATCAGCACGAATAACATAGTTAAAGTTACATTTGTTCTTAATTTTTCCGCGTTATCACAGATTTACAGTTTAAAACTTGCTTTGAGATTCAAGCTTATTTAATTTAGCTGAAAAGGTTTAGTGGTTTCACCTTTGATGTGCAACAGGAAGACATACAAAGTTACTTTAGAATTCATATTATTAGCACGTAAACAAGGTGCTGTAACCCATTTAATTTGGTTTTTGTTTCAGATCCAGATAACATAGATTATGCGGCTGCAATCAACTCTATGAATGCCATCAATGAGCTAATACCTAAGCTAGCCAGAGGTACCTATTCTTATCACATAAAAAGTTATATTTTTATTAATAACTAAACCGGATCGTTAGTTCCTAGGTCCACACGGGTGGTGTTACCAGCCTTTAATAATCTTGCATGGATACATATACCTATTATACCTTCCTTTTAAATCACTACATCCATAGAAAACCGCTTCAAAAGGTGCGTAGTTGAAAACATCTAACCGTAATACAGATGGAAAAGTTTCTCAGGTGTGAAAGATCTGATGGTTATGGAAGATCATCCCTTGTCAACAATCCGGCCCAATTTTGTCCGTGCCCTTAACTTGGTTTAATGGTGGCCTTGACTATAAACAGATTTAAAGATACTGTCTTTGCTCGACTATCTTCTTGATTTTGCAGATGCCCAGATGCTGTCCAGCACGATGGAACCAGCAGCCCGCCAGGAGTTGCAGGACGACATGCGAACCCTGTTTGACGCCACCAAGAAGGTCTGCGGCATGACCGGCAATGAAGATCATGAGGTCAGTACCAGTTTATTGGCCTCTAAACCATGCCCAGTTATAATATTTTGGTAGAATCTTCCACCCACCAACTGCCCGACGAGATCGGAAATACCAGGATAGTTTTGTCATACTTATTGGTTCCTTACGATAAATAAATATTTCATACTTCCTACTCAGTATTTTAAAAGTGAAAGTATGTGATGGACAGATGGATGTTTATTTGTGACTAGCGACCCACACCAGCAAACTAAGCTGGGCTATTCCAAATCTTTTCAAAGATTTGGAATTATTTCAAAGATTTGGAATTATTTTCCGGCTTTTTTCTTCTTTATTTGTGTGTATTATATTTTCTTATAAAACCTTCCACTAGAATCGCTCTATCTACTAAAAACACCGCATCAAAATCCATTGCGTAGTTTTTTTTATACTATGCAATAATCCTTCACATAAAAACATCTTGTTGGAACTTTACGGTGATAAAGCTGATAAATACATCTAAATAACAAGTAGGTTATGAAACTAAAGATCTCACAAGACGTAGGTGAAAAGAAAGGCGACCAGTGAAATAAAAATAAATTAATTGTAATATTAGTAAATTGTACTATGAAATTCTTGTAGAAAATGCAAGAAGCTACCAACCAGTACGCAGACGTCGCTGGCAAGCTGATATTCCAGTTCGCGCGGGGAACCAATGCGGATAAGGAGAATGAGGTGAGTTCACATCTATGTTACCATTCATCCGTGCCCCTAAATCGTGCTCTTTTTCTGTGGGGAAATCCTGATGGACACCCTTCTTTCGGGGAAACGGAAGGTTAAGTCGGGCCCTTAATAACTAAATAATATCACAGTGTGTTTACATCTTGCCAAGTGATAGGGGTTTGGTTGTTAGGTACCTTACACAAAATACAATATAACGTTAAGTGGAATGCTAGTGGAGTCATGTTGCCTTTAAACCCTTTACATCACATAGCAACGAAGCTAAGCGACATTAATAGATAGTCAATTAATTAATAACTTTTCTAAGCCCAAGCGACAGCCGGCTGTCGGGGGCAGCGGGCTGCTATTCTGTCTTTCTATTGTGTCTCAAATCCTCGAATCATGTGTGTTCGCAGGTTTCGTTTGGGCGCATTATGTCCAATTCGCAAAATGTTCAACTGTCCAATTTTCAATAGGTCCAGTTCGCAATAAGTCGAATTATGACTGTGTTCTTCTTTAATGTGCTTAAAGGCGCTCCTAAACGGGCAACACAATTGCAGCAAAAAATTGCCTGTTTAGGAGCACCTTAACATCTTGTATGCATGCATGAGTAATCGAGATGAGATTTAGATCCTGCCATTCCCTCCAGATCGTCCAGCTAGCGAAGGACGCCGGCACCAAGGTGTCTCACCTGCTGGTGGCGGCCAACGAGCTCACGTGCCAGGCGGAGGCGCTGCCGCAGGCCGCACTCCTGGACGGGGCCGGCGGACGCACTGTCGGCGCCGCGAGGGACCTGCTGCATACTGCACAGGTAACTCAGTCGTTTGTACATCACTTACAGAAATAATCTAGCATTTGCTGCACAATCAATGAGAAGAAGTAATGACGTTATCGGTAAACTTTTTACCCTTTATGCTAAAGTGAATGGCAAACTTTGACCAATACTTTAAGGTTTACGGAATTAATGTTGTAAATATTTTTAAAATTGCCGCACTTTTTTTATTGACATTCTACGGCTTCCATTGGATTTTTTATTAAAATATCGAAAATATTTTTGAAAAGAAATCGTGTAATCGTAATGTTTCGTTTTCGTTATCTTAGAAAAATATAACTACAACGAGAAATAATTTTATTTTTCAACTTCAACTTTTATATTTATTATGGCAATCCACCGAATTTTCGGTGATTTCTGCCAATCTCCAGTTTGAAAATAATATTTCAGTACCTACGACAATTGACAATTGTACGGTTAAATTATAATATTATGGAGATGACTCCACAATTTTATTTTTATAGCAACTATAAAAATGTCATTTTAACGTCAGTTGTCTGTCTGTCATTGTCACTTGTCATTTTCTAATAGAGATGCGAAATGTAGCTCACTGAAAAGAAAAGAGAGATATAGCTCTTTTGATCAAAAGAGCTATATCACTCTTTTAGCTCTTTAGCTCACCGAATAGCTCTTTTAACTCTTGAGCTCAATTGATTTACTTGCGAGCTACAGCTCAAATTGAGCCGCGCTACTTTACGCAAATCAAACGAGACAAATCGCTCAATGGCTCCTTATAATTTTTCTAGATCTTTAGCTCACTTAACTTATTGCGACCTACAGATAAAATTAGATTTAATTCACAATTTGAATACATTTAAAAAAACATCGATGTTTGTTTTCAAGTTTACAAAATCATAAACTATTATTCCCTAAGGATTTTCATATTTACAAAAGTGGTAAAGTATTTTCTCTTTTAAAACAATGATAATAAGAGTTATTTTACAATGACGTATTGAGCCGAACAGTCGGTCAGTGAGCTACATGCGAAATCGTTCGACTGTTTGTCGGCGAAGTTCGGGCCTTGTCGGGCGGCTGTCGGCGTTTCACTCGCTCGCAAAGCCACAGAGCGTATACAGAGTCAAGAGCTAAATGAGCTAGTGAGCTATTCCGTGAACGACTGAGCGACTGAGAGCTAGATTGTAATTAAAGAGCTAGTTCAATTTTATCTCTCATTCGCGAGCTACCCATGTCTATTTTCTAACATGCTGCGGGTGTTTTGTTGTTGCGAATGCGAAGAGAAATTCTTTTATTTGATTTTAATGTTTACGTTTACGGTTATTTCTCGCTAAATACTCTCCAGCGTTTGGCAGAATTGTGGTGTCTGTCTTTCTTTTTTCTTTTCTACAAAGGCCATTCTTTAAAAGAGATGAAGTTTTGTTGTTGTTAGTTCTATGTTGTGTAAACAAAAACATTAAACGTGTAAACTCTATTTGCTAAAGATTCTGTTAACTGCAACAATATTTATGTCAAAAACTGCCTATAGGCATTTGCCAACTAAAGAAAAGCTCAAAAATATTTATAGTAACAAATACATCTGCTCTGAACTTTATTGTGTGTTCTGATTGAACCATCATAATGGGGCGCCGCCGCCGGGTAAAGCCACGCATTTTGTGTGTAAACTGCCATGTATGTGTAAGGTCATTGCGTAAATACCCGGCTCTGGATCTCGAGCCGGTAGTCAATTCAGTTATCTGCACCTGGGTGCACCCGCGAATTGTAAGTATTACGTGTTCATTTATTAGATAATTAGGTAATGCACTTCCAGTGGTCTCGAACGTCATAGAGCGAGATCGGTAGAATTGCCAGCTAAAATCGGTATATTTGTACCCAAAATCGGTATTTGACAAAAGAAAAATACAATATTCAATAAAATTCGTTTATTTATTAAAAAAAAACTTACAGACTAATTTGCAACAATCATAATTATTTTTTATACCAATATTCTTTGGCCATAGCCGCGGTCATCTTCGAATTAATTTCAAAATCGTAACAATTAGCTGTATTAAAGAGTCGTTTTGAATGTAATAGACCAGTGATTGATTCAGTAGACAACCTATTTCGCTGCTTTGTTTTTAAAAGATTAATATGTGAAAATATGCGTTCAACGTTAGCGGATGAATGGGGAAGTGATAAAATATTAAAGATGAAATTAGACAACAATGGAAACATTTGAGTTTCATCGCCACGCTTTAATAAACTTACTTCATCCCAAAATAGTTCTACATCATCAGGAAATGTTTTGATTTGTTCACAATTTCTTAAAATGCGCCACTCTGTATCAATTTCCTGGAAATCATTGCTGTGAACAATATTGGGAAAGAGCCTACTCACAGGAACTATCGAAGCAGTTTTGCCAATTTTAACATTTTTTGGATCAATTATGTCTAAACCTTTTATTGGGTTATTTTTCAATGGAAACCGCGTGGTTATTTGCTTACAAGCTTCGATATAAAAATCTAGGCATCTGCATTTAAACAAATTTACTTGATCTGAGTTTAGATTTTCTGAACTACTTAGTAGTGTATTAGACGCAGCAGCACCATAGTATACGTCATCAATATCCATAAAATTTCTGGGATTCTTAAAATCAACATTTTCGATTGGAGTGCTAGTTAAATATTCTCTTTTTAAAAAACAATCAAAAATAGTTTTTAATGTTCCAGTTATTTTTTCATATAAATTATGAATTTTCGGGTGTTCTGCTTGCATTTCTTTATTTAAATCGGTAAATAATGGTAATACAAAATCTAAAAATTCCAAAAATAATATCGTAGTAGGATCTTGGAGCTTCTGTAATATATGTTCTGCAGCTAAAAGATGATCATTGTTAGATATTTGGTCTATAAAAAATAGTATAAGAGCAGAGAGTTGTTCCAATATTCTCTTCACTGCTGCATGTACTGATAACCAGCGTGTTTGAGAGGGGTGAAGTATTTTATGTACTTTTAAGTCGCAAAACATTTGAAAGTTTTTAAACTCTGCCACTCGTTTTTGGCTAGAAGAAAAGTAGTTGTAAATGTCTCTTACAAGATCCTCTATAAAACGTGGCAATTTGGTACAAGCATATGACGCGCAAAGGTGAAACGAATGGCAGGCGCATTTAAGTATAAAAATGTTAGGAATTTCATTTTGCAGCAATGTTACAACAGAATTATTACGTCCCATCATTACGTTTGCCCCGTCAGATGCAAAACCTATTAGATTATCTTTATATGGAATATTATTGCTTCTAAAAAAATTTACAATGTGTTCAAATAAGGTTGCTGCATTAGCTTCTTCTAATGGAATAAGAGCTAAAAAACAATCTTTAATACGATTCATTTTCGCATATCTCACAACTAAGCACAAGTGTTTGGTCGTACTAAGATCAGTGGACTCGTCAATAATAAGCGAAAACTTAGTTTGCCCTAGATCTTCACATAAATTATTGAAACTTTCTTTACCTATAATATGATCAATTATGTCATGAGTTTTGGTTGAAGAGCATTTTATTTCTTTTGCTATTTTTGAATCAGGACAAATGGCTTGCATCAACTGCGGTAGGTGCTCCATAATAGTGAATGGTAGATTGTGTTCAGCAACAAACGAAGCTAATCTTATTTCACCTGAAATTAAAAATAAAGAATTAAAATTACGTAGGTATATCAGTATGTCTAGTAGCGATTAGGGTATAATTATATCCACTGCTTCTATAAACCGATAAGTAGAAAACCAAATAATATAACAATGTAAATAGTAAAATAAATAACTAAAAAAATTACCTTGCTTAACCAGTATATCAGATTTATGAGTTTTGGTCACAGTAAATGATGATATCTTCGGTTGTGATTTTATATTCTTTGATGATATTGAGTGTGCTTGTGAAGAACTATGTTTCTTTATAGCGTCTTTTCCTGATGTGATGTTGATATCTTTATTACAACTTTTACAATAGGCATAGCTTTCGCCTTTACGACTATCTTGCAGCCAACCTGGAAATTCTTCTTCCCATTCTTTTCTATAATATTGTAGATATTTTTTTCTTCTTACACTCGCACTTGTGCTTGGCTCCTCGTCAGACGACATTTTAACTTAATTATCTGATTTTGTAGGGACTCTTTCGGTTAGGTACTCACTCTTCAAAGTTAAGAAAATTAATGAAAAAATAAAACTGAATTACTGTTTATATATACTAGACAGGTAAATTCCCGAGCGGGAAGCCCCTTATAACATCGAATTGCAGGACACAAGGGTGTCAAGGGTATTCCCCAAAATATATGAACTACATTCTGCACTAGGTCCATACTATTGAGGGCTTCCCCGTAACATTAAACATAAATGAAAAGGGTTGCCAACTTAAAAGTGTAAAATCGGTAGAAAAATCGGTAGAATTTCCATGTATACTGTGAAATCGTAGAAAAGTCGTTATATTTCGGTATATCGGTAGAACAGAGCCCATATCGGTAGAAATACCGAAAAATCGGTAGGTTCGAGACCACTGTGCACTTCACTATGTTGTATTGTTATACTTAATTCCATTTGTCGCTAAACCTTTTGACCGCCACGTCTAAATAGCGATAATCGTGAATCAGAGCCAAGTTATTTTAACTTAAAACGACCAAGCGACAGCCTGCTACCTGCTATTGACTTTCTATTGTGTATTGAATCACGTGTTTTCAAAGGTTTAAATAAGTATAGAATTTGTCACGGGATTGTGACGGCGTGCTGTGCACATTTTGACTATGGCGGTCAAAATGTTAAGGCCGATTGGCTAGGCAATGCAGCTGTCTCTAGTGCATGTCATGCTGTGATAGCAAGGTAGAGACGGACAATAGTATGGCCTGATCATAGTATGTTTCGTGTTTGCAAGATAATTGATCTTTAGATGTAAATATGAAAACATTTGATGATTATTTGACGGGCCAGTTGGTCTAGTGGTCAGTGACCCTGACTGCTAAGCCGGAGGTTGTGGGTTTGATTCCCACCCAGGACAAACTTTGTGTGATGAGCATGATAGTTTGTTCTGTGTCTGTGTGTAATTTATCTATAATATGTATGTATTTATAAAGTATATAAGTATGTATATCAGTTGTCTGGTTACCATAACACAAGCTCTGCTTAGCTTGGGATCAGATGACCGTGTGTGAGTTGTCCTAAGATATTTATTATTATTATTATTTATTAATCAGTTTTGTCTTCAGATTTTAGAGGGTGACTATATCTGTGGGAAATGCCGAGATCTCGCAATAGCTGCAGTAAACAACAGTACAACAGAAGTGTCTGATAGTCAAGCCAAACTGAAGATCAAAGGTCATAGCAGTGTGTGCCTTCTATGTGGCTATTCTATTTTGTGCAGACGGAGTGACAAGTTAGTGAGAGAGAATCCTACGGAAATGCAGCAGAGTATATTTGATCTTGTTAAGAGCAAAGTGGAGCCAAGAGAGGTTTGTATTTATTTGCATCTTAAATAAGTAAAAGTAGGTTGCTATATTATTGAAGTTGATTGTTGTGCTTGTATTTTATTGTTTTGTTTATTTTGTTGTCTTGTTCATGTTTTGTTGTTTTTTAGTTCTTGTTGTATGAAAATAATGAAGATCAGAACTAGTGGTTTCCTTGTTTTTGTAATAATTTTTCAATTTTGAAAGGGATTTATAAAGCTAAATATTTCATTTTGATACAGCTTGTACATAGTAAGTTATATTATGTTGATATTAAATTTTTTCAGATATCAGCATCAGATTGTGTATGCCATTCTTGCTGGTGGAAAGTTAACCGAGAGGTGATTCGTTTGAAATCTCATGATGAAAGGAGACCGGAACCAGATACAGAGGCTGATCTGCAACAAGATCCTAATCTGACGCAGCCTCCAGCTACATTACCTCAACCTGCACCAACAGAAAGTGTGCGAACACAAATAATTGCCCTGCCCAATTATCGAAGAGCTCCGAACACATCAAGTGTTTGTGTCGTTCCAAAGTGTACCAGCAAATCATTGCACAAAATCTCAGACAGACTACGAGCAATTGTTTTACATGAACATAAGTATTATCTGCCCAAATCGGCTCGTATCTGCGACGAACATCTTCAGAGTACAATGTGGGATACTTTATTTAATTCTGAAAAGAGTATGGATACCTTTAATGTTGGACAAATAGAGCACGTATTCTCCTTAGTCAATGCTTACAGACAGAGCTTTGACTTTGAGTGTATCGAAGGCATGGACGATAGACTTTTTGAATACTTGTTGGGGATGACAAAGGCAAACTTTAAAGTTTTAATTGATGAGATAGAAAGCACCTCTAAGATGCGTAGAGCGCCTGTAGGTCTGGCGGCACACCTATTAAAGATAAGATCAGGGGACACTAATCGGACTATAGCTTCATTATTTCAAGTGCCACGCTCGACTTTGGAAGGTTTGATGGATCTTGTAAGCAAGATCTTATGTAAAGGTATGAGTAGTGAATCACTTGACTTGTTACCTGCCTAATACAATGTCATCATCTCCCTAGCCTTTTTCCCAACCGTGTTGGGGTCGGCTGCCAGCCTAACCGGATTCAGCTGGATACCGGTGTTTTACGTGGAGCGACTGCCTATCAGACCTCCACAACCCAGTAACTGGGCGTCACGATACCTCTTGGTTAGACTGGTCAGAGTTTCTGGCTAACCAGTAACGACTGTCAAAGTTCTACGAATGACAACCGGGACCAACGGCTTTACGTGCTTTCCGAGGCACGGGATGTCAGTGATGTCCAAGATAAACTTTAGAAAGTACATATGAATTGAAAAAGTCACATTGGTACTTGCCCGGATTCGAACCCACAACCTCTTACACGAGAGGCGGGCGCCTTATCCACTGGGCCATCACGACACACCTGCCTAATACAATGTGTAACGGAATTAATGCACATTATGAAAATAGTTGTTCAGAATCGTTTACTGAATAGATTTTTGTAATTTTTAATATATGATATATTTTATCCCAAAAATAATTAAAACCACGTAAACTGCTGTCACAGTTCCGCTGTACAGTCAAAACAAACTAAAATGGATGAAATACAAGTACATGTGCTACTGTATGCATGCATAGATTTGTAATTTGACTATAATTTTCTCCCATTTTCTCCCATTTATAAAAAAAACTGTGTTTTAAACATAATTATAAAAAATCAGTTTATGTATTATGATTATAACATAATATTCTAATTGGGGTGTCTGGTAATGTGCGTTTATTCCAGGACATGTTGTATTATAAGCATAATCCATACTAACATTATAAATGGGAAAGTGAGTCTGTATGTTTGTCTTTCTTTCACGGCAAAACGGAGCGAAGAGTTGACGTGATTTTCTAAGCGGAGATAGTTGAAGGGATGGAGAGTAACATAGGCTACTTTTTGTCTCTTTCTAAGGCGAGCGAAGCCGCGGGCAAAAGCTAGTATTGTATACATGTTAATGCCGTAGTAAACTATGATTGCGCGATGTAGGATGCAAGTTGTTGTTAGGAATTGTAGACTACTAGACTGTTTATTTGAGATATTTTCAAGTTGTTGAGAACATCCATATTAATTAAATAGTAAAGTTTATATATCAACGCACAGCCCAAACCGCTGCTCCTAGAATATCCCTGTACCTAGCGATTGACCATACCCTGCGTATGAACGAATACATTAAATAATTAGATCTGTATTTGTTCTATCGAAACATGCATAATACGTAATTTGTTCTGTTTTAGTTTTTACAAAAAATGAATTCTTCTATAACAGTTAGCCAGCCATGTACTTTTAAATTACGCATTAAAAAGAAACAAAATCTAGATAGGCGATTAGTTCTACATTAACTCTAATTACTTATCTACTCTAATTATTTAATGAACGAATAGTTCATACGCAAGGTATGATCAATCGCTAGGTACAGGGACATGCTCCTAGGCCCGTATTATGCCCGAGACGATCTCTTGATCTCTTGCTGTCCTTGTCATTCTAAAGGGAAAATAAGGACAGCAATAGATTTGAGAGCGTCTCAGAATTGAGTGACGTCTATTAATACGGGCCCTAGAGACGTCAAACTTGCAAGGTGTGTTCGTTGAAAGAGTAGGTAACCACTAATAAAGGAGTTTTGGAAATTACAACCCCATACGGGTAAAATAAGGGATGTAAGTATTGACATCCACGCGGGCAAAGCCGCGGGTGTAAGCTAGTAATTAATGAGACTGAAAACCTAGGATAAGCCAATATAACAATTTTTGTTCCAGCAGATTCTGTTGAAGATATGGTGGTTGCAGAAAAAGAGAAATAAATAATTTTGAAAATTATAATTTTGTTTCATTTTTAACTTTTAAGTAATCTATAATAAGAGGAGTTGTGTCACTATGAGTAACAAACATGATTTATTAAATTAAAGGAAAGTTACGTTGTTATTTGTTTAGGGCATACGCTAACTGCAGGCTGCAGGATATCCGCTTTGAATGTTCGATCCGAGCTTAGCAATAAGAACGCGCGCAAAATTGCATTTTGTATTTAATTTTACTTAATTTTCAATACACTTAGACATTTATTTAATCAATTACAATTTTTCTGTAAGCGTTGACACGCAACAAGTCACATGACCCCATCTAGCGTTTAGCTCTTCGTTTTAAAAAACGAAGAGTCGATCGGTTTGGAAAGTACAAGTGCAAAAAGAGCTCTTTTTATTATTGTATTCTTATTCTTTATTGCACAAGAAAAACAATACACTTATAAAAACAGCAAACATAAATGAGGTATGTACGATGGTAAGCTTAACCCAAAATGGTTGATTAAAACGAGAAAAGGAGCTATCGTAAGCCGTAGCCATAATGTAGAAATTCAAAGATTGGTCTAATTTCGAGTGTAAATAAAAACATTATTTCCATTGCGTAAAAATAACATAAGAAAATAATTAATTGACCCTTAGAGACATACGTACTAGGGTGTCCTGTATCACAGGAGCTAAACCTTTCAACAAACAGGGTAATTATTATACCTACTATACAGGCCCTTAAGGGGTAAAACTGCGCGGTTTCACCCGCGTATGTTAGGTTTTTGGTTACTGCTCTGCTCCCGTGGGTCATAACGTGACATTATGTAGCCTATGTCTTGTATAAGATATCCATCCTAATATTATAAATGCGAAAGTAACTCTGTCTGTCTCTTCTTCAAGCCTAGACCACTGAGCCGATTTGAATGAAATTTGGAAAACATGTATAGTCTGGAACCCGAGAAAGGTCGTAGGATAGTTTTCATCCCGGAAGTCTCCTGACAACGGTAACTGTTATTTCACGCGGACAAGGTCGCGGGCAAAAGCTAGCATTTCTATTAAATTTTATCAAAATCCGTTCAGTAGTTTTTGAGTGAAAGAGTAACAAATAAAAATACATACAGATCTTTCCCCTTTATAATATTAGTATGGAATATAATAGATACTTCAGAATAACATATAGGTTATAACATCACGCTATGACCTACGAGAGCGGAGCAGTAATAAAAACATATTGTAACGCGCGGGTGACACTGGGGACAGCTTATACTATAATTATCTTAAAATCAAAGAATAACGATGTGGCGTCGCCGTTGACTCCCGCCCTAAGTTAACGATCTAAACATCCTCTTTACTTCATCCAGCTGACAGCTCCAGCAATCCACGAGCCGCACTGCCAGAGCGCGCTGTCAGCAGCCGCAGCCAACCTGGAGTCGGCGGTGCATCACATGGAGACCAACTGGAAGCCGCTGGTGGAGGACCCCACGAGGCAGCACATGGGCCCTCTGCTGCACACCAGGGCTAGCGAGGTCATGAAGGCGTTGGATAGGCTCAGGGATGCTTATGGCAACTTAGAAGGTGGGTTGGTAGACTTTGCTAAGCTGGAAGCCGCTGGTGGAAGACCCCACGAGGTAGCACATGGGCTAGCGAGGTCATGTAGACGCTGGAGAGGCTGGATGCTTATGGCAAATGGGAAGGTAGGTTGGTAGATTGTATACAGCTGGAAGACATTAGAAGAGGACTCTTACGTGGCAGTATATGGCCTGCTGCACACTAGGGCTAGCGAGGTCATGAAGACGCTGGAGAGGCTCAGGGATGCTTATGGTAACCTGGAAGGTGAGCAAGTAGATTGTGTAAAGCTTCTTTCAAGCCTCTTGCGTACAGTCAACGTCAGAAAAAAGGCACCCCTTTCTGGTTTACCGTTTTTTTTCTTGTACTAGACTAGTCACCGTTGAGTTTCGTCGGGCCGCCGTGAGCGAGATTTCATGTGCAGAGAATTATTTTTATTAATACAATATTTGTTCCATAGGTGACAACTATACCGACGGGTTACCACTCAAAGAAAAGAAACGTCTCAAGTTCATAGCTACCTTGCCCGGCGCTAAAAACAAGCTGAAGGAAATCAACCTCGACAACTGGGATCAGGTGTGTGCAAAACATATTTAAAGGATGATATAGATAAGATAACACCAGCCTATTGAAGCCCAAGCAAAGTAAAAGGTAGGCGTTTTTATTAATTCAGGAAAAAAATAATTGGCCGTTTCATATGTCTAAATACAAGAATTTTGGTACCTAGGACAAAATCTGCCAGAACATGTAAAGGAAATAAAAAACAAAAAAAAACCTAATTTTTTAACTAAAGGTGATAGATACATCTATACATATATACCTTAGCTCTTATATCACATAAAACTTTTTCGAAAAAATGATATTCAACCACAAGGCCCCGACGAGATTCGAACTCGTGATCTCCTGTTTACTAGACAGGCGCTTTAACCAACTAAGCCACGGCGCCGCTGAGTGCTCCATTAGAAATTACCGACCCGTTGTTATACACATACATACATACATACTTAATAAGATTGCTAATTGTTGTATTGTGTTAACTGATAAGACATTTAAGAGCCTGATTTCGAAATAAACATACATATATTATACCTATTGATATATGTATAGATAAGCAATTAATGGTAAAATTAGGTTTCAACATGCTTCCTTCAGTAAAATCAGTAAGCATCTTGACGGGCCTGTTGGTCTAGTGGTTAGTGACCCTGACTGCTAAGCCGGAGGTCGTGGGTACGGTTCCCACCCAGGACAAACTTTGTGTGAGGAGCATAAATGTTTGTCTGTGTCTGGGTGTAATTTATCTATAATATATGTATTTAAAAATTATATAAGTATGTTTATCAGTTGTCTGGTTACTATAGTACAAGTTCTGCTTAATTTGGGATCAGATGGCCGTGTGTGAGTTGTCCCAACATATTTATTTTTATTTTATTAATTTTATTTTTTTTGTGGTATTTCGTATATTTTTTCTCTACATATGTATAAAACAAAGTCTGTTTGCGCTGTCTGTAACTAAGATGCTTAGATTTTTAAAACTACGCAACATATTATGATGCGGTTATTTTAGAACGGATCGGAATCAAATCGTTTACAGACTAAACAGCAAATTCTTGTTCAAAATATTATTTTCGAGTAGTTTATGTTTTTTTTATCTGTCATAATTTTCATCAAACATCACGAGGTGTTAATTTTTTATAGTTTCCGTTTTGAAGCGTTACACGGTTAAAGAACTCCACATTTCGGTTTTAGTCTGATATTTTTTTTTGGATAGGAATAGGCTGGTATTATTATTTAATTTTAATATTTTAACGTTGAGTAACTGTACCAAATCCCCGTGTTCATCCAGCAGAAGGCGAGCGGTGCAGGCGCACCTTCTGAGCAGGAGAAGGCAGAAGCTCAGCGTCGCCTGGAACACAAGATGGCGCAGCTCAACGCCGCCATCGCTGCACTCGCCGCTGCCACTGCAGGTATCCTTTAAAATATTTATGCATAGGTACTTAATATTATAAATAGAAAAATGTCTGTGTCCGTCTACCCGTCTTTCACGACATAGTTGGAGGCGCTGGCTCACACATTATTTTTCATTTTTTGAGGAAGGTAATTTATTTGTAAATGTGTTACACTAAATGTTCGTGAACTTGATTAGCTTCCATTTCCTAATTAATTTTAATTTAATTTTAATTATGTTTATATACTCTTTTGACGGAAATGGTTTTGACATTATATACATTCTTCTCTTCACATTTAACAATGTACAATTAATAATATTGTAACAACATTATTTTAAAAGAGTAAGTATGGAGTTTCTTGCCCATTCTTCTCCATACGTATCAACATTTCCGAATGGGCGGTAGATTCACTTTTGTTTTATAAGTATGACGTTTCAAAGTGCCTTTTTTGGGTCTAATGGAAATAAATGATTTGACTTTGACTTTGACTTTGACTTTGAAAGCTACTGAACCGATTTAAATGATATTTGGTACAGAGATAGACCATTGCCAGAGAAAACACATAGGATAGTTTTAACCCCAAAAATGTCGCGGTTAGGAAACTACGCGTTTAAAACCGCGGGGACAGCTAGTTTAGCTCTAGTCACACATTGAAACGACCACAAAAAGTCAGGAGCAGGAAGGTTCGTGATTGAACATAATGCAAAAAATTATATGTCTGGCTCACCTAATTTAAAATATTAAATTTGTTATTAATCCTTCAAACACACGTGATTTGAGACACAATAGAAAGACAATAGCAGCCCGACAGCCGGCTGTCGCTTGGTCGTTGAAAGGTTAAAATAATATGCCCATGTTAGTAATCCTGGTGGACCTAATAGTTATTTAAATATTTAGTCATTTATATCTCAATCCTTTCACATATTTGAGTACCTACCATTTTTGGTTTAACTAAATCGTCTTAAAAATGTTATTTACTATGTGTAAGTAAATTAAAAAAATCTTGCGCTATTAAAAACCGTCTGTTGTAAAAGTAGTAAATTGGGTATATTTCCTTAATTATGTTTAGATCGTGAGAATCCCGACTACGAAACTGCTGAGCTGGCGATGGCTACCATCGCTGAACTGATGCCGCAAATAGCTAAAGGTAAGAAGTTATTCTCTGTATTCAAGAAAAAAAACAATTGCAAAGTCTACAAGGGCTCAAATACAACATTTTTGTATGGGGCCAATATCAAAACGTTAAAAAAAAACACTTTCTATGACGGCGATTGGCGACTAAATATACGCCAATTTTCTTCAGGCGCTGTCTAATTTGATAGGTCTAAACGAATATTATGTATCTTCTTTCCTTTTATTAGCGATGAAAAGAGAAAGATGCACTTAATTTAAATTTAGGTTTGTTTGTGAACAAGAGAATCGGCATCATTAGCAGAATAGTCGTAGAAGCTTTGCTTATCATTATCTAAAAATAGATAGATGATGTAAGATACCGTATTAACGGCGCGTTAGTGTTCCACGCGCGCCTCAAAGAGAAGAAGTCAGCACAGGAAGGGGCCCAACAGGGCCAACACCTGCCGGGGTTGCGGAATGTTTATAATAGTTACCGTGACCCCGGGACATAAAGGGCAATCGAAGGAACATGAGTGGGTTTTAGTCAGTAAAAGTCTGACACGCCTTCTCGCCGCACCCAGGACGGGAGCAGTCATTTGATGATTTCCCACTCCCAAAAATAAAGATACCGTATTGGAATAATATCCAATATGTTGAGTTAATCGTTATTGTTGAGTTAATCCTGTTATTGCAGACACAGAGCTAGTGAGCTGCGACAAGGACGCCGCGACGCGCGCCGCCATGCGCAACAACTTGGCTGCGATGTGTGACGGCGTCGCTAACTTGTGCGATGGAGACGGGTACCAGCATGTATGTATATCCTTACTTATATTATATAAGGTGACTGGTAAATAGTGTACGATACTTATACACGTGATTGTGCTCTATATTATGAGCACAAACATTTTAATTATGGGAGTCACGCCGAAATCGCAAAAACAAATCAGCTGTTCAGTACATTTATGTTTACCTAATGTACTGAACAGCTGATATTTTTTTCGCTATTTCTAGAATAATTACCAGTCACCCTATAAACGCGAAAGTTTGTTCCATACATACAAATTTATAAAAATAAAAATTAACTTTTGGAGGTATAAGGAACAGAGTGTCATGTCCCTTATCCTCCATTAAAAAGGGAGCCTCCTCCGACCAGACGAGTGTGTCTGGTGGGCTACTGCCCGACTGCTAATATCGCCGATGACTCTTTTAACGCGATGTAGGATGTTAGTTGTAGTTCACGTGTTCGGCGATAGATGTCGCCACAAACTAAAAAATATACTTACATCTCATCTATAGATCCCGACACAAAAAGAGGGGTGTTATAAGTTTGACCGCTATATGTGTTTATCGGTTTGTTTTTGGCACCGTAGCTCTTAAACGGATGAACCGATTAGGATGCGATTTTTTTTGTTGATAGATGCGATTTTTCTAGTGTTTAGCGATGTAGTATATAATAGTGAGTAGCGATGGTTTTAAAACAGTAGGCATATTTCATCAAAGTCGGTTCAGCTGTTTCGAAGTTATCAGTCCTTTTTTTAACTGCAGTCGTGATGGTACAAAGCTTTGTAGTGCTTGATCATAATAGTGAAATTGTGTAAAATTTTTAAGCTTCAGTGATTTTTGTGAGGAGAAGTAAACGATGTATTTAAATAATTAATTAATTTATTACCATAACACTTTCGGAATTTCCTTTTGATTTTAAATTTTATTATGATAATATAATATGACAGAACGTTATATACGTGTTAATACATATATGTTATGTTCGGTGTCAGGGCGAGCCGCTGGAGAAGTTCACGTCGGGGTCGCGCAAGCTGATGTTCCTCGTCAGTCCTGCTGCCGACAAGGGCAAGCAGAAATATGTGAGTACAATAAAAATATTAACTAGAATATTGAAGGTTTCTTTTTTTTTTAATAAGTAAAAATATGTAAAAAACCGACCGACTTAATAAAAAAGAGATTCTCAGTTTTACTTGCGCATGTATAGTACATGCGCAAGTGTTAAAGTTTGAGTATGCATGTTTGTTCACTTTTATCTCCAGTTAGACTTGGTTTTCAGTTTTAAGTATTACATTGTTACATTCTTAAATATTCAATTAGCGTCTAAGTGAATTAAATGCCTTGAATTTGAATTTGCAGGTTGTCACAAAAAAATCCTCTAAAAGAAAAAAATAACAGAAAAATATCTTAAATATCAGAATTTGGTGGCAATGTAAAACAACACTATCACATTTAGTTACAAAAAAAAATCTGTGATAATAGATGTAAGATAGGGAATAACTAAATATACCTGTATCAGATCTCGGAGGAGGCGTCAGTAGCGCAGGCACAGGCACAGCAGCTAGCGGCGCAGGCGCTGGCGCTACAGTCTCACGCACAACCCGCTGCTGCTGCACAACTGTCGCGTGAAGCTGCACAGGTTACCGATGATGCACAGGCGATGATGTTGGTTGCACAGGTGAGTAGTTACACTTCACAAGGAACAATATAAGCGTGTTCGATACAATTTAATAGGGACTTTATTATAATAGGCATAAGATTTGTATTACACCTGTAAAGCGAATATTTTGCCAAATACGCCAAGTGAAGCCGCACCATAATGGTGAAACTTCACTTGCCATATTCGTGTTACTTAGAGGACGTGCAAGTATTATATAAGCAGGTATTTTGCAATTTTTAACTCCTCCCTATCCCTTGTCAGCAAAACTTTGCTTACTTTTGCTGTTCCTCTTACTTCGCGTATGAAAAGGTACTATATACATGCATTTTTCAATGGATTCTGATTTCTTTATTGACATAAAAAAGTGTAGAAATAAGAAATAGTATTTGAATAGAAGCGTTTCAAGCACATAATATTTACCTAACTGCCGAAAGAAGGGTTATGTTTTACAAGCGTTTGTATGTATGTCTTATTCTATAGCACGCTCCACAGCCTAAACCATTTAACGAATTTCGACACCTTATATGAATTTAAATTTTTTTGAAATGTTGAATAATGGAATAATCAAATAACCCAATTACAATTTCAGAAGTTAGTGGCAATTACTTGAAACAGAAACAAACTTCTGATATTGCAGTTGGGTTTTTTGATTGCATTTTTTTCCTATACTTTTTTTTTTTGACAACTCACACACCCTGTTGACGTGGTATTCAATTGAATTGAATTTTCGTATATGTTCTAACCAACATCCACAAATTATTGTTCGTAATTACAACAGGTGACGGCGGCCAGTATAGGCTCGGAGCGCTGTCGAGACGCTCTGAAGTCAGCAGTGAGCAAGCTGCAGGGCTCCGCTGACAAGCTGGCAGCCAGCTGTCAGCAAGCTGTGCCCGCGCACGCCGCACACGCACTACACGCGCACAGCCAGCTGTCCGACAGCCTGGCTAAGTTAGCTGCTGTCTGTGGAGATACTAATGGTGGTGAGTAGTGATTAATATGATGAATTTCAATTTAAACATCGGAAAATTTAAATGAGCCTTGAAGGAAAATTACTTAGAAAAATCATAAAGATAAATAATATAACCAAAAGAAAACACTTTGGTTTCTCACAAAGTTTTTCCATTAATTTAATTTACTATTCCAACTCACAACAACCTCTGATTTAATTTACTTTCCACTATCTGAAAGATTTGTTTGATCTTTCTAAGTTCGATTCCTATCGATTGATGTCAAAAAATACAGAATGTTGTTTTTTCCATTATAAGCCAAGTCCGTGTGAGATACATTTTCAAAAATCTTTAAATGCAGTTTCAAACTCATTAAATGTAACAGACTTAGCTGGTGTGTCTCCCGAGCAACAAGAGCGACAGCGGCTGCAGTTCGTACAGAGCCTGCCTGGAGCCAAGCGACGCCTGGACGCGGCGGCACAGCAACTCACCAAAGTATGTCTGTGTATCAAGTACCAGATTTTTTTTAGTTTCTGATTTTAGTTTCTGGCTTACTGCTCCGCTCCTGTAGGTTGTAGGAAAAAAAAAACAATGCAGGCCTGAAATTAGCCTTCCTGAGATCTCAACCTAGCAAATAAAATCTTCAGCTTTATAATATTAGTATAGATTATGTACTTTCTCGCCCTGGCTGTCGCCCAACCGCGTAATCCCTGCCTAGATTAGGATCAGATGGCCGTTTGTAAGTGCCAAGATATTTGTTAAACTTGCCCTTAGGCTAGCCGCACACACACAATAATATTGTCAATACAAGATTGTCAATAATCTAGATTCTATCTATCCAATACCGCAATACAGGCCGCACACACACAATATTATTGACAATACGTACTTTATTGTCAATATTATTGTGTGTGTGCGGCTAGCCTTAAGCTTTAAGTCTCAATAGTTTTAGTGTTTTAAAATCGTTAACTTCCTATTTTCCTAATAAGTAAGTTTACTCACTCTCTCTGTTTCTTCTCTATTTCTTTAAGCGAGTATCTTTGGCTTACCAGTTACTATTTGATTGTTATTCTAGATGTACAATCGAGAAATTGGATTCATGACCCATCATTAGCATCATTATTTTCCTACAGACATTCAAATACAATAAGGTCGACATTCACGTAAACATTTATTAAAAATGACACTTGTCACGTCTTGTTATTTTGACAGTCTCAAACGATTTATCGTCAAAATGGGTCATGATTCCAATTTGTCGATAGTATTTAGCTGTAGGTTGTCCATGCTCTAAATAAACAAATAATAAGTTTGTTGTTCTCTGTCAGCCGATGGCGTGTCAGCTGATGAGGGAAGAAGACGCAGCGGCGCTGCAACATCAGCTGCACGAGCGACTCGCACAGCTCAACGCGGCCGTCGCTGCGCTCGCCGCCGCTACACAAGGTATGAGGATAATTGCCCACTGTTGGGACTGGCCATCATAAGGATTTCACTATTTTGTTAGTCTTTGTGTTGTGGCTTGAACTACAGTACTTTAGTCAAATATTTGCTTTAGACTGTGCAAAGAATTCAAGTAAGATATACTTTGCATAGTCTACTAAAAAAAACGACTACAAAAAGAAAATATTAACTTCAAGGATACTATTTTTAATCAAGTTTTTGCAAAATCCTACTTATACGGTCACACTAACTTATTTTTATGTTCATTATCATATCCTCTAAATCATCTCATATTGTGTATGTACAGTCAGCATCAAAAGTCGATGACCACATTTAAATTTTCAAAATCGCTGTACACCGTATAATACCTAAATCGCTCAACATGACAAGCACCAGAAATTAATGATCATCATAAAAGAGCATAAGCAGGTGACCATCACTTTTCAAAATTCGCTAAACAAGGTTATGGTAAAAAAAGCATGTCATTCTTCTTCTCTAAAGTCACTAAACAAATTTTTGACAAAAATAGCATACCATCGTTCATCTCAAAAGTCCCTGAACAGCATCAATTGTTTTTTGGGTTTAATATGGTGTGTGTACTCGTATTTTTGAAGTGACATTAATATAACATTCCTTTCCGAAGTTTGACAACAAAAACATCTGGGGGCACGGTAGTACCTCCGCCAAGACGATAAATTATTCATATTAGTAAAACCGCTTACAATCTACCCCGGGTACTTGTCGCAGATATTTATCAGATTTTTTTATAATACATTTTTTACAACAGCGTAGACTGTCAACAAAGTTATAGTTAAGTAGAAATATTCTTTTTATATTTAAGGATAAATAGTTTTTAAATACCCCCAACTATGTTTTCAAAACAATTTATTTAAAAGAGAACGGCGTGAATTTTGAAAATGAGCCATTGGTTTACAAATAAGGTTATAATTCAATCGAACTAAAAAATATATTAATTAGGTCAATGGTATAATTCAAACAATAATAGAACCTGCGTAATTTTTGATAGTGAGACTTATAGTTTTACAAATAATGCTTTATTCAATCGTAATAATGGAAAGTTTAGATGACTTCTACTATTCTCATTGGCTCTAAGAAATAAAAATAATATATTTTGTAAAGTTAAATTCGAAATTTACATCCATTAAATATTTTTACATGATTTAGTTTTGATAGGACAATATTGGATTTGTAACTCTGAAGATACTACATGCACTTTTTTAGTTTGCAGTTCAGTATTCGAAACAAAGTAATGTTCAGTAACTTTTGGTAGTTATGCTGTTAAGTTATTTTTGGACGCTGCCATGATTACACTAGATACCAAAACAACCATTTTATATTGTTCAGTGACTTTTGCAAAACTGATTGTTGTGTTATTTTCGGATGTTATAACGATCAGCAATTTTTGACAAAATGGTGTTCAGTCAATTTTGAACTTTAATGATGTTCAATCAATACTGGCGCCTATCTTGTTGAGCGATTTATGGATGATATAGTGTTCAGTGGTTTTGAAAATCTGAATGTGGTCAGCGACTTTTGATGCTGACTGTACCTAATAGAAAGAACCGGTATTTTTTACATCACTTTGTGATTATTAGGCGGACACGTACTAACATACATTAGGATTTGTTCTATATACCAATGTGTAATTTAAGTGCCAAAATAAAGTGTATACACCAGTTATAGAATACTGTTTTGTGTGTAGATCGCGAGAACCCCGACTACGCGGCTGCCGAGCAAGCTCTCAATACCATCACCACACTGATGCCGCGAGTTGTACAAGGTTTGTAATTAAGGGAATTTGAACAAAACTACAACAAGAAATCGAATTGAATTGATTCGCATCTTTCAAAAGGTAGTTTGTTGTACTACAAAAATTGGCAAGAAACTTCACGCTTAAGTACTGTTTAAAAAATATTGCATTGATATTAATTTAAATGGATTATGAACTTAATAAAAAAAACTTTAAATTTAATATTTTAATACCAACAAATATATTAAGGTCTTAAAGTACTTATACTTAAGCTAGAAAAAATTTCAGTTTCAGTGCTTTGCCTGTACCGTATACTTGGGAATACATTAATTCTACATTCCGATTGTATGTACCATAATATTCAGAAATAAAATTCTACATTCCTGTTTGACGTAGATTCTCGCAAGCTATGCGGCACTAAGACGGACGCCGGTCAGGCCGCCATGCTTCAAGACATTCGCACGCTGTGCGAATCCGCGCAGGAAATATGCGAGTCCGCTGGACAACCGCAGGTCAGTACACGAATATTATATACTAGCTTTTCCCCGAGGTTTCAACCGCGTTATGTTAGGTAATTGGTCTACGCGTTATGTTAGGTAACTGCCTTCCGGGGTTGCGGAGCCTGCCGGGGTTGCGGAATGTTTATAATAGTTACCGTGACCCTGGAACATAAAGGGCAAACGAAGGAACATGAGTGGGTTTTAGTCAGTAAAAGTCTGACACGCCCTCCCGCCGCACCCAGGACGGGAGCAGTCATTTGATGATTTTCACTCACCAAAAAAAAATGTAATTGGTTACTGCTCTGCTCTCGTAGCCATGCCAATGTAATATTATCTACCCTATGTCTTGTTCAGGTAAAATCCGTTTAGTAGTTTTTGCGTGTAAAAGTAACAAACATAAATACATACATATCTTTCCTCTTTATAATATTAGTATAGATAACGTTTTACATTACACAGTTTGAATGTCCGTACTAATATAAACAATTGTTATGCCTTAGGGTGGTACATTCATTTGTTTTTTTTTTCAGTTTAGTACTATACTGAATTTTAACATCCAAAGTATGAAATGACACTAGCAGCCTTACTAAGGGCTGATTTTTCAATCATCAGTTAAGTTCTATCTGAAGAATAAATATGTCGGTTTGACATATTTTCTATACAAAAGCTGTCAAAACGTCAAACTTACTCTTCAGATAAAAGTTATCTGGCGATTGAAAAATCGACCCTTAGAAATTAAATAAAAATCACGATTAATAAATAAATAATAAATAAAATAAAATACATTTATTTCAGACATTACAGACAGTCTATATCATGTTAGTAACAAAGGTCTTAAAAACTATGTTAGTATTGTAGCATTCCTCAAAATTCAATAAAATCAATATCAATTATAATATATGCAAATACAATAATAAATTAAACAATTGCGTCATCTCGTCACATGAAGTCGAATAAGCCTCCCCAACACTACAGACTCTGGCCTTTCTGATATCATCTTCAGAATTCCGTTGGCGCTCCGCCGGATCCTACACATCAGAGATGCTGCTTTTTTACGCATTATGGCATAAAAATCGTCAACCCTTGCGTCAGCAAACATGCCTGAAGCGCTGCAGAAACGTGGGAGCCCCACCAGAACTCTGAAGGCATTATTATATTGTACACGAAGAGCGTTGTAGGCCCGTTGCGTGTGGTTGGCCCATAGAGCGCTGGTGTAAAAGCTTTGGCAGTAGGCCCTAAATAGTGTCACTTTTAAGTCTACTGTATGTACTAATAAACATTGAGTTACATGTGACTGCAACTTGTGACGTCACAAAATCCCTACACTGACGAATCTAGACGAAATAATCATTCATCTCATGTTACCTCACGTCAGGGTGTTGCCGATGCCGCTGCAAGATTCTCTGCAGCATCCAGGAATCTGGGGTACTACGCCACTCCTGGTGCTGACAATGATAAGGAAATCGAGGTGAGTTTTAGAGTAGCACAAATATCTGCAAGTAACTTTAAGTACAATAGCTTAGCTTCGAGTATTTTGTAAGATTTTTGTTTGTTTCTTTCATTAAAGTCTAAACTACAGGTGCAGAGGCGGATTCCATGATTTGAAGTCCACTAAAATAATGTGTTTGCAGGTGATGGGTCTATCAGCGACTGCTTGTGCCAAGGCAGGTGAACTGTTGGCTCATGTACAACAGCTGACAGAGCAGCTGTCTGACAGCAACACAGCCGCAGCGCTGGACGCGCGCGGCGCACGCACAGCTGATGCCGCGCAGGCACTGCTCACTGTCGCACAGGTATGTCACATGTACAGCAGCTGTCTGACAGCAACACAGCCGCAGCGCTGGACGCGCGCGGCGCACGCACAGCTGATGCCGCGCAGGCACTGCTCACTGTCGCACAGGTATGTCACATGTACAGCAGCTGTCTGACAGCAACACAGCCGCAGCGCTGGACGCGCGCGGCGCACGCACAGCTGATGCCGCGCAGGCACTGCTCACTGTCGCACAGGTATGTCACATGTACAGCAGCTGTCTGACAGCAACACAGCCGCAGCGCTGGACGCGCGCGGCGCACGCACAGCTGATGCCGCGCAGGCACTGCTCACTGTCGCACAGGTATGTCACATGTACAGCAGCTGTCTGACAGCAACACAGCCGCAGCGCTGGACGCGCGCGGCGCACGCACAGCTGATGCCGCGCAGGCACTGCTCACTGTCGCACAGGTATGTCACATGTACAGCAGCTGTCTGACAGCAACACAGCCGCAGCGCTGGACGCGCGCGGCGCACGCACAGCTGATGCCGCGCAGGCACTGCTCACTGTCGCACAGGTATGTCACATGTACAGCAGCTGTCTGACAGCAACACAGCCGCAGCGCTGGACGCGCGCGGCGCACGCACAGCTGATGCCGCGCAGGCACTGCTCACTGTCGCACAGGTATGTCACATGTACAGCAGCTGTCTGACAGCAACACAGCCGCAGCGCTGGACGCGCGCGGCGCACGCACAGCTGATGCCGCGCAGGCACTGCTCACTGTCGCACAGGTATGTCACATGTACAGCAGCTGTCTGACAGCAACACAGCCGCAGCGCTGGACGCGCGCGGCGCACGCACAGCTGATGCCGCGCAGGCACTGCTCACTGTCGCACAGGTATGTCACATGTACAGCAGCTGTCTGACAGCAACACAGCCGCAGCGCTGGACGCGCGCGGCGCACGCACAGCTGATGCCGCGCAGGCACTGCTCACTGTCGCACAGGTATGTCACATGTACAGCAGCTGTCTGACAGCAACACAGCCGCAGCGCTGGACGCGCGCGGCGCACGCACAGCTGATGCCGCGCAGGCACTGCTCACTGTCGCACAGGTATGTCACATGTACAGCAGCTGTCTGACAGCAACACAGCCGCAGCGCTGGACGCGCGCGGCGCACGCACAGCTGATGCCGCGCAGGCACTGCTCACTGTCGCACAGGTATGTCACATGTACAGCAGCTGTCTGACAGCAACACAGCCGCAGCGCTGGACGCGCGCGGCGCACGCACAGCTGATGCCGCGCAGGCACTGCTCACTGTCGCACAGGTATGTCACATGTACAGCAGCTGTCTGACAGCAACACAGCCGCAGCGCTGGACGCGCGCGGCGCACGCACAGCTGATGCCGCGCAGGCACTGCTCACTGTCGCACAGGTATGTCACATGTACAGCAGCTGTCTGACAGCAACACAGCCGCAGCGCTGGACGCGCGCGGCGCACGCACAGCTGATGCCGCGCAGGCACTGCTCACTGTCGCACAGGTATGTCACATGTACAGCAGCTGTCTGACAGCAACACAGCCGCAGCGCTGGACGCGCGCGGCGCACGCACAGCTGATGCCGCGCAGGCACTGCTCACTGTCGCACAGGTATGTCACATGTACAGCAGCTGTCTGACAGCAACACAGCCGCAGCGCTGGACGCGCGCGGCGCACGCACAGCTGATGCCGCGCAGGCACTGCTCACTGTCGCACAGGTATGATAGCTTTGCTGTTGATTGGGGAGGGATCTGATATGTTTAAGTTGACTAGGGGATTGGCAATTAAATAATAAAATAACTTAAAGTACTTTTAAGAATTAACCGAGTAAAATAACTTTTATTTTTCAACCGACATCAAAAAGGTGGTTCAAAATCCGATGGGTATTTTTTTTTATGTATGTACACCAATTACGCTGGCACATATAATCCGATTTACGTGATTCTTATTAAGTTTGCTGCCATTTCGTCCCATAAAAATTTTACATAGTTTGGCCCAGTAGTTTTCTTTTTTTAAGAACATTTGTCAGGCCACTCAACGTTTGCTACGACCCGACGCGAGACGTATGCTACGCCGTAGCAAATAATAAGTTGCTACGGCGTAGCTTCGCTTTAGTTTTTCTCATGATATTTATTAGAATCCGCAATGTCTGTGTGGTGATGCGTAACGGTAATCATTAGATAATTGCATTGCAGTCCTCATATCTTATATGGACGGTCAAATGAGTAAAGTCTCAAGAATTATTCGATCGTTATTGAATCGACAGTTTATATAAATATTTTCAATACACTTCCTCGAAAACGGCCTGTCCCATCCTATTAGGTTAGATATGCTATGTATATTACCCTCGCTTTTTTTTCATCATCTACACTAGTTTTGGTAAATGGCCTTTCTGCACGGATAGCAATACGAAAACGTCAAATTCCCTCTATGGTGGGCGACTACATTTTGTTGAAAGCAAAGAGGCGCTTGATTTTTAACCGACTTCAAAAAGGAGGAGGTTCTCAATTCGTCTGTATGTTCTTTTTTTTTTGTATGTTTGTTACGCGATATCTCCGTCAATTGTAAACGGATTTTGATGGTTCTTTTTTTGTTTGATAAGGCATGATTCAGGGGTGGTCCCATATAAATTTTGTGGCGATCGGTTTAGTGCTTCTCGAAAAATTCACCAAGAACAAAAAAAAATGACGAAATATTCATAGACGATGTGTGCTTGGGCATCGGTTGTAGAACACGTCAGAGTCGACACTAAAAAGTAATAAATAAAAACTTTTTTCAAAAAAATAATAACCGTCTTCAAAAACTAAAAACCCAAAAATAACAAAAATTTCGGAAGTCGGTGGCTTCTTTTCTGCCAATTAATTTGTGTCGCCACAGACTTCCGAAATTTTTGTTATTTTTGGGTTTTTAGTTTTTGAAGGCGGTTATTATTTTTTTGAAAAAAGTTTTTATGAGTGTTAATTTTTAACGAAAACTTAAATTATGTTTATTAGTAAAATATCAAAAATAAACATGATTATTATTACAATAAATTGCCTTCCTGACTAATTACCTCGTGACTCCCTGAAAATGTTGGCAAACATTAAATATATATTTCAAAGATTTTATTTTATTTTCTATTTTATTATTGTTGCTTTATTTCAGTAGCCAATATTTTAAGGTGGTGACGATGCTTAATAGTTCTTACTTACGCCAAATCAAGATTTAAAGTTTCTCGGGCATGGTCTAGGACCGGTTTAGTCCCGGAACACGAAACAAAGGGTACTATCCACTAGACCAACCCGGTTTAGAGGTTAGGGACCCTGACTGCATAAACCAGAGGTCGTGGATTCCATTCCCACCCAGGGCTAACTTAGTGTTGCAGAATAGTTCTAATGTTACCGCAGCCCCGGAACATAAAGAGTAACCGAAGGAATAAAAGTGCGTTTTAGTCAGGAAAAGTCTAACATTCCCTCCTGCCTCGCCCAGGTCGGAAGAAGTCATTTGATGATTTCTTCTAAAAACTTTGTGTGATGAGCATGATTATTTGTTCTGTGTCTCAGTGTAATTTTATCTGTAACATAAATTATGTATATCAGTTATCTGGTCACCATAGTACAAGCTGTACTTAGTTTGAGATCAGATGGCTGTGTGTAAGCTACTCCAGTATATTCATTATTTATTACAAACCATCCAACCTCCTCAGGCAACAACACCAACCATCTCCAACGCTGACTGCCAAAAGGAACTCATCTCAGCGGCTGAGAAGCTGCGCGACACAGCATCCTCGCTGACGTCATCATGTGTGCCGCTTGTGGAACAGCGGCCGGAGGTCAAGCAGCTCGTGCTCAGCTCGGGGCAGCAGCTCTCTGATAGTATGGATAAGCTGATTGAGGCTTGTGTGTCTGGACAAGGCGGTGAGTAACATACAAAATAGTGGTAAATAATTTCTCAGGTGTTGAGACAAATCATATTATTATTATACAAGTTCTAAGGTGCATGAGCAAAATGTTGCTGAGAGCGTTTTTGCAAAAAGTTTACGCCATTGGCGGGCACCTCTTTGGCAAGAGGTCTGGTTTTTATGAGCACTTAGGGCCTGCAAAACATTGAAGTATTTAGATTTTAAGAAAACATTTGTTTAAATTATTTGATTTGTTAAAAAATTATATTAAAATAATATAGGCGCTCAGACACGTGTGTCAATGCGGCTATGTACGGTTTATGTTATCTTTTAGGGTTCCGTAGTCAACTAGGAACCCTTATAGTTTCGCCATGTCTGTCTGTCTGTCCGTCCGTCCTCGCTTAATCTCTGTGACCGTTAGCACTAGAAAGCTGAAATTTGGTACCAATATGTATATCAATCACGCCGACAAAGTGGTAAAATAAAAATTGGAAAAAAAGTTTTATTAGGGTAGAGCCCCCCTATATGTAAATAGGGAAGTGGTTTTTTTTTTAATTTTAACCCTGACGTGTGATATATCGTTGGATAGGTATTTAAAAAAATGAATAGGGGTTTACTACAATCATTTTTTGATAATGTCAATAATACGGTATTTTACACCATTAACCAAAAAATGTAAGACATAATTTCTATAAAAAACATCCTAATTCAAGCCCTAAAAATCTAGTATTTATTCAATTTACCGTGAAATTAGATTTTTAGATGCTTAGTAATCAATAAATAGATAGACAATTGAGTTGTTTACTTAGTGACGTCATAAGGTGTTTTGCAATACAAAATCTATAGGAGAATATCGTTTTGACAGCTCATAAAAAGTACGTCAATTGATGATGGTGTAAAATACCGTATTTCGGAAATAATCCAAAAGGAAAAATCAAAGCGTCCCCCTTCCTCTAACTTTTGACCCGTAGGTTTAAAAAATATGATAAAAATCTGGAAAGTAGAACTTTATAAGGACTTTTTAGAAAAATTATTTTGAACTTGATAGAAAGAACAGTTTTTGTACAAAAAAGACAAAAAGGTTGTACAAAATAATTTCTGCGTACTTAGTATGTCAACGTAACAAATAGCTTTTTTTTAAACTTATAAGTAGGTACTACGGAACCCTACATTGAGCGTGGCCCGACACGCTCATGGCCGGTTTTTTTATGTAGTTTTTGAACGTAAAAGATTGTCATTTAAGAAAACCCTCATTTCTAAGTTATACTGGGTAAAACGACTACCCTGGCAAAAAAGGTACATAAAAAGTGTGTAAGTGTTTACAGTGGCATATACAGTCAAAGTCCATTATCCTATCATTCTAAGCGTGAATGGCATTATAAAATGACGAAAAAAGTGACATTTGTTAGTAATTTGTGTTTCCAGCCATATTTATCGCAATGTATCCTGTTCCATTAAGGCTGTTTTAAAATATATTTTTTTCAATATTTTTCAACAATGCAACTTTACATCATGACAATGACCATAAACGTTACCACAGGTACTCAAAGCAGCCTGTCTCCGGCTGAGAAGGAGAAGCGTCGACTGAAGTTTATCACCAGCTTGTCGGGAGCAAAGAACCGACTGTACGACTCCGAGCAACAACTTACACAGGTAATGTACACCTAGCAATAATACTGATTCTAGGGTTCCGTACGTATTATTAGGAATAGAAACCTTACAGGACTTTTTTTTTGGAGTGGGAAATCATCAATTGACTTCTCCCGTATTGGGCGCGAGGAGAGGGCGTGTCAGACTTTTACTGATTAAAACCCACTCATGTTCCTTCGTTTGCCCTTTATGTTCCAGGGTCACGGTAACTATTATAAACATTCCGCAACCCCGGAAACCTTACATGACTTGTGTGTCTATCTTTCTGCCTGATGCACAACTATCACCAACTCTTATAATACCTTTTTTTTATTTACACAAAATACTCTCTTGTCAAAAAATGATATCATGTCAATTGATAAAAAATTAACGAGGTGTTATTTATTTTTGTGTTGTTTAAAACTATATATGTAAACGTATCTGAATACATATGTAAAATGGTAAACTGACTGACTGACGTATCAAAGCACAGCCCAAACCAGAGTCCTAGAGACATGAAACTTGCAGCATGCTGTGTTCTTAGTAAAGCGTAGGTAACCACTAAGAAAGGACTTATGGAAATACCTTCCCTAATGGGATAAAATAGGGCGTTTTTTTTTGGGAGTGGGAAATCTTCAAATGACTTCTCCCGTCCTGGGCGGGGCGGGAGGGCGTGTCAGACTTTTACTGACTAAAACCCACTCATGTTCCTTCGGTTGCCCTTTATGTTCCGGGGTCACGGTAACTATTATAAACATTCCGCAACCATAAAAAAGGGGTTTGAACTTTTGATATTCACACGGGCGTAGCCGCGCAGATGAAAGCTTATAAGTAAAGTTACATTATAAGTAAATCAGAAAATGAAAAATATAATAGCTATATTTATAGATGCACATTGTTAACGCATATTGGAATCGTAAACTTAATTGACATTTCACATAGTATGCCAGGAAAAATCAACATAATTATCATAAATTAAATGTACAGCCGATCCCGAAGTTAAAATTTCAATTAATGTTCAACGTACAGGAATGACTTATATAATAAACGCCTTACTAATAATCGCTGCATAAAGTTATGACAGGTTTATACGTTAAAAAATGTATGGTTACACAGGATTTATTCATTGCATAACTTTACACAGTGATTATTAGTAAGGGCATAATAGTTTACACATTTATAACCAGAAGTCAACATAATCTTATTATTGTACAGCCGATCACGAAGCAGCCGCTGAAGCCTGAAGACGCTGTAGCGCTGCAGCACAGACTGTCGCAGCGACTCGCTCAGCTCAACGCGGCCATCGCTGCGCTCGCCGCTGCCAAGGCCGGTCAGTATTATTTACACACATAAAAAGTGTCTAGGGATATTTTAATTAAACCTAAATAACTAAAATTCTATTAACTTTTTGTTAAGACACCTACACTTTAAAATAAACCTTGTTTAATTGCCTATCTAATCTGATAATAAACTTTTAGATAAAGTTAAATTAAAAAAAAAAACTTAGAAGAAGAGGAAAAACTCAACAAAATTTCAATTTAACTTTATTTTTGAAATTTCAAAACCTAAACAACAAAACAATTTTTTTTTATAAAAATTGTTGAAAACTTAAAATTAATAATTCGTGGATCCACCCAAGAGTCTCCTGACACATCTGGAGCGGTTCTGCATACTCAAAACAAGGGTGTCAATATCCTGTTGTGGAGTACTGTCCCAAATCCTGCTAAGATGCAAGAAAAGCTGGTTTTGATGCACAATATCAACAGGTAAATTCCTACGAGCTCTTCTCTGAAGCATATTCCAGGCATGCTCAATAGGATTTAAGTCAGGGGATTGTGCAGGCCGGTCTAAAGCTTGGATAACATGCTGTTGTAACCAACTTGTAACGATACGCGCCGTATGTGGACGGGCATTGTCGTGCATTAGCTGGAAATTTTGTCCCATTTGCTGTTTGTGGGGCAAGATTACAGGCTCTAGCACCTTATCTCGGTATTTTCGAGCAGTCATATTGCCTTGTATCCAAACGAGGTCCGTTCTACCACCGAGACGAATTCCTGCCCAAACCATAATCGTGCCACCTTAATATGCATGAACTTGTTGTGGGTGCTGCAGTCGATTCCAACGTCCAGGTTTTCTCCAAACGCGTACTCTTCGCGAATCAGGATGAAATCCAAACCTAGATTCATCAGTGAAAAGCACAAGTGACCATTGAGAATGGTTCCAGTTTTCGTGTGCAATAGCCCATTGTAATCTTCTTCCTCGATTACCTCTCCTTAGTGCTGATACCCAAAATGGCCTACGAGCACGTAGATTGACTTCATGCAGTCGCCTTCTCAAAGTTTGACCGCTTACCAGCAAACCATACTCTCTCTGTAGCCTTTGAACCAATTGCATCGCCGCTGCATTTAGTTGACTTCGTGCAGCATTTACTATGAATCGGCCCTGTACATGTGTTGTAATGCGTTGAGGTCCTCGGTGCCGTTCCACCACTTCCTCCGTGACACGATAACATGACCAGAGCCTGGATATAACGCTCTGACTGGTCTTCATGGCTTCAGAAACGGCAATTATGGGACAGTATTCCACAACAGGATATTGACACCCTTGTTTTGAGTATGCAGAACCGCTGCAGATGTGTCAGGAGAGTCTTAGGTGGATCCACGGAATATTAATTTTAAGTTTTCAAGAATTTTTATAAAAAAAATTGTTGTTTTGTTTAAGTTTTGATGTTTCAAAAATAAAGTTAAGATTGAAATTTTGTTTGAGTTTTTCCTCTTCTTCTAAGTTTTTTTTAAATTTAACTTTATCTAAAAGTTTATTATCAGATTAAATAGTCTATTAAACAAGGTTTATTTTAATGTGTACATGTTTTAACAAAAAGTTAATAGAATTTTAGTAATTTAGGTTTAATTGAAATATCCCTAGACACTTTTGATGTGTGTATTTATTAAACTTTATGCACAAAATCAAAAAGAAACAATGTTCATAGACGACCTTAGTAGGAGTAATTAATGTATTCGTATTACACTGAAAACTACTTTATATCTTTAAGTTTAAAATTTATACGAAAAAGTAAACATAAATATTCACTCATGTGTAAGATTAAAACTCAAACTCATAATTATTTTATTCAAATAGACCATTTACAAATAAACACTTCTGAATTGCCAAAGCGCCAGTGAATCAGAAAATAAAAGCTAGTTACTCATTCCAAACAGTTTTTTTATGGAGAACAACAGCAACAAACTCCATTGAAAACCATATTACAAAAATGTAGTTACATCATTCATGTTGAATCTAAGGTACTACGTGAGAACAGTGCAACAAGTTTTTCATGATAAAAGAAGGAAAAAGACATAAGCATTAGGTTCAGGCGCAAAACGTCTCTCGCAAAATGTCCCCCGGTCGTAAAACGTCTCTTTCGCAGAATGTCTCTTTCGTAAAATGTCTCTTTCGCAGAATGTCTCTTTCGCAGAATGTTTACACAAAAGGACTACTTTTGTGTAAAAAACGCAGCTTAACCCCAACCATTTCAGTCCTCAACTTACTGTTTAATTAAGTAAAAATCATTCTGAAATACCTAGGCATACCTAACTTGACTTAGTAAAGCTAACGATATGTTCCTAGACGCTGACAATCCCGACTACGTGGCCGCTGAGAAAGCCGTCAAGGAAATATCTGAACTGATGCCGCTTATTGTACAAGGTAAGCAGTACTGTACTTATTTTCTTCCTTCTTGTATTATTGTTCTGTTTAATACAACGGTCACGAGCACATATGTGACGACTACGCGAACATTAAAATGACTTTAAGTTAAAACATATTTTATAGAAATTATATCACAGACTACTATAAAATATATCAAACTGAATGTTACTGTAGTTATTCTAACAGAAAATTGATTGTAATGTTTGTGTTGCCGTCACCTGTTTTTGCTCGTTACTGTACTACACATAAAGCTATACAAAACCAGTTTTAGCTGACCTCGCATTGTGTATGTTTTTCGTACAATCAGAAGTCAGTTTATACTGTTTGTATAGCTTGATGTGTAGCCCACCGTACATATGAATTGTCAAATAAGGTGTTAGTTTGAAATCCATACTAATATTATAAATGGGAAAGTGTGTCTGTCTGTCTGTCTGTCTGTTTGTCTTTCTTTCACGGCAAAACGGAGCGACGGATTGACGTGATATTTTAAGTGGACGTAGTTGAAGGGATGGAGAGTAACATAGGCTACTTTTTGTCTCTTTCTAACGCGAGCGAAGCCGCGGGCAGAAGCTAGTTAAGTTATATATAGATAATAGCTGAATAAACTTGCAGATTCGCGTAAGCTGTCGAGTACAAAGGACGATGCCGGTCAGGCCGCCATGTTGGCTGAGCTGCGAGCGCTCTGTCAAGCCAGCCGCAGTATTTGTGAGGACACGGAAACTGTAAGAGAATCTATCAATACTAATAAATAAAATAAAAAATATGTTTATTGTGTCTCAAACATCAAGGTTTTTACAAACATTTGAGACAACCCCTGTAAGTTAAACAAATACTTGTGTTGGGGTCGCCCCGCTCCTTCCTTAGTGTCTAATATTACGAAATGTCGAGACAGACAATAACAAAAGTAAATTAAAATTATAAATCATTTATTAATTTGCGAATATGGGTACAAAATGAAAGGTCTTATGAATAACAATGTACATTAGCCATATCCTACCACAAGGCATGCAAATTTACAAAGTACAAAAATGGTAAACAATCTACGTAATTAAAATTAGTCCATAAAAGAAAAAAGAAAGAAAATAATGCAAAAAAAAGAATTTAAATAATGCAGCAAATAAGTATTTATAAATTTGAGTATCTATCAATATTAACAATGTATCTTTATTCACTGTTACACTCAGTTTCATTTACGTGGCTAAGCTTTGAAAAGGATGAATTTTCATACAATAGTTGATTATACATCCTTACCCTATCTAAGGGATAATATCTAAGGGATTGAATTTTGAAAAGCACTTTCTAAGTCCACATACAGGACACCTAAGAAATATACTTAGTGCAAAATTTCGTGCTTTGATGCAACGTAATATGAACCTTATGCTAATAAAGCTAGAGTGTAGTTTGTATTACCTAAGTGACGTAAACATTGTAATGTTTGGCGTTGTGTGCAGAGTCCCAAAGTGAACGCGGCAGACTTCAACAAGGCTGCCAGCAAGCTGGTGTTCCTCGTCAGCCCAGCGGCAGACAACACGAAAGAAAAACAGGTATAATATTACTATAAAACGAAGTGATTGATTTTTTATTATTATATTCTTACTAGTTTTCACACGCGGCTTTGCCTGCGATAATTCCATTCCTTATTTACTTAGAAGGAGGTTTCTCAATTTGACCGTATATAATATGCTTTTTTATTGTTTGTATGCGGATAACTTCGTCGTTTATGACTTGATGATGATTATTTTTTGTTTAATAAGTCATAATGCAAAGGTGGTCCCATAAAAATTTAACGACCTGTGGTCGGTTTTAGTGCTTCTCGAAAAATTCATCAAGGAGAAAACAAATTGATGAAATATACATTGATGATTTGTGCGTTACTTTAAGTTTCTATTTTCGTTTTATATTACTTTCAAAGATACTGTAATGCACAGTCAAACATTGGGTCTCGACACTAAAAAGTAAAAAATAAAAAACTTTTCACAAAAAAAAAGGAAACTAAAAGTCGGTGGCTTTTCTTTTGCCAATTAATTTGTGTTGCCACAGTTCCGAAAATTTTGTAATTTTTTTTGAAGGCGGTTATTAATTTTTTGGATAAAGTTTCACTTGTGTTCGCATACAGATCATCTCTTGCACCACTAACTCCACACACGTTACAGGTGTCGGAGTTGTCGGCCGCAGCTTGTAAACAAGCGGCCCGACACGTGTCTCAGTGCTCGGCCGCGTGCGGGCCCCTGGGCCCCCGGGACGCGGCCCCGGTACAGCGCGCGGGGGCCCGCCTGCAGGATGCGGCCCACACACTGCAGGCTGTCACACAAGTAATTGCCTGGAATTTTGTTTTACGTTTTGATTAGAAGCGTTTTCTTTGTAGTGTTTTTATTAATAGAATATTATAATATTGAAACTCAGTGACACTGAACTTTGACCATTTAATTGGCCTGAATAGTGAAAAATGACTTAAAAAACCACTCTCAGCAGCCGCGCTTGTTTATAATGTTCTTGACAATATCCAAGAATAAATTGTTAAATGATCAAACATTTTGTATTGAAAAAGTATTACATTAACAGCAAATTATCGACTGCGATAAATCTTAACTTAATAAAAAAAACTGTCAATGCTTATCCATACTAAAACAAAATAAACAAAAAAAATTAACACAATTATATTTTTTCCATTTATAACAACTTGTACTAAGTAAAACAACTAGATAATTTCATTCAACTCATTTTATAATTTTTCAAACCGCTTTAGAAACACCTACATTATTTTTCTGCAACACCAAAATATTTACCCCTCTTCCTTTCCTCAGGCAACAAGCCCAAGCATATCCTCACCGTCCTGCTCCGCGGCACTGGTCTCAGCTGCAGAGAAGGTCCGCAGCACTGCATCAGACCTGACCGCAACCTGCGTACCGCACGTACAGCGGCCGGACGTGAAGCAGCAGGTGTTGAGCTCGGAGAGACAGCTCGCTGACACTCTGGACAGGCTGGTTGATGCTTGTCAGCCGGGGTATAGTGGTGAGTGGGATACTGTGCTAAACACACAAAGATACAAACCCGTTTATTTCTTCCTCTCACCCGTTTATTTATACACCCCTATCTCCAGTTTCTAAATACACCCCCTCTCATACATACACACCACCTTCACATCTACACCCCATTCTCATTCATACACACCACTCTCACATCACCCCATTCTTATACATACACATCACTCTCAAATCTACACCCCATTCTCATACATACACACCACTCTCACATCTACACCCTATTCTCATACATACACACCACTCTCACATCTACACCCCATTCTCATACATACACACCACTCTCACATCTACAGCCCATTCTCATACATACACACCACTTTTACATCTACAGCCCATTCTCATACATACACACCACTCTCACATCTACACCTCATTCTCATACATACACACCACTCTCACATCTACACCCCATTCTCATACATACACACCACTTTTACATCTACAGCCCATTCTCATATATACACACCACTCACATCTACACCCCATTTTCATACGTACACACCACTGTCACATCTACACCTCATTCTCATACATACACACCACTCTCACATCTACACCCCATTCTCATACATACACACCACTTTTACATCTACAGCCCATTCTCATATATACACACCACTCACATCTACACCCCATTCTCATACATACACACCACTCTCACATCTACACCCCATTCTCACACATACACCCCACTCTCACACAAACACCCTACTCTCATACATACACACCACTCTCACATCTACACCCCTCTCATACGTACACGCCACTCTCACATCTACACCCCATTGTCATACATACACACCGCTCTCACATCTACACCCCATTCTCATACATACACACCACTCATATCTACACCCCATTCTCATACATACACACCACTCTCACATCTACACCCCATTCTCATACATACACACCACTCTCACATCTACACCCCATTCTCACACATACACCCCACTCTCACACAAACACCCTACTCTCATACATACACACCACTCTCACATCTACACCCCTCTCATACGTACACGCCACTCTCACATCTATACCCCATTCTCATACATACACACCGCTCTCACATCTACACCCCATTCTCATACATACACACCACTCATATCTACACCCCATTCTCATACATACACACCACTCTCACATCTACACCCCATTCTCATACATACACACCACTCACATCTACACCTCATTGTCATACATACACACGACTCTCACATCTACACCCCATTCTCATACATACACACCACTTACATCTACACCTCATTGTCACACATACACACCACTCTCGCATCTACACCCCTCTCATACATACACACTACTCTGACATCTACACCCCTCTCATACATACACACCACTCTCATATCTACACCTCATTCTCATACATACAGCCTACATCACAGGTTGCGGAATGTTTATAATAGTTACCGTGACCCCGGGACATAAAAGGCAACCGATGGAACATGAGTAGGTTTTAGTCAGTAAAAGTCTGACACGCCCAGGACGGAAGAAGTTATTTCATGTTTGCCCACACCCCCAAAAAAGCCTACATCACAAAGTTTTATTCTTCAGGCACCCAGTCTGATGCACCATCGGCTCAACAAGAGCAGCAGCGTCTGAAGTTCATCAGCAGTTTGTCTGGAGCTAAGGGCAGCCTGGACGCGGCTGACCAACTACTGAACAAGGTGAGTTAATAAACTATATCTTACAATATGACGTGTCTGACATCAGCTCAGAAAGAGCGCAGCGTCTGAAGTTCATCAGCAGTTTGTCTGGAGCTAAGGGCAGCCTGGACGCGGCTGACCAACTACTGAACAAGGTGAGTACACTACGCTGACCGTATCCACAGAGGAGTTAGCCGACTTTGCAGAAAAGCGAGGTTGTGTTATGCGAATCACTGGATTTTTGTTAGTGTGTAGACGGCCTAATATGGTAGAAAGTGAAAATAAGTTGGTAGATAAAGATTCATCGCCCTAATGCAGGGAGCTGTGACATCGCATCCTCAGTCTGCTTGCGACCACGACCTGTGCAACCAGGTCGAAACGTCAAGCCTCCCAAGGTATTTATAATCACTTTTCGCGTTAATACCCGTTGTAATAATATGTGTTAAGGTAATAGTTATCTTAACTACCTATTTGACATCTTCAAAATTGTATAGGTACACTTGTTTGTAAGACTTAATTGAAATTTGCCCATGTGTACCAACAGCCGGTGATATGTCAGATGATGACAGCAGAGGACGGCGCCGCGCTACAACACAAGCTCGCCGACCGCCTGGCCAGACTCAACGCGGCCGTCGCTGCTCTCGCCGCCGCTACTGCAGGTTTGTGGCTACTGGGATGTCCAGTCTCTACGCTGATGACTATAGACTTCTTATTTGATGAACAAACACCTAACTTGTGGATGACGTCTTTTTCGTCTATAAACAAGGTGGATTTGAGATAAGAAATTGGACGTCTACGTACAAACAGTCTGTACTTAGTTTTGCTAAAACGGTGTCTATTTACTCACATGGACTTAACAGTAAGGCCACGTCCGCACAGGCAGGCGGCTTGCTTAGCGCCTAGTGTCTAGCGCGTCACCTAGCTAGTAGCTTAGTAAAACAAACGTTCTAAAATAAACGCGACCGGCTGCACTGCGCGCTTAGCGCCTAGCTAGTCGCTTGGCGTGCATCCATGTAAACAAACGTGTTGGTTTTTTGTTGCGAGGCGCCAGGTTGAAAAGTAGCCACTGGGTGAAAACTAACTCGGATTTTTGTAATATTATAGGAGGTTAGAAGAAAACAATGGTTGAAATATTGATTGCTTCAGTTTTCAAAAGAGAACCTTTGTGGAACCTTTTTTAAGATGAGTATCCAAATGAGTTAGTTTTCCTTTAACTTTACTGAAAAGTAAATCAAATGTTTCCCTGGTCATACGCAAATGTTCATAAAATTTATCGTCAAAATTATGCAATTGTTTATATAGAACATTAAACTCCCCATAACTTGACCGTGATTTATTTATATCACGAACCCAACATTACGGATAAGGCCGTGAACTGATATATTTTAAAGATGAATTTTCTGTGAGTAGTAGTTTTAGAGCTATTTTTGAAAGTGACATCTCGTCAACGTGCCGACAAGCAAATGCCCAGTGCACCTAGCGACCTACCACGCAAACCACCTCATGTGCGGGCACCGTGTGTCCAAGCGAATAGCCAGGATGCAAGCCGCTAGGCACTAGGCGCTAAGCAAGCCATCTGCCTGTGCGGACGTGGCCTTAGAGTCGCGCTCCTTGATGATGGATCTATGAACTTGATAAGGACGGGTATCCATTATGTTTGCGAACATGTTGATAAATACTGGAGCTCTCCTTTGTGTGCGCCCAAAAACCGCTAAAGATTGGAATGCCAAATGCGCGAACATATACACTACGAGCTATTGTAAGCAAGACGTTTGATTCCCAGCTTTAGAAAACCTTTGAGAACAAAGGTCACTGAGAACTTAGAACTGCTTTGAGAAACTCTAAGTATGCGGCTATTGTTTGAAAAAAATAGTGATAAATAATAAAAATCGCTTATTTCATCTCCACAAATTACATCAAGGTTTAAAATTGACAAGACAAATTGACGGAAATTAATAATTAAACAAAAAACAAATATATGCCCTTAGCAAACTCCATAGAGTTATGTAAGCTTAGGAATATTCTTGATTTTCAACTGCAAACTGAGGAATGGAACGACATAATATGAGGGCTGTATAATAATTAAGCGTTATATTTTATTTTGTGTCAGATCGCGAGAACCCTGACTACGCCGCAGCTGATCAAGCTGTCAGAACTATCACTGAACTGATGCCGCAACTTGTACAAGGTCAGTTATATACGAGCTATTTACACATATCGCTTATCAATGAGTCATCTTGTTCCTGACAGTTGGCTCCTGAAACACTGATACTCCAACCTAGCTCTTGAATCTTAATCCATAGTCTCATATAACAGTAACCTGCTTTAATGGAAAAATATATTTTTTTATTTTTGCTGTGCCTTGCATGCATTAGTTACGGAATTGGAATTTGACGGCCCTGTTGGTCTAGTGGTTAATAGCCCTGTCCGCTAAGCCGGAGGTCTTAGGTTCAATTCCCAATCAGGACAAACTTTGTGTGATGAGCATTATTGTTAGTTCTGTGTCTGGGTGTGATTTATCTTTAATATGTATGTATTTATAAACTATGTAAGTATGTATATCAGTTATCTGGTTACTATAACACAATCTCAGCTTAGCTTGGCCGTTTGCGAGTCGTCCCAAGATATTTATTTAATTATTATTTAATTTCGAAATTTCAGGTTAGGGATTTTCTTTCTAAGTACTTACTCTTCACAGGAAAACATCCTCCAAGTATCATGTCTTTAGGAGCAGCGGTTTGAGCTGTTCACTGATGTATCAACAATCAGTCAGTTAACCATTTGTATGATTATGATAACTTGCAGACTCGCACAGTGTGTGCGGCAGTAAGTCTGCGCAGGAGCAGGCCGCCATGTTGCAGGAGTTGAGAGCGTTGTGTGACGCCAGTCGACAGATATGTCACTCTGCGGGGGAGCCGCAGGTAATTTATGAGCATTTTGAATACCGTTTTACTGTTTTTTCGTAAAATCGTTTTTAGATAATGTCTATATTCTGGAACCTACTTGCCCGAATTGTTAGTGCCAGTGTTATTTATAATATATTATATAAAATTGTTTTTCTCAGCATTCCTTTTTTACATTTTTTTTTTAAATAAACAACTATAATTATACTTTTTCCTTTATTATTCCATTTATTAATTCTTTATACATTTTAAATACTCAAATATAAAACAAAAATATCTAAAATGTGAATAAAATTAGCCCATTGATGTCTGAAACAGGAATTCAAATAAATATTCCTTTTATTATTATACCAATTTCGGCATGTGATTTCGTCTACGAAAATGGTAAGTATAGGTAAAATCTGCAACAAAGGTACCTTGACAAGAAGTGAGAAGCACTTCAATTATTAAGTACTATATTTAAAAGTATATGGAATGTATGTTAAAGTCAGATAACACTCACAATCATAATTCTGAAACAAAATGCTTCGTATTATTTTGCTTCTCTTTAACCAATAAATAAAATAACAGTTTAATCGTCTTCGTTACTACCATGTCTTATGCGTAATTCTAATTTATTTCGCGCATAATCCCATTTTTTTCTTCAACTCGACTATTTTAATGAACATTTATCTTGTATGGCAGGGTCTCAATGACGCTGCTGCTAAGTTCTCAGCGGCTTCTGGCAAGCTGGTATATATCGTCAGTCCCAAAGCACAGGACGCACACGAAAAACAGGTAAGAAGACATATCTGATGGCAGGCCTACTCTAAAATCCAATCGCTTATTTCCATGACACAATTAAAGACGAGGAAGACCTAAGATATGAATGATAAGTTGAAACTGAGTAGGCGACTGAGCGTAAAATGTAGAAAAAAATAATCTTTTCGCCCCCTGCAAAACATAGTTTCGTATAAGGAAGAAAGGGCAAAATACCAACTTTTACTTATGATTTTTCTACACAAAAATATTTATGCCCTTACTAATAATCACTGTATAAAGTAATGCAATGAATAAAGCCTGTGTAACCATACATTTTTGACGTATAAACCTGTCATAACTTTATGCAGCTTTTATTAGTAAGGCGCTTAATGTTTTGTAACAGTCTTAACCGTTTCAAAAAGGTGGTCAGTTACCATTAATATTTATTATTTAATGACGGAGAATCACCAAGTTTCGTAAATTGAATGGCAAGGTAAATGTACAAGATTTTACAGGATGTGATATTTTTTACTGACCTTAGAAGGAATCCGGCAGGAATCAAAATGTATGGTATGGAGCTTTTTGCTCATTCTTCTCCATACGAAACAACTTTTTGGAATGGGCAACTAGATTCATTTTTCTTTCTTTTTGTTGGTTTGACTCTGACTACAGAAATGTGTTATCACAGGTGATAGCGTTATCAGCTGCGTCATGTGTGAAGGCAGGCGAGCTACTCTCGCACGTACAACAGCTGACAGAGCAGCTGTCTGACTGTGACGCGGCTGCAGCGCTGGACGCGCGCGCCGCACGTGCAGCAGACGCCGCACAGGCGCTGCTCACTGTCGCACAGGTAAGAAATTAAATAATATAATAATAATAATATTAGCCTATAACTGTCCCACTACAGGGCAAAGGCCTCTTCTCATACAGAGAAGGCACGAGCATTGATCACCACGCTTGCGCTTGGATTGGCGATTTCGGACTTGTATTCACTACAAGTCCAGGTTTCCTCACGATGTTTTCCTTCACCGATGTCTGTGATGTGTAAGATAAGCTGTAGAAAGTACATATGAATTGAAAAAGTCACATTGCTACTTGCCCGAATTCGAACCCACAACCTCTTGAATGAGAGGCGCCCTTAACCACACTAGGCCATCAAGGTACGAAATTACTGAACTTTAAATCATTCGACTTGTTGAATACGTAGAATTGATTTAAAGGTTTGTTTGTGCCGTGAGCAATGTAGCCGGTACCGACGTTTAGATGTTATATAAAAAAAACGCTTAATGGTGAAGAAAATTAAAGAAACATTGTAGGCTTGGGTAGAGTTGACGGAGCCCCGCTGCGGAGTTTAAATTTAATATTGACATTAAACAATTTACATAGAATATTTACACTGAACAATAGTATGTTGCATCAGAAATACAGTATAAATTGTTATTTATATTTAATTTGCACCCTATTCCATTTCTGTTTACCATATATTTTTTTTCCATATAAACTTAGTTTTACTATCCCAAAATAGAGCTAATTTTCATCCCACTTCTGATACAGGCGACAGCTCCAACAATCAGTAACCCTCACTGCCAAAAAGAACTCATCTCAGCGGCTGAGAAGCTGCGTGACACAGCATCCTCGCTGACGTCATCGTGTGCACCACATCTGCAGCAACGCCCGGAGGTCAAGCAGCTCGTGCTCAGCTCGGAGACACAGCTTGCTGACTCTCTCGACCAGCTCATCGCGGCCTGCAAGGCGGTGCAAGGTTAGTTCTTCGTTATTTCTTACATACGTCTAAAGAGAAGCTTAATAAGTATTGACAAATCAGCTTGTTGTGTGAGGTAACTAAAATGAAGGAGTACAAAATATACTACAGGCTGTTCCTCTCGATTTTACACCCATTTTGAGTAACTGCTCGGCTCCTGGTGTTATACAGCCAACCTTGATGATTGGACTATCCAACACTAAAACCTTGATTGCTAGATTTAGACTACAAAGAATCATTTCAGTAACAAATAATAAAACATTTATGAGCTTCCGGTGTAAATTATTTGTTGGTCTATCCCTACCAATTAAGAATATTCATACTAACGTCGCTGGCCGTATTACGGTGTTGTAAGCTCCATTTATATTAAAGAGGATAATACTAGAAAAGCGACTCATATAAAATAATACACAGGTGATGTGGAGGACTCGCCAGCTCAGCAAGAGAAGCAGCGTGTCAAGTTTATCAGCAGCGTGTCAGGAGTTAAGGGACAGCTGGACACCGCTGAACAGCTACTGAAGGAGGTGTGTACAAATTTAATACGATTTATATTTAAGCTAAATACACGTTCCTTATTTTTCAGAAACGGTTTCGGAGTTTAATGGCGCGATAAATAGACGGTACTAAGCACTGACTTTGGCTTAGCCATGTTCCGTCTCTATCGCGCACTTACGTTAGACTGTTGTGTAACAGTGACAGGTATAGTGCTAAGCCAAAGTCAGTGCTTAGTAACGTCTTTTTATCTCGCCATAAAAGTTTATCATACAAAATTTTACTAGACGAGTGTTGTGCCGGGTGGGGTACAGATAGGTTGTTGTTGGTATTTTGGATATATGTCAATGTCGCGTTAAACTCTTATTGCGCGATGTAGGATGTCAGTTGCAGTTCATGTGTTAGGCGATAGATATCGCCACACGCTTATATAAAAAAGATTCTGGAAACTAGAAGTTTCTTTTTAACCGACTTCAAAAAGGAGGAGGTTCTCAATTCGTCTGTATTTTTTTTTTGTTTTTTTTTTGTATGTTTGTTACGCGATATCTCCGTCAATTGTGAACGGATTTTGATGGTTCTTTTTTTGTTTTTTGTTTTTATTTACTGTAAGTGCTTTAGGAACATACACAAATAACGACGGCTCGAAACAAATACCTGTAAGCTGTTGATTTTTACTTCGTGTGGAAAACAAACTCAGTGCAATGGTCGCTCCAGCCAATTTCTTAGCTTGCCAACTATTATACTCTCGTCTTAGATATGATTATAAAGTTTTACTTAATTATTTAAATAAATAAATTTAATACCAACCATGATTTACGTCAAGAGCACTGCGGACACAATAACAATAACAAATTGTTTGTATACAGCCGTTGTCGCTACAAACGAAGCAGGAAGAGCCAGTAACGTTACAACGCAGACTGCGCGACCGACTGGCGAGACTTAACGCGGCCGTCGCTGCACTCGCCGCCGCTACTGCAGGTATGGATTATTTATTTATAATTAGTTAAAATGGTTATTAGATTAACCTAGAACCACAATACTTATAATATTATTTACTACATTAATACTTGTCTTGAACGTCTCTTTTGCCGGGCTTCATATGTGTCGTTCTTGCGATCCAATCATAGTATCTGTGTAACGCGAATCATGTTACATGTATCATGTGACGCGTATCGTGTAACGCGTAATACGCTGTCTCTATTTTGAAATCAAGAAATTTTTCCGATAATCTAATTTGAGTCTTATTTAAATGAAATTTAGTACTTTTTAAGACGCAAATGTACAACAATCATCTTATTTTTTCTCCTACCAATTTGTTTGTCTGTTATAAAGAGCTTTCCTCTATGTTCTCTGATATTTTCACCAAGTGTTTTATGTTGTAACTAGACCGCGAGCGTCCTGACTACGCGACGGCGCACCGAGCTGTGGAAGATATTCCTAAACTGCTGCGAGAAGTTATACATGGTGAGTTCTAAAAAAATATGTCTAATAATATTGTAATTTCTCTTTTTGTGTGTGTGTTTTTTTTTATTTTGACTGTCGTATTTAGTTATGATTAGTAAGTAATATTGAGCAAACATTAGTTCTGCCAAACGTCTTTTAGTTTAAATGTTACAGACAGTAACCTAGGCCTTTTCAAACTATGTTGCCGTCAGCTTCGAGTCTATCAGGATCCAGGAGATTACTAGACTTTCACAGCCACTATCTATCAGACCTATACATCTTAAAGAACATAAGTTTCTGTATAGCAAAGTGTACATAATTAATAAACTTTGTTAAAGAAATAACTAACTGAGTATATTTGTACCAGACTCCCGCGCGCTGTCGGCTACTAAGGGCGGTCCGGGCGAGGCCGCCATGTTGGGAGATATCAGAGCGTTGTGTGACGCCAGTCGACAGATTTGTGACAACGTGGTCCAGGGGCAGGTGAGACTTTTATTCATATTTAAAAGTATTTTAAGAACTTTCTGAAGTTTAGAAATATATACATATAAATTGCCTCCATTTGAAAAAAAAAACTAATTTTTTGACATTAATTGTTGCTGATGTGAAACTGCTTCTAAATTATTCACGTTTTAAATCAAGAGATTTGACTTTCAGGTAATCTGCGGCGTCGCTATGTAATTTTAATTCATCTTAATTATATAACTGAATGTGTTTTTATGTTCTCTATAGACTTGCAAAACCAAAACGGCTGGAGAGATAGACTTTTTAGGTTAGAGAATAGCCCTGGGGGTGATCCTCTATGACAGTGGTAGAATCATTCATTGAACGTTGTCGTTATGTACCGTTAGATCTTTTAATACGGATTTTATTATGTTTATTCATTAATAAATAGGGTGTAACAGGAGTGTTAATTAAATGTTTACATGCATATTATAGTAAAGAAAAAACATTGTAGCGTTAGCGCGTGACGCTAATTTTTGTACGAAAGTAAAGGTAAGAAGACAAGTCGTTGTCTGCAAGATTGCAAGGTTATGTTACAAGTTGCAAGATTACGTTGCAGGCTCTGGGCGATGCTGCGACCAAGTTCTCCGCCGCGTCTGGTAATGTGATGTTAGCTGCCGGCCCTGAAGTACACACTGCACATGAGAAACAGGTTCGTTTACTGAATTTTAGTCCAATTAACGACTAATGACGAAGAGTATTTTTGCAATCCTTTTACGGTAATAATCACTGATTAATTTTAGATCTATTCTAAGGTAACTTTGAGATTTTGATTTACTAACCTGTTATTTTTAGTTAAAAATTCGACTAAATATGTCCGGAAGAGGGAACTATTAATGATCTGTTTGTGATGTATGGTCGAAGATTTTATTAGTGTCTGGAGTTCTGTGAGATGAACTTATGAAAGTGATGATCGTGTTAGTTAGTTGTACACATAAGTTAATTATATTTAGGAAGTTTTTCGTTTTTGTTTTTGTAAATTAACCAGAGATATGTGTTCAGAGTGGTCTCCCCCTCTCTAAAGTAGCCATAAATACGCGCACAGTGACAAAACAAAAAGTTTGAATCTGACGAAGAAAACTTGATACTAGGTGAAACAACTATCGGCCGTGTCGTGCGGCAAAGCTTCACTGTTACTGTCTCAAGTACAACAGCTGACAGAGCAGCTGTCTGACAGTAGCGCGGCTGCAGCGCTGGACGCGCGCGGCGCTCGGGCAGCGGACGCCGCACAGGCACTGCTGGATATTGCGCAGGTTAGTTAAAGAATTCTTTTGTTGGAATTTTGACATTTGTACTCTTTACAGGAGCCGAAAGTGTTACGTAAGCAAGTGTTTTGATTTTTTAAAGTCCTTTCTTCCTCTTGTCAGTAAAAGTAAGCAAAGTCTTTATACCCTCTCTCCCTTGGTAACGTAACCATTGGCACAGAATACATGGCCTAACAAGCCGTGGCATGGCATAACCCTTTAATGTTGCCTAAAGTCCTTTCTTTGTGGTTACCTTTTCTTCCAATCTTTTCGCCCAGTCAGTCAGTCCGCCATTTTAAATTTGTGCTATAATTCCCCCCCCCCCTCCCACTGCGACGATAATTTAGCTATTTTTCACACTGCGATTATAATTTCTGGCAAAAAATTCATAAAAATGAAATACATAAAATAGGTCACCGCTCCGAGCATATCAGAGCCAGCTTGCTCTGAACAACTCATCTCAGCGGCTGAGAAGCTGCGCGACACAGCATCCGAGCTGACGTCATCATGTGTGCCGCATGTGGAGCAACGGCCGGAGGTGAAGCAGCAGGTAATAACAACTTTACTGAAAAAAATTCCTTTTATCTATAACAGTGTGCCTAGAAAGAACATCAGAATAGAATCTTAGGAAAAAAATAGAGAAATTGCCACACCTGAAATTATTTCAAACAGAGAAGAAACCTTAAACTACTACTATGAGTTTTACTCCGTAACAGCCTTTTCTTAGCGGTGACTAACTAAGAAAATATAGTTAAATATACATGTGCCTCTCAATATATTACTATTTAGAAAAAGCAGTTAAATGGTTGATTCCTTAATATTAGTTTACGGTTGTGTGTGACCTAGCAATTGGCATTAATTCTAGAAGAGGCCGCGCAAATATCTTTTTGAACCTTAATTTTTTGGAAATTGTCCGATGTCCTTTAAAGGAAATGTCTCACAAAATGTTCTCTCAAAACTGGTATTGGAAAAATTTTATTATTATAGTGCCAATCCCACACATCACTCCCCGCACCTCTAGATTACGTCGTGTACCGGCTCGGTTACGCGACTAACATGTGTGTCTCTAGTTCGGCGCACCTCTATGCGCTGCGCTGCTACCCGCTGTAGAACAGCGGGGTTTAGTTGGAATTGTACGCCCGTTGCCTGCGCACGCGCACTGTATTCTCGCACTTCGCGCCTCGCGTGCCGCTTCGGCGCCCCAACTCGCAATTGTATTTTATTAGTTTAGTACCTATCTAAGTGACTATCTTTCCTGTATGTTTACGAATGTCCGTTGTTGTATAGTTTTACAATAAACAGTTTTACATGTATATGGTGGAGTGTTTTCTTGGTGTAGAAGCCCGTCCGCCATATTATACAATTAAAGAATTTTTGTATGACAAGACAAGGAAGTAAAACACCATTTGAAATTACAATATTATTTACATTGATCTGACCTTTTTTTTGTAATGTGTTATTTGTGGTGTGACTTTATATTATTTTGTTGACATTGTGTTATTGATTTCATATTTTATTATTTGTTTGACATTTATAATTGCATGTCTATTCGGCAGACAATTAAATTAATGCTTACAAATATTTGAAGACATGGTAATTTCTGCCTATTATTCATTTATGTATATTATTTTAACTATGATTATTTTGCACGCCAAATAAAAAAATGTATCTGTATTATCTATATCAAACATCGTATCAGCATACCTACATTATTAGAAAATACTGATTTGATTTAGGTGCTCGGCTCACAGCGACAGCTTGCCGACTCTCTCGATCAGCTCATCGCGGCCTGCAAGGCGGCACGAGGTAACATATAGTACTAACATACGTCACTCAAGACAATAGAATAAGAAACTTCCTCGTTTGAAAGATATAAACTAATATCATTCTATGTAAATTATTTGGTGGCTATATGCGTAACATTTAAAGATTTTCAAAGTGCGGCAATCTCTATTTATCGTGAAGGTGATACTGCTTAAAGTGACTCGTATAAAATAATACACAGGTGACGTGGAGGAGTCGCCCGCTCAGCAAGAGAAGCAGCGTGTCAAGTTTATCAGCAGCGTGTCAGGAGTTAAGGGACAGCTGGACACCGCTGAACAACTACTGAAGGAGGTCTATATGGATTCATACAAATTACATAATTAACAATTTCATACATTTTTCATTATCCTAATTAAAAAGAAGTTGTTTACAGTTATACCAGCAATTTATCTTATTGTTTTTTGTTTTCCCCCATAGATACATAATTTACTATTTTAATTAGATCTTTTTGAAAAAAACTGGCTTGTTTTTTGTCGGGCAACAGTTCGTTACTTAATATCAAAAAAACGCTAGGAATATTGCTAAGAGTAAAAACAGTATAATGTACATAAAAGTGTATTACTTACTGAAAGCGTTGCGGAATAAAATGAAAACTCCCCAATTATTTTCGTACAGCCTTTGTCGTTGCAAACGAAGCAGGAAGGGCCAGCAACGTTACAACGCAGACTGCGCGACCGACTGGCGAGACTTAACGCGGCCGTCGCTGCACTCGCCGTCGCTACTGCAGGTATGGGTTATTTATTTATTTAAAGTTAATTAAAATGGCCATACACCAATTACAATAATTCACCTGGAGACACAATATTAATATTATAATATCAACAACAACTTTTATTATGGAACCAAACCTGAAATCTCGAAAAAAATATCAGCTGTATCATACATTATGGTCGGGAGGGCATTGAACTTTTGTTAGAAACAGCTGATATTTTTTTCGCGATTTCAGAGTTGGTCACATAATAAAAGTTGTTTGTTTTCATGGGTAGAATCATCTCCTAGCGGGTTGTGCAAGACCAAAAATACACTTATTATAAATACTTGTCATAAACGTCTCTTCAGTCGGGCTGTATATGTATCTTTCGGTCTGGTTTCAGTATCTGTATAACGCGTATCATGTAACGTGTATCGTGTACCATGTATAGTGTAACACGTATCATATAACGTGTATCATGTACCATGTATCGTGTAACGCGTAATACGCAGCCTCAATTTTAAAATTACGAAATTTTCGTCGATAATTTAATGTGAGGCTTATTTAAATGGGATTTATTACTTTATGAGACGCAAATGAACAATAATTCCTTATTTTTCTTCTACCAATTTGTTTCTCTGTTATAAAGAGCTTTCCTTTATATTTTCTGTTATTTTCACCAAGTGTTTTATGTTGTAACTAGACCGCGAGCGTCCTGACTACGCGACGGCGAACCGAGCTGTGGAAGATATTCCCAAACTGCTGCGAGAAGTTATACATGGTACGTTTAAAGAAATATTATGCCTTAAACTTTTTTTTCTGTTACTATAGTCGTGTTGGGCTATCATTAAAAAGTTATCTTGTAAGTAACAAGCAAGCATTAGTTTTTTAAAGCGTTTTTTATGTTCCTGTCAGGTTCCAGTCTATCAGGATTGTTATTTTTAAGACTTTTTATAACTATAACATCTGACCCATTTTAAATTATTCATGTGATCCTTGTAAGTTTTTTCTCATTTTTGACGTGACAACGTCTTATAAATTGGTTTGCCGGGTGACACTTCAAGAAACTGCGTTACGCTCCGCTCACGTTATGCGCTCACAATGAGAGCGAGTGAGAGGCACGCGTCCCTTCCATTCGGGCATGGTTAGCCCGCCTAAGAGCGAGAGAGACAGACATAAAAAGTGAAAGGCACGCGTGCCTCAGTCAACGCCAGTAAGTCGTTGTCACGTAAAACTTTCGCCGGTATACCGACTTTACAAGCAACCAATTTTTTTATTTCATGAGAAATACCAGTCTCTTACAGCGACAACCTATTGGACCTCTACAACTTGAAGGACATTCAAGTTTCAGTATAGCAATGTGGACGCAATAAAAAAAAATTAAATGAGTATATTTGTACCAGACTCCCGCGCGCTGTCGGCTACTAAGGGCGGTCCGGGCGAGGCCGCCATGTTGGGAGATATCAGAGCGTTGTGTGACGCCAGTCGACAGATTTGTGACAACGTGGTCCAGGGGCAGGTGAGATGAGATATCATGAAGAGGTTTTAATGAGAGGGTCATTTTTATGAACTTTTTCTTAAAAATATTCAATTTTTTTGCTTATAAATATTCCGTTTTTACCTAAGTTTCTTATAAACTTATAATAAACTTATAAGTAAAATAAAATAAAATAAAAATTAAAGTCATACATTAATCGTTATTAAGAAAAAATATTTTTTTTTTACGTAAGTATGGGATATTTCAATTAATATAATTTATAAAAAAAAATGTAAATATACATTTTCTTTGTTCCAAAAGTGCAGAAGTAATTTTATAAGAGTTTAAGGTATTTCAGAAGAACCTTACGGGTGATTCTGTAAAGTTAGTAACAATATGTTCTACAATTTTTAACTCGCTGAAGCTGGAGCTAAGGTTTATAAAAGTCAACTCAAGAAGACACCTTGTCTATCTCGTATCTCCGATAGGAGTAACGATGTTAGTCTTGTTACTAAGAAGGGTAGGCAGATAGTGTAATGTAATGCCCGTACTTTTGTACGCTCATTTATCACAGCCCTGTAGCTACATTCTTCCTTTATTGGGACAATCCCGCCACACTATTCCCAACCACTGCAACTCGTGAAAGCCAAAATCAACAGTGGAGTCCGCCAGAAAAGCGCCGAAACAATAAAGCTCCACGAGTCCCGGAGAAATAATTCAACTGTCTTGGATTCCGCAACGAAATTAATCAGAAAATAACAGCGGAGGAGTAAGAAAAATATGATTTTTACTTTCCTCCATAACAAGCAGGAGACAGAACAGAACTAGACCGATAGGCACAAAGGGGCGATTACAACTGGGAGAAGCCCTGTATTTATATAATTATAATATAACATTGTTGCAGGCTCTGGGAGATGCTGCAACCAAGTTCTCCGCCGCGTCTGGTAATGTGATGCTAGCTGCCGGCCCTGAAGTACACACTGCACATGAGAAACAGGTTTGCTTAAATCGTTCTGAGGGAAGTTTGGGATTTGTATTTACTTAACTGTTATTAAAAGTCAAATTGGGCTAGATATAGACACACGGAAGGGGGAACAAATGATCTGTTTGTGATGAATGGTCAATTCTGACGAAGAGAACTTGATTCTAGGTGAAACAACTATCGGCCTTATCGTGCGGCAAGGCTTCAGAGCTACTGACACAAGTGCAGCGCCTCGCCGAGCAGCTCCCCGACTCCAGCGCGGCTGCGGCGCTGGACGCGCGCGGCGCTCGGGCAGCTGACAGCGCGCAGGCACTGCTGGATATTGCGCAGGTTAGTTCAAAAGTTTCTTTAATGGATTTTTGACAATTATACTCTTTACAGGAGTTAACAGGTTTTTTGCAGTTTTGAGGTCCTTTCTTCCTCTTGTCAGTAAAAGTAAGCAAAGTCCTTATACCCTCTCCCTTGGTAACGTAAACATTGGTACATAATACATGGCCTAACAAGCCATGGCATGGCATAACCCTTTAGGGTTGAAATTTCCTAGAGTCCTTTCTTTGTGGTTACCTTTTCTTACAGTTTTTCGCCCAGTCAGTCAGTCCACCATTTTAAATTAGTGCTTTAATGCCCCCTCCCCCTTCCCACTGCGACGACAATTTAGCTGGTGTTCACACTGGGATTAAAATTTCTGGCAAAAAATACATAAAAAATAAATAAATAATAAAATAGGTCACTGCTCCGAGCATATCAGAGCCAGCTTGCTCTGAACAACTCATCTCAGCGGCTGAGAAACTGCGCGATACAGCATCCGAGCTGACGTCATCATGTGTGCCGCATCTGGAGCAACGGCCAGAGGTGAAGCAGCAGGTAATAACAACTTTACTAAAATATTTCCTGTTATCTATAACAGTTTGCCTAGAAAGAACTTCAGAAGAATAGAATTTTGGTAAAAAAAATGAAAAAAAATTGCGCGACCACATTAAAATTATTTAAAACAGGTCTCACACACTTTTCAATACTACTATGAGTTTAACCCCGTGACTGTCTTTTTACTAAGAAAATATTATTTAGAATGATCTAGCCTTTTTTTAGTAATGTATTATTTGATATTGTATGATTGATTTGACACTGTATTATGTTTTGGAATTATATTATTTGATAGACATTTTATTATTGCACACGTATTAAGCAGCCAATTAAATTAATTGCAAATATTTGAGGGCATATTAATTCCTACCTATTATTTTAAGTGTTTTGCATGCCGGAAGCCATAATGGTGCCGATTCTCTTGTGCACAAACTAACGTAAATTTAAGTTAGGTGCATCTTTCTCTTTCCTTTTAATTAAGAAAAGGACAGAAGATACATTTTACCTGTCAAATTAGACAGCGCCTGATGAAAATTGACGTGTATTTAGACGCCATGTTTTTAAATTGCGTCTAAATTATCTATGGAGTGTCTTAATTTGACAGGACTTAACTAATATTTGATCTTCTGTCCTTTTCTTAATTAAAGGGAAAGAGAAAGATGCACCTAACTTAAATTTACGTTAGTTTGTGCACAAGAGAATCGGCACCAATGTGTCTGGACTATCTTAAACCATCTTATCTGTATACCTACATTATTAGAAAATAATGATTTGATTTAGGTGCTCAGCTCACAGCGACAGCTTGCCGACTCTCTCGATCAGCTCATCGCGGCCTGCAAGGCGGCGCAACGAGGTAGTTTATAGTAACAACACATGACACACAACAAAATAAAATAAAGTACATTGTAAGCTTCCTCTTACGGAAGATACAAACTTAGCGCCTTACTAATAAACGCTGCATAAAGTTATCACAGGTTTATACGTCAAAAAATGTATGGTTACACAGGCTTTATTCATTGCATAACTTTACACAGTGATTATTAGTAAGGGCATAAAAGTAAACATACACACATCAAAAGTGTCTAGGGATATTTCAATTAAACCTAAATAACTAAAATTCTATTAACTTTATGTTAAGACATCTACACATTAAAATAAACCTTGTTTAATAGCCTATCTAATCTGATATTTTAGATAAAGTTAAATTTAAAAAAAAACTTAGAAGATGAGGAAAAACTCAGAAAAAACCTAAATCTTAACTTTATTTTTGAAACATCAAAACTTAAACAAAACCACTATTTTTTTTAAATTATTGAATAAACTTAAAATTAATATTCCTTGGATCCACCTAAGACTCTCCTGACACATCTGCAGCGGTTCTGCATACTCAAAACAAGGGTGTCAATATCCTGTTGAGGAATACTAACCCATAATTGCGGTTTCTGAAGCCATGAAGACCAGTCAGAGCGTTATATCCAGGCTTTGGTCATGTTACCGTGTCACGGGGGAAGTGGTGGAATGGCAACGAGGACCTCAACGCATTACAACACATGTACAGGACCGATTCATAGTAAATGCTGCACAAGGTCAACCAAATGCAGCGGCTAAGCAATTGGTTCAAAGGCTACAGAGAGAGTATGGTTTGCTGGTAAGCGGTCAAACTCTGAGAAGGCGACTGCATGAAGTCAATCTACGTGCTCGTAGGCCATTTCGGGTACCAGCACTAAGGAGAGGCAATCGAGGAAGAAGATTACAGTGGGCTGTTGCACACGAAAACTGGAACCATTCTCAATGGTCACTTGTGCTTTTCACTAATGAATCCAGGTTTGGATTTCATCCTGATTCGCGAAAAGTACGCGTTTGGAGAGAACCTGGACGTTGGAATCGACTGCAGCACCCACAACAAGTTCATGCATATCAAGGTGGCACGATTATGGTTTGGGCAGGAATTCGTCTCGGCGGTAGAACGGACCTCGTTTGGATACAAGGCAATATGACTGCTCTGAAATACCGAGATGAGGTGCTAGAGCTTGTAATCTTGCCCCACAGACAGCAAATGGGACAAAATTTCCAGCTAATGCACTACAATGCCCGTCCACATACGGCGCGTATCGTTACAAGTTGGTTACAACAGCATGTTATCCAAGCTTTAGACCGGCCTGCACAATCCCCTGACTTAAATCCTATTGAGCATGCCTGGAATATGCTTCAGAGAAGAGCTCGTAGGAATTTCCCTGTTGATATTGTGCATCAAAACCAGCTTTTCTTGCATCTTAGCAGGACTTGGGACAGTATTCCACAACAGGATATTTACACCCTTGTTTCGAGTATGCAGAACCCCTGCAGATGTGTTAGGAGAGTCTTAGGTGGATCCACGGATTATTAATTTTAAGTTTTCAACAATTTTTATAAAAAAAAATAGTTGTGTAGTTAAGGTTTTGATGTTTCAAAAATAAAGTTAAATTGAAATTTGGTTGAGTTCTTCCTTTTCTTCTCAGTTTTTTTTTTTAATTTAACTTCATTAAAAGCTTATTATCAGATTATATAGGCAATTAAACAAGGTTTATTTTAATGTGTAGATGTCTTAACAAAAAGTTAATAGTATTTTATTTATTTAGGTTTAATTAAAATATCCCTAGACACTTTTGATGTGTGTATTTTAATCTATACTGATTTTATGAAGCTGAAGAGTTTGTTCGTTTGTTTGGTTGATCGCTCTAATTTCAGGAAAAATATGAATAATTATTTTTGTGTTCGATAGACTATTTATATATACTTATTATCCCGCTTCAACCTACGCGATGAAAGCAGTAACCAAAAACGCGGCAGCTAGTTGTAGATAAATTACACCCTGACTCAGAGCAAATATTTTTCGAAGGCACAGACGTGGAGTTATCGCCACAACAAGAACAGCAACGCTTGAAGTTCGTGAGCAGCTTGACTGGGTCTAGGAAACATCTGGATGATGCTGAACAGCAGATAAAGAAGGTAAACTATGCTTTAAATTGATAGAAGAATCTATCTGTACCAAAATATAAAGATAAGATCATTGATATTTGTCAATAAAACCCCAAAAATTTAGAAATGACCTGACTCGGTTTTTGACGCAAATGTTTTTTAACCGACTTCAAAAAAGGAGGAGGTTCTCAAATTCGTCTGTATGTTTTTTTTTTTGTGTGTTTGTTACGCGATATCTCCGTCAATTGTAAACGGATTTTGATGGTTCTTTTTTTGTTTGATAAGTCATGATTCAGGGGTGGTCCCATATAAATTTTGTGGCGATCGGTTCTGTGGTTCTCGAAAAATTCAACAAGAACAAAAAAAATGACGAAATATTTATTGACGATGTGTGCTTTTTCTTCAAGTTTCTATATCTACATTTGGAGTCGACACTAAAAAAGTAATAAATAAAAACTTTTTTCAAAAAAAATAATAACCGCCTTCAAAAACTAAAAACCCAAAAATAACTAAAATTTCGGAAGTCGGTGGCTTCTGTTCTGCCAGTCAATTTGTGTTGCCACCGACTTCCGAAATTTTAGTTATTTTTGGGTTTTTAGTTTTTGAAGGCGGTTATTATTTTTTTTTTTAAAAGTTTTTTCGGTATTATAAGGCGATTATTATAAGGCGAAAATTTCGGAAGTCGGTGGCTTCTGTTCTGCCAGTCAATTTGTGTTGCCACCGACTTCCGAAATTTTAGTTATTTTTGGGTTTTTAGTTTTTGAAGGCGGTTATTATTTTTTTTGAAAAAAGTTTTTTTGGTATTATAAGGCGATTATTATTTTGGTTGTTTTTTTAGTACGCAGTTAATATATGTATTGTCTGGCTTCGTAGTCTAAATCTAGTCCAGTTATATATTTGTCATAAAGCAAATAATAATAATAATAATAATATCCTCGGACAACTCACACACGGTCATCTGATCCCAAACTAAGCAGAGCTTGTACTATGGTAACCAGATAACTGATAAACATACTTATATATTTTTAAATACATACATAATATAGATAAATCACACCCAGACACAGAACAAACATTCATGCTCATCACACAAAGTTTGTCCTGGGTGGGAATCGAACCCACGACCTGCGGCTTAACAGTCAGGGTCACTAACCACTAGACCAACAAGCCCGCAAATAATAGTTTGATCGATTTTTTTGGAAACCGGCCCCTTAGTTCCACAAGAAATTGTGGTCGTCATTTATGATCTTCATTATCAGCCTCACTTCATCAAATAATAGTTTCTGAATGCAAATTCTTGGATTATTATAAAAATAACAAATTTATCATGATTGTGCTTATAAAAGAAGAGTTCCCTCGACATCGTCTGACCATAACTATTTGTGAAAGCAAATGTATGTGTCACAATGAAATTACTAAAATTGCTTCCAGTGTGCCTATTATGAAAAAAAACATGAGTATTGATGGAACCTTAACCTTTCGACGTCCAAGCGACAGCCGGCTGTCGCGCTGTTATTGTCTTTCTACTGTGTCTCGAATCACGTATGTTCGAAGGTTTAATAAAGTATCTCCCCCCCCCCAGCCACTAGTGAGCCAGAAACTGCAGCAGTCAGAAGGCGCGACACTACAACATCAGCTAGGACGGCGCCTCGCACAGCTCAACGCGGCCGTCGCTGCACTCGCCGCGGCCACACAAGGTCAGTTTTATTGTATTGACTACCCCTTGACACCCAACAGCCGACCGTCGGGGTATCCCATTTCATTATAGTCCTTATTTTTATTACAAACAGACTACTTTTGTATGAACAAGTTTGGTTAAGTATTTAAGTTCTTGGATCCTACAACGTAAAAAATTAAAATTTTATAATCTATTCTCGTACGTTTTTCTTTTTGGGGTAGTAGTGAAATTTCCGCCGCCATTTTGTTTATTGCGTAATGGCTGAGGTGTTAACAAACACACATTTCCTATACATAGATATATTGATATCTATGTATAGGAAATGTGTTTGTTATGGTGCGACTTCACTTGACACATTTGGCAAAATATTTAGGTTACTTGGGTAATGCAAACTATGCTCTGGACTTATTTAAATAAGGTTTATATTACGTTACATCGAACTCGCAAATATTTTGCCAAATTATTCACCAAGTAACTTACACTATAAGAGGACTCCAGGTGTGGGCAGTGTATGGTTTTCCTGTGTTATTTTGATGTTTATAAAAAATAAATATATACAAATTTTTAGCTCAAAACCAAATGTGAAGAAATTGTTAAAAAAAAATATTGTATTTGTTATCTAGACGGCAAGAACCCCGACTACCCTGCCGCAGAGAGAGCTGTCATAACCATCACTGAGCTGATGCCGCAAGTTGTGCAAGGTTAGTAGCATTTTGATATTTATATGAGCAGCTGGCTTCAAAGGGAACGGGAGAGGGCTACGTCGAACTAGTGGCAAAATAAACACGTAACATGTGTTGGCGTTTTGGAATAAATCATCAACTCCGTATGCCCTTAATATTTCGTCAATTTAACTTTAAATAATTTTGCAAATATTTTATTTATAAAAAATGTTGTGTATAGTGTCAGTAACATTATAGGTATTCCTGCGAATGTTTCATAATAAACCTTTAATTGCTTATTTTTGTCTACCTCCACTAAGCTTTGGTCCTTCACTTTTGGCCTTTGCAAGTAACTAATGCCAGTTTATCTTGTTGAAATTTAAATAATAACCATTTTTGTCAGACTCGCACACTCTGTGCGGCACTAAGGACGCGGCAGGCCAGGCTGCCATGCTGCAGCAGCTCAGAGACCTGTGTGACGCCAGCCGAGATATCTGTGACAGTGCGGGACAGCCCAGGGTACGTTTTCAGGCCATTTTATAAAATGTTTTAACTTTTTTTTATCCAGGGTAAACAATTCTTATGGATGACCTCCAAAATGTTCCCAACAAGCCAAAATGTAACCACTTAATAAAATAAACATAACATATAAAATAGTTGATCTCTGGTTGATTTTGTGGAATAGACTATTTTAAGATTCGGGCATGTCACAAATTCTATGAACGTAATACCATGAAAAAATGTTATCATTTATTCTACGTGAGAGAGAGACAGAGCCATACGTGATCGATATCACCATTTCTTCTTCTTCATCAAACGGTCATTCTACCATTCGGCGTTATTTGCCTTATTACCATAAAATTAATCAAAGATACGAATTCAATAATTAATGTGGCATGTAACGTTAATATTAATTATTGAATTCGTATCTTTGATTTCTTTCATATTTTAATGTGTTTAAGAATCAATGAAAAATAAAAAGTGTTGATGTAAATAAGGTTCAATATCGCTTGATGGACTTCTTAGAAAAAAACACACGTCTTCATTCAAAGATGGTTTATTCCGAACTAGTCTAATGAGCAAGACGGCGACAATTATATTATGTGACGAACAAAAAGGTTGCGGTAATTAGGCAAAGAAAGCCGAATTGGAGAATGACCGTAAAAAGTCTGTTATTTCAGCGTCTTTAGATAATTAGCTTTATGACTGAAATAGTCTGTTTGTTGTAGAAATTGCACGAGGCGTCCGCCAAGTTAGCTAACGCGTCGCGCAAGTTGGTGTTCATTGTCAGCCCTGAGGGCGCGCAAGGTGAGTCCTATAACTTCACTAGTCTCAGGTTTTGAAAAATAGAAAGAAAACTATTTGTTTGCTATTATTCTGTTAGAAAGTTACTTAAAGTACAGTGAACCTGAAAAATGAAAAACGGTTCACTATAAGTTTACCAATGTTTAAAGATTTAAAAAAATATTGTGTTCTAAAGGCAATAGTTGACAATTTTTTTTTTGTAATAGCAAGTTACATTATTACAGTCTAACCAAGGGGTATCGTGTCGCCTAGTTACTGGTTTGTGAGGGTCTGATAGGCAGTCGCTTCACGTAAAACAAAGGTATCTAGCTGAATCTGGTAAGGCTGGGAGCCGACCCTAACATAGTTGGGAAAAGGCATCACTAGAGAAGTGACGAGAAAGTTGCATTATTGTCGACCCTCTGAAATCTTTCAGACTTCAGTTCTCCATAAAATATAGTTTTTTTGTATTCTTTTTTGTACAGCAACCAGTATTACCAGTTAACAATGTATTATGTAGACATCTTATAACAAAATCCAAATTTTCAAACACAAATGAATCCATACTAATATTATAAATGGGAAAGTGTGTCTGTCTGTATGTTTGTCTTTCTTTCACGGCAAAAGGGAGCGACAAATTGACGTGATTTTTTAAGTGGAGATAATTGAAGGGATGGAGTGTAACATAGGCTACTTTTTGTCTCTTTCTAACGCGATCGAAGCCGCGGGCAAAAGCTAGTCTTAAATACATTGAAACATGATAATATCCTTAGCTACAAAGCCAGCAGTCCCCGGTCGCAGGCCGCCACCGCCCACACCCGCGCGCGACCCCAAACACACCGTAACCCAAGCTGTGCGCCCTTCGACACATGTACACGACACCAAGGACTTCCTTGACCATCTGCGCGGGGAAGAAAGCAAGGGTAATATACTTGGAATTGTAATAATGTGAAATTATTGTCTCACTGCAGCGGCCACTTAAAACAAATCAACATTACCAAAATACTAAATATTTTTTCAGCAGTGAATAAATCATAAATCATAAACGTTTATTTGCTAAAAAAATTTTTTTTTTATTTTTATTTAGCTAGAACTAAACTTATTTGTGAATCAAGTCAATCTAAACTTATTTATGAAGAAAGACTTTCATTGCTTTTTTTTTGCGGCAGACAAAGTGAAGATAGTAGGAGTGGATGCTAAGACCGCGCAGGCTTCTGAAGACGAGAAGAAAGCGTACAAGCAGTTCTGTGAGATGCTTGACAACGCTGAAAAGGGACTCAAAACTGCAGAAGATGGACTCAAGACGGTAAGCAGGCTAAATATTACTGTATGTGAAGGTGTATGTACAAGCTTATACAATGTGTAACTGAATTAATGCACTTTGAGAAAATAGTTTGTTCAGAATCGTTTAATGAATCGATTTTTGTAATTTTTAATATAGGTAGGTAATATCTTATCCCAAAAATAATTAAAACTACGTAAACTGCTGTCACACTTCCGCTGTACAGACAAAACAAACTAAAATGGATGAAATACCTACTACGCTAGACCCTTATGCAAGTGCGACTGTGTGCATGCGTAGATTTGTAATGTGACTATTTATAAAAAAAACAGTGTTTAAAACATAATAATAAAAATTCAGTGTATGTATTATGATTATAACATAATATTCTAATTGGGGTGTCTGGTGGTGTGCGTTTATTCCGGGACATGTTGTATAGAGTGACTGGTAATTAGTGTACGATACTTAAACAAGTGATTGTGCTCAAGATAAGGAACAACTTTTATTATGGGAGCAAAGCCGAAATCGCGAAAAAAATATCAGCTGTTAAGTACATTAGGCAAACATAAATGTACTGAACAGCTAATTTTTTTCGCGATTTCAGGTTTGTAATACTGACACAAATGGACATGGTGGTTGGGAGAATTGTCATGCTCGCTTAAAAGTCTCGCTGATGGTGGCGAGTGCGTTGGATCATTTGGTTCCCTCCAAAATGGTTGAGCTAAATTGTGCTGATGTCATGCGTCATGCTCGTGAACGGGCGCTGTCAGTTGAGATCGGTCATCTCTTAACTGCCATGACTTTTTTATTACTTTTTTTTATATTAATTTGTAAGTTTTCAATTATTAATTTTGTTATTTACTTGCATTGTTTTCACATATAGAAGCACGAAAATTAATGTAACCAAGATTTTGTAAAACATGATTTTTTTAAAAAGAGTGTCCGTGGTGTTTCTAGCCTGTTCTTCTCCATAGAGATCTACGCTTTGGAACAGGCAATTAGCGTCACTTTTCTGACTGACCGACCGACTCTTTGACTATTCATAAGTGCCTATAAATGGTCTAAGTAAAATAAATGCCTTGAATTTTGAATTTTTAATAAAAATTGTTTGTTCTCACGAGCACAATCATGTGTTTAAGTATCGTACACTAATTACCAGTCACCATATATTATAGCAGTTGTTGTACATATATAGAACATTATTTTTATGCTGAAACACGGGTGTAGTATTTTTGTGTAAAGAATCTATGTGCGAAATTTTAATTCTGTATCACGAAATTATAAGCTGGTAATTTTACCAGGAACCCAATTCTCGTGCGTTAGATAAATATCGAAATCGATATTTATTAAATTAAAATTGCGGATATCGAGTTATTTGGATAAATCGGTATTCTTAGTTTATCGAGTGAGATAATTATCCAACGGGAGCACTCGATATGCAACGATACGGATCTCGTATGTGATAATCTGACTGCGTTCCGTTACATGTAATGTTATCACTTTTCTTAAGTTTTTTATTTATTTATCAAGAATTAAATCATGATCACCAAAATAAATTAAAATTTTATTTATTTTATTTTATTTATTAGGGAAAATAAACAGTTGCACAATACAGTAACACATAAATAAAAAAAAATTACACAAAGAAAAAGACAAATGCACAACTAACGACATTTTCCACAGAATACACAAATTCTATAATAATATAACAATTGAAGAAAGTTTGGGATATTGAATAATACACAATGCAATAAACAGAAAGCGGAAAAAATCCTCGATAATTATTTAATTTTAACTCGAGAAAATGGAACAGAAAAAGTGACAGGTAATATCTAACGAGCCCGAGAATACAATATAGCGATACTTTTGATATTTTTGATTCAAAATCAAAATCGCGGTACTTAGACGCTTTGTGTCCAACTGTTATCTTTTTAAATATTTTTAAATGTTAATATGAGATGTAGCTTTTTTAATCAGTCACGGTGATGCGGGGGACTTATTGGGCCGCTCGTAATCGCAAATAATGTTTAGAGATGGCTTCCATCGCTGTGATAAGATGTTTTAGTTCCTCACGTACTAATAGCTAATTACCAATTTGTACAGTTCTTCATATATTTTGTCAACATTGATTCTTGCATTTTAAACACTCTGAAATTTAAACAGTTTTAGAGTCACGCGGATTTAGAAGCATACAAATAAACTTAAAAATAACGAGATATAATTATGACTTTCAATTTTTAATCTTGTATTTTTAGAAGGCAGTACAGTCACTGCCAAGACAAAATCATAATACCCAGGGTATCAACGCGCAATGACTTAATTTCAACCGTTATACAAGTATTATAATAAAAAACTTTTTCCAAAAAAAAAAATAACCGCCTTCAAAAACTAAAAACACAAAAATAACTAAAATTTCGGAAGTCTGTGGCAACACAAATTAATTGGCAGAAGAGAAGCCACCGACTTCCGAAATTTAAGTTATTTTTGTGTTTTTAGTTTTTGAAGGCGGTTATTATTTTTTTGGAAAAAGTTTTTTATTTTTTACTTTTTAGTGTCGAGTCCCAATGTTGACTGTGTATGTCAATGTATATATCATCGATTTTTTTTGTTCATAATGAATTTTTCGAGAAGCACCAAACAAGTTATTGAGTAGGCCACTCGACAAAAGAGCTTTGCTAGAGATGACGCGATAACGCAACTTATATTCAGTCTCTTGATTTTCATTGATTGACGCATCACCATGACGAGTAGGTAGTTGTTGTCCTATGTTACACTTCAATGCTGTAAATCGTTGAGGAATTCCCTCGACTGTATATGGTTTCCATGATCAGATCTACTGCAGACCTTCATTACAACCTATATGAATGCAAAGTCTTGGACCTCCACGACAGGATTGGATAAAAAGAGAAATTATACATAAAATTAACAATCGGAACATATTGTGGCAAAAATGCAAATTAAACTCGTCAGACACAAACTTAAAAGCAGAATTTGAACAAAAGCAAGAGTAGCACATAATATTCAAAAAACGAAAAATACATATTATTACAAAAGTTTTAAAGACAACATGACAAAACCCCGAAAAATGTAGAAACTTATCAACGACCTCTTCAAAATCAAAATAAAAGAATCAATGGGGCCAGATAAACTGGAAGTTGACGCCGGCACTATTGTGGATCAAAAGGAGATCTGCGAAACGTTTAATTGCTATTTTTCAACGATTGGTTCATCGCTAGCAAATCTAATCCGTAATAAAGAACAAGTAAATCAAGCTCCAGGAGAACTACAAGCAAGTGATACAACGGAACTAAATTGTTTATTACCAGCAACCAAAGATGAAGTACTCAAAATTATTAATAACTTAGATCCAAATACTAGTTCTGGCATTGACGGCATAAGTACAAAATCATTGATGTGTCAAAAATCTAATTACTGACAAACTTACGGCATGTATAAATCATTGTCTAGATTAAGGTGTTTTTTCCAATAGTTTAAAAATCGCTAAAGTAATCCCAATTTATAAATCTGGAAGAAGGTCTGATCACTGCAACTACCGCCCTATTTCTGTGCTTCCCGTTATTTTCAAAATTTTCGAGAAAATCTTATACAATCGTTTAAAAACATTCCTCAAATCCAAAATTTTCTTGTATCAAAGACAATACGGATTTCGACCGCACTCTAATACTCTCTCTGCAACTATTGATTTGATTACAAAAAAAAACAAAATTGACCAAAAACAGACCGCTTTAGGAATTTTTATCGACCTCAAGAAAGCCTTTGATACAATAAGTCCTGATTTGCTGTTACAAAAATTATCTAACATTGGTATCAAAGGCAAAGCACTAAGAATTTTTAATTCATATCTGCAAAATCGTAAGCAAATTGTCAAAATTGGTAAATATCAGAGCAGTACAAAATCTGTCACTTTTGGTGTACCTCAAGGATCAATCCTTGGCCCTCTTTTGTTTTTGATCTACATCAATAACATATCCCAGATTGGCCTCAAGGGAGACATCTCTCTTTACGCTGATGACTCAAGCATTTTCTACTTTGGGCATTCAATTGAAGCTATGGTACCTCACATTCAAAACGATTTAAATTCACTAAATAATTGGTTTCAATCTAATTTACTAACCATCAACACTACAAAAACAAATTATGTTATAATTGCCTCTAAAAATAAAAAAAATATCTGATAGCATTCAACTTAAAATAAATGATCAATTAATTCAAAAGAAGACTAAGGAGAAATATTTAGGTTTAATCTTAGATAACTACCTAAGTTGGAAGCCCCATATAGAGAAAATTAAAACTAAGCTAATATCACTTACGGGAGCTCTTTACAGTATAAACAAATATCTACCTCGTAAAGTTCGTTATATAATTTATAATTCTTTAGTTAAGCCGCACATCGATTACTTAATAGAAATCTGGGGAACTGCAAATAAAACTAAGTCGCTAAGTTTTACCAAAAAACATCAAGTGCAAAAGATTAAACTAAGAAATTCAAATTTTTTGATTACGCGTCCACCTTGAACGGTTAACTACGGGAAAAAAAGCATTGAATTTGAAGGTGTCAACATGTATAATAAAATAGACAGGTACCGATGGAAATTAAAGAAGTAAAAAGTATGGCTAGTTTTAAAAGACTGTTAAAATCTTATATCGTAAACAAATAATTAAACAATAAAGAGTGAAAAAAGTAATAATAATAATTAAAAACCATAAAAAAAAATTAAAAAAATATAAAAAAAACATAAAAAAAACATAAAACAACAATACCAATTAAGTAAATTATAACCTACAATAATATACAAAAAAAAACCGGTATTGGTACTAAAGCATTGCATGCCACATCTAGTATCTTACGCTTACTCTAGATCTGTGTTTATTTGGTTGGTTGTAAATAAATTTTGCGATCGCCTACCTACATTAATATTTTTATAAATTGACTTTTAAACACGATGTTTCTGTACGTTTAATAAGATAACCTATTGTAAATTTAGTTTCTCAATAAGTGAATCATTGTATTCTTATGAGAAATAAAGATCTTTAACCATAAAGTCGTCATCAATTTAAATGAATTAAGTCCAAACAAGGTAGCTACTGTAAACCGTTGAAGAGTTCCCTGAGCTATCCTTCGTCTTCATCATCAGACCCCTAATACAGTCACAACCCATCTACGTGTAAAGTTCTTATCAATACAAATTAATCAAGCCCAAACACAAGGCTGCTGTGAATTGTTGAAGAGTTCCCTCGACTGTCTCTCGGCTCCATCATCAGATCTACTCCAGATCTTTATTAAATTGTAGTGCTTTAATAAAATACTTAATGAAAAACTTACAAACGCACTAGTCGCCCCTCCGATTTTTGAAAGTTTCCCTCGATTTCTCTGGTCTGCTATCATCAAACCCTGATTTTCTTATGAAAGGACCACCTTGGAAATGTCTACTTTCCAACAAAAAAAGAATCATCAAAATCAGTTCGTAAACGACGAAGTTATCCGCGAACAAACATAAAAAAAGCATATAGGTATACGGTCGAATTGAGAAACCTCCTCCTTTTTTTGAAGTCGGTTAAAAATATAGTATAATTTCCAGCTACATAACACAAAGGCGGGCTCGGGCAGTTCGCCACAGCTGTCAGCAGAGTCTGTGGCGCTCACGGAGGCGCACATGGAGGAGGCCCTCGCTCGCGCCGGGGTGCAGTGCGCTGCGCTCGTGTCTGCTAGCTGTGAGTATTGTACTGGGGGACTTACTGTTGCAATATGGCGTCATCGACGGTCAGTCTTGACGGCCTGTTGGTCTTACCTCAGATGTGTCTTAGCATAAATAAAGCATTTCTATCAATGTATATTTCAGATGCCGACAAGCTGGACTATAAGGCGGCGATGGAACCTACCATTGCTCTCACGGATTCTGTCAGGAGCATTGTGAAAGGTAATATTATCTACTCCAAAAATATTCCAGCGTAGTTGATGTAACAGATACCGATTCACTTGATTTCCACTTGATTTCCTTTTGAGCCATTAATAAATTGCATTTTTTTATAGACGGTTTATGAAAAGCTCAAATTATCCATCCAACTAATGAAAGATAAAAAAATAAATAAAATATTTATTCGAAACATATTCAGGTATTGTAAAAAAAAATATTAGGGAGCAATGTAACATTCTCAAAACATGATGCATATTGATACACGCTATAAATTAATACAAGAACCGAAGTAAGTACTTTGAAACTCCATTAAACCTAGTACCTAAAAAAACAGATTTTTTCACCAGTTCTTATTTTATTTAAATATACAGGACAAACACATACCTCCCCTTTTATTCTTAACAACAGTCTTGTAAATATATGTATGTTATAACAGACGGCAGTGCGATTAGCGGAGCCTTGCCTGAGCACGCTCGCAAGCCCTTCATAGATGACTTGACCAAGCTGTGCCAGGCTACCAAGAGCATCGGGGAAGCTGCCAAGAACAAGGACAATGTCAAGGTCAGTGCCTTTTATCCAAATCTTACACATAAATAAGATACCTGAACTTATAAATCTGTAAACAGATGTGAAAAATAAAATAGAGGTGGTCGGAATCCCGTAAAAAACCATCAGTGTGGCTGTTTTCCGGGCCAATTGTCTTTAATTATTTTAATTCATTTCTCTCTTAGACATTGTTCACACTGAACCTTGTTGACATCAAAAATCTTCCCTTACCGAAGTTTAAGAAAGAGCTCAAAGAGCTACTTTTAAAAAAAATGGTTTATTCTATAAAAGAATGGTTTCAGGAGTAATTTGTAATAATAAAAAAGTATAATGTGTTTAAGTGTGAGATTGTTAAACAATTATAAGATATCTGACCTCATTTCTTTTAATTGACTGTACCTCGATTTTATTATGATTGACATTATTATTGAAATTCTCTTTAAGTTAACGTTATAAGATGACTGACATATTATTAAGTATCCGTATTGCACAGTATTTATATTTAAATAATTGATTTGAATTGTTAAATGCCCATTATTTTTAATTAATACCATTTTTTTTCCTCAATAATAACTTCACATGCCAAGTACAGGCTAAATAGATTATAAGACTCAACTATGTAACATAAAAAACACCAAATGTAATCACTCTATTTAAATGTGAATAAATGAATTATGAATTATTATGAATTATGACAAAGCGTCAGTCGGTTTGTCAGAAAGTTGGAGCTAGTTACTTGTTCCAAAACGTAGATCTCTATGGAGAAGAACAAGCAAGAAACTCCATGCACACTCTTTTCAATCATTAAGTTTTACAACATCTTGGTTACATCATCCATACTAATATTATAAATGGGAAAGTGTGTCTGTCTGTCTGTTTGTCTTTCTTTCACGGCAAAACGGAGCGACGGATTGACGTGATTTTTTAAGTAGAGATAGTTGAAGGGATGAGAGTAACATAGGCTAGTTTTTGTCTCTTTCTTACGCGAGCGAAGCCGCAGGCAGAAGCTAGTTCGTAATATATAATTGTTTTCCAGAAACTGAACGACGCTGCCATATCGTTCGGCGATCAATCTATTAAGTTACTGCGAGTGGTCAGCTGTAAAGTGGACCCGGCTTTGGAGAAGGAGGTACGTTGGTCTAAACTGTTTATTCTAGTGTTTACATTACAAAAAAAAATTAAGCTGAGGTATATTTTAAACCTTTTAGGAAGTGTGTTTAAATGAGTTTTTCAATAAAATTATGAAATTATTATTTAGCTAAACATCCTTCAACTCTGTCAGGTGATATCTCGCGCTAAAGCCATCGGCGACACAGCGTCCCGCCTGGCGCTGGAGGCGAGCAGCGTGGCCGCGGACGCCAGCAGCAGTGCGCAGCACGAGCATGTGGCCAGCATCTGCGGCGCTGGAGCCAGCTGCGTCGACACTGCTGGCAAGCTCGTCTACACCGCCAAGGTACATATAATCTTCTTTTCGGTTTCTGGTCGATAATAACAATACCAGCCTGTAGCTGTCTCACTGCAGGACAATACCTTTTCTCATACTGAGGAGGCTCGAGCATTGATCACCACGCTCGTTCAACGCGGATTGGTGATATCGTACTTATCTATACTTCTATACTAATATTATAAAGAGGTAAAATTTGTAAGTTTGTATGTAGGGGGTAATCTCTGGAACTACTACTCCGATTTGAAAAATTCTTTCAGTGTTAGATAGCCCATTTATCGAGGAATGCTATAGGCTATATACCATCACGCTACGACCCACGGGAGCGAAGCAGTAACGAAAAATGCGGGTGAAACCGCAGGGGACAGCTAGTATTCAATACAACTCATGGTTTCCTCACGATGCTTTCCTTCACCAATGTCTGTGATGTCCAAGATAAACTTTTGAAAATACATAATTATGAATTGAAAAAAGTCACATTGGTATGGTACGATTCGAACCCACAACTTTTACATGAGAGGCGGGCGATAGATGGAGCTAAATAGTGTTTTATATGAAACGACTTCCCCTGTTCTGCTGACTGTGTGGTACATGTAAACTTGGACTTTGTTTTTATGTATGTCACGGACGATATACATAAAATACTATATTCACTACACACACTATAACACTACATATAATACTATCCGGGACGATAGACAGTATCACATATCACGTGAAGACCCTTTGGCATATTAGTTTTTTTTTCTATGAATGTCTAAACCAGAGTTTACACAGATACTGTTTGACATGGCAAGAATATAAAACTTATTCTCATCATGATAATAATCCCCAGCAGTTACTTATCCACATCTTTTACCCACAGCTGATCGCCCCAACCATCCACCACGCGACCTGCCAGGACACCCTGGTCTCCTCAGCAGACCAGCTCTCGTCTTCCCTCAGCAAGTTCTCCAAGACCTGGGCTCCCCTAGCCTCCTCCCAGCACCCCACAGTCCACAAGCTGACGGAGGAAGCCGCTCATCTTGAGGAGCTGGTGGAGAAGCTGAGAAAGGACGTGAAGGCCGGCAAGTTCGGCAAGAAGAAGGAGGTGGAACAGATGGTGAATTTGGATAGTCCGCTGAGGAGGATGACTGTGCAGATTATTGATACGGCTAAGGTGGGTTTTGAGGGGTTTTATGTTGATGATTTATAACCGACTGGAGCTAATAGAGATGACTACATTTTTTGCTTGATCAAATTAATTAATGCAATGTTTCGAAGTGGGGGCTTTTGACATCCCTGTGAAGCAAAAATTATATCAGATCATGACGTCATGCGAAACATCAACGCACTGTATTGTCGTCATATTTTGCTTAAAAAATACATATCAATTTTTTTTTGATAATCTACTGACGGACTTATTACTTTTTTATATGCTTGAAAAACAAGAGTCTTCTAAATTGTCGTCTTTATAAAAGCTTCTGCAAAAAGCTGTTGAGAAGCAAGCACTATGAAAACAGATACAGACCGTTTCATATACCGGCCTCGCGGCCGATGCAATGCCGATTTCTTCGCGTCGTCCGCGTGTAGTCCGGGCTAAAACGGGCTGTGCGATGAGTTATCAACAGTCAGCCAATTAGTCAGTATTTCTACATATATATATATATATATATATATATATATAAGAAAGTCGTCTTAGTTACACATTTTATAACTCAAGAAAGGCAGAACCGATTTGGCTGAAAAGCTTAGGACCAGGGAACGGACATAGAATATTTTTTATCTTATTTTTTTAGTAACCAAAAATCTGATATAACGCGGGTGAAACCGCGGGGACAGCTAGTATTCAACATTCAAAATTCAAAGTATAACGCGATGTGGCTTCCGCTCCCGCCAACGACACGCGCATGCGTGTCATTTCAAATAAGAAGAAGCTGTAAAATTTTATGTTGGTTGACAGATGTCTTAGCCTTCGCCCGAACCACAAGCAAAACTGTAATTATTGTAATATATTGCATTCTGCTTTATTAAATTGGCTGCCCAACGAGAGGGCCGAAGGAAAAAGATCCTGTTCATCGTTGTTTCGGTGTAAAATGCCGAAAACACGAAGACGTCGAGAAACAGACTTCCATGACTCCGAAGAAGGGATGGAGACGCCGTTGTCAGCAGGGCGCAGCGCGCCGCTCGCAGCTGCATCGCCGGCGCCAATCACTGTAAGCGACTTGACCACCATGATGGCGTCGATACAGCAGGCGCAAGCAGACAACTTTGAAAGGCTCCTGAAAACAGTTCTTGAAGCCCGTTCGTCTCCCACACCCGTGTTGGCATCAGGCGCCGCATCGGTCCCGTCCACATCTACCACTCAACCTGCGTGCTTCGTTTCGGGTAACTTTGCCGCATGTCAGGCTCGCTATAGTGGAATGATGGCAGAGTCACTCGACGGGTTTATTGACGCTGTAGAAGCGTATAAAGATTGTGCTAATGTTAATGAGAATAATGCGTTACGCGGTCTATCAATGTTGCTCACGCACGACGCCGCTACCTGGTGGCAGGGAGTCAAAGCCACCGTAACTAGTTGGGAGAACGCACTACAACATTTGCGCAGCGCTTTCGGGGACAATCGTCCTCCACACCGCCTATATATAGAGCTTTTCTCCAAGCCACAGGCGCCAGAAGAAGGAACCGAACTATTTGTGGCCAAAGCGCGTGCGATGCTATCCCGTCTGCCAAGCGGTGATTTAAGTGAAAAGGTTCAATTAGACATGGTGTATGGTCTTCTGAACCTCAGAATAAGGAAGAGGTTGCGGAGAGAGGATTTCTCCGATTTTACTACCCTCCTTCAAAGGACTCGTAGTATTGAAGAAGCAACACGCCTCCAATCATCAAACGCCGTCGCCGAAGCCGCCGCTGTCGCTGACACGCGCTCACGTGTAAAGTCAGCGCCACAACACCAGCAGTCTGCGGTACGGCTTTCTACACAACGAGCGTCCACATCGAGTTCAAGCAAGATTTCCCCGCCTCAAGAAACGATAAACCTCGACTCCAAACAGAGTGCGGTCGCCGAAAAACGTTTCTGTGTTTATTGCAAAAATTACGGACATAATCGTGATAGTTGTCGTAAACTACAAAAAAATTCTAATAGTGTTAACGTAGAAAGTAATAAAATATCATGTTACGGGTGCGGCGAGAGCGGAGTAATTAGATCTAATTGTTCGAAATGCAATTCGAAGTTTAGTTCAATAGATTTTGTTCCTGTATCGGCAGGGAAAAATTCAAAAGTTTTGTGCCCATCAGAGGACACTAAACCTTTCGCACAGGTGAGTAATATTAATGACCTTCCTGTAACCTGTGGAAGAAAGGTACCTGTGCTGTGTTCTCATGCTGGTTCATGTTGTTTGTTTTGTGCTAAACCGAGTCGTCAACAACTCCATAGCAACGATCATAGCTGCTGTCACGATCTGTCACAAAGTAGGGTGACCATACTTTTTCCAGGACAAAAGCCGGAAAACTGTGCTCTGAGTAGGGTGCCCATGATTTCGTCGGGACAGAAGCCGGAAATGGATACAGCTGGTACTTTGCTTACGGATTTCGAGCATAAGAATCATTTTTGTTCATCGTTGATAAGTTCTCCGCAAAATGAAAAACCCCGACGACCCATTCTTAATATTACAATTTTAGGAACAGAAGGCAGAGGTTTAATCGACACCGGCTCCAAGCGAAGTATTGCAGGTTCCTCACTCTACAGGTTGTTCCAACAGCAAAATATGTCATTCAGAGATAGTACTATGAGTATAAAGCTCGCGGATGGTAGTTGTAGTGTTGTTAGGGTATTGTTAGCTAATGCTAATATTACACTTGAGAACTTATTTATACCCCTTGAGTTCATTATTTTTCCCGACGCACCTGATACCGATACTTTGTTAGGCATGGATTTCATTACCAAAGCTAAGTTGGTCTTGGACTTCTTTAACATGAAATGGTATTCAGCGGATAGACCTCAGGATATTCACCTCCTTAGGTTTGAACCTGCAGGATGTGCGTTGGACTGCGCTGCTGTGGGTATTCTGCGAGCAGATGAGGGTACATCGCTGTCAGAGCCTCAGAAAATGCAAATAAGCAATTTAATCAGTGAGTATTCTGACGTCTTTAATCTGGTCGGTGAGCCGACCCCTTATGCTGAACATGTTATAGACACAGGTGACCACGCCCCTATCGCAGTTCCTCCGTACCATGTTACGCCCGCCAAGAAAGAAATAATGCGCGTCGAGCTCGATCAGATGTTGAAAGAGGGCATAATTGAGGAGTGCGAGTCCCCTTGGGCCGCCCCAACTGTTTTAGTACCGAAGAGTAATGGTAAGTACCGGTTTTGTGTTGATTACAGAAAACTTAATGCTATCACAAAGTCTGATGCCTATCCCATGCCACGTATTGATGAGCTTGTACAGTCGACCAAAAGGAACTGTGTTATGAGTACATTAGACCTCCGAAGTGGTTACTGGCAAGTTCGGTTAAAGGATTGTGATAAAAGTGCTTTCGTGACGCCTTTTGGGACTTATCGGTTTACACGAATGCCGTTTGGTCTTAAAAACGCCCCGGCGACGTTTCAACGGTTAATTGATCGCTTCAGATCAGGCGCTTCACTCAAGAATATCACAATTCTTACGTACCTTGATGACATTTTAATAATATCTGAGGATTTTGAAAAACATGTCTCTGATCTTCGGCTCGTATTTGACCGACTACGTGTTTTTAAGCTACGTGCTAATCGAGAAAAGTGTGTTTTCGCACGGAAGCAAGTCAAATATCTTGGTCACGTGATAACCCCGCAAGGTATATCACCGGATCAGGAGAAGGTACGAAGTGTCTTGGATATGAAGGAGCCCAGGAGTCTTCAGCAACTTCGTACTTTCATTCAAACATGTTCGTGGTTCCGGAAGTTCATTCCGAACTTCGCCAGAGTGGCAGAACCACTTTGTCGCCTTACAAAGAAGAAACAAACTTGGAATTGGGGTCCAGAGCAAGCTGAAGCATTTTTTGAGCTAAAAAAGTTGCTCACTACTCCACCCATTCTACAACAAGCGGACTACTCTAAGCCTTTTATTCTGCGAACAGATGCCAGCGCGTACGCTTTAGGTGCTGTTTTGCTCCAGGGGGAGTCACCGCACGATGAACATCCAATCGAATATGCCAGCCGCCTTCTCATACCGGCAGAGCGCAACTACTCGACTACGGAAAGAGAAGCACTTGCCGTAGTATGGGCCGTCGAGCGGTTCCGTGGATACATAGATGGACATCAAGTATGTGTAAGAAGTGATCACCAACCTTTGAAGTGGTTATTTTCTCTTAAAACACCAAGCGGTAGGCTAGTTCGTTGGGCTATGAAATTACAAGCATTCGACTTACGAGTCGAGTACACACCGGGTAAATGTAACTTTGTAGCCGATACTCTCAGTCGTCCAGTCCAAGATGAAGATACGTCACCTGTTTGTCAGCTGTGCCCTGCGAGCATTGAAGTTCCACGCTGGGAAGCATCTTCGACGCGTGCGTCACAATTAGGAGACCCGGAGGTCGCAAAAATCATCCAGGACTTGGAGGGTAATGATGAAGTAGCTAGTAACCGATGGGCCGAGAGAGGCTATCACTTGAGTCAGGGCGTACTATACCGTTATGTTGCTGAAATTGATTCAGAAGAGCCACAACTTGTCATACCTGTCAGTTTGCGAAGTCAAATTATGTTCGAGTGCCATGACGCACCTACTGCTATTCATGGAGGCATAGAGCGAACATTAAACCGTATCTCTCAGAGGTATTACTTCCCAGGTATGAGACGGTTTGTTGTGGAGTATTTAAAGACTTGCTCAGAGTGTCAACGCTTCAAACCCTCGAATCTCAAACCAGCTGGTCTGCTACAGACTCCAGTGCCTGCTCAAAGGTTTGAAGTTATTGCAGTGGATCTTTTTGGGCCTTTGCCTAAGGGCCCTCAGGGTGAGAGGTGGATTTTAATTATAGTGGATACTGCTAGTAAGTGGGTGGAACTTTTTGCCATCACTGTAGCTACGGCTGAGGCCTGCGCTAAGACCCTTGTAAACGAGGTGTTTATGCGGTATGGTGTACCCAGAAGAATTATTTCTGATAACGGAGTACAGTTTGTGGCGGATGTTATGCAGAAAGCCATGTTCGTTTTGGGGGTAAAACAAAATCTTATACCCTTATACCACCCAGAGGCGAACCCAGTTGAGAGAAAAAACAGGGATTTAAAGGCCCAACTCGCTATGTTGATTGAAGGTCATCATAACCGCTGGCCGGAGGTACTACCTTTTATCCGTTTTTCTTTCAACAGTTCTCTCACAAGTTCTACAGAGCAGACGCCTGCATACCTCACGTTTGGTCGTGAACTACGTTCACCTATCGCTGCGGTCACGGATCTTCGGGCGATTGTTGAGGCCGAAAATTTCGTACCACAAATTACCCCGTATCTGCGCAAGCTAGCTTCTACTATTTTCACAGCAAAAGAAACCCTAGAGCGTCACCAAGACGTTAGGAAGTCTCAAGCTGATAGGTCTCGTACGGAAGCAGAGACTTTCACAGAAGGAGACTCGGTGTTGATAAGGACTCATGTTCTTAGTAACGCCGCTAAGGGGGTTACTTCAAAATTTTTTCCTAAGCGGGACGGACCATATCAAGTTGTTAAGAAAGTAAGTCCTACGACTTACCTACTGGCCCACAATAAGGAGGTTATTGGAAAGTACCACGTATCGGACTTGCGCCGATATCATGCTAGGGAAGCTGAGTGTCCTGAGCCTATAGTTCTTAAGCGGCGTAGAGGTCGCCCGCGAAAGGTTCGCTCATAGACGTAGGTTTTGGATCTTTTTATTTTCTTCTATTTAATTATTTTGAGCTCTTGTGCTATCTTGTTTTAGGTTGTGCATTAAGTTAGGTTCGTTCTAATTTTCATTGTTTTAGACTCTGGCTTTTTTTTGTATTGGTCCTATATTCGTTTGATTGACCAGTCATGAGGACATAGCCAGGTCAATAGGGGGAGAATATAACGCGATGTGGCTTCCGCTCCCGCCAACGACACGCGCATGCGTGTCATTTCAAAATAAGAAGAAGCTGTAAAATTTTATGTTGGTTGACAGATGTCTTAGCCTTCGCCCGAACCACAAGCAAAAACTGTAATTGTAATATATTGCATTCTGCTTTATTAAAAAAGCATTTATTTCACTTAGACCATTTACAGGTACTTATGAATTGTCAAAGAGTCGGTCGGTTAGTCAGAAATGAAAAGTGATGCTAATTGCCTGTTCCAAAACGTAGATCTCTATGGAGAAGTACATTATATAAAATGGTGAACTGACTGACTGACTGTTGATATATCAATGCACAGCACAAACCGCTGGTCCGCTGGTAGTTCAAATCCTAAAGGAACTGGGATGAAAGTTCGATATCTACGCGGGACAAGCCGCACGCTAATAATATAGATTGCAATGTGTAAATGTGTGGCAATACACGTGACAATGACTGTGTAACTTCGCAGCTGATGGCTGAATACGGCGAGCTGACCGCAGAGCAGAAGAAGGAGTACATGAACTACAGCGGCCGACTGGACGAGGCTCTGAGGGCGCTTGACCTCGCCAACGCGAGACAACAGCGGGCTCCTCATGTAAGTCTTAATAACTTGGAACTACCCACGCATTATCTGATCCAAAACTAAGCAGAACCCGTGTTGTGTACCAGAAAACTATACATTAGTTTTCTGGTACACAACACGTACGTACCATATTATATTTTAATGTATACACTTATATTTATATATTACTAGTTTCCCTCGCAGTTTTGCCGGTGAGGATCGATCTTCCATTCACTATTTTACCTTTAGTGTTCGAACTTCCAAAAATCCTTTTTTTTTTTTGGCTGCCTTCACGAAGAGTACACCCTCCGAGTTCCAAGAAGTCTCTAGGACCAGCGGTTTGGGCTATACGTTGATACATCAACAATCAGTCAGTTTACCATTTTATATACATAAACAGATAAATATGATGAGGAAGAAGAAAAAACATGTTATAATTAAATTGGACCTAGATTAGACAATCATCACACAAAGTTGGCTGGGTGGGAATCTTACCCACAACCTCTGGCTTAGCAGTCAGGGTCACTAACTAAGTACTAGACCGACAGGCCAGTCAAATATTGACTTTCATCATCTTTAATCTTTTGGGTAGTCTTTCTTTCTTTGCCTGTTATGATCATGCGCAATAAAAGCGTATCTGACACTTGTAATGCTAATAAATTGTCATTATTTATTGTAGGATAGAAACAAGCGAGATGAACTGGAGATAGCGACGCAGGACCTGCAAATGACGCTGCTGCAGACCAGGCCTGCCAGGGTCGGCCAGGAACAGAACAATATTGTGGACTTCAGGGTATGTACTGTACTTTTGACACTAGAAACGAAGTCTTCGAAAGTTAGATTGTAGTATTGGGCTACGCCGTAGCATATGGTCTACACCGTAGCATGTGGACTACGCCGTAGCACTTAAACTACGCTGTAGCACATCCGCTACGACGTAACAAATTGGAACGGTCAGCGTCAAAAATATCGGGATAAGCAGACTGTTTCTAAAGATCTAAACACTATAAGCCTTAAAAAATTGTCTTTATCTCAATTGGATAAAGTTCTTGTAAGAATGACAGTTCTGTACTGTCTTCATTCTGTAAAAATTCCTTGGGTCATCGAGTTAAAACTTAATTTCGATTTTGATTAGTCTGTTCGTCCCATTAATTTGGACGGTATCTGTATTTAAAGGCAACGCTAGTAAAAAAAAAATGGCATAGACTCGCATTCTATCTTTTTTGTTTTATTTCTTTTATTGTCTTTTCCCTTTTTATCATTTTCGTGCATCGTTAGTTCGTATGATCAATAATTTATTAGAAGTGGGTAAAATAATGTATGTAAGTCAATAATTATTGTTCTCTTTGGTTTTGATTGTGTAGGACTTTTTACAAGACCTGGTGAAGGAAGCCGGTGATCTTCAGTCGACTGCCAAGAAAAACGAAGGACCTGCTGGCAAGAGAGTTACTGATGTAAGTTTTACTTGTTTTAGTTAGTGGTAATGATGCTCTTCTCTTAATCAGTTTGTTATATTTTTTTTAAGTAAATTGTCTTTAATAATACATTTTTAATAGTGAACAATTAATTTTGAAGTAATTTGTTTTAGTCCCCAGTTTTACAAGATGAGACAAAAGAAACCCTTGCCTTTGTTCTATAGTATATATTCTATTAATATTATAAATATATATTTTGTATGTTTGGAAGTATGTATGTGTGTATTTTTATAAAACTTTATAGCAATATAGCTTGTACATCAAAATAACACAAGCTGTTTAACATCATGCTACAAGTGAAATGGCGGGGAACATTTAGTTTAAAATAATATGTTATAGAAAACTCGAGAATTTCTAAAAGACATCTAAATCTACAATCGTTAATCCACTTTGAGCATTGATGAATTTTTTGTATGAGAAGTAGCTTATGGCCACATTCATACTCACACAAGAATAAACTCACAGTTTATCAGCAATAAGCTTGAGATATTACACAAAGTTCCCTTATTCCCCGCAGGACATCAAACTGCTATCAAGCAAGATAAACGAGGACGCGTCTCGACTACTGAACCCGAGCGACAGCTTCGGCGATGGTGTCACCGTCATGAGCAGCGTCGATGATATCATGGATATTGACATGTTCGGACAGGTGCGTAGCTTATACAAGTTGGATTAAAAGTATCTATAATTTGAATACGGTATTTTACACCATTATCAATTGACGTACTTTTGATGAGCGTTTAAAAAAAGGAATTCACCCATATATTTTGTATAACAATGTTACCTTATAACGTCACTAGTTTATCAACCACTTGACTTACTATTTATTGGTTTAAAAACAATAAAAATCGAATTTTACAGTAAATTGAAAACGAACCACATTTTTGGGGCTAAAATTAAGAGAGGTTTTATAGAAATTAGACTTGCTGGTTCTTTCGTTTTATTGTAGTCTGTCAGGTTTGATTTCTTGACCAATAAGCGCGCCAGGTGAGTAATCTGACTTAAACATGGGCCAAGTACCAGCAATGTCTCTCAGACGATTAATTCATTTAACTGAACAGTTTAAAATTATCTACAGTAAATATTTTAGGCAACTACGTGAATATTCTGAAATCATCTACAGTAAATATACTAAGCGGCTGCATGATGAGTTAGTTTCACAAACCGAGTATTGTTGTCAGGAGTGCGACGTCCTGGTGAAGGAGATCAACAGCTCGATACAGAGCGTGCACGACCTGAGAGCCAAACAGGCGCTGCGGGCCAAGGCACTGCCCTTGACTGAGAGCTGCTACTTGCTGAGGTTACCTTGTTTATTTTACTTCCAGGTTGTAACTAATCGTAATAATAGGGATGACGACAACATAAAAAATTGGCATTCTGTTTAGTCCGTTTTGTAGATCGGCCAAAAATACGGGACACGTATTTTTTGCTTCATCAAAATAATTAAAAAATACAAAGATAAAGAGCAACAAAGTTCTGGAGTGGGGGCTTTTGACGCCGCCGTAATGCAAAAATTGTATCTGATCGTGACGTCACGCACAACTTCAACGCACTGCATCGTCGCCATTTTCCGTTTACGAGAAAAAAGAAAAAAATACGTGTCCAAAATTATTTTATAATCTCAAAGACGGACTAATTACTTTTTTCGTCGTCTCGCCTATTAGTCTGTAGTCACAACTCACAACTACTTAAAACATGATGTTTAGCTGCTTAATTGTTGGGTGACTGAAATAAACTTTATGTCAGATTATGCTTTGATTAGTCATCCCTATTAGGGTAAAATAGGGGATGTAATATGTATGGAATTCGGGTTAAGCCGAAGGAAACAGCTACGAGTATTGTTTGGGTCCACCCTAACGGTTGTGGTCGGAATTTTGTGTATAATCCATACTAATATTATAAATGCGAAAGTAACTCTGTCTGTTTGTCTGTCTTTCTGTCTGTCTGTCTGTCTTTTCTTCACGATTAAACCACTGAACCGATTTGAATGAAATTTGGTACAGATATAGCCTGGGACCCGAGAAAGGACAGGATAGTTTTTATCCCGGAAATCCCCCGGGAACGACAACTATTATTCCACGCGGACAAAGTCGCGGGCAAAAGCTAGTATGTTATATATCACGGCAAACTTTGATTGTGCAATATAGGATGCCAGGTCTCGTTCACATATTGGACGATAGATGTCGCCACAAGTGTACGTATATTAAGTCAAAATGTCTGTCGGTCCGTCAGGTTCGCGACGAACAGCCACATAATGGCGACGAAGAGCGCGATGTTCGACGAGGCGCTGCAGAGCCTGGAGCACTTCCAGGAGAATGTCATACCGCCTCTCGCGAAGGAAGCGCAGCGGAAAGCGCAGAAGGAGAAGAAGGTAATGTGAAGTACACGCATATATAATATTGATTTTTTCTTATTATTTTGAATTTTTTATCGAATTATTGCATTGCCATCGGTCGTTGACATATTTACAAAGTTTTATTCTTATCTTTTAGTCAGGCAAAATCGAGCCCGAAAGAATCGGTAACATACAAACTTCACATACAAACTTCACGTGAAAGTTCGTTTAAAACATAATTTCTTAACCTTATTTTGCTTGAGAATATGTTTTTTCCCCATATTCTTTTTTGCCTATTTAGACTATATTTTTTAATCTACCCACGCCCCCTCTACGCCATCTCAATGCCCCCTAATTTTTTTGGATCTTCTACTGCCGCCCCGAAAGTCTCAAACGCCCACAAGGGGGCGTTATCGCCTACGTTGAAAACCTATAGTTTAAAACGACCGCAATTTTTGCAAAGTTCTGAACAAAATTGAATTTTAACCGGCACACTTTTAACCAATTCTGTATCATATGTAAACGTTCATTATCACCAAACGACAAATACATTATACGAACCTCTAAATGACCCTCATGCTCCACCCAGCTGTACTCCAGCCCGCTCGGCTCGTCGGCGTGCGCGCGCGCGTCCGCAGCGCTCGTGCAGGCGCGTTCACGCGCGTTGCTGGGCGACCCCGAGCCGCTGTGCAAGGCCGTCACCTACTACGCCGTGGCCGCTGCTGCTGACCAGCATCCGCCCTTGAGGACCTTGGAAGTGCTACAGGAAGTCCCGCTGGAGGTTAAAGAAGATGCGTCAGTAACTCCAATAACTCCAATTATTTATCTCCTTATCCCACTAGTATTATAAATGTGAAAGTTTGTGTGTGCGTGCGGGTGTGTTTTTGGGTGTGTGTGTGTGAGAGAGAGTGGGTGTTGATGTTTTGTGAGTGAGTAAGTGCGTTGTGTGCATGTAGACGTTTATATTCAGAGAGTTTGTCAGACGTGAATAAGGTAAATTGTCCAGGGATGGGTCGTCATCTCGTGATTTTAAGACGTAATTTTTAGGATGGCCAAATATTTTAAGTAAAAAACATTAAATGAAAAAAGCATCAAGATGAAGCGCAACAGAAAAGGAACAGTAAATAAAAATGCGGGTGAAAATTAAGTCCATAAATGTTAAGCTTAAAAGTGCATGTGTAATTAAAGTATTTTGTATACCATAATGTATACAGGGGATGGATATTCATAAAAAAAATAGAATTAATCATGGACCCTGTTAGACACATCAACAATATAAAGGTGTATTAATTAACCTTTCGACGACCAAGCGACAGCCGGCTGTCGGCTGCTATTTTCTTTCTGTTGTGACTCAAATCACGTTCGAAGAATTAATTAATATGTTTATTCTCTGTCACAGATACCTGGGTAACCTGACGAGGATGGTGACCATGACCGACTACGTCACCCGCGCCTGCAAGTCTAAAGAAATACAGTTAACTGAAGTAGACATTATGTACAATACTGATACTCAAGAACAAAAATTACTCAAGGTATGTAAAGACAGTTTTCATCTGGGTATTGTACAGTCAATAGTATAGATGGGTATTTATATTTGCAAAAGTGTTTTATGGTCTTTCTGTTTTTTTTTTATTATTTCTGACGTTGTTGGTTGCTGTCAACAAAATTATCAATTTTGTCAACAAAATTGGTGATTTTGTTGACTGTACACCCAAAACATAATATGCTGAGAAAAGAGTCAAAATTTATCTAAAATATATATTACTAGCTTTTGCCCGCGACTTCGTCCGCGTGGAATAATAGTTCCCGTTCCCGCGGGATTTCCGGGATGAAAACTATCCTATGTCCTTTCTCGGGTCCCAGACTATATCTGTACCAAATTTCATTCAAATCGGTTCAATAGTTTAGGCGTGAAGAAGAGACAGACAGACAGACAGAGTTACTTTCGCATTTATAATATTAGTATGGATTTCATATCGAAAAGTATTTCGGAAAAAAATTGGGAGTCGGACTCTTACACACGTTTTGTTCTTATAGTTTAGTTCTTTTGTGAATAAGTAAATAGGTTTTTTCTGTAATCATTAACTGAAATCTAAAGGTATTTTCTTCAAAGTTGTTTTCAGTACTTCCAAAACCTCAGTAGATTCAGATATATGGGGCCAGAGAGTCATCGAACAAACAGACAGACACACTATTAATCATAATAAGGCTTCTGGGTTTTGATTCGGACGTATAGAACCTTAAAAATGTCATAATGGTTAATTTCACGAAACGAAATCCAATAGTAGGATTCTATTACTGAATGCAATATATTTTTCTAGGAACTGAACGATTTGGACTATGTAATAGCGTCGAGGAACATCCAGAACCCACTGTTGAACTCTGAAGATATCGACAAGTTGCTGATGTGTAAGAAACAACCCGTTCAGGGAACACCCAAGTAAGTTCTAGTTTAAATTCCACGCATTAATATTCACCAACCAGGATTAACTCCTTAGAGGTATCAGAAAAAGACTGTAAAGCCACTCATCCTCCATTGAATAGGGAGAATCCTCCGAGCAGACGGGTGTTGTGTCTGGTGGGCCCGACGATTCTAGTCGGGATTTTAAACATGTGCTAACGCCTAAAATTTTTTTTATCGCGATCTAGGATGACAGATGTAGTTTACATGTTCGGAGAGGGTTGTCGCCCCAACTCATATACTTACATATTACACACTCACACATTTACGAAGTGGTGACTCTGACCAGTTGCACACAAACATCACGACATCTCACTTCCAATATTATATGTCTCTCTCTGCCATTTTATCTCTAAAAAGCATCTCTATAAAGCAATTGTGTACTTCGTCGTTGGCGCAACGTTTTTGTATTACACTAGCTTTCACCCGCGGCTTTGCCCACATGAATGTCGATACTACCATTCCCTATGTGGCGAAGTTACCGCAAATCAGTCGCCTATGTTTTTTTCTTTTTGTTAAGTTTTTGTATAGCTGTAAGTCTTTCATAGTGTAATAAATAAATAAATTTATCGCTTTGTGAACATAGAATTTCAAGCCAGCGAGCAATCCGCCGCGTTTTAAGTCCGCCATCTTTTTCGTGCTCCATCTGTGGTTTAGTCTTCGGCTCGGAGATTCGTTGGTTTTACTTGTCGATTGATCACAGGCTTTTGATAGAAACAATGTTACAAACATCACTTGTTTAAGAATACGTGACAAGTGCAAAGTCAAATTCCTTGAAAACTCAATTGGACCCGTTATGCGCTGTTACGTGATACGTGATACGTGTATATATACGTGTCATACGTGATACGTGTATATATACGTGTCATACGTGAGCATGACATCTGCCGTGCCCTCGTAAAGATATAAATTTCTCGTCCTCCAGGCAGCTGGAAGAGAAACTACAGCAGCTAGCCAGCAAATTATCATCCATAACCGGCACCGCAGTACTAAGCGTGCAGCGACCAGAGTCCTTAGCTCGCAGCCTGCACACCACCGCCGACGTGGCCGCGCAGCTCGCCAGCACTGCGCGCGCGCTCCAGGACACCAAGGTACTGTTACATGTTGATTTGACAAGCAATTTAGGCTCTTCTTCCCTTTAGTATACGACTGCTAACTGCCTCCACAATTATCACTTATTTTTTCATTTTTTTTACGCATTTCAGAGACCAGTCCAATGCAAGAAGATCGAAGATGCTGCGCACGAGATGTGTCTCGCTACCTACAGCCTGCTCAAGACTTCGGAACTAGTCTCTCAGGTAAGCAGTAGAAAATCATAGATTTCATTAAAATACTGATTATATGTCAGTGTCTATTAGTCATTTTTCTTTTTATAATTTATTTTCAATTATCAAGTACAGATAAATATATTAAGTTCTGTGTCTTCAACATATACTTAATTTGAGTTTATTTTTTATTTACTTTTTAATTTCTTTCCCTTCCGCTCTTTGCTTTGCTTGTTTGCGCCACACCCAACATAACGACATTAATTAGGTTATTAATTATACATAACATAGTCGTTATAACGGGTCTTATAAAATTTGTGTACTCATTAGCTGTGGGTTTCTTTTTTTAAAGCCAATGTTAAACATACAATATACATGTACACAAAGCAACTTATTTAAGACTTAAATAGTTTGCTTTGCGTACATTTAAAATAGCCCAAAGTTTATTTTATAGTAAAAAAACCCTTATCTATTACTAAAATCATTCTTTAAGATGCTGAAATGTTAAACGACCTTTCGTTAATCATGCATTTAAAACGAATGTGAGTTTTTGCAAAATTTTACGCCACTTATAACAAGGTAGGTAGGTGAGGATTGTGTCTGATCCCTTGTCCATATTCCTGCAGGAACCCAACCACCACGACTCCAGGAGGAAGCTCGCAGAAGCTTGCCGCCATCTCAACGACTGTATTAACAAACTGGTTTGTACTTTATTTCTATTTATTTTTTAAACTTACACTATCTTTAAGTGATTACAACAAAATAATGGTCAACCAATCACCAAATAAATTAAAAAATGCCGCCACGGGCAGCATTTTTTTAAACATACTCTTTTTAATTTGTGTGGGTGTAATGAAAAACATTGTTAATGGTAGTATACGCGCCGCTGTCTTATATACCGTTGATTTAAAATGGTCGGGTCATTTAAGGGATTCTCACGGGATTTGAGGTTTTGAAATGTCTGGAGCATGTACAGAGCGTATCTAGGCAAAATTCAACAAACATTTTGTATTAGATAATACGATATGACTCGCAATGAACGGCTTGTACAAATAAACACGTTACGTCGTTGCATCGTGACACGTTGCACGGTATGATCTCGGTGCTTATAAGAAATGGATGTTTCTTCTGTGCATCTGTTTCTTGTTTATTCGTCTTTTAAATATCAGCAAGACTATCAATCTAGAGTCTAGAATGGTCTATTGTTCAAGATTTACTGCGACTGACAACACGGAGAAATCATGGCACGCTGCTATGTCATTTCGCTTGCTATCGTCGTAGATTTCAGCGATACGATGTCGCACCGTGGAATGATGCCGCGTCATAGCACGATGCCACGTCATATCGTGTTTTTGTGAACGAGCTGATGGTCAGTGACTTTCAGCTCTGACGCAGCTCTTCACCATGGTAAATTCCTCTCTAGGTGCGCAGTGTAGGTGCTCCCCAGAGAGTCCATCAGGAGTGCGGCGAGGTGGTGCGCTCCCTGCAGCTGCAGCGCGTCCTGCTGCAGGCCGCGCCGCAGCCCGCCAGCGCCGCGCCCTACGCGCACTGCCTCCACACCCTCGCCGAGCAGCGCGACGTGTTGCGTGAGTACTGACAGAGAGAGACCAGCAGTGCGGCGAGGTGCAGCGCTCTCTGCAGCTGCAGTACTGCTGCAGCCGCCCTACGCGCACTGCCTCCACACCCTCGCCGAGCAGCGCGACGTGTTGCGTGAGTACTGACAGAGAGAGACCAGCAGTGCGGCGAGGTGCAGCGCTCTCTGCAGCTGCAGTACTGCTGCAGCCGCCCTACGCGCACTGCCTCCACACCCTCGCCGAGCAGCGCGACGTGTTGCGTGAGTACTGACAGAGAGAGACCAGCAGTGCGGCGAGGTGCAGCGCTCTCTGCAGCTGCAGTACTGCTGCAGCCGCCCTACGCGCACTGCCTCCACACCCTCGCCGAGCAGCGCGACGTGTTGCGTGAGTACTGACAGAGAGAGACCAGCAGTGCGGCGAGGTGCAGCGCTCTCTGCAGCTGCAGTACTGCTGCAGCCGCCCTACGCGCACTGCCTCCACACCCTCGCCGAGCAGCGCGACGTGTTGCGTGAGTACTGACAGAGAGAGACCAGCAGTGCGGCGAGGTGCAGCGCTCTCTGCAGCTGCAGTACTGCTGCAGCCGCCCTACGCGCACTGCCTCCACACCCTCGCCGAGCAGCGCGACGTGTTGCGTGAGTACTGACAGAGAGAGACCAGCAGTGCGGCGAGGTGCAGCGCTCTCTGCAGCTGCAGTACTGCTGCAGCCGCCCTACGCGCACTGCCTCCACACCCTCGCCGAGCAGCGCGACGTGTTGCGTGAGTACTGACAGAGAGAGACCAGCAGTGCGGCGAGGTGCAGCGCTCTCTGCAGCTGCAGTACTGCTGCAGCCGCCCTACGCGCACTGCCTCCACACCCTCGCCGAGCAGCGCGACGTGTTGCGTGAGTACTGACAGAGAGAGACCAGCAGTGCGGCGAGGTGCAGCGCTCTCTGCAGCTGCAGTACTGCTGCAGCCGCCCTACGCGCACTGCCTCCACACCCTCGCCGAGCAGCGCGACGTGTTGCGTGAGTACTGACAGAGAGAGACCAGCAGTGCGGCGAGGTGCAGCGAGAGACTGCCGACTGCATGTCCAGAAGGAGTGACAGAAGTTACTTAGAATCAGGACTAAGATCAAGACAACCTCTGGCTAGGGTCTATGGGGTTGTTATTTGAATGGATTCCGACCCTGTGACATTCCACCTTAGCTGTAAAGATTAAAGTTAGACCATGTGACTATTAGAGGTATTTTGACTATGGATAATGGACGGTCCATTTCTACCGTGACTAAAAGACTTGAAATATGACTATGCACTTCGCTGATTCAAAGATTGCCCTTGGACATCATTTTTTCAGTTTCTAATTACTATTGTGCTGATAACAGAGAAGCTGCACAGCGAGCAGGCCATGTCCCGCGAGGAGTTCCTGAAGAGCATGAACTTCGTGGCGACAGCTGTCGGCAACAGCGCCGTGTGCGCCGCGCAGGCTGCCTACCTGGTCAGTTGTGTGGCGCGGTGATACTGCTTATCTTCGTCGGATGCATCCGTTAGGCCATACTTTCTCAATCTTATTTTGCTCACCGCCCACTTTTTTTTCCAGAACCATTTCATTTCTTTTTCTGCCTTTTTAGACTATATTTTAATCTACTCACGCCCCCTCTGCGCCATCTCGATGCCCCCTAATTTTCTCTGGGTCTTCTTCTGCCCTCCCGAAAGTCTCAAACGCCCACACGAGGGCGTTATCGCCCACGTTGAGAACCTATGCTGATTAGGCGAACAACTGTCTATCTGAAAAAGAAAACCTATCCTATTTGAATATCAGATGGCGAACTTTAGTTTTTTTTAATTAATGAAAAAATAGTGTCAAAACTATTGTAGATTTTTGTGTTCACGTGCATATTTCCCTTTGTCTCTGACTTGACAATAAAGCGGTAAATTACAGTATATAACAGTATAATCATAAAGGTGACTATTTAAACAATTTCAACCTTATCTCCTCTTGTTTTTCTAAACACTTTAAACTAAATTAAATTTAGTAAATGAATGCATTCATAGAAAACATTTTTGTACCACGAAGTGGTTTTCTTAGCAGCATAACTGTGGCAGCCAGATCTTGAATTTTTACATTTCATGAAATATTTTGCGGTGTTCGGCCATTTTATCAAAGGGAATGGTCTAAGACTGTGTGACAGTTTTTAGTTTAGTCCTATCATCATCATCAAAATTTTTTATCAACATGTTTATAGTATACACATGTTGCTAATAAAAAATAATAATATAATATATTTATATCTGTTATAGATTTCGGCGTCAGAGAAAGACGCGTCAATAGGCAAGGAAGGTATCCCGGATGTAGGCAAACTACACAAAGCTGTGAGCGCCGTGGAGGACACCTGCGTTACCATCGTCATGACACATGATGAGGAACAGGTAAACCAGTCTAAGAAGAATAAAATAAAACTTATGGTGCTTTTACATATGATAACGGTATAGGGAAAAGTCTATGTACGGTCTCATCGCCGGAAAGTTTTGCTACTTACCTTAACCTACTTTAGGCCAACGATGCACGTCATAATTTAACATTTATTTATTTTTAGTAAATTAAAAATAATAACCTCCTACTACCACACACATAAAAAAAAATATAGAAAGAATCGCCTTCCACTCAAGTACTGTAACTTACTCTTAACTTAAATAAACCTAACTATTTATTGCATAATAATGGAACGGGTTTTCCAACACTAAGTTAACCTACAAACCTTCACAATAAATCAATGTACGGAGTTAACTACTACCCGTACAGTCGTAAGTAGACTGTCACTTATAAGTGACTGTCAACATTGATTGATCCATAGTTATATCGATCCGTTGCTGGGGCTCCCTTGCACATTAATAAGCAAATAAGTGAAGTGGTGTAATACATGTATATTCGGAAAAATCATGTTTTGGCAGCTTATGAAAAGACCACATTGACTAATCAAGCTTTAAATTTTTCTGGGTATTATCTACTATATAAAAATGAGTCGGGTTTTCCTTCCTGACGCTATAACTCCAGAACGCACGAACCGATTTCCACGGTTTTGCATTCGTTGGAAAAGGTCTTGAGCTCCGTGAGGTTTAGAGCAAAGAAAAAAAACCGGTCAAGTGCGAGTTGGACTCGCGCAACGAGGGTTTCGTTATTTTTTTTTATGAAATAACTATAAATTTACGGGTTTTGGAGTTTTTTCTTTACTTATGCTACATGACCTTGCTTCTTGCCAAATTTCATGATTCTTGGTCAATGGGAAAATGGGAAGTACCCTATAGGTTTTGATTCGCTTGCAAATTAATGTCAAAATGCAATAGCGGGCCATCCACTAGCGTTCATTCCTGCAGGAATGTACAATCCTTACAGAATGAACGCCAGTGGATTTGCAACAACGAGAAAGAATGACGGTATTAAAATCCCACCATCCATCCCGTCGCGACAATCCTTACGGAATGAACGCCAGTGGATTTGCAAGAGCGAGAAAGAACGACGGTATTATAATCCCACCACCCGTCCCGTCGCGACAATCCTTACGGAATGAACACCAGTGGATTTGCAAGAACGAGAAAGAACGACGGTATTAAAACCTCGCTACCAGTCCCGTCGCGACGGGCGCGACGCGCTCTGTGATCAAGTTATTGTTTATTTGTCCGCCGTGATTCTCCCAGTCTACCTTAGGGTGATGCAGAGTCAAATCATGGTAGATGCAAAATGCAAAGGAACAAAAATAATACTAAAATTAAATATATAAGTACTTATATTTACATATTAAAGTACTAAATACCTATAGGTACACTCACATAAACATAAAGATAAATATTTATAAACATAAATATATTATAAACATAATTGTTGCAAAATGAAAATAATCCTTAAAGATTATTCAAAATGACGAGCATTCCTTTCAAATGACAACAATCTTCATAAAATAGGAGGATTGTCACCATCCACACACGCGCAATCCCTCGGTATTGCTGACAAGATGCAAAGTGACAGGAATGTACATAAACGAGTGGATGGTCACTGAAGGATTGTTTTTCCTGCCGGACTGGCGCGTCGTGATAAAGTCAGGGGAAAGAACGAAGGATTGTGGTTTAGTTAGTGGCTTCAACGGTTTTATTTTATCCCGTCGCATTTCTGTACGGATTGAACGACGGGACAAGCCTGAAGGAATGAACGCTAGTGGATGGCCCGCTAATATAAACCGCCGTGTCTTTTTATTGCCTTGATTTAGAAACTTGATTTTTTCACTGCTTTGTGAGATAGCAAACTTGAGTATGTGAAATTATTTCAGCTTGATATCTCGAAGCGTTTCTGAGAAAAAGGGTCTTGACAGACGGTCAAACGGAAGGACGGATTGTGAGTGAACTAACTACAAATTTACGGTTTTCGGAGTTTTCCCTTTACTTGTGCTACATGACTTTGCTTCTTGCCAACTTTCATGATTCTAGGTCAATGGGAAGTACCCTATAGGTTTTGCTTCCCTTGAAAATGTCTAAATATGCAATATAAACCGCCGTATCTTTTTATTGCGTTGATTTAGAAACTTGATTTTATCACTGCTTTGAGAGATAGCAGACTTGAGTGTGTGATATTAATTTCAGCTTGATATCTCGACGCGTTCATGAGAAAAAGGTTCTTGACAGACACACGGACAGATGGACGCCTGATGTGAACTAACTACAAATTTACGGTTTTCGGAGTTTTTCCTTTACTTGTGCTACATGGCCTTGCTTCTTGCCAAATTCCATGATTCTTGGTCAATGGGATGTACCCTATAGGTTTTGAGTTTTGATTCCCTTGAAAATGTCTAAATATGCAATATAAACCGCCGTATCTTTTTATTGAGTTGATTTAGAAACTTGATTATTTCACTGCTTTGAGAGATAGCAGACCTGAGTGTGTGATATAAATTTCAGCTTGATATCTTGACGCGTTCATGAGAAAAAGGTTCTTGACAGACAGACGAACAGACGGACGCCGGATGTTAACTAACTATAAATTTACGGTTTTCGGAGTTTTTCCTTTACTTGTGCTACATGACCTTGCTTCTTGCCAAATTTTATGATTCTTAGTCAATGGGAAGTACCCTATAGGTTTAGATTCCCTTGAAAATGTCTAAATATGCAATATAAACCGCCGTATCTTTTTATCGCGTTGATTTAGAAACTTGTTTTTTTCATTGCTTTGAGAGATCGCAGACCTGAGTATGTGGTATTAATTTCAGCTTGATATCTCGACGCGTTTCTGAGATAAAGGGTCTTGACAGACGGACGGACGGACGGACAGACGGACAACAAAGTAATCCTATAAGGGTTCCGTTTTTACCTTTTGAGGTACGGAACCCTAAAAAAATTCAACAGAAAAGCGGGAAAATCCTAATCCACGCGGACGAAGTCGCGGGCAAAAGCTAGTATTCTCTAAGATTTATGATTATCGCTTATCGAGAAAGAATATTTAATGACTAATTATAAAAGTTCAGCGCACACGTCGTACAGATATTAACTGTAATCTACATATCATCGAAGTTTAGAAGAGGGAATTTTTTGTTACAGTAAATTATATAACTGAAATTCCAATGTATTCATATGTATTTTTTACTCCAGGTGCAAGAGGAAACAGGTGTTCTAGAAACCCAGGTCCTAGACCTGCTGCACAGCATGGATGACGCCATCGCAAAGACGAAGGAATCAGACCTAAAGGAAATGCTCAAACAATGCAGGAACGATATCAACACCTCTTCTAAAGACTTGTTCCGATGCATTAAAGGGAATGCTAGTAATAAGGTAGGACGTTTTCAATATTATGCGCTTGGTAATAAGGTCGGAAATATGTATGAGGACGGAGACTTAAAAGAAATGCTCAAACAGTGCAGGAACGATATTACCATGTCTTCTAAAGACTTGTTCCGATGGGTTTAAGGGGACGCTGGTGATAAGGTAGGATATTTTCACCCTAATGCTCTTGGTAATATGGTTGAAAATACGTCAGGTAGTGTACGAGGACGGAGACTTAAAGGAAATGTTCAAAACAGTGCAGGAATGACATTACCACATCTTCTAAAGACTTGTTCTGATGCGTTAAAGGGAACGCTGGTAATAAGGTAGGATATTTTCACCCTTATGCTCTTAGTTATAAGGTCGAAAATACGTTTGAATACAAGGACGGAGACTTAAAGGAAATGTTCAAAACAGTGCAGGAATTACATTACCACTTCTTCTAAAGACTTGTTCCGATGCGTTAAAAGGAACGCTGGTAATAAGGTAGGACATTTTTACCCTTATGATCTCAGTTATAAGGTCCAAAAAACGACTTCAAAGGTTCTTCTTTGGTCGAAATTCTCCAGCGTACAGTTAGCAGAAGGCAAAGCGTTTTTGTCTTTAAACACTTGTGTACGCCTGCTTAAAGCTTACACCAGGCGTACAATGACGAATACGCTTAATTCGTCCAGTGACACTTATTTTTTCAAAAGTAATTACTAATTTTTTTAGCGTATATGTAATTATTTCTTCCAAGTTGATGTAATTCTTCTATACGTGTTTGTCACCCAACTACACTTAAATGGGTGTTTTAATGTTTTTTTTTACATATCATTCAGATTTACCAGCGGGTAATTCTGTAACATTAAGTAGCGGTCTGATCAACAATTTGTTTTAAACACTGCGATAGTTTGCTTAAAATGTAGAAATATCATTCATAAGACACTGACCAATGATATTTTAAAACTTTTTAGGAAGCAATAATATCAAAAGTAATGGATCTTATGGATGACGTGAATCACGCGTCTAACTTGATCGAGCATCCGGACTTGGTGCCGTCGGCTGGCGAAGTATCTGCTGATACTCAAAAACATGTCGATGAGGTCGTGAAGAGTTCGCTGTGAGTAGCTTTTTATTAATTTTAGGGGTAAAGGAATTTCAATCTTGTGTTCGTCGTTATAGTGTTGAACATTAGTAAACTATGTTGTATGCCGTTTTCCATTTGTTCTTGCAGAATAGTTAAATTATATTTAGAAAAATAATTTTGTTATTTATTGTCTGAAATAAGACATGATTTTGAATTTGTTTTTCCAAAGTGATATATCGCTAAACTAAACAGTCGTCCCGCTGCGTCCGCGCGCATATTGCCCATGTGACCTACCGTGGCTTGTGTGTGTTGTGCGCGTCTGTTATATGCGAATAGACACTTATGTTGCTAGCTGTCCAAAATGTATTTTTTTATTTTTTTAATATTTATGGGACAAAATAAAACGAGTAAAAATTATTGCAACCATCAGTTCCGTTTTTGAACTGGTTTTTCAATAATTTGCACATATATTCTTTATATAACAATATAATAATATTAGACAAGTGTTTCTAATTTCGCATATATATAAAAAATATTTTATAAAAACTTTATGCACATCTAAAAAATGTACAAGGGCGGACTTAATGCCTTGGGCATTTTCTACCAGTCTGCGTTTTTTTGTTGGGTGGGAAATCATCAATTTACTTCTCCCGCTCTATAGGCGGGAGGGTGTGTCTTTTACTGACTGAAACCCACTCATGTTCCTCCGGTTGCCCTTTATGTTCCGGGGTCACGGTAACTATTATAAACTTTCCGCAACCCCGCCATTAGAGTGATGCTGAATGAATAATGTAGCTGAGTGAATGATAAATAATGTAGTATATCTGTTTGCCAGTGCTCTGCTGTCGAACACAGAGGAGCTGATGAAGCAGGTCCGGTCGGCGCCCGAGCAGCCCGAGAGCATGAAGTGGGTCATGTTCAACAAGAGGAAGGACGTCCTTGATGCCTTCGAAAACCTGCTCAACAATATGAGGTAACGCATATATTCAACTCGCATATGTTGCATAATCGTTTCCCCGAAATGTTCTATCATCTACTACAGACAGCAGCTACATGCTGAGGTAGGTGCCTTTTCTGGCCTCGCACAGGCTCTATATTGTAAGCTTTGTCCGTTTGTTGTTATTGTTTTTAATTGTGTGCCTGCGTGTGTCCAGATAAATGTGTTTTCTTTCTTTCTTATAATCTATACACACAAATAAAATTGAAAAGTCTTTTTTGTATTTTTACACGACACTACCAAAATTTCATTTTTTCAGCCTGTTTATTGCGGGTCTTATTCTCCATAACCGCTCGACCGACTGTGAAGGATTTTTTATACGCGTTAAATGATTTTTACACAGTTTACGCGGGTGAAATCGCGAGAGACAGGTAGTCACAAATGTTATAATGTGCGGAAAACGATCGTGCGACGAGCCAGTATATTTATTATAGTTTACGGTTTAGGCATGAAGGATGACGAATAGATCTAATCTATACTAATATTATAAAGAGGTAAAATTTGTAAGTTTGTAAGTTTGTATGTAGGGGGTAATCTCTGGAACTACTGGTCCGATTAGAAAAATTGTTTCAGTGTTAGATAGCCCATTTTCCGAGGAATGCTATAGGCTATATACCATCACGATACGACCCACGGGAGCGGAGCAGTAACGAAAAATGCGGGTGAAACCGCAGGGGAGAGCTAGTGTAATATAATTTGAATCTCTCGTCGTCAATGGTATTTATTCATTTTCTTATATCTTGTATTTGTAGAACCAGTGGTCAGCGCGTCAAACTTATTGAAGGCTCTACGGAGGATTCTGAGGTAGGTATATTCATTTTGTTCCATTCAATATTTATGAAAATAAAAATGTGATAGTCGTAAAAACGCTTTTTGGCGTTAATGTTATGGTAATTTAATTGTACAATAATTATTATTTGTGTCGGTGCTAATTAATATCGTTTTATTTATTTTAACAGGAAGAGAAAAAGAGCTATGTGCAGAAACAGTAAGTATTCATCTATCAAAATCATATAAAATACAAGTATATATTTAAATCATCAAATATAATAATTATGTCTGTCCGTTAGGTTCGACGCGGCATCTAAATGGCTTCTGAAGCCTGCGGCCAAGGCAGAAGTGAAGACTAGCGGCCAACAAGCAGTTCGCAACCTTATTGTAGTTGCAAATAAGGTAGGAATTATATCGTGATCTTTATGGCCACTGTTCCATACATTTAAAACATGTACACAAAAAGAAAAATAAACAAAACTATTAAAAAAAAAGAGTAAAAAAGTCCTTATTTTACACTACATAATACATATATTTCTTCTGAGATAACATTCATGCGCATTAGACTGTGTTAGCGTGTATGAGCATAGTTAGTCAGATTGACAAGCATTCATTGAATAAATAAATTATTATTATTAATTTTGAGCTTTAACTCTGCGCTAGTATGATTAATATTTGACCCTGACTGTAATCTGTTCTCTTAGATCACAGAAGACCTAAAGGGTACGGACCAGGACGACATGAGGACGCTGGTGATGGAGACAGAACAACTGCTCACTGAGTGCACCAAGAAGTACGACCACGAACAGTACAGGTATGTCGTCGTGACTTAGTCATCAGCTTTGTGAGAAAATATAAAGAGTGGGAAGAAGAAAATAAGGAAATGATAATGTACTTGGTGGTGTGGTGACGTGTGAATCGTGAGAATTATACCAAAATTTATTCACATAGTGAAATTACTCATGATAAACAACATTATAAAAAAATCTTGCGTCCTTTTTAATATGAATGGGAAGTCATTATATGACTTCTCCCGCCCTGGGCGGGGCGCGAGGGAGTTTCAGATTTTTACTGACTAAATCCCACCGTTGTTCCTTCGTTTGCCCTTTATGTTCAGGGGCCCCGCGGAACCGCCGGAATCCTTGCAAGTTTTCTTGCGTCTTGTGACAGGGCGGTGCGGAGTTTTAATACCAAACCGAGGTCAAAATCTAATAGCTAGATAACGCAGAGTCGAGCATGAAAAACATTTGTATAATCAAAAAAACCGGCCAATTGCGTGTCGCGTCACGCTCAGTGTAGGGTTCCGAAGTTTCTCGTCCGTCAAAAAAAGTGTTCCCACTTATGAATTTAAAAAAGGCTATTTGTTACGTTGACATACTAAGTACGGACTATAATAAATACGGAACCCTAAAAACGTTCCCATAAAGCACGGTGATAACTAAAATAAAATATGTAAACGAAGTTAAAAAAAATGCATGCATTTACGATTATACTACAAATTTAGTCCAGAAATTATTTTGTAGGTACAACCTTTTTGTCCTTTTCGTTTAAAAACTGTTCTTTCCATCAAGTTCAAAATAATTTTCCTAGAAAGTCCTTATAAAGTTCAACTTTTCAGTTTTTTTTCATATTTAGAAAATATGAAAAAAATCTAAAACGTTGAACTTATGGTTAAATCGCATTGACGATATCAGACATATATTTTACTACAAGCCCAGGTTTCCTCACGATGTTTACCTTCACCGATGCCTGTGATGTCTAAGATTAAGTTTTGAACTGATTCCCTGCACCTGTAGTGTGCTGATGGAGCGCGTCCGCGAGCTGAAGAAGGGCATCGAGCGCGGCGTCGTGACCAGGGTGGTGCTCGACTTCATGGACGCCGAGGCGCCGCTGCACGACCTCGACATCGTCGCCGACCTAGAGAAAGGTAAGCTCTTCAAATTTTACGCCTTAGAACTTTGATTTTGAAGGTGGAACCGATTCGTAGAGGACCATTACAGCCCGCAAGGATTTGCAAGGTTTATTACATTACTTTGTTTCTATAGACCAAGCAAAATGTAATTAACCTACCAAAGTAAGGCTAAAGTGCCTTGTTTATTTCCTTAGTGTGAAGAAGAAAAAAGTTTGACTTTAACTTAGAATGACAATCCAAAAGATGTAGTAGAGGGTAGATGATATTGGATCTCTTTATCTTGTTATCTTAAATCGATGGCTATCTTTGTTAAAGCATGTTTGTAGCAATTTTAATGACCTTTGCATATAGGGGCGGTGTGGCGTAAACGCCACTATCTTTGGAGACCTCTGCTTTAAAAAAACCGGTCAAGGGCGAGTCAGACTCACGCAACGAGGGTTCCGTAAATTGTTTTTTTTTTGTGTGAAATAACTACAAATTACGGTTTTCGGAGTTTTTACTTTACTTGTGCTACATTACATTGCTTCTTGCCAAATTTCATGATTCCAGGTCAATGGAAAGTACCCTATAGGTTTTGATCCCTTGCAAATGTCCAAATATGCAATATAAACAGCCGTATCTTTAAATTGCGTTGATTTAGAAATTTGATTTTTTCACTGCTTTGTGAGATAGCAGATCTGAGTATGTGGTATTAATTTTAGCTTGATATCTCGACGTGTTTCTGAGATAAAGGGTCTTGACAGACGGACGGACGGATGCACAACAAAGTGATCCTATAAGGGTTCCGTTTTTACCTTTAGAGGTACGGAACCCTAAAAAGGCACAGAATGAAAAGTATTTTCCTGAAAATATAATTCAGAATTTCAAAACCAACCATCTAATATCATAACTGTACTGTTGACTTCCCTATTTAATTGATTCTAAGCTATGTTTTCCTCTGTCAGACGAATCTAAACGCAAGTTCCTCTTGGAGAAGAAGATAGCAGAGCTGCTCGCTCACCTCGGCCGCGTCACGAAGACAGCGCGCCTTATCGCCGACACTGATAAGGACGGCGCCGCTGTTGTCAGCACACAGCTCAACAGCTGCAGCGAACAGGTATGCTCACTGACCTGGTAGTAACTATGTAAAAAGTACAGCAGTATCAGAATTAGAATCAGATTTTTTATTCGTGAAACATAGGCAATAAAGGATTTGTCACACTGGATGCGTTCTGCGGCCTGCGGTCAGGTCTGTTGGTCGGGGTCAGCAATTCCCAACATGCGTTCTTTGGTTGTGCTCGCACGGTCAGATCGCATTCTATACAAAATATATTGATACCGACAATGTTGTTCATACATGATGCGGGCTGCATTCACTTTGACCTGACCGCAGGCCGCAGAACGCATCCAGTGTGACAAATCCTTAATAGTTTAAGTGTCAAGTGAAAATCATTTTTAAACATTATACCATTTACAAGTACTTTAGAATTGTCTTGGTAGTTAGAAAAATGAAACAAATCTTTCCAATCAGTAGATTTCTAGGAAGAAGAACGAGCAAGAAACTCCATGATTATTTTTAAATTAGATGTTTATAAAAATTTTGTTACATCATTTAACGGATTTTGACATAATTATGAGGTGTCATTGAGTTCGTCTCAGTTCTGAAAGTGACATAGAATATATTAATAAAAAAAAATAGAAATAAAAATATGATTTAATACCTTTTACTTTTTCGTTGAAAAAATACTGGTAGAAATAATCTTTCATCTTGTATTTTTGCTGTTTGTTACATGTGTATTGTTTTTTCTTGTGGAATCCATCCTAATATTATAAATGGGAAAGTGTGTCCGTCTGTCTGTATGTTTGTCTTTCTTTCACGGCAAAACGGAGCGACGAATTGACGTGATTTTTTAAGTGGAGATAATTGAAGGGATGAAGAGTAACATAGGCTACTTTTGTCTCTTTCTAGCGCGAGTGAAGCCGCGGGCAGAAGCTAGTCAATACTAATATTATAAATGGGAAAGTGTGTCTCTCTGTCTGTATGTTTGTCTTTCTTTCAAGGCAAAACGGAGCGACGAATTGACGTGATTTTTTAAGTGGAAATAATTGAAGGGATGGAGAGTAACATAGGCTACTTTTTGTCTCTTTCTAGCGCGAGCGAAGCCGCGGGCAGAAGCTAGTAAAGAATAAAGAATCTTTATTTCTGAGATTTTTCATGAATTGTTTCAGGCGGAGTTGTTGGCTCCAATGTTAGTAAAGGCTGCTCAGCAAAGAGTTGCGTCACCAGATGATAAGGTAACAAAACAGATCTTAACTAATATATTTTTCACAAAAAAGCTGCATTAAATCCACTGTGTTTAGAATTTTTCAATGAACAACTTTTTATAGAAGATATCAGGCAATCAGAATTACTTAGCCAGGGCTCATCTTTTAGAAAGAAAAATCTTATTTATTTATCTTAAAAGATCCCACCAAATCCTTTTTGTACTTACTTATTTTTTTTAACATGAAATAATAATAAATAAATATAGACTATTAATCCTATTCATTGTGTATTACACCAAACTTATAGCCGATTTTATTGATTAGGCTGTAATAGAGAACTACAAGAGCCTGTTGGCGAGGTACGCGGAGTCGCTGTCCAAGATTCGAGACCTGTGCGACCAGTCTGTGGATCCCATGGACTTCGTACAGACTGCAAGTATGGGACGCCTTGTGATGTATCATAGAAATAGTTAATCATCACCATCGTCACCATTATCACCATCACATCATCATCGTCATCATCATTATCACAACATCATTATCACATAAATGTCGTCATTATGACATAATCGTCGCCATTATCATCACATCGTCAACGTCATCATCATCATCAATATCGTGGTGATCACATCATGATATATTATCATCGTCATCATCATCATCATCATCATCATCGCATTATCATCCTATTGTTATAAGTAAGTTGAAAATTAAGGCTAAGTTCATATGGCCGCGCGGTACCGCGCGGTGCCGCAACCGCGTGGTAATGTAGACGGTAATTATCGTTTATATCTGTTTTTTTCTGTTCCGTGGTTTATATGGATCTTGTACCACGCGGTTCGTGGTTCCGCGCGGTACCGCGCGGCCATATGAACTTAGCCTTACTGTATCAACTTTTGGAATGTCTTCCGGATTTTTTTATTTTATTTTTTTATATCAACTTTTGAAATGTTTTCCGGATCATACATATTTTAGCTCGTGATTTTATTACATCTCCCTAACAAAACGTATTTGCAGGTGAGACGATGGAGCGCATGCGCGAGGAGTCGCAGAAACACAACGACCCCATGCAGTGCGCACACACCTCTGCCGCCATCACCAAGTGAGAACATTTCTTTTTGTTAGCCTATTCTATCCCTCTCCTGGGCAAAAGCCTTCCTCCGCTACTTCGCGATCCCTCGTTTCCTCCTTTCTATTCTGCACAAATCCGTCTTCATCCATAGCTTCTTATATCCTCCAGCGATGTTACACGCGACTTTGGTTACTGCTCTGAAGTGGCGGGACCTTCATACTAGCCGAAAAACCTGGCCCACACTGTAAATTAGGCCGATTGTCCACCGTCCACCGGCGCCGAAGTGGCGATAAATACATCTACTATGCATTTATTTTTACCGCGTGTCTACCGCACATCACGCTACCTCATACAGTCCTCGTCTCGCCGCCATCTCATTCTCGTGGTGGTGGTAGCGGCGGGCCTAACTCTATAGATTTTGTATTTGTTATACTAAATTGATTTCAAAGCCACTTAAAAACACCATTTATAAATATATGCAAAAAAAGTTTTTGCTTATATTAGGAAATAAAAGTAGTGTCTTGGTATTAATGGATAATGCCCAATTGTAGTACGGGCACTAATAGAGTTCATAACCATTATTAGGGTCGAATGTAGACCGCTTCTTGTCACTCACCGATTTAATGTAACTGTTTTACAAGATAAACTGTTGTCTTTTTTATTTATTTTAAATATTTAATAGCTGGCTTACAAAGTACAACCAAGACAAACCAGGATAAAAAATTATAGCTATTGCTCGCGATATATCAGCTTAAAATTTTAAAGCAAGCACTCGGGGACAATAAAAATACTAATAATGGGAAAGCATAAATGGGAATGTTTTTTTTTAATGGATTATTATTTCCGGAATCTAAGGAGATAGAGAAAATGACAAAAGAGAAACAAACTACTTCTTTATTTCATTAGTTCATATATAAATTTAAAAACAGTTTTTTATAATTCTGCATTAACAAACATGAAAGAATTCGATCATAGAACGTACAATATAATTACCTATCTTCCAAATAGGACGGACTAAAATTCATCTCACGCTCGCAACATTGCTAAACAAGTAGACATTAAGGTCATGAGGAAGTCTCATTGAAGCTAACTACAATTCTCGTTTCTGCGTTTACATTAATGTTCTGTCGTATATCCTTTGAATACAGCTGACAAGAAAATGGTGCCGATTCTCTTGTGCACAAACTAACATAAATTTAGGTAAGTTAAGTTAATCTTTCTCTTTCCATTTCTTAAAGAAAAGGTCAGAAGATTCATTTTAGTTTAATCCTGTGAAATTAGACAACGCCTGATGAAAATTGACGTATATATAGACGCCATGTTTTTAAATTGCATTTAAATTATCTATGGAGTGTCTAAATTTGACAGGACTTAACTAATATTTGATCTTCTGTCTTTTTCCTAAATAAACGAAAAGAGAAAGATGCACTTAACTTAAATTTACGTTAGTTTGTGCACAAGAGAATCGGCACCATTATCAGTCGTATAATTAGAGCTCAATTTTTCCTTCATTTTTAGGACTTGTTGTTGTCGGTGAACCGTTTTGCGTCTCATCATTCCAATATATTGTAAATATCATTTTCCAGGCTAGCAAACCGCGTGATCCACGTGGGCATGTCATCCAGCACAGCTCGCAGTGACCCTGAGCTGCAGAAGGCGCTGACAGAAGCTCAGCAGCAGCTCTCCGCAGCCACTCCAGCTGCCGACACGCGCGCCAGCAGGATGCCGGACTGGAAGGACACCACTGCCAAGGTAACACTGACAGAAGTTCAGCAGCAGTTCTGCCGTCTGTCCGTCCTGGTCACTTAACTAGGTTTCAATTGAATATTCTAGTACTCAAAATACGCGACACACAATTTACAAATATTAAAAACGCATGTTTTTGAGCAAACACTTAACTCATAATCTGCTTAACTTTTTCCCATGTATGTTAGGGTCGGCTTTCAACCTAACTGGTTTTGGCTGAATAACTGTGTTTTACTAGAAGCGATACTGCCTTTCATACTTAAACAACCCAGTTACTGGGAGACATGATATCCTTGGACTGGTAATGGTAACTAATACATATTATTCTCCTCGTCAACAGATCCTGCAAGCAACCGGCGAAGTAGAATCACTTCTGTGTGGAGAGACCATTTTCAAGACCCAACCGACATCTAACCAACCTATCTATGTAAGTATGCATCTTTAATCTTTCGAACAATGCCGAATGAAAGTTAAATGTCGAAAGACGAAAGTCAATGTCAAAAATGTCAAATGTCGAATGTCAATGTCGAATGTCAATGTCGAAAGTTGAAAGCCGTAAGACGAAAGTCAATGTCAAAAATGTCGAAAGCCAAATGCTGAATGTCGAATGTCTAAAATCGAAGGTCGAAAGTAGACAGTTGAAAGTCGAACGTCGAAAAAAGAAAGTCGAAAGTTAAAAGACAAATGTCAATGTCAAAAATGTCGAATGTTAATGTCAATTTCGAAGGTCAATATCGAATGTCAATGTCGAATGTCAATGTCAAAATATCGAATGTTTAATGACGAAAGTCAAATGGCGAATGTCAAAAGTCGAAATTTGAAAGTCGAATGTCAATGACAATGTCAATAAAATGTCGAATGGCGAATGTCAATGTCAAAAATGTCAAATGTTGATGGCAAAGGTCGAATGTCAATGTAAAAAATGACGAATGTCAATGTTGTCAATGTGAAAAAGTCGAATCTCAATGTCAATGTCGAATGTCAATGTCGAATGTCAATGTCGAATGTCAATGTCGAAAGTCAATGTCGAATGTCAATGTCGAATGTCAATGTCGAAATGTCAATGTCGAATGTCAATGTCGAATGTCAATGTCGATTGTCAATGTCGATTGTCAATGTCGAATGTCAATGTCGAATGTCAATGTCGAATGTCAATGTCGAATGTCAATAACGAATGTCAATGTCGAATGTCAATGTCGAATGTCAATGTCGAATGTCAATGTCGAATGTCAATGTCGAATGTCAATGTCGAATGTCAATGTCGAATGTTAATGCCGAAAGTCAATGTCGAATGTTAATGCCGAAAGTCGAAAGACGAAAGTCGAATGTCCAACGACAATGTCGATAAAATGTCGAATGTCAAAGGACGAAAGTCGAATGTCTATGTCGGATGTCAATGTTAAACGTCAATGTCAAAAATGTCAAATGTTAATGGCGAAAGTCGAATGTCAATGTAAAAAATGACGAATGTCAATGTTGTCAATGTGAAAAAGTCGAATCTCAATGACAATGTCGATAAAATGTCGAATGTTAATGTCAATGAAATGTCGAATGTCAAAGGACAATGCCGAATGTCAATGTCGAAAGTCTTAAAGATGAATGTCAATAAAATGTCGAATATCAATGACAATGTCAATAAAAGGTCGAATGTCAATGTCAATGTCGAATGTTGAATGTCGAAAGTCGAATAAGAAAAGTCTAATGTCAATGACAGTGTCTATAAAACGTCGAATGTCAATGCGGATGCCAAATGTTAATGTCAATGAAATGTCGAATGTTGAAGGACAATGCGGATGTCGAATGTTAATGCCGAAAGTCGAAAGACGAAAGCCGAATGACGAAAGACGAAAGAATGTAATGTCAATGTAATGTCAATGTAATGTCAATGTAATGTCAATGTAATGTCAATGTAATGTCAATGTAATGTCAATGTAATGTCAATGTAATGTCAATGTAATGTCAAGTAATGTCAATGTAATGTCAATGTAATGTCAATGTAATGTCAATGTAATGTCAATGTAATGTCAATGTAATGTCAATGTAATGTCAATGTAATGTCAATGTAATGTCAATGTAATGTCAATGTAATGTCAATGTAATGTCAATGTAATGTCAATGTAATGTTGAATGACGAATGTCTTTGATTAAACGATAATGACGACAACAATTACGAGGATGATGGATGATGATTATGACGGTGATATTAATGACCATGACGATCACCATAATTTTCCAGAACGAGGCGCTGAACCTGCACGTGGCGATTCGCGACTGGTCGTCGCGCGACAACGAGATCGTGGCCGTCGCCAAGCGCATGGCCGTGCTTATGGCCAAGCTGTCCAACTTTATGAATAACGGTAACTAACTAAATTATTAGCTCACTTATTTACTTGAATACTTTTTTCTAATACAAATGTTTTATATTGCTTTTATTATTAATAATTATTATTTATTATGTCATTATTAATTATTTAATATTTGTTTAATTAGTTATTTATTTAATTGTATTTATTCATTAATAATTTATTTAAATAATCTTATATATAAAAATGAAACCCGTTTTCCGTTGTCACGACTTGGCATGAAAAGGGCTTGACCGATTTGGCTGCTTTTTTTTTTAAATGTTCGTTGTAGTTCAAGGATGGTTTATGCGGCAAAAAAAAACGAATAATTGTCGGGAAAGCCCTAAAAACAGCCCTTTTCTTTTTCCCATTCAAACGTTTTCTAACTAAAACGTAGAGTCAATTTGAGCTTTAACACCATACCATAAAGTTCAAGTGTTAGTCGAGAGGTTTCGGGAAGCCAAAACAATTGAGTGACGTTAGTATCGTATCGTCGTCAAACACGAATTATCTGACGTAAAATGTCACTTGAAATGTAAAGGAACGTCTCTTTGATGTGGTAGTAGGTGGGTAGTAGGTGGGTAGTAGGTGGGTAGTAGGTGGGTAGTAGGTGGGTAGTAGGTGGGTAGTAGGTGGGTAGTAGGTGGGTAGTAGGTGGGTAGTAGGTGGGTAGTAGGTGGGTAGTAGGTGGGTAGTAGGTGGGTAGTAGGTGGGTAGTAGGTGGGTAGAAGGTAGGTAGTATGTCAATTCGAATTCAATATTCATAGTTGACAGGACAACGTCTGTCGGGTCAGCTAGTAATAAAATATTTATTGCTGAATGTTATATTTTTACTGAATTGAGAATTCCACTTCAAAAATACAACTTTTCTAGTTAATTTGGTGGTAAATTACATAGAGACAAATTTTATAACAAGGAAATAAAATTTTAAACAATCATTCAAAAACTTACATCTTAAGAGTGCTTTAAAATATTTTTCACCCATTTCAGACATTTTTTCAGTATAATCTGAATCCGTTTCTTTAATTGCAGACAAACAGCACGAAGTCCTGGCGACTTCGAAGTCGATAGTGCAGGAGTCGCACGAAGTCGCGCGGCTCGCTAAGAAACTCGCGCACGAGTGCACCGACCACAGGATCAAGACTGTAAGTGTTACTAGCATCTTCTCTTAAAAGGGACATATAATAATAAATATGTTTATTTATTGTTTTAAAAAAGTTATAACTATAAACAGTTCACTGAGCTCCCAGGTATATAAATACTCAGGCATTATAAATAAATATACTGAGACAACTCAACAACTTTTTAATTTAAAAAAGTCTTATTTTGCTAATTCTGTAATCCTGATATTTACTCTGTGTATTAAGAGGTCTGGCTCTTGTGATACAGGAAATCCCAAAATTCAATACTATAATCATTATTTATGTCTTGAAGTATAAATAAATAATGTTTAAAAAAATGTATGTATGTAGTATAAATGTGTGCATGTTATGTATTGTTGTCAAAAGTAGTTCAAATGCCGTGCGATAAATGTCGTAATTGATTGTTTAATGACTGCCTGTTTCTGTAGAACCTGCTTCAAACTTGCGAGAGGATACCCACCATCAGCGGGCAGCTCAAGATGTTGACTACTGTCAAAGGATTCTCGCTCGGACGCCACGGTAATACAGTTCATTTTACCAAACAATTTTGTTCTTAGGTGTGGCTGAGAAGCTAAGTCAAAATCAAATGGTTTATTTCTATTATCTACACATTTTTTTTATGGATGGGAAATCATCAAATAACTTCTCCCGCCCTGGGCGGGGCGGGAGGGAATGTCAGACTTTTAGTGACTAAAATTCTCCCATGTTCCTTCGATTGCCCTTTATGTTCTGGGGCCGCGGAAACTATTAGAACTATTCCGCAACCCCGGACTATCTACACTAAGAAGCACATTTATAACGGAACATAAAAATTTTAAAATAGTAAATAATTTAATAATTTAACAATTTAATAATTCAATAGTAGAGTCAAACCATTCTTAACACGAATGATTTGACGACATTGTTGGTTGCAGTAATTTGGCGGCTGATGAAAAAATGATTTTTTATCATCGCCGTTCCAAATACCTTTTAACTTAGAATCATCCTTATATATTGTATGATTTATCTGATAATGTGAATCTCATTTAACATTTTATTAATTTACTTCTAGGAACTCAAGAAGACAAGGAAGCATTGGATATGCTTGTGGGCAACGCACAGAGCTTGATGTTAAGTGTAAGTATTTGAACAAGCTTTTTAAAAACGTCCCCTGAAATAACTGTATATTCATGGTTACAATAAAGGTCACAGCTCATTACAGCCACTCGGCAGCCACTCCGCACCGACTCGCCTCCTGCGGCTAGTATTCTTTATATGGACTTGTATGGGCATGCGCTCACTATATCAACTCCGTACCGTCACCGGATCGCCTCGGTTATAAGGCGAGTCGGTGCGGAGTGGCTGCCGGGTGGCTGTAATGAGCTATGACCTTTAGGCCTGTTCTCGCCATTAAGAATTTTTAAAATGTTGTCGATATTCAATGTAAAAAATACATTAGTGATAATTTTATTTAAGAACATACTAAAATTGAATGTTTTATTGCAGATCCAAGACGTGGTAAAGGGTGCGGCGAGTGCGTCCGTCAAGATCATGTCTCAACGCGGCCCGCGCATGAAGTGGGTCCGCAAGACTGTCTACTAACCAAAGATAAGATAGCTCTGCTCAGCCTAGCTCTGCTTAGCTAAGCTTAGCTCAGCTCAGTTAAGCAGATAAGTTAGCTAAGCTAGAACTGATAAACTTGGCTCAGCTTAGCTTAGGTCAGCTAAGCTCAGCTTAGCTCAGCTCAGCTTAGCTCAGCACAGCTCTGCTCAGATTAGCAATACATACGTACATTCCGGCCTTGACGGCGATATTTTGAGCCTCGTTTTTACCCTCTTCCAATGGGGTTCCTTTAAAAGGTACTCTTAAAAAAAAATCCGGAATATAGAGGGTCTTAATATCCAATAGTCAGGCAGTACTTTATAAAAGAGTTTATTATAAGAGATATTAATTATATTAGAAGTACATTCCGAGTTGTTGCCAAAGTTGTATTTAAATGTATTGTCTTGTGTTTTCGTTTGTAAGTGAAATGTATTTTGTATTTTTGTAATAAAGAGCTGATTTTACGTTTGATTTTTTATTGTTTTTTCCCCCTTCTGTTTAAGTACCTACGATAAAGTTACGATTACAGTTTTACTCTTTCAATGAGAAATATTAAGCAAAATTTTCGTATATTAAAGAAAAAAGATAAACGTTTTTTTTATCTTTTAACGGTTAGGGTTAAAAAATGTTTTTTTCTACGGTTTGATATTTACATCATTAATATTAATTTAAATAAAAGAAAACAAATATTAAAAGCCTTTTAATTTGCTCGTAACGATAAACTACAACTTATATTCATTTTATATGAAACAAAATATAAATTACAATATTTTTTATGTAACAATGTCAAATAATTTTGTCGTGTATTTTTTTGCGCAAGTTCTTGCTCTCATATCGTTTTATCACATGGCCAGTCAGTGTGGGGTTAGTCATTATAGGTGTTTTTAGGGTTTAGGGAAAAATAAAAACAGATTTTAAATAACATATTTTATTAAATCTAATATAGAGTCGATCATGATCACTCAATACCTCATGGTACGTGGCAATTCATAAATACAACAGATTCTGCTGATGACAATTTAAATGAATAATTAATTATTTCTACCCCGGAAACACAAAACACTAAAAAATCTACTATCCATCGTTGGCCTAAAACTACATGACATTAAATTATTTGATGCCGAAGCGGCAATGGACACTACGGTGTTCTATATTTCCGTGAAAGATTATTTTTGATGAAAACGTGCGAGCGAGATGCAGCTATACCGGTATAGGTGCATCCCGCTCCCACTGGTCTACATAACGCTAGAGTATTTGGTACTTGGCTTTCGATCACAGTTTCGGGCGCAGCGCTTACTTCCGTCTGCGAGCCTGTGAAAAGAAAACAAAATTTTAGAAAGGATGGCTAAGGGAAAAGTAATGGAAGACAAGTTTTTTTAAGTGAACTCTCACATAAACCTTAATAGCCGGATCAACACCAGACGATCCACCGCGCTCCGGTCGCGCGATCTAGCGGCGTGATACAAAGGGCGCAATTGAATACGCCGCTATTTATTTTTTAGGGACCTTAAGCCAATTTTAGAATCCTCTAAAATCATAAATCAAGATCAGTCCTCACCACTTCCTTCCTATCCTTGGTGACGCACACAGAGCGGACCCTGAAGGGGTCAACGTAGGCGCAGGTACAGTCCTGCACCAGGGACTCGTGCAGCAGCTTCTGGTTGATGGCTGCGGCAGCCGTCTGCAGGAACTGCTTCTGCTGCCCAGCGTTCAGCGCGTGGAAGTTCGTCGCGGAGAACACGATGCCGTCAGTCTAAAAAAAGGTTAGTTGTTAGATTTGTATCCAATTTAAAAAGAGACCGTGTCATTTACGCTCCCATTTCGAAATTAATTTTCTTTGCATCGTTTAATAAATAAATAAAAATAATAATATCATAATTCTGATAGATAGTGTTAAAAAATTGCAGCCTGAATTTCTCTGTTAATTGATTTTAGAACATCTAATTAGAGCGGGTAAAATATTTTTTTTTTACACAGGCTTATGTATTAGAGATATTTTTTGCAGCAATTTAGTCTCAAAACTCAAGAAACAAAGTTATGAGGAACAGGGAAAATCGTTTTCGAATCTTGTATTTGCTAATGTCGCGTCAGACTCTAATAGCGTGATGTAGCATTCATCACTTGAATAATCCACAAGTGTTGCGTTAGATGTCGCTTCAGGACTATTTATAAATGGCGGCTAGTTAACTCACCGATTCGACGAAGTCTCGGCAGGCGTCAGGTGTCGCTGTAAATGAGCTCCTGAGGTTCTCAGCCTCCTTTCCGACCCTCTTGTCTCCCAACAAGATCACAGCCTTTTCGGTGTAGCCTGCAATAAGTTATTAATGTTAATTTGATGTCAGAAGAACAATCTCACCAATGCACAAGCGCTCATTGACTTTAAATATTACCATGACTTGAGATTTCTTGGTTTATAAAGTGTATATTTCCCCTTTATGAGAGATATTTGTAGGAGAGAAAGTACTCTAAAAATTGTTAAGTACTCTTAACAATTTTATTACTGAATTTATTTTTACTAAAGTCAAAATTTTACAAGGATTTTACCTTAATATGCCTTGATAATTTAGGAAAAGAATGGAAGAATATATAGTTAATTAACAAAAATAATATAATAAGCAAATCACATTTGCAAGATTTGTACACTACATACAAAAAAACATTTAAAGTTAAATAATAGCTTGTAAATATTAGGCTATTAATACTGACCAACAATCTGCGCGGCGTTCTTTCCGTTTCCGACTGTGAGGGATCCGGGAGGAGTGACGGTCACCAGGGAGTGAGTGTAGGCCAAGTTGTCGAACGCAACGCTGTACGCTATGGAGCGGGCTACCTCCAGCTGCAATTAAATTAAATTATTTATTTAGCAATTAATAAGGATTTACGCACCTGAATAAAGGAATAGGGTTGTTTTAATAATTTATCTATTGGAGTATTTGACTAGTAGTAGCCAAATTCGCTAAATAAATCCACAAAATTATTAATTATTAAAATTAATTATTTTCGTATTTCTATCTCTACAGATAGAAATATGGAGCTTATCCCAAATATCGATATCCAATTCTCTTGCAACTCGATCCATCGATCCAGCTGTTTTTAATTTGAGCTGTTAGATCGTTTGACACTTCCTGACTAGCCATAATAAAATTACACCACTACATTTTTTATTTGTAAGAAGTCCTAGAATAAAGCAGATTGAAATAACTTTTAACGATCAAGCGGCAGCCAGCTGTCGAGCTGCTATTGTCTTTTTATTCTGTCTGGAATCACGTGTGTTCGAAGGTTTAAACAGGTTAAAAGCCAGACAAGCCAAGAACTTACCAAGAAGAATTGGTTGATGCATTCCTCTCCGACTACGTTGATGGTGTGCTTGATGGCTCCAGCGCGCAGCGGCAGGTCTAGCAGAGAGTGGTAGCCGGCTACTACGTTGGTAAGACCTGGGAACACCAACAACGTTATTGTCATATGTGTATTTACAGCCAATAAAGTATGCAGGAATAATTTAAGTTGACTGAAAAACCAATGCATCGTTTTAACGTAGATTTAAATTGAAGAAAAGAAATATGTTGTTCTTTTGATTATCCTTTTAATTTGTGATTTTAACAATTATCCTTTTAGATATATTGTAGAATCAGGCGTTACTAATTGATTTTAAATGAAATATAATTTGGTTGTTATTAAATAATATTATTTGTGGCTTTAGTTAACTTACCGAATTCAATCCTAAGGCTATCGATGATAGCAAGCACCTCATTGATGTATTTATTGTAAGGGCCGTCCGGTTTGGACAGGTCTGCGAGGCGCTGGTAGCGGCTCTTGTCATCGAACACTGGTTTCGCGTTCTTCAGCCTCACTGTGAAAAGATAAAGAGGGTTATTAAAAAAATTATGAATATAATAAATGATAAAAGTAATAGATAAAGACTAAATATAAAAATAATAATAAAATAAATATATAAATAAATTTTAAAAAATGTACCTAATTAATTTTTTATTTCAATAATATCTTCCAAACGAGGCAGTCTCAGTATATGGTAACCAGGCTAATGATATATAAACTTATATAATTTAAAAGTACATAATTACAAATAAAAAAAAAATACAGAGACACTTAAAAAAATACAAACAAATACTCTGCTCTTCAAACAAGGAACCTCTTACTGGGTGGGGATCGAACCCACGACCTCCGGCTTAGCAGACAGTTACTAACCACTAGATCAACAGGCAAGTAAAAAAATGCTAAAAGCCACTACTTACAGTCAGAGTCGTACAAGATGGGGTACGGGAACTTGGGGGTGATGCCGACGAGGTAGACCTTCACGTCAGTGATACGCTTGCTCTTCAGCCCGTCCAGGACCTGCCCTACCAGGGGAACCACGATGCTCTTGAAGTTCTTCTCGTTGTCCTGAAAAAACAAGTTTTTTGTTTCACTTCTGTGATGGACTAAATAGTTCAGGTTGGTGCTTTATAGTGATAATAGGAGACCTTGAAAACTCAAAAGTTTCAGTATTTTGGAAGGTAGCATTAAACTGAATACAAAAAAATATTCATACTCATATTATGTAATGCGAAAGTAACGCTAAGTCTTCACGCCTAAACTGCTTAACCGATTTAAATCAAATTTGATACACAGATAGATAGGCCTGAGAAAGAACGTAGGATATTCGACCTCCACGCGGGCTAAGTCACGGATATAATATAGTAACTTTTTTATTTTATTTTATTTAACTTTAAAAGGGGAAACCGTCATCAACAGGCCCTTATCGTCATATTTGTATTATCAGCAGCAATCCTGGCTGTCACCTAACAGGATAAATGGTTTTAGATACTAACACATCAGAAAGAAATATCAGAAGCAAATACTTACCACAGTGGTTTCGAAAGAAACAATAATATCAGCTTGTCTGTTCGGAAGTTTGAGCTCGTAGTTATCTCCGACATTCCTGGGTTTGTCGGCATCTTTGCACTGGACGCAGACCTCTGGGAGGACGGCAGGCAGCAGGTTGGAGAGGGCCAGGGCGGCGTATCCTCTGGCCAGGTCACAGGCTTGGTGGAGGGCGTCCTTCGCGTCTCCGGAGCAGGCGTGGATGCAGGCTTGTCTGAGGAAGGAAAGATGATGTTAATGCTGTTTGACTTAAATCAAATAAATGGAGACGTAGCAATTGTCCCGTTGAAGTAATTATGAGTTTCTTGACTGTGTTTGACGCGGCTATCGCCCTAAAATCATTAGTTTATATAGGTGATGGAAAACATCGTGAGGAAATCTGGACTAATAATTAACCTTTCAACGACAAGCGACAGCCGGCTGTCGCGTTTCTATGCTGTCTTTCTATTGTGTCTTGAATTACGTGTGTTCCCAGCTTTAAAATCGTCAATTCTCTTCGAGGAAACGTGAGATCTTATGAGAAAACGCCTTTGCTTAACGGCAAAATATTATGCTCGATATAAAATCTACTCAATAGAGTGAAAATATATACCTGAATGGAGCAATATCAAGGAACAGGCTGAGAGGTCTAAGCGGCGACTGTCCTCCGAAGACCTGTTCGCAGGCGGGCGGCAGGGTGGCGTGGAGCTGGTGGTGCGAGTGCTCCGGCGTCTGCACCTGCGGGCAGCTCCTCGCGAGGCGGTACGCGTTGCCGAACTCACTCTCTGATGTGCACACCTGGGGGGTAAGTGGTGATTAGTAGGGCTCTATGATCCTGTAGAATGGATTTTTAAAGACTGGTGTTTGAGAGTCAGGCGTATGTATGAAATCGAATGAGGTATTTTCAGAAGGCGATCGCTTTCTTATCCAGGCAGGGCAGGTTTTTAGCAAAGCACCATTAAGTGATTTTGGCATATTTATAATTATCACAAATCAATGATAAATATGGTTTTGGTAAATTGCCATTAAGTAATCAAGGTAAATAACCATTAAGTAATTACGGTAAATTACCAGTCCTCTGGTTTTTACTTTGTTTCTGGTTTGTAAGTAAACTTTTAGTAAGTTGTTCTTAATGACTGCACTGGGAAGTAACTCCGACCATGTCTTGAACGGTTGTGAATTACAGGTGTTGTAAAGACTTACCTTTCCATTAGGTAGACGGAAGTCGTCGTAGGGTTCGTTGTTGCCGTCTCCGAGAAGACCGCGCAGCTTGCCGAGGTAGAAGCCGTTGACTTCGATGAAGCACACCTGCGCGTACGCAACATTATTTATTAATTCACAGAAGACTTATTGTTATATCTATGGTAAACTATTTTATAGCTAACGTAAATATTTTTTACCAGGACGACTGATATTTTAAAATAAGATAAATGATAAAAATAAATTATTTCATTCGTAACACACAAATTCTACTGACGTATCATTGCTAGCTATTACAGTTTCCAAGATTTGATATTGAGGAACAGAGTAGAAAGTTCTTCGTCCTCCATTGAAAAAGGAGGACGCGCGAAGCACTCTTGTCGGGATTTTATTTTGCTAATGTGGCTTTAATTTAATGTTACGCTGTGTAAGCTGTCAGTTGTAATTCATATGTTGGGCGACAGATATCGCCACAGCTACATTTTTTGTATCATTCTAAACTAAATCGAATATTAAATCATGTCTACTTTTGCTATAGCTAATAGATCCATTTGATAAATACCTCAAGTTTAGTAGTACAGATTGCTTTAAGGCCGTATGTTGTTCCGACTCCAATACGTCCGTTGGCATCACGGAAGGCGTAGGCATCCTTCCCGATGACTGGGAATCCGTGGTTGGCTCCGTTCAGGGTCACCTGTGTGGCAATAGGATTAGGTTAGTGTTCATTGCGGTTGAAAGTATTTTTGTTGTAAAAAATTAGTGGGTTGGTAGAAAGTGACACGTCATTTAAACATCTGGTTAAAACAAAGTAGTTTTATTTTAAATTTCATAAAAGCTGCGTTACGTTTGGCAACTTATTTCTTCTGTGAGCGTGGTTAGAGGCTTTTAACAAAATCAAATAAATAAATATCTTTAGATAAACCATTTACACGGTCATCTGATCCCAAACTAGGCAGAGCTATTAAATAAATTTAAACATGTTGTAAATAATTTACACCTAGTCAGAGAACAGACAATGCTTATCACGCGATTTCTCCTAGGTGGGAGTCAACGACAAACTTCAGCTTTGGTCACTTTCGGACCTTGCTCTACCAAGTTCCAAGAGTTAACAGGCCAGTCAAAGCTTACCTGTCCATTATCCTTCAGCTCAATGATGGCGCCGCTCTTGTCTTCCAAGACTAGAGCCTTGGGGGCTCCGTTGACAAGCTGCAGGAGGAGGGTGAAGTTCCTGTCGACATGGTCATGAGCCAGCACGTAGCGGCAGTTGCCGGGGAAGGTCAGGTGGCGCCCGTCGAAGGTGAAGATGTGCTGTCCGTTGACGACCACGGCGTGGACTGAAGGAAGGAGGGTCATAGGTTAGCTTGGAGGTTTTTAAAGCAGAATAAGCTATAAGATACAGAGTGAAAAAGGGGACGTAATAGTTTTATATTTCTAAGTTGATCACAATTATTTTGTTATTATTTATAACTTTTGATTATTGATTGAGAATTATTTATTATTATTTTTTTAAGTTGTAAAATAATGATATTTTGCAAATTCTCAATCTATATTTTTTGGTCCATTGAGTACTGATAATTTACACCAGTTATTAAAAAATATAACTATATCGGTGCTGAGAACTTGTGAGCTAACGAGCCATATTGTTATTATAGTTTCGTTTCCAAATTCATCATCAGATTTTTTCTATAACGGCCAAAAAATATAAAACTATAAAATCTTGAATAATAAAAGCTAATAATAGTAAAAGCTACATGTATAAAGTAAGTATTATTTGACTGCCAAATAAAATACAAGTAAAACTCACGTTTGCCGGGCACCTCTTCCAATGGGTTGAGGCTCTTGGGCCTGTAAGTCTTGATGAGGGCGAGGACATCAGGAATGTCTCCGGTCAGCAGTCTGTTCAGCAAGCTGACAGAAGGTGGGTTTCCAAGTGATGGGGTAGACACAGATCCAGGGGTGAAGGACACCTGAAAAAGTGGAGATATCAGTTTATTGTTCAAATGTCCCGTAGATGGTAGTGACGGCATTCAGTTGGTTGAGCTGAATGGTCCTGTCCCACGCGTTATCTTCGTGAAAGGTTGCTGTCAGTTGAGATTGGTTAATTCTTAATTGCGATGATGGCATGCCTTTTAGACATCCTCGATATCATCGTCTCTTTTCAGCTAATAAACATAAAATCTTGAAGAGTTCTTCTTTGTGAAGATTTAACCACTTTGTCTATTAGAGCAAACCGTAAAAATAATTCGTTAGTTTTTTAAAACCAATTGCGTTTAGAAAAGAAAGAAAGACACGGCTGGGAACCGTTTTTTCATAAACGTAATCTTAGGCTGAAGGAAATAAACGTTACTTAGCACGTACTTTGACTTAGATATACTCCGTCCCCATTCGTGCCACGACAATTTGACTTGTGCGGCGGTAACGGCAATATTAGTAAAGAAAGTCAAAAGTCAAAGGCACTTATTTTATTTAAACCTTTTATAGGCACTTAAGAAGAGTCAGTCAGTTAGTCAAAAAGGTGACACTTGTTGCCTGCCCCTAAACATTATTGATTAGTTAAGGCATTTGCTAAGCGTAAGTGTAGGCTGTCCTCTAGCCTCATCTTTTCAGGATACTCACAGGGTTGAAGCTAGGTCCAACACCGACTCCGAACTGTCCGAGCTGCGTGCGGATGAACTGGATCAGCGAGGTGATGGCCGTGGACAGCTTCTGGTAGATCACGCGGAGCTCCTTGTTGTCGTCCACCTTCTCTTGTTTCAGTTTCTGGAAGAATGAAGAGGATTAGAACTGCTCTTGTAAGGTTTAGAATAGAGTAGAATTATTTGCTTCTTATTTTGAAACTGCTGTACTTAAACCATTGTGACCAGTCCGTACAGATCACAATTAGATGGTCTTCTTTTAAGTTCTAAGGGGAATTTGCACGCGGGGGTGAAGCGGGACGAAATTTTTGGAATTTTGTTGTTATACCTAGTTTATCTTCATTCCTAGATTGTAATTCAGTAAAAACATTAGAGACCTTCATCAATAAACTATACTAATTCAACAATGAAAACCCTTCAAAACTTTGTCCGAAGTCACCCCTGCATCAATCTCCCTGTTTGACCGTACTTCAACAAATTGAGATGTGCCTTACCTTGACGACGTAGTTGTAGAGAGCGTCAGAGAAGTCCCTGATCTCAGGCGTGGGGATGAGGCCACGGATGGCGTTGTACCCGTCTCCGAGGAGAGCCACTGCTTGTTCTGGTACCGCCAGCTCTTGGTACTGGAAGGTAAGAAATTTTTGAACACCGGGCGAAGGAAACTGCAAGAAATATCTTGGGAGAACTCAAACACGGCCATGTGAGGCAGGTTAACTTATTATTATATTTATATACTTTCTAAGTTATACCCAAACCAAACAAGCAATCATACTGATCAGGAAAATATTTGTCCTTGGAATCGAACCATAGGTCTAATTCTTTTTAGTTTAGTTCTTAATAAGATACAATTAACTATTTATTATTACTCGCTCTTAAAACTTCATCCTTATGTTTTCTTCTCAAAAGCGCCCTTTTTTAGCTCTGCTGTGTTTTTTGGCTCTTAGACCGAAAACTCCAAAAAACCACTCGTAACTTACTTTCTCCCTAATGAGTGCGACGATGGGCAGTTCCTTGATGTTGACCAACAGTTCGCTGCCGAGCGTGGCGACGCGAGCGCGGAACTCCTTCAGTTGGGCCACCAGGAGGCGGGTCAGGTCTGACAAACAAACAAACAGTGTTTTATTAGAAAGGAAGGTTCGTTTAAGCCTTCTGTACTACTGAATGTTTTGGAGGACCCTTTAACCTTTCAAAGCTAAATTATATCAGAAAAAAAGGTCTATTTTAATGGTTAACAGTCAATTGAATATCTTTAGAGTCTGTTGGCTAGTCAGAGAGGTGACCCTAGTTGTTTGTTTCAAAACGCAGGAAGATCTGTACGGGGAAGAATAAGCAAGAATCTCCACGGGTATTATTGTGGTAGCACAATTAATCCATACTTATTCTATAAATGGGATAGTGTGTGCGTATGTTCGTCCGTCTTTCACGACTTAACGGGGTGACGAATTGGGTTTTTTTAAGTGGAAGCAATGGAGAGTGACATATGAATATTCAAACGTCACTTAATTTAAAGACGCTGTCAAATCTGTTGCTGTCCTTACTTTATTCCGGTAGAGTGACAAAGACAGCAACAGACATTTGATTGTTTAGCCACTAGGCTGCATATATCTTTTTCTAACGTGAGCGAAGTAGCCATACGCTATTTTACAGCTATTCTCAGCAATTTAACTCACCCTTGAAGATAGCAGTAAGTGTGTTGGTGAGCTCCTCAAGCTCAGGCTTGTGCTTCTCATAGAAGTTGCTGACGATAGCGGAGTAGTGCGCCACCACGTCGATGATGGAGTCCAGGAACTCCTTGAAATACTTCGAGAGCGTCTCGTAGAACTTCTTCACCACAGGCTCGAACTGGAGAAAAAGTTTAAATTAAAATTTTGGTTAGGGATAGTAGTTTTAAGAATGGAAGCTATTTTTTCCTAGTAGATATGTTTGATTAAAGCTTAGACGACAGGAAGTATGTTTAGGTTTTGTGTTAGGTAATCAATAAGATTACTGGAGGTGATTTGCTTCTGGAAGGCAGTGAGCTGGCCGGAGTAACAGTAAAATGGTCCAGCTCAAAGAACTATAGTGCTGAAATCAAACCTCCCAGAAGGAGGTCCATTAAGATGAAAATAAGAAGGAAATACTTTTTAAAGGTCTTTATAGTCACCTAGCCTTTTTCTACTTTCAGTTCATAAGACTGTATTGGTAATTATAACGCTAGTTTCCACATACCTGCTTCTCGTACAACTCCTCAAGTCGTTTGGCAATCTTCACGTAGGTGTCGGTGAGGATGTCCACGATGGGCTTGGTACCGGTCACAACTGAGTCCAGGATCTTGGCCAGGGACTGAACGATCACTTGGCTGCAATGGAATAGTTTGGTTAAGACAAGTGATATTTCTCAATTATAATAAAGTTAAGAATACGAGAGAAAACAAGCACTGTTTTTTTATGCTGATGATTCGAGTTTAATGATAACATTTTCTAAAATTATTGTTGGGCTATCTGTTAGTTTCCCGGTAACCTCCAAAACGTCTGTACCATTTTTTTCGGGACTTTCACAGATATATAACTGATGTTATAAGAAGTTACTAAAATTACTTAAAACTAAAATACTTTTTAAACATGAATATATTATTTGTAATCCACGCGTTCGAAGTTGCAGGCAACAGCTAGCAGTTACTAATAAAAAAAAGCGCTTGTATCCAAGTTGAAAAAAAAATACTTACAAAAGTTCACCGATTTCCTTCAACACCTTATCATCAGCAATCTCGTTGTAGAACTTGGAAAGATCTTCACTATAGGATTGTTCGAGCTGCTTGAAGGTCGGCTCTATGCGTTGCAGGGTTTGCTTGAAGTCATTGTTGGCCTTCTCTCCTAGTTGCTTAATGCGGCCTTCTAGGTTGTCCAGGTCCTTGCGTAACGCGTTCTGGTGAGAAATGCAAATATTTTATTGTGATGGTTTGATTAAGAATGGACTATTAAGATTATCATTTTTTTATGTAGAGACGCATTTGAGAGATTTCTGTTGTTGCAGATTTCCAAGTAGCTATGTCAGGTGGTCTGACTCACTATTTAAAAAAATATTTATCTGGTTGTTAGCCCCCATTCAAACACTATTACATCAATTGAAAGTCCCATGTCCTAGATACTTTTTTCTTAAGATACCGCATGTATCTTTATGCAAGGGAATCAGAATAAGGATTAGTTACTTTGACTACTGCACTCCCAGCTGCCTAACTAAAACAACCGTGTCAAACTCACCAGGAAATAGTTGAAGTTGTCCTTGTTTGCTCCGTAATCGCTCTTCACGAGGTTGTCATCCAGGAACAGAGCTCCATGGACCAAGTTCTTCTTGTCACCTCCCAGGATGATGTCAGCGCTGACGTCAATGCGTTTCTCCGGCTGGATGTGACCAACCACGGACAGTTTGCGGTCAGATTCGTCTGTTGGGAAGATATTGTTAGATGGACAGTCCTTCTAGGCTTTATTTTATTTTGTTTCTTGCAAATTTTTTTAAGGGAAAAAGGATTGATGTTGTTTTGTTTTGCTTTTTGTTTGGTTGAAGCACTTAATGAGAGTTTTCCAGACAAAAATCCAGCCTCGATATGACTAGGACTATATTAAATTGTGAGTATTCGGATATCAATTTAAAGTTCCACAATAAAGAAAGAATCCTTTGAGGATTATAATAATAGAATGCCAATAACAGTCAAAAAGTGACTGTCCAAAAAATTTGGTGATCGCCTGACACCAAATATTTTAAATATAATCACCGCTATAACCTGTGCTGAACTCGAAGTACTGGTAGTCTTTCGCGATGGCTAGCACGCGGACCGGCTTGCCTTCCAGGAGGCAGATCTTCAGTTCTCCCTTCTGCAGATTGTCGTTGACGGTGGCCGAGCCCTCCACGTCGATCACCTTCACGAGAGGTGTGTTGATCTGGAGGAAAAGGAATTAATTAGTCGTCGACCGGTTGAGCTGATAATGTGATTTAAAAAAATTGTTGTGGTCTCGTGGTTCTATTTTTAAGTATTCATTAAAGTCCGAGAAAGTTTTTACAGAAAAAAAAGTCAGGAGATAATTTCCAAGTTCTGAGAAATCTGAAGCTTTTCGAGTGAAATTACATATTTTATATAGATGAGGTAGTTTTAAAAGACTGAGATCAAATAATCATGCTCATCATACAAGTTTTGTCCTAGGTGGGAACCCCACGACCTTCGGCTTAGCAGTCAGGGTCACTAGCCATTAGATAAACAGCCGATTAAATTCAGTACGTAATTCAAATAGTGATGCGGACTTACCAAGACCTTGATGTTCGTCGGGGAACCTTCCAACAGCACCTTAGCTTCGCGATCCTGTCATGTAAAATAGGTTTGTTAATTTTGATACTATGAGAGGTAGGTAGAGGTATGAGGAATAGAGTGTAAAATTCCTCGACCGTCATTGAAAAGGAGGATTCTCCGATCAAGCAACTGAAGTATCTGGTGAGCTACTCCTTTTTGTTGTCAGGATTTTGTACATATAAAAGCTAATGCCGCGTCGAATTCTTATTGCGCGATGTAGGATGTCAGTTTGTAGTTCACATAGGCATAGATCATGATGGCTTTTTTGTTACAAAGATAAAGAATATATATATTTCTTTGTACGATAGAAAGAGATGGAAAACTTACGGCTCCAAGCACTGGGTGTGAGATGGAGGCTGAAGTCTCGATCTTGACGGAATTCTGCTGGGGACGTAGTACGTTTCCACGGACCTTCACTACGGCCTCCTGTGAAGGGGAAAATTGCATATTACATAGTTAGCGGAATAACTTTAAAATACTTTACTTAGGCCAACAAGCATTGGAATAAAAAAAGTCATTTATATTTTATTTTATTTCGATAACTAATTCAAAATCATCAAAATAATTTATTTCCGCATTGTGGGAGGAAATTCTTCCATTCCTCATTAAATACAAACAGATCAAGAACTAAAGTCATAATATTCACAAGTCCCGAGAGAGACTCGAAACTTTAATAAAACTTTAAAAAAAATAGCGCAGTCAACTGTATCGTCAAAAGACTCAACTATTTGAATGGCGAAGATTTCAAGTTCCAAAATTTTTCTACATACCTTACGCAACTTAGGATGATTAAATCCGATTTCAGCGACAGCAGACTGTTGCTTGTCATTGGCTACATCCAGGTCGACGAGGAAGCGAGCAGAGGTCTTGTGACCTTGCTTGTTCTTGTCCAGGTCCAGGCTGATCTCACCACGGACAGGGAACGGCAGACCCTTGTTGGTTGGGTAGCTGACCAAGGACTCCAGAGCCAGGAGACGTTGGGGCAACTGGATCGTGATTCCAGACTTGGCATCTGAGAAAAATTGGTTAGGTTAGATTTTTGACATAATTGAGTAAATGGTTTTATTAGCTTGACCATGAAATCTTGCAACCGATTTTACGGTTCCTACTAAATCGATTCATGTGAAACTTTATACGTACTTTAGGTAGTAATAAATATTTATGATAAATTATTCATTTTAATTTGGTCTGATGTTTACTTCAGAAAGTAAATATTACAACGAAGATCTCTTGGACGGTTGTTAGTAAATCCTCAAGTTAATTTGTTAAACTTAAAATAAAAATCTTTTCATCTACAAAGTTTTACAGTAATTTGCCTGGATAAGTATTTAAATGCTATCTCTATAAGTAAATACTTATATAGGTCAAGTGGAAAGAATATGGACTGTAACAAAGTCTTCTAAATATCCTAGGTCTACTCACTTCCATATTCAGGAGTGTTGTACACATGCAGATGGTATTTCTTGTCTTCCTTGTTGATGTGAAGGTCCAGGGTGTACTGCGGCAGCTTCTGGTCGGAGACCTCGTCCTTGATGTTCAGGCCGAACTCAGGGGTTATGCCCACCTTGCGAAGGTCGAAGCCAGCGGTGATGATGTTGGTGATGACTCCCGGTTCTGAAGGAAGGTTAGAATATTTATGGATGTTGCATGTGTATAAAATTAACATTTGAAATTATCGGTCTAAAGATCTAAATTAAATGAATAATCTTGGAATTCCCTTCAGCTTAGCAAAGGTATTACAAAACTTTGAAAATTTTGGCTTTTCTTTACTTATTAAACATCATCATCTCCCTAGCCTTTTTCCCAACCGTGTTGGGGTCGGCTGCCAGCCTAACCGGATTCAGCTCGATACCGGTGTTTTACGTGGAGCGACTGCCTATCTGACCTCTACAACCCAGTAACTGGGCGACACGATACCTCTTGGTTAGACTGCTCTGAGTTTCTGACTAACCAGTAACGACTGTCAAAGTTCTTCGAATGACAACCGGGACCAGCGGCTTTACGTGCTTTCCGAGGCACGGGATGTCAGTGATGTCTAAGATAGACTTTAGAAAGTACATATGAATTGAAAAAGTCATTTTGGTACTTGCCCGGATTCGAACCCACAACCTCTTACACGAGAGGCGGGCGCCATATCCACTGGGCCATCACGACATTCATTACTATTTAAACATACATATACATTATATGTATTTTACATAAATCCTTCTTTCATTCCTATTCAAATCAAGCTATCTATGAATAAAAACCGCTTTATACTTCACTTTGTAGTCGGTACAGTAGTACAGACAGGCAACTTATTTTTTTACCATCTGACGGTTGCATTATTAGCACCCATTTCTATATCCTTATCAAAGTTTTTTTAAAACTTACTGGACACAGAGATCCTAGAGTTGATTTCAGCATGAGCACACTGTGCCTTCTCCTCGCAGTAGACATATGAGTTCTTGTACTCCAGGTTCGTGACACGGGACTCAGCCACGTAGCTGCGCTCTCCAATAGCCATGTTGAAGAAGGTCTGTAGACCACAACATCAGGTTAGATTGATAGTCATATAATAATTATAAATGATGATCGAGATACTTAGGTCGTCGTAGGCCAGTCTACTAGATTAAAAATAAGAATGGAGGATACAGCAAACTGGTTTTTAATGATAGACAATGTAAGTGAGAAAATAGTTGTTCACGGAAGGCAAGACTGGACTGCAAATTTTAAAAGACGTTGGTAATAATGAAATTTTCAACGTTACTCAACAGTTGGCTCATGGATCAGTGCAGAAGATACGAAAAAATAATATGGGTATACAGGCTGTCCCACGGCTATGCCACATGGAGGGAAAGTACCCTAAATATTGTAGATAGAACATTTCACTGAAAGAAGACATTATTTGAATTTTGAAAACATTTTTAACTGCATTCATTGATATTGAAATAATTACATAGTTGATCCGGGAATCGAACCTGTTACCCGGGAAAATTAATCAGCCTGTAGTTTTATTCTACCGATCGAAAGGCTTCATCACTAGGATTATTTTTTGCTAAATAACATAGTGTCAAAAATAAAAGAAAGACCACGAATTTTCACATTTTTAATACAAAATCAGTCAATTTTTTAACTGCTCAAAAATAGGCCCTTCTTCTTGAACACAAAGTGATAATTTTTGATTATTTCGTTCCCTGACGATTTTTTGGTCTTGTTGTGGTAGATATTCATTTATTTAAATGATGCGTACTACTTAAGTGGGTAGATTAATTAGTAATAAGTAGTTATGATTGTCAACTGTCTGTCTTTAGGCAATGTAAGCTTTTAACTTTTCAGAACAAAATTTTAAATCATATGTTAAAATTCATGGTCTTCCTTTTATTTGTGACACTGTTATTTAGCAAAAAATAATTCTTGTAATGAAACCTTTCGATCGGTATGATAAAACTACAGAGTGTTTTTTTTTTCTCGTGGAACAAGTTCGATTCCCGGGCCAACCATTTAATTATTTAAAAATCTATGAATGCAATTTAAATTGTTTTTAAAATTCAAATAATGTCTTCTTTCAGTAAAAGATTGAAGGTACTTTCCCTCCATGTGGCATAGCCGTGGGACAGCCTGTATAAGGCATTTTGAGAGAGTTCCTCACTCTGGTTCACTTTTAGCACCACCCCAAAAAATAAAGATTGTGTACAAGGAAAGAGGTAGTAAATCAATGGGATAATAAATATCCAGGTGAAAAATTCTACGAACCTCAACGCCCTTCTCGTTTCCTTCTCCAAGAATGGTACGGATGTACTTGAAGTTGGCAGATTTCTGCTCATCCTTAACCTTGACGGCTCCGGAACCCTCGATGATGGTCTTGGGTCCTTCTTGTTTGCTGATGTAAGAGGTGCTGGAAAAGAAAAAGGAACACTAAAATGAACACTAGATTCAAGCGCAAAAGTAGTTCATACGAAGGTATATGAAGAAAACGCTAAGACGTGATGAAATAATACTTAAGGGGGATAAGAGTTTATATAAAATGAGCCAAGCTAGTTAAGTACAAAAAGCAATATTTACCTTCCACTAAGTACGTTCTTGTTGTCATTGGTAGCGTGGAATTCCAGACGTTTGCCATTTCCAGCATCCTTGCTAGCGATCTCAACTTGGTAGTTCTTGAGGCCAAGTTTCTCGGAGTTAGCGGTCAGCTTGAAGTCAACATTGTCCTTCTGTACGTTGCCTTCTGAGACACCGTCGAAAGAAACATCGCGAATGTTCTCGATCTTAACTTCAACCCTGCCTTGGGTGGAGCTTAGAGAACTTCCCTTCAGGTAGAATCTGTTGGAGATGATAAAATAGGGATGACGACAACATTAAAAAAGTAACATTCTGTTTAGTCCGTCTGATAGATCGGCCAAAAGTACGGGACACGTATTTTTTGCTTGAGCAAATTTATAAAAAAATACAAAGATAAAGAGCAACAAAGTTCAGGAGTGGGGGCTTTTGACGTCACCGTCCTGCAAAAATTGTATCAGATCGTGACGTCATGCGCAACTTCAACGCACTATAACGTCGTCATTCTAAGTTTACGAGAAAAAAGAAAAAATACGTGTCCAAAATTTTTTGATTATCTATCTGACGGACTAATTACTTACTTTTTTTTTGTCGTCTCGCCTATTGTTGAAGAATTATATGGAGTGAAATTATAGCTGATTGGCTACACATTTAGTAATCAAAAGAAAAAGTGTCAAAAAGATGAAGAAGAATATAATATATATTATGTTGATAATTATTCAGTAAAAAAAAAAACTGTTAAAGCTTCTACTTAGCTCCACTGCTTTGCACAATAAGAAGTGAAAAACTATAACAATTTACCTGCTAGGCTTAGGCTGAGAGGGGCTGCTGTACTTGATATCAATCAGAGGATTTGCCTTCGAGAGGACGACGGTGGCGTCAGACTTGTACACGCGGTTATCAGCGTCCACAACGATGTTAGAGCTGTAGGTATCGGGGGCAGGGTTCTGAAAAACAAAGAACATGGGATAAGTAAAGAACATGCTAGAGAAATAAGTGTTAAAACACCATTGGGTGTATTTTGTCATCATCATGAAATGCATAGCCTTTTTTAAGACGCGCCACTGAACCCGATCTTTGGCTATATGCAGTGTCTTATGTCTTCAGTGCCACCACTTTTAAAATTACCATTTTTACAGCTTTTTCTTAATTTTTAGTGATATTATCTAGTTTGCCCAATTGATATAACTAATTTAATAGCTCCGATCTTAATTTTAAATGTTCTTCCAACTCACCCTAGAGTGAACAGAGAATTCTAATTTCTTCAGACCCTCGGCTCCTGGGGCGTTGGCCTTGATGCTGAGCTGGTTATCACGAGGAGCAATGACGGCGTCCACAGCGATGACGGCAGACTTGCCCTTGCCGTACTTGGCCTTCAATTCCACATGGTTGTTGGACTTGTCTCCTGTGAAGAAATTACAGGGTTAGGTAAGGAGGTGGTAAAATAGGCCCGGGAAATGTAGGCCTAAAACATTGATAAAATAAATATGCAACATGTATGTTATACACATAAATATTCTTATTAACCTTTCAGCGACCAACTGACAGCCAGCTATCGCGCTGCTATTGTCTTTCGAGTCTCGAATCACGTGTTTTCGAAGGTTCAATTAAATTTGGTAAAAAACTAGTTATCAGAGACAACAAATTTTATAAAATTTTCTGACCATTCCAATAGCCTGTTTAGGCATTCTCAATTGAGTGAGCTTTATAAATATTATTGAACTTCGAAGTCATGACAATCATAATTCTCGTACTATCAAAATAAAAACAGAACTAACCATCCTTATCAGACTTGTAGTTGACATCCAGCACTACAGGGTCCACATGAGGCACCAGGAACTTGACGGTGGACAGACCAGTCTGAGGACTGACCTTGCCGTTGGCGTCGATCTTGTACACGTCGGCGTTGATCTGAACTGACTCCACGATGGTGAACTGTGGAAGAGAAAGTTGTTAAATTTAAAGCCTTTGGACGAACTTGGGTACTGCTTATATTCTGGTAAAGCAAAAAAAAAAAAAAACTATCAGGACGAGATAAATAGACGTTACTTAGCAAGTACTTAAAACGTGCCTCAAAAATCTTGACAAGAAGGTTTATTAAATTTTTAATAAAAATCTGTTGAGTGAATTCTTCATTCTGGTTTTTTTTACTTCTTTTTGGCAAATTGAAACTAAGGATTTAATTTTTTATGTATTTTGAGATGTCTTCTTACCTCAGCAACATCCTTGTTTTCAGGTTGAAGGTACAGCACGGTAGATACCCACTTGAAGTCGTGAGCCTTCTCGAAGGGCAGTCGTGCGGTGACGGTGAAGTCATCCAGGTATCTGAGGATTGTAGTTCAGCGTCAGAACAGTTTTATGTTTCATACTACTTCAGGCAATTTTTAAGTGCCCTTGATTGAGTTTGACTAAGTAATGCCTGAGTTCCGTTAAAAACTAATCTCTAACTCCTTTGAAGTCAGGATTGATTGACAAGTGCAGAGCTTTTCTCATATCAAACTGTTAATTTTTTTTTGTAAAAGAGAGGAAGCTGGTCATGGAAATGAACACAGTCGACTACAATCATCCGCATACCAGTGGAGACTCGGTTACGCTACCGGCTGTTTTAGGTGTAGGTTTTTTTCTTGATAGTTTTGTATGATATTTCTAATTCCTTTACTTACTTCTTGTCTCCTTCCAAGCCCTTGACCTCCCAGACTCCAGCCAGCTCAAAGTTTGTGTCGTCTCCGTAGCTTCCCTTCAGACGGTACTTGTCGTCGATGATGGTGACAGAATCCGTGTAGGTGGCGAAAGCGAGCAGGGAGACAGGCTTGGGCAGCAAGTTGCCGGACGCATCGTACTGCGCAAACGGAATTTAGTAAGAAACAGGACAATATTCAGTGATGGTATAGCAAGTTGATGGTCGCGATGGCCACGTGGTTAAGGCCTTTCAAGAATTAGTTGGCGGGTTCGAAACCAGGCAAGTACCAATTTGACTTTTTTAATTATATACTTTTTGTTTTGTTTGTATGCCTTTGTCTGTAATCATTTAGGTCATCTCAAAAATTGTAAGAAGCCCAATCCGTTATACCTTAATACGTTATTGACTATCAAAACCAAAGAAAGTTTGGATAGACTGTGAACCGTCCTTTAAAAAGAATCTGTCATAAATGTCTTGGAGTAATAACTTTATAATAATCAAGCTCACCTTCAGGTCAAACTTGAACTTGTCATCTCCTTCAGGGTTGTTCTTCACTGTGAAGGTGTTCAGCAGGTTCTGGCCATCCTTCAGCTTCAGTTCCACTTGACCTTCGTAGTTGATGATGTCCTTGTCCAGGTTGGTGTTGGTAGCCTTGCCCTTGTAGGAGATGGTTGACGCTGGTCCTCCGCGTTTGGTGGCGTCTGACAGCAGTAACTCGGCGTGACCGTTGTATCTCTGCAAGACAAACAACAATAAGCAGACAAATGATAAATTGGAATTTAAGCAACTACAAAAAAAATTACAATGGCTTAAAAAAATATTTGTAAAAATTACCAAGATAGTTAACCTAGTATCAGCTAGCGCTATTTTCTGTATTTGACCAATAGACTGATCTGGTACTTGATAGGTAGTCTCTTTTCATATTAAATTTTTATCCTTATCACTTCAAAATGTCTCTATGAAAGTCCATGATGGATGTCATTTTAAAAGATTTAAAGTTTTTGTAATACCTAATGAATTGTACCAACACTTGTTGCTAATAAATACATCTATTATATTTTATTCTAGTGTACTTACATCATTGCTGTGCGAGATGTCTCGGTCCACCTTCAGGGTGAGGCAGCGGTCGGTAGGCAGCACCACTTCGACTTGGCTGTGGAACTTGCCGATGGGGCCGTAAACTCCGTCTTGGCGGACGTTCAGCTCGAACTTCTTGCCGGCGTAAATGAACTTGTTTCTGTGGAAAATTAAAAAGATAAGTATGAAGAAAGACTTTTTTGTATGATGAATTGTGATCTGCAGCCGGCTATTGAGGATGCATTTAAGCATGATTTTTTATCTTTATTCTGGTAGAAGCCAAATTCATTTTTTTTTCTAGGATCCTTTCTATAATCTAAAAACCGTTTTAGCTCTCATCGGGTTATAGATGGTGTAAATTAACCATGTTTGTTAATATATTACTTACAGAAGACACAAGAAAAAAATTGAGAATAATTAGAAAAAAAAAATGTTATAAGCTTACTTAGAGTCGACAAGCTTGTCAGTCTTCCTGGTGTTGGTGCTGAAGTGGACCTTGTCGTTGTTGTCTTTTTCGTAGTTCAGGAACACGTCGACATCAGCGCCGTACACTGGAGCCTTGGCGATGAACTTGAAGTCTCCCTTGATCTTGCGCTTAGCCTGGACGAGGAAAGAGTATTTAGAGATTTGGAAGAAAGATCTTCATACTCCATGGAAATGAGAAGATCGACCTGAAGTGATGGCGGTTTTGTGACACCAATGTTGCCAAAGTTTTTTTATTACCAAATCTTTGGCGGATAATTAAATTAATGAAATAAAAAAAAATAATGGTGAAACACCAGTCAAATTTTATGAAATGGCCAATCTTAAGGTCTAGCCACCTCATATGTCAATTTTATCAGTCTGTATCTGGTTTCGAAAAATGATGATTTCAAACTCACTTAATAATGATGACTTGTGCTAATAACATGAAAAAAAAAATTCAAAAGCTCACCTGTGTGAAGTCAACGATGATCATTCCGTTGCCCTTGCCATCATTGTCGGTGACCTTGAACTGTCCGTTCACAGAGATGGTGTTCTTGACGATGAGCTTCAGCTGCCCACTGCCGTTCGCTCCACGGCTCGTCTTCAGCAGGAAGTCGATGATGTCGCCATGGGCTTCCGAGATCTTGGCGTGAGAAGAATACAGAGCCGCTGTCTGGATCACTCCGACGTCGAATCTGATGAGGTAATAGGTGTCAAAGATTTTCTTTATGGGTAGGTATGAAAATAATGATAAAGAAAGGTTTTTTTAATCAATCCATTAAAATAGTTTAATATTTGAATGATGAAACTATACGACGTCTTAAGAACGACTAAACATTCTTTCAGTATTTTCAAATCAAGGTTTTTATATTCTAAAACTTACTTGATATCCTGTGTCTTGCTGCCAACAGACGCTTTCAAGTGTCCAATAGCTCCAACATTTAGATCGTTTTGCTTAGTCTTGTGCAGTAAAACTCCTGATAATTCGTATCTGCCAATATTTTTGAACTCAATGTAGTTCTCCAAGTTCGATTTGTCAGCGGAAACAATGTCCCTCTTTGAGAAGACTTCGATTCCATTCTTGTCGCACACTGCCTTCAGCTTCAGGCTGTAGTCTCCAGGTTTCTTGATCTGCTGCCTTGCTTCCAGGTTAAATTCTGCTTTCTTGTCAATGTATTGACCTTCGAACTCAACGTCAATCTTCTTAGGGTCGATATCGGCATCAAACCTGACCTTAAGTGGGAGTGCGTAGATTTCGACTGTAAAAAGAAAAATGTTTTATTGTTACTAAGTTTTTTTAAATGTAATACTAATATTTGACCTTGATAATCTTTAGAAGCTAACTTACACTTGTTCTTGGTGATGACGTTGAAGTCTTCGTTGTTCTTGTGATATTTAAGCTGTTGTCCAAAAACAATGCGGTTCTGGCTGTTGCGGAGATCTCCACCATAAGTCAGGTCGAATTCATTGCGAATCTAACAAAAGAGAATACAGTCATTTACGAAAATTTTAGTGAAGTAACTATTACGTCGGGATTTATTGATAGTCCTTTTACTTACAACTGGTTCTTGTTCGAAGTGTCCATTAAACCTGAAGTTGATGTATGGGTTCAACCTGTTCTGGAACTCAACACTGACGTCATTCTTCTTTAAGGTTCCTTTGAGGGAAGCGAAGTCCTTGACAGTAGTATCGAATTCAATCTCCTTCTCTGCAGTGCTCGTGAAGTGTCCATCGACACAGATCGGCTCCTTAACACTGGGTAAGTTCAACTTGATGTTTTCAATAGAGTATTTGGTCCTTCCACCACCGGTTTCTTCAACAACTTGACCAGAGATCGGTATGTTGTGTTTCTCCTTCTCTCCTGGCATTTGGTACTCAGCAATGGGTTTGTAAACCTTACGATTGCCGCCTCCTTGGACGTTGAAACCAACTTTCCCATAGATTTCGTTGGCATCGTATTTGCCTTTGACGAGGACGGTAAACTCAGATGGTTTGCGGTAGAATGTAGCCTGGCCTGATACGATCTTTAGTAGAGAGTTGAGGGATAGTTGAACACCAATCTCGTTTTTATTGTTGACGTATTCGCCGTTGAGATGAGCACGACCGAACTTAGTACCTTTAATAAATAATTGTATTAGTTCATATTTTTTTGATAGTTATAAGTAATTCAGTTAACCCGTGTCTGCAAAGTAAAAAAAAATTATTACCTTCAGCTTCAAAGAGCAGTTCGAATGATTCCCTGCCAGAAGCCTCGTCTGAGCGGAGCACACCCTTGATGTGGTATCCTCTGAGGTTCTGTTTCTCCAGCAGCACGCGTAACTTAGTCTTTCCAGTCAGTGGGAAGCTTGAGAAGTATTTAGCAATTGAAGCCTGTGCATCAGGTCCTGTAGAAGAAATTATTGCTTTATTGTGGACTGCATATAAATTTAAAAAGCTCGATAATGTAAATGCAATTCTTACCAGAAACTGAGAATGGTACGGTCAACTCTCCGCAGACAGTTAATCCGAGGAAGTCAGCAGCCTGGTCAAAGCAGCCAGTGTTCTCCTTCACGACATTATCCAACTTGACTGCCGTGTGTTTCTCTGGCTGTCCCTTCTCAGCGAAGAAGTAAACAAGGTCATTGGAAGCAGTGACGATCTCTTGCTTGTCAACGGGAAGTCCCACTTGTAAGTCGAAACCACGACCATTCTCAAGGACCTTAGCAATGATGTGTCCACCAGTGGAACTGTGCAAGTTGACGATGACTTTAAGGCCAGCGGCGATAGTATCGGCGTCGACTAAAAGAGCTCCAGAAATTTCGATGTCGGTGCTGGGAACAAGTTTGACGTCGATTTTGGCGTCTTTCGGGCTGTGGATGCATTGGCGGATGTCAACGTTGGTTGCAAGTTCGATGCGACCAGTGGCGGCTCCGACGATGTCCAGCTTCAGAGGCAGACCGGTGGAGGTGGGGTACGCGAGTTCGGCGTCAAGGAACAGAATGTGAGCACGGACTTCTTGCTGCAAGATGAAAGGAATTAGGTTAAATTTGTGTTACTGCCACTTCTGAATTGATTACTGATAATGTTTAAGGATAAGTTTTACAATAAAACAATAGGGGTCGGTTTAAAGAAGTCAAAATCTATCTAAAGCTAAAAAAAATAACGACTAAAAAATTAATAGGGACTTAAAAAAATACACATATTTGATATAAATTCTTACCTGGAAATGCTTGACATCATTGATGCCCTTGTTAAGGTACTGCACAAACTGGTCAATGATCTTGTCGAAGTTAAATCCTTTGTCGTCTCCGAGAGATAGGAACACAGCATCAGTGCCGAACAGTTTGACGTACAGGTCCAAGTCGAGTTCGTTGTTGAAAGGATTTGCTTCAGCCTTCAACTGCAAGTGGAGAACAGAATTTTAAGCTAGCTAGCATGTTTTATCAGTTTTGACTAGAAAAAACAAATTGCAAAACGAATTGCACTTTTGTCTAGAAAAAATATAACAAGGCTTGTGAAAGATTTTGAAATAAAGAGACAAATTTTCTAATTGTCAGATCAGGAAAAAATGTGTAACTTACGCTCTTATCAAAGTTATCGACTTCGCTCTTGATGGAGCGGCGGCCTCTGTTCAAGCCTCCTTCAACTTTGTCCTTGTATTGGTTGAATTTGTCGACGACGTACTTCTGGTAGAGAGATTGTGGTTCCTCCGTGCGTAAGAAGCTCTTAGGTCCGAACAAGTGCTCGACCACGCGGTCCAAGTTGCCTTGGCGACCTCCAAACTAATATGATGGAAAAGAACATTGTTTATCAGATTAAAGAAAATAAAACGGCTAAAAACGGCTTTTTTTTTTAATTTGCTAACTAGCGATTGCTTTACAAATCAGTTTTTTCCCCACTGTTTAATCTCAATCAGCCTCTGTCACTCTAAGGTGTATCGGAGCCACAGACAGACTTGCAAAATTATTAAAATCTAAGGAAGCTCAATCGGTTGAAGATTTATCTACTTCAAATTGAGTTCAAAGATTTCACCGTAACATATTCAGTAACATACAGTGCAAGCTAAATTTATTTATTTATTTATTTAAACACACATACAGCTATCATCACAGGCTTAACCTAATACAATAGTTGTAGTTATGAATATAAGTATATAGTATTATTCCGAACGTGATGCTACAATACAAAATGCGGCCCGTGTGAATTCACTCAAAGTACAATTAAAACAGTCAATTCGTTGTAAATAAAAGCTTTTAAATAAAATACAAACCTCGAGAACGTTCAAGTTGTGCCCAAAAACTTCAGCGGTCAGGTTGACGTTGATTGAGCGAGGTAAGAAGGAGTCCTGAGAGTAAATGACATTCTTTTCGATGGTTCCACCGATACCCAGAGCGTCAATGTTGAATGATTCTTCATCATAGAAGGAGTATTTCCTGGTGATGAAAATTATGTTATGACAAATGATATTGCGCAGTTATAACGTTTTCTATTGATCGATTCGCTCCAATATTTTGTAACAATGCTGCGCCATAATGAAGGTAGAAATTGCCTCAAAACTCCCAGAAGTCTTGTCATGATAAGTTAGGGTTTGTTTACCTGAAATCAGCGTTGAACTTGTTAGGAGTGCGGATGAGTCCATAGTGTTGGCGAGCCAGCCTCTTGTCAGGGTTTGAAGAGCTTCGAATGGAGCGGAGGGACTTAGTGATGAAGTTGCCGACTAGAAAGGGAAGATGAGTTGTAAATTAATATAAAATAAATATCTTGGTACTACTCATATACGGCCATCTGATTCCAAACTAAACTGAGCAAGTAGTTTGGTAAGTATTCAGACACCTGGTAACCAACTGGTCATTTAATAAGTAATAAAATTTACTTTGAAAAAAATACTTGTAGCATTTTGACACTGGTCTATCTTTAAGTTTCATATTATTGGAAGACCTTTGCTTTACTTTACACCGCCTATCTTTTTCAAATTAACACTGACTAATCAGAGAATAAAATAGATTTTTAATTTTTTTATGGATTATGGTATAGTACCTTGGTGAACAGGCTCAGTATCCAACAAGTTCTTGATTTCGGAGGCGGAGTGTGCGCAGGGGCAAGTGATGATGGCCAGGTAAGCCTTGATACGGATCTCGGAGTCCAACTGACGGTTTTTCAAGATGTCGATGGCGGCTTTCTTCAGCTGTTGACAAATTTATCAATATTCATGTAAGTGGTTGTATTTTTATTTAATGGCTGATAAAACAAGGATGATTGAAAACGAGAAATATGTCGTTTTTATTATAATCGTCTTTTTAAAATGTGGGTCTCGGTTAAGTTCCACTTCGACTTAAACACGCGAGTAAATCATTATTAACCTCTTAAGTTTCAACTTATTACTTAGTGGTCTATCAAACGTAACTCAACAACGTTCAATGGCGATGTTTTTGTATTTCTAGAAGATACTTTACCTTGCTGGCACAAGCATCAGCCTGGAAAGCTTCGAAGGCTGCAGCCTTGACCCTGGCTTTGACATTGTTGTCCTGGACGCAGTGAACCAGCTTGTCGATCAGAGAATCCTCCAAGTGACGGATGTTGCGGATACCCTTCAGAACAGCTACGACCTGATGATGAAGAAGAATTGGTTGAAATAATTAATACGTTTCCATAATAATAAGACAGAAAAGGCATAAATCGCCAGCATAATATACGAGTTAAAATAAAAAGTCAATTCGTAAGTTATTCTGATATTGCAAATAGATGCTGCTTTATATAACTGGAATTTTTAGTTCTTTAGTAAAAGCACAATTTAGTCATTAGTATTATTCAAAACTCTTAATATACTTACATTGTCTTCATCAACTTTAGTTTTAGGTCTGCAGTTCTGCAGTTTAGCTCCTAGTTTGTTGCTGAGCGCTACAATGCCATCGTTCTTGGTGTGGTGGCACTCGTGGTCACGGCAGAAGGCACCGGCTAAAGCGCCAACGCCGAGGTACACTTCCCTGGGGAGGTTCGGCAGGTCCAGTAAACCCTGTAAAGGAAGAGGTTTTATGAGGACTGCTGTTGTAAGGAAGCTTAGATCGTTCCATTTTTATATAGCTTCTCTTTTCCTTGAAGATTTGTGTTTTGCTATGCAATAAAATGGTTTGAGTAAATCTAAATCATTGAAAGTAAGACATACTAGTATGCCTTACTTAAGCCAAGGTAACCATGATGAAATTTTCTAAATGGTCACTAAGTTTTGGCCCTGTTTTATAATAAACAGAATGACCCCTAACTCATTGTATTCAATAAACCAAAGCAAAAAATATAGCTCCTGAAATATTTGGTATTCGACAGAAAAATCCATTATTTTGAAACTTACAGCAGCAGCCTTCAAAGCTTCATTGTTTGCGTGTCTGGCGTTGCTCAGGGAGAAGAAGACCAGCTTTTGCTCTATGGGACCCAGTTCCCTACTTCTCAGCAGCTGGATGGAAGCCTCGATGCTCTCGCCGTTGCCGGTGCGGACCAGACCATCCAGGAACACACGCCTGGAAGCGGGTGAGAGGATTAGTAGGGGATTTTAAGTGGTGCAGATTTTTTTTCAACAACACGGAAATTAGCATTGGTTCTAATTGGCAGGAAGAAAAAACGCATAGAAATATTGGTTTTTAAAAATCTCTCTTGCTTTTGGATAGAACTAGGATTGGGGGTTGGAAAGCTTGCTTTCCCCAAGATATTTTGCAGAGTGGCGGACCCTTAGTTATAGTTATGTTTAAAACCTCCATTGAAACCTCGAGTTAAGTGTTATTTGCCTACCTTGGTTGTAAAAACCAACATGGTCAAATATAGGGTCAAAACTTACTTTTCAACATTGTTTCCCTTCACCTGGCCGTACACCTTCATGAGGTCATCTTTGCTGCATGCACGTAAGATCTGAAATAATCCACGTTATTAGTAAAGTCTAGTGCACATTTAAGAAAAGTATATGGACTATCTTTCGCCCGCCTGAATTTCCCCTATGTTACCACTTTAGAGTTGGGATTTCCAAAAATCATTTTTTCGTGGTTACCTATTCTTTAGGACTTAGAGGTTTGGGCTGTGCGTTTATATATTAACAGGCATTCATCAGAAGTTAATCATTTTGCCATTTCAGTCTGGTCTTCAGAAACATAGACCGACGATCTTGTCAAGGTCCCATTGGAGGCGGGAACCATTGCCGGATCCAAAATTTTCCGTACCGAAATTTTGGATCCAGCAATGGTCTTTGCTGATGATATAAAATAATGTCCCGATATCAGTTACTGGTTTGTTTAAGAAAAATAATCCTTACCCTGACGAGCTGAGCGAAGTTTCCAGCAGATTTGGAGCTGGCTTCACTGGCGACGGTCTTCGCTGTCTCCTTGACGGCAGCCAGAGCAGCTTGGAAGTTGTTCTTGTTGTTGTGGCCGTGAGGCTTCTCGAAGATGATGCTGCGGGTTTCCGTGCAGTGGCCTGGGCGGATTAGAAGAGGTTGAGAATTTGAATGTTAGTTATAAATACACATCATTTATATTTTTTGGATATGATTAGCATTCGACTTATCTATCGCATAAAAAAATAAACGTTGCTTTGGGCTTTCTTTGCCTTAGCCATGTTTCGTCCTAATCTGTCTCATAAATTGACATTTGTGCGACAGTGGCAAAAAATTTGTTACTCATGTTTAGTTACGTTCGTGCTAAGTTACGCTTACTTACTTATCTAGACTTAAGATTTTGTTGTAGAAACTATATTATTAAATTGGTGTGTCTAACAAAAATAACTAAGGGCGGGCACCAATAAGATGATCATCATTATTTGACGGTGTTATAAAGGGCGTCATAACTTACTTGGGTTGTTAGCCGCCCTAGCTTTGCCAGTCAGGGTCAGTTTGGTGTGGACCTTAGCCCTGGCACCATTCTCGCCGACGGAGAAGGGCCTGTAGAGGTACTCTTCAGTGGCAGCCACCTTTTCTGGTACTCCGTTGTTGACCTTGGTTTCCACATTCAGCGAGGACTGGAGAACTTGGGTGTCCTTGATTTCCTGTTAAAAATAATTGGGTTATTATTGAATAGCTAGGTCATGGCGCTCTTCTGTCATGATTTCTATTAATTAATAATAAACGTATGCTTTCTAAACTTTATCTGGGATGTCACATCGGTGGAGAAAAAAACCGTGGGCAATCCTGAACTTTGATTGAATATAGATCCGAAACTACTTATTAACTTTAAACAAGCATGGTGTTCAATACTCGTGCCTTCTTTGCATCAGAAGAGATCTTCATCCTGCAGTGAGACAGATATTTTTAAAACTTGGCCAAGAATTACTCAGTATTTGAAAAATAAGCAAATCAATTAAGGCTACTTACAGCATCAGCGTTAAAAACGCCAGAGACGAGACCGTTCTTGCCCTGCTCACGGTGACCACAGCGGGACAGGTCACGGCTGCGGTGGACCAGCACTGCGCTACCTTCCTGGGACGAGGACACTTCTGTGGGGCAGGTTCCAAAGATATCGACCTGCAAGGAAAATGAAGGTTAAGTCATAACATCATTAAGGGTCTTGACACCAGCCTTAAATTTAGTCCTGCTGCCTTATTTATACAAGTAAGTACATAACGCACGTGGATGACGTGGATCAATACTAGGAGACCAATATTAATGACGTCACAAAGTACTTGCCGGCGTTCATGCTCGGAGTCACCAGTTTAGAGGTATGAAAAACAGATTGTAAAGTTCCTCATCCTCCATTAAAAAGGGAGAACACTCCAACCAGAGAGGTACAGGTTTTGTAATTATTTGCTTCAAACTCTAATTCAGTAGTAGTATTCACATATTAGGCGATACATGTTGTAACAGTTATTGACAGATTAAGCTCAGTCTTTCTAATTTTGTCTTTTTATTGCTTACCTGAGTTGAAGGCTTCTGTTCCGTCTGCAGCAGAGAGATGATAGCCCTCTTGATGTTGAGAGAGCGGTGCGTGTCGCCTTCTTCAGCGCAGATCTCGGGACCTGTGCGGCCATCTTGTAACGTGAAGCGGATTGGCTTCTCGATGCCGGGCGGGCTTTGATGTTTCTAGAAAGAAATATAATAATGAGACAGGGATTCTGATAAAGGAAGTAATCAAAAGGATTTGTTTTAGTTTATCTATTTTTATTTGTCTGAATCACCTCTCATGTACACTGTATTTGTTTTTAAACTAATGCCTATTATTCTGTTATCACTGCACTGAGACCACGTATTTATACGTATACCAAATCAAAACATCTCCGTCAAAGCAGAAAAAAAAAGTAGAAAAAAGGTAGTCAAAGAAGAAGCTAGTGCCATTTGTAGTGGCATAGATAATAATATTTCTCCAAATCTATCTACTAATAATAATAAATAACCTTTCTAAAATGAGATCCTAACAGCACTTTTATTAGATATCAGCTACAAACCTTGCCATCAGGGCCAGAGATCACCAAGTTCTGCACAGCCAGTTCATGCACGCAGTTGCCGACGGACGAGACGGACACCTGACCCAGGAGCTTGACGTTGGTCTCCTGGTTCGAGGCTCCGGTCAGGTAGATGGTCACAATACCTTCTACGCCATAATTGTACTTATGTCCGTTGAGGAAAGATTGAGTCGTTGGAGCTAAAAGAAAAATTAGTTTTTAACAAGTTGGTAGACACTTGTCGAATATTAAAGAAGATTTGATGAAGGAATTACATTTTATTGAAACTAAAGAAGAGGTTAACAGCCTCGAAGAAGAAAATAATAAAGTAGGAAATGATATCAATAAGACCTTTTAAAAAGGTAATTATAATAAAAATTGTCACAACATTAAAGATAATAAAACACAAGAAATACTCACATCCTTTGCATCCTATAGAGCATTTATCTGAAACAAACAAAGCAATTTGTGTCAATTACAAAATTATAAAAGTTAAGAATAATTATAAACTCGTTAATGGTGTTGATAAATGTAACGACAATAAGTTTATTGTTTTACAGAAATTATGTGATGATTACACACAAAGCCTTAAGCAAAGATCGAGGTCCCTAATTAATCGAGTTGTAAAAATAGCATTTACTAAAATACGCTAATTAGAAAATCGTAATCAAGTATCATGTTTGTGTTATGAGTGGATTTTATCAAATTATTTCCAATTTAATTGTAATGATTTAAAATATGATAAAGTTGTAGGTGATAAATGTGATAACCTTTAGAGTACCTTTGATTATACACAAGTAAACAAATAACATGAAGAAGCCAAATTCAAATTAGCACGTAGCAGAACTTACGCACTTTTATAAGAATAAAATTGTTAGGTCACGTGGCTTGTTTAATAGTAAATATTTTACTAGCCAAAATTTTATTGTAACAAAATTTCAACTCGATATACTAATACCAAATCCTTCTATATGAAAAACATTCACTCAGGAAGTCCAAACCAATTGCTGGAAAATCACATCTAAATATGTATCATTCAAATTAAATGATGAATGTAATGAAAATGGTCCAAAAGAGCCACTATGTAGAGAGAGGCGGAAGGAGGGTAGGGGATTTTAGTTGGCTTGTAATATTAATAGTTATTGAAAATAAACCAGAATTCTTAGTGATCTCAATATCAGCCGATAACATAAAAGGCAGGGAAATTCCAGGAGAAAGCTAGTAACTAATCAATTAGAAGAGAGCATAAAGCTATCATAGAAGTAAATAGTAATTAATTGTGTGTAAACAGTTCAAGGTACAATTCCGCTAATAAGTTGAACATTGACAACAAAGTAGATCCCGGATCAATGAGGTCAAATGTGAACCAACACACGCACAAACTATATGACTCAGATGATAACGGAGGACCATATGTGACTTCAAGGCTTTCTGACTTATCTATGGATGTTAGAAAGTAATAAGATGTTAGCAATTATTGTAATTAGTGTTGTGAATGCAAGACTAAAGATTTTATAGAGATTTACGAAATTAGGATTCTTATTTTACCTTGAATAGAGAATAACAAATCAATGCGTAAAAGAAAAAATAAAAATGTAATAGATTTTTGGGTGACAATATGAAAGTCAGGGAAATTTCAAGAGAAGGTCCGAGAAACTTATCAATTAGAAGGCAGCACAAAGATATCATAGAAGTAAATAGTAATAGAATAGAAAAAAATAATATCTAACTATCGGATCCGGTGGAATTATTACAGAGAACAAAACCACTCTAACAGAGGAATCCAAATGTAATCTCCAATCCGTTCAAGCCCTCAGAAGTCAAGAATCATGGCCATGATTTGTCTTTTTTCAATTAGAAAGCTTTTCTCTCTGTCTGCCTCCTATACGCAGGAACTCTCCCTCTCAACTGCCGACCCTCTTGGTAAACAGCCGATTATCCAATTTGCCCCACGGAGGGGACGAGAGCAGAGTTTGGCGACCCACCACAATGACCTCCAAATTAAAATTGTATACGACCGATATTTGGGTTTCTGGACTGTTCTTTTAAGATTTTTATGTTCAGCTGATGATGATGTTCTTATTTTGAAGCAGAGACTTGTCCAATTGAAGATAAATTGTCTATGTGTGGTTTTTGGTTCTTGTGTATATAAATAATCTAATTAGAATGGTTAACTGACTGATTGTTGCATGAAACTTGGGGGATTTGTTTCTTGTGAAGACTACGTAGTTATTAAGAAAGGATTTCAGGAAATTCGAGCCCTCAAGGGATAAATAGTGGATAAAAGTTCTACAAGCCGCGGACAAAAGCTAGTATGACATATTATCTTATCGTTCCTAAATGATACAAGCAGTATTAGTTAAAAAATTAATAGAATCAAAGTTCAAAACATAAATTCCCGAAAGACAAAACAAACATGTTCATCCATGAATTCGGTATCGTAATGCACCGGGAACGGAACAAAGCTCTTAACGTCAGTTTATCTAAGAGTGATCGCTAAACTGACACATCCGTACACAGTTGGGATGCATATAATTGATGTACTGGCGACGGAATACCAATTTCTAAAGGATATCAACTTTACTATCAGAAACTGTCTATAACTTTTGATATTTGTACAGTTAAAAAAGAATCCTCACGTGATTCTAGACACAATAGAAAGACTATAGCAGCCCGACAGCCAGCTGTCGGTTGGTCGTCAAGAGATTAATAGCGTGCTTACATATTTGTGAGTAGCATAAATCCAAATAATTATCCACACAAAGGATTATCACTTATTATTAAACCGTCATTCTACCAGGTATTATTAAAAGCTGTTAACCCTTAATTTTTACCTTGTACAACTGCAATCTTCACCATTTCATAAATATGATATTTTCTCATCCGTATCACAAGACCACACAACGGTCAATTATACAATAATATTTAAAACAAAGAACAAAAGGATTGATAACCACACTTCTGATAATTTTAAGCTAAAGAGCGAAAATGTTATCATTAATGATATTAATATATGTTTCATCATCGGTGAACAGTGGCCATTGTCAAGGCTTTTGATGATAAAAATAAAACCGTCAAGTGACGCGAAATTAGGCGAAAAAATCTGGCTAAAATAATCGTGGCTTTTTTAACCAACTGATGTTGCGCATATAAGCTTTGGGAAGCTTTTAGTAAAAATGGCATCAAACAACAAAGAAAGCACAAAAGAAGAAGACAAAATGAAAAATCTGATACTGCGTTGCTGTGTGAGTCATCAAGACTTTTCTCACTATCTTCTTTTAGGCAAAGAAGTTGCCAGAAGAATGCAACTAAATAATACTTTCTACACTGTAAGAGAAAAGTTTAATCTAGCTACAATTAATGCAAATACCTATGCCTTGATACCCGTTATTGACATTGGTACAAGAGATAGTACAATCTGAGGTCAAAGATGAACCGTATCAATGTTTGCAGTAAATAATAATTGTTCACGTTATCTCGGTCGTTAACTACACTTTATTCTTCATTGTACCTAGCAGTTTTTTTTGGCATTTTTGTTTTTTTCCTTAAGATATCTAAAGAGGTTGAATTCTGCGAAATGGTGGTTTTTAGGTAGTGTTTAGTCGGAATTTTAGGTCATGTTGTTTATCTATACATATTTTTTTAAATGTAAAGCTTCATTTGCATATTATAATTTTGGTAAGCTACTGTCTATTTTAATATTGTAATTTTTGGAACGCCTCAGCTTTTAAACTATATCTATTAGGTCTTGCAACGTAAGATATTGAACTTCTAAAAATGCTATACTGATCAGAACTAAAATTTAACGATTTCTACAGTTCTAATCAGAAACTAAGTAATCTACTTTTGTATTTTTTTTTTAAATTCGCTTATCAATTTCAATTAAAATATAAAGAATTAAATTTCACGGCCAACTTTGAATTAATTTGTTAATTTATCGGTTTTAATTAATATCATAGATAGAGGTATAATGTATGATATCTAATTTGTGTAAAAAGTTTATATTTAACTTTTATGAAGCGTTATTTTTATCAAGATTAATCCTTCAAATCCCGTGTGTATACACGGGATTTGAGACACAATAGAAAGACAATAGCAGCTCGACAGCCGGCTGTCGATTCGTCGTTGAAAGTTTAATATAAAGCTAAAATGAATGAAAGCTGAGAGTTTGGTGATGACAAGTATGTATATAGTATGGGCTGTACCATTTTTAAGTATAATTAGTTAATATGAATTACAAAATAGTTGTGTTTTTGATAGTTGATTTGTCGTAACCAAAGCTATCATAGGGTTTGATAAAATTTATTTCAGTACATTCATAAATTCTTAACGTTAGTAGACTTACTAACTAACTTTATCGTGTAGCCAAAACAATGCGCGGAATAGTTTAAGCTTTTGAATTATGTGAAAACGTATTGAATGAATTTTCCTAAAAACATGATCTTTTTCCAATCCGAATGGTGGCAATTTGATCCAATGACTTCTTATTATACTTAAATTCTACTAATATTACAGGCAACTTTAACTTTAGAAAATCCTTAACTGCATTCTTCATTCCTGGAGAGGTTAGGCAAAATTGTCTATTATATTAATAATTTCCACTAGTTACGTTCAGGTCCCAAAATAATGTTGAGAATGTACTTATTAATTTAATATTATTATTGTTAGAAATTGTATGTCAGCATTTTTTTTCAGGACATTACGTTACGGTGTATTTATTATTACTTATTACTCTAAAAGACAAGATAAGTTTAATATAACTTTAGATATTTTGGACAATAAGAGATAGAGATCTTTAAGATGTTAGGATCAAAGAATATAAAAAAAGACCAAAAAAATCACTCACCATTGGCGTACGTTGGTTTCCATAAAACGGAAATTAATAATATAACACTTAAAACGCTAATACTACTTTTCCCCATCTTGAAGGGGGTAAAAGTAACACATAAAATCAGTCTTATTTATTGTTACAATTAATACGTCCCTCGGCTACCTGCTCCTGAAGGTAAATGCGCCAGAATCACCGACCTCGTCCCCTTTTATAGACGTCGGTGGTCGGCCAGCCAATCAGAGCCCACCAAATTGTGGATACAAAATCTAATAAGAATATTTTGTTCTTGATAAGTTTATGGTCATAGGTCAATTGGTATTGTACTATTGTAGATTATGGGATAGTTTTCGCGTTGAATGCTTAGAATTACATAAAATTTTTGAGTCCGCAATGCAGCGTTTGTCTCTTGGTAAGCGATAAAAAGCATATATGCAAGATATATTTTCTTAAATAATTTGTGGTTCAATAATTACAGATAAAATTAAACAAAAAGCTATGATTTAAATATTCATTTTGGCAAATATATAAATTCAATGAATTTTATATGAAAGATTCGGCCAGTATATAAATTGTATTATTGAAAATAAACCAATAAATACATATAATATAGTAAAATATCAATTTATTTGCCAATTAACGTCCTATACTTGCATAATATCGAAAAAAACCACTACAGATATAATTTATGAATGGAAAATTTTATCAATATTGTTTGTCAACAAAACTTTGTGATTTTTTATATATTTAATACTGCATGGGCAGATTGTAATAAGCATGTCAGTTAAAAACTAAATCACCGAAAAATTATTTTACAAGAATTAAACTTTAAATAGGGTTCCGTATCCCAAAGGGTAAAACGGGACCTTATTACTAAGCCTCCCTTGTCTGTCTCCAGGCTGTATCTCACAAACCGTGATAGCTAGAAAGCTGAAATTTTCACAAATGATGTATTTCCAATGCCGCTATAACAACAAATACTATTTTTTTTTAAATAAAATATTAAGGGATCCCCATACAGAAAACGTTTTTTTTTCGTATTTTTTTAAATCGAATCCAGAGAATCGAGAGAGTAATTTTTATATTTCTTTTATGACACTGTCAATAATTCGCTCAGTTTTTCGGCGAAGTAAATAATTGTTATTAACTAACTAATTCTTTTTATTTTCAGAGAAATACAACACGTCATTTATCCGTTTACTATTGTTTACAAGAAAAACAATGTCATTAGGAATAATAGTTTCAAATATTTTTATGACAGCAAAATATGCTGCTAGTTCGTTGGTAAGGATTAACCCCTCCCCTTCTCGAGAAACAAAATGGCGGCTAAAGGATTATTGTCTATGGGATTAGCCGTTCTCATTGTGCGATACTAATAATACATAAATTAGGGCAATATTTCTCTAGGCCAATTCAGAAGAACAATGCTTCTTAGTAACATTGCTTGATGGTATGTGTGTATTGTAAAAAAAGGGTTTTTTGGAATGTCTGTTTTCAGAAGGGTTGGCAGATGAATTAAGTTCAAGCTTATTCTTATTAGTTTCCACAAAGAATGGCAGTAAAATGGTAAAGGCTTTTTTTCTTTTGTTATGTAAAGTATGTAAGTATACAGGGCCGTCATCTACAATTGAGGTTTTCTTGAAATTTAACTAGTATTCAAATGAAATTTAACCTACCTAATTGAAGAACTAGTCATTTTCTACTATAGTTTTATTTTTTATTATAAAATATTGGGTTTTTGAGAAAACTTAAACTGTATCTTCCGTCAGATACAGTTTAAGTTTTCTATAAAACTTTGCTGACTGACATAAAACTGAAGGCTGTGTTCTTTGTTACTTTGTGTTAAAAAAAAGAGAAAGAAAGTGTTTTTTTTTCAATGCGACTTTCTAGCCTATACGTGATAACAAATTACAAGTAATGGAGAGTTCGCGTACGAAAGGCCGAAGTTGCGTCTTTTTTATGTTTTTGTAAGAATAAACTCTTCATGGTATGACTTTACTTAAATTGATCAAATGACGGTTAAAATTACTAAAAGTATACCTAATAAATGTGTTGTGAAAAAGTTTTTTCTTAAGTTTGAATTTTTTTTTTTTAATTGTATTTTCTAGACAAGTTATAAGTTGATTGATGTTTAATAACAAAATTTTTGCATGCCTAAATGGTAAAATATGGCTGAACCGGTCATTATATATAAATATATTTTATTGTCATCGTTACACTTACCCATGTTTGCAAAATAAAATTATCTTTATCTTTATCTTTATCTTTACGATTTAGAATATAATTTGCTTTTTGCTGTAAGAGACACTTTTAGAATACCTTTTTTACTTTTTTAATTCCGTCTTTTTGCTGACAGCATTATATTATTATGATTTTTATTTATATATTTATTTAACATACAATATCCTTACAGGCTAAACCCAATGCGATATTGTAGCACCCTTTTTTTTTAAACTAATTAGCTTTTGCCCGTGACTTTGTCCACGTAGAATAGTTCCCGTTCCCGGGGGACTTCCGGGATGAAAACTATCCTATGTCCTTTCTCGAGTGACAGACTATATCTGTACCAAATTTCATTCAAATCGGTTCCGTGGTTTAGGCGTAAAGAAGAGACAGACAGACAGAGTTACTTTCGCATTTATAACATTAGTACGGAGTACGGATTGTATAAATTGCTGCTTTTGTAAATTAACCCAAAGTGCAACAGAATATGTCCTTAGCAATGATACTAGTGACCCGCCCCAGCTTCGTACGGGTGTTATAAATCATTAAAAAACTCGGCTTTTTCTACTATAATATTATGCATGTCATACATAACACTCTATTTAAAAACCGCCACAAAACTCGTTGTGTAGTTTTAATGATCTAAGCATGTATAGGGGTGACAGACAGCAAAAACGACTTTATTTTATACTATTTAGCGGTTAACGCAAGTCGTGCTCTTCAGTTTTCTCTATTTTAATCGAAACTGTCAAATTTTATCAAGCAACCTTGAACCTAATATATTAGCGATAAGCTTGAAATTCTATTAAAGATATTTTGTATTAGTTTCATAATGATAGCGTCTGTTTATGCAACAGTAAGTGCGATTGTGCACTACAAGGGTTTTTACTGTCCGGCAGTCCGATTTTTTACGTTCCGATATGGCACGCCATATAATGTATATGTCACCGGAAAATAACAAGATCCGTAAGTTTATCAATCTACTAGGAAGTTTATAAACTTCCGTAGGATTCTAAACGGGAGATAAATTGTAATATTTTACGTTCACATTTTCGTAAATTTATCAATTTCCGACGTCATACGGTAAATTTATAAACTAACGGTTATCTATTCGTAAGATTTTAAACGGTTTGACCAATCACAGAAACTCTTTTAAATATACGCATCTTTGAAATACGTAAAATAACCCACTGCTCTCTGATTGGTCAATGTTCATAGTGGCAATGCCTGTGTCCAGATACTGGTATAATCAGACTTGGCAAACTATAAATTGGAAGCAACAACGCCTGGTTCCTCTCTGGAACGGATCTAGTGAGTTGAGTTTTCTTTGAGTTGCAACACAGTTCAACATTTAAAACTAATAAAAACGCACAAGCAAACTGGTTTATTTATGTTCCGTGGCAAACAATGGCGGCCGCGAGGAAGGAGAAGTGACACGTGACAGTCAACCAATCAGATCGCGCGTAGCGTTTGGTTACTACTTACTTATTATTTTACGAGTGATTTCAGTAAGTTTATCAATTTACGAAAACGTGGACGTAAAATATTACAAATTATCTCCAGTTTAGAATCCTACGAAAGTTTATAAATTTCCTAGTAAATTGATAAACTTACGGATCTTGTTATTTTCCGGTGACATAATAGTTTGTGCACCATACGTAACTTTACCGTCCTACAACCTCCTGGTGGGCAATCGCCCTAAGGCCGATTGTCCACCACCACGTCACCGTCACGAGAGCGAGATGACTGCGCTAAAGTAGCGATGTTTGCATTTACAATACCCACGTGTCCACCCCACGACACGTAATCTCATAAAAATCTAGGCCTGAAATAATGGACAAATGACCTGCTTGCTACAATCGCTACCTTGGACTGTGATTTTTTCAGAAAAAAAGTAGGCGTATCTTAATCATTTTTGATAACACGCATACACTTAGTATGCTACAGGGGTCAGCCGCAAGTCTTACCGGATGCAAATAATTACCAATGTTACAGATTTTAGCTTATGAATTGAGATTGTGATTATATAAACAAACTAGTTTCTGCCCGCGGCTATGCTCGAGTGAATAACGATTCTTCCATCCCCTATTTTACCCCCTTTTTTTGGGAAGTGAGAAATAATCAAATGACTTCTCCCGTCCTGGGCGGGGCGGGAGGGCGTGTCAGACTTTTAGTGACTAAACCCACTCATGTTCCTTCGGTTGCCCTTTATGTTCCGGGGTCACGGTAACTATTATAAACATTCCGCAACCCCGACAGGCGTTGGGCCTGTTGGGCCCCTTCTCGTGCTGACTTCTCTTTGAATTCTGACTTCTCTTTTTACCTCTTTATGGTATGAATTACCAAAAATCACACGAAGTAACACACCCTGCAAGTTTCATGTCTCTAAGAGCAGCGGTTAAGCTGTTCGTTGATATTTACAGTAATATAGAAAGAATAGACACAATAAAATTTATATCGTGTGTAAGATGTCCCAGGATATTTATAAAAAAAAATATATACGTTATAGTACCTAATACCTAGAAGGTAACTGTTTACTTAGTTGTGGCATCGATACTTAAATAACTAATAATGTAACTTGGGAAGGGCGGAGCACCCTAACACAAGTAAATTAATTACTTAAAAGGTGGCTTCTCATTGTAACTAGCGTAACGTTATTAAAGCTGATAATAAACATTTTTGATTTTTTGATTTTGATACTGTTCAATTTACCGCACTTGCGTGTCGGGTACATCTGAGTGATCTGAGTGAGTGGTAGGTGACGGCATGGCTGGACTCTTCGGTAGATTGGAAAACGAGATCAAAAAGATTGCTGGATCTAGCTAGATAGATTAGTTAGTAAGGAACTGGACCCAAACAGCCCAGTCTAGAGAGGACTACACCTCTTTGGAGGAGGCTTTCACCTGTAGAACGGTTCTGTAGAAGAAAGTTCATAAAGAAGAAAGTTCATAGTAAACGGAAGTACCTATACGTGGAAATCAAATTATATAACCACGAAATATTTGAAATACTAACACTTAGTTTATGATTTTATTGGGTACAGTATTGCATATAATTTTCTTTTCATTTCTTTTATACATACCTGATAATGAGGCTTCAATTTATATGTTTTATGCTACACAAGCCGCTCCCACGTTAGCTGAAGGAGTAATTGTGCGAAATAAAATCTTAACATAATTATATTTATCATTAATTGGACACTTCAAAGGGATTGTTTATTTGTTTGACGAAAACCTTCACCCTTCAGCGGGGGCTGAGATAAAAATACAAAAACAAATGTGTAAAAATAAATAAAGTAATACGTACTCGACATTATCGTTGACGTATTACAAGTAATTGTATCTCCGGGTTCAATATCAAGACATGGTTGTTAGCAATTTTCATACTTTGTACAAGGTCCGGGTTGTAACTGCATATAAGCGAGATATCTCGGATTTGATTCCCAGGGCGGGCAGTGTCAGTGGGATTTCCTATTACCTTTTGACCGCTTGAACATACGTCACTGCAAATGCGTTCAATTAGAAATATTAAATATTGAATGATGGATTCCAAAACTAACAAAAAAAAAACAAATATTTGATTGATCAATTAGATTACAAAAAAAAAAAACCCAACTGCATTTTTGAAGTTTCATGTAATTGCCATCAATTTCCGAATTTGCTGCTGGATATGTATATAGGTTATGTTTTTCGGCAATAGGGTAACAAGAACTTTGTTCTTTTTACCCGACCTGTATATCTAAAGGTTATAACTTTTCAGCCTTTATTTTGTTAGCTTTGTTATGTAAGTAATTATTAGGTGATTTTAAAAGCCGTGGGACCTGTGTTTTTTGCCGACTACTATGGGCGATCATGTGCGTTCTGCCTAACCTCACCTACGGAGCGCAGACATCATTGTCATGGATTGGCCTAAAATTGCACTAGATTAGCATCAGTGAAAAAAGGGAGGCTTTTGCCCTTTTGTGGGACACAAACGGCTAAAAATAATAATAATTTTCAAGAGTTCCCAATATTATTACACAACATTATCTACCAGCAACGTGATGAATGAAACTTAAACTTATGTCAGTACCTATGTACTTACGTGTAAATAAAAAGATAGTGGTCGTTAACGGATACCTACGTTCCTATTTATATAGAGTTTGAACTTTACATACGAAGGACATCAGCTGTACACATTGTATCAGACTGTTCCTAGGCCAATACATGAGAAAGGTTGGGTTAGTATTAGTACTCTGTATTGTTAATATATCACAGTCAGTTTGCCATAGATTATAGGGTTTAGGCGCATTAGGGCTAATTCTCGTTTTGGCAACCGACTCTCAAATGGACTACTTCTCATTATGGCTATTTCTCGTTTGGGCTACTTCTCATTTGGGCTACTTCTCGTTTGGGCTACTTCTCATTTGGGCTACTTCTCACTTGGGCTACTTCTCACTTGGGCTACTTCTCACTTGGGCTACTTCTCATTAGGGTTATCACTCATTAGAGAGCAACCAGAAACTAATGATAAAAAAAGTTCATGTTATTTTTTCGACTCGTTAGCCAGACGAGCTGTCGAGTCATTCACTCTTCGAGCACACGTGACTAAAGTCACAATAGGAAGACAATAGCAATGCGAGAGCCGGCTGTCGCTTAGTCGTCGAAAGGTTAAACTAAAAACATAAATCCATACTAATATTATAAATGGGAAAGTGTGTCTGTCTGTCTGTCTGTCTGTCTGTCTTTCTTTCTTTCACGGCAAAGCGGTAGTTGAAGGGATGGAGATGGAGAGTAACATAGGCTACTTTTTCTCTCTTCCTAACGCGAGCGAAGCCGCGGGCAGAAGCTAGTTTCACCATAAAATACGATAATTTTTACAAAAGTCATGGGTCTATTAAAAGTATACTTGTCAAAAAAAACTTGCAAAGATAAAACTTTGACCTGCAATATCTCAGAAACCAGTCTTCCCAGTTAATTACGATGATAAGTAGATTATGTGACATATCCGTTACATTAATACCTAAAAAGGTAAAATGTTATTAAACTTGATAAAATATTATAACACTTTTATTAAGCAAACAAAAAGGTCGGTGTTTCCTAGCCGAGTTTGAGAAGAAACATCCAAAATAAACTCAGAGGTCAAATCTCTTGGAAACCTTCGAACACACGTGATTTGAGACAAGAGACAAGACAAGACAAGACATGACAAGACAAGACAAGAGTGGTTGCGTATAAATATCAACGAACAGCTTAACCGCTGCTCTTAGGGACATGAAACTTGCAGGGTGTGTTACTTCGTGTGATTTTTGGTAATTCATACCATAAAGAGGTAAAAAGAGAAGTCAGAATTCAAAGAGAAGTCAGCACGAGAAGGGGCCCAACAGGGCCAACGCCTGCCGGGGCGCACCCAGGACGGGAGCAGTCATTTGATGATTTCCCACTCACCAAAAAAAAAAACAAGACAAGAGTCGTTAAAAGGTTAAGTCCAAACCTTGTCCAAACTAACAATTTGTTTGTTTCTAATGAGATGAGATGATTGATCGATGGAGTCGATAAAATTAAAAATACGTACCTACACACATCAAAAGTGTCTAGGGATATTTTAATTAAACCTAAATAACTAAAATTCTATTAACTTTTTGTTAAGACACCTACACTTTAAAATAAACCTTGTTTAATTGCCTATCTAATCTGATAATAAACTTTTAGATAAAGTTAAATTAAAAAAAAAACTTAGAAGAAGAGGAAAAACTCAACAAAATTTCAATTTAGCCTTATTTTTGAAATTTCAAAACCTAAACAACAAAACAATTTTTTTTTTATAAAAATTGTTGAAAACTTAAAATTAATAATTCGTGGATCCACCTAAGACTCTCCTGACACATCTGGAGCGGTTCTGCATACTCAAAACAAGGGTGTCAATATCCTGTTGTGGAGTACTGTCCCAAATCCTGCTAAGATGCAAGAAAAGCTGGTTTTGATGCACAACATCAACAGGGAAATTCCTACGAGCTCTTCTCTGAAGCATATTCCAAGCATGCTCAATAGGATTTAAGTCAGGGGATTGTGCAGGCCGGTCTAAAGCTTGGATAACATGCTGTTGTAACCAACTTGTAACGATACGCGCCGTATGTGGACGGGCATTGTCGTGCATTAGCTGGAAATTTTGTCCCATTTGCTGTTTGTGGGGCAAGATTACAGGCTCTAGCACCTCATCTCGGTATTTTCCAACAGTCATATTGCCTTGTATCCAAACGAGGTCCGTTCTACCGCCGAGACGAATTCCTGCCCAAACCATAATCGTGCCACCTTAATGCATGAACTTGTTGTGGGTGCTGCAGTCGATTCCAACGTCCAGGTTTTCTCCAAACGCGTACTCTTCGCGAATCAGGATGAAATCCAAACCTAGATTCATCAGTGAAAAGCACAAGTGACCATTGAGAATGGTTCCAGTTTTCGTGTGCAATAGCCCATTGTAATCTTCTTCCTCGATTACCTCTCCTTAGTGCTGATACCCAAAATGGCCTACGAGCACGTAGATTGACTTCATGCAGTCGCCTTCTCAAAGTTTGACCGCTTACCAGCAAACCATACTCTCTCTGTAGCCTTTGAACCAATTGCATCGCCGCTGCATTTAGTTGACTTCGTGCAGCATTTACTATGAATCGGTCCTGTACATGTGTTGTAATGCGTTGAGGTCCTCGGTGCCGTTCCACCACTTCCTCCGTGACACGATAACATGACCAAAGCCTGGATATAACGCTCTGACTGGTCTTCATGGCTTCAGAAATGGCAATTATGGGACAGTATTCCACAACAGGATATTGACACCCTTGTTTTGAGTATGCAGAACCGCTGCAGATGTGTCAGGAGAGTCTTAGGTGGATCCACGGAATATTAATTTTAAGTTTTCAAGATATTTTTATAAAAAAAAATGTTGTTTTGTTTAAGTTTTGATGTTTCAAAAATAAAGTTAAGATTGAAATTTTGTTTGAGTTTTTCCTCTTCTTCTAAGTTTTTTTTAAATTTAACTTTATCTAAAAGTTTATTATCAGATTAAATAGTCTATTAAACAAGGTTTATTTTAATGTGTACATGTTTTAACAAAAAGTTAATAGAATTTTAGTGATTTAGGTTTAATTGAAATATCCCTAGACACTTTTGATGTGTGTATATAAGAGGAAATCTGTAAGTAGCATAAGTTGCAGAAAAGTTGAAAGGAAATCGTTTGATATAGGCATGTGAAACGCATGTAGTTACGTAAATTATAAGCAGGAAAAATGTGATAATCCATACTAATATTATAAATGGGAAAGTGTGTCTGTCTGTCTGTCTGTCTGTCTGTTTGTCTTTCTTTCACGGCAAAACGGAGCGACGGATTGACGTGATTTTTTAAGTGGAGATAGTTGAAGGGATGGAGAGTAACATAGGCTACTTTTTGTTTCTTTCTAACGCGAGCGAAGACGCGGGCAAAAGCTAGTAATTTATAGTTCTAGTAGACAGTGACAACAATAGTATAGTCTCAGAAATTAGAATCTCTGGTACCTAAGCTAAGATCAAACTTGTGTTATGGACCTTACTTAGTGATAATATGACAGCCAGGGCTCTGTCATATTATCACTAAGTAAGGTAAGATTACAATTAATTTAGATGTACAATCGACCAAATGGAATCATGACCCACCATAAGCTTATTTTCCTACAGACATTCGAATATATAATTAGGTTGACAATCGCGTAAACATGTATTAAAAATGTCACACGTCTAGTCTTATTATTTTGACAGCTTCAAACGATTTGTTGTCGAAATGGGTCATGATTCAATTTTGTCGATAGTACATAGTGCTATCAAGATCGTAGTCATCAGCAAATAAAAAAAGGGATAATTTTCCTAAGATAAAAAAATATGAATATGTGTGTGTGTGAAAATAAGAGTGTGGTGGAGGAGAAGAGGAAGAGTTTTGATAAAACGTGTCTCTCTTGATAAGGACATAGATTAGAGTAGACCTGTAATCTTTCACGTGTTAGTAATATTTCGTAGAAGGCAAAAAGTTATTACATCTATAATAACATTTGACATTTATTACTCGTAAATAACTAAGCAGATAAAGATAATTTACTTAGTAATTGAGTGACTAATTCCTGAGTTCACAAATTGGGAGCAACACAACAACGATTTGTTACCTATTCAATTGTTACTAGTTCAGAAATATTCCGCTAATATTGCAATTATTTATGTCAAAATGTGCGTCTGTTTGTTGTGTAATACAGGATAGGAACTCGAACTGATATATGTCAACGACCCTTAAGCCCTGTTGTTCCGAGGTTGTGGAATATTTCTAATAGTTACCGCGGCCCCGGAACATAAATGGCAACCGAAGTTACAAGGGACACTCACTCACTCTTAAGGTGCTCCTAAACGGGCAATTTTTTACTGCAATTGTGTTGCTGCAATACATTGCCGGCATTGCCCGGCAATGTTTCCGAACACTCTGCAATATTGCAGTATTGCCGGGCAACACTTTTTGTATGACAAAAATATTGCCGAGCAACGCCGGCAATATTGCTGGAGTTGCCGGGCCATGCTCAAAAAATTGCTGCAATAAAATTGCAGCAATTATGTTGCCCGTTTAGGAGCGCCTTTAAAGGTTACAGGGCGGGAAAAATCATAAAATGATTTCTGAGCGGGGACGGGAGGGCGTGTCAGACTTTTACTGACCAAAACCCACCCTTGTTCCGGGGCCGCGGTAACTATAAGAGCTATTCGGCAACTACAATAGTAGGTACAAAATGCAATTATTATGGTGCGACTTTACGGTGTATGGCGTATTTACTACTGGGTCCTAAAATTGTGGGCTGTTACATTAGAAGTACGAATGAGAGAGAGATAGTAAGTCAGTCAAAAAATAACTTTTACCCTTGCAGTGTATTTCGCTACTTTTATGTAGTAGAAAATTTAACTCTTAAGAATATTAAATGCTAAAAAGAACGCACTACCTAAGCATCGACATGATTTTGGGAATCGAAGAATTAGGCCAATAGCCGTCTTTTGTTTCTAAGCTCTAAATATTTATCACACACTGTAATCCGGTTGTTGGTGCAAAATCCCTGATAGCGGGCCATCCACTAACGTTCATTCCTGCCGGATTGTACAATCCTTACGGAATGAACGCCAGTGGATTTGCAAGATCGAGAAAGAATGACGGTATTAAAATCCCGCCACCCGTCCCGTCGCGACAATCCTTACGGAATGAAAACCAGTGGATTTGCAAGAGCAAGAAAGAACGACGGTATAAAACCTCGCTACCAGTCCTGTCGCTACTGGCGCGACGGGCGCTGTGATCAAGTTAGTGTCTGTTTATAAATATAAATATGTTCTGCCTAAGTGTAGGGCCTGAGTGCCCGCTCAAATCGAGCGTCTAGCAGGGCGGGGCGTGCGGCGTCCATATCAAACAGATGCATTTACACGTAGGTGTCCTGAGTGGCGACCTAGTGGCGCGAGAACAACTTGCACGCAACGCTGCACGCTCCGCTCAACGCTCCGCTGAACGCTCTTCACTCAGTTCGTACACTAAGGCATTTTGATGCAGGGTGATGCAGAGACAAATCATGGTAGATGCAAAATGCAAAGGTACAAAAATAATACCAAAATTAAATATATATATTTAATTTACATAATATAGTAGTATAATATATAAATACATATAGGTACACTCACATAAACATAAAGATAAATATAAACATAATTGTTGCAAAATGAAAATAATCCATAAAGATTATTCAAAATGACGAGCATTCCTTTCAAATGACAACAATCTTCATAAAATAGGAGGATTGTCACCATCCACACACGCGCAATCCCTCGGTATGGCTGACAAGATGCAAAGTGACAGGAATGTACACAAACGTGTGGATGGTCACTGAAGGATTGTTTTTCCTGCCGGACTGGCGTGTCGTGATAAAGCCAGGGGAAAGAACGAAGGATTGTGGTTTAGTTAGTGGCTTCAACGGTTTTATTTTATCCCGTCGCATTTCTGTACGGATTGAACGACGGGACAAGCCTGAAGGAATGAACGTTAGTGGATGGCCCGCTAATCTCTTGTAATGGCTGCCAAAATTCTTGAAACTTTCTAATTGTTTTGTTATCGGTACTATTGTTTTCATGGTGATTACGACGTTTTGGTTGTAACCAACACTTTCTTAAGATAATAGATTATTTTACTACATATTTATTGTCGGTGTGTTACTCTGTTTCGTATTTCGGTTAACAGCCCACCTTAGTCCTTCAAACACACGTGATTTGAGACACAATAGAAAGACAATAGCAGCCCGACAGCCGGCTGTCGGTTCGTTGTTAAAGGTTAAAGGGGAGAAGCCACGTCTGAGTTATGTGCACTAGCTGTTAACGTGGTTTGTCTTCTCCTTTATAATTAAATATGTACTTGTATTAGTAGACTCACTGATTGATGCCATATCTACGCTCAGCCTAAGTCTTTGTAAAGTACCGAAAGAAGAAAGACCCTTATTTATTTATTTATTAGCTTTATTTAATCCCTTACAACATTTTATTCTTAACGTATATACCTAGTTTTGTTTGACTTAATTTTAATATTTTATTTGTTAGTTTTGTTAGTTTGTGACTTCTATTTATGTTAGTATTGTTAGGTGTAAGGGCCGCCTTTTGCGGTAAAAGCCTCCTCCAATCTGGTCCAAATGGCTCTATCCTGCGCCAGTCTAGGCCATATGTTGCCAGCAGTTTGGACAATGTCGTCACTCCTTCTCTTAGGTGGTCTACCTTGCTTTCTTTTTTTGTGCAATGGGTACCAATTTGTCACTGTTTGCGACCATCTTCCATCAGTTACTCTTTGGATGTGGCCGGACCATTTCCATTTAAGTGTCAGGACCTTCTTCACTACATCTTTCGCCTGTGTTTTTTTCCTAATCAGGGAATTTTTGACTCTATCTTTCAATTTGTAATTCATGTAGCTCCGTTCCATTCCTCTTTGGCATGTTCTTATTTTATCTAAGAATGATGTTTTGAGAGGCCAAGTTTGGCATGCGTAAGTCAGAACCGGAGTTAGACAGATGTTCATCGCTTTGGTTTTCAGTCTGGTGGGTATGGGACCTTTGAAATTTCATCATCTCTTCTCATTCAAATCTTGCACAGAAAAAGAAATAGATCGTAGAGTGAAGAACACATGGAACAAGTACTGGTCTATGAAAGAAATTTTCAAAGAAAGACCCTTATAAGGGTAAAATAGTGGATGGAAGGTAATATTGTTTAATATACACAGTGGCAAAGGTGCATCGTCAACGGAGCCCCCGAGACGACAAAAAAAAGTAATTAAACCGTCAGATAGATTATCAAAAAATTTTGAACACGTATTTTTTCTTTTTTCTCGTAAACGAAAAACGAAGAAAATATAGTGCGTAGAAGTTGCGCATGACGTCACGATCAGATACATATTTTGCAGGACGGTGACGTCAAAAGCCCCCACTCCGGAGCTTTGTTGCTCTTTATCTTTGTATTTTTTTATTAATTTGATAAAGCAAAAAATACATGGCTCGTATTTTTTGCCGACGGACTAAACAGAATGCCATTTTTTTAATGTTATCGTCATCTCTATTATAATTTTTATAAAATTGCTTACTTTTAGCTAACAATCGGACCGATGTTTTGTATCCGAGTTTCTTAGAAATTTATTATTCATTCATTATCTTATCTCCCTAGTTTTTTCCCCCAATTCGGATTATTCCGATCTGTCACCCCGTTTTGTCCCCACGGGTGACAGATAGGATAAAAAAGTTCGATTTGTGTCCCAGTTAGCAATGTGTGGAACACATTTTCTATTAACCTCTTCACGCTACTGCGCGCCTAGTACTTTTGATTGATTTAAATACTAAGTATCTCAGTATTTTCAGTATTTTACCAACCCATGGGGACAAAACGGGGTGACAGATCGGAATAACCCCCCCCCCCCTATCTAGGTCACCTTACAGTCCAATCAGATCCAGCTCAATACCCAGTGTCTTACATGGACCGACGTTGGTTAGATTGATTGTTAGACTTTTGGCTTCCGATTGTAACGACTGTCAAAAACCTACACTTGAAAACTGAGACTAACGGGTTTAAGAGCGATGGGATGTTTGAGTTGTCCTAGATAAACTTAGAAAGGGATATAATCTGATATTCTATACAATACTTATTATATTTTAAACTTTAACTACATACTTTTTTTTTGTTGATTTATGTAACTGGTCTTCGGCCGTGTAAATCAAATAAATAAATACAAGTTTGTGCCCTCGATTTATTTTACCCCTCTAGGATTGGAATTTCCAAAGTTATCTTGGACATCACTGACATCCCGTGCCTCGGAAAGCACGTAAAGCCGTTGGTCCCGGTTGTCATTCTTAGAACCTTGACAGTCGCTACGGATAAGTCACAAAGTCTGACCAGTCTAACCAAGGGGTATCGTGTCGCCCAGTAAGTTGTGGAGGTCTTATAGGGTGTTGCTTCACGTAAAACACTGGTAACCAGCTGAATCGGTTAGGCTGGAAGCAGACCCCAACATAGTTGGGAAAAGGCTAGGGAGATGATGATGAGGATTGCAGAATGTAACCACTAAAGTTACAGACTCTAACAACACCAGGACACACACTCTAAGTTTCATGTTTCTAGGACCAGCTGTGCGTAGATAATAATCAACAGTCAGTTTAATCAGTCAGTTAGCATATAATTTTATAAAAAAGATTTTTTATGGAGTTCGAATCCAGTCTCTTCAGGCTCCCAACCACCCATGACACCACTATGTAGCATAATTATTAATCACACGCAAGATAGTGTTATGTTTATTGTTGCAGCACATTGCTCCCTCGATAGGGGCCAACGAATAAACAAATGTTTATTATTCTTTGTTCATCATTATTTTTATATTGAGGATGTTTTTGAACTCAATTTTAGATGCAGGGGTGTAGTTTTGTTGCTATGTAGCCGGTTCTATGCATTTTTAAAATTATTAATGCACTAGCTTTTGCCCGCGACTTCGTCCGCGTGGAATAATAGTTCCCGTTTCCGGGGGATTTCCGGGATGAAAACTATCCTATGTCCTTTCTCGGGTCCCAGACTATGTCTGCACCAAATTTCATTCATCAAATTGGTTTAGTAGTTTAGGCGTGAAGAAGAGATAGACAGACAGACAGACTGGCAGAGTTACTTTCGCATTTATAATATTAGTACGGATTAACTGTGGAACTATCTTGAGCGTACACAAAAAGATTATTGGGGTTGTATAAGCGTGAAAGAGCTACATTATTGACCATGGTAAAAGCATCCAAAATATATCCAATGGCGTTTTTTTTGTGATGGATAGGAAATCATCAAATGACTTCTTCCGCCCCTGAAGAGGGAAGGAGGGTCAGACGTTTACTGACTAAAATCCAATAATGTCCCTTCGGTTACCCTTATATATTCCGGCGCCGCGGTAACTATTAGAAGCATCGACACGGGTCTCGTCCTAGTCGGGCGGCGAGCTACCTACCGCTCGCCTTCCGCAGGCCCACGCCTCCAGTGGCCATCATCTTGCGACTCTCGACAACTAAGCCTGGGTGAAGCTTGACGCTGCCTCACGCGCCCCACCGCTTTCGTCTCCAGCGTGTCTGCTTCGCAGGAGGCGACGGCTTCCTATTCAGTCTCGCCCCGAAGCATGGCCTGAGCCAGCGCCGATCGCCTCTGCAACGACACGGTGGTGGTGCGCCCAAGCGGGGCCTACACCGTGTCACGCAGGCGTCACTTCCGCCCGAATCCGACATAGGAACCTCCCGAAATGTCCGTGTGCGGTGAGGAGGATCATCATCTCCCTAGCCTTTTCCCAACTATGTTGGGGTCGGCTTACAGCCGAACCGGATTCAGCTGGATACCAGTGTTATACGTGAAGCGTCTGCCTATCAGACCTCCACAACCCAGTAACTGGGCGACGATACCCTTTGGTTTGACTGGTCAGACTTTCTGGCTTCTGAATACTCCTAGCGTCAAAGTTCTACGAATGACAACCGGGGCTTAACATGCTTTCCGAGGCACGGGATGTCAGTGATGTCCAAGATAAATTATAGAAAGTACATATGAATTGAAAAAGTCACATTGGTACTTGCCCGGATTCGAACCCGTAACCTCTTACACGCGCCTTTATGACGACCCAGATGTGTTATTCTGATGTATATCTTGCAAAACCATCGGCCAATATTCTTTATTGTACACCAATAGAACATAAACAGTAAAGAACAATACAAACAAATATGCAAGAGTACAATAGGCGGCCTTTTTTCGCTAAAAAGCAGTTTCTATTACATACTATCATTTATATTGCTTGCTGCGGAGTAATTTTAAAACTGTGAATATCTTCAAAGGTATTTTTTGAAATTATACATGACTTCCACACAAGAAAAATTACGCTGGGGCATTTTGCGTTTTAGTAATTTTATATTATCTCCGGAACTATATGACCAATTGACATACTGTAAATGGCAAATTTATGTGTATGATGTCCTTGTGATACTGAAATAATTTATTGTCATAAGAATAAATATTTTGTTGCTCAAATAATCAACCAAACGTAAGTATGCCAAAAAATCATTTTTTTAATGCAATAAAAGAAGTATAAAAGATAAAATATAAAAGATAGAGATATGGTATCGCGGACTTTTTTGTAGAAATAATTAAGACAAACCAAGTTGCCATAGATTGTTTTTAATTTTAAGCAACTGTTTAGGCAGCGCAAGCAAATAATTCTGTTTTATGAGGTAATTTTTTCCGACTTGCTAGACAAAAGTTGCGATAGCTCAGTTAATATACATGTTATAAAAATAATTTATAGCCTATAGCACTCAGGAATAATGTAGCTTTCTGCCAGTGAAAAAATTTTTGGAATTGGTTCATTAGTTCCAGAGATTACCCCAAACATACAAACTTACAAACTTACAAACATACAAACTTACAAACTTACAAATTTTACCTCTTTATAATATTAGTATAGATAAAAACATAGCCTGTATAAACCGCCAGTCTCGCAAGACTTCCAACGTAAATAGTTGTGAGGTTCATGTAGTATCATGTCGGTTAATTGAGTTGACTATCGCATGAAAACACAACGTAAACGAATCTCACAAGTAATACTTTTTTTTGGGACAATTCCACCACACTATTCCCAACCACTGCAACTCCTCAAAGTCAGAATCAACAGTGGAATACGCCAAAAAATCGCCAAACAACGATGCTCGACGAGTCCCGGAGGAACGCTTCAACTGTCTTGGATCCCGCAACAAAATTAATCACAAGTAATACGGTATATTATATTAGATTGTTTGGTGCGATTGTAGCATCAAATAGCCGACTAGTTATTATCTGGGATTACAGGGGTTTGAAAATGTCCTGAACTGCTGTGAGAAAAGGATAGTATAGCAGTGTCGCCTTTTTGCTCGATTCGGCTCTGATATCACTGACATCGGTGTAAGGAACACGTAGTGCGGTACTTTTATTAAGAACTAGCTTTTGCCCGCGACTTTGTCCGCGTGCATTAATAGCTCCCGTTCCCGGGGGATTTCCGAATTGAAAACTATCCTATGACCTTTCTCGGGTCCTAGACTATATCTGTACCGAATTTCATTCAAATCGGTATAGTGGTTTAGGCGTGAAGAAGAGACAGACAGACAGACAGACAGAGTTACTTTCGCATTTATAATATTAGTATGGATTTTGCTTACGACTACGTCCTGACAAAAGATATATAATCGCTTTTTAAAAGTAGTAGTTCTTCCCCGGGATTATAAGTCTATGATATTTCTGTCACAAAGCAGCGATGCTGTGCCATTGGGGTATAGATGCGGTTGTAATTATAGCCACATGAAGCCATAAACTGTTTGACATCTAGCCTGGAAGCCCTATGCTGGTATTGCAGAAACCTAGACGGCATTGACCACTTAACTTAGGTTTCACTGGTTCGTCTTCCAAAGATTTTGAAAAAAACTAAAGCAAGATGTTGAAATTCCTAGCAAGTAAGGATGTTGTGCAGGACCCCGGGTTCTGGGGACCACGTTTTGGGGAAGCATACTGCGTTAAAAAAAGTGGGTATCTTTAGATGATAGTAGTAAGTAATGTTGATAATGAATGACCGATGGTTTGAGTACTTAATGCGGCCTACCCGAACGTCCTTACTTTGGTATTGTTCGTCAAGACGTTGAGCTCCTAACATTTTTTTTTAGTTGAGCATAATGACTTTTGACAAATGCTTGCACTGTTTGGACAGGTCCACTCAAATCTGTGTGCTTCTTTTAACAAGAGTTCACTTCAGTTTACCTTCATGGTCCTCGCATAATTTGACCAATACAATATTGTATGGACTTCAAAAGAGACTTTGACCTCTGAGTTTGTTTCGGATGTTTCTTCTCAGAGTAGTCCAGCTAGGAAACACCGGCCCCATCGTTCGATTAAAATAAGAAAAAAAAATGACGTGTAAAAGTGTAATTTTTACCTATTTACAAAATAAAATTCGTTTAATTCGATGAACCTAACACAAGCGCTCAAATTACCCTATACAGTTAGAAATAAACTTTTTCAAATACTAACAATTTCTTATCACAAGTAAAGGAAGCGAACTAAGTAAACTAACTCAATAATGTGTTGATATTATGTGACGTAAACTTAGCAAACTTTGATCCTAATTAGTACACGTGGTTCTAAAAGGGTTATCTCACAAAGGTAGATAAATTCATTTTAAAAACATTACTTGTAATCAGTTGCATGCATTCCATTTATGCAAATAAACATTGATTACCTCAATTAAGGCCGGAATTCAAATCTTTTTCTTATTTCATGCTGACCTACCAATAATCTAGTCCAACTACTTTTGGATTCATAATTTACTGTATGGTTTTATATGTTTTAAGTTATTTTTAGGTATGTAAATAGTTCCTTCTTAATTTTCAAACCATTTTTCAATCACATAGAACTGGGTCTGAAATTTTGTATGCTGGTTCAGTTCTGCCGACAACACTATTTTAATTTTATAAACTGACTAGCTTCTGCCCGCGGCTTCGCTCGCGTTAGAAAAAGACAAAAAGTAGCCTATGTTACTCTCCATCCCTTCAACTATCTCCACTTAAAAAATCAAGTCAATCCGTCGCTCCGTTTTGCCGTGAAAGAAAGACAAACAGACAGACAGACGCACTTTCTCATTAGGCCAATATTAGTATGGATTCTGACCAAACCAGACCTGACTCAGCTAGGATAATGTCCAGATAAAGGAATCCGTCAACTTTCAGAAGCTTATACATATGTGTTTATCCTCAATATATATAAAACTAGCTGTCCCTCGCGGTTTCACCTGCATCATATCAGATTTTTGGTAACTAAAAAAAGAAGACACTATTTACCATAAGATCTGATAATGTAATAACCTATGTTTGACAAATAAATAATGATTCTGATTCTGAAGATAAAAAGTATTCTATGTCCGTCCCCTGGTCCTAAGCTACCTCCCCACCAATTTTCAGCTAAATCGGTTCTGCCGTTCTTGAGTTATAAAATGTGTAAGTAACTAACACTCTTTTACATAATCTATACTCATATTATAAAGTGAAAAACTTTGTTTGTTTGATTGTAATGAATAGGCTCAAAAACTACTAAACCGATTTTAAAAATTCTTTCACCATTCGAAAGCTACATTATTCCTGAGTAACATAGGCTATATAATATCACGTTTTGTCCCACGGGAGCGAGGCAGTAACCAAAAACCTAACGTGACGCGGATGAAACCGCGAGGAACAGCTAGTAGATGAATCCACTAATCCATACTAATATTATAAATGGGAAAGTGTGTCTGTCTGTCTGTTTGTCTTTCTTTCACGGCAAAACGGAGCGACGAATGAACGTGATTTTTTAGTGGAGATAGTTAAAGGGATGGAGAGTAACATAGACTACTTTTTCTCCCTTTCTAACGCGAGCGAAGCCGCGGGCAAAAGCTAGTAAAATGATAATCTGATTGACTATTGGACTGTTTTTTGATTTATCAACGTACAGCCTAAAATGCTGGTCCGAGAGACATGAAACTTGGAGGGTGTTTTCTTTGTAAAGTGTAAGTAGGTAGCCAATAAGAAAGGATTTTTGTAAATTTCACGTAGGGAATGGAATTTAGATATCCACGCAGGCGGATCGCGGGCGAAAGCTAAGATATTTAAAAGAGATTGTTGTTAGTAATGTTTTCATCACTTAAGTTTCTTATTTTTAACCGACTTCTTTATATATATATATATATATATTTTTATGTTTGTTCGCGCATATCTCCGTCGTTTACCAACCGATTTGAACAATTCTTTTTTTGTTTGAAAGGGTAGACTTCCCAAATGGTCCCATTGTCATCAGATCCAGGATCTGATGATGGTATCATGCCGAAATCGAGGGTTATCCTCAATTTTTATAGAAAAACGTACATTTTTATTTTGAAAGTTCTCTATAAAACGTTGTCAGACATTGAGACTCCAACTAAAAAGTAAAAAATAAAAGCTTTTTACAAAAAAAAGATAACCGACTTCAAAAACTAAAAGCACAAAAATAATAATTTTGGAAGTCGGTGGGAACACATCAAATAGACCGGCAGAAGAGAAGCCACCGAGCTTTTTTAGACTTCACTTTTAACTTCAGTCAGAATTTTGTTTTTTCAGGAATTAAAACAGTCATAATTATATCACGGTTTAAGTCAAGTTTTATATACATTTTTTTATCAGGCCTTAAAACTCTAATGCCCTTACTAATAATCACTGTGTAAAGTTATGCAATGAATAAAGCCTGTGTAGCCATACAGTTTTTGACGTATAACCTGTCATAACTTTATGCAGCGATTATTAGTAAGGCGCTAAGAATATACAATTATCACAGTACTACAGTCAGGTTCAAAATACTCTCAACTATCTTTTACGTCTAATTTGAGTAGTTCAGTACCTACCGACGAGTTCAATGTCGTTCATTGCCACTTTTTAATTATTATCTCTCTAATTTATTTTTTGTTCTGCTGATAAATAGTTACGCATGAATTTTCATTCATTAGTTAATAACTCATTATTTAATTTTGTTGTAATAATACACGGATTCTAATGTTGGTGTTTGTCACATTAGCTACGAGCTGTGAGCGCAACAGAAGTCTCGCTGACTGTTTTTAGACTGAGAACAAAAAAAAATTAAAAAAAAAAACAATATTGACGTGTAAAAGTGTTATGTTTTTAACCTATTTACAAAATAAATATAATTTTACTGATTTTTTTACTGAGAATTACGTGTATTCCTGTTTTGGAGCGCGGTGGCAGTATCGGAACTCAGCATGGAACTTCGAACTCGATCACCATCACTAATAGTATAAAACAAAGTCGCTATCCGCCGTCTGTCCCTATGTATGCTTAGATCTTTAAAACTACGCAACGGATTTTGATCCGGTTTTTTTTAATAGATAGAGTTATTCTTAAGGAAGGTTTATATCCATACTTCCATTCTAATATTATAAATGGGAAAGTGTGTCTGTCTGTCTGTCTGTTTGTCTTTCTTTCACGGCAAAACGGAGCGACGAATTGACGTGATTTTTTAAGTGGAGATAGTTGAAGGGATGGAGAGTAACATAGGCTACATTTTGTCTCTTATAACGCGAGCGAAGCCGCGGGCAAAAGCTAGTACAGTATAAAATAAAGTCGCTATCCGCCCTCTGTCCATATGTATGCTTAGATCTTTAAAACTATGCAACGGATTTTGATCCGGTTTTTTTTAATAGATAGAGTTATTCTTAAGGAAGGTTTATATGTATAATACATGCTTATTATAGTAGAGAAAAGCCGGGATTTTTAAAGATTTGTAACACCCGTGCGAAGCTGGGGCTGATCGTTAGTATACTATATACTGCACTCCATTGCTCGTTGGCAAACCTTGAATATGAACTTCAGGATGTTAGCCTAAAACCAAGTCTGTACTTTATAAGTCAGTATATTCCAAACTAGCGACCCGTTCCAGCTTCACACAGGTGTTACAAATCTTTAAAAGTCCTGGCTTTTCATTGCTGTATACACGTATCAAATCAACCTTCCTCATTAATCATCCTATCTATTAAAAAAAAACGGATCAAATCATCCATCATCGTTTTGAAGATCTAAGCATACACAGGGTCCGACAGACAGCTGTAAGTGACTTTATTTTATGTGTTCAAATTCTACGTAATAACCGTATCTTTTTGGGGTCTACACGAGACAAATTTTAAAATAAAATTAACTGCATACCAAAGAGCATAAACAAACGAAAAGGACGCGTGTATCAGTGTTCTTGACACTACGCCGGTGTTCCTAAGTGCAAATAGGAATATTTCTGAGTGCGACCCGCGCTATCGCCGCGATAACCCGAACAACGCTCTTTGCCACATTATAACGATGCGGTTGTCACGCTGAATGCTTGGAGACTTGCTTTAGCAGTGGTTTCTTTAATTAGTGTCCTGGTTTCGAGTTCCAGATTGGGCAAAATGTTACGAGTGCTTTTTCTATTAGGTATTTTTAATCTAGCAAGTTTGTTAAAGAGCAATGGAGTGCTTAGGAGTAAGACACAGGACAGAATCTGTTTTACTACGATGCGCTACAACATGGGCATAACGGATGTGAGCAAACAAAAAAGCTGCCAGGCTCAGATGGAATTTTGCGGGCCACGTTAGTCATATGAATAAATAAATAAATATCCTGGGACAACTCACACACCGCCATCTGATCCCAAACTAAGCAAAGCTTGTACTATGGTAAACCAGACAACAGATAAACATACTTATTTTATTTTTAAATACATACATATTATAGATGAATCACACCCATCATTGAATGCTGTTAGTTGGGCTAAAGTCTCTACGCAGTTGGTGCCAGAGGATGGACAACGTCTTCGAGGCTGGTCCAAGAAAAGGTGGCAAGATGAGCTTGACGCGTACCACAAGGAGGAAAAAAAGCTTTTTCCAAAAAAAAAGATAACCGACTTCAAAAACTAAAAGCTCACAAATAACTATTTCGGAAGTCGGTGGCAATGGCAACACAAATCGACTAGCAGAAGAGAAGCCACCGACTTCCGAAATAGTTAATTTTGAGCTTTTAGTTTTTGAAGTCCGTTATCTTTTTTTGGAAAAAGCTTTTTATTTTTTATTTTTTAGTTAGAGTCCCAATGTCTGACTACGTTTTAGAGTAACTTTCAAAATAAAACTACTTATAATCTTATAACATGAAAACGGTTCCATGCGCGCAACGTCACAGGACATCCATTATACACTAAAACCTTCCCCAGAATGTAACAAACACTTTGCTGAAAACCGCATCAAAATCGGTTCAGCCAAACGCGAGATAATCGCGGACAAACATACATACATACAGGTCGAACTGAGAACTACTTATTTTTTGAAGACGCTTAAAAAATAGTATGGCAGGTTTTGGGAAGGTCTTTACCCAGCGCACAGACATGCTACTTGGAGGGTGTGTCCTTTATAAAGATTAGCTACTAAGAAAAGATTTTTGGAAATTCAACCGAGTAAAATGGATGGAATCTCGACATCAACGAAAACTAGCAAGTTAAGACTACTAACAGTGGATGTAGAACTCATTTTGAACACCAGATACATTGTATTAAATTCCTAGAATATGTAATTATGTCTGCTTCAATGACACTCATCCGTCATTTCCTGCCTCACCAGAACAACATCTCCAAACCCGTGCCAACTAAGCCTTGAACCTATCATAATATTATTGATAATGTATTTATTCAATCTAAACTAATATTATAAAGAGGTAAAATTTGTAAGTTTGTATGTAGGAGGTAATCACTAGAATTACTGGTCCGATTTGAAAAATTCTTTCAGTGTTACATAGCCCATTTATCGAGGAATGCTATAGGCTATATACCATTACTCTACGACCCACGGGAGCGGAGCAGTAACGAAAAATGCGGGTGAAACCGCAGGGGACAGCTATATTGCATAAAATGACAAACTGTTCCTATTGATGAGCACCACGTGCATGCATCCGGCAGCGTTTAGATAAAATACAGCAAAACAGACAAAATACAATGTTGCTTTTGTTACAATCGTGAAGTTTTATCAAATTGTTGACGCTGCTTTTAATTGATTTGATTAGTAGTGGCAGCTCATTCAAGATTGTCTTAACATGCTGTTGTGTCATGCTAGACCATGTTAACAACATCCTGCTTGCTTAACAGATTAACTGACATGTGACTTGCTTGCTTTTCATTGAATATGAACTGAAAAGCCGAAAATAAGATTGTAATATAAGGCAGTCGGTTGAAAATATATCTATCTTCTTCTTCTTCTTCCTGCCCTTATCCGATTTTACTTGGGCTCGGTTCAACATTTTTTTTCATCCATCACCAACCTGTCACCGGTCCTTTCTCCTTCATATCATTCTTCACACAATCCATCCATTTTTTCTTCGGTCTTCCTCTCCCCTACCAACTCTCTATATTTATACTTATAACTGTCCTTACTACGAGTATATGCATTTCATCCCTCTTCTATCTACAATCTATATAAAATGGTAAACAGAGTGACTGATTGATTGAATGTTGATCACACAGCCCAAACCGCTGGTCAAGGCAAGAAACTTGCAGGGTGTGTTCTTTGTGAAGAGTATGAATCAACTAAGAAAGGGTTTTTGGAAATTCAACCCCAAAGGGGTAAAATAGGGAATAGAAGTTTCGACATCCACGCGGGCGAAGCCGCGGGCAAAAATTAGAAATCACTACATAGTATAAAACAAAGTCGCTACCCTCCTGTCTGTCCCTATGTATGCTTAGATCTTTAAAACTACGCAACGGATTTTGGTGCGGTTTTTTTAATAGATAGAGTGATTCTTAAGGAAGGTTTATATGTATAACACATGCTTATTATAGTAGAGAAAAGCCGGGATTTTTAAAGATTTTTAAACACACGTGCGAAGTTGGGGCGGGTCGCTAGTAATATATATAGGTAAAGTTTGTATTAGAAAAAAAACGAAAAAACATTAAGCTTAGAGAACTACGGAGTGTCCTTAGAAAACTATAATTTATACTAATTTTTAGCGTCGTAAAAATGAGAAAAGCCGTCAAGGGATTACACAGATTCATTTAAATCTATTCCGGTTATGTCGATAGAAAACAATAATTTTGTATTATTTTTTCGGTGAGTGGGAAATCATCCAATGACTGCTCCCGTCCTGGGTGCGGCGGAAGGGCGTGTCAGACTCTTACTGACTAAAACCCACTCATGTTCCTTCGATTGCCCTTTATGTTCCAGGGTCACGGTAACTATTACAAACATTCCGCAACCCCGGATTTTGTACAAAAGCTGAAAAGACGTGGAAAGCTGAAGACACGTACGCGTCTTAATATAGAATCATTGTTTACTATAGCATTTCTCATTTATGTCGCGGCTGATAGAAGTAGAAGTGTATAACGTTGACCAAAATCGTTAAGCGAAAAGCAAATGGGGCTGAAAAAGTATGCATAGTCTCTTAGGGTTTTTTTTAGGGAGTGGGAAATCATCAAATGACTGCTCCCGTCCTTCGTGTCAGACTTTTACTGACTAAAACCCACTCATGTTCCTTCGGTTGCCCTTTATGTTCCGGGGTCACGGTAATAAACATTTCGGAACCATCTCTTAGGGTGACTGGTGATTTATACATAAATATACTCAAGATCATCATCTGCCTAGCCTTTTTCTTATATCCCTACTATGTTGGGGTTGGCTTCCAGCATAACTGGATTCAGCTGGATACCAGTGTTTTACGTGATGCGACTGCCTATCAGACCTTCACAACCCAGTAACTGGGCGACACGATACCTCTTGGTTAGACTGGTCAGACTTTCCGACAACCGGATGTTGCGGAATGGTTATAGTTAATAGTTACCGTGACCCCATAACATAAAGGGCAACCGAAGGAACATGAGTGGGTTATAGTCAGTAAAAGTCTGACACGCCCTGGACGGGAGAAGTCATTTGATGATTTCCATTTTCCAAACAAAAGTAGAATAATTTCCTTTACACTTTCTTTCTACCTTATACTAACCTGTACTTACCCATGAAATCGGAAACAAACGCGAGACCCTTTGAAAACTTTTAATTATCATGAGTTTAATTATGTAAATGTCCCAGTGGACAAGGCACCCGTCTTTCATGTAAGAGGTTGTGGGTTCGAATCCGGGCAATTACCAATGTGACTTTTTTAATTCAATGTACTTTCTAAAGTTTATCTTAGACATCACTGACATCCCGTGCCTCGGAAAGCACGTAAAGCCGTTGGTCCCGGTTGTCATTCGTAAAACTTTGATAGTCGTTACGGGTAAACCAGAAAGAAATGACCAGTCTAACACAGAAGTATCGTGTCGCTAAAGAAACCGATATTTTTAACGTCTAACCCTTATTACTTATTGGGACAATCCCACGACACTATTCCCAACCACTGCAACTCCTGAAAGCCAGAATCAACAGTGGAGTCCGCCAGAAAAGCGCCGAGCAATGAAGCTCGACGAGTCCCGGAGAAACGATTCAACTGTCTTGAATCCCGCAACGAAATTAATCAGAAAAGTACAGCAGAGGAGTAAGAAAAAATATGTTTTCCACTTCCCTCCATATCTAGCAGGAGACAAAACAGAACTAGGCCATCAGGCATAAAGGGGCGATTACAACTGGGAGAAACCCAGATTGCCTTGCACCACGGAATAGAATTTGTTAAAATTTATAGTTCCTAAAATGGGAGCTGTTATACGATTGATTCCAATAATAGGTATGGCAGAAGCACTTGAACGCATGGAAATGTCTAACCCTTGTCTAGACTAGTAGCAAACCCATACAGGTGCTCACGATAAATATTCGCTTACTAAGCGACCCTATACAGTATTATAACCCTGCTACACAGTTCCACGGGCCTCTTGCTGATCAACAACATATATTTACGACCCTATTATGTTATGATATATGGGTTATTTTGGAGCGTATATTGTTCCTGCTTGTGTGTTTGTGTGAGGTGTGTTGTAGAGCGCCCATTTTTATTTTAAATCCCGACGCAAAAAGAGGGTTTAGAAATAAAAACTATATAAGTTTGACGGCTATGTGTGTGTCTTTTTGTCTCTCTGATGCACCGTAGCTCTAAAACGGGTGATCTGTTTTTGATCCATTTTTCTCATTTGAGAATAGGTTATCCAGTGATAGTTCTTAGACATGTTTCATCAAAATTGGTTTAGCCATTACGAAGTTATCACCTCTTTTGTAAGCCGAAATCGCGGTCTTAATAACTACACGGGCGGAGGATTTTTTTTAATCTTTTATTTGCACTTCTAATAAAAAACTTCCGCCCCGCCCTCGTGTCAGCTCGCATTCTAATAAAAATAGACGCGTAGCATGTGTAAGTGCTTGACTGTCCGATTTTCTTGATGTGATCCGGCTTAATGTGAACATCTCTACCCCGTATCCGGGACTCAGAAAATCTACCGTTCGTAGTGGAATATAATAATAGTGGAAACCGAGCCTAAAGGTCACGCTCATTAGAGCCACCCGGCAGCCACTCCGCACCGCCTTTTGACCCGTAGGTATAAAAAATATGAAAAAAATCTGGAAAGTAGAACTTTATAAGTACTTTCTAGGAAAATTATTTTGAACTTGATAGAAAGAACAGTTTTTGAACAAAATAATTTCTGCGTACTTAGTATGTCAACGTAACAAATAGCCTTTTTTTTTAAACTTATAAGTGGGAACACTTATTGTGACGGACGGTAAACTACGGAACCCTACATTGAGCGTGGCCCGACACGCTCTTGGCCGGTTTTTTATATTATAGATTAGTTTATCCTTACTTTTTAATGTAAAAAGTGCGACAGTTTGTATGTTTGTTACTCTTTCATGCAAAAACCACTGAATGGATTTTCCTGGAACTGTAGAGGAATGTAGCTCATACATCAAAAGAACACTAGAGCTGCATAACATCACGCTATGACCCATTAGAGAGGAGCAGTAACGGAAAATCCATAACATAACGCAAATGAAAATACAGGTGAGAGCTAGTATTATATATATGTAAGTTTGTATGTATGGATGTTTGTTACTCTTTCACGCAATTAAGTACTACCCAATAGATTTTTCTGAAACTTTACAGTAATATAACTTACTAGCTTCTGCCCGCGGCTTCGCTCGCGTTAGAAAGAGACAAAAAGTTGCCTATGTTACTCTCCATCCCTTTAAGTATCTCCACTTAAAAAATTACGTTAATTCGTCGCTCCGTTTTGCTGTGAAAGAAAGACAAACATACAAACAGACAGACAGACAGACACACTTTCCCATTTATAATATTAGTATAGTATGGATACATCAGAATAATACAAAGGTTATACCTAAGTATATCACCACGTAATGCCCCACGGGAACAGAGCAGTAACTAAATATCCAATAGGGGTGTCTGATCGCGGGTGAATCCGCGGGGCATAGGCCGCATAGGCAGTCGGCCAAAAATATCTTTCAGAGCGAATAAGAACCATAACCTGGATTAGTCTTTTTATCGCCAAATGAAAATAGTATCTGCCATTATTTGTTTAAAATAACATTGATATCAAAATTGATATTACTCATTTTTACAAGTCATAAAAGTTTTTCATAAAATCACCTTTGTATTCACCTACACGTTTAATAAGCTTTTGATGTGGATTTCCGCTAATACTATGAGACGTACAGTAACCCAGTAATTATAAGTAGAAATGTAAAGATTACCTAAAACGTAGTTAATAAACATATAACTATACATTATCATAATATTTATCATTTTAAAACTTACGTCACTACTGCCTGAAGTGACTGTCAGCGCCATCTTGTGGTTCTATCGGGAACTAGCTTGAGTTTGACACTTCTCATCACCGCCATTATGATGTCAACTTGCTCTGAAATAAAATAGGCATATTATGTAATACAAAAGGGAATATTACTTTGACGAACGCAATGACAAGGACCACTTAATTGGTACTTTTAAAAACTGAATTCAATTTAATTTAATATGATATAGGTTTAATGAATGAATTTAAATGATTCACTAGCATCTGTTTTCTAGCTGTAGTAATCAAGAATAATGTAGTTTTCTACCAGAAAAGTGTTTTTTTAAGAATTGGATTATTAGTTTTGGTCATTATCCTCTACAAACAAAAAACAAACTTTACAATACAAAATATTAATAACGTATTTTCTGTACACGAGCTTTATTAGAACAAAAAATGCAACCGAGTATTTCTAGCATAAATAAAATACATTTTTAATCCGGTTTTAAACACTGCACGTTTTGGCTTCCTTAAAATAAATAAACAACCCAAATTATAATACACAAGTGTTCCAAGTAATGGAACAGAGGCAACAATACGCGCCAAAGACCGTTCCAAGGCTCGGCCGCGTTTAAAATCGGCAAAGCGCAGAAATTTAACTTTAAAATTTTATAGCCTTGCAAAAGGCATAATTTTTGATATATCGCCGGCTATGTAAAGAATGCGTCGCATAATTATAAGGCTGTGGCCGCTTTGAAAGCGGGGCGAGCGTAGCGGAGCGGGAAATGTGTGTATTCGATGAACCGGCTCGAAGGACCATTTTTTAAAAAGAGGTTGTTGTAGGACACTACTCGCTGTTAGTCGTTGGTGGCTGCAAATCGCTCCGCTTAAGCTTTTTCTTCCCCGCTACCAGTGTCGCCGAGCTCATTATATATGGCAATGGCCTCGACCAGTGATCCTTTTATTATTTATTAGCCCAAGTGTAGGCACTTGGCCTTTCTCAAGCAGGCACTTGAGACAAAGTATTTTTTCGTCTTATTCTTGTGACAGTTTTAGAAGTTGCCATTAAAATGGCGAAATGCGTTTGTATGAAGAATGGGTATTTCAAAGGATTTAAAGCCGGCAGATTTATAATAGTTGGCTTTATTTTTGTGGGTATTGTATACAGCTCATTTGTTTGAATATTGACGTTTGAAATTGTCTTATTTCAGATAGTTTAAAATCGTTATATTGAATTGTTCTCTTGAGAGTAAACGAGCATTTAATACTGCGATTTGTCATTCATTTAAAGTTTATTACTATTTTTGTATGGCGTTAGCCAGTTATATCATAAATTACATTGGAAAAAAAATGGAAATTGCTCGTTTCATGTTTTATAGTTTGAGTATTGTAATTGGACCGAAAATAAGAACAGAATTTGTAAGAGAAATCTAGAAAATCACAATGTTTTATAATCGTGAAACATTTAATAAATTCAGTCTTGTGACTTTGGTTATTTATGTTTATCAAGATGTGTAAAGCTACGGCATTATGGAGCATAAGAGTACACCTTCCATCATTGCCTTCTATATAATAAAAGATAATCGACTGACTGACAAAAATAGTCATGAATATTTTCATCACTGATTAAAATGATGATTTTTATTTTGATAAATTAGTAAAGAATACACTTTTACACGTCATCATAGTTTTTCATATTTTAATAGAACGATGGAGTCGGTGTTTCCTAACTGGACTACTTTGAGAAGAAATAACCGAAACAAACTTAGTGACTCTTTTAGTTCATACAATTTTATATCAATTGGTCAAATTATGCTAGGACCATGAAGGTTAATTTATTACTTAAGTAATCTCTTGATGAGAAAGGCACACAGATTTGAGTGAACCTGTTCAAATAGTGCAAGCATTTGTCAAGGTACCTGCTGGTTCTTTTTATAGGGTACTAGCTGTTCCTCGCGGTTTCACCCGCGTTACGTTAGGTTTTTGGTTACTGCTTCGCTTTGCTGCTTCGATAAAATATAGCCGATGTTACTCAGGGATAATGTAGCTATATATTGAAAAAAGATTTTTTGAAATCGGTCCAATAGATTTTTTAGTTTATTCGTTACATACAAAAATACAAATCTTTCGTCTTGATAATATTAGTTTAGATAGTAAGTAAGTACATAACTGTAGACAAAATCATAGGGAAAAGAGATCTATCCCCTTAAATTGAATTCAAGAAATAATTTCCCGATATTTTTTTAAATTGCTTGCTACATCTACAAATACCCTTTCAATACATCCAAGACATTTCCAATTTCCTATTTCAATAGGTTTTGCATTTTGAAAACGGTTAAAAAGTATGACATAAATCGTTATGTGGCTCTGGATAGAAAATCGAGGCTCTCTGGCGTACGCCCAAATGGTCGGTTGCGTAACCCCATAGAAATGTATACGTTTGTAACCAAGTGATGGGTATCGAAGCTTCGCTGCGTAACTTTGAAGGGTATTTGATAAAATGTACCTTCGAATACTTAAAACTTATCCATACTAATATTATAAATGAGAAAGTGTGTCTGTCTGTCTGTCTGTATGTTTGTCTTTCTTTCACGGCAAAACGGAGCGACGAATTGACATGATTTTTTAAGTGGAGATAGTTGAAGGGATGGAGAGTAACAAAGGCTACTTTTTGTCTCTTTTTAACGCGAGCGAAGCTGCGGGCAAAATAAGCTAGTAAATAATAAATGATTTATTTTTGTAAATAGGTAATAAATTACACTTTTTTTCACGTCATTTTTTTTCTTTTTTTTTTAAACGAACGAATCACTTAAAACTTAGTGGGGAAATTATTGTAATTTAGAATATGTGTTGTGATGAACTAGTGTCTCCCTTTGTCTTTTTCAATTCATGTTTTTAATCTAAACTTAGTAGTCTTTAAAGGTGCTAATATTATAAAGAGGAAAGATTTGTATTCATGTTTGTTACTATTTCACGCAAAAACTACTGAACGGATTTTGATGAACCTTACAGAAATATAGCTCATACATCAGAATAAGACACAGGCTACATATCATCACGCTAGGACCCATTGCAGCAGAGCAGTAACCAAAAGCCTAACATAACGCGGGTGAAACCGCGGGGGACAGCTAGTACGTTTATAAAACTGACGGCCATTAAGGCAATAAGGTTCTCAAGTGGCGACCTCGTACCGGAAAATTCAGCGTAAGCAGGCCTCCCGAGGCAAGATGGACCGATGATCTCATCAAGATCGCCGGGCCCCGTTGGATGCGGGTGGCGCAGGACCGATGCATGTGGAGATCTTTGGGGGAGGCCTTTGTCCAGCTGTGGACATCTATCGGCCGATGATGATGAAGTTTATAAAACACATCACTGACATTACAGGTTTACCAAAATTTTTATTGGAACTTGCGTTAGTGGGCTTGACCGAAATCTATTCTGCATGTGTGGTTGTCAATGTCTGGACTCCTAAGAGACGGATATCCCTGAGCTTGTTTCGGCATTTCTTCTCAGAGGTATTCAGTTAAGAAGTGCCGACTACTTGATGTTTTTTACCCGACTGCGCGACGCAAAGGAGGGTAATGTGTTTATCAGTCTAAGTATGTATAAAAACTGAAAAGAAAGAAACAAGCCCAGTAGTTTAGAATAGAACAGAACGGGACTAGACTCACAGTCGGGGCCCATTCAAATTTTACCGATCAAACCTTTCCAAGGGGCCCCGACTGTGAGTCGTTCTGTTCTATTCTAATCTACTGGGCTTGTTTCTTTCTTTTCAGTTTTTATTTAAGTTATATTTTTCACGCATTTTTTAAAATTATTTTCATGCAGTCGGGTTTTTTGTTTTTTAATATTTTTTTGTAAATATGACGTGTAAAAATGATTTAATCTTACTTGCATAATAAACAATTACATTTCGCCTATGCCCAACTAAAACTGTAACTAATAGTAGATTGTATTACAAGGGCGCAAAGTAATATTTTTACGGCGAGGGCGTTTTTTGAATCCAGAGCGAAGTGAGGGATTCTAGAGTAGAATCCCGAGCTTTGCGAGGGATTCTTAAATAGAGTCCCGAACGTAGCGAGGGATTCAAAGTACGTCGCCCGAGCCAAAAATATATTTTGCGCCCGAGTGATACACTCTACTTTTCATCACCCCCTATGAGAAAAAAAAAGCCGCTTCATTCTTTATTGTAAAATTATTATTGTAGCTGGTATTATTATCATATCTTGATAATAATAGCAGCTAGATACATTAATAATTTGCTGCAAAACAATCCGTGAAAATTTTTACGAGAACTCGGGCTGTAGTTTGCGCGTTCTATTTCTATTTAAGTTTTTTTTTATTCAGCCGCGGCGTGACTATAGTATTGGACGTCGTACCAGCCATTTATTATTTGCGTTCGATTCTTTGGCGAGTTTTTAGGCGCACTTATAACAGGGCGTAAAACATGCAAAGACGCTCCAAATTCAAAAATTGCGATTAAAAGTTACTTTTAGGCGAACTTTTTGAATTTGGAGCGTCATTATTGCCCGCTGAAAGTTTCTTATAGAAAACACCAACTTTGGGCGTTCTTAAAGGGGAACAAAGTCGTCTTTTTCGAATAGGTGGGATGAAAAATATTTTTTGCTACTCACCGAATAATATTCATCTGGTAGTCTTATGACATTTTCTTCCTTTGTCACGAAACTGAAAAACAATCAATACAATTTAGTTTACTGTATACAGATAATGATATTATACTTTTGTTTGTTACTTACATCTTATATGTCGTCTCACATTATGAAAAACACAGCTCATCTGAAAACATACTAGCAAGAAATTTTACAACAGAGTAAATACGATTTTTTCAGTAAACCTTAGAAATTATTTGTATTATTATAATAAGAACGATTACTAAGTGATGGGCCATTTCGAAACATTACATCAACAATACAATTTAAAAATATTGTAAAAGAATGTATGTACAGATGTCAACATATCAAACTACATACTTGAAATTGAAAATGTTCCCAATAAAATAATAATAATAAATATCTTGGGACAAGTCACACACGGTTATCTGATCCCAAGCTAAGCAGAGCTTATGTTATGGTAACCAGACAACTGATATACATACTTATATACTTTATAAATACATACATATTATAAAATCATAAAAAAACATAAAATCATAAAATCATATTTATTTTGTAAATAGGTTATAAACATAACACTTTTACACGTCAATATTGTTTTTTTTTTTAATTAAGCGAACGATGGGGCCGGTGTTTCGTAGCTGGACTGCTCTGAGAAGAAACATCCGAAACAAACTCAGAGGTCAAAGTCTCTTTTAAAGTCCATACAATCGTATTGGTCAAAAATGTGCGAGAACCATGGAGGTTAGTCTGAGGTACTCTCTAGATGAGAGAAGCACACAGATTTGAGTGGACCTGTCCACACAGTGCAAGCATTTGTCAGTAATCGTTTAGCTCAACTAAAAACTTTAAGGAGCTCAATTACACCGAGACACAGAACAAACAATCATGCTCATCACACAAAGTTTGTCCTGGGTGGGAATCGAACCCACGACCTCTGGCTTAGCAGTCAGGGTCACTAACCACTAGACCAACAGGCCTGTCAAACTTAGTTCTAGTGCTTCAACGATAAAGTTAATATTCAATCGTAAATTTTTTTTGTGACAGTTGTGGCTTTATATGTTGACGTCTGTACATAAAAGAAATATAAAGTAATTTGTGTATAATGTGTTCAAAAGTCAGTAACGTAGAGCGGTTATGTAGTCATTATTTTAAGTCTTAGTCTTTTAGTCTCAAAAAACCAACAAAAAATAAACAGATTCCCAAAGAATTACCAGCCAGTAATTCAGAGGGCATCTTTAAATCAAAATCGATAATAGTCAGGAAACATAAATTACCAAACCAAATGACATTAACATAACCATAAACAAAATCATAACGAGTAGCGAAGGACCAAAAGATCAAATCAAGGACCAAGAATCAATCTTATAAGAGAAAAAGAAAAAGTCCTCAAATTGTTGCATTATCTATCATGAAGTATGATTATTTATGATGTACAACGAGTGCCAAACACTCTTCAAGTCGACCCAGACGATGGACAGATAACTGCGGGATCACAAATCGAATATGTAAATACCGCACAGTAGGCATAAAGTAAACAACAGACAGACAAAATTCCGACGCTAGTTAGAAAAATACTTGTTTGTAATAATGGTGAAATGAACCTCTGGTTTTTTGCAAGTCACATAGTCAGAGGCAGTTTAGTCCGTTTTAAAACACCCTTCAACGACTAAGCGACAGCCTACTGTCGGGCTGCTATTGTATTTCTATTGTCTTTTCACTTTTAAAATTAAATTGGGATGCAAATTTTGATGTAATATGAACATTTCTAAAGTATATCTGGGATGTCACAGGCATCGGTGACGGAAAACATCGTGAGGGAATCTGGAATCATAATTTATATGAGTCTCAAATCGCCAATCCGCTTTTAGTAAGCGTGGTGTTTAATGCTCGTGCTTTCTCTGTATGTTAAAAGGCGTTTGCCCTACAGTGCGACAGTAACAGGCTGGTATTATAAATTAACAATGAACGTCATGGCGCATCTTAAATATCTTAAATTGGTATTTAATGCAACAAGGATTCAAATCGATCCAAATATAACCCATGTGTTAAACACAACATTATTTAATCGAACAGTCTGTACGAAAATTCTCAGACGTTCTTATGTACGGTGTTAAACGAACTAGAAAAACTAGGCAGACAACTTATAGAAGTAAACTAAACTTTCTTAGAACCGAACTTCTTAAGTGTATCACACGATTATACAACAAAAATGATGTCACCCTAGCCTTTGATGAACAGGCAATGTCTGTCACGTTTCTGTCTAAAAAAATCTAGATCTGTCTGGTTTTCCTAGAATTTATGCCAAAGGACATAATTGGATTTCAAACGACTAGGTCTAGACGTTATATTATAGGCTAGTTACTACCCCAAGTGGACATTATAGATTTCCCAATCATGTTTGTGACCCATTTCTGGGGTAGAATAAAATACAAGTTTCTAGAGTATGAATTAGCTATAGAGTAATAATGTGGTGCCTGAGGTACGAACATAATGGTAACAGATACTTTCTGTTCGCTTTTGATTTGTATTCGGTGAAACTGTAATAGTCTTTTTTACGATTAATTACGAAATTATTCTTATGTGGGTATTGAAAATGTGATGGACGGGTTTTATATAGATTGACTCACTACTCTATAAAACTGGCTTAGTAAAAAGACGTAAATAAATAGTAATAGCAGCGTAACAGTTTTCTACTGACCGACTGAATAAAATTTTACGTTAAATTTATTATCAGTTGTGTCAATAATATATTTCTTTTATCACACATTGAATATTAGTTACCCTCTACTGCTTATTCATACTCTAAAGTTCTGTTGAGAGATTTTGTTTTTAAAAATGGAACCACAAGTTTAAAGCTGGGCGGCCATCTTGGAAACTTCGCTAACTTACTATCGGATAGAAGTTAGTTAAAAATTATTTCTGTTTGTGGCAAGGTGCTGACTTAATTTATTTTACGTTTTAACGACAAAAAATCAGGAGAAATTGAAAAAGATCGTTTTGGTCCTTGGTATCGAGTCATTAGTAGATGTGAGTCAAATCACAGACAGTTATGATTTTCAGTTTGTATCATACAATTTTTTGTTAGTAATATTAAGTCTGGTTATACGTATTAGTCAGTTTTTGTCTCGTCTGAATATTCGTATTGTTGTCTATTTTAATAAATTCATGATCTGTACTATGACACACTTTGGCGTATTATAAGTTCTTGTCATAATTCATGGATATTCTTTTGTCCGAAGCATTTCCTTTCTAGTGAAGCTAGTAAAATTACTTCTTGGTCACTTTGGGCCTTTATTTCTGCACCAATTTTCATCTGTAGTTCTATAGACAATTAATGACATCATACTTTCGATCAGTATTTTAGACCCGGGCTGGAATTGTGTACATCATGGTATGAGTTTTTGCCACAGTGTCTCGTATGTCTGTCTGTTTATCTTTTCTCCTATCCCATATACAGTCTGCGCTATTATACGAGGAAATCATTAAATTACTTCTCCCGCCCTGGGCGGGGTGGGAGGGCTTGTCAGCCTTTTACTGACTAAAACCACCCACTGTTCCTTCGGTTGCCTTTTATGTTCCGGGGCTGCGGTAACTATTAGAACTATAACGCAACCTCGGCAGGCATTAGCCCTAGAGGGCCCCTTCACGTGTTGACTGCTCTTTGAGACGCGAGTGGATAAAAAACGCTTGTCGACACGGGCCTGGTCCTAGTCGGGTGGCGAGTTACCCATCGCTTGCCGTCCGGATTTAATCCCTCTATTTGTATTAATTTCCCTCAGTAACTCTGTGTCTGACTTAGGTGTGTTATGATGTATCTGGTACCTCTATGTGCTATCGCGATGATTTCCCTCATGGCGTGTTCGTCGTCTGTGTCGTGGTGGCGGGGAGGGGGCCGCGGGTCGGCGGCTCGTGCTAATATCTGTCGCACCACGTCGCGAGGCGGCGCCCCTAGCGGCGTCGGCCGCGATGAGAGCCCCAGCTGGTGGTAAAAGCACAAAATTAATTCATAAACCTTACAATTGATAAGACTACAAGATTCTCCGGACCAAAATCTACTCAAAGTGCCCAGTTTTAATAGAGACTAGCCCACTTGAGTTCAATAGATGATACCAATAGTTTAGAGATAATTTTAGTACTCAATTGAATGAGTAAAACAAAGATCCTTTCCACAAGGAAAAGGGAGGTAAAAGGAGCTGCCCTCGAAGTATGAGTTTCTAGGAAGAGTTCCTACGCACTCATTTTTCGATAGGACAGCAGGAAATATTAAAAAACGGTGGAATTTGGCACCTAATAGTGTTTTATTCCATGTTCATGTCTTTGCCATACATTTCATCTCAGGTATCAACATTGATGAAACCACGATAGAAATGGCCGTATGTATCCATATTTTATACCTTGGCTTATATCTGTGACTTGATGCGCTCAAGCCGTGCAGGATCCTGGTGGTTGTGCGCAGCTCGCTCGGCTGGTGTAAAGGTGGGACTGGCGCTAAAATGTCTTTTACATGGAGTAAAACGCTTTTGTTTTATTATCACAGTTTTCCGTAACTTTCGCCACAGGTACTTATCCCCAATTAACCAGTAGACAAGAAGAACAACTGTAGAATATGTAAAAAAACCTATTCAAGATGATACCTTGGCTAATATCTGTGACTTGATGCGCTCTAGCCGCGCAGGATCCTGGTGGTTGTGCGCAGCGGTCGCTCGGCAGGGCGCCAGCGCGAGCGCCGCACACACGACGAGCCAGGCGCGCATCGGCGCCTAGCCGCGGCGCGCGCTCACCCCGCGCCATCGAAGCCGCGCCAACGCGACATCTCCGGGCCTGCGGAAAGAAGATCAGGTTACGTGGAGATCGAAGGACCCTATTTAATTTAAGGTTAATGGTCGAAAGTCGGCCTAGACGAGGATTAAGTATCGAAGGACTAGGTTCAGTCAAAGATCAAAAATCGTATGATCATAGAAGGACTAGATTACACATAGGTTAAAGATCGAAGATTAGTCAAATATTTAGGACCGAAGGACCATGTTCAGTGAAAGGTTGAAGTTTAAAGCACCATAATCAGTTAAAGGTTGAGGATCGACAGACTAGGTTACGCATATGTTGATGATTAAAGGACCATATTCAGTCAAAGATTAAGATGTTGACTACATCAAAAGAATGACATTCTGTTTAGTCCGTCTGTTAGACAGTCCAAAAATACTGGACACATATTTTTTGCTTGATCAAATTAATAACAAAATACAAAGATAAAGAGCATCAAAGTTCCGGAGAGGGGGCTTGTGACGTCATTTCTCAGTAAAAATTATACAAAGGCGTGACGTTTCACGAAACTTCAACGCACTGTATTGTCGTCATTTTCTGTTTATTTTTTGGTTATCTAACTGACGGACTAATTACTTTTTTTTTGTTGTCTCGCCTATTGAAAGACCATGTTAAGTCAAAGGTTTAAGATCCAAAGGACCATATTCAGATAAATGTTGAGGATCGAAGGATCATGTTCAGTCAGAGGTTTAGGATAGAAGAACCATGTTAAGTTGAAGGATGAGGATCGAAAGACCATGTTCAGTCTATGATTTTATTATATATATAGGTAGCAACATCGTTAGTAAGTTTTACATTTCTGTACTTAGTAGAGCTCTTTGTGAAAGTGCTCAATCAGAATAGCGTTACTTTGTTCTGGGTATGAGTGCCGGTATAATGAAAGACTTCTGAGACATATCATCGTGGAGTCAGATAAAAAGCTATGATCCTTTGGAATTTAAGCTTACTCCATACCAAACAACAAAATCAGTTCAGTGGTTTTCAACATGTTGCAGACAGGTAGACAGAATTACTTTAGAAGTAACTACATGTTTAATAATAGTATCGATAACATTACAAATGATACAATTCTAACATATTTGAAACTACAAGCAAGATTATCTCACAACAAAACTTTAAAGTTAGAAACAAAATAAAGAGCATACTACTATGAGCGGTGTGTACAAAGCTCCGCTAGCGGAATATTTGCGTTGTCAACATCTTGAAACACCATCATAGGGTTGCCAGTTTCAAAATAATAAAACTGTATTACTTTAAATGTTCTAACATTCTTTTGCTACAATCCAGGCAAATATTTTTTTAATATTTTTGACGGGCCTGTTGGTCTAGTGGTTAGTGGCCCTGACTGCTAAGCCGGAGGTCGTGGGTTTGATTCCCACCCAGGACAAACTTTGTCTGATGAGCACGATTGTTTGTTCTGTGTCTGGGTGTGATTTATTTATAATATGTATGTATTTATCTATACTTCTATACTAATATTATAAAGAGGTAAAATTTGTAAGTTTGTAAGTTTGTAGGTTTGTAAGTTTGTATGTAGGGGGTAATCTCTCGAACTACTGGTCCGAATTGCAAAATTCTTTCAGTGTTAGATAGCCCATTTATCGAGGAATGCTATAGGCTATATATCATCACGCTACGACCCACGGGAGCGGAGCAGTAACGAAAAATGCGGGTGAAACCGTAGGGGACAGCCAGTTGTACAATAAATAAACGGCCTTTTCTCATAAGGCACCAGCATTAATCTCTACGATTTAATAACATTAAAAATCCGTACTAATATTATAAATGCGAAAGTAACTCTGTCTGTCTGTCTCTTCTTCATGCCTAAACCACTGAACCGATTTGAATAAAATTTGGTACAGATATAGTATGGGACCCGAGAAAGGACATAGGAAGTTTTCATCTCCGAAATTCCCCGACAACGGGAACTATTAACCACGCGGACGAAGTCTCGGGCAAAAGGTAGTGTTTATATAAATTAGATTTCTAATTTCACATTCATGAATTTGAGAATAATTTAGGTAGCTAGGTCTAACCTTAAGATACCGATGTCTCCACAAGTATGGTTTCTGAAGTCAGACGGTCAGTCGCTCCGTTTGAAGTCAGCCGCAAGGTGTCAGACTCGCGAACTCTCTGAACTACCGTCTTGTAGTTCTGTTACTCTCAACACTCCACCATCTTTGACACACAAACAAAAAGAAATGTTATAACATAATATTAACAAAAATGTTGATAGGAAGGAAATTATACAATAAAAGTGCTAGTTTTAAGTGAAGATATGGTATTTTTTTTGGGAGTGGGAAATCATCAAATACTTCTCCCGTTCTGGGCGGGGCCGGAGGGCGTGTCAGACTTTTACTGACTAAAACCCACTCATGTTACTTCGGTTGCCCTTTATGTTCCGGGGTCACGGTAACTATTATAAACATTCCGCTAAGTTTAAATTTGAAGTGACTTTTGGATAATTCTATTTTTTTTTATTAATTACTGAGTATAATAAAATGCTACCTTGAGTAAACCAATACAAAAAAAAACCTATGTCTTTTTTTTTTATTTGTGTTAAATTAAGTTTTGAAGTTTTGGAATTTAAAAATAGGAATCGCTATCTTAATCATTCATAATGTAGATAAATAAAAAGAAATAAGGAAGCACCTAATATCAATTTAACAACAAAATTTTGCAATTTAAAAAGAGGGTTTTTGAAAATAATTTAATAACTTTTCTCTACACTGAACAAGCATAAATGTTTCAGTTGACTGACGTATAATAACAGTTTTGGCAATAATTTAAGGTAAAAGATTTATCCATAAGGATAATAGCTAATGCAAATATAGTTAAAACGTAACACATAGATGGAGCACATAAAACTGGAAACGCAAAATTAAATATATGAAAAGTAGACTTTATTATTATTATTTATTATCCAAAAACACGGATGGAAAGACCAAACTGTAACTAATTGATATAAGTAATCAAATAATGACAATATTTTAAGTCCACTAGTGTCCGTAGAAATACGGAACTGGGTCAAACAAATCAAATTCATTAATGAAATTGAAAAGTTAAAACAGTTTATTGTCGATTATCAAGGTTTTAATAGCATTTTCCTAAATGACATAGTTTAAGGAGCCATTAAAATTGAGCCCACGAACAATGAGTAGTTTAATAAAAACAGTGGTGGTGTAAAACCTGTATTTAGATTGTATAGAATAGAATAGAATCATTTATTTGCCATAAACATGTGTATACATACATACACACGCAGGTGCATGCATGTAGGATGATCATAATTACAATGCGCTTAAAAACATGTTTGCCACTTGACATGGCATTGTGTAACCAACTTTTTTAGTAATATAATAAAGATAACGAATTGTAAATCTTTCTTACAAATAATATAAAGAAAGCTGCTATGTATGGATTTTTGTTACTCATTGACCTAAAAACTGCTTGATTTTGATAAAACTAAGCTAACTAAGCTAATACACTACCAGATGAAAAATCGGCTTTACTACCCAATTTTTTTTTGTTAACGTTTAGTTCATTAAACTGTTATAGTTTTATTAAATGTATAGTTTTCGCCCGCGTCTACACCCGCGTTAATGTCAAAATTGCCATCCCCTTTTTTAACCCTGTAAGGTTAGGATTTCTAAAAACCTTTCTTAGTGGATACTTTTCACAAAGAACATCCCTACTAATATTATAAATGCAAAAGTAACTCTGTCTGTCTTTCACGACTAGACCACAGAACTGATTTTAATGAAATTTGGTACAGAGATAGAGTTGACCTTGAGAAAGAACATAGGATAGTTTTTATCCCGAACTTTTGAAGAGTTCTCTTGAAAACGCGATATAACCGACATCCACGCGGGCGAAAGAAAGAAAAGCTAGTACCCTATAAGTTTCATGTTTTAAGGACCAGCAGTTTAGGCTGTGCGTTGTTATATCAACAATCTGTCTGTTAGTGATTGGGTAAGTTTACTATTTTATATAGCTAAGAATAGGTTTGTTCGTCAGTGATAACATATTTGCACTTAAAGTTTATTAACCTTTAGACGACCAAGTGACTGCCGGCTGTCGCGCTACTATTGTCTTTCTGTTGTGTCTCGAATCACGTGTGTTCAAAGGTTTGAACGTCAATCATTGCCCCGCAGTTATGCAGTTAAGCTAAAATCTTAACCAGATTTTTACACGTGGCATAACACATGTAACCAAATTCAAGGTCACACAACACGACACGGTAACACCAAACGATTCAATTAACTTATAAAGCATAGCGGGTGAGCAGAGAAACAGGCCATCCGTTACTTTCGGTTGATTTATAGCAGTATTATATCAAGGACGGGAAGAATAGGGTGTCACCCTTCCGGGCTGGGGTAAGGTACAAGATGAAGCGTGTTTGGCTTTTTGTAATGAGTATTAGAGTAGTTATTAGTAAAGATTTTTGGGATAAAAACTGTCCTGTGTACTTTTTCAGGCTTTGGACTATCTGTGTACCTTCTTTCCTTCTGCTTTTATAATTTCTTTTAAATCGGTTAAATAGTTTTGGACAGACAGCCAGAGTTACTTCCGCATTTATAATAATTATTAGTATGGATTTTAAATTGTTGTGATGGTCTACTGGTTAAACATTATGGTTTTAGTCTAAAATTGGCCAAGTATCAATGTGAGTTTTTAATTAAAATGTATTTTCTTTTGTTTCTTTAAATGAGTGATGGAAAATATCATCAGATGTCCGCCTTAATCACCAATCCGCTATAAACAAATGCATCTTTTTAAGCTAAGTAGGCGATTGGTGATTTCAGACCAAAGTAAGTTAAAATAAGTCGAGGTTGTCTCACAAAGTTTTCTTACTTCTATATTCGGGCGTGATGTGTTGGCGGTCCTTGCGTGAATTTTATATATTATATTTGCATTTAATTGTCATGGATTCCGGTCCTCAAAGATTTAATCGCAAAGAAAGCCCCGCTTCTAAAACTTATTTTTGGTTGAAATGATGTCAATAACCGCTTACCTTAGCTTTAATGCAATTCAAAATCCAATATTCAAAATGGTGGTTTACGAGATAACTTTTCCGAATAGGCAAAAACGGAGTTTTATAGCTATAAATCAAATTCCGCTATGCGTCCATACCTTGCGCCGCTCCTACAATTTTTATGACTTACTCTCACGTCAAGTTTTACCTTGGTACCACGGTTTAACTCCAGTTAAAGGTCTCGTTATGACGCCGGCACTTTTTAGTGCTGTTTACGGTACTTTTAGTGCCATCGGTACTTTCGTCTGTCCGACTGTGTTCTGTATATTTTTGTTTTATGACTTTATTTTATCGATGTGTCTGCTTTGATTTTTTTATGGGTATCGTTTTAGGGGTTTCCTTCTTGGGTTTGGATTGAAGGGCCAAAAATTTGCGTAAGAACTGATGAGATGTCGGTGAAGTGATTCAACTTGTATTTTACAAGATGGCGCTAAATGAGGAAGGATGGAGTAAAGGAGGGATTATTCACAAAAAAGAGGGACTCTTGGACAATAATAAATTTGAATTATTTCATCAATAAATTAAGCACGTCTCTTTTGTGTTTTGAAATCGAGAAATTTTTGTAACGAAATTTTTAGTTTTATTATTACACAGTATCTGTTATCTATACAAGATATAATATTAAAAGTTAATACCTATTGAAGGAATGTCTGAAAAACGTGTTTGCTGGTTATTTTATTCACCAGCAAAACACGTTTAAATCTATAGGCACGACACTACTGTTTGGTAATTTTGATCTGTGCAGTATAAATTAAATGATTGTCAATGAATGGTGCAACGAGAAACTTTAATGATTAAAAACCACCTCAGTTAGTCCCAATAGTACAAAAAGAAATTGTAAAAAAAAACTTTTATCAAAAAAAAGATAACCGACTTAAAAAACTAAAAGCTCAAAAATAACTATTTTGGAAGTCGGTGGCTAGGCAACACAATTCGACCGGCAGAAGAGAAGCCACCGACTTCCGAAATAGTTATTTTTGAGCTTTTAGTTTTTGAAGTCGGTTATCTTTTTTTTGAAAAATTTTTTTTTATTTTTTACTTTTTAGTTAGAGTCCCAACTACGTTTTAGAGTAACTTTAAAAAAAAACGTACGTTTTTCTATAAAAATTGAGGAGTTCCCTTGATTTCGGCATGATACCATCATCAGATCCTGGACCTGATGACAATGGGACCATTTGGGAAGTCTACCCTTTCAAACAAAAAAAGAATTGTTCAAATCGGTTGGCAAACGACGGAGACATGCGCGAACAAACATAAAAAAAACATGCAAACATCCGAATTGAGAACCTCCTCCTTTTTTTAGAAGTCGGTTAAAAAACACGAAACACGATGCTTATATTTACGGTTGAAATTGCGAGTAAAGTGCTGGCATCCAATAAATCATTTTTCAAACTACCCGTCAATAAGTTTGGTAATTCAAGACGTGGAACCGAACAAGCGATGGTCTTAACCCAGAAATGCTCGCGGCTAGTGCGGTTGCTATAATAATAATAATGGACCCATTTATACCCGGGTCTATTACTATATACCTTTTAAGTTATTATTGTTATATTTTCGGGCAATTTTGAAATTGGAAGTGGTCAATATTCGAATTTACTTTAATTCAAAACCTGTTATCAATTTAAAGTATTAGGATTAACGCTGTTGTTAAGTCACAACGTCGTTTTAAATCTGTCGAGTCACATACAAAAGTGAATCTCACGAAGAAAAATGTCCGTGCCACAATTTTTTATAACTTTCGAAGGGGCTCAAGACGATTTTAGTGTTACGAAGAGATAATATCTGTATTCCTGGATGAAGACCCATTTCTGCGGACTGTTGAGTGCTGGTATTTAGAATTTTAGCGTCGATATACTAGCCTTAGTGGTAAATCTCATGAAAGATGTCTAAAATACGCCTTTACTGAGATAAATATCTTCATTGAGAAACAACAAAATCTTGTAGTTCAAAATATAGCATATCGAAAGATTTTCGTTATTGAACATTTCAGGGACAGCTAATCAGAAGATCTAGCAAGAGGCACATGGTAGGAGAAAGCTATTTTCCCTTGGGTTGTCGCATTTCCTTACCGCCGATCAAAAGGTACCCCACGTCAGACGTTCTAGTGCGTTTTTCCCTTCAAACGACAAAACTTAAAAGGCATGACATGTATATACACCGTATTAGGTAAGGAGGCTTTACAGTATTAAGTACTCATTCCAAATATGTACAAAAAATACCTTATTTTTTTACCAAATGCCTCATGAAATTAATAAATTGTTTACACGCGCTAGATAGCCATTGAAAGAAGAACGGATCATACTTCACTCTCTTATCATAAGTTAGTAACCCGATGTAACGGTAATCGCTACGGTGTTCTTTTTAAGACTTTGGGAGTCTTATAGCTATAATTCAAATACGGTTTTTCGTTGAAGTTTTTTTCAGGTTTTTTTTTCAGTTTTACAATAATGTACAAACTGTAGTAAAATGTACAGACTTCAGAAGCCGAAAAATTTGCCAAAAATAATTAGATTATGACGTACAGTTTAATATAGGAACGAAATTGACACTATTGCAACAGTTCACACATTTCAATTATATGCTAATTAATAGGTTTAAAAATAGCGCTAAAAAGCACAATTTTGTACGCTTTAATTTTGAACAAGATTTTTATTTTGTATTATATCATCATTTTATCCCGTAAAAATATTATTGCCAAGTCCAAAATTACAATTAATACGTCGAAAATAGAACGGCATTGGCATTGTAACTAGTTCAATAAACAGACTAATATTATATTCAAAAAATTCTATAAATAAACTGAATATTAAATCTTAAGGCCCGAAATATGAATAGGTAACCAATTACAATAGGCTTGAAGTACCATCTACCCAAAACTTTGCTATTATTCAATAGACCATTAGCATCAAAGGGTTAATTTTATTGAATGGGAGGTTTTCAATTAAAACCATTTAGGTCAAAACAGAGAAACTTTAGACATTCTTTTGTTTTATATAAGGTTTCACTTTGGCTAGAGTAAATACCTTTCTATATTTAGTATCTAAGTTCTTAATGTTGAAAATAAAAATTGGTTGCCTGTAAAGTCGGTATACGGGCGAAAGTTTTACGTGACAACGACTTACTGACGTTGACTGAGGCACGCGTGCCTTTCACTTTTTATGTCTGTCTCTCTCGCTCTTAGGCGGGCTAACCATGCCCGAGTGGAAGGGACGCGTGCCTCTCACTCGCTCTCATTGTGAGCGCATAACGTGAGCGGAGCGTAACGCAGTTTCTTGAAGTGTCACCCGGCAAACCAATTTATAAGACGTTGTCACGTCAATATCAAAAGCGGTGAAGGAATTAATTTTGCTTCCCGATTTCTACGAATTAACAAAGTGTAATTAATATCTTTTTGACGGGCCTGTTGGTGTAGTGGTTAGTAGCCCTGACTGCTAAGCCGGAGGTCGTGGGTTCGATTCCCACCCAGAACAAACTTTGTGTGATGAGCATGATTGTTTGTTCTGTGTCTGGGTGTAATTAATCTATAATATGTATGTATTTATAAATTATATAAGTATGTTTATCAGTTGTCTGGTTACCATACCACAAGCTCTTAGCAGAGCTTAACTTGGGATCAAATGACCGTGTGTGAGTTGTCCCAGTATCTTTTCATTTAATGAGTCTATATAGGTGTTTTTGTGGCTTTACCCATTCATTTTCAGTCAAAACTTTTATTTCCTATTTTAACCCGTTTAGGGTTAAATTTTCTGGGGCTAATAATGACTGGTATCCTAGAGAGATGATTAGGGGTTAAATTAAAAAAATGCATATAAGACGCTTTGATAAATAGTTTTTGCTTTGACAAATAAATAATATATCTTATCACATTATACAAATAAACTTTTGTATTTTTATGCTTCTAGCTTTATTAGTTTCGGTATTGCGTTGATTACCACCAAATTGTTATTTCTTTAAATTAATGTAAGCCATTTCGAATTTGTGTAAGGAAGATTCTGTAATTAATCTTTATCAAATTCAGTGTCGGTAGATGATATAGCAGTGCCCTAGTAATTTCACCTGTTTTATTTTACTATGAAACTCATACCGTCGTTTAGAATCAAGCAACTAATTTCATGTTTCTGACTAATCGAATCCTTTACTTTAAAATTGCTTGAAAATGGTTTAACCTGTTTTGTTGCTGTAGTTGCAGACACAAATAAAAGTTACTTTCAGTGGGCAGGGGGCCTACCACAAGCTCTTATAGCAGTATTACTTCGATATTACTTTCAGTGGGAAAGAGACGACGCTAGGCAATGTGTCTAACGCTGTCACTTGCACACTCTGGAACAGGAATAAAACAATCTTACTTTAAACATCACGGTAAGGGAGCTGGTATCGACAACACGACAATTTAAGTTGTCTAATTTAAGGCTCACTAGAAAACAACATCCATACTAATATTATAAATGGGAAAGTGTGTCTGTCTTTCTTTCACGGCAAAACGAAGCGACCAATTGACGTGATTTTTTAAGTGGAGATAGTTGAAGGGATGTTGAGTAACATAGGCTACTTTTTGTCTCTTTCTAACGCGAGCGAAGCCGCGGGCAAAAGCTAGTTGTAATCTAACTTTAATTATTATTTTTAATAGACCTTAAACTTGCTAGTTACCGTATATTCTAAAATTTAATAATTTCCTGTTTAATTGTGGTAGCAATAAATGGTGATTGATAATGTTGCAAATCAAAGAGAAAAATTACTGTAATTTTTTTTCCGATGTTTATCTTATTTTACTTAAGCTCGTCGCTACAGCATTTGGTCTGAAGACCAAATGCTTGAGTGGCAGGACGACCTGAAGGTCGTCCTGCCACTCATCATGCTAACTCTTTTCTCCTTCATTTTATTCTTCGCACAACACATAAATAAAACAAAAATATTCTGGGACAACTCACACACGGTCATCTGATCCCAAACTAAGCAGAGCTTGTACTATGGTAACTAGACAAGGTAACTGATAAAGTATATTTATCAGTTGCCTGGTTATAAATACATATAAATTACATCCAGACACAGAACAAACTATCATGCGCATCACACAATAAATAATTTCTTCTGCGGTACCCTTCATCAATGTGGAGTACGTTGACACACACCCAGAATCTGAATTTGCGTAGTTAATTACTTCAAAACAAATAAATAAAACAAATATCTTGAGGCAACACATACAGCCATTACATTTTAAACTACGCAGTGTACTATAGTAACCATACAGCTAAAATAATTGGTGAACTGACTCATATCCATACTTAATATTATAAATGAGAAAGTGTGTGTCAGTTTGTCCGTCTTTGCGCCAGGCCACACGGTGCGTTGCGGCTCCGGCGCGGCGCCTGAGCGGCGCCGCAACGGTTTCCTACATATAAAATTGGATGGTATGCCACACGGTACGTCCGGCGCCGCTGCGGCGCCGCACCGCAGGCTCACCGGACTACGGCGCGAGGCAGACGAGGCGGGGAGGGGTGCAAGCAGTGCGGTGCCGCAGCGGCGCCGCAGCGGCGCCGCTCAGTTCATGGGGATGGCAGTACTGAGCTTGTTGCGGTGCCGCAGCGGCGCCGCAGCGGCGCCGTACGGCGTAGTGCGGCACCGTACGGCGCCGCACTGCTCGTGTGGCCGCCAGTGCGGTGCGGAGTAATGCGGTGCGGCGCGTTGCCGCACCGTGTGGCCTGGCACTTTCACGGCAAAACGGAGCGACGAATTGAGGTGATATTTTAAGTGGAGATAGTTGAAAGGATGGAGAGTGGCATAGGCTACTTTTTTTCTGTTATAAATAAATTACACCCTGACAGAAAAACAATCACGCTCATGACATTTGTTGATTTGTCCTGGGCAGGAGTCGATCCCACGATCCCCGGCTCAGCAGTCAGGGTCACTAACCTCTAGATCTAAACCCCCCTTGGTGTAATGGTATCAGTCAATAATCGTATTACGAGGTTTTCATACCGTTTAAATCTTAAGATATCTTCAGGAAACCGTGGATATTTAAGTAAAAGTTTTAAAAGGAAATGGGGTGGAAGAGCGCCCCTTTCAGCTGATGTCCACCCCTCCCCCTCAGGTGGGAGGTTTGTGGTTTATTAGGGTTAGTTATTAGGGGCTTAAACGATCAAGTGTGTTGTATAATGTCACGAATTGTGCAATGTTTTTAACTGTTTTAAGGGGTAGTGAATATTGCGGTAGTAGACGTTTTAGGCGTCAGGGGCCTCTTTTTTTGGTGAGTGGGAAATCATCCAATGACTGCTCCCGTCTTGGGTGCGGCAGTGGCGGGAGGGCGTTTCAGACTTTTACTGACTAAGATCCACTCATGTTCCTTCGGTTGCCCTTTGTCACGGTAACTATTATAAACATTCCGCAACCGGCGTCAGGGGCCTGAGGACGGTGAATAATGGGCTAGCGCACCGTCCGTCTTTAACGACGACAGGTCGTGTCGACGGCGCGTTCGTGTTACACGCGCGCCTCACAGATATGTCAGCCAAATTACAGGGGCCCAGGGGCCGACGCCTGTCGGGGGGCTGCGAATTTTTAGTAAGAGAAACTTGAGGCCCTTGATACAAAGGGCTAATAGGGAACATGATTTCCCACCCACAAAAAAGGAGCAATTATAAAGTGCTGCCATTTTTTTCGTAATTATAATAAAACAAATATTTTGGGACAACACGGGCCATCTGATCCCAAATTCGGGAGAGCTTGTATTATATTGTTATTTCGGTCGTGATGGCTGTGTTTTCGGTTGTGGAGGTCTGACAGGCAGTCGCTTTACGTAAAATATTGGTATCCAGCTGAATCCGGAAAAGGCTAGGGAGATGATGATTATTATTATTTATTTATTTATATTTTTGAATAAAGTAACCAGGCAACTGATATATTGATACTAACTAATTTATGAACTCATAATAATTATAAATTAAGTAAACCCAGACACAGAATAAACATGCTCATCTCATAAAATATAGTCTGGGTGGCTTAGCATTAAAGGTTACTAATTAATAGGTATTTCATTATAAAATTAAACAAACATTTTGAAAAGCAAGCAATTAAAACTACTCAGCTAAATAAATCCCAAATATTTACCTACAATTTTCATTTAATTTGTGTTTGTACAAATATTTAAGCGTTAGCAAAAGTGTAATTGATATGAGTCAAACAGTGAGTCATACCACACAAAAGATTGGTTAATTTAATTGCACGAAATTGGTAAAGGCTTGTACCACATTTAACTGAAATTTCGCCGAAAATTTAACCTTTTAACCTTTATTATTATTATTATTTAAGGTTGGAATTACCAAAATTCTTTTCTTAGTGGTTACCTATTCTTCAAAGAACACACCCTACCAGTTCCAAGTCTCTAGGACCAGATTCCAGATTCAAAACCAGGTTTGGGCTGTCCGTTGATATTAGTAACTATAATAATTTGATTCCATCCAAAGGTTGTCTGGAAGAAATTGCTTTTCAGCGATAGCCGCCTATTGTCCTTCACTGTTTTTGTCCTATTGGTGTACAATAAAGAATATTCTATCTATCTATCTAACAGGAGTTTACCATTTTATATCTGCAGATTAGCGACCTACCAGCTTTATACTGGTACTAAGTTAAACATTTTTGTAAATTCCGGCTTTTTCTTCTATATTATGCACGTTTTATTAGTCATTATTCACACATAATCCGAACTAATATTATAAATGCGAAAGTAACTCTGTCTGTCTCTTCTTCACGCCTAAACCACTGAACCGATTTGAATGAAATTTGGTACAAATATAGTCTGGGACCTGAGAAAGGACATAGTTTTTATCCCGGAAATCCCCCGACGACGGGGGGACTATTAATCACGCGGACGAAGTCGCGGGCAAAAGCTAGTTATAATACCTTCCCCTTGAATCACGGAATACTAACTACTGATACTACTACTAGACTGGACAGGCAACTACTTCACTGACAGTTCAATAGGACTGTCAAAGTACCCCTAAATAAAGTACTTTAAATAAAATAATATTTATTTCAAATTATTTAACTGCATACCTTTACAATTTGAAAACTTAAAAAAGCTCCAAAAAGGCTTTTTAATTTAAAAACTCTACCATCAAAGCTCATTTACAAACAGTAATGTCAATATACTGAATCAAACATAGCTAAATAAGACATTATATATTATAATATGGAGTCCCGAGGGCCATCCCACGCGTCTTGCTTATAAATAATTTGACCTTTAAGAAGGAGTTTCTTAAAGGTCAAATTATTCACTGGTTGTAATATACAGCCTGAATCAAGAATAACCTCATTAAAAAGGTTATAGAGATTTTCTGTTTCTTTGGTTGTTTGAATAGTCTAGTCTAATCATCTTTACTTACAAGCTTTTAAATTACTAAAACTACTTTTTAATTTACCTAGTTATTTTGTACCAAATATACTCTTTTTATGGTTCCGTAGCACAAGAAGAAAAGAGTAAAAACGTAACCCTTAATGATCACTTCGTTGTCCGTCTGTCTGTCTGGTTGTCAAGACCCTTTAAATAAAAAAATAATCTTATACAATGTGTTAATGAAATAACCCAAAACCTGAAACTAGTTTGTTTAGAATCGGCAGCAAAACACATCTACTATATAAAAATAAGTCGGGTTTTCCTTCCTGACGATATAACTCCAAAACGCACGAACCGATTTCTATGGTTTTGCATTCGTTGGAAAGATTTCGGGCTCCGTGAGGTTTATAGCAAAGAAAATTCAGGAAAAATCCACGCGGACGAAGTCGCGGGCAGAAGCTAGTTGCATATAAAATTCTCGTGTCACAATGTTAGTTACCTTACTCCTCCGAAACGGCTTTACCGATTTTTACCAAATTTTATATGCATATTCAGTAGGTCTGGGAATCGGCTACTATCTATTTTTCATACCCATAAGTGATAAGGGTTGTTCACCCTTAACATTTTTAACGCGGGTGAAACCACGGGAGGCAACTAGTATTATAATTAGAACTGTATACTCTGGTCTATGGTCACTTGAAGCTTAAAAAATCAAACTTTTTAGTTTAGGAGAAAAAAAGTTAAACTTAAAGTCACAAAAATGTTAGTTTTCATTTTTACTTCGTTTAGGTATTAATAAGTTTAGGGTTGAATTTACAAATATCATTTATTAGTTACTTTCATGTCTCTAGAACCAACGGTTTTTTTTTGGTGTGTGGGAAATCATCAAATTACTTCTCCCGTCTTGGGCGGGGCGGAAGGGCGTGTCAGACTGTTACTGACTAAAACCCACTCATGTTCCTTCGGTTGCTCTCGAGTCACGGTAACTATAACTATTCCACAACCCCGGAATGGTTTAGATTGTACGTTGATATTATCAACAATCAGTATGTAAACAAAAAATAACATTTTAAAGCTTAATATTTGGCAAATGGAAAACCAAAATAATTAATAACGGCTTAACGTGGTTTCCAAAGGAATGAGAGACGATCTAGAGAAGATCTTAGAGTACTTATGAACTGAACATGTCACATTAGCATTTACCAAGGTAATGAACACGGTTTTGAACACGTAACCATGAGAGACCTTAACCATAGAGCCATCACGACATTTTATTTTAAAAACTAAGATAAAATTTAAAATAAGATAAGATAATAATAAGATAATAATTTATTGGCACTTCAAGACACAGTTATCAGTGTAACTCTTGACTGTACTAGGATGTCCTGTATCACAAGAGCCAGACCTCTCAATTTACAAGGTACATAAAATCAAAGAAGTACAATAGACAGGTTCAAAGGCAATTACTGGGTGACAGAATTAGAAAAGGAAAAAAATTAAAAACGAACAAAATAATAATTAAAAAAAAATTAAAAGAGAAAAGAAGGACAATATTTTGTCGCTACAAAACCTTATTTGATAAATAATGTGAAACCAAGTTAACGCATAAATCCTGACATATCAATCTAGCAACATAGTCGTATAACATGTTGCTTACACATGTTTTAAACAAACTTCAGATTTCCTTGTTTTGAGGTGTGACTGCTCTCTATCGTAAAATTTTTACTACAAAGTGAAGTAGCTATGCTCTACGGTTTTTCCTGCGTTTTTTTTTTTGTTATGGGAAAACATCATAGACTTCTGCCTTCTGGGTGGTACTTGCGTTCAGTTACGTGTTTGATTGAAACAGGGCCTTTTAGTCAAATTCCAGATAATTCCAGTGGCTACACCATAAAAAGGTGACATACAGACAATCACTTTCACAACATGTACCATATTAACGACTAAGCGACAGCCGGCTGCCGTGCTGCTACTGTGTTGCGAATCACGTGTGTTCGAAGGTTTAAATATGGTAAAGAATTATAACGATTTTATTAAAATATAGACAAATTGTTTATCGATTTTTCTATTGAGTTTTGTTCCCTGGCTATTATCTTTTATGTTATTGTTATTTATATTACCTTTGGATAAACCTATAAGTGAAATATATGTAAATTTTTAGGAAGAAACTAAAGAGTAACAGGCTGTTGATTGTTACTTATTGGTACATGTAAATAGAATTATTAAATAGTACTGGCAGGAGAATGTTTGCTTTTGCAAACAATGCGCTCTCTAAAGTTGTTCATTGGTTTAATGTAAATAATCTTCTCTTAAATGAAAAAAAGGCTAAACTAATTAAATTTTCTACGCCAAATGTTAGGCAGCTGAGTACCAATGTTCAACTAAATGGAATAGAGTTGAGCCCTGTTGAATCGACAGTTTTTCTTGGACTAACTATTGACGCCAAGTTACAGTGGGGTCCACACATTGAAAGATTGTCGGGTAGGCTTAGTTCAGCAGCATACGCTGTGAAAAAAATTCGACAGATAACTGATGTGGATACAGCCAGAATTGTTTACTTCAGTTATTTTCATAGTCTCATGTCATATGGAATTCTTCTCTGGGGAAACTGTGCGGACATCGATACCATCTTTATTTTACAGAAAAGGGCTGTTCGAGCCATTTACAACCTTGGTCCTAGGGATTCTCTTAGAGAAAAGTTCAAAGAAGTGAACATTCTGACTGTAGCTTCACAGTATATATTTGAAAACCTAATGTATGTACAAAAAAATATATCGGGCTTTAAGAAAATTTCCGATATCCATAGTGTAAATACCAGGAACAAACACAATCTTGCTGTACATCACACTCGCCTCCACAGAGTAGGCAACTCGTTCATGGGTCAATGTATACGCTTTTACAATAAACTTCCTATTGGTATTTGAAATTTACCAATTAAAAGATATAAAAACTGTATTAAAACAAAACTCTATAAAAAAGGGTACTATAAAATATCAGATTATTTAGAAGACAAAAAAGCTTGGGATTGAACTGCTCGCTCTGCTAAGCACTGTTTAGCCAACTATAATATATATATTTATTTTGTTAATAAAACATACCATATTGTAAGTGTACAAGTCATCTAGAATGCACATAATGACTATTCGGCGGGCGACTTGTAAGCCCGTGATTTTACTAGCAGTAATGTGATATTGGCTTGTGAAGCTCCTTTAGATTAAAGTTGAGCTCACGATGCTTTTTGAGGCAGGTTTACCCAAACTATTACTGGCACTTTCCTCAAAAGGCTAGCCCGAATGTTATTCTGCATGGTTTGCTACACAAAGATTTAAAATTCTCTGGACTTTAAAAGAGACGATAATCCCTGAGTTTGTTTCGGCGTTTCTTCTCAGAGGTAGTCCAGTTAGGAAACGCCGGCTCCAACTACATAGCTTATAAAAAATATGACATGTAAAAGTGATGTTAAAATCCTACTTGCATAATAAACGATTTCATTTCATTTCATTTCATTTTGAAGATGACTGATCCACTAGACCCTTACACATTATTTTGGAGGAATGAGGGACAGAGTGTAAAGTTACTCAATCTCCGTTGAAAAGGCAGGATTCTCCGACCGGACGGGTGTAAGGAATTTTGAACATTTATGCTCATGCCGCCGAAAACTCACATATAGATGTAGACTTGGCTACAGTTTATACTTAATTAGAGACCACCCTACTAAACTTATCAAGTGTTTGTAACATACACACGACCATCTATCTGACTTCAAAACTAAGTAGAGCTTGGAATGGAAACTAAACAAACGATATTCATACTTAATAATTTATGAATGCATACATGTTATGGATAAATTACATCCATACTATTTACAACCACTGCAGTCACTGAAAACCAGAATCAAAACCAAAAAGAAATTAATAAAACAACTACAACAGAGGAGAAAAATAATCTGGAGCTCCTCTGGAGTTCACATTTAAGTTACCACACGATAATCTGGTTAACGGGGTACCGTGTCACCAAGCTGGTGGGTTGTGGAGAATACCAAAGGATAGGCTGGAAGCCGACCTCAACATAGTTGGGAAAATTGCGGTAATGACGATAGTCTGGTTAAAAAGCCAATCACATACGTTTGGGCTGCCATGAACCTGGCAAGGTATGTAGATTATTAAAAGGCTTGTAAAAAGAAACAAAGAGGAAAATCAACCACATGGTATACATGCAAGTTAACATGCAAGATGTCAAATAGTGGATGTAGTGAGACAACCATTATTTTTTCCACCCTCTGCATCAAGCAGGAGACAAAACAACAAGACAGATAAAACATCAAAGGTTATTCACAATTGGGAGTTAACCCTACAAGCACACGTGGTTCGAGCATAATAGAAAGACAATAGCAGAGACAGCCGGCTGTCGCTTGGTCGTCGAAAGGTTAAATCAAATCCAACCGTACTTCAAAACCAACTCTAAAATCTAAACACCACTTATAACTGTGTCTGGGTGTTATATATGTTGTCAGTTGTCTGATTACCATAACACGAGCTCTGCTTAGCTTGGGATCAGATGGCCGTGTGTGAGATGTCCCAGTATATTATTATTATTATTAACTATTAACACTTAAACAATTCACTAACTTACCAATTAAACACCACTTAATTAAAATAACCACTTTAATTAACTGTTCTAAAAGTAACCACTTTTTCTAAGTATCCTTTTTTCGCGCACTTGTTTCTACCACCGAAGTTAATTTAGTACTGAATAGAAACCTTAGGGACTTCTATTATATACTCCGTTGTATATACTTACTATATCTGTACCAAATTGTCTATTAATGGAGAGATCTTGCTGATACAAAGACTTTTGATACTAGATGTGTTATCTGACTTAAAAGGGGATGAAAGGGTTACTTGCAGATTTGAAATCGAGAAAATGATTGTTGGCAAGACAAAATATGGAATAATTAAAAAAAAATCTATACTGTACACATATCTTTAATGTAAGTTTCATTATCTCCCTAGCCTTTTCCCAACTATGTTGGGGTCGGCTTCCAGCCTAACCGGATTCAGCTGGATACCAGTGTTTTACGTGAAGCGACTGCCTATCAGACCTCCACAACCCAGGAACTGGACGACACGATAGCATTTGGTTATACTGGTCAGACTTTCTGGCTTCTGAATACCCGTAACGACTGTCAAAGTTCTACGAATGACAACCGGGACCAACGGCTTAACGTGCTTTCCGAGGCACTGGATGTCAGTGATGTCCAAGATAAACTTTAGAAAGTACATATGAATTGAAAAAGTCACATTGGTACTTGCCCGGATTCGAACCCGCAACCTCTTACACGAGAGGCGCCTTATCCACTGGGCCATATAAGCTGCTGCTGCTGGACTATAATGTAAGTTTATTGAGAGAAAATCAGAAAAGTCACCGGAGACAGAAACTGGACTTTTAGGTGAGTTTTAAGCTTTTATCGCCCAACTGGCGACCCGCCCCAGCTTCTCACGGGTGTTATCGCGAATCTTTGAAAATCTCGACATTTCTATTATCCATACTAATATTATAAATGGGAAAGTGTGTCTGTCTGTCTGTCTGTATGTTTGTCTTTCTTTCACGGCAAAACGAATCGACGGATTGACGTGATTTTTTATGTGGAGATAGTTGAAGGGATGGAGAGTAACATAGGCTACTTTTTGTCTCTTTCTAACGCGAGCGAAGCCGCGGGCAAAAGCTAGTACATTATAAACCTTCCTTTTGAATCAGTCTACCTATTAAAACAATACATCAAAATCGTACGTAATGCGTAGTTTTAAAACAAATTTTATGTACAGACAGACAGCGAATAACTACTTTGTTTTACACTATATCGTGATATTTATCCTTCCTAGGTGTAAGGCAACGAAAAAAAAATATAAAAAAAAAGCGACGGAGCCACATTATAATACTACATAAATAAATAATACGGTTCCCTATCCATTTGCATAAAATTTTAAGACCTAATATAACTTCGCATAATGTTGTTTGGCATAATTATATTTTCGCATAACATAATTACGCATAACTGCTCATGCATAACTTTTTTAAGCATAATGTCTCTAACCATAATAATGATTAGGCATAATATTCTAAAGCATAAACTTATTAAGCATAAAGTTCTAAAGCATTACTTTTTTAAGCATAAAGTTCTAAAGCATAACATTTGTAAACATAATGTCCTAAAGCATAAAATTTAAAGCATAAATTTCGCATAAAAATATTAAAACATATTTTTATAGGTATAACAATGGAAAATTTATTAACACCTAGAATATTTAGACACTATACCCGCATGCAAGCAAGCATGCAGTATGCAGCATGCAAGCAAGCATGCAGCATGCAATTAAGCATGCAGCATGCAAGCAAGCATGCAGCATGCAGGCAAGCATGCAGCATGCAAGCAAACATGCAGCATGCAAGCAAGTATGCAGCATTCAAGCAAGCATGCAACATGCAGCAGGCAGGGTTTCTGTGACGGCTCCGGCGCTGCGGGCCTCCGGCGGCTCCACGCGTGCTAATCGTCGCAGACGGCTTTCGCTCACCACCGCAGCTTCGGCTTGTTGGCCGGCTTCGCCGGCCAGCCTCAGCCGCGGCGGCTCGCTCCCAGCCGCCTGCTCCTCAGCCCGCGGGCCGCCTCGCCCCTACGCGCCTACGCGATTTTAAATAACACTCTAGGGGTAGGGCAAACAAGACTACGTGGAGTCGGTTTTGCAGCAATTCGGTTCTGTCACTAATTTTTGTTGCACAGCATATTAACTTTTTAACCAACAATTTATTTGATTGTTACAGAAACTACAGCAAATTGGTTTGCTTTACATAATGTCATGTATATTTATATTTATATATCATTTGCATGAAAATTGTTTTTGTTATTTATATTAATTGTATGCCTAAACATTATTATGCTAATAGTCATTAGGCCTACTAACGTTATGCTAAATAGTCTTTAGGCCTACTAACGTTATGCTAATAGTCATTAGGCCTACTAAAGTTATGCGAATCAAATTTATGCCAAAACAAATTAGTCTTTAACATGATTATGCCAACATAAAATGTATGCCTAAAAAAAATATGCCGAAGTATTATTATGCCAAAACAAATTGTGCCAAAATCGTTATGCCGAAGTATATTAGGACAAAGAATATTATGCGAAAAGAAGGGATCCCAAATAATACAAGCCTATAACTGTCCCATATTACTATGATTTGTTAATTTCTGAATACGACGTGCGAAGAAAAAGTATAAAAACCGCTGTATTTCCTATGTGTGCTTAGATCTTTTAATCTATGCAACTATTTTATTTAGTTTTATTCGTGAGGAAAGTATATAATTATGTAAATAATACTTGCATAATATTATAATAGAGAAAAGCTATGATTTTTTCAAATTTATAACGGGTCAGAGCCCATACGTCCCCTAAGATTTGTCCCCCAGCATAAAAATTGTGGATTCGGCCCCTATATAGGTGTGCCCATTGGTCTCCTGGTAGGGGACCAATTAATATTTTTATAAAAATATTATTTTTAAGGTACCCATTCGTCTCCTCTAATATATACACAATATAAGTTAAAGATTCGGCACCTATTCAGGTGCCTATTGGTCCCCTGAGATAAAATTAGCTATATTTTACCTAAGAAACGGTTAACATAGTACACTTGTGAACAGTTTATTAACGCACTTAATTTAATAAATCATAACAGATCATTGAAAAAAGAGCTATGATGAATGATAATCCGTCATGATAATAATATAACCTGTCCATAGGCTATGATGTAATATTGTCTCTCTACGAATGGCTTGTTAAAAAAACGGGTATTAATGATTGAAAACTTAAGAGAACAAAAGTACTAGGCGCGCAGTAACGTGAAGTAGTCATGTACGAAAATCTAAAATTCCGTGTATTCTTAATTTTCTCACAAGATCACCTTAATCAATCCAAAGTACTAGGCGCGCAGTAACGTGAAGTAGTCAGGTACGAAAATTTAAATTTCACTGTATTCTTAATTTTCTCACAAGATCACCTTAATCAGTCCAAATAGAAAACGATCGATCGACGAATCGATTAATTATTTTGAAGACTGACTTAATGCCTAGAGCCTATTAAACTTAATCTTATTTGAAATCCTTAAACATGATATTTAAGAAATTATTATATTTTAATTTTACCCTTTTCTGCGCGACTGTACCAGGACTACTAAGCTGCAGTATACACATATACATGTACTTATATTAGAAGAATGAATTAAAATAAATATTCTTCAGGGGACGAATAGGCCCCTCAAAAGTTCCAGGGGACGAATAGGCACAGGGTGCGAATCTTAGGAGACGAATGGGCTCTGACCCTTTGTAACATGAGAAGCTAACACTAAAAAAAAGCGACGGAGCCACATTATAATACTACAAAAATAAATAATACCAGCCTATAACTGTCTCATATTACTATGATTTGTTAATTTCTGAATACGACGTGCGAAGAAAAAGTATAAAAACCGCTGTTTTTCCTATGTGTGCTTAAGTACATCTTTTAATCTATGCATTTTATTTAGTGATTTTATTTTATTCGTGAGGAAAGTTTATTATGTAAAAAATACTTGCATATTATAATAGAGAAAAGCTATGATTTTTTCAAGATTTGTAACACATGAGAAGCTAAAACTAAAATTAAAGTGCGCTCACACCCTTATGTCCATCAACCTAAGCTCATCTAGAACTAAAATATCCTTGTGTAACATACTCGTCATATCGTGGGCGATACTTATTAAAGGCCCGATTCTTCGTTTTACCGTTATATTTGGTTTACGTACATAAAAAACGAAAGATCAAGGCCTTTTGTCTGTCTGTGGAAAATTCCTGATCGAAATTATTGTGTGTTTATCTTGTTCACCCGTGTGAGGTATTTATATCTTCGCTAGTTGTTTCTCGCGGTTGTTCCTATTTTATATTAGATTTTTGGTCACTGCTTAGCTTTTGTGGGACAGAGGAATATGTTACTGGATAACGTAGGTTTATATAAGTGAAAGAATTTTAAAATTGGGTCAGTAGTTTTATAGTTTTTCCATTATAAACAAACAAATTTTTTGTCAATGTAATATTGGTATGGATGAGAAAAATACGGTTACGAGAATTTATTTCATAATAATATATACGATACGAGTATTCTGGATTTGGTTGGTACAGACTATTTTATCAACCTACCATTTTGATAGAGATCATTTTTGATTCGCTACCTTTTCATTGTTATAAAACTTTTAAACATTTTATATAGAGTTCTTTTAATATAGTTATTTTATGAATTATGTTGTTCTATAATTACAAAGCGCCTCTGCTTCAAAGCTTTTTAAAGAAAAAGAAATAACGCCCATTATTTTGACCTTTAACCTTATATTTATTATTTTTATTACTATAATACAAGATAAAGGACTCTCTGTTGTAATTATTTTGATACGGTCTAACTAATCTGTTTATTTTGTAATCTTAGTTTGTCAATTTTTGTAATCTGTGTTCGTCTTTACCTGTCTACTGTCATAGTCTCTTATCTTATTTTTACTCACTCAACTATCTGTGAAAACTTTTAATTGGCCTTAGTCTTAGTAATCTGTTTTTTTTATTTTCTGTTATTAGCTGTAAGTTTTCCTAATAAAATAAAATAAAAAATAAAATAAAATAACGGCCGTGTTTTAATCCCAAGGCACGAAAAGTGAAAATCGCGTAAATGTCAATAAAGTGATCGATCACGAACATATTTTAATATAGGCTTTATGATAAATAAACTGCACGCGGACCTTTATAATTGTTGCCTTCAAATTTTTTTAACATAAAAACGGTTTAATGCCGATACATTATAAAAATAAAAACATGTTTCTCTGCTGATTTTTTCATTGCTTTGAGAGAAAGCAGACCTAAATATGTGATATTAATTTCAACTTGATATCTCGACGCGTTTCTGAGAAAAAGTGTCATTAGAAGACGGACGGACAACAAAGTGATCCTATAAGGGTTCCGTTGTTGTGGAATGTTTATAATAGCTACCGTGACCCCGGAACATAAAGGGCAACCGAAGAAACATGAGTGGGTTTAAGTCAGTAAGAGTCTGACACGCCCTTCCGCCGCGCCCAGGATGGGAGACGTTATTTGATGATTTCCCACTCCCCAAAAAAAGGGTTCCGTTTTTACCTTTGGAGGTTTGGAACCCTAAAAATCATAGTACTATTCTTATTCAGTTTACTAATTAACTTTAGAGATCATAAAAAGCTGAGTGTTCACCTCGGAAGCCAGATTATTTTAACCTCGCCCTAAAAACAGAACTTTGGTCCCGTGTGAATAATCTACTGTCATAGATATTCGGGTTCCTTACATTTCTGCCCATTCTCCTTTAACCGATAACTGAACTTTGGACGTCGTCGTTCATGTACGGTCAGCAAAACAGATCAGTAGGGCAGTCAGATATAATTGACGGGCCTGTTGGTCTAGTGGTTAGTGACCCTGACTGCTAAGCCGGAGGTCGTGGGTTCGATTCCCACCCAGGACAAACTTTGTGTGAAGAGCACGAATGTTTGTTCTGTGTCTGGGTGTGATTTATCTATATATGTATGTATTTAAAAATATATAAGTATCAGATGGCCGTGTGTGAGTTGCCCCAGGATATATTATTATTATTATTAATTTAAGTCTTCTCGAAAACCAATAGTCATCAGTTTTGGTGGAAAATGTCATGCACTTATTACTTTATAACATCTTATGTCTACCATATTTCATGCAAATAAATTATATTTCATTCTAAACTATTCCATTCGATACAACTTAAATTCTCTATTTTGGGAAACAAACTATACCTGTCTTTTTATCTTAAAAATAATGTAGAAGATTTATCATACCAATTGTTTACATTTAGTGAATTATCTAACATAGCTCTAAGTAATTTATAAAGGGTTTTCTTTAGATATAATGACTAGTCATAATTATTTACATTTAACTAAATACCAAAACGAACGGAGTTTGTTTTCTAATTAAGCATTCGAACACACTTGCCTCCTTACCATGACGTTTAAAGTAAGATTGTTTTATTCCTGTTCAGGAGTGTGCAAGTGACAGCGTTAGACACGTTGTCTAGCACCGTCTCTTTCCCACTGAAAGTAATATCAAAGTAATACTGCTATAAGGGCTTATGGTAGGCCCTCTGAGACGTGACACAATAGAAAGACAAAAGCTGACTGCTGTCGCTTGGTCGTTAAAAGGTTAAAATTTAAATGCTTGGTACATAATAATTAGTTGAATACTTTATTTATTAACATTTCATTAATATTTACATTCACAAATGTACAACGGACTTAATTGCCTTCGGCATTCTTTAGGAATAACTCTTAACACTTGAATACGTTCAAGAAAACTGTATACTTATTTATTTTGCTGAGTGTACACTGTGTACACACATCAAATTAGACTTTTCATTTCACCAACGAACAAATTTTGAAAGCGCAATAAGTCATATTCGCAAATTAACGTGCAATATTTATTACAGAAGTTCGCGAACTGTAATTTTAGAACTAGGTCGGACATTTTGAATTGAAATGTCAAATGTTAAGTTGTAAGTAGAGAGTAGATGAGAGACCTACATTCTTTGAAGAAAGTATTCCATCGTTTAATTAAATGTAAACAGTATTTACATGTCTATTTATACTAAAATGGCGTAAAAAAATACACCAATCAAGTTTCTTACTTAACGACGGTTTAATTAGAATAAAGCTGAATAGTAAATTTCCATTCGACAATTTAAATACGAACCTCACCTATATAAAACTTACAGGAAGGGGCCCAACAGGTCCAACGCCTGCCGGGGTTGCGGAATGTTTGTAATAGTTAACGTGACCCTGGAACATAAAGGGCAATCGAAGGAACATGAGTGGGTTTTAGTCAGTAAGAGTCTGACACGCCCTCCCGCCGCACCCAGGACGGGAGCAGTCATTGGATGATTTCCCACTCACCAAAAAAAAAACCTATATAAAACTTTCCTAGTCATTGCCTGAAATGCTGAAGAGTAATTTTGAAGAGAGAAAAGTATTTTTTTCCCTTTTGGCTTACTAACTAAAACACATCATCATCATCTCCCTAGCCTTTTCCCAACCATGTTGGGGTCGGCTGCAAGCCTAACCGGATTCAGCTGGATACCGGTGTTTTACGTGGAGCGACTGCCTATCTTACCTCCACAACCCAGTAAGCGCCAGGCCACACGGTGCGGTGCGGCTCCGGCGCGGCGCCTGAGCGGTGCCGCAACGGTTTCCTACATCTAAAATTGGATGGTATGCCACACGGTACGTCCGGCACCGCTCCGGCGCCGGCTCACCGGACAAGGGTGCGAGGCAGACGAGGCGGGGAGGGGTGCAAGCAGTGCGGTGCCGCAGCGGCGCCGCTCAGTTCATGGGGATGTTCATGATTGTCGTCAACTGACTAGTAGGCAAGCCGCCAAGCTTGTTGCGGTGCCGCAGCGGCGCCGTCAGAACATTGCGGTGCCGCAGCGGCGCCGCACTGCTCGTGTGGCCGCCAGAGCGGTGCGGAGTAATGCGGTGCGGCGCGTTGCCGCACCGTGTGGCCTGGCACTTACTGGGCAACCCGATACCTCTTGGTTGGACTGGTCAGAGTTTCTGGCTAACCAGTAACGACTGTCAAAGTTCTACAAATGACAACCGGGACCAACGGCTTTACGTGCTTTCCGAGGCACAGGATGTCAGTGATGTCTAAGATAAACTTTAGAAAGTACATATGAATTGAAAAAGTCACATTGGTACTTGCCCGGATTCGAGCCCGCAACCTCTGACACACGAGGCGGGCGCCTTATCCCCTGGGCCATCACGACACCCTACTAACTAAATAACATAAAGAGAAAATTAACTTACACTTTTAAAAACTAACTAACCAGATATGGTTTGTTCTGTTGCTAGTTCAACGACTATCTTTTTCAATTTTACCAGCCACTCAACGTGGATTTTATTACTATTTTCTTAATTCAAGTCACAAGTAAACCTGCTGTAAGTTCTTTGAAAGTCGTTACTCTATTAACTTTATAAGGGTACACCCACACAGAACACATCTGGGAACATAATAATAAGTAGTCGTGTTCAAATTGTTCAAGTTTTGTTATTAAGGGAATTACTTAGACATTTATTTATGTTAACTTTACACCTACAAATATTCTATAATTAGGTTTCGGTATCTAGAGAATTTTGCAACAGGTCTTATTAGCCCCCGAGTCAATATGGGGGTGGGAGGGGCTGTTATATTGTTATATAGTCTTTCTTAATAAGTGAGCAATTTCTTTTATATTATTAAAAGCGGCTATACACGGCCCTAAAATCAGCGGCGATATCGAGACAGTGCTAGTGGATATGAAATCGGCTATTTCTCTACACACGTCGCTGGCAGTCAGTACGTAACCGACCGTGCCACAGACTGCTCGTTAATCCGAGATACCGCCGACACTCTCAAAGCAGCAAAAAATAGGCATTGTCTTGGCACTTACTATGGTGCCACCTACCTAACCAGAGACGAAAAAGGAGGACCTGGGTCAAAAACTGGTTGATGAAACTTCATGAATTAAGCCATGTGGCTTCTAAATGTCTCATCACGTTCATGTGAACGTGATGAGACATTGAGAAGCAGATGACTTTGATACATAAGTAATCTTACCTTTTCAGCTCTCTTCCATACGTAGTACGCATATTTTCAAGCTCTTTCTATTATTTTTATACTAATAAAAATCTTTGCCCAGGAGTGGGACAGAACAGGCTAACAAAAAAAAAAAATCTGTCCCGATTCCACTACACACGTGCCGACCATGCTCCCTAGACGATAATCGTCCCTAAATCGTGAGTTCGCCCGAAGTGATTTTTGAATTAGGGTAAACAATAAAAATTCGGTTACGATTTGTCTATACACGTGCCGATTTAAAGTACGATTTAGGGACCTCCCCACAACTTCCCCGATATCGCCACTGATTTAGGGTCGTGTGTAGCCGCTTTAAGATAACCCAACTATGGGTTAACCTCGCCATTGTACATAATTCATATATTTTTACCTTTTTTTTATGTGTATTGTTTTTCTTGTGCAATAAATAAAGAGTAAAGAACATGAAGTATCCAAATCGCATAGCTTGTTTTAGAGCTACGATGTCACAGACAAACACACATAGCAAACTTATAATAACCCTTTTTTCCGTCGGGGGTTAAAATTGCCCAAATTTTTTCCTCTCTAGGACTATATCTGTTCCAAGTTTTATTCAAATCAGTTCAGCGGTTTAGGCGCGAAGAAGTGACAGACAGACAGACAGAAAAACAGACAGACAGAGTTACTTTCGCATATATAATATTAGTACGGAAGTGCGGATTATTGGATGTCTATTGTATCCCTAACGAACCATTTTTATCATTATTTATATTTTTATCTTCAAAACGAATCTTTGGATAGCTTCAAATGAGTATTAAACCATAAAAATGTGAAGTGATAAACATTGACCAACCGACAGCCGACTGCCGGGCTGCTATTGTCTATCTATTGTGTCTGGAATCACGTATGTTTGACGATTTAAATTTATATTAGACCATTGAGAGACACTTCAATCTGTCTGTGCCTACAAACTCCCAATGTATGCTTTGTTGATCTGTTAAACTACGTTAAATAAATAATTTACTAATGCACAATTTAAACAGTGGTTAACAATTTAATTCTATTTGTTTTATTTGTCTTATCTAACTCCAATGTTTTTATAATATTTATCTATACTATCTATACTAATATTATAAAGAGGTAAAATTTGTAAGTTTGTAGGTTTGTAAGTTTGTATGTAGGGGGTAATCTCTGGAACTACTGTTCCGATTTGAAAAATTCTTTCAGTGTTAGATAGACCTTTTATCGAGGAATGCTATAGGCTATATACCATCATCGCTACAACCCACGGGAGCGGAGCAGTAACGAAAAACGCAGGTGAAACCGCAGGGGACAGCTAGTTAGTAATAATGTTGGCCACACTGGTTTATCTATTAGAAATCCGGAGAGATCCATATTTATATTACATTTCGATACAACTACATAAATAAATGTACCTAACCCCGACTTCTAGTGATATTAGTGACTATTTATCTCCTGTCTAATAGCAGACACAAAACAATAATCTAAAACCAAAACTAAACTTCACTTCGTAGAAATTTGACCAAAATACACCAACTATACGAAACTCTTGCTTACATTAAAGAGCACAAAAAGTGAACAAAACTATAATATGATTTACAACACAATAACGTTGAATCAGCTCGGTGCACTGCACGGGAATCGAACTCCGGACGTTATTCATGAAGTGGAAAGTTTCCACTCGAAATTGGGCCAATGAGAGTTCAATAACTTTGGTTGAGTTTAAAAAATGTTTGCTTATAGAGGGATGAAAACTGATAACTGAAGTAAATTTGCTAGTACGGGTATTGAAGCAGTAGATACTGTAAAAACTACGTATTTTGTTATCTTAATAAATACCATAGCAGGTAAGATGGAGGATATATTGTAGCAGGGTCCAGTCATTGATTCCGATTCCAAGTGTTTAAAAAAACACTATAAATATTTTTTTGACTAATTGTACCTATAAAATAAATAAATAGTTGATAGGCGCGCTAGATACCCATCGATAGGAAAACAGATCATACCTACCTCACTATCTTATAGGTAGGTAACCCAATGCAACCGCGAGCACAAGGGAGTCTTTTTTTTTCGACTAAGAGCCGTATTGCAATAATTTCATTGCGGTTCTGTTTACGATGTATATTGTTTTGTTAAATTATTATTTAAAAATTATTATTTTTTAATGATATATGGCCACAATAATTGTATACGGGAGGAATTGCATTAAGCGGGATTTAACCCGCACGTATTTTTTTTTGTTTTTTGCTTGACGTTTCGGCAGGGTTACACCTGCCATGGTCACAAGCAGACTCATGAATCAGCTTGTATGGATATGCAACGAGAAAGTTTAAAGTATAACACATATAATTGCGTCCTAGAATATGTCCCTGGTTTAACCTGCCACGGTGTATAATGGTATACTGACTAACTGGCTCAAATATTAATTAATTATATCAACGCACAGCCCAATCCGGTGGTCTTAGAGAGAAACTTGCAAGGTTTGTTCTTTGTGGAGAGTTGGTATCCACTAAGAAAAGGTTATTAGAAATTGGACCCCTAAAGGTGTAAAACAGGGGATGGAAGTTTGGTATCCACACGGCCGAAGCTGCGGGAGAAGGCTAGTTAGATAAAATTTGTAATACACGGGCAGCTGGAGTGCTTAATGCTTACTTTGGAATTGTTCGTGAAGACGTTGGGTTCCGAACACATTTATTTGAGCTAAACGAATATCGAAACATACACTGCACTGGTAAATCCACTCTAATCTGTATGCTTCTAAAAAGGTTTTACTTGTTATATTATCTTTTTATTAGGACAAAATGAAAGCTTCGAAGATATTTAAAGATTTGTAACTGGTAGCTATAGCTATAGTGGATCGCTAGTTTACTGTAAGCCAGCCGTGTCCTCAAAACCTCCATCAGTACTCCACGAGTCCATGACTGTCCATGCATATGGTTCCCAGTGAATTTTTCAAAGCCTAACAATTATGAACTAGATTATTCTATAATTTTTAGTTTAAAGATTGAAAACTAAATCGCTAGAAACTCAACAAAACTGTATTTAAAAACAATAACGACAACATTTAATATTCCTTCGAACAAAATAGCACTAGCAGCCCAACAGCCGGCTGTCGCTTGGTCGTTGAAAGGTTAAAAACAAAGTCTATTAAATTCGAACTCGACGGCATTTTGAAAATTATGACATCATCCTTCAATATTCTAGATGTTGGTATACTAACTTGAAATGGAAAAAAAATACTAAAAACATTTCATTTGTTTTCTTGTATAATGGATGTTTGACTTTTAGTTATAATGGAGTATTTTTGTTTATTGTTTCTCGTTTAATTGAAAACTTTCTGTTTGTACTGAGTTTGGAGGTTGGGGGTGAAAAGGGGGCGAATTTAGAGCGTTAATGTTATTTGTTTAATGTTTTGTTATTGGTTTAGAGGTAACACGTCAGGCATTAGTGCTGATGTTTTATAGAGCTGCTTCTACAATTGCTCGCGACTTCGTCTATGATTAAAAAAAGTAGCTTTCGTCCTTCTATGGAGATCAAGTTTAAGTACTGAAAAGTCATGTAAATATTTTTGGAAGTACAGCAAAAGTGAATCATAAAAAAACATTTTTTCTCAATTGTTTGTATTCGTTGGGGTCGGCTTCCAACCTAACCGGATTCAGCTGGATACCCGTGTCTTACAGAAACTAGGCGACACGATAACTCTTGGTTAGACTGGTCAGACACCCTGGCTCTGTAAAAGTTCTACAAATGACAACCGGGACCAACGGCTTTACGTGCTTTCCGAGACACGGGATGTCATTAAGCAAAAGATAAACTTTAGAAAGTACATATGACTTAAAAAGTCACATTGGTACTTTTCCGGATTCGAACCCACAAACTCTTACACGTGAGGCGGGCGCCTTGTCCACTGGGCAATCACGACACTTACAAAAATAAAAAAAAAACGCCAAAATGGATTCATTTCGCAATACATGGTTTTTTCTATAATTGACTGAATTGACAATGAAGCCATCCATCAGAGTTGAATTTACCGACTTTTGACCAAATTCAGTACGTTGACGTTTAAGTATGCGGTCAGCAGACAGATAGTCAGTAAAGCAGACATGTGTCAGAGTAGAACCCGGGCTTAGGCAAAGATAGGGTAGAACTTCCTGCTGCATGGTGGACCAATGATTTTAAGAAAACGGGCATCAGTTGATGGCTACGCTTTGGAACAAGCAACTGAACGACTCTTTGATATATTATACTTCAAACTTTCGCGTTGCTTATTTAAAATATTACTGTTCAACCGCAGCCATGACAGGTGTAACCCTGCCGAAACGTCAAGCTAAAAACAAACAAAAGGACCGTGCAAGTATCCCGTTGAACAGTAATATTTTAGACTCTTTGATATTCCATAAGAGCCTGTATGCTTTGTTTTTTTTTTTTTTTGATGTGGGCTGCCCAATTATCCAACGGTTGGCGCTCTTTGGGAAGGCCTACGTTTAGTAGTGGACGGCAAAGGCAATATTATGCTGATATGACAATCCATACTAATATTATAAATGGGAAAGTGTGTCTGTCTGTCTGTCTGTCTGTCTGTTTGTCTTTCTTTCACGGCAAACGACGAATTGACGTGATTTTTTAAGTCGAGATAGTTGAAGGGATGGAGAGTAACATAGGCTACTTTTTGTCTCTTTCTAATGACTTTGAAATGAAAAGTGATCAAACTAGTGTTCTCGTAGTGTCTTAACACCATCCTTCGAACACACGTGATTTGAGACACAATAGAAAGACAATAGCAGCCCGACAGCCGGCTGACGGTTGGTCGTTGAAAGGGTGACAAGCTTTAAACGACGATAGAATAAGTTGATAAAAGTCATTCATATCCTCGAATACATAGACCCAAACCCTTAAAAAAAACACTATCTGCACAAAAACTACCTCCTTAATCGAACTTTAAACGAACAACATAATCACAGCACACCCAAAAAGGTCCCATCAGCAAATAAAGCGCTCTATATCATGTATAACTGCACTATTACTTCGCAAAAAACCTATTCGTAAAGTTATGGAGAGTTACGGGCCCAAAACTTGCCCCTGGGAACCCCATAAAGTAGAGAGGGAGACTCGCATATTATGAACAATAGCACGATTTAGGAATGACATTATTTTATTGGGAACTTGCTTTCGCGCGCGGCTTCCCCGTGTGGAGGTCGAATTTTTAGGGGTAGGCGTCGAATTTCAAAAAAATCTTTCTTATTTTATTTAATTGAATTAGGCAACTGGGGTCAATAGAAAGTACCAATTACAAACTTATAAACTAAATACAATTATTTAACACGAAATGAACGCTACGCGATATAAAGTATCACGTAACCTTCCATGGAGCCGTCGAAACATGACACCCTTCGGCCAAAACTCTTCTTTGAGGAATGTGTCTAGATGTTGTGTCGGAACACGCATCACAAACGACTTGAAATTGGTGTTGTGGCGCGACCCCAACTACACGACTCTAAGAGTCCAGTTGGTCTTTACTCGCATATATTCCACGAACTCCTCAACTAGTGGCTACTTACTTTTTACAAAAAATAAACCTCCAAATTTCTAGGACTAGCGGTTAAGGCTGTGCGTGTATAATACAGGGTGGAAAGTTCCAATGGGCCCTGGAAGAAAACTATCTTAATTCGTTGAGATACATTATTTTACTTAAAGGAAACATTCCTTTATTTTTACAAGATAATTTTTTGCAAAAAAAAACCGACTTCCCTCGATTTCGGCATGATACCATCATCAGATCCTAGACCTGATAACAATGGGACCATTTGGGAAGTCTACCCTTTTAAACAAAAAAAGAATTGCTCAAATAGGATGGTAAATGACGGAGATATGCGTATGCGCCAAACAAACATAAAAAAAATACAAACATCCGAATTGGAACCTCCTCCTTTTTTTAGAAGTCGGTTAAAAAAGAAACATAATTGCATTCGAAGATTCATTTATTTATAATATTGTATGCATTTATATCAATTGTCTGGTTACTGTAATACAGGCAAGTGCCTCGTTTGGGTTCAGAAAGCCGTGTGTGAGTTGTCTCAAGATATTTATTTATAATTAACTTTTTTTTACGCAGACTCCATTTTTAATCAATGTCAGCTATCTAACAGTTAGTTATCTTACTAATCACCCTATTTATAGCCTATATATAGTGAGGAGCTCCCTAGACTATTGTTCCACTATTTGGTCTCCTTATTATTCAACTTATGCAAATAATGTTGAATCTGTTCAAGTCCGTTTTGTTAGGTATTTGTGTATGAAGGTTGGGGTCCGTAAAGCTATACCTGATTATAATGACAGGTTAAGACACTTTAAAATGATGAGCCTAAAAGAGCGACGTAACCTTTCTGACCTGCTAATACTCCATAAAATTATAAACGGTTCAATAGACGCGGAATTAATAAGCTATTTTAACTTACGGCCTAGCCAACGTAGTAGGCGTCATCATCGTATTTTTGAGTTGCCTACATCCACCTTAAATACCACTTTTAATACCCCATTAACACGTATGGCAAGGCAATATAATGAAAGGTCCAATTCGTCCGAGCACCCGATTGACATTTTCTCCATGAGCTTTGCTTCATACAGACGCTCCCTACTTAAACAGCATGAATGATGCGCCATGTCTATCTTACTGTTTTAATTGTTTAGTCTTTAGTGTTCTAGGTTTAGGTTGCTAGACACTCTTTTTAATTTCTTTTTAATTTCCTTAGTCTCCAATTTTTACATATCTCTATGTCATGCATACCTGTTATTTGCATGTTTACTAAAATGTTAATTTTAAATGTAACTTAATTGAATTGTAAGTGAATGTGCTGTTGGTGTGCTTATTATAAATAAATAAATAAATAAATAAATAAATAATATATATATTTTTTAACTTTCATGTAAGTGACTGTACTGTATTATTTATAAATCTCTTTTTTGAACACATAAGTGCGCGATTACCACGTGGGTGAAGTCGCGGGTAAAACTAGTTAGATAAAGGTGAACGACCTCAATCTTTTCAATCTAGATTAGGAGCGAGTTGATGGATCGTCTGCTAATTGATAACACGAGATTGTGGACTTTTTGGTTATAACGTATTAAGTTACTGATGGTTTTAACCCTGATTTAATGTTAAAACAAGATGGAGGATACTTGGCTTTTATTTTAGATATTTGATTGTGTTAAGAGAAAGTTTGGGATAAACCTACCTAGACTGAAGGTCTAAAAACTACACACATTTATTCAATGTGACACATGTCAACAAAAAACATCTTTGTATAAAGGCATGTACGTGTCGGTTCACAGCTTTCCGTGTCTGTTCATCTTTAGCTGATGAGTTTTTTCAGCGTAAGTTTCGGTAAGTACTTATTACTCCATAAAGTATTGTCGGAGTAAAGTCCCGTCCTAGTAAAGTCTTGTCGGCGTTAGCTGTCGGCGTATTGTCGGACATTTTTTTTTAAGCCTTCCAAGGTATTTAAATAAATATTATTCGCGTTAATACCCGATTTAATAATACTATGTTGTTGTATTGTCGGACACTCAAGTACGGGAGTTCGAAAGTTCATCACAACGGATTATTGAATCTTGAATGTTCATCATTGCGAAGTACGAAATTTCGAAAGTTTATTATAGCGAATTACTGAAACTGGAATGTTTATGGTTCGGGAATAAGTGTAAATATAATAAAAATACATTGTTTATAGATAAAAGAAAGTCGATTTGACTGAAAATTGGTTGGGAAGTAGTTTAGGACCAGGGACATAGAATACTTTATCTTCTTTTTTAGGGTTCCGTAGTTAACTAGGAACCCTTATAGTTTCGCCATGTCTGTCTGTCTGTCCGTCCGTCCTCACTTAATCTCTGTAACCGTTAGCACTAGAAAGCTGAAATTTCGTACCAATATGTATATCAATCCCGCCGACAAAGTGGTAAAATAAAAATTGGAAAAATATGATTTATTAGGGTAGCCCCCCTATATGTAAAGTGGGAAGTGTTTTTTTTTTTAATTTCAACCCTAACGTGTGATATATTGTTGGATAGGTATTTAAAAATGAATAGGGGTTTAGTAAGATCATTTTTTGAAAATGTCAATAACTTCGGAAATAATCGCTCCAAAAGGAAAAATCAAAGCGTCCCCCCCCCGTCTAACTTTTGACCCGTAGGTTTAAAAAATATGAAAAAAAATCTGGAAAGTAGAACTTTATAAGGACTTTCTAGGAAAATTATTTTGAACTTGATAGAAAGAACAGTTTTTGTACAAAAAAGACAAAAAGGTCGTACAAAATAATTTCTGCGTACTTAGTATGTCAACGTCACAAATAGCCTTTTTTTTTAATTATAAGTGGGAACACTTATTGCGACGGACGGGAAACTACGGAACCCTACATTGAGCGTGGTTTTTTAGTATGCAAAAATCTGATATAACGCGGGTGAAACCGCGGGGGACAGCTAGTCTATACTAATATTATAAAGAGGTAAAATTTGTAAGTTTGTAAGTTTGTAAGTTTGTATGTTTGGGGTAATCTCTGGAACTAATGAACCAATTCCAAAAATTTTTTCACTGGCAGAAAGCTACATTATTCCTGAGTGCTATAGGCTATAAATTATTTTTATAACATGTATATTAACCGAGCTATCGCAACTTTTGTCTAGCAAGTCGGAAAAAATTACCTCATAAAACAGAATTATTTGCGTGCGCTGCCTAAACAGTTGCTTAAAATTAAAAACAATGTATGGCAACTTGGTTTGTCTTAATTATTTCTACAAAAAAGTCCGCGATACCATATCTCTATCTTTTATATTTTATCTTTTATACTTCTTTTATTGCATTAAAAAAATGATTTTTCGGCACACTTACGTTTGGTTGATTATTTGAGCAACAAAATATTAATTCTTATGACAATAAATTATTTCAGTATCACAAGGACATCATACAGATAAGATTTGCCATTTACAGTATGTCAATTGGTCATATAGTTTCGGAGATAATATAAAATTACTAAAACGCAAAATGCCCCTAGCGTAATTTTCATTGTGCGGACGTCATTTATAATTTCAAAAAATATCTTCGGAGATATTCACAGTTTTAATATTACTCCGCAGCAAGCAATATAAATGATAGTATCATAGAAATAGCTTTTTAGCGAAAAAAGGTCGCCTATTGTACTCTTGCATATTTGTTTGTATTGTCCTTTACTGTTTTTGTCTTATTGGTGTACAATAAAGAATATTCTATCTATCTATCTATATCAGGGTCGAGATAAAGGCGCGTGTAAGAGGTTACGGGTTCGAATCCGGGCAAGTACCAATGTGACATTTTCAATTCATATGTACTTACTAAAGTTAATCTTGGACATCACTGACATCCCGTGCCTCGGAAAGCATGTTTAGCCGTTGGCCCCGATTGTCATTCGTAGAACTTTGACAGTCGTTACGAGTATTCAAAAGCCAGAAAGTCTGACCAGTCGAACCAAAGTTTATCGTCGTGTCGCCCAGTTACTGGGTTGTGGAGGTCTGATAGGCAGTCGCTTCACGTAAAACACTGGTATCCAGCTGAATCCGGTTCGACCAGCCGACCCCAACATAGTTGGGAAAAGGCTAGCGAGATGATGATGAAGACATGAGAATAACACAATAATATTGTCCTATAGTAACCAAAAGCCGATCAGTAACCAAAAATCTAACATAACGCGGGTACGCGGGGATCGTGCGGTCCATGGCCCTCTACGAGGCCCCGGTGTAGGCGCCCAACCTGGCCTTGACTCCGGCCCGGCTACTGAGGGTGTCCTAGAAGGTTATGGTCTTTTGGATGGTGCATGGGATACCGCAAGGTCTCCTGCCTGTCTGATTCTTGCCAGCATACCGGCGTGGGTACCACGCACAGTGGCGCGTGGAAGTGCAACGCCGGGGCGAAACTAACACACACTCGGCACACAGAGCTCCGGCGGGATCTCATGGAGACTGCGACTGTCGCAACCCAGTGCTGGTCATCCCTCTTTAAGGAGTGGCTGGAATGACGCCTCGACGCTCTCAAGTATCGCCCGACATAGGTCCTCATCGCACACGGACATTTCAGGAGGTTCCTATGTCGGATTCGGGCGGAAGTGACACCTGCGTGACACGGTGTAGCATACGGTGGAGGTATACCCCGCTTGGGCGAACCACCACCGTGTCCTTGCAGAGGCTATTGGCGCTGATTCAAGCCACGCTTCGGGGCGAGACTGAATAGGAAGCCGTCGCCTCCTGCGAATCAGACACGCTTGAGACGAAAGCGGCGGGGCGCGTGGGGCAGCGTCAAGCTTCACGCCCCGGACAGAGACCCAGGCGTAGTTGTCGAGACTCGCAAGATGACGGCCACATCTTTTTGTGTACGCTCCATATAGTTCCACAGTTAATCCGTACTAATATTATAAATGCTAAAGTAACTCTGCCTGTCTGTCTCTTCTTCAAGCCTAAACTACTAAAGCAATTTTGAATGAAATTTGGTACAGACATAGTCTGGGATCCGAGAAAGGACATAGAATAGTTTTCATCCCGGAAATCCCCTGAAAACGGGAACTATTATTCCACGCGGACGAAGTCGCGGGCAAAAGCTAGTATGTTTATAAAACAAAACTTTTCGCTAGAACAAAAATAGCTCTACCAACTCCAATAATTGGCTAAATTTGACGTCGAAAATAACATACAATTACTAAATATTTACACGTGTCGAACATGTTTAACAGTGGTTTGAAATCCGACAAAACCTCATTTTCCAACCTCCACTCATCTGATAAAATAAATGTATAGTATCTGATATTTAATAAGTGGGATATAATCCGTGTTGTGGTGTCGTAAACGGGTTGAAACCCCTAGTTTATTCTGCAGTATGTGCAATTATGTGGTATTATAAATAATTTTAATTGAGGACAAACGATTTACGGCTTGGGGTACGAATGTCGAGTTTACTGCAATTATTGTGCAGTACTACAGTATAAGTTTTTGTGTGTACTCGTTTTCAAAGAAAAACGTTCGATTTGAGTGTTTTTAATAAATTTCTCTGTTAGACAAATTTATTTGGTATCTAAGCATTTTTATTCCCGTTATTTATGTATTACTAGCTGTCCCCTTACTGCTCCGCTCCCGTGGGTCGTAGCGTAATGGTATATAGCCTATAGCATTCCTCGATAAATGGGCTATCTAACACTGAAAGAATTTTTCAAATCGGACCAGTGGTTCCAGAGATTATCCCCTACATACAAACTTACAAACCTACAAACTTACAAACTTACAAATTTTACCTCTTTATAATATTAGTATAGAAGTATAGATTTAGGTATTTTTGCAAATGAATTACTACAAAATGTAAAAAAGAAGGGTTTTTTACTTCTTTTATTATGCCACCAGCACTGCTAGTCAAGTAGCATAGTAGAATGCAATGTCATTTGTTTACATGGGAATATAATTGATTGTTAAAGTTATTGTTATTGAAAAATACACTGACATTTGACTAGGTGTGGTAGCTACAATATTAACAGTCAGTGGCGTCCACCAGAGAAGCGTCAGAACAATGAGACTTGGGGCCTGCTTCACAACCTTGAAGTAGTCCTTATCTACAAGATAAAATCAAAAATGTTACAGATTTTGTGTGAATTTATCAGCCAGATATTTTAATCAGAACCAATCAGAAGAATGTGAAGCAGGCTCTTAATGAATCAAATCGTCGTAAATCCCAAAACGAAATAATCTGAAAAGAATAACAGAGATAGTAGAATAGAAAGAATAGAGTAAGAAATATGTTAAATTTCAGGAAGTGGAGGTACGGATTTATAAGCTTCATGACTTTAAAGTCAAAGTAAATTATTTATTTCTATTAGACCAAAAAAGGCGTTTTTGAACGTCATTTCCAAAACAAGAATGAATCTAGTGACCCCTACCAAAATGTTTTTTTTTATTAGGAAGAACGGGCAAGAACCTCCATACTTACTCTTCTAAAAAATTGTGTTTCAATATTTTGTTACATGGTTAAGTATGAATTAGAATGGACATAATATCAAAAACCACTTCTTATATGTTGTATATTATATATATAAATTAGGACGTGGCAATGCTGCCAGCCTCTTGGGCACTTTACCGGTTGACAGCGATGCGGAGGAGTTTTTGATGCCATTTTATTTTAATTCTTGGGTTTTTAATTTAGTTTTAGTTTGTAAATATTGTGTATAATTATCCATACTAATATTATAAATGGGAAAGTGTGTCTGTCTGTCTGTCTGTTTGTCTTTCTTTCACGGCAATACGGAGCGACGAATTGACGTGATTTTTTAAGTGGAGATAGTTGAAGGGATGGAGAGTAACATAGGCTATTTTTTGTCTCATTCTAACGCGACCGAAGCCGCGGGCAGAAGCTAGTAATTGTATAAATTAAACATAAATTACACAATAATACTAAACAAATTAGCTATGTGACACATTAGAATGGCTGACACACCTCACACAGATAATATGTGATCGATACAGGAACTATATTTAGACAACAGTTTCTAGGAATTACGCGACTGACTATTTTATTCGTGTTACGTGTAGGTGAAGAATTGGGACAAGTTTTATTTAATGCTGTTCTACTAAAGCAAGCATCTTCGTTCTTCCCATAACCGTCTTTTACGATGTCCTTCACACCGCTCTGGTTTTCTTAAAGTTTCTTTCCCTATCCAAGCAGTTTTTCTCTGGAATGCGCTTCCTCAGAATATCAGGATGGCCACCAGTCGGTTTACTTTCAAGGTAAAAGCTCGAGATCATTTACTCAAGGAGTTGGCAGACTCATCTCGCTCTTAATGTATTGTACATGTATTTATTTTTATCTCTCTCTACTCTCTCTGTATATATTTATATATATATTTATGGATATATGTATATATTTAAGTAACTATTTTATTGATTTATTTGATTCCTGTAACTTTTCTGTTTTCTTGCACCCACCATGTTTTATCTCTGCATCATCCTAAGGTAGACTGGTAGAAAATGCCTAAGGCATTAAGCCCGCCTATGTACTGTGTTCGTACATTAAGTTCAATAAATAAATAAAAAAATCCTAATGTTATAAGTGTAGAAGTTTGTGTGAATTAATATACCTACGTTTGTAAACCTTTTACGCAAAAACTACTAAACTAATTTTAAAGATCCTGAAACAATACTGACCTCTTGAGGGCCTCTTCTTTAATGGTAAACTGACCATGACTGACTGATTGACTGACTGTATATATATTAACGCACAGCCCAAACCGCTGGTCCTAGAGACATGCAACTTGCAAAGTGTGTTTTATGCAAAGAGAAAAAAAAACACTAAAAATTCCAACCCTATAGGAGTAAAATAGGGGATGAATAAATTTCAAAAAGTCGTATTCCCGAAATCGAAAACATTTCTTGATAAATCATTATTAAAAATACACAATGAAACTCTACTTATTACGATAACGACAGACGGACAGGTACGAAACCCAACAATGTACGTAAATTAATTGATATTCCTTTCCTCCTTAACACCTTGAACTAATTACTTTCCGATCAGCTTAATTACCCTTAAAAGAACAATCATACTAATTAGCCCCAAGGTCAGCGGCCATCTTTGTGACGTCATCACTGTTTACATAATGTCTAGGTAAACAGGTCTAAGTCTAGATCTAGACTACTTTGCGTAAATTATGACTTTTATCACGCTTCTCATCTGTGGGGTGGGCATAGTTGATGTGTGATGTATTTCTTGCTTTTATTGTTCTTATAATGATAAACCTCATATTTGTCAGATCTGTGTCAAAACAGGGAAAACAGGTTATAAATATTGCTAGGTTTTTTACTTGGCTTTGTCTGTTTGAGGGGTTAAGCAGACTTATTCGGTTTATACTGAGATTTGATTAGTGATCTGGGCCTGTTTGGCGCAGCTGTGGGGCACACGATATATATATATATATTTTTTTCCCTTACCATATTTTTTGTTTTGTTTTTTGTTTAACTACTTTGTTTAGTAAGTAGTTTAAAAAATCTTACATTTAGTGTTATTTTTTTTTAATTTATAATTGTGGTTGTAGTCTGTGACCCCACGGAATGTGACAAATAAATGTTTTTTCTTTCTTTTTTTTTCTTTTTTCTTGATCTTATGAAATGATCAGGGGCAAAAAAAATAATCAAAAATCCAACTGCAAAACTTTGTCTCTTTTTTATGATTTCGAAATTTGGTGGCAGTTAGTTACCAAAATTCGAAATCGCAGTAGGGTTTTTTGTTTATTTAATTTTCATTTTTTATTTTACATTTTTTTTGTCGTGATGGCCTAGTGGTTAAGGCGGCCCACCTCTCATGCAAGAGGTTGTGGGTTCAAATCCGGGCAAGTACCAATTTGACTTTTTCAATTCATATGTACTTTCTAAAGATTATCTTAGACATCACAGACATCGGTGAAGGAAAACATCGTGAGGAACCCTGGACTTGTAGTGAATATAAGTCCGAAATCGCCAATCCGCCTTGAGCGCGCGTGGTGATCAATGCTCGTGCCTTCTCTGTATGAGAAGAGGCATTTGCCCTGCAGTGGGATAGTAATAGGCTAGTATTATATTTATACACAATAAACCATATACATACACCATTGTGGAAAGACATCCTATTAAAATTTACAACGCGGATGCCAAATTTTGTAAATTAATGTTTGTACTGCATTCGGGAGAATGTTGGCTATTCTTTAGTGGGGCTATTAAATTGATATATTGTTGTGTGGAGACCGGGTAGGCTGTACTAACATAGCTACTTACACTTATTGCGAGGGACGAGTTTAAAAGGGTTAAGAACTAGGTTCTTAGAACCAATTATGTATGCTCCTTCATTAACGATTAAGTCTCACAAACCCCTAAACACGTTTAGTGCTAAGCTTAGTTTTTACATCGTTCTGTCTCTGTCTACTTCAAACAATTTAACAGAGATGCAGTGATAATCTAAGTCTATTTAGCTTTATGTATGTTTAGTTAAAGTAGTCGATGCCATTAAAATCATATTGTAAAAAAAAACAAGTTTTGCTACTCAGTTCTTCTACTGTAAAAAGTGGTGAGATTCATATCCAAGTCAACTAGTTTATTTAGTCTCTACTTAAAGAACCTTCTGTTTTAAGTAATTACGTATTTATAAGTGACCATCATCATCTAGAAAGAAAGAAAGACAATTTATTTGCGCAATGTGCGCTACAAATAAAAAACTTATATACTACAACCTTAAAACTAAATACAGCTAAGTAGCGTCACTACTGCTTGAAACGGCTAGCGCTCAGCATAATGCCGTGACCCATACATAGGCATGAGTCCACGACGCTGGTTTTCAGCGCTAGACGAATCATCTCATCAGCTCCTTAGCCTCTTTCCAACTTTGTTGGGTCGGCTTCCAGCCTAACCGGAATCAGCTGGATACCAGTGATTTACGTGAAGCGACTGCATATCAGACCTTCACAACCCAGTAACTGGGCGACATGATACTCCTTGGTTAGACTAATTCTAATTGTCGGACTTTTTAGCTTCTTACTACTCGAAACAACTTTATAGGATCTCGAATGACAACCGGGACCAACATTTTTATGTGCTTTTCAAAGTAGAACAGGTCATATTAGTACTTGTCCAGTTTCGAATCCGTATCCCAACGCATGGCGGGTGGGCTGTATTTTAGCATTATTGTAATTAACATGTAGACAATTCTGATGTTTAGTTATTTTGAAATCATTATGGTACTAAAATACATATTTAAGTTAAAATTTTGGAATCCGGTGGCTTCTGTTCTGCCAGTCAATTTGTGTTGCCACCGACTTCCGAAATTTTAGTTATTTTTGGGTTTTTAGTTTTTGAAGGCGGTTATTATTTTTTTGAAAATAGTTTTTATTTATTACTTTTTAGTGTCGACTCCCAATGTTTGACTGTGTATTAAAATATCTTTCAAAGTAATTTATTTTCAAAATAAAACTACTTACAATCTTATAAAACGAAAATAGAAACTTGAAGAAAAAGCACACATCGTCTATGAATATTTCGTCAATCCCAAATCGAACAATGAAATCCCAAATTCAACAATCGTAATTATCATTTGAACCCTCCTTTTTTAACCGACTTCAAAAAAGGAGGAGGTTCTCAATTCGTCTGTATGTTTTTTTAATTTTTTTTTATGTTTGTTACGCGATATCTCCGTCAATTGTAAACGGGTTTTGATGGTTCTTTTTTTGTTTGATAAGTCATGATTCAGGGGTGGTCCCATATAAATTTTGTGGCGATCGGTTCAGTGCTTCTCGAAAAATTCGCCAAGAACAAAAAAACTTGAGATATGCACACATCGTCTATGTATATTACATAGACGATGTGTGCGTTTCTTCAAGTACTGTAATACACAGTCAGACATAGGGAGTCGACACTAAAAAGTAAAAAATAAAAAACTTTTTCCAAAAAAAAAGAACCGCCTTCAAAAACTAAAAACCCAAAAATAACTAAAATTTCGGAAGTCGGTGGCTTCTCTTCTAACAGTTAATTTGTGTTGCCACCGACTTCCGAAATTTTAGTTATTTTTGGGTTTTTAGTTTTTGAAGGCAGTTCTTTTTTTTGGAAAAAGTTTTTTTTTAACACATATTTTACAAATACAAATCGTTTATTTGCCAAATACGCTGTTACATATGTATAGATATTTACGTTGGTCCCAAACTAAGCTAGGCCTGTATCTTGGGCACCTCGGATACAAACAGATATACCGTAATAAAATGAAATACGACATTACAATAGATTCTGCTTATAGGTTTGCTTACATCAATAAGTTAACAAATTAACAAATGCTAAGAAACTAATTTTAAATAAATGAAAAGAAAAGGAAATGTATTGATATATCGGAGGGCAGAGAGTATTGAGTGAGGTTAGGAGTTGTGTGGTATTATGTATGTCTTGCGTGCGTGTGATGTGTGTGTATGGGTGTGTGTGTGTGTGTGTTTATTTGTAGAAGATTTTCTGTGTCGGCTTGGGAGATTTCCAAGAGCAGTGATCTTATTTTTCGTTTCGCTTCATTACCGGATGAGTTCTTTAAGTCTAGGACTGAGTTTAATTTATTATATTTAAGTTAAAACATTATATTAGATTCTAGTTTTTTTGTTTCCAAATACAAGCACTATCGAGAACAAATAGAGGATGAAAATTTGCATGAAAATAGGCTGGCGGAACCGTAGAACAGCTAGTATGTTATATACCAAAGTTCTTATATAATCACCCCGAAACTTTAACCTACAAAACATAATACATAACTTTTCTAGAATAAAAGCAGTATTTTACTAGGAAACAGATGAGAATAGCCTTATTTCTATGTACAGATAGCCTTTATATAGCCTTTGTGTACAATATCCGGGCTATTTGTGGCCATTGGACCTTTGTCATGATAATTGTTCGGTTTAGTATTGAAATAGAGTCGGGAGGAATTTTATCGAATTATTTATGTTGTCTGGTTCTGAACGTAGTTTTTTAGGTTGAAGTATGTAGTAATGTTTAATTTACTGGGTTTGAGACACATGTAAAATGAGTGTATTCTTAAGTGCTGCTTTATGACTCTCAAACGGCAGCTCTTAAAAATACACTATTGTATAAAATCTATCTTTATATATGTCACCGGAAAATAACAAGATCCGTAAGTTTATCAATCTACTAGGAAGTTTATAAACTTCCGTAGGATTCTAAACGGGAGATAAATTGTAATATTTTACGTTCACATTTTCGTAAATTTATCAATTTCCGACGTCATACGGTAAATTTATAAACTAACGGTTATCTATTCGTAAGATTTTAAACGGTTTGACCAATCACAGAAACTCTTTTTAATATACGCATCTTTGAAATACGTAAAATAACACACTGCTCTCTGATTGGTCAATGTTCATAGTGGCAATGCTTGTGTCCAGATACTGGTATAATCAGACTTGGCAAACTATAAATTGGAAGCAACAATGCCTGGTTCCTCTCTGGCACGGATGTAGTGAGTTGAGTTTTCTTTGAGTTGCAACACAGTTCAACATTTAAAACTAATAAAAACGCACAAGCAAACTGGTTTATTTATGTTCCGTGGCGAACAATGGCGGCCGCGAGGAAGGAGAAGTGTCACGTGACAGTCAACCAATCAGATCGCGAGTAGCGTTTGGTTACTGCTTACTTATTATTTTACGAGTGAGTTCAGTAAGTTTATCAATTTACGAAAATGTAGACGTAAAATATTACAATTTATCTCCCGTTTAGAATCCTACGAAAGTTTATAAATTTCCTAGTAAATTGATAAACTTACGGATCTTGTTATTTTCCGGTGACATATATATAATTCTGCTGTGCGTGTGTATGTCATTGAACTCCTCCTAAACGGCTTGACCGATTTGAATGATTTTTTCTGTATGCGTTTGAGTGGCGCCCTACCCCCTGAATGGTTTAGATTCACAAATCAGCCCGGCAGATGGCGCTAATTGCTTGAAAAAGCATGTGATCTCGGAAACGACCCTAACGATTTCGCTGAAATTTGATATGTGGGGGTTTTCGGGGACGAGAAATCGATCTAGCTCAGTCTTATGTCTGGGAAAGCGCATGTTTTCGAGTTTTAAGTTAAAATGTTTGACGCCCAACAAAGTGGGCACGGGCCAGCTAGTATTATACATATAAAATGGTACTGATATTTCAACACATAGCCCAGTGAGTTCCTTGTGAAGAATAGAGGTAGCCACTGAGGAAGAATATGTGAAAATTGGACCCCTAAATGAGTAATATAGTAGATGATAATTCCACATCCACATGGGCGAAATCGCAAGTGAAAGCTTGTTTTTTATAAAGCGTAGGTCCTAATAATACTGCAAATATAAAAGTTAATGAAGAAAGATGTTTTACTGTTTCCCAAAAAAAAAACTACGATACGTATTTCACAGTTTAACTTAACAACAAATTTACAGTTCAAGTTAAACTTTACAGTCTGTTATACCTTATAAAAAAAACCAAAAGCTACATACCATCACGCTAAGATTAACCAGAGCTAAGCAGCAAAGACTTAACCGAAACCGGGGACAGCTAGTAGTTTATGTATCTTGAGGCAAATATTTTATACTTTTCCAGACATTCCCTGCTTCAACTAACAGTCATATTTCACCCAAAAATTATGCATCCAATCATGGACCCTCCTTCAAACTTAACTCCTATTGGAAAACTTCTACCATATGCCTCCTCTCCTCAACAGACAAAAATTCACTGCAATCTTCATAAACAATGAAATATATGAACATCTGACGAGGACCCGTTACATTAACCAAATATATCAATATATAGAAAGAAAAGAAAGAAAGAAAACTGTTTTATAAATGGATAACTTCAAGGGAATTCGGTGGACTTCAAGATTTTTTCTGTTGTTGCAAGTTCAACCATATTTCCTGTTGCATAAGAGTGTGTTTCCGACTGTTAGAAGATACTCTTGATAATTTGAAGGGGAATGAATGAGGACTGCGCTCATAAGTTTGTTAATATAAGTTCAGGCTCGATTTCACATACAGTGTAGCTGAACCACTGAATTCAGCGCTGAAAGGTGTTTCTTGAAACTTTAGTGTAGCACGTAATTTGTATAGGAGGTTGGATTTAAAGTATCTTTTTGACCTCTGAGTTTGTTTCGGATGTTTCTTCTCAGAGTAGTCCAGCAAGGAAACACCGGCCCCATCGTTCGATTAAAAAAAAAGGAAAAAAATGACTTGTAAAAGTGTAATTTATTACCTAAAAATAAATCATTTATTTATTTATTTATTCATTTAATAATCAAAGAGTCAGGCAGCTGATTTAAAAGTTGAAACTAAATGACCGTTTTAAAACAATTCGAAAAATGTTGAACTTAAGTTTGAGACAAACTAGAATATAAATGTTCCTAAAACTTACCGGAATTGTCTCTTAGAGATGGTTTTTCTTATCCACAAGATAAATTAAAAATAGATGTTGTATGAATTTATCTGCCAGATATTTTAATCAGAACTTATCAGAAGATTGTGAAACAGGCACTTAGACTAGTTTTGAATACTGCAGCGCGATGTCAGTCAAATTCCCTTGAACATACTATTTCATTAGAAATCATGTAGATTTTGAGGCAGAAATGTTTATTTAGTTATGAGAAACAGAGTGAAAAATTCTTCATGCTCATTAAAAAGAGAGGATCCATCAAGCAGTCAGATGTTGTGTCTGGTGGGCTACTGCCCTAGGACCGTTGCCGAGATTTTGAACATAAGCATGTCGCGTCAAACTTTGATTGCATTTAAATATAGAATGCCAGTTGTAATTCATATTTTGAGCGAGAAATATAGTCTAAGAGCCGGTGAAGATCGACCTTCACCGATTTGATAACCAGATTCAAATATAATTTATAAACAAATATGGCTATAATTACTTGCCTATCTCAAAGTGGTCAAAAAAGAAAAAAGTTTTTAGCTAGGCAACAGTACTTTAAGAATGATTTTCTGCAGGCAAGTCTATATGACTGATTTTGTAATAAAATAATCTAAAATTTGATATAACTTTCGATAAGTTAGCAGAACGATGCAGTCACCTATATTGAGTTACCTGTTCACATCGGCTTGCCAGGTAGCTATACACAGAAATGAGTAGGCAAGCCTACTGAGGCATATTCTGTGTGTTAAAAACTAACAGTGAAATGAAATTCATTTGGTTATCAAAAGAATGAAAGTGATGAAAATAAAACGATTAAAGTTAATTTAATTAAAAATAGCCATGACCACTTTGAGATAGGCAAGTAATTATAGGCATATTTGTTTATAAATTATATTTGATAAAAAATACGTCTCATCTGGTTATCTGATCGGTGAAGGTCGATCTTCCACGTCTCCTCTACTAATATGGCCACATCTATAAATTTTTGCCAAGTTTTTGAGATTGATTGTCACTGTGATAAAAATTGCGACTTAAATTTCAACGTAATTTAATTCAATTGGTCTTAGCATTGCGATTTCATAAAGGTTTATTATCTACCTCAAACGGCCGTCAAAGCTGATTCCTAAGGCCTTTGCCCTGCTTTAAACCAATAACAACCTCACATTATTTACGTGTGAACATCTCAATTCTACTATTTTCTAGTATTTACTATTCAGACGATGAGTCATAGTTCCACCACAATTTGTTTACTACGAGAAGCCCGAAGGTCACCCGTTCGGAGACACATTATTATGATATAGAGCTATGGTCTATGTTCAAAGTAACACTATGTACTAAAAGTTTAATGATGCGGGCTGGTCTTTGTTTGTGATTAAAATATTATGGCGTCCAGGGTCAGCGTGGTTTATATCCGACTTCAAAAAAAAGTAGGTTCTCTGTTCGACCTGTATGTATGTATGTTTGTCCGCGATTATCTCGCGTTTGGCTGAACCGATTTGGATACGGTTTTCAGCAAAGTGTTTGTTACATTCTAGGGAAGGTTTTAGTATATAGCACTCATGGATATCCCGTGACGTTGCGCGCAGGGAGCCGATTTCGTTTTATAAGCTTATAAGTAGTTTTATTTTGAAAGTTACTCTAAAACGTAGTCAGACATTGGGACTCTAACTAAAAAGTAAAACCAAATAAAAAGCTTTTTCCAAAAAAAGGTAACCGACTTCAAAAACTAAAAACACAAAAATAACTATTTCGGAAGTCGGTGGCTTCTCTTCTGCCGGTCGATTTGTGTTGCCACCGACTTCCGAAATAGTTATTTTCGTGTTTTTAGTTTTTGAAGTCGGTTACCTTTTTTTGGAAAAAGCTTTTTTGAATATTAAAGGTGAATTTCAGGATCGACTTAACTATGAAAGGTTTTTTATTTTGTCAAGTTTAACATATCACTTTTGTATGCCAATTATATTGCTTTGCTTATTTTATTGTGCGACAACAGTCTCGACTGTGGCAAATAGGGCTGATGGCCTCTTTTGGAAACACTGGACGAAGACGCAAGTGTTGCCTGCAAACCGTGACCAGACGTAGTACCCGTATATTGACTTGACTGATTGATTTTATTTTGGTAGGTGCCCCGGGGCTAAAGCGACTACGGGGCTATTGTAACTAAATTCACCATTCGACGTAGTTCTGCGACCAAGCGACAGCCAGCTGTCGCACTGCTATTGTCTTTCTATTGTGTCTCGAAACCCGTGTGTTCGAAGGTTTGAACAACTTCGTTATTATAGGGTTTTTAATATAATAATGGTTAATTTAGTTACAATAGCCCCGGGCTTACAAAAACTAGTGTTAACCAACTTACAAAAACTAGTGTTAACTATTTTTTGTAAGTTGTTTATGTATTTACTAACAAAATGTGGATTGTAATTATCTGTAATTAAATGAATTGAATTGAATTTACACGAACGATGGAGCTGGTGTTTTCTAGCCGACTACACTAAGAAAAAGCATCCAAAACAAACTCATAGGTAAAGTCTCTTTGAACCTTTCGACAACCAAGAGATTTTATTAATGGGCTGGTATTTTTTTTTAAATTATTATTATATGTATGAAGACCATGCGAACCTGTAGCGGGTTGCCAGTTCTATTATAATTATTTGTGATTTACCTAGATCCTATCCCACAAGGGGGCAGCGTTATGACACCATAACCCCCTCCACCTTAGATCCATCTAACTGGATACAACTGAATACCAATATATTACGTGTAGCGAATGCTTGCGCGAAATGCACGTATTGAGAATTATTGTACCAGTCTTCATGGATGTTTTTTTTTGCACACCTGCTTTTCCTACTTCCTCTAAACATTGGCAGTATGTTGTTCGTCAATATATCTCAGTCAGTCAGTCTGTCTGTCTGTCTGATATATAATCACACAGCCCTAACCGCTGGTCTAAGGGCGTGCGCTGCGTTACGCGGGCGTCCGTCGCGGACACCCGCGCCCACCGTGCTCCGTAGCGGACAAATACCCGTCGCGGGCGCCTGCGACCGTGTCCCGCCTCTCGGAGCGCCGCGCCAATAAACAATGAATCTAAAAAGGTTTTACTTCGGCAATGTCAGCCAGTGTCTCTACAGTACAAGCACGGATAACGCAAACGTTTCCTAGAAACATCTCCGCTCTCGTGCTACGTCACGCGGACCCTTCGCCCGCGAGGCGGACACCCGCCGCCCGGGCACGTGCGACGGGCGACCCGCTGCACGCAGCGCTGTTCTATGAGATTACATGAAACAGCACGCCACGCGGACACCCGCGACGGACGCCCGCTTAACGCAGCGCACGCCCTTAAAATTAAGAAACTTGGAGGGTACATTCTTTATGAAAAGTAGGTCAACTAATAAAAATTTGACATCCTCGCGGGCCATACCGCGGGAAAAAGCTAGTAAAATAAAAATAAAGTATACACACGGTATTGCACGGTACACACGTAAACATTACGTAGATATTGTTCAGTTGTTTACTTAAGGGTCGTAATAAACTGTTTTATTACCCCACGTGAGTTCAATATGACCTACATACTTGTATGGCACCTATACTACTGTTAGACTACGGGTTTGATGCCCGCGCGGCACAAAATAGCTCTTTTTATAGTTTGTTTGTAAAACGTAAACAAGATACAGAAGAAATTCTTCAAATAAAATCAAAAATGTTTATTTGCTAAAATACGGTACAAAGGGTGTTACAGTGCATTTTTTTTCAGCGTATCCTGCCGTAGAGGGCGTGCAAATTTATTATTAAAATTAAAATTACACTATCCAGATTCTATCGACTTATTTTTTAAATAGTCCTTAATACTAAGTCTAAAAAGCATTTTCTTAAATAATGTTAAAGGTAATTCTTGTAAACTATTTGGTAATTTATTATAAACTAGCTTCTGCCCGCGGCTTCGCTCGCGTTAGAAAGAGACAAAAAGTAGCCTATGTTACTCTCCATCCCTTCAACTATCTCCACTTAAAAAAACCACGTCAATTCGTCGCTCCGTTTTGCCGTGAAAGAAAGACAAACAGACAGACACACTTTCCCATTTATAATACTAGCTTCTGCCCGCGGCTTCGCTCGCGTTAGAAAGAGACAAAAAGTAGCCTATGTTACTCTCCATCCCTTCAACTATCTCCACTTAAAAAATCACGTCAATCCGTCGCTCCGTTTTGCCGTGAAAGAAAGACAAACAGACGGACAGACAGACAGACAGACAGACACACTTTCCCATTTATAATATTAGTATATTAGTATGGATTAGTATGGATGGATGATTATGGACATACAATATACATTTTTCAACCTTAATTAAGACCCTATTATTAAGACTTTATCCTATAAACCGTAACAAAAACAGATGAAATTTTCACAGATGATGTATTTCTGTTGCCGCTAAAACAACAAATAGGTAGCTACTAAAAATTAAAATTTATGAATAAATTAAAATCGATATTTTTGCCACTATCAGCAAAAAATCATGTCTGTGGGTCTGTTATGTCTTCACGCGCGGGTCTGTCTTGTACTTGGTCGGTTTTTTTTAAAACTTAAGTAGATAGAAACACTATAGGATTCTTAAATATAATTTTTGTTTATTTTTTTTATGATCAAGTCCAAAAGCGCAAATCCGCCTTGAGCAAGCAAAGTGTTCAATGTTTAGAGAGGTGCTGCCCAAAAGTGGGTCAATAAAAGTTTGGTATTATTAACTTTCAGCTTTGTTTCAGCCTTCGTGGTTATTTTTTTAAAGTTCGCAGAATTAGGAGCTCCGCGAAGCGAGGCTCCTTCGAGCCAGATTTAGTTTAGTGTAATGACGATAATTTGGTTTTTTATCATAAAGGTGGAAGAGATTATCAAGTATGTGCGAGTGACAACTAATCAATCATTAATTGAACGTTGAGGGTCGCGCAATAGGATTCGCGCGCGCCATAGTATCAATTCATGATCGGTGCTCTGTTCAACTCTACATACTATTGCAACCTTAATTCTACTAATATTATAAGTGTGAAAGTTCGTAAGTATGAATGTAATAGTCTATATCTTTGACGATAAAACTTAACAGAAATATAGCTTACTAGCTTTTGCCCGCGGCTTCGCTCGCGTTAGAAAGAGACAAAAAGTAGCCTATATTACTCTTCATCCCTTCAACTATCTCCACTTAAAAAATCACGTCAATTCATCGCTCCGTTTTGCCGTGAAAGAAAGACAAACATACAGACAGACAGACAGACACACTTTCCCATTTATAATATTAGTATGAATATTAGTATGAATACATCAGAATAATTATCTGTTACAGGAGCTTAGTAATAATCAAAAACAGAACATAATGCAGGTAAAACCACGGGGGTGAATTTATTCAAAGATAAATTTTGGCCATACGACGATCGACGATACGTAACACTTCGCAATGCAACATGACGCTAATAAAATAAAATAATTTCAATACAACAGTTTTACGGGAAAGTCGATACTTTGGCTTAGCTATGTTTGCAATTTGATAATAGGGATGACGACAACATAAAAAAATGGCATTCTGTTTAGTCCGTCTTGTAGATCGGCTAAAAATACGGGACACGTATTTTTTGCTTTATCAAAATAATAAAAAAATACAAAGATAAAGAGCAACAAAGTGCTGGAGTGGGGGCTTTTGACGTCACCGTAATGCCAAAATTGTATCAGATCATGACGTCACGCACAACTTCAACGTACTGTATCGTCGTCATTTTTCGTTTACGAGAAAAAAGAAAAAATACGTGTCCAAAATTTTTTAATAATCTCAATGACGGACTAATTACTTTTTTTTTCGTCGTCTCGCCTATTGTGCGATAGTAAAAGCAATATTTCTTAGAAAAAAAACGTGTTTAATGTTTATTTAATTCGACTTTAGATATTTTCTATCGGACTACAAAGATACAAAACATAGCCGGCTGAATCCTAAATCGCACAATTACTTTTACAAAATAATGTCGATGTTTCACATCTGCCAGGCGTCCCGTGACGGCTCACTTTTTTTTTTACAGTAATTTTAGATTAATATTTCGACGACCAAGCGACAGCCGGCTGTCCGGCTGCTATTGCCTTTCTATTGTGTCTCAAATCACGTGTGTTCGAAGGATTAAATTATAATTGGTAGCAAATATTAATAATTGTATTGCTGTAATACTTAATCTTGATATTTAACCTTTCAACGATTAAGCGACAGCCGGCTGTCGAGCTGCTATTGTCCTTCTATTGCGTCTCAAATCACGTGTGTTCGAAGAATTAAGACTCGATTATTTGTTATTTAGGGCGACTAGAATCAACTATTTCCAAATATTGACGTTTCAAAGTGCCTTCATGGTCTAATGGAAATAAACCATTTGACTTTTAAAATTTATGCGGACTTAACCTTTCAAAGACCAACTGACAGCCGGCTGTCGGCCTACTATTGTCTTTCTATTGTGTCACAAATAATCACGTGTGTCCAAAGGATTAATTAGGGTAATATTTAGACAAAACATAGCAAGTTAAGTTTGTTCCAATTTTGTTACTACGCGCGTCTAGAGCAAGCCAAGCTAAGGCCTCCAAAAAAACGGTGAGGACCTATAAACCTAATCAATCTGCAAGCCGGGCAGTCCTTAACCTCGGGCAGACAGCCTTGGGCGGCGCCAGCCGGTCTCGAGCTGGGCGGCGGCGCGACGCCCCCACCACCAGGCTATGAAAACTTGTGTTTGGGTGTCCGCCCTAATGATGTCAAGTTTTTTACATGTTTTTTGAGTTTGAGAGCTGAAGACTTGTTTTTTTTTGGGTTAGGCTGTTAAAGATATGCAGGAATGTCAAGTGCATAAAAATTGTAATTTAATCTGTGTACCCTTTTCTAAATATACAATGTGTAACTGAATTAATACACATCGTGAAAATAGTTTGTTCAGAATCGTTTACTGAATCGATTTTTGTAATTTTTAATATAGGTAATATTTTATGCCAAAAATAATGAAAACTACGTAAACTGCTGTCACACTTCCGCTGTACAGTTAAAACAAACTAAAATGGATGAAATACCTACTACGCTAGACCCTTATGCAAGTGCGACTGTGTGCATGCGTAGATTTGTAATGCGACTATAATTTTCTCCCACAATCTGTACAACTAATTTAAACATAATAATAAAAATTCAGTGTATGTATTGTGATTATAACATCATATTCTAATTCGGGTGTCTGGTGGTGTGCGTTTCCGGGACATGTTGTAGTTTTGTATGATCCCAACATCGGCTCTATCGCTATTAAACAATACTGACTTACAAAAGTGTTATTTTTTAACAATTAGCTAAGTAAATATCGTTTTATATTTTTTCTGAGAGATGAGTGGATAAAACTTTATACTATCTCTTTGAAAAAAAAACTATTTTGGATAAATGATACAAGAGACTAATTATGTACAATGACTAATAAATTATGTATATAGTTATTATATTTTAGTTTGACTTTTAACCATTCGTATATATTTTTTTGTATATTATTTACCTCTGTTATGAAATCTCCTAACTACCTTTAGTTGACTGGTGACGTATTATCATACGTGTGTTATTTAATATAATAAGTCAAACAGACTATTAGGTATATTACTATTCATAAATGTAGTATAAAGCACTAAATAGGAAAGATTTTTTGTTGTAGAGAAAATGTCAAATACTTTATTAAAATTTGTACTAGAAAATCAAACGCTACTTTTAATAGTCATTTATAGATAGGTAGGTAATAATAGTAGTATATCCTAGTAAGTATATCAGATGCATGGTTACTGCTACGCTCTCGTTGGTCACGGCGTAACTTTATGTGGCCTATTACTATAAGTTTTAAAGTTCGTTCGTTGGTTTTGCGTGAAAGAGTAAACAGTCATCCATCTATCTTTAAAAAATACGCATTTATAATATTATTTATATTATAATCTTATTATTAGAAAGTAGGACAGTTGCTGCCCTTTATAAAATGTAGTCTCAAAAACTTTTTTCTACCATTACCAATAACATGAAATTACTACAGATAAATAAACTTAGGGATTCCATGATTCAGTTATAAAAATATATGTCAGGAAACAGAAGCTTTCTCTCAATTTAATAAATTTTGTTATTACAAAAAATTCGTAGAACTTTGACAGTCGTTACACGTAGTCAGAAGCCAGAAAGTGTGACCAGCCCAACCAAGAGGTATCGTGTCGCCCAGTTACTGGGTTGTGGACGTCTGATAGGCAGTCGCTTCACGTAAAACACTAATATCCAGCTAAATCCGGTTAGGTTGGGAGCCGACCCCAACATAGTTGGGAAAAGGTTAGGAAGATGATGATGTCTGTTGCGCTTTGACGCTTGAACCACAAAACTAATTGTGATAAAATTTTGTGACGTAGGGAGTCGCGGGCAAAAAATAATTAAATAAAAATATTACTAAAAGTAAATATCTTCAGATAGCTTAAATACTATCTGTACAGTACTTAAATATAATACTATACTTAGTTACTACAATAGTAGAAAGTATTAAAATGTTTTAATAACGTATAGAAATATATCACAAAACGACCTCCTTTTGCTACGCCGAAAGTTGTTTTTATATTCAAAACTTCCATTCAAGCCATTTACCCTATAATAGTAAGAATTATAATAACAAGTCAGGTTGAACTAAATAAATCGTAATAATAGTCAAAATAAACAATCGTCACGCGTATCGTAAAATGTTACAAATTGTTCGAGTCACGCATTCGTAAATAGGAAAACATTATACTATTTACTAGGTTGAGCGAATATACACGCACATTTTTATGTTATGTTGTGATTGCTCAGAAGTTAAGGTGCTCGCCTCTCTTATAAAAGGTTCTTATATTCTTTATTGCACAAGAAAAAACATTTTTTTATTGTATTGCACAAGGAAAAACAATACACAAAAAAAAATAGCAAAAATTTATGAGTTATGTACAATGGCGAGCTTAACCCAAAGTTGAGTTATCTTCCAGCAAACCTTAATTCTATAAAAGAGATTGCAATAGAGGAAATGCCTGTGTGCAATAACAATACAATTTTATCAATAAGGGTTGCTGATTGTATCACTGGTTCAAATACGGGCAGTACCAATGTGAGTTGTTCGATTCATAATACGTACTTTCTCAAGTTTATCTTGGATATCACGGACATCGGTGAAGGAAAACATCGTGAGGGAACCCGGCCCCTAGGCAAGTGGCATTGTAGAATAGATTGTAGATTAGAATAGATTGTCAAATGTATGGGGTTGACATAAGCTTTCGCTAATAATTTGACATCTCCATACATTTGACAATCTATTCTATTCCGATATCTATTCTACAACGCACTTGTCTAGGGGGGCTGGGCTTTTAATACACATAAGTCTAATGTTGCCAATACGCCTTTGACGAGCATGATGAACATTGCTTGTGTCTTCTCTGTACGAGAAGAGACCTTTAACCTGGCGTACAACGCATTGCAATTACATTTGTATGTTCATAAAAAATATGAACGTACAAATGTAAGCAAAAATAATCACTTAACATAATTATGGTAGCCCACCAAGCTACATTAGGGATTCAGAGAGAAACTGTCTTAACAATGCAAGCCGTATTTAAAACATCTCATCATCTCCTTAGCCTTTTCCCTGGGCGATACGGTACCCCTTGGTTAGACTGGTCAGGCTTTCTGGCTACTAACTACCCGTAACGGCTGTCAAAGTTCTACGAATGACAACTGAGACCAATGGCTTTACGTGGTTTCCGAGGCACGGAGTGATAGTAATGACCAAACTTTAGAAAGTACATATTTATGGAAAACGTCGCATTGATACTTGCCCAGATCCGAACCCATAACCTCATACATAATAGGCGGGCGCTTAAACCGCTGGGCTATTACAACATTAAAATTCGTACTAATATTATAAATCCGAAAGTAACTATCTGTCTGTCTGCCTTTCTGTCTGTCTGTCTGTCTCTTCACGCCTAAACCACTACCCTAATTTGAGTGAAATTTGGTACAGATATAGTCTGGGACCCGAAAAAGGACATAGGATAGTTTTCATCCCGGAAATTCCCCGGGAACGGGAACTATTAATCCACGCGGACGAAGTCGCGGGCAAAAGCTAGTATTTAATAAAAACTACTTTGCCTTATTTCTATTATTTTACGCCTATAAAGGACTCGTTAAGAAGGCTCTATAATTAGCCTCTGAAAGCGGTTATTCAACCGAAATGTCTCGGTCCCAAAACTATTTCATCTTCACGTAATTTACCTAATTTTGACATTAAACCCAGACAGGGTTAAGTTTGACCTCAATTGACCCCAGGTGGGAAGGCTGTGAGGTCAGAGTGCTAAATATAGATATTAGGAGGTGGAGATTTCAAATGTAAGTTTATATGCTAGAATTTCTTGTATCGTTAAGAGACTAAGCACATTTAGTTAGGTCCATTCGCATTACGCTAAATATTTTTAGTTACATTTACCTACTCTTCACAAAAACACACCCTGCAAGTTTCATGTCTCTAGGCAGTCAATCGGTCAGTCAGTTGACCATCCATACTAATGTCATAAATGGGGAAGTGCGTCGGTTTGTTTGTTCGTCTTTCACGGCAAAATGGAACAACGAATTGACGTGAATTTTAGGTGGACATAGGCTACTTTTTGTCTCTTTATAACGCGAAGCCGCAGGCAAAAGCTAGTTTTATATATATAGAAGATCCAACTGAACGCAACATGTTTAACACAAGACGTCGGAATGCGTCAATAATAGTGCAACGTTCAGGGTTCGACTTTACGACCTCGCGCTCGCCAATCCGACGCCTTTACTTACAGCACAGTATGTTTTTAGACTTAGTTGCAGTTTCACTTGAGGTGCAATCTTATAATGTTTTTATTATTTAAATATTTTTTTTTCACACTTTTTTAATTTAATTTTTTTCAAGTTACGTATTGATTTTGATTTGTGTCTGTATTAAATCATATATTGGAGTCAGCTTTCAGCCTAATCGGATTCAACTGGATACGAGTGTTTTATGTGAATCAGCTTTCTATCGGACCTACACTTCCCAGTCATCGGGCGACACTTTAGATAGATAGATAGATAGATAATACATTTATTTGGTACATACTCACAAGACATACACAACACTAAAAAAGAAACAATAAATAAAAAAAAAACAATTAAAAACTACGTACAAAAACCCAAATGCCACAGTGAAATAATAACAAAAAATAAAGAAGGAAACAGATGTACAAAATGAAAATGATAATAAAAAAAAATGGTTCGATGTGCGTCTCATGGTTGCACCAAAAGGGAGTCCAGCTCAGCATGTGTAAAAAACTTTACGCCTTGGTTAGACTGGTCAGACTTTGGCTACTGACTACCCGTAACGACTGTCTAAGTTTTACGAATGGCAACCGCGACCAATAGCTTTTCGTGCTTTCCGAGGCACGAGATGTAAGTGGTGTCCTACATGAACTTTTAGAAAGTACACATGAATTAAAAAGTAACATTGGTTCTTGGCCGGGTTCGAACCCAAAACCCCTCACTCGAGAGATGGGTTCCTGAACCTCTGAGCCATTACGACATTCACAACACATCTATATACGATAAAGAAAATCTACAACACATTCCATATCAAATTAATGTCATTATTGCTATAAAAAGAAATTGTTTGCGCCACCTGGCGCACTCCCACGCACGTTTGTAAGGAGAGGGGGGGACTGGGTTATCGTATTACTAGTGCCACCTGGCTGAGTAGGCGTAGGCGAATTATTATTATTGAAGTTACTACTAACTTTTATTTACTAAAACTTTATGCACAAATAAAAACTTTGCACAACGGCGGGCTTAATGCCTTAGGCATTTTCGGCCAGTCTACTTAACTTTAGATTGCAACTTTTTGTAATTTTTGAAAATGAAGAAATTTTGGATCACTAAGTTCATCATCATCTCCCCAGCCTTTTCCCAACCATGTTGGGGTTGGCTGCCAGCCTAACCGGATTCAGCTGGATACCGGTGTTTTACGTGGAGCGACTGCCTATCAGACCTCCACAACCCAGTAACTGGGCGACCCGATACTGATCAGAGTTTCTGGCTAACCAGTAACGACTGTCAAAGTTCTACGAATGATAACCGGGACCAACGGCTTTATGTGCTTTCCGAGACACGGGATGTCAGTGATGTCCAAGATAAACTTTAGAAAGTACATATAAATTGAAAAAGTCACATTGGTACTTGCCCGGACTCGAACCCACAACCTCTTACACACGAGGCGGGCGCGTTATCCACTGGGCCATCACGACACTGAACACTGAATCACTAAGTACATTGTATAAAATAAGTCGGTTTTCCGTACTGGCTGTCCTTATGTATGTTAAGATATTTAAAAATACGCAACGTTTTTAATTGATAGTGTTTCAAGAGGAAGCTTTAATATGTATACGTGCATTATATATTATCGGTACTCTCCATGCATTCACATCACACTCTAACTAAAAAGTAAAAAATAAAAAGCATTTTCAGAAAATATGACCACCGCCACCGCCTTCAAAAACTAAAGGCAATATCGCCCGGCAGAAGAGAAGCCACCGACTTCCGAAATAGTTATTTTTGTGCTTTTAGTTTTTGAAGGCGGTTATAATTTTTTTTATTGCTTTTTATTGGTATTTAAAATTAAAAATTACTCAATTTTTAGTAGCTCTTTAAATAAAAACCCTTAAGACCAGCTACTTTAAACTTAATAACAAGTAAAAATCTACTTATGCTCAGCTAAATCGGTAATAATAAACATGTTATGCGTATACTCACGACGTCCAAATTTGAATCTCGACACTTTTAAAACTTGTTTTTTATTAGATAGTTTTATCTAATAAAAAACAAGTTTTAAAAGTACTTATATTTTTAAACTCTACATATACGCTACAAAATAGTGCTAGAGAAAAGTTTCAAAAAGAAGTTACGAAAAAAGCACAATAAAAAATACTTCAACGTCGCGTCGTTCTTACAGAAACACAAAACACGAATCTAAGCAAAAAGCACCAACGTGCGAAAAACATCCTAATATCACATAAAAATATATGCCCCTACCATAAATAACACGTTGGGTATACCGTATGCTGCTAATCATAAAACTGTGGTGAACCATCACGATTCACCCCGTGTTCGCCCGAGCTCTCCCGATGAATCGATAATAATTTTCAGATTGTCGGTACCCTGATAACAGTTATCATTACTCCAGCCATAACCCCGTCTGTATATATAAAAAAATCGTAAAACCGTGGATCGTAAAGCGACATCGTAAAGCCATGGGAAAAAATATATTTCTAATATGGTAAAGTTGCTAAAAATTCCTCTTTTATAACTGTTTTCTTTTTTTAGGAGCTTTATTTTAGTGAGGCAGGGGCCTGATCGCAGGCTTTGGTAATCGGTTATAAAAAAACGATTCCGATCGTAACGCCACCTGGTGGCTTTTGGGGAAATTAGGGGTCTTTTTATGGGGTAAATGGTACTAAACATTACCCCAGTTTCGTCGACTGTCGACTTCGACAGTCGCATAAAGTCGTTACTTCATCTTGTAGAAAGAATTATTGTTTCGACATTTTTAAAGTCGTAAATGCTTTTATTGGTGTTTTATAACTTTTTTATAGATAATACGACTTTATTTTCTTTGGTTTCATTTATTTCTAGTGTTATGTGTTCTGCTTAACCTAAGACTTGAGAACTACTATGAAAGTCTGTTTATGTATATGTCCAGTATACTTAAATGAACCCTATACTTAAATAAATAGTATAAATAAAACACCTTCAAATTCAGGATTTATGTCATTCGTTTGCATGAAGTTTGTAAGCTAATGACATCCCGAGTGTGAACTTCAAATTGACTTTTAGTTTTTAAAATTACTAATTAGATATAAAAATATATATTTTGTACAACCCCATGAGCTTTTTCAAAATACAAAAGGTTTTATATAACACGCGTTGTGTTACTTTATGCTTCTATTTATTTAATACCGGTAGTGCTTATATTTGAGAGACTTTTTTTAATCACCATTACAACGTTCCTGGTTGCAGATTTAAAAGAAAACAGCACTGACAGCATGTCATCATTTGAGGTAAAATTACTTATATTAATTCAGCTACAAACGATTATTATACGAAAGCTAGTTAAATATTTAATTTCATCCTAACCATTATGATGTTGAATTTATGAAAACAATTCTAATACCTAGGATACACGGATACTGTAAGAATAAGTAACTAATATAATGCAGTCTATGAATTTTATAGTCACAAACATACAAGGTTTACGACTAACCAAGCAGTTGAAGAAAAGTCGCGGGAAAACCAAAAGTTTTAAAGTACCGGGATAGTTTTATAGTAAAATGTTTCGTTCTGGTTAGAAACATGCTGTCATATAATATCTTGGTGGGTTCAGAGAAAAAGAATATGTCGGTATTTTGGTACGTATCGTTGTTATTGAAAATATACGAGCGGTGGTGTCAGTTGCTCATAAAATGGGTAGCAGGTTTGAAACTGCGTTAAATAATATTTTGTAGTTTGGTAAATTCGCTCTTACTCTTAAAAATAGTTTTGAACCCAAAAAAAGAAAAAAAAAAGAGAAAAAAGGAGTAAAAAAAAAGAAAGTAGTCAAAGAGAAGTAGTCAGCACAGGAAGGGGCCCAATAAGGCCAACGCCTGCCGGGAGTGCGGAATGTTTATAATAGTTACCGTGACCCTGGAACATAAAGGGCAATCGAAGGAACATGAGTGGGTTTTAGTCAGTAAAAGTCTGACACGCCCTCCCGCCGCACCCGGGACGGGAGCAGTCATTTGATGATTTCCCACTCACTCAAAAAAAAATAGTTTTGATACATTTAACCTAAGCTTATACTGCGAGCATTCACAAAAAGGCTTATTCCACTTTCCCACCCAAGAATCCCTCTTAGGGGGCAAACTGGAATCGAAAAAACCCTGCTGTGTAACTTAGCCTTAATATTCTGACAATTACATTTTACTGCACTTCAAATAGTGTACTTTTACTGCCATAGTGTAAATCTGTAATAATACAAGTTTATAGAATAGTGTATTGGATATTGCAGTGGATAGTTTTCCTCGTATTGATTTATTTCTAAGAAGAAAAATAAAAATAGCTTTAATATTGTGATTTTGTAACCGTGTATTTTTCTGATGGTTTAAATTGATTTGTTAGTCTAGTGGTTAGTGATCCTGACTGCGGAGCCAGAGGTCGAGAGAGGGGTTCGATTTCCACCCAGGGCATGCTTTGTGTGATGAGCGTGATTGTTTGTTGTGAGCCATGTTCCCGTCTCTATCGTGCACTTGACGTTTGGCAGTTGTGTAACAGTGACAGATATAATGCTAAGCCAAAGTCAGTGCTTAGCAACGTCTACTTATCTCGCCATAAGTGTAATTTATCCATAATATTTATGAATTATATAAGTATACGTTTATGTTGTCTGTTTATCAGTACAGGCACATCCCTAGCATGGGATCAGATAGCGGTGTGTGAGGGTATTAGTTCTACATATTATATTCATATTCGACATATTATATTCATATTCGGAATTAATAAATTAATTTTACAAGTTATTTTCCCATCAAAATCTATGTTATTCTATAATAATCGAAATACTAAAATTAAGCTGAAAAGTTCGTTTGGTTAAGCGTGCTCATAGCAACTACCGGCCCTAATTGTTTTTTTTTTTTTCTGTAGCCCATTTGTCGTGGATGGCTATACAACATCTCGTTACAACTTACAGAAGTTGAGCAGTAACTAAAAACGCGAAAAAAACCGCGTGAGAGAACTAGAGTATTAGTAAAAAATACAAATACACAAAATGATAATTAACCTTTCAACGACCAAGCGACAGCCGGCTGTCGCGCAGCTATTGTCTTTCTATTGTGTGTCAAATCACGTGTATTCGCAGGTTTAATTACAAAAATCCTTTTACACACGAAACACTAAATAAAAAAACTAAAACTAAAAAGAAGATGTTAGTGTGAAAAGATCAGAAATGACGACCTTAATGGGTGTCACTCGAAAGTTTGACCCAGATTTTTAGTTTTAGGTGGTGTATGAGTAATACTCGCTGTGTGGCGTGTCCGGCCTGCGTTACGTGATTGTTATTGTGTTACGTAATCAGCTTTTGCCTTCATCTTCGTTCGTATGGTCGGTTACGGCGGTAGAAGATGAAGCGGTTGTAAGTAGGCTTTTTTGAGGTTCAAGCTTAATAATATTATGGTGCCGATTCTTTTATTCACAAACTAACTTATTTACCAAGTACTTTATTATAAATTAAACTAACTAAAATTTACGTTAAGTGCATCTTTCTCTTTCCATTTCATTAGGAAAAGGACAGAAGATAAAATATCAGTTAGGTTCTGCCAAATTTAGTCACTCCATAGATAGTTTAGACGCGATTAAAAACATGGCGACTAAATATATACCAATTTCCTTCAAGCACTGTCTAATTTGACAGGATTAAACTAAAATGTATCTTATGTCCTTTTCTTTAAAAATGAAAAGAGAAAGATGCATTTAACTTAGATTTAGTTAAGTTTGTGAACAAGAGAAGCAGCACCTATAATCCTGAAGAGTTTGTATGTTTCGTTGAACGCGTTAATTTTAGAAAGTATTGGTTCAAATTTTATGTATTTATTTTTGTGTTGAATACCCTTTTAATTAAAAAAGGCAATATAACATCACACTACGAGGACTTGAGTACAAAACAAAGATATGGATGTAATCGTGGGCGACAACCAGTTTTTAACAAAAGGCGCATAAGAAGTGCGTTTTAGAAATGCAATCTCTAAGAGAAATAGAGGTTCAAAGTATACAGTATGATAATACGGAGGCAATAGAACATCGTTTTGATAACCAGCTTATTTTTTTTTAAGAATAAAAGTCAAAACGTCACAAGACTTCATTAAATAAATACAATTCTTGGACTAAACACACACTGTCATCTGATTCCAAGATAGGCAGAGCATGTATTATGGTGAGCAGATAACAGATATACATACTTAAATAATTTATAAAAACAAACATATTAATAACTACATGTACAAAACATGTTACTTATGTATGTAGTTATTATTTATATAATTATGTATGTTTATTAACTTCTATCTTTTTAGTTTTACCACCTACCATGCTATCTCTTCACCACCCTAGGTTGACTGGGAAAAAAAATGTATATAAATAAGTAACTACACCCAGACACAGAACAAACAATCGTACTCATCACAAAAGATTGTTCTGGGTGGAAATCGAACCCACAAACTCAGGCTTAACAGTCCAGGTCAGTAACCACTAGACTAACAGGCCAGTCAAAATATTGGAAACGTCACTTGAATTATTTAAATACTGTGATTTCCAAAATCTTCGAAAATAAACTCAACCACAATGAAATTAAAATCAAACCTGTATTCAAACTTAAAAGTCGTTTATTCAAACATTTTACACAAAAATCACCAATAAAATATAACTTAAAAAGCATTTGCTTGAAAACTGCATTATTAAAACTAAAACTGGTAGTTTTACAGTAAAATAAACATCTGAACGAGAATGAGAATATTTGCCAAAATGGGGCGATGTCATTTTCAGAAGAAACTGGGTTAATTACCCGACCGCTAAAGAAGGGTTATGTTTTTTCGAGCGTATGTATGTGTTATTTGGTTCCCTTCAAAATGGTTGAGCTATTTGGTGCCGATCAATACGTCATGTTCGTGAACGGGCGCTGTCTGCTGAGACCGGTCATCTCTTAACTGCCACAGTTATTTTAAAAATTGTTTTGTCTATTTCCTATATTTACAATGCCTCTTCTAACATGTACGACTTGTTACGTTGTTCTCACATAGAATCTTAGATTAACAATGAATGATGTAACCAAATTTATGTAATCAATTAATTTAAAAAGAGCGTCCGTGGAGTTTCTTGTTCGCTCTTCTCCATGTGATCTACTTTTTGGAACGAGCAACTAGCTTCAATTTTCTGACAGACTGACACCTTGACGATTCAAAAGTACCTGTAAATGGTTTATTTGAATAAAATAGTTTTGAGTTGAGTTGTATGTATGTCTTATTCTGTGGCAAGCTTTAAATCGTAAACTGTTTAATATGCGACATATTATTATGAGGTGTCAAAATTCACCTTAGATGTGGAAGTGATATAAATTAATAAAATAAAAACCCAACTGCAATTTAGGACGTTACATACACGTTATCTATATACATATAAAAGAAAGTCGTGTTAGTTGTACACATTTTATAACTCAAGAACGGCAGAACCGATTTGGCTGAAAATTAGTGGGGAGGTAGCTTAGGACCAGGGGGCGGACATAGAATCCTTTTTATCTTCTTTTTTTTATCCTATTTCCGTGGGAGATGACATAAAACGAGGTTTCGAGTAAAATTCGAGCGGCGTACCGCGGGCGAAACCGCGGGGACAGCTAGTATTTAAAAGAACTTTCAAAATTGTAGTTGGGTTTTTTTGAGACATTCATTAATTTTTTATTGTATTTATTTATGAATATTATTATCTATACTAGAAGAGAGAGAAATAGAATTTATCTATACTAATATTATAAAGAGGTAAAATTTGTAAGTTTGTAAGTTTGTAAGTTTGTAGGTTTGTAAGTTTGTATGTAGGGGATAATCTCTGGAACTACTGGTCCGATTTGGAAAATTCTTTCAGTGTTAGATAGCCCATTTATCGAGGAATGCTATAGGCTATATACCATCACGCTACGACCCACGGGAGCGAAGCAGTACCGAAAAATGCGGGTGAAACCGCAGGGGACAGCTATTACAAATAAATTACACCCAGACACAGAACAAACAATCGTTAGTGTTGTTTGAAAGAATACATGATTTTTGATATTTTACATTCCGAGGCAATTTGCTGAAAAACTCTATGCTTTTATATGACATATCTCGATAGGGTGTTACTGCAATAATCCGTACTTCCGTACTAATATTATAAATGCGAAACTCGAAAGTAACTCTGTCTGTCTGTCTCTTCTCCACGCCTAAACCACTGAACCGATTTGAATGAAATTTGGTACAGGTATAGTCTGGGACCCGAGAAAGGACATAGGATAGTTTTCATTCCGAAAATCCCCCGGGAACTTGAGCTATTAATCCACGCAGACAAAGTCGCAGGGCTAAAGCTAGTTTTTTATATTTATATTTCGAACCCCCGTGCAAAGCATGGGATATTTACCTATAGAAGCAACAGATAATTTAAACAAGGATTTTTAAAAACTTAATTAATAAACAAAAACAGTAACTGTGGAATTTCTTGCCTTTCCACTTCGATATTCCGAGGGTCAATTGTTCTTCTACAAAGAGACTGACCTAAGTTTTAAAACAAGGATCTAACTACAAATGACTAACTTATTGACAATTCAGAAGTGCCTATTAAAATAATATAATGTAATACCTGCTTTGATTGAATTCAGTTTTATAATGAAAATATTTTTTTATACAAGTGAGAATACAGATAGTAAAAACGTTATATTTCGTAATAGAACTTAAAAAAATAAAAAGAAAAATTAAAGAAAACTTAAAAAAATATTAGACAGAAAAGTTCGATCGTAGCACGGTGCTACGGCGTAGGCCTGTCTACGACGTAGTAGCACTACGGCGTAGGCCTTCACGGAAATGGATACGGGGCTTTTTGTTGACAAGGTCATTAAGAGCATAGAATTTGTTTCACAATAGGTAAGGTCAAAGATTAACCTGATATGGGTAAGTTATCCGGTTATTGTTTAGTTGACGTATACAATTGATTTATATTCAAAATTCAAAATTCAAAGCATTTATTTCACTTAGACCATTTACAGGTACTTATGAATTGTCAAAAAGTCTGTCTGTTAGTCAGAAAAGAAAAGTGACGCTAATTGCCTGTTCCGAAACGTAGATCTCTATGGAGAAGAACAGGCAAGAAACTCCACGGACACTCTTTTAAAAATATCATGTTTTTAACCGACTTCAAAAAAAAAGTAGGTTCTCTGTTCGACCTGTATGTATGTATGTATGTATGTTTGTCCGCGATTATCTCGCGTTTGGCTGAACCGATTTTGATGCGGTTTTCAGCAAAGTGTTTGTTACATTCTGGGGAAGGTTTTAGTATATAACACTAATGGATATCCCGTGACGTAGCGCGCATAGTGCCGTTTTCATTTTATAAGATTATAAGTTTATTTTAAGAGCTACCCTAAAACGTAGTCAGACACTGAGACTCTAACTAAAAAGTAAAAAATAAAATGCTTTTTTAAAAAAAAGATAACCGACTTCAAAAACTAAAAGCTCAAAAATAACTATTTCGGAAGTCGGTGGCTTCTCTTCTGCCGGTCAATTTGTGTTGCCACCGACTTCCGAAATAGTTATTTTTGAGCTTTTAGTTTTTGAAGTCGGTTATCTTTTTTTTAAAAAAGCATTTTTTCAAAGTCCTGGTTACATTTTCTTTTTGGAGCTTCTTTATAAAACCAAGCTCAGTGTAAGGTTCCGTAGTTTCCCGTCCGTTACAATAAGTGTTCCCACTTACTACAAACTTAGTCGAGAAATTGTTTTATTCAACCTTTTTGTCTTTTTCGTAAAATAGTGTTCTATCCATCAAGTTCAAAACAAATTTCCTAGAAAGTCCTTATAAAGTTCTACTTTTCAGGTTTACAACAATCTATCACACGTTAGGGTTCAAATTAAAAAAAAAAGTCCCTTCCCACTTTACATTAGGGGGGGCTACCCTAATAAAACATTTTTTCCAAATTTTTATTTAACCACTTTGTCGGCGTGATTAATATACATGTTGGTACCAAATTTCAGATTTCTAGTGCTAACGGTCACAGACAGGGAGCGCGGACAGACAGACAGACATGGCGAAATTATAAGGGTTCCTAATAGACTACGGAACTCTAAAAATCCCCGCGCCCTACGGAGCTCATAAGTCGCATTTGTTTTAGCCTCACCGTAGTCGTCGAAAACACTCCGCGCGCCTCATCATCATCTCCCTAGCCTTTTCCCAACCGTGTTGGGGTCGGCTGCCAGCCTAACCGGATTCGGCTGGATACCGGTGTTTTACGTGGAGCGACTGCCCACCTGACCTCCACAACCCAGTAACTGGGCGACACGATACCTCTTGGTTAGACTGGTCAGAGTTTCTGGCTCACCAGTAACGACTGTCAAAGTTCTTCGAATGACAACTGGGACCAACGGCTTTACGTGCTTTCCGAGGCACGGGATGTCAGTGATGTCTAAGATAAATAAATAAATAAATAAATAATAAATAAATATCCTGGGACATCTTACACACGGCCATCAGATCCCAAGCTAAGCAGAGCTTGTGTTATGGTAATCAGACAACTGATATACATACTTATACAGGGTGTCCCAAAACTCAACGTCAAGCCGAAATGGGGTGACAGGATTGATCATAACCATCACGAGAAAAATCTGGAAAAAAATCTATCCCATGCAGTTTGAAAATTATGGGCATTTTAAGAAAAACCTAGAAATTTGATCAAACTGTACCATTTTTCGGTTATTGTGGTTATTATTTTTTATTTTTGTTCATTTGAACTTTAGGAACGTAATCCTAAATAACATTTCTAGAATCCCAATAAAAAATAATGACACAATTGCCTTAAGTTCCCGAGAATTGAGGCTATTTGTTAAACTACGAATTTAAAATTTTCAAGATTCGTCGACTTTGACAGGCCCTCCTATAAAAAAAATGTACTAGAGTGCCTTGGCAAGTAGCATTAAAAGTTGGCGCATTTAATCAGAATTCTAAAATGGTACAATACTTGTTAGTTCCATACAATAGAAAAGAGTAAAAAAATTAAAACCTCAAGTAACCCGATTTTTGCTATCAGATTTTACTCAGTTAAAATGTTTTTAATTCGCACAAGCTCTAGGTAGGTTCTTAATTTTAAGGCAAAATGATGAGAGAGATGGATAATGGGTATGTTTGCCATGAGTGAGCGAGACAGATAGTGACGCCACGCATTGAGACGGAGATGCGTCGTTTAAACGAGTGCGAATGAAACAGATAGATGCTATGGCATCTATCTGTTTCATTCGCACTAGTTTCAGCCAAGCAAATGGCTACGCTACCAGTCCGACACCAACCAGTTAGTACGTTTCGCTCATTCGTCTACTGCGCACGTTCGTATTCGCTTGTGTTGATTTAGTACTGACAACTTTGGCTTCTCTTTTTGGACTTGAATCTTTGTGAATTGGACTTGTTGAAAACATACCGGCAACTTTGGCTTCTCTCTGGACTTTTGTGTTGGCATCCTTTTTATCTACCATGCCTACGCGCTACACTTCACAAGAATATGCGAACATGCACCTCATTTATGGGGAATGCAGATGCAACGCAAGTGCTGCCGCTAGACTTTGTCGTGAAAGATATCCAAATTTAGAGCGCTACCCGGATCACCGCGTGTTTGTTAATGTGCACCGTTCACTCACAGAGGGCGGCCATTTCCCGAATCAAATACAGGCTGGAGGTAGACCTGTGTTTCCTTTCCAGGAAGAAGTATTGCAAGAGGTCGCACGTGACCGAAGTATTTCCGTACGTGGAATTGAAGAAAGAACGGGAATACCGAAAAGCACTGCTCATCGTATTTTACAAAGAGCCGAAATGCATCCGTTTCACGTACAACGAGTTCAAAGTCTTCTACCTCGAGATTATCAGGAAAGGATTTCTTTTTGTAGAACAATGCTACAGAGGCATAATGAGAATCCCCAATTCATCCAAAAAATTCTCTGGTCAGATGAATCGACATTTAAAAAAGATGGTTACATGAACTTGCACAATTATCACGAGTGGCATGTGGAGAATCCACATTTAATGCGAGAAGATAGATCCCAGTATCGTTTTAAAGTAAACCTGTGGACCGGAATTTTAAACGGTAAAATTATTGGGCCTATTGAACTGCCTGAGAACTTGAATGGAACTAATTACCTACATTTTTTAAGAGAAGATTTACCAACCCTGTTAGAGGACGTACCACTAGCAGATCTTCGCGACATGTGGTTTCAACAAGATGGCTGCCCAGCGCACTTCGCAGTGCAAGTAAGAGATTTCCTTGACCAGGAATATCCGGGAAGGTGGATTGGACGTTCGGGCACTATCTCGTGGCCCGCCCGTTCACCAGATTTAAATCCCCTGGATTTTTTCTATTGGGGAGTTCTCAAAGAAAAAGTTTACTCAAAGCCCATTGAGAACGTAGCCGACCTGCGTGAACGCATTTCTCAAGCAGCTGAGGCGATCAACTCTCGAAGATATGCCCGACTAATAAGAAGATCTTTTTTAAGAAGATGTAGGGCTTGTATTGAGGCTGATGGTAAACAATTTGAACATTTATTGTAATAAAAAACGTTATTTCTCTATCATCTGACTTTTATTCCAACAAACCTAATTATTTTACTAATTTTACTAACTTTTTTTCACTTTGGTAAAAGTGGCGTCACTATCTGTCTCGCTCACTCATGGCGAACATACCCATTATCCATCTATCTCATCATTTTGTCTTAAAATTAAGAACCTACCTAGAGCTTGTGTGAATTAAAAACATTTTAACTGAGTAAAATGAGATAGCAAAAATCGGGTCACTTGAGGTTTTAATTTTTTTACTCTTTTCTATTGTATGGAACTAACAAGTATTGTACCATTTTAGAATTCTGATTAAATGCGCCAACTTTTAATGCCACTTGCCAAGGCACTCTAGTACATTTTTTTTATAGGAGGGCCTGTCAAAGTCGACGAATCTTGAAAATTTTAAATTCGTAGTTTAACAAATAGTCTCAATTCTCGGAAACTTGAGGCAATTGTGTCATTATTTTTTATTGGGATTCTAGAAATGTTATTTAGGATTACGTTTCCAAAGTTCAAATGAACAAAAATAAAAAAGAATAACCACAATAACCGAAAAATGGTACAGTTTGATCAAATTTCTAGGTTTTTCTTAAAATGCCCATAATTTTTAAACTGCATGGGATAGATTTTTTTTCAGATTTTTCTCGTGATGGTTATGATCAATCCTGTCACCCCGTTTCGGCTTGACGTTGAGTTTTGGGACACCCTGTATAATTTTTAAATACATACATAATATAGATAAATAACACCCAGACACAGAACAAACATTTATGCTCACCACACAAAGTTTGTCCTGGGTGGGAATCGAACCCACGACCTCTGGCTTAGCAGTCAGGGTCACTGACCACTAGACCAACAGACCCGTCAAACATTCCCGTCAAACTTCCTGTCTTGTCCTGTCCTGGCTTGTCAAAGAAAATATTCGGGAAAAAAATCTAACTCGGAAAAAACTAGACCTTAAATTGATGAGATTTAATTTGCATTTCATTATCTAATCTCATGGCGCCAACGGATTTTGTTATATTGGTATTGTTATATAATGAAAAGAAAGTTAGAGGTATAAGAAAATGTATGATGCCAATTTTTTTACAAATTCACAAGAAACTTACAATATTATTATGATTTTTACATTTGGTTTTTATCTATACTAATATTATAAAGAGGAAAACTTTGTTTGTTTGATTGTAATGATGAAAAACTACTGGACCGATTCTAAAAATTCTTTCACAATTCGAAAGCTACATTATCCCTGAGTAACATAGGCTATATAATATCACCCTATGACCCACGGGAGCAAGGCAGTAACCAAAAGCCTTACCGCGGCGAACAGCTAGTGTCTTAATAAAATGATATTGTGAAAAATACAAAAAAAAGTAAGATTATTAAATAATTCGTGATTTATATCCCTGAGAAATACCAATCGTCTTTTAGGTTACGCGCGACCGCTGCCGTTACAAATGACCGCGCGCCCGCTTAAAGGTTAATAGAAATACTACTACTATTTTTCTCATCTCACAAAGGTGGAGCCAGAGGTCGTGGGTTCGATTCCCACCCAGGACAAACTTTGTGTGATGAGCATAATTGTTTGTTCTGTGTCTGGGTGTTATTTATCTATAATATAAAAATTATACAAGTATGTATATCAGTTGTCTGATTACCATAACACAAGCACTGCTTAGCTTGGGATCAAATGGCCGTGTGTAACTTGTGTAAGATGTCCCAGGATATAATGTATAATAATATAAAGCGTGATAATTACATCCTATGAGGTCGGAACCTCTTGTTAATAACCATGCAAAATTGTAATGAAACCTATGCTGTACTGTTGAGTAAATTCATTTACTTTTTGAGTTTATCCACGACAAACATACAAACAGCAGACAAACAAACAAACTATATTTTTGTTTCGGCATCGGCTGCAGAACATGTATTACGTATTCTGTTTAAAAATATTCAATTTACTGTTTTGACTTCGTTACTATTTAATTACGTGTTTTTTTTTTGGGGATTGGAAAATCATCAATTAACTTCTCCCGTCCTGGGTGAAATTGTTTATTGAAATTATTTCGGGAGGGCGTGTCAGACTTTTACTGACTAAAACCCACTCATGTTCCTTCCTTTGCCCTTTATGTTTCGGGGTCACGGTAACTATTATAAACATTCCGCAACCCCGGCGTAATTACGTGTAAAGATTATTGAAAGATTGTCTTAACTCATCAAAAATCACATAAAATCGACCCTATTTAATTCACCTAAAAACTAACTCACTAACACACAATATCGATTACAAACTAACCACTTAAAAATACCCGCTGCCACCAAAAACCCCATAAATTTTTGTTAACGCTTCCCAAAAAATTAAAGGACACTCAAACGCATTATTCCACAGACTTGCAGCCAAATCGGTCAAACACTGGTTATATATAAGCTGGTGTTAAAATGCGTACAGTGTACATAGCGAGATATATAGCGGGTATGTATACTGCGGAGCTTGCCAAAGGGGGTGAGGGGGGATGAGGGGGAGGGGGTACGCACACAACCGCACGCTCAAGATATTAAGTCAGTGAGATCAAGTCAGGGTTGACAGTTAGGTTCTTTTTTTAATTTAGTTTGAGTTAGGTCAGTTTTTGATTTGAAACTGATGTGCTAAAGTTTTGGGTGGTAGTTACTTTGTCTTTGTAAAGAAAACTTATTGATTCCTGTGACAAACCTTGAATATTCAAACATCACGTTATCCTTCGAACACACGTGATTTGAGACACAATAGCAGCCCGACAGCCGGCTGTCGGTTAGTCGTCAAAAGGTTAATTTTAAGACGTTCTCAAATATGTTGCTGTCCTTATTTTATTACTTTAGAGTGACAAAGACAGCGACATCTTTTTTGAGCGTCTTAAATTAAAGTGACGGTTGACTGTTCCGCCATTAGAGTATAAAAAATTCTGTTTTCTATTTAATCTGTTAGCGGTTGAATTTTGAGGGTCAACGTTATAAAAAATCATGTTTCTAGGGTCAGTAGTTTTCAATATCGTTGAGTACCACCAAATAGCTTGCCTTTTATGTCGATATGTGCTTTTTTAGCTAACCTTGGAGATCGGAAAAGGATAAAATCGTTTAGTCTTATAAAAGTCATTCGTGCCTTTTCTATTTGAGTCAATAATGATAAGTTTGCGAATTTTTTTTATTAATGTTTAGATAAAGAATTTGAGGTTCCACCTTAATATTTGTATAAAGACTTGGCTCGTAAAACTAAAAAAATCTGTGCTAATTATGATATTTTTGACATCAATATTTACATAAAAATCAGTTAGCTAGCAGAGGAAACGGCATGAAAAGTTTTGTTTTTTTTTTTCAAAAAAAAATCTGGATAATTGCTTTCTACATTTTTAGTGTTTACTTTTCTCTCATATTGTTGATTTTTTAGGCTGGAAAAATAGAATAAGCCCATTTTTAGGCTGGAAAAATAGAATAAGCCCATTTATGTATAAGCCATGAAATTTGAATCTAGATAAGACCAAAGAAATAAGAGGTAATTCATCCAAATAAAATACCACCAAATAAATAAACCACCACCACCTTAGTAGTACAAGATTATCAAGATTTTATGACGTCACGTGGACTAGCGATAAAATTGTTATTATATTGTTAAAATCTATGCGACAATGGTTCATTCATATTTAATGTCAATTATTCAATTTATTTGTTTTTGAATGAAGCAAAATTATACTGCAAAGAAATTCAGTCACTTAAAAATAAGCAGTATTAAAAACTAAATAAATGTTTTAAGACAGTTTGCCCTGTATTGTAGTGAACATTATGAGGATTACTTAAAAACTTTTGGACAATACCTTGCGAAAATGGTATCCTCTAATTTCCTTGTAATAAAAATTGGCCATAATTTGATGAACTACAAAACAACTATATCGGGCGATCTTTTTAGTTGTTATCAACTCTCACCCAAAACAATGGAAGCTTAAAAATTGCTCAACATTTATTTTTAGGCGCATTAAATTTTCCATTTAGCTTTCGACTTCATCATCAGAGTGAATTGTGCCATAATTCAGTATTGTGACGGGAGAACAATATACATTGACGGGCCTGTTGGTCTAGTGGTCAGAGATCGTGACTGCTAAGCCGGCCGGAGGTCGTGGGTTCGAATCCCACCCAGAATTAACTTTGTGTGATGAGCATGATGGTTTGTTCTGTGTCTGGATGTAATTTATTTATAATATGTATGTATTTATAAATTATATAAGTACCTATGTTTATTAGTTGCCTGGTTACCACAGTACAAGCTCTGCTTAGTTTGGTATCAGATGACTGTGTGTGAGTTGTCCTACAAAAAATTAATTGTATAATTGTCGCATCATTTAAACAATTACAGGATCCAAATAAAACAGTTCCTTAAATCAATAACTAGAGCACTTATAAAAATAAATATTATATAACGCAACAAATAAATAAATAAAACTTGCGTGCCAGCCCTACTCGCCATGAAATCACCACGAGTCAGCGCTGCAATTGCACCGCATTATTACGAATTTAATGGTCTTCGGACAAACATATATACATCAGTTGTCACTATCACTACCAATAGTACCAGTCTGCAGTGGTATGGTACCGAATAGTGCCAGTTTATATTGTCGAAGTTATGCGACGGATCGTAACGGATGAATACACATAGTTTTAGGGTCTTAGGGTGGGTAATGTTGGTTTGTGAAATATGGGTGGAATTGGATTTTTGAAATGGTTTCTTGGGTTAGTTGATATGTTAAATCTTACATCTACACTAAGCGCCTTACTAATAAACGCTGCATAAAGTTATGACAGGTTTATACGTCAAAAAATGTATGGTTACACAGGCTTTATTCATTGCATAACTTTTCACAGTGATTATTAGTAAGGGCATAATAGTATAAAGAGGAAAACTTTGTTTGTTTGATTGTAACGAATAGGCTCAAAAACAACTTAACCGATTTAAAAAATTCTTTTACCATTCGAAAGCTACATTATCCACAAGTAACATAGGTTATATTTTATCCGGGTACGAGCAGGGGACGCGGGTGAAACCGCGGGAAAATGGCTAGTACATAATGAACTATTTCATTTCATTTAATTTCTGTAAAGCGATGCTCCATTTTTACATTCGTACTAGTTTCTATACAGCCGATAAACTTTCATACTCGGTAAATACATTTTATAATATGACGTCACAAATTTAATGCATTAAGAGCAGACTTATTTAAATCAAAGATTGACAAGCAATGAGCATGTCTGTCTATGTAATTGGATAAATATAAATGGCAGATTTTTATATGACAAAGAGTGTTGATCTCTATAATCTATGCGAAAGGCGTAAAGAATATTCTAAGAAACACCCAGCAGACAAAAAAATCTAACAATTTTATTACAATCAGCAATTTGTACGCGCAAATCAGCATTTCGTTTACCAAGCAAAGATTTGGCGTGACAAGAAGTGCCAAATCAGTAATTCTATTACTTTTCATCTATCAAAATAATCTAAAGCAAAATCTCAAAAAATGAAAGGACAAAAAAGATTGGCCCCTGTGGGACTGCCTATCAATGTCAGGGGACAAAGTCAACGCGGTCACCTTGAAAGAAACACTAGAATTTATAAGCTTTTAGTAGATTTTTTGCGGTCTTTCGTATGGCACTGGGATTACGTATCTTGCAGAAGCCGAGCTATCGCGATAATTTAGCAATATAAACGTCAATTCGCGATAATTTAGCAATATAAACGTCAATTCAAAATACGTCATGTCAAATAGCAATCTAGCGATATTGCTGCCTCTGTGGAGCAATCAGTTATCTAACATATGCATTCTTCGTTTGGTGGTTTCGTATTTAGTATGGTTTTTAAGAGCAAAGGTAAGTTTTTTTTTTGTTAAAGGTGATATTTAATTAGTTCCAGCGATTGCTACTTTATCGTCATCGTAGCAATAAGTGCATTAGAACAATCAGCGAGCGATTAGCAATCGGTTCATACATAATACGATTTTTTTTACGTCAAGCGATCACTGCGCAAATATTGCTGATTGCTGTTTCATAGGTAATAACCCCGCCGGGAAGTTTTTTACCACCTAACGTATTTTCGTTACAGTTTTACTGTATTAGCCAATGATATTATAAGTTAAAAGGTGTAGATAGGTTATATGCAGTCGAAAAGTGGCACTTTAAATGTTTGCTATTTGACCAACATGATACTGAGTATCGCGTTGACACTTAACGTTTATCTCTTTTTCACTCGCACTACTACAATCATGCCAACCTACTTCGACGTGTAATGTATGTGTGCGTTAATGTGCCGTTTTCGAAGATAGAATTTCGTTTAGGTAACCTATCTACACCTTTTTACTTATAATATCATTGGTATTAGCAATGTTTTTATTGTATTTAAATGTAAATCCATACTAATATTATAAATGGGAAAGTGTGTCTGTCTGTCTGTATGTTTGTCTTTCTTTCACGGCAAAACGGAGCGACGAATTGCCGTGATTTTTTAAGAGGAGATAGTTGAAGGGATGGAGGTAACAAAGGCTATTTTTTGTCTCTCTTTAACGCGAGCGAAGCCGCGGGCAAAAGCTAGTTATTTAATAAACTAAAATTAATTACAATATTTAGATCTGTATATGTATAATAGTAATCGGATTGGGTTATATAATATTAACGCATAGTTCAAACCACTGGCATAGACATGAAACTTGGAGAGTGTGATATTTGCAAGGAGAAATAGATTTCTACTAAGAAAGGACTTTTGGATATATTAGATAATTCGACCTTTTAAGGGAGTAAAATAATGAATTAAAGTTTGTTGCGGGCAAAAGCTAGTTCAATAAGTAACTACTGTATAACATTGATACTAAAAAAAACTAAAATAAAATTGCCGACAACTGGTAAAGTGCCCAAAAGACTGGCGACAATGCTATGTTGGATGAAAATGCTTAGACTCTGCCCAATCTAAATGCCAGCTCTTTTGTGACGCGTAATTCTTGTATTCATGTTGCTAGGCAAGTTGATTTTTCGCAATTTGTGATAAAATATTGATCTGTAGCTAGCTAAGAAAAGTTTCCTATAAACGTAGTGTAAATAAAGAACATGCTATACAGTATACACCCATCAAACATTTGCCACAATTGTTGCGTCGCCATTGTTTGCTACAGAATGTATTCTATACGCCCACAATAAATGTGTCCTTACACAAACATATGTGTTCTTACGAACAAATATGCTTGCGGACACGCAGACTAATACTACAATTTATTTTAATAACAATATGCTGCTTAACACGAACTTTGGAAAAGCTATTGGTGCCGATTCTCTTATTTACAAACTAACGTAAATTTAAGTTAAGTGCATCTTTATCTTTCCATTTCATTAAGAAAACGACCAAAAATAAAATATTAGTAATAAGTGCTGTCAAATTAAGACACTCCATAGATAATTTAGACGCGATTAAAAATATGGCGACTAAAAATACGTAGATTTACTTCAGGCGCTGTCTAATTTGACAGGATTAAACTAAAATGTATTTTCTGTCTTTTTCTTAATCAAATGGAAAGAGAAAGAACGTTAGTTTGTGAATAAGAGAATCGGCACTATTGTCTGTCTCTCTCTTTACTATCGAAGTTTGACAGCTCTGCGACAGTGACAGTAAAATGGCTCAGTACGTGCTGTTCAATGTTTATTTATCTATATAAATTATAATATATAAAAGAAAGTCGTGTTAGTTACACATTTTATAACTCAAGAACGGCAAAACCGATTTGGCTGAAAATTGGTGGGGAGGTAGCTGCTTAGGACCAGGGGACGGACATAGAATAATCTTTATCTTCTTTTTTTAGTAACCAAAAATCTGATATAACGCGGGTGAAACCGCGGGGGACAGCTAGTTACAACATAAAGGGCAACCGTAGGAACAAGGGTGGGTTTTATTCAGTAAAAGTCTGACACTAAGGCTTCTCCCGCAGAAGTCATTTGATGATTTCCCAACAATAAAGTCAAAAATATCCCGATAGAATATCTACTAAATATGTGCAATGTAACTGGTATCGAGCCTATTCAATTGTCGTTCGATCCCGATCAAATCCCGTTCTAGGAATACGTGAAAACAGATTTAACTTTTCAACGTCCAACCGACAGCCGGCTGTCGGGCTGCTATTGTCTTTCTATTGTGTCGCAAAAAACGTGTTTTCGAAGGATTAAGGTAAAACTTGGCTCGAATGACTATTAAACTTTAACTATATTAGGCTTGTTTGAGTTTGTTTATTTCGGTGAGTTTATATTTTACAAAATATAGGAGAAACTTATTTATTTAAACTTCATGCACAAACGTACAAGAGCGGACTTAATGCCTTAGGCATTCTCTACCAGTCAACCTAGAGTTGATGAGATATAAACATGGCAGCAGAAAAACAAACAAAAAAAATTGAAAACATTTAATTAAGTGGATATTCTTAAAACTAACATAATATAAGCTTAATACATATACACATATAAATACATATTTATCGAAGAGATATATATTCTTAATATATAATATATAACATATAACAATATAAAACATAGATATACAAGGAAAAAAATGGTCAACGGAAAACTTAGGTCAACGTAAAAATAAAATTGTCACTCGCATAAATATAAAGCATTTTTATACTCGTCAAGTAAATAAAAAGATATCTTAGCATTAAATTTTTGTCACAAACTAAACGGTAGCATCAAATAAATAATACATTAAGTTTCAATCGTTTGACGGTCTGCCAATGACAAAGCGGTCACCTTGGAAAAGAAACAAAACGGAATTATTTCTTAGAAACAGCGAATGTTTCTTAGAAACAATTTTACGTTGTTTCTTTTTCTTTATGCTGAATTCAGAGAAAATTGTGAACAGTGCTGTTGATTGTTGAGATTTGATAATTGTATCAAAGCTTTTGGACTGGAGAGAAAGGAGAAATCGATTTGTGGAATAAATTGGAATTTTAAGTAAACTAGTTGTTCCTCGCGCTTTCACCCACGTTACATTAGGTTTTTGGTTACTGCTTCGCTCCCGTGGGACATAGCGTGATATTATATACCCTATGTTACTCATGGACAATGTAGCTTTCGAATGGTGAAAGAATTTTTAAAATCGGTCCAGTAGTTTTGGGCCTATTCGTTACAATCAAACAAACTAACAAAGTTTTCCTCTTTATAATATTAGTATAGACTAGTATAGATAAGATTTAGTGTTATAATTGTATTTTCCAGTACTCCGTTTATTAGTTAGTGATAACCGATAAGCCGTCATTAGGATACCCTGAACTGCTAAGCCCCGTTTCGTGGGTTCGATTCCCACCCAGGACAAACTTTGTGTGATGAGCATAAAGGTCATAGCTCATTACAGCCATACGGCAGCCACTCCGCACCGACTCGCCTTATAACCGAGGCGATCCGGTGCCGCTACGGAGTTAATATAGTGAGCGCATGCCCATACAAGTCCATATAAAGAATACTAGCCGCAGGAGGCGAGGCGGTGCGGAGTGGCTGCCGGGTGGCTCTAATGAGCTATGATCTTAATTGCATTACATAGTACAAGCTCTGCTTAGTTCGGGATCAGATGGGCGTGTGTGAGTTGCACCAAGATACATATTTTATTAACCGACTTAAAAAAAATAGGTTCTCAGTTCGACCTGTATGTATGTATGTTTGTCCCGATTATTTTTCCGCGGTTTTCAGCAAAGTGTTTGTTACATTCTGGGGAAGGTTTTAGTATATAGCACTAATGGATAATTCGTGACGTTGCTCGCATGGAGCCGTTTTCATTTTATAAGATTATAAGTAGTTTTATTTTAAAAGTTACTCCAAAATGTAGTCAGACATTGAGACTCTAACTTACGAGAAAAATATAAAAAGCATTTTCCAAAAACAGATAACCGACTTCAAAAACTACAAGCACAAAAATAACTATTTCGGAAGTCGGTGGCAACACAAATCGACAGGCAGAGGAGAAGCCACCGAAATAGTTATTTTTTTTTATTTGTTTATTTTTAATTGTATTTTAATTACGACATATACCAGATTTAAACAGTGGATGAAGTTGCGGGTATAATGTAATTTACTATAATATAAAAGATAACTTTGCCAACATAACCCTCACACGGCAGAATAAATCATTCGTCCTGAGGCCGATGTTTTTCTCTCGTCTCGTTATCGCGTGTAATAAATAACGTGCTGATGTTTACAGTCCTGGTTCACGCCCAGGAATCGAACCCGTACCTCTGTGTGATTCAAGGTTACTATTACAATGTCCAGTTCTCGTTAATTTTAGGAATGTTTGCCTTTTAATCTTTCTATTTAACTTTTTTCTTTTGATATTTGTGACGTAGATTGTCGCAAAAATATTTTTTATGCATATAGGTTTTGCAAAAATATTTGTCACTGTCCACCGAGCACTTTTGAGTTGACATCGTGAGACATTTGTCTTAAAAGTGTTCATTTTTGTTAAAAACGATGAAGAAGACACTAACCGACAACTATCTCTATGCACTATGTACACGTAGGTACACCTAAGGACAACCGGAATAATAATTCTTAATGTGAACTAGTAAAAATTCATTTAACTAGTTTCGAAATGAAACCCTCGCTACGTTCACAATTACTTAACTATTACCTGTTTACCTTAAAACAATTAGCTTCTTTTATTTTAAAGTATGTAGGTTTATTAAGTTTGTACTAGGGATAGGGAATACGTCAACATTATATAATTTTTTTTTATTAGTATACAAAATTAAACTGAAGTTTTAGTTTGATTGGACGCGCTTGTCTCAGAAACTTTTAATTGGAATTGAAAAATTCTTTTTGTGTTCGATGACCCATTAATTGAGAAAAATTATAGACTATGTTTCATCACTCTACGACCTCCGAGAGCTTAGCAGTAACCAAAAACGAGGGTGAAATCTCGGAAGATAGTAAATCCAAACTAATATAATAAATGGGAATGTGTGTCTGTCTGTCTGTATGTTTGTCTTTCTTTCACGGCAAAACGGAGCGACGAATTGACGTGATTTTTTAAGTGGAGATAGTTGAAGGGATGGAGAGTAACATAGGCTACCTTTTGTCTCTTTTTAGCGCAAGCGTGGCCGCGGGCAAAAGCTAGTTTATTATAATTGGTTATTATTTAATCACCATAAGGACATTCCTGCACCCAATGACAACCCGAAATATTATCAAAAGTCTCAACAAAAATTACCCATATTATTATAAGTCCCAACAAAAACGAATAAAAAAAAACTATTACTTACATTTCCCTAACAAACAATCAATAACTAAACCCTCGTTCACAATAACTCCACTATTACCTGTTTACCTCAAAACAATTCGCTCACCGCCCCGTATCTCGCCATTACAGTTTGTTGACATTGAAAAAACTTTACTTAAACTTTGTAAAAGTTCCAAACTTTGAGATTCACTGACTCGCGTCGAGTTCACAAGTTTGTTAATGAGATCAGGATCGGAAGGTATGCAGAAGTGTGACGTCATAGGAAAGGGGTAAAGGGGAATGTGGTTTGGATATTATTTGAGTTTGAAAAATATTGAACCCTATTTTTGCGCAACAATTTATCAACCCTGTATTTGCACAACAATTTGAACAAATTATTGTGCAAATATAGGGTTCAAAATTTTTTTAACCCGTATCCATACTAATGTCATAATTGAGAAAGTGTGTCTGTCTGTCTGTCTGTCTGTATGTTTGTCTTTCTTTCACGGCAAAACGGAGCGACGAATTGACGTGATTTTTTAAGTGGAAGGGATGGAGAGTAACATAGGCTACTTTTTGTCCCTTTTTAACGCGAGCAAAGCCGCGGGCAGGAGCAAGTAAATCTATAGATTTACATGTATACTAATATTACAAACAGGAAAGATTTGTTTGTTTATAATGGATAGGTAAACCAAATTAAAGTTTATCTGTACAAGACAGATGAGATGTAAACCTGATATTTGTTTAACAATTAATTCTAATACTTTTAGTCTCACACATAGAGAAAAAACGTTGCAACATTTTAAAAATATTTCACTTACCTACTCCAATGGCTATCAATTATGTAATATTATATCTATACTTATTGCAATTGTAATTTCTATTATTTTTTCCATCTGTTACAGTAATCTATACAAGTATTATAAAGAGTAAAGATTTGTGCGAATTTATGTTTGTTACTCTTTCACGCAAAAACTACTGAACGGATTTTGATGAAACTTTACGAGAATATTGCTTGAACATCAGCTTAAGACATAGGCTACATAACAGCACGCTACGACCCACGGAAGCACAGCAGTAACCAAAAACGTAACGTAACGTGGGTGAAACCGCAGGGGACAGCTAGTGGTAATGTAAAATTGGATATAACTTCTTCAATTGCGGAAAAAAAATAGTGATAGTGAATAAGACAGATTTTGTCTTATTCCCGAGTGCTACACGCTATAAAATGACCGGAACACGAAATCCTGAGAAAAAGCTAGTTTTCAACCCACTGCGGCAAAGCCAGAAAAAGAGAAAAACTAAAAAATACTACCGCAGTACAAAAAACACACTGAAAAGCGAGAAATGAGAAAATAAGTAAAACTAAAATCTCGTTCCACTTTTAGTCACCTTCTTCTGTACAAGAAATGAATTTAACTGTAAAAGCGTAACAGACAGACAGACAAAGTTACTTTTATTACATTAGTTATAATAAAATTACATTTACCCTAGCTTCTGCCCGCGATTTCGTCCGCGTGGAATAATTCCCGTTCCCGCGGGATTTCCGGGATGAAAGTATCCTATGTCCTTTCTCGGGTCCCAGACTATATCTGTACCTTTCATTCAAAGCGGTTCAGTAGTTTAAGCGGGAAAGCGTGACAGACAGACAGACAGACAGAGTTACTTTCGCATTTATAATATTACTAGCTTCTGCCCGCGGCTTCGCTCGCGTTAGAAAGAGACAAAAAGTAGCCTATGTTACTCTCCATCCCTTCAACTATCTACACTTAAAAAAACACGTCAATCCGTCGCTCCGTTTTGCCGTGAAAGAAAGACAAACAGACAGACAGACAGACAGACAGACACACTTTCCCATTTATAATATTAGTATGGATAAGTATGAATTTGCATTTATAACTACATTAACGTAATGACTTGTAATTGGTTGTTAGTTTACCACAATATTATTATCACCGTTGTGTTTTGTTTTCAGTCTTACACAATTGTTAAATAAAAAATAATTTAAGTATAACATTAGGTTTCACGTCACTATTGGCTAAGGCAAAGCAGTTGTCCGCTTGGCTGCTGCGCTTCGGGTCGTAAGTTTGATTCCTGACAAGTATTTCTTTGAGTTATGTTATTTATGTAAGTGATATATACTGAAAAATATTATAGTTGGCATATTACTATTATTCTACTAATATTGTAAATATGAATGTTTGTTTGTGTGTGATGATGAAACTTTACAGTAATATACTTAGCTTATACACCTAACTAACATATAATCTACATAACATCACGCTGTAATCTACGGGAGCAGAGCACTAATTAATAACATAAACTAAAGCGCGTGAAACCGCGGGGGACAGCTAGTTTACCATATTTATTTTTGAGTATAAGTTGGACCTTAGTAACTTGTGGATAGCTTTAAACATGTTTTCAATCATTTTATTTTTATAAAAAATAAGGACACAGTGATAAATTGTAAATTCTATAAAAAAAGCTTTTAAAAAAATAACTATTTTGGAAGTCGGTGGCAACACATCAAATAGACCGGTAGAAGAGAAGCCACCGACTTCCGAAATAGTTATTTTTGTGCTTTTAGTTTTTGAAGTCGGTTATCTTTTTTTTTTTGTAAAAAGCTTTCTATTTTTTACTTTTTAGTTGGAGTCTCAATGTCTGACTACGTTTTAGAGTAACTTTCAAAATAAAAATTTACGTTTTTCTATAAAAAATGAGGAGTTCCTTCGATTTCGGCATGATACCATCATCAGATCCTGGACCTGATGACAATGGGACCATTTGGGAAGTCTACCCTTTCAAACAAAGAAAGAATTGTTCAAATCGGTTGGTAAACGACGGAGATATGCGCAAACAAACATGAAAAAAAACTATAAACAGCCGAATTGAGAACCTCCTCCTTTTTCTAGAAGTCGGTTAAAAAATCTCCTAATTTAAGCCCTAAAAGTCTGATTCATGTTCAATTTACCGTAAAATTAAATTTTTAGATGCTTTGTAATCAATAAATAGTTGGACAACCGAGTTGTTTACTTAGTGACGTCATAAAGTGATGGAACCATAGAAAATCTACGGGAGAGTCGCGCTTTGACAGCTCATAACAAGTACTGATGATGGTGTAAAATACCGTATTATAAGTATTAAATAGCGAGACGAATCACATTTCAAGTCACAACTTTTCCAGACGCAAAAACAGAACATCATTCTAGAAAAATCTAGGAATTATGATTTAGGCTGCCCGAGTAGGGCCTGTATTGATCTGTATCAGCCCAGACTAGACATTATAATCAGGTCGAGTCAGAGTTTCTCGGACCACTAATTCTTGAGATATTCATATCAATTAGAATTGGCACAGTCGACTGTACTGATTTAGGCAGAATGGCGGTGATTTTGATGAAATTAATGTTGTAATAATGATTTTGATTTACATAAAAAATTAAGTAAATATATTGACGGCCTGTTGGTTGAGTGGTTAGCGACCCTGACTGCTAAGCCGGAGGTCGTGAGTTCGATTCCCACCCAGGACAGACTTTGTGTGATGAGCAAGATTGTTTGTTCAGTGTCTGGGTGTAATTTATCTATGTTATGTATGTATTTATAAATTATACTAGCTTCTGCCCGCGGCTTTGCTCGCGTTAGAAAGAGACAAAAGTAGCCTGTGTTACTCTCCATCCTTTCAACAATATCCACTTTAAAAATCACGTCAATTCGTCGCTCCGTTTTGCCGTGAAAGAAAGACAGACATACAGACAGACACACTTTCCCATTTATAATATTAGTATGGAAGTATGGATTTATATAAATTAGCTGCCCTCTACGGTTTTAACCATGTTATTTTAGGTCTTTGATTACTGCTCTGTTTCCGTGAGTCATTGCGTAATGTTATGTAGCCTATGTGTAAGTTACCCTGATGTATAAGTTATTGTATAACCACCAATCTACCTTATATTATTGTAAGATTTCAACCACAGAAATATATTGACAGTTTTAACAATATCTATTCAATATTTTTTGCGTAATCCGTACTAATATTATAAATGAGAAAGTATCTCTGTCTGTCTGTCTGTCTCTTATTCATGCCTAAACCACTGAACCTGTCCAGAATAAATGTGTTTTCTTTCTTTCTTTCTTTCTGAACCGATTTGAATCAAATTTGGTACAGATATAGTCTGTGACTCGAGAAAGGGCATAGGATAGTTTTCATCCCGGAAATTCCCCGGGAACGGGAACTATTAATTCACGCGGACGAAGTCGCGGGCAAAAGCTAGTAAAATAATAAGCTTCTTTCCAGCTAGCCTTACGAGCTTGATTTCTTGAAATATTGTCTTATTTATAACTAGCTTCTGCCGGCGGCTTCGCTCGCGTTAGAAAGAGACAAAAAGTAGCCTATGTTACTCTCCATCCCTTCAACTATCTCCACTTAAAAAATCACGTCAATTTGTCGCTCCGTTTTGCCGTGAAAGAAAGACAAACATACAGACAGACAGACACACTTTCCCATTTAAAATATTAGTATGATAATTTTGATTTGGATATATTTGCTTGAATAAAATGTGAAAAATTTCGTACCGTAATTTTTTATTTTTAAGGACTGTGGTTAACTAACCACATAAAATACCAATGGCGAACCGTAGAAGACAAGCCCGGCACAAATAAATTAAAAACCTATTAGTACACTAATATAAAAAATTAAAATCTCTACAAAAAACATAAAACTGCAGTATTTACTAAATAATGCACGAATTTAATTCATATACTTCTTTATATCTTTGACATTTATTCACAATGTATCTTGATTTTATTAAACAAATGACATAATTTTGCATGCCTCAAGGTGTAATATGGTTGGACTGTGCTATATTTTTAATAACTTTATGTAATTACCCATATTAGCAAATAAACGATTATGACTTATGATTTAAAACAAAGTCGCTTTCTGCTCTCTGTTCCAATGTTTGGATAAATCTGCAACGGATCAAAATGCCCATATTAATGGTTAAAGTGATTCTCTAGGAAGTTTTATTTGTACAAAACATGCCTCCATCATCGCCCTAGCTTTTTCCCAACTATGTTGGGGTCTGCTTCCAGCCTATCCGGATTCAGCTGGATAGAAATGTTTTACGTGGAGCGACTGCCTATCAGACCTCCACAACCCAGTAACTAGGCGACACGATACCCTTTAGTTAGACTGGTCATACTTTCTGGCTTCTGGCTACCCGTAACGACTGTCAAAGTTCTCCGAATGACAACCGGGACCAACGGCTTTACGTGCTTTCCGAGGCACGGGATGTCAGTGATGTCCAAGATAAACTTTAGAAAGTACATATGAATTGAGAAAGTCACATTGGTACTTGCCCGGATTCGAACCCGCACCCTCTTACACGAGAGGCGGGCGCCTTATTCACTGGGCTCACGACCCAAAAACATGCTTTTGTACAAAACATGCCTGTTACACTTAAAAACTATAGTAGAGAAAAGCAGATATATTTAAAAAAAATGTTGATAGGTAATTAGGTCGCTAGTTCATGATAAAAAGTTAATGCTATTGGACTAGCTTAATCGATTAGACTGTTAATCTAGCGGTTACTGACCCAGACCGAAGAAAATAATTTATTCAAACAGTGTTTAAAAATGTGTTGGTTTTTGTGAAAAATATATATCAGGCTCGTCTCATTTGATTTGATTTTACCGGACAATAATAAACGTGTGGCCTGTATATTCTTATCTATACTTCTATACTAATATTATAAAGAGGTAAAATTTGTAAATTTGTAGGTTTGTAAGTTTGTATGTAGGGGGTAATTTCTGGAACTACTGATCCGATTTAAAAATTCTTTCAGTGTTAGATAGCCCATTTATCGAGGAATGCTATAGGCTATATACCATCACGCTACAACCCACGGGAGCGGAGCAGAAACGAAAAATGCGGGTAAAACCGCAGGGGACAGCTAGTCTATGTATATGGATCATGGAATACGACTGTCTGTTCTGCTGACGACATATTGTTGCGTAATTGTGTCGTTATGATGTGTTCTGTTTCATTTCATTAGTTTTATGATGTCTGGCCAATAAAAGAAAGCGGCGCTATGAAATAGGTGTAGCATATAATAACATTTATTCAGTAAAGATGCATCGATATTACATTGACTGTCACGTAATAAAGGATCGAAAATTCACGATAATTTTGGTTTTGTTTTGTTAAGGTGCTCCCTCACCGGGAGCATTCGCGTGTAATGTAACGTTACAGATTTGAGCATTACATCAGTGAAGGAGAAGAGCCGAGCATTACAATGCGCACCTTGTAATGATACAAAACGGGCATACATCAGTGAAGGAGAAGAACCGAGCATTACAATGCGCACCTTGTAATGATACAATGTGTAATATCTTGATACAACTTGTAACATCAATGCGCTTCGCTTCGTCTGACATCTTACTATGAAATGCTCAAAGTCGAATCTATATGTTACATTACACGCAAATGCTCGTTAGTCAGGGAGGTATTATTGTAATGTAATGCTCAAAGTCGAATCTAGCACCTTTACATCAGTTGTAAGAATTTTTTGTTGTGGTGATCGCTCAATGGTATAGGCGGCCCTCTCATAAAGTTATGGATTCATAACCGGGCAAGTATCAGTGTGAGTTTATCAATTCATACTTATTATGTACTTTCTTAGTTTATTTAAAATATCTCCTGCTTCCTTACGTGTCAAGCGAAAGTCAGTCGTTGGTCTTGCTTGTCATTAGTAAAAATGATAAAATGATATTTACTTTGTATTTGGTTTAAAAATCATATTTTACACGTCAGTATGGTTTTTTAATAATATTGGGCGATCGATGAGGTATTTTCTAACTAATAAACGAAGAAACGTCCGAATCAAACTAAAAGGTCAAAGTCTAATTTGAAGTCCTTAAAACTGTCCATAATAGGACCATTTTGGTTAATGACCAAGATGTTCTCTTGATTTGTGACCTTCATATTTGAGTGGACCTGTTCAGGTTGTGCAAGCATTTGTCAGTAATCGTTTAGCTCAACTACAAACGTAAGGAGCTCAACGTCTTGACGAACAGTACCAAAGCAAGGCCGTTTGGGAGGCCACAAAAATACTTAAATATAGATTTTTTACAGTTGTTACGGATAATGAGAAGACATAAAGTCTGAGTATCCATACTTACATACTATAATATTATAAATGCGAAAGTAACTCTCTCTGTCTGTCTGTCTCTTCTTCATGCCTAAACCACTGAACCGATTTGAATAAAATTTGGTACCGGTATAGTCTGGAACCCGAGAAAGGACAAAAAATAGTTTTCATCCCGGGAATCCCCGGGAACGGGCACTATTATTGAACGCGGACGAAGTTGCGGACAAAAGCTAGTTAATAATACAGGAGCAATAATTGATTTTCATAGCTTTTTAATAATATACAATGTTTGCAATTCTCGTAACTCTTGCATTCCTATCGCAATCTGTCAAACCTTTTTCTAAACTGCTAAGCACTTACGACGAACAATATTGTTTAATATTAGAATCTAATCAAAAATCTCTCTAAAATCAGAAGTAATATTAAAGTGTTATAAGAATGCACTGCTGATTAAAATAAATATATTTATTTACTCTTTCAAGATCAACAATAAGAAGCATTGCACGCCACTCTTAAATAATTATATCAATAACAGATACACTTCATAAAATATCAATACTATAAACATTACAATCAGGTCAAAAATTAAAAGATTCTTAATCTTATTTAACTCCAACATAAAAACCATTGAAGCAACAAAATCATTACCTATTCCCCGGTGCAACAAAAACATAATGGGGCGGAAGGGAGCTTCTTCCGTGAAAATTTCAACCAAATAATTTGCTATAACGGGCAGAACCAGGATAAAATAGCAGAGGAAATAAGGGTAGTTCACGAGCCCATTAATATGCCATCAATGGAGAGTGACCCTTAAAATTAGGTAAATGAGATTGACTCTGATATGGATGAAGGAATGTAACCGTGGATGTTCACGGATGTTGGGTTTGTAAGTTTAATTGGGGATCGTTGTTATAATATTATTATCCATACTTCCATACTAATATTATAAATGGGAAAGTGTGTCTGTCTGTCTGTCTGTCTGTCTGTCTGTCTGTCTGTATGTTTGTCTTTCTTTCACGGCAAAACGGAGCGACGAATTGACGTGATTTTTTAAGTGGAGATAGTTGAAGGGATGGAGGTTAACATAGGCTACTTTTTGTGTCGCGGGCAAAGGCTAGTTTTCTATAAAGGTTAGTTGACACTTACAGCCATAATATAAATATAGAATAGCATTTAAAGAGTTTTATATCTACGTCACGTTAACGTTGTCTTTTTATGCAAATATAAAAAAAATAGATTGCGTAAAATTTGTTGGCTTCGTTAAAAACATCATCTCAACAGGGTTTTAATTCTACTAAGTTTAAAAAGCTAAGAAGAAATGATATATCACCACCAAATAAAGAATGATCTGTTGAAATTTATAAGGAGGTGCTAAAATAAACTCTAAATTAAATAGGTACCTTAATACATTAATTTATCAAAACATTACTTAAAACGGTATGTGGCAAATTGGCAATACATATAACGACACTCTGTAATTAAAATAACAACCACTATTAACAATCAAATTATGAAATATTGTAAAACTTAAAATGCGACCTAATAGTGCATATTAATTTCAATTCAATATCTTTGCATTTTGTAAAATAAAAAATAGGCGGTATGAGGCTCTTCAAACAGTCTTGTATAATTTATTTATATGTAAGTTAACACAGAAATCACTCCAAACACGAAAAAAGGTTTTAAAAATCTAAATACGAATTGTTCAACCTTAATATTTATGTCGTTATGTTCATCAGACGAATTAAAATCAGCGCAATATCAGTTATGTAGCAAATATACAAAAATATAACATCTTAAGATGGCCAAAAAGTCATTTGAAGAGGTTAATTCACGAAAATATAACTATGTCAAAAACACTTAGATATTGTCATTTGTACAAATATGAACTCTAAATCCATGTCAAAAAGCCGATTATATATTTCCTGCTGGACGTTGACATTTGAGAATAGAAAAAAAAAAGTATTTCAGCTTGCGGCTTTTGGGCATTATAATAAAACCATCAGTTAATTACTTCTTAGTGCATTGAATATAAATTCTAGAATCATAAGTAAATCCTATAAAAACAGTTCCTAAAAAGTTTAACGGTTAAAATATAAGTCGCTGAAATATGAATATTATGTTTAATGTAAAATATCACAGTTAAGAATAATATTTGATTTCACAAGATACGCCACAATCTTGCTCGGAGTTGCTGAAACCATTGAACCGAAAAACTTAACCCTATTCGTCCCCTTCCCCTATAGGATAATAGATGCATCATTTATTGGACTAAAAATTTATTTTCAGTAGAAAATTGTAGAAGAAATTTCAAGTTCTGGACACCTAATAACCATTTACTTAATTTAAGTTTGATTACTATAATTAAATGTCAAAAGTACTCCCAGTAATTACTAAAAATATTTGATATTTAAAAGTATCCAACAAAACATTATTAAAAGTCAAATAACAGGTTCAATAAATATTGACAAATAACTGCGAAACGACTCCAATACCTCGCAAGAAACAACGCAATCACCATTGCAATAACAATTAAATAAATAAACCATAATTGCTAATCGACATGACATATGACATAACCTCTCGATAAAGCCATGTGAGAATCACGTGCTCCCTACAGTATAATACAAATGATCTGACGGGATCCGTCGGGATCCTGGACTCTGTAGGTCATCGAAGGAATCCGGGGAGAGGGGAGAAGAGCTGTGGCACGCAAATGATACGCGGGCAACGAGCCCCGCATCGATCGCCCATTCGCCCATGTGCCGGCCCGCAACCCCCCCTCCCCGCTGCGGGGGGGCTCCCTCACACACCCCACAGGGAGGCGCACCCATCCACCCCGCCAGACACAAACACCCTCACGCACAGACGCACACACACCACGTATCTAATGTGTTCTACCAAATGATCCGAATAGAATATTAATTCATCTACGTATATAAAACTGATGGTCATGGCTCTGGTTGAATTCTTAAGTCGAAGTCACCTTATCTGTTCAATTTCAATATGTTTCGTAAGTTTCTGTTTCATGAAAATATTAGGTAACACTTTTTAACGAAAATATGAAATATTTTTTATTTGATAATAACCGCTTCACGAATCTAAGAACGTCAAATGTCGCATTCAAATTCAAAGGAATCGAATTCATTGCCAAAACTGTTATGGTAATCAACCCTAAAATCAGTAATTAGTGACAGTGAATAGAGGGTGACGTCAGTAAATGGTTGTATTTATAACAACAGTTAGTTGTACAGGTTTTCCATCAGTGAAAGTGTGCGTGCCGACCCCACGGGGAGGTTAATTGAGCTCACAGCCACGTGGGAGCAATTATTTACCTTCAGGTAACCACGTGCATCGCTCACGGGCACTCCGATACAACGTCACTCCAACCTAAAACTACACAAACTACACACTCCAAAAACTACATATAGTGAAATGTATATAACCACTAGCGAAGCATTGCGGAGGAGCTAACTAAAAATGAAGAAATAAGATGGTGAATTTACAGACATTCGGGTTTAATGTTTCTATTCAGCGCTTCACATCCCAATCTAGACTCTAAACACTAGTAATAGGGCTGAAACTACAACGCTACCGGCTGCGCCACATAAATATACGCAAAGACACTCAGTGCAAAAGACTGGCTGGTCTTCGGTAAACGGTCGGGGGAGATACTAAAAACATGAAAAGTGTTTAAATGATTTATTGAACAAGTTAATCGCATCAAGCCGATACATGGACACTACATAATCAAAATCGCAAATGCTTTGCGAGATCGCATGCGTTCGATACAGATGACATCAAAATTTTACGAGACGATACACTTTAATGACAGTAATAACACTAGGACTACTAAACTACGTATCAAGCCAGGCTACACGACTATCACTACAGAAGCATTGCCTGATTGTAAATAAACGTAAAAATGCAGCATTTGAGCGTTCCGGCGACGACACCCAAATGTAGGGCATGTGATCCGCAGCCACACGCCTCAAGATCTGAACTCACATTAGCCACAAACCGGTACAGTCCCAACACTCTTATACTAGGTGATTAATTAATTAATTTAAACTAGGGATAGATCACAGTCAACAGTTTCTGGCCGGTCGTGTCGTGATGAACGGGGTTCGCGTTTGGTCTCGCGGAGTACTCATTTGGTTGTTTCTAGCGCGCCATTTACGTGCGGTGTGCGCGGCGGCCACGGCTCGACTGGGCGGCGCACGCTCCCCCGCCGGCGCCCTCCCCGCCACCCCAGTTGCATCCTTCAAACGCTCCCTGATAATCGGGAGAAAATACTAGACACAGTTGCAATTGGAATGCCGCATCGTGTTCTTTTTTGGCGATGAGTCAGGCCGTAATGGCATCAGCCCTCATTGGCTGCTGGTTGACCCGCCGCTCGTCGAATGCAATTTAGTCAAAAATATTTCCGCTCAAAAGAATTTAATCAGATCATTTTGTATTTTCGTGTCCTGTGTCGATGTCTTGACGGTTTTAGTCAAGTCATATTTTAGAAGACTATAGGGCTTGAATATAGATGTTTCATTTGGTCGGGCACGTTTTCATGTTAAATTATGTTTGGTGGAGACGAGACGGAGAAATAACTATGTTCTCAATGTTCTATGTCAGTAAGATCTTAGATATCGTAAATTTCACCAACGCCATTTTATTTGCTCCGAGTTTTATATTTACAAACTCAATTTTGGTTTCAATAGTCCCTTTTTATTTGATGATTTCTCGTTTCATCTTGGTTGAGCATACATTAAAGTTTCTTTCAAATATTTCTTTAAAAAAAAATGCTGCTGAGTTTCTTTTCACATCTTTTGCAAAGTCGTTTATATCAAGAGATTATTGTAGTAAGATACCACATTACCCAGCATATGTTAATGAAGTTAAAATGTTTCCCCTCGTCCCGGAAAATAGAGTTGAGCTACTAAATCACACACTTATGGAATATATAAAGATATAGTAGAAGAACGTTCCTACAGATCTGCGAAAATTGCATAGAGATATTTAAGCCAGTTATCATGTACTTCTCATAAAAATAACTTAGGAAACCGAATGGAGCAGTTTTCTTTACATATAAAGAAACAGGCTTTTAGTAACACTCAACGCACAACCGAAATTACTAAAGCTAGAAACATAAAATTTTCACAGTATTTTATTTTTATAACTTAGAGGCGCATTAAGATGCGATTCTTAGAATTTCGACCCCTGACGGGGTAAAGTAGGGGGGGGGGTGAATGTTGTGTGAAAATGGACGGGTGAAATTGCAGGAAACAACTAGTTCATGAATAAATGAGACGGTAATTTACTATTTTATGGAACGAAAGATTTGTAATTTGTTTAAGACCTTATTTTAGAAGTAAATATAATTATAATATAGTAGCTGACTCGGCAATGCGTTGTTGTGGTTGTTTTCGAAATAAAATATGGCCGATATTTCAAGTTGGATCACAGCACACAGTATGCTATTTTTTTTTTTGGGGAGTGTGTAATCTTCCAATGACTATCCAATCAGGCAATCATCTATATAATCATCCAATGCTAGAATCTTTTGTTGAGATGTAAATTCAAAATATTAGTATGTCCAAAACTGACATTTGATAAGCGTCAGCTTGAAATACTGAAAGCAACCAGTAACTTTTCAGTCGACGACTGTTGGCCTGGTTGAGCACCCCGACCAAACAATATAGTTTGCTATTAAACTTTTAACTTGTGACATGAGGTCTCACATTATATGAAATATATTATTTATTTCCATTAGACCCCTGTAAGGTTCGTTCAAGAATCACTATCAAATACTATTAATCTAGTTAGAATTACTCTAAATGTGGTATGTAAATGACAGCTTCTAAATATTAATAAGTGAAGTTTTTAGTGGAATGTAAATATAAATAGCATTTAATTAATCAAATCAAATCATTAATTGCACACCACAATTAATAATCATAAAGCCACAGTTTTCAATATCAACACAATTGCAGGTCAATGACCTCTCCTCATTCAAACATCATAAGACACAACCTCCACAAGTTCATTAAGAAAACGTAATTAATTTAATAATTACCAACACAAAAATTCAAACTCCACAACAAACACAAGCCTACGCCGTAGACGCTCTACGAACTCGTAGTCTCGTAGCACATTCGTAGCGCTCTCGTAGCGAACTCCGAATTTAATGTAAGTGTAATAATTCCTAAAGCGGCCATACATAAGTCTGTCAAGTATTTTAGTGCCATAAATAAAACAAACTGCATGGGGATATTATCATGGGATTGTATTCTTGACGGTCTGGTCATGTTGAATGGGTCCCATGAATCTTTGAAAGAAAAGTTCTTTTAATTTTTAAATAGACTTTTATTGTATTTCTTTTGAATGGAATTGGCTGTGTTTGGGTATTGTGTTTGGTTATTCAGTTGTGATTGCAGGTGGGTTGATATTTAACTTTATGATTACTTATCACTACATAGTATAAAACAAAATCGCTTTCTTGTGATTTATCTTTAATACGTATGTATTTAAAAATTATATTAGTATGTTTATCAGTTGTCTGGTTACTATAGTACAAGCTCTGCTTAGTTTGGGAGATAACCGTGTGTGAGTTGTCCGAGGATATTCATTTATTTATTTCTCTGTCCCTATATCTCTTTATATCTTTAAAACAACGCTACGGATTTTAATGCGGTTTTCTTTATTAGATAGAATGCTTCAAGAGGAAGGGTTCATTTTCATTCATTTTCAATTATTAAGGGTTAATTTTTCATCATGCTTTTTATAATAAAAAAAAGACAACATTTTTAAAGATTTGTAACACCTTGCCACCCGTGCGAAGCTGGGGCGGGTCGCTAGTTTATATATATAATAAAATCTTTTGCTTTATATAGAGATATGACGAGTATGATTGAATATAATAATTAAATCTTCAGTCAGTAATTGGACTTTACTGATACCTGCGTAACATCGTTATGTTTCAAATAAACATTTGTAAATTTTAAAAGACATAGAGAGAACGTACTTGCACGGTATTGACTACCCACAACTATCGCACGCTTAAGCACTAGGCTATCAAGACACTGGAAAACCGTAATTATCCGTACTTATATTATAAATGCGAAAGTAACTCTATCTGCCTGTCTGTCTCTTCTTCACGCCTAAACCACTGAACCGATTTGAATGAAAGGAGGCTGAAACGATTACATACATTCTTGGGTCCAGGTGTAAGAAGATGAAAGTAGTGTCAATAATTTGCTTATAATGTTATAAACCTTTCACTGAAAATTCTGCTGAATTTGTCATTCTGAGAACAGAGATATAAAAGATTAAGTGAAAGTGAGGTTATGTTACAATTTTTAACTAACAGCTTATTCCTGAAGTGTTAAATGTGTTCTTTTGCACTAATAAATATTATATGTACTAGAAAATGTTTGAAAAATCATATGAATGAACGTCAACGACTTCAAGCGATACGTTATAGGTAACAGTTAAGGAGATAGGGAAAGGATATCTAAAATAAAATAAAAAATCATGTAATATAGTATTGGAGTGACCAGTGGATATCCCACAATTCACACAGCGATCCATAGTTTGAATAATATCCAATCCACAAGTGGCGGTAAAATCCAAAACAACAATTCCAAGTCAAACGTATGAGCGATCTTCGGTGTCCAAGGTGAAAGCAAGGGTCGTACAAGGTAGGCAGGGTCAGAATTCGTAAAATACAAAGCGGTGGTCGTGAAAAATGACGAATAATCGGAAAACACTCAAAACGCATCGGAAAACACGAAACGAGTGAGCAAACAAGATCTGTCGGCAACTGTCTAATGTCAATGTCAGTCAGTTGTCATGTCAGTGGCATAGACTAAAAATATAAGAGGGGTTTGAATCGATATGACATCAATAATCATTAATAGTGGTAATTATATGCACTATATTGCATATAAGTATATATAGTGCATTTAATTACTTTGAGCTAATTGTTTAGTTCAAAAGTTTTATTTTCGTAACTGTGTAATCTATTACTGAACCGATAATCTTACGAAAACTATCTTTCTCATATTTCTCCGCTCCCAGAAAGAGAATTGAAAAGATTTTTCATATTCTTAGATAAAAAAATATAACTATTTTTTTAGATCATATCTCAACTTATTACATTTGGACCCACCGTTTTCCATCTCCTTTGGTACGCATATAGTCTGGGACCCGAGAAAGGACATATGGTAGTTTTCATCCCGGAAATCTCCCGGGAACGGGAACTATCCACGCGGTATATTCCACGCGGACGAAGTCGCAGGCTAAAGCTAGTATTTTATAAATAACACACCTCTCTGTATTGAGATCGCTTCGCATACAGAGAAGGAATGTGGTTAAACAATTTCGGAATTATAATCATTATAAATCCATGTTTCCTCACGATATTTTTCTTCATCATCGATGTATTGCCCAAAATAAACTTTAGGAAGCAGATAATGAGGGATTGAAAAAGTTACATTAATATTTGTCCGGATTCGAATCCACAACCTCTGATTTAACTCCGATTTCGAAATAATTACATCACAAATGGTGTGATGTACTTTCACTCTATTTGTATTTTGATGGGCCCGTTGGTCTAGTGATCCTAGCTGCTAAGCCCTCCGGTTTTGAACGTCGTGGGTTCGATTCCTACCCAGGACAAACTTTGTAAGATGAGCATGATTGGTTGTTCTGTGTCTGGGTTTAATTTTTTTAAGTATAAAATGTGTGTATTTATTAATTATATAAGTATGTTTATCAGTTGTCTGGTTACCATAGTACAATCTCTGCTTAGTTTGAGATCAGATGGCCGTGTGCGACTTGTTCCTAGATAATTATTTATTTCAACTGATTTATAGTGGACTGAATAAAGAACACGTACAGTAAAAGTTTTTTAAACGCGATACTGCTGTGTCCCTAAACATTTTTAAACTAGTCCGGAAGAATTATCTAGAATGAGTGAGTTGTTATCAGGCCTTCGCTCGTTCACTTTTTATTGATATACTTCCATAGTTATTCTTAATTATAGGTAGTCTGTCTTTCAAGGCGCTTTTTTCACGAATGCATAAAGATATAAACTTGAAAATAATGCCAAAATCTGCAGTTTAATTACTAGTCGGTTATTCATTTTTTTTATTGATAGAGCATTATTCCTGAACGCTATGAATATAAAAAACGCAAAAAATTATGAGCAGACACAGTCATGTGCAAAAGCTAATGTCGTAAATTTTGACACTCGCAATTAAAACCTATAGGGTATTTCCCGTTGACCTAGAATAATGAAATTTGGCAAGAAGCTATGTCTATAACACTAGTAAAGGGGAAAATCCGAAAACTGTAAATTTATAGTAATTCTCATTTTTTTTATTTACAAACTAAATTGCAGTTGGTATTGACCGCGCTATATGTTAACGACGGGTTTATTGGTCTTAGTGGTCTTGACTGCTAAGCCGGAGGTCGTGGTTTCTATTCTGATCCTGGACAAACTTTGTGTGATGAGAGTGATTGTTAGTTCTGTGTCTGGGTGAATTTTTCTATAACATTTGTGTATTTATAAAAGTAAGTATGTTTATTATCTATATATTTTTCTGGTTATAATAATATAAGTATATGTATAAAAGTTGTGCTTAATTTGGCATCAGAGGACCGTGTTTAAATTGAGTCAGAATAAAAAAAAACAGTTAAATTTTAGGTGTTTTCCATCGCTTTTAAAACTTGTTATGCAGAACCTTTGATGCGCGAGTTCTACTCAAACTAAATCTTTTTTTAGTGTTCTGTACCCAAAAGGTAAAACGGGACCCCATTACCAAGACTTCGCCGTCTGTCCGTGTCTGTCACCACCCTGTATCTAATGAACCGTGAACTATCACGGTTAAACGGTAACGGTATAACTATATAAAGTCGGAATTTTTACCAAACTGCTATAGGAACACAACAAAAAATAAAACTCTGAAAGCAAAATTTAACAGGGGTTCCCATATAACAAAGTTGATTTATTTTTTCATATAAGTACTGTATTATACTTTCGCATTGAAAAAATGATTGTTATTTTGAAGTTACAATGAGACACTTATATTATATTTATTTGTTTATAAGAATTGATATCGATGTAGACATTAAGATTATTTATTTGCCTGCTTTTATTTTAAGTTTATTTCAAATATCTGTAGGCAGTTATTTGAATTATTTGTTACTGTTATTTTAGATTTGTGATCACTAAAATGGTCGATGATCCCATTTGAGGTTCAGGACACAAACAAATGCTAGATTTAGTTCCAATAGTGAGTTTAATACCAGAATTGTGAATTATTTATCATCAGTGTCATAAAAACAAGATAAGTTAAAAAGTAATAAGAGCTATAAGTGTATTGTAGAAGCATCAATGGCAATCACCAAAAATGTGCCGAGGTTATAAAACTAAACGATACAATAATTTTAACTGTCTTGGATCCCGAATGCAGTCTAAAAAATATGGTAGAGTAAGATTTAAAATTGGCCTAATTTTCAAATCACCAGTCCTGACAAGTGTGGTTATTAATATCTATAAATCACAGCAAATTTCTTAACTATATGATATCGAAACCCATCCAGTTTTTATAATCACCTGTCTGATCCAGCACAAGGAGGGGCCCAACAGCGTCTACACCTGCCGGGGTTGCGGAATGTTTATAATAGTTACCGTAACCCTGGAACATAACGGACAACCAAGGGAACATGAGTGGGTTTTAGTCAGTAAAAGTCTGACACGCCTTCCCGCCCCGCCCAGGACGGGAGAAGTTATTTGATTTTTCCCACTCCCAAAAAAAAAACTAGTCCAATGACAAATTTCAACTATTTTAGATCCAACATAAGCAGCAGATCAGAGGTGGAGTAGAAGCTATAAAATTTACGTAATTTTCAAATCACCAGTCCTGTCAAGTGTGGTAATTGAAATAATCTTACTACCTTCTTAATTATCTGGAGTCCATCCATACTAGCAAAATAAATGGGAAAGTGTGTCTGTTTGTTTGTCCGTTTTTCACGGCAACACGGAGCGACGAATTGACGTGATTTTTTAAGTGGAGATAGTTGAAGGGATGGAGAGTGACAGGCTACTTTTTGTCTCTTTTTGAAGCCGCGGTTAAAAGCTAGTATTATCTAATCCAGCATTAAGTCATCATTTTTTTTTAAGATGAGAAATCATCAAATGTCTTCTCCCGCTCTAGGCGGGGCTGGAGGAGTGTCAGACTTTTACTGACTAAAACCCACCCCTGTTCTTTCGGTTGCCCTTTATGTTCCGGGGCCGCGGCAACTATTTGAACTATTCCACAACCCCGACTAGGTCGCCTTTCCCCATCTGATTGTACTTCAAATTGAAAAGCAAACGATTTCATAATCACCAGCAGTCAGTCCAATGACACGTCGTGACGAGCCCATGTGACCTTGAGGTCCCTCCCCCCGCCATCCAGAATCGGGTGAAGTATATTTTAACCCTAAATTAAGTGGTGAGGTTTCCTTCAACCACCCGCGCCGTCGGGTCTCGGCAAACGACGGGTTGACCCCGAAAGACGTATGGACCAAAATTTGCCGGTTGATTCTCGACTGTATTAGAAAGGATTAGGGTTGGTTTTGGTGGTGGAGGGTAGCTAGTTGCAGGGGTGTGTGGTGGGCTCGCTCAAAGCGTCCTCTAAGAAAATGGAGACAATACGATTATAGTATTGTAGTATATGCTAAGATTTCAGAGGAAAAAAATGTGTGCTGAGAAAAAATGTTTGGGTATTCTTATGAAATTTGATAATAAAATGATGAAAATTTTAGGTTTTTAATGATTTTTGGATTTGGTATTTTTTCATGAAATGATACGAGTTGATGTTAATGATATTGCAATAGGATAATTAAATAGGTAATAATATAGCTGTGGTTAGTAAGCTGCCTTTTTTTGGGGATGAAAAATCATCAATTGACTACTGCTCGGGGCGGAGTTAATGGGAATGTCAGACTTGTACTGACTAAAACCCATCCATGTTCCTTGTTAGCCCTTTGTGTCCGGGGCCGCGGTGTCCCTTTCGAACAACCCGCAATCCTCGCAGGCCCCTACGGACCCCTGCAATCTTGCTGACATCTCTTTGAGGCGCGCGTGGAACACAAACGCGCCGTCGACTCGGCCTGTCGTCGTCAAAAGACGGATAGACGGTAAGCTGGCCCATTACTCCCCGTCCACAGGCAAGCGCCTACGGTGGCCGGAAGTCATCACGTGGCCCCCGACGCCCGGAGAGTTAGTAAGCTGCTTAAGCTTGCTTTCACTAAGGTGCAATCTTGATGAAATCTTGATACATCAGCATAAGCTTGTGATTATTCCAATAATAGCTGGTGTTAACGTGGATTCTGACAATACCTTGACAACCAACTTTTTTCCTTTGTAGTCTTTTGCACTCCTGATAATGTGTATGGGAAGATTTATGATGACTAAAGAAGTGAACGCATTAGTATTAATTAAGATGTCCGTCATACGATGACAAAAACTAAAGCTTACATTGGTTTAATTGACTGTAAACCAACGTAGACTTTTACCATAAACTTAATTTTAAGTCTACAACTTACCTTCTGAAAACTTTCTTTATACATTAAACCACCCGAATATTATTATGTATAATACAATAATTTAGACTATCCTCTCGCTGTCTCTTTTTCCCCTTCGTCGAACCTAACTTTTGTTCCTTTCTAAACCAGTCTACAGGCGGATTCCGCGACGGTTTTTTTCGATTTTTCACATTTGCGCTACAGTACTGATTGATAGGAGAGGGGGGGTGGAGGGGGTGTGAGTTGAGTGCATCCCAACAATAGATGTCGCCACAGTCAGTACTATCATTTAGTACTTTTATTTTGTAGCTAAGCGTAGGAATAGAACGAGCAAGTCCAATAAAATACGCATTGCGTATGCTTATTTTAAAATGGCGACTTCACGCCCTTTTTTCTCGGGGGCCGGGCAGAAGTCCAAGTAGGTTTTGTGGTTGTCTACTAGTGTTGGGTTGTATGAAGTTTTTTATTGAGTGTTAAAAGTTAATTGTTTAGGTATAGTGTATTCAATGGTTCTTGGTTTTTATAAAAATACTAGCTAGCTCCGCGGTTCCACCCATGTCCTTGATTACTGTTCCGCCCTCGAGTATCGAAGCGTGATACCTGAATCAGCAGGTGTTATCTTACCCAATTGTGTTTTTAACCGACTTCAAAAAAAAGTAGGTTCTCTGTTTGACCTGTATGTATGTATGTATGTATGTATGTATGTTTGTCCGCGAATATCTTGCGTTTGGCTAAACCGATTTTGATGCGGTTTTCAGAAAAGTGTTTGTTATATTTTGGGGAAGGTTTTAGTATATAACACTAATGGGTATCCCGTGACGTTGCCTGCATAGATCCTGTTTTGCTTTCTTGGGTTGTAGATTTTTAAAGACGGTTGTATGTTGGACTCTAACTAATAACTAACTAAAAATTAAAAAATAAAAAGCTTTTTAAAAAAAAAGATAACCGACTTCAAAAACTAAAAGCTCAAAAATAACTATTTCCGAAGTCGGTGGCTTCTCTTCTGCCGGTCGATTTGTGTTGCCACCGACTTCGGAAATAGTTATTTTTGAGCTTTTAGTTTTTGAAGTCGGTTATCTTTTTTTTTAAAAAGCTTTTTTTAACTATCTAAATACCTATTAAAAAACACACACACAATTCCATTTAAACAGGTTCATCTGTTTACGTACCCAAAAGGCAAAGCGGGACCTTATTACTGAGACTCCGCTGTCTGTCCGCCTTTCTATCACCAGATTGTATCTCATGAACAGTGTTAGCTAAACAATTGTTTTCATAGACGAGATATTCCGTCGCCACTATAACATTAAACCTTCGAACACATGGTTCGAGACACGATAGAAAGACAACAGCAGCACGACAGCCGGCTGTCGCTTGGTCGTCGAAAGTTTAAATACTAACCAGAATAAGTTAGCTATTCAAAATAGCAAAAAAAACATCACATTTGGTGTATCAGTAGAATACAACAATTAAGTTTTTTTTGCCATTTTTTACCAATCCATACTAATATTATAAATGGGAAAGTTCGTCTGTCTGTCTGTATGTTTGTCTTTCTTTCACGGCAAAACGGAGCGACGAATTGACGTGATTTTTTTAAGTGGAGATAGTTGAAGGGATGGAGAGTAACATAGGCTACTTCTTGTCTCTTTCTAACGCGAGCGAAGCCGCGGGCAAAAGCTAGTAGTGATATGAAACCCTCCGTGCGGCTGAAAAGAGAAGTTTGGAAAGAAAAGGGTTTTCTTAAATACTACTGTTTTCTGTGCAATCTCTGGCCACGATTACACGACACGATACAATGATACATACATTAAGATTATTGCCATGTCTGAGCCTGTTTCTCTAAGAAACAACAATATTGCTTCATGTTGTGTCATATTAATAGTGAGTAAGTTAAGATAAGATAATTATTAATTTGCATAAAAATACAGTAATGTATGTGTATATAATAATGAGCAGTAAAATGATTTAAATGACTGACATGTTTGTTGAGAGCAGAGTTGCTGATTTTTACGGGCTGATGAGGAGATTCTTTCAGGGTGTCTTTCCAGGCTCGACTGTGTGCATCCGTTAATGTTTTGATTGACGAAGTGTTTAATAGGGGTGTTGACTACATCAAAAGAATGACATTCTATTTAGTCCGTCTGTTAGACAGTCCAAAAATACTGTACACATATTTTTTGCTTGATATAATTAATAACAAAATACAAAGATAAAGAGCATCAAAGTTCCGGAGAGGGGGCTTGTGACGTCACTCCTCAGTAAAAATTATACAAAGGTGTGACGTTTCACGAAACTTCAACGCACTGTATTGTCGTCATTTTCTGTTTACGAAAAAAAAGAAAAAATACGTGTCCCAAATTTTTTGATTATCTAACTGACGGACTTTTATATTACTTTTTTTTTGTCATCTCGCCTATTGTGTATACATGTTGCGACCGGAGTTAGTGTACCTTATGTTGTGAGGTTTGGTTGGTACGCGCTGATCTCGATCGCGATTTTAATTTTAATTTAATTTATATTTTAATTTTCATTGTGTGTAATCTAGATTTATTGTATTTATTGTGTGTAATTTTGTAATTTTGCTATGGGTTCATACCTGAAATAAACAGTTTTTTTTTATTTTTTTTATTATTTAAAGAAGACTATTTTAAGTGAACGTTCAATGCCGCAATTGTAAAATATTTTTTTTGCATTACGTACCTATTTGCAAGATCAGGGAATTATTGGGTTTATTGGCAAACTTTGATTTCATGAATCTGGTTTCATCCGTAGATCATAGCGTGATATAATATAGCCCATGGTACTCGTAAAAAAAAGCTTTAAATATGTGAACGAATTTATAAAATCGGATTTGTATTTTCAGCGTTTATCTATTGTAAACAAACAAATCTTTCTAATGTTATATTATTAGTAAAGATTTATTATATCTTTCAAACTATCTCGTAACAACTACTAATGGAATAGTAAAATATACGGTGTCTCATTGTTCTCCATTTGAGTCTTATATTTGGTTCCTATTGTAATACTTTATTTTTGACAAGGACTGGCAGAGACATCTAGGGCCTGAGCAACTAACTACCACTCATTTTACTTACTAGCCTTCAGTTACTAAACTGGCTCTTTATATAAAGCTGACGGCGAGCGATGGGCAGTCAGCACGTGTAATACCTAATATATTATTTGTACCAACTTGTAAACTACATGAATTCAATAAATGATACTGAATACTGACCCTCTAGTTCTTATAGTTACCGTGGAACATAAAGGGCAACCGACGGAACAAGGAAGTGTTTTAGTCAGTAAAAGTACTATGGGCAGAAGAAGACATTTAATGATTTTCCATCCTTAAAAAAATCTACCATTTACTAGGTATTTATTCAATAACTTGTATCTGGTGATTGTAAGTTTGTCATGCTCACTTAAACGTCTCACTGATGGTGGAGAACGTGTTGGATTATTCGGTTTTTTTTCAAAAGTATGTGTAAAATAAAAAAAATATTATACGAATTATTATATTTTACGCTAGAACTCTTTTAATATGCACGACTAGTTACTTCTACCCTAGATTCAACATAAAAGTTGTAACAATTTTTGTGTTTTTTTTTCTATTGATTTTTAAATAGCGTTTATAGAGTTTCTTACTCTTTCTTCTCGTAAAAAATGTGGCTATGAACGATTTATTTTGTGACTGTTCCTAGCCTACCCTAGGCTGATAAAATTTTCGATTTTCCTAAATATAAACATTAGTGATGGGGAAGGCTTCCCCCGAAGGGGAAGGGACCGCGCCCCTCCACCGCACGGTCCTGTAGAGCTCGTCCCAGACTGGACACTCTCCCACCATTTCTACGGAATGAATTCCCATAAGCCTATACTGCCTTGTCCCGACTTAGAAAGCTAGGGGACAAGGAGGGGACCAAGGATGTTAGTATGGGAATTCACAGTTATAAATATACATACTATAAAATTAAACAATAAATTGAAGAGACGAGAGGACACGTAAAAGTATATTGTATCATGTAAAGGGGTGGTAAAGGGACCGTTACACTTGCGCTTATGAAATCATCATTAAAGATTACGTTAAGCTACAGCTAAAGCCCCACCCCACTAACGAGTTATAGTAGATGACGCGTTCGTGTACTGCTAGACCTCAATACGTGAATCCTATGGGAGACGCCGCAATTCTAGCTGTCCACGTTCCCTAAACAAATCCATGTCTTACACAATACCTGAAGGCAGTCGAACTGCGAAGTCCAACTACCATTGAGGAAGACAAGTTTATAATAAAATACTCCTACACGCGTACTATTGTGTATGACCCACTTACGGCATCCTATGTGACCCTAACCCGTACAATGAAACTAGCACAAGTGTACCGGAGACTCGGTCCGTAGCAGAATTCGTTGCGGCTGTCCTTAGTATTCTTCGAAGTGGTAAATCGTCACCTCACTCACACCCTCTTAATCTTCCCATTTCGGGGCGCCTTCGCTGCATATGCATCTGCTACTCAGCGCCCAGATCACATGTTTCGCTAAAGAGTGAATCAGATATGTGGCCCGCGGCCTTTTTGTTTTTTGTGGGGTTTTAGCGAGACACAGACCCTAGCGTTCATAGAACGGAGATACCAATTCAGTTAGGGGTACTTAGCAATGCCTACCCCCGCTCCCGGGGATGCGTGAACAATAAGACCAGCGCATACGCGTTCTGTGCCAGACCTTCTGTAGGAAACAGTTATCATCATAAACATTCGGTTGGCCTATAATTACTTTAATTCGTAATTATTACTGTACTCTCATTTGCATCCAATTACTGTCTGCATTGCAGCCAAGTTGGAAATACTGAATTCGCTTAGAACTTTAGTAGATTGAGCAAGTACGGTTCGACCTTCCATGTTTTGTATGTCTGGTACCATTAGTCAGGTGTGTTAATGTACAATATGTAGCGGTGTATAATAGAATATATAGCAGGTAGAGTAAATCGGAAGGCTGTCGCCGTTTCCCTACAGCCAAACGCTCATGATGAGTCCCTGCCAAGGTGCGGATTAAGTGATGGGCATATAGGATGAGAGTATTATAAATATAATACAAAATACTAATAACATAATATAATAGTATCTACATGCTAGAGTAAGGTAATCATTATTTATAAATCTATTAATAGTATAACTAGTCTAGTTACTTAGGATAGACTATATGATTAACGTACACTCTGAATAATATTTACGTGAACGTAATTAATACTAAAAACAGATCAAAGACTCACCAGAACAACGATTTGAAAGATTTAGATTCTATTACCAGACTAGACTCGATCCTCGCCATAATCGCCTCCAGCCACGTACAAACACTGACACTCGCGACAAACCAGACTAGACCACAAAATATGACCACAAGTACTAGAGCTATCGACGCAACTCAACTCTCCGTTCACGAACTTCTACAAGACGTTGTCGAATCACTCTCCCGATCTCCCTAACTTAATTCGCCTAGATCACGACCGACCTCTTTAGTGACCTCAACCCAACTGCCCTCCAGCCTATCCAACTTTCACTAAAAACCACGTGTTCCCAGACACTGCTCACACGCAAATCCCCAATTCGCAGAACCCTTTTTTGTTACATTTCTCAATTGTTCTAAGAGTCGTTTGAAGTTAATAGATGGGGCTCTTTATGACAACCAGATGTGAATTTGTATTGAGAGTTGCACTTAGAAATCGAATATTTTACAAGTTTCTTTAGAACTCAACGATAAATTGTTTTATGGTATGTCGACTGGCACTGTTATCTTAAGTTTGTTTCACATTAAATAGAGGATTTATGCTTTCCTAAGTGGCGACCCATGAGAAGGGTCTTTTTGAACAAAAAAACATAAGATATTTTGTTATTATTTAATAAGGAAACGTGACTGACCGTCACAATTTCAATAACATATTTCTGAATTTTAGTATATACATTCAGACTCCTTTTTTCGTACTTACACTTGAATGAAAAACTTTAATTACCTAAGACAGTATGAAATATTTAAAAAAAACTTGGCTGGTTTTTCTTTACATATTTATCTTTATAATAATACAAGATTCTTTGTTTTATATATTTTTTGTACTATGTAAATTCAGAAACAATAATGTCATACGTTAAAGACTACTGTAACTACGTCTAACCATAATTCATACTTCCCCAAAAGCAAAGAAGAATTATTCTCAACAAGTACCAATGTATGAAACAAAGTTAGCATCTTCCCCATTATTAGGAATGTCGAACATATGCAGGGGTCGTTAACCCCAGTATGGGTTTAACGGCCTGTCCACACTGGACACTTTTGGCCACACTTTTACATATTTTACTGGTGCTACGCGAGTGTATTTATGGCTTAATGTGTATGTCATGGATCGAGTTATTTTGTAGTTGGTTTGCGAGGGTTATGGTGGATGAGTTGGTTAAAATTCAGGAGATTTTGGTTCGTTATAGTCAGATAGATTTGGATAATGTTGCGGATTAGTTCTAATAGTTACCGCGGCCCCGGAACGTAAAGGGCCACCGAAGGAACAAGGGTGGGTTTTGTCAGTGAGAGTCTGACAGGGAGTGTCCGGGGAGAAGTCATTTGATGATTTGTCATCCATAAAAAAAAAAGTTTCGAAATCAGTTCTGTGACATTAAAATGCAGTACACGGTACAATTGATAGTAACTTGTTCTAATTAATAACGTTAGTGATAATTAACTGCGAAAACTTGTTAACACGTGGGGGAATAATGGTGAGTTTAATCGAAATTGTATAACTAGTTAAAATGTCTGTTTCACGGAATATCGAAGTTTGAAATCGATGTACTGTATTCTTCAAGTTTATTAATAAGTATTACGTAAGTTAGAAAAATACGGTATTAGCCTTTTTTGTAGGGTGGATTTAACGTAACTCTGTCTGTCTGTCAGTCTCTTCCTCACGTCTAAACCACTGAACCGATTTGAATGAAATTTGGTACAGATATAGTCTGGGACCCGAGAAATGACATAGAATAGTTTTCATCCCGGAAATCCCCCAGGAACGGGAACTATCTTCCACGTGGTCAAAGTCGCGGGCAAAAGCTAGTTTTTAATAAATTGCATCGCCCAGCAGGACTATTTGACACGAATTTAACTCCAAGTTTAACACAGAACACACATTGCCAGTAAAAAATAAACTCTAACAACAATCCTTTGCATCATAAAGCAAGAATGCCATAAAGTCAACTTGACCACGATAAATTAAAAATAATATTTTTGAGGATTTACATAGCTTGTGTTGTAAGCTGCCTCACAGATTGTAAGGCAGCGTTCATCGGGCGTATGAATACTGGAATTTTGAGATGTAAGTCTTTGAACCAAAAAAGCATTTCTTTTAAAGAACAGCTGCCCCTGCCCTTCTTCTTCTTCTTTTTAGGGTTCCGTAGCCAAATGGCAAAAACGGAACCCTTATAGATTCGTCATGTCTGTCTGTCTGTCCGTCTGTCTGTCCGTCCGTATGTCACAGCCATTTTTTTCCGAAACTATTAGAGCTATACTGTTGAAACTTGCTGAGTGGATGTATTCTGTGAACCGCATTAAGATTCTGATACAAAAATACAAAATAAATAAAAAATTTTGGGGGTCCCCATACATAGAACTTAAACTCAAAAATTGTTTTTTCATCATACCCATATGTGTGGGGTATTTATGGATAGATCTTCAAAAATGATATTGAGGTTTCTAATATCATTTTTCTCTAAACTGAATAGTTTGCGCGAGAGACACTTTCAAAGTGGTAAAATGTTGATCCCCCCCCCCTGTAACTTCCAAAATAAGAGTATGATAAATCAAAAAAAAATATGTGATGTACATTACCATGTAAACTTCCACCGAAAATTGGTTTGAACGAGATCTAGTAAATAGTTTTTTTTTAATACGTCATAAACCGTATATCGTAAATTATAAGTGGGAACACTTATTGTGACGGACGGGAAACTACGGAACCCTACATTGGGCGACGCCCGACACGCTCTTGGCCGGTTTTTTTTCCCTGCCGGCGTTTGTGTTCCAAAATGCATATAACCCGGATGTATTCAAGAGACGAGTGCATAGGAATCTTTTGGGTGAGCTCGCTCCATCGTAGGCCCCGTCTATGCCCTCGGGCTAGTCTGGGACCTAGAGCAAGCCCATATGTAATAAAAAAAACAGTTTCCAAAAAAGTTCTTAAAACATAAAAATGACTTGGTATTCAGAAGTCAACGGGTTCCGTTCTGTTTGTTGTTTTAGATTGCAACTGACTTCCAAACATTGTGTTGTTTTTAGTTTTTAATATTTCTTTTCTCCTAACCGTAACCAATACTTTTTCAAAACCGTATCATTATCGGTTTAGCGATGCATCATACATAAATAGGTCAAACGGCAAACTTACTTTTTTGAAGTCGGTTAAAAATACTATCCTGATACTGTCATATTGCTGGGAAATTATGGCTTCACAGCTAATCGTATTGCAGTTGTGGCACAGAGGCATATGAGACATTTCAACATTGTCTCTGAGGCATTGTCTTTCCACCTACTAATGGATAACATGATAACTCTTGGATAACGCACTTGGATATTGCATTGTCAACTTGTACCCACAGTAATGGCTGTCAAATACAAATGACTGCGACCAGCGTCCCAGACTTATCTGTACCAAATTTCATTCAAATCGGTTTAGTGGTTTAGACGTGAAGAAGAGACAGACAGACAGAGCTACTTTCGCATTTATAATATTAGTATGGAAGTATGGATTGCAAAAGCCACATTAACACGCACTCGGTTTCAAACCCTCACGCACGAGAGTCGGGCGTTTAGACCACTGGGCCATCACGACCGATGTAACAAAAGCATGGAATTTTAATTAATTATCCTTTCTCAGTACATACACAAATGTAAAATTTGTCGAACAGATAAATAGAACGAGAAGAAGCAGCAATCCCGCAATAATGAGGAGGAGCCTTTAGACAAGGCCGCATGTAATCGACTGAGAGCAGCGTGGGTGTAGATGCGGCATCTTATAATGTTGTAAGTGTTGGGCAGTGTGACAGAAAACCATTTGTCTCTGCACCACCCTAAGGAATACTGGGAGAAAATGCTTACATCCTCTTATGTGCAGTGTTTATTTACATTATGTGCTAAAAGTTTAAATAAATAAATAGAAACATAACATGCGAGACAGATTTCATGTTAGACATATTCCACAAGAGACGTTTAAATAAACGATGATAGCAAAAAAATGGAAAGAAAAAACTTTGTACATCTTTTGAAGGAGTTTAAGATGATAGCATAGTTAATATTCATATAAACTGGAAAATGAATTATGTAACTTCCGGATTTATAATATCCCCTAGCCTTTTCTCAACTTTGTTCGGATCAGCTTTCAGCCAGACCGGATTCTACGTGAAGTGACCCAGACCTCCTGCAACCCAATGGCTGGGTGGCACGATACGCCTTGGTTAGACAAATTTTATATCTTCTGACTACCCGTAACGACTGTCAAAGTTCTACGTATGACCTCCTGCAACCCAATGGCTGGGTGGCACGATACCCCTTGGTTAGACAAATCAGATTTTATATCTTCTGACTACCCGTAACGACTGTCAAAGTTCTACGTATGACAAGCGGGATCAATGGCTTTCACTTTACATGCTATCAGAAGAAGAGGATGTTGTGTATAAATAAACTTAAAAAGTTCTACGAATGACAACCAACTCGGGATTACAAAATGTAACCTTTCAACGACCAAGCGATAGCCAGCTGTCGGGCTTCTATTGTCTTTCTATTGTGTCTCCACGTGTGTTTGAAGGTTTATTTAAAAATCCTCAAAATTGCCGCATCCATTCTTCCCGCATCTCAATAACTGGATTGCGGCCAATGAATAGTCGAATGGGGGCAGCAGTGGTGGTAATTCGGTGCGACGTACGACACGAACATACCCCGGCTATATCATTATGTTGCAGACTGAACGGGCCTAAGGGCGAATTATAATCTTGTTCAATTTATTAAAGATTTGTTGTGATGTTATATTTATAGTCTTCCTTGATAAATGGGATATTCAAAACAAAGAATTTTTCAATTCGATTCAGCGATTAGCGCGTTCTCTTAATATATCGAGGGGTGAAAGGCTATTTGGTTTAAGCGACATCTGAGGCGATATTGAGTTATATATATATTCGGAATCAGCGAATTTTTCTCCGTCGAATGATGCCGGATTCATTAAAATCGAAGCACTTTTTTGGCGTTTAAAACAATACTATTTTTGGGCTGTTTCCAAAGTGGCATTGTATTAACCGACGTGAATTTTGCATTTTTTTTTTAATTATGTACATGAACCATACAATCATATTAAAAACCGAGACATAAACCAGTTACCCTTTCCTCGATAAATAACTCATTATGAGTTAAAGCGTTTTTCCTGTTTAAATTTTTTGTTAAGACGTAATTTAAATCATTTTGACTTCCACCAATTACTCGGTGTAATGCCACTTAAACCATTTGTCCGTCACCCAAATACGACACCGAGTGTCGCTTAAGCTCTTTCAGCGGCATCTATTTTCCACACAGGGTGATACTTAAACCAAGTAGTCGTTTTGTTTCAGATATTTTGCTTAAAATGCATGTCGTTTAAAACAGACGATAAAATGAAGTGATGAATATTAAATCATTTTTCCAGTATTAATAAAAATACGAGTCGGTCTTTCAGTCATTAAATTTTGATATGATACATTTCAATTATATCATAATCATCATACCATATTTATTTCATTTCCCGGGTGGTGAAAATCGTGATCATTCAACTGGACTGCTGCGCGCCGGCGCTTCTCTCGAACTCTAGAGTGCATGACGTGACGCGCAGTCACCACCAGAGTTCACGTACACACAACAACATGGTCTAGGGATATATAACTTTTTTAAATAACTTAAAAATTACTGGTCTTACAAAAAAACTAATGATGACAGATTATAAAAACATTATTAACTTCCTTTTTTTAAATTCAAAATTGTATATAAAACGTTTTGTTTTAAGATGAAATTCGCATTCATTGAATTTCTTCCAAGAAGTAAATCTTTACGAACTTCTTACTTTATTAAAACTCGGTTTTAATCATACCATGTAGACACTTGACCAGGAACGAAATGTTAAGAGCAGTGGGCATGATTCAAGCTGGCGCTACCCAAATTGCGGTTTCTGAAGCCATAAGGACCAGTCAGGGCGTTATATCCAGGCTTTGGTCACGTTATCGTGTCACGGGGGAAGTGGTGGAACGGCACCGAGGACCTCAACGCATTACAACACATGTACAGGACTGATTCATAGTAAATGCTGCACGAAGTCAACCAAATGTAACGGCGATGCAATTGGTTCAAAGGCTACAGAGAGAGTCATGGTTTGCTGGTAAGCAGTCCAAATTAAAGAAAACGACTGCATGAAGTCAACCTACGTGCTCGTGGACCACTTTCGGTACCAGCGCTAAGGAGAGGCAATCGAGGAAGAAGATTACAATGAGCTATTGCACACTAAAACTGGAACCATTCTCAATGGTCACTTGTGCTTTTCACTGATAAATCCAGGTTTGGTTTTCATCCTGATTCGCGAAGAGTACGCGTTTGGAGAGAACCTGGACGTTGAAATCGACTGCAGCACCCACAAAAAGTTCGTGCATATCAAGGTGACACGATTATCGGTTGGGCAGGAATTCGTCTCGGCGGTAGAACGGACCCCGTTTGGATACAAGGCAATAATATGACTGTTCTAAAATACCGAGATGAGGTGCCAGAGCACAAACAGCAAATGGGACAAATTTTACAAACTTGGTTACAGCAGCATAATATCGAAGCTTTAGACTGGCCTGCACAATCCCCTGACTTAAATCCTATTGAGCATGCCTGGGATTTGCTTCAGAGAAGAGCTCCAGGACTTGGTTCAGTATTTTACAACAGGATATTGACACCCTTGTTTTGAGTATTAATACAGAACCGCTGCAGATGTGTCAGGAGAATTTAAGGCAGATCCACGGATTATTAAATTTTAGTTTTCAACAGTTTTTATAAAAAAAAATAGTTGTTTTGTTTAAGTTTTGATGTTTCAAAATAAAGTTAAGATTGAAAATTTGTCTGATATTATCCTCTTCTTTTAAGTTTTTTTTTTAAATATAACTTTATCTAAAAGTTTAATATCAGATTAGATAGGCTAATAACCTATCACAAACCTAATAGCCTATAATAAGGTTTATTTTAATGTGTAGGTGAATTAACAAAAAGTTAATAGAATTTTAGTTATTTAGGGTTAATTGAAATATCCCTGGACCATGTTGATGTGTGTAATTTATAATTGATGTTCCTATTGAGACTGTTCTATATAATTATTATTCTAAATAAATACTTTAACTGGTGTTGTACTTATTTATTCAATATAAGCACCTCAGATTTTCGGTGATTGCGATATATCGAGGTTGTTTTAACAGCCATTGATAGTATTAGATGTAAAAAAAATGTAACATCATACGTAACAATTTCAATATTATATGTCACATAAGTAAATTAGCCTGCCAGTCATTTTAGTTTAAATTGGTAGTTGAGATAAATAGCTTGCTACTATTAATTTTGGGCTATGTCACTTCATACTTTTTCGCTTACTCTGAAAATGTACTGCGTCGTCGCTTAATTTTTTTTTACCGTAGCCAATTGTAGTTATTAAATAACTTAAATCTTTTTTCCGTGCTCTAAAAAATAAGGTCTTAAGGCAATTTGTATTAAGCGACATTTATCTTTGTAATTAAAAGTCCGTTTTGTTTCGTATTAGCATCAACAACTCGGTGTTTTTAATTGAATTTCAATCAAGTTTACCTCGTTTAAATAGCTTAAGTAGTTTTTTTGTTGTGATTTTTTTTCCAAAATTTCAAACTTTAAATGGCTCTCCTGTAAAGTTGCAAAAATGTCGCTTAAACCAAATAGCCTTTCACCCCTCGATATAATTAAGTAGGTAATTATGTTTGGTAGGTGACTATTTCTTTTTTTCTTTTTATTAGTGCACCTACCATGTAATCTCTGCACCACCCTGGGTAGACTGGTAGAGAATGCCTAAGGCATTAAGTCCGCCAATGTACATATGTGCATAAAGTTTAAATAAATAAATAAATAAACTCATCAGCTTTATAATATTCGTACCTATAGATTTATTATGACCGGTGCCACCCGTGAACGCGAGCCATGTTTTATGAAGCGCGTAACCGCAAAAAAAAACGCTAGTTTAAAACCGCCCTTACAGAGGGTTGTGCCGACCGAGCCCGGCTATATGTTGTAAACTAAACGGGCCTAACAGTGGTTCACTAACGACGCGGCTCACTTAACTCGAACTATGTACTTATTGGTACTAGGGATGTTATCATGTTACGAAAGTGGATATATCCGAACCGAATTCAGTAGAGGAGATTTTAGTTTGGTTGGAATCGGAAGCGTAGTAACACAATGCTTTTCTAATTGTGTCTGTAATTTGAGCATTCAATGGATTTAGGGGCAAGTTCAAAAAATAAAGTTGCTTACATTATTCATCATAGTTATGTTATAAATAGGAAAGATTCGATGGTTTATTTGTTTGTTTGCATTGAGTATAAAAATTCTTTTAGCAATGTAAAGCTACGTTATCAGCGAGTAACGGCTATACCTATAATATCACGTTATACTTTGACCAATAGGATCGGAGCATAAATAAAAAATGTGGCAAAAACGGGAAAAAAATAATCTATAGACTTACAGGAGTGGAGCAGTTAACTAAAAACCTTTTTATTACGCAAGTCAAATAAAAAAATAAAATTCCATACATCTGAGAGTTGAAAATAAAACCTTCCATATTTCCGATTATTTTTTGCAGAACCAAAATCGAAATCAAAGTTCTAAAATCAATCGGAAGTTCCGAACTTTCGGAATTAGAATCGAATCTCCGTAACATCTCTAAATAGTACGACCGAATCTGAGATGTTTGTGGAAGGGACATTTTGTAACATAGTTTTTTTTTTTGTAACATTAAGTGATCAGAACTTACGCTGCGATATGTACAGTCAGCAAAGTATATAAGTATACAGGGCCGTCATTTACAATTGAGGTTTACTTGAAAACCAATGAATGTATTCAAATGAAATTAAACCTATTTGAAGATCTAGCCATTTTCTACTATAGTTCCAATTTTCATTAGAAAATATCCGTGGGTTTTTGAGAAAACTTAAACTGTATCTGACGGCCCTGTATACTTATATACTTTGCTGGCTGTACATACATTTACAGGGTTTCTGTTAATTCCATGTATGCACGCAAGGATCGTGGCTTCTCTTCTGCCTGTCGATTTGTGGGGTTATTCCGATCTGTCACCCCGTTTTGTCCCCATGGGTTGGTAAAATACTTTTGGTTGGTGGATACTTAGTATTTAAATCAATCAAAAGTACTAGGCGCGCAGTAGCGTGAAGACGTTAATAGAAAATGTGTTCCACACATTGCTAACTGGGGGACAAATCGAACTTTTTTTTCCTATCTGTCACCCGTGGGGACAAAACGGGGTGACAGATCGGAATAATCCGATTTGTGTTGCCACCGACTTCCGCTGTTTCGAGAATTTTGAAGGTTATTATAATTTTTTTTTGAAAACAAAAATTGGTTTTTATTTTTTACTCTATTATATTTTTTCTCTACTGGGTAAGCTCGCTCCATCGTAGGCTCCGTCTATGCCCTCGAGCTAGTCTGGCACCAAGAGCAGGCCCAAAATAATAAAAAAAAACTCTTATTTCTTATGGGCTTGCTCTTGGTGGGACCAAGAGCTAGCCTACTAGCCTGAGGGCATAGACGGGGCCTACGATGGAGCGAGAGAATAGATGCCTATGCACTCGTTTCTTGAATACGTCCGGGTTATATGAATTTAGAAACACAGACGTCGCCAGGGAATTCCATCCTTTTGCGGTGCGCATTACAAACGATTTTGAGAAGCGCTGCGTGCGGATATGAGGAATATCTACCAAGAAAGGGTGGTATCCCGCCGTACGTCTGGATGTCCGGTGGTAAAAAGGAGATGAGGAAATGAGCTCGTGTAGCTCATGAGCACACTCACCGAAGTGCAATCTTGCGAAGTTGCCAGACAGGCAACTTTTCGCCGATGTGCTAGAGGAGGTAGCAGAGGTTGTAGTAGGGCCACCAGCTTCTTGTCGCCAATCAAACTTCTGGCTCTGCGATCCACCGAATCCAATGCGGCCAGTTGGTCTTTAGAGCGAAGTCCTATAATGTCTGATTGTGTATTACAGTAACATTCAAAGTAATTTATTTTCAAAATAAAACTACTTACAATCTTATAATACGGAAATAAACGGATTTAAAATCCTCAAATCGTGCAACTTGTTTTAACACACATTGTCAATGTATATGAGTCGATTCTATTTCGATTTTGTTAATTTTTTCAAGTAGCATGAAACCGATCGTCGTATAAAATGGATAGACTAAGTAGAGATCACTTTTAAAACAGGACCTATCTAACAAAAAAGAAACATTAAAATCCGTTCATGATTGCGGAAATATCGGTGACCATACATAAAAAAACATACAAACGAATTGAGAACCTCCTCCTTCTTTTGAAGTCGGTTAAAAACTGTCTCGCGTTGCGTAATAGGCATTTGTTGGACATAATGTGTCTGTGTGATGGTACAGTTCATGTGGCATGAGCTTTATTTTTTTTATGATGGGAAATCATCAAATGGCTTCTCCCGCCCTGGCCGGGGCAAGAGGGAGTTTTATTTTTATTTTTGTTTTATTTATTTATTTAAACACACATACAGCTATCATCACAGGCTTAACCTAATACAATAGTTGTAGTTATGAATATAAGTACATAGTATTATTCCGAACGTGATGCTACAATACAAAATGCGGCCCGTGTGAATTCACTCAAAGTACAATTAAAACAGTCAATCCGTTGTGACACCATATTGAGTGTACGCAGCGCTCGCGACAGCGGCGCGTGCTGCATCAGGTTGGTGCGAGCGGGCGGCTCCCACAGCAGCGGCGGCCGCCTCCGCCGTCCCACGTACCCGTCTGGTACACACAACCCCAACGTGTTTAAAACACCCGGGTTGTGTATTTTACCACGCAAAATTTTTAAAACATAAGTGGCGACAGCTACTTCCCTTCTTGCTTCCAGTTTATTATATCCTACCATACCCAGCACAAATAGTGTAGGATACAGAAGTGGGTAGCCTGGATACACACCATACTGCTTTAGGTACAGGAATCTCATGAACTTGTTCTGGATACGTTCTAGCATTAGCTTGTACTTGGTTTCATGTGGTGACCAAACGACAGCATTACATTCCAAGTGACTTTTTACCAGCGCTTCGTACAACGATCTCAGAGCCCTGATGTTCGAAAACTGATTTCCTAGCCGTAAGACCAACCCTAAATTACGGTATGCTTTTTTACAAATGTCGGTGGTATGCTTACGGAAATTTAAATCAGCTGTAAAGCGTACGCCTAAATCCCTAACCTCTGAGACACGTGGCAGTTGGACTCCATCTATGCAATATTGATAATGACTAGGATCACGTGCACGAGTAAATGATAGTACTGAACATTTGGCCACATTGAAGTGCATCTTATTGCTACGACTCCACTCTACAACTTTATTTATATCCTGCTGCAGTATGTCATGATCAGATTCTTGCTTTATTTTATGAACCAATTTCAAGTCGTCTGCGAATAATAACGGTATTGATTTATCTACTACCCCCGACAGGTCGTTGGTTGTTAAAATGAAGAGGAAAGGCCCTAAATTACTACCTTGACTAACTCCTGATCTTGTGAAATAGGGCTCGGAGAGCTGCCCACTGCAGTCAACGTACTGACAACGGTCTCGTAAATAACTGGCGAAAAATGTTAAAGTGTGAGGTGTACAGCCTACTCCAGCTAACTTAGCTAAAAGAACGTCGTTATCTACTATGTCAAAAGCCTTCCTGAAATCGAAGTAGGCCACATCTACCTGCTGACCTGCGTCCACTGTCGGTACTAATTGTGTCATTAAATCCAGTAAGTTCCCCGTTGTCCCCCGCCCAGGACGGAAACCATGCTGCGCGTCGGACAACAGTGCGCTAATCTGTGGATACAGGCTACCGTGAATGGTCGACTCAAACACTTTAGCTGGAGTACATAACACCGCTACAGGTCTATAATCGCTAGGTGTTGAGCCCCTGCTACTCTTAGGGACGGGGACAACCCGGGTAAGTTTCCAGCGTTCAGGAAAAGTTGCGGTTCGAATACAGATGTTGAATAAGTGTAGCAACGGCTCAACCAATACTGCACGACAGTCCCTAAAAATGTACGCTGGTATACCATCCGGGCCGGCTGAGCGCTTAGGCGGCAAACGTGCGAGCGCGCGTTTTACGTCTGCGGGTCCCAGGCTCGCTAGGTGCACCCGCGCGCCCGGCCACGCGCTCGCCGCCTCGCTCGCACTTGCCGCCGCCACACTCAGTACGGGAGGTTCCGGATTGTACACCGACTGAAAAAACAGAGCGAACTCATTGGCACACTCGTCTTGCGATAGTACCCGCCCATTCTTAATTAACTTCCGCTGATTCGAGTCACCCTTCCTAGACCTAATATATCCCCAAAATGCTCGCGGATCCTTCGCCAGGTGGGCTTGAACTCGGTTGCGGTACTGATTATGCGCGCGAGCAGTCTCGGTTTTTACTCTCGCCCTGTAACGTGCGAATTCCATATAGTCAGTGCGTGATTTACTTAATTTATATTTTTTATGTAATAAATATTTAACTTTTATAGCCCTAATAATCTCAGCTGTGTACCAAACTGGATAAACGTATCTGTTATTTAATGAATTAATTTGTCTTCTTTTTTGAGGGACGCACTGGTCAAAAACATCATTTACTTTATTATAAAAGAAATCCAAAACTATATCGGGATCACATGACTTGTAAATCTCACTCCAATCTATATTAGCTAACAAACTATACATTTGATCGAAGTCGGCTTTATTAAAATTCCAATTAGCATGAGTTATCAACGACTGGGCTGGCGAGTGTCGCTTATACAGCGATGTAGGAGAGGTAAGAGGCGCGGGAGACGGCGGCGGGGGCGCGCGCGCTCCCCGCTCGATGCGCACGGCCGTCGCGGACTTTCGTTTGTGACGATGCAGTCAGGGGAGCAGTCGTACACTTCGATACTGTCGGTACTTGTAACTGAATTGGTTGTTGATTCTGGTTATTGATACCGAAATCTTCGTTTTTCCCTCGAGCTAATAGTCCCTCGGTTTTTAAGCTGTGAATTTGCCTCTCATAGGAACTACATTTCATGTTCGCTTCCATTAATTCCTGTCTTAGTTTAGAATTTTCTAATGCTAGTACAGCCACACTGGACTTGATCTCCTGTATAATATTAGTCTCAAAAACACTAATCTTAGCCAGGATTACCCTATTAATTTGATCAATAATCTCGTCCGATGTCATCAACTGCGCCTTCTCCGGAGTAAGATTTACCTCAAACGACTCATTTACTGGGTCTAGGAATCCAGCGGCCTGGCTGCTACGTACCGGTGTGTCGTCTGATACTCGTATACGCTGAGTTACGTTGGAACAGGGGGCACACTTAAAAGTATTCTTCTGTTTAACCGCCGCCGCCGGAGTTATATTGACACATCTATAATGGTATTTATTCCTGCATCCATTACATTCAATAGTCTCGCCTATATTCATTTCTCTGTTACAAACTTCGCAATCCATCTTAACTTCTAGAATGCAGTTATAATACCGAGAGCGACAGAGACCAAAATAGCTATTTGGCCCAAGAGTGAAAGAGCGCGATGCGGCACTCCGAATTCCCGCCACCCGAAATTTGTTTTTATCACTGCACTAATCCGCACACGAAATATTGTTTAAAACGTTCAAAATCCATCAATTAAACACTGTTCTCCATATTTTAACGGTGTGATATCACATAATGTTCCTTTAAACACATACTTTATAACTGTACAGTCCGTATTAACAATTTTACTAACAAATAACTTTCGAGAGCGACCCACACTCGACGATATGTAGGTACGTACGTATGTATTGTTGAGCTAAACGTGTGTGAGTGTGAGACCTTTACTGACTAAAACCCACCGTTGTTCCTTCGGTTGCCCTTTATGTTCCGGGGCCGCGGTAACTATTTTTTAGAACTATTTCGCAACCCCAGCAGGATATTTATGAAACCAAAATATTTTAAAAGAAGCATCAAAATCCGTTCATAATTGGCGGAAATATCGGTGAGCAATTAAATACAGTTCATGTGGTATAAGCCAAGCTTTGCATTTGTGTGAGTGTGTCCATATAGTGTAGTTGTGACGTCTGCCTAGAGCGTGGCGCATCATAAAGTTCGATAAGTGACACTATTCACAGAGCGTAGCTGCATATGCTGCATACGGAATTATTTCGCTTAGTGTACGCCTGCTTGCAGCTTACTTAGAAACATATGACACTGTGTCGACGAAGAAGATGCGTAGTACGTTCAGTTTGTATGTATTGCAAACTTTTACATAAAATCTTCAATCAATGTATTAGCAATGGCTCGTTCCCTGACATCTGGAAAATGGCTAATATACACTCACTGGCAAAATTAGGGGAACACAAAAAAAGGTTGATTTTTTCTAACATTGTCGAGTAATTTTATAAGTAGTTTTTGTTTATGTGTTAATAACTTCATAACAGATTGTTTTAAGTATCACTCACTTTAATTTTAAGTGTTTTGACAAGAATTTATGGTTGTTTAAGAATTTGCTCACTTAACGTTTTGTACTCATTCTAATAAGAACTTTAGTGGATGCTGCGAATAGGGACTGTGGGTCATTTAACTGTTTACATTTGAATAGTGCACATAATTCTGATACAAAATGAGTGATTTACCAGCAACTTCTGTGGCTAGGGCTGCAACCATGATCGAGGAAGGGCACACCTATCGCTCAGTTAGTCGCGCACTGGGTGTATCGACATCGGTGATTCATCGCGTCGTCCGACGTTATAGGGAGACTGGATCGTTCGTGGGCAGACGAGGACCGGGCAGAAATCGAGCAACTAGCGCCTTGGATGACCGTTTCTTGGTCATGCAGACTTTACGAAATCGTCCTCAAACAGCTGTCCAGACCCGAAATCGTTTAGCAGAAGTCCGTAACGTCAACGTGAGTGAAAGGACTGTTAGAAGACGGTTGAATGAAGTTGTCTTAAACTCGTACGTGCCAGCAAAGGCCCCAAAACTCGAGGTAGCTCATCGTGTAGCAAGATTAGCATTCGCTTGAGAACACCAAGATTGGACTAATGAGTGGGGCCGTGTTTTGTTCAGTTACGAAAGCCGATTTTGTGTAAATTTCATGGATTGGAGGAAAAGAATGTGGAGACATCGAAGGGAACGTTATCACCAAGCAAATTTCACTGGAACTGTGTCGTATGGTGGAGGGTCAGTTATGGTATGGGGTGGCATATGTTTGGGAGCCCGCACGGAGCTAGTGATCATCAGTAATGGATCGCTAACTGCACAGCGGTACAATACAGAAGTCTTAGAACCCCATGTCATGCCTTTTGCCCCATTCATAGGCGAAAATTTCATTTTCATGCATGATAACGCACTGCGCGTATAGTGAGTGACTACCTTAATGAAGTAGGCCACTCAGATGAACTGGCCAGCGCGATCACCGGATATGAACCCGATAGAACATGTCTGAACCTGGGAAGTAATAATGTGGAGGAACTTAAATTAGCGTTAGTGGAAGAGTGGAACAATTTGTCCCAAAAACTCATTGATAACGTTATCCGAAGCATGGGAAATCGTGTACAGGCTTTAATTAGTGCCTGTGGCGGCAATACCCGATACTAAAACTCTTTTTTTTGCGTTTTTTGAAAATGTTTACAGATTTCACTTTTAAGGAAAAAACGTTCAATTCTCATTTTTTGTCATTTTTGTTTATTTCTTCACGTAGAAGTATTGTGTGAGTCACTTTATTTTTTGTGTTCCCCTAATTTTGCCGGTGTGTGTAGTTCCTGTCTATAAAGGTGGCCCCAGACAAAACATTGAGAATTATCGGCCTATTTCTCTTTTATGTACAATGGCAAAATTGTTCGAAAAGCTTGTTCACCACGAGATATATCCATTTATTCAAAATTGTATAATTCCGGAGCAACACGGCTTTGTGAAACGAAAAAGTATCGTTACCAACTTGATGATTTTTACTGCTTATTTGTTTAATAACATGGACGGCGGAGCCCAAACTGACGCTGTTTACACTGACTTTAAAAAAGCCTTTGATAGAGTCGACCATAAAATTCTGCTAAACAAAATCTCATACAATGGCATCAGAGGTAATTTTCTGCGCTGGTTTCAGCCTTATATTAGTAATCGCAGTCAGACTATAGTGTGTAAAGGGTACCATTCCAACACATTTTTGGCAACTTCTGGAGTACCGCAGGGATCAATTTTGGGTCCGTTGTTGTTCGTTATTTATATCAATGATATCGGTGAATGTTTTAAAAACTCTAACTTCTTGTTATACGCCGATGACCTTAAAATTTACAGGAAAATTATATCGATCAACGATTGTTCCCTTCTTCAAGAAGATTTAAATCGATTATCCAGTTACTGTATCAATAATAAACTAAAACTAAGCATTAACAAATGTAAATATATTAATTTTACCAAAAATAGACAAATTATTAACTACAATTATAGTCTCTGCGATGAAATCCTTCAAAAGGAAACTCAAATTTGTGATCTGGGTGTACTTTTAGATAGTAAACTCCACCTTAATATACACATTGAAAAGATAATAGCCAAAGCTTTCCAAATGTGCAATTTGGTTATGAGATCGTCATCAGATTTCCGACGCTCGGTCACATATCTACTTCTTTTTAACTTTTTAGTGCGACCACAAGTAGAGTATGCGTGTATGATATGGGACCCTTTCTATGCAAAATATGACCAAGCATTAGAAAGAATTCAACGTAAATTTTTAAAGTCAGTGCAGTTTAAGTGTCACTTGGAGCGTCTGCCGTACCAGGAGTCGTTGCAGAAATTTAAATTACTGACACTACACTCAAGGCGTCTGTTACTCCAAGCCTTGATGCTCCGCGGACTATTACATAACAAGTTTGATTGCCCAGAACTTGTGAATAATATATTTTACATCGTGCCCAGAACTGTAGTAAGACGAGAGGTACGTGCTCACCCACTCTTTGCTACGACCACCAGTCGTACAAATGCGGGTGAACGGGCGCCTCTCCTCAGATTAGTAAAAATATATAACGAACATTTTGTTAAAATAGACATATTATTATTTGCCTTACCTCATAATGTTTTTAAAAAAGAATTAGTATTACACTTAACAACAAATACCTAACTCCTATAATAATAAAATTAGCCCTACTATTTACCCATATTTGTACTGTAGTAAGTAAATAACACAAATAGTAATATGTGGAAACGTCGCTGATTGTACATTAACCTAATTTATTGTATACTTAGTTTTAAGACAAAATGTACAATTTATTGTTAGTTTTTCCCTAATAAAAAAAAATAAAAAAAAAATAAAAAAAAATAGTAAGCGTGCTAAGCGTATAATTAAAAGAAAGAAAGAAAGAAAATACATTTATTTCACACAGCAGTGCCGATATGATGGTACAAATAACATACATACAACTTTTGCATTACATGGAGTTTTTTTAAAAAGTTATCAGCTTAAAATTAGTAAATTAACTTAATATTTGTGCCCCCGGCAGCTGTGTCAAAAAGGTCCAGTTCAGCAAAATGTCAGGCCTCAAGTGCCTACTACACTAGTTACTAGTGTGTAATTACGCGTACCTACGCGTCTATGCTGACGCTAAGGGTCGATACATATCTTACAGAAATTGCGTTGAGCGTGTCATATGTCGCGTCGCATGAACACATCATCAGTTTAGTGGGAAAGGTTGAATGTTTTTATATTTGTCAGTTTTGGCGTTTGGCGATCGATAATACGCGACGCATTTTCCGCCAGATAAGTAACGAGGTAACGACCCTAAGACTAAATTTTCTAATACGCACGCTAACGTCGGTTGCATCGCATACCTTAGTAAACACGTTTAAACACCAAAACAAAACTCTTTTCTAGAGTCCAAACATTAAAATGCAGTCAAAATAATCGTGTAACGACCATAAAATACCAAGTGTGTCCATGCAACCATAAAATTAAAGTCTAATAAAAAGTATGTAACTCACAAATTTATTCGCACCACGAAGAAGAATCTTCTTTTATTTCACTGCCAAATAGTCCACCATTTTGTTGAACAGATGAACTTGCACAATCTTCGAACACAACGTAATTCGAGACAGAATAGAATAACAGCGTGACAGCCGGCTGTCACTTGCTCGTTGAAAGGTTAAAATAATCCACACCACACTTCACATAGGTACAACTATTTTGATGATCTGAATATACAGTCAAATTAGATAATCGAGAACAATCCATCGCGCCCGAAATTATGCCCGCATGTATAAAACTTTTACTAGGAGGGTAGGTGAAGAACTAACTACCCACAAAATTTTTAACCGTCGCTGGCGCATCTGCATGCTACCCTTATTGCATCTCGCTCTTTCGAATTGTTTACGAATGTGCACAAGAGAGAGAGAGTACAAGAGGGAGGAGTAGATAAGTATTTTATTTTTCACACATCGTAGTTTTTTGTTCCACGAAAAAAATCATGGCGGATGCTAATTATTTTTTACTAGCTTTCGCGACTTCGTCCGCGTGGAATAATAGTTCCCGTTCCCGGTGGATTTCCGGAATAAAAACTATCCTACGTCCTTTCTCGGGACCCAGCCTACAATTGTACCAAATTTCATTCAAATCGGTTTTGTAGTTTAGGCGAGAAGAAGAGACAGAGTTACTTTCGCATTTATAATATTAGTACGGATTTCAGGTAACAAAGACATATACTTAGGTATAATTAATCATGTACGCCTAGCACGGCCTGCCAGAGATTGAGTTCTGGGTGTGAATTTGAATTCAATGTATTCATGTAGAAATATAAATATGTACCGGTAACCAGTTTCTTTCTCAGAAGAAATCCGCAAAAACGGACCGTACCAGCCAAACGTTTTCACACGGCCCCCGGTATTAAAAAGTTTCTTAAACTTTCGACGAACTAGCGTTCTATTGTCAAAATACATAACTAGCTATCCCCCGCAGTTTCAGCCACATTAGGTTTCATTTTTAGTTACTAAAGCTTTTGCCCGCGACTTCGTCCGCGCGGAATAGTTCCGTTCCAGGGGGATTTCTGGGATGAAAACTATCCTACGTCCTTTCTTGGGTCCCGGACTATATTTGTACTAAATTTCATTCAAATCGGTTCAGTGGTTTAAGCGTGAAGAACAGACAGACAGACAAAAAGACAGACAGACAAAAAGACAGACAGACAAAAAGACAGACAGACAGAAAAACAGACAGACAGAAAGACAGACAGAGTTACTTTCGCGTTTATAATATAAGTATGGATTATTACTGAAAAATTTCATCAAATCCTTGCAGCCATTCAGTAGTCCACCCTTTTCGACGGATTTTAAGTTTTTTTTTTTTATTATAAAATACTAGCTTTTGCCCGCGACTTCGTCCGCGTGGAATTATAGTTCCCGTTCCCGGGGGATTTCCGGAATAAAAACTATCCTTCGTCCTTTCTCGGGTCCCAGACTATATTTGTACCTTTCATTCAAATCGGTTTAGTGGTTTAGGCGTGAAGAAGAGACAGACACATTCAGAGTTACTTTCGCATTTATAATATTAGTACGGATTTACTCTCGTATGTTAAAGTGTAATGGTACTTACACTTTGAGATGAAATCTTGAAACTGGGGTATTATATATAGGTATTATTACTGAAAAGTTTCATCAAAATCTTTGCAACCATTTAATAGTCCACCCATTTCGACGGATTATAAGATTTTTACTTCTTATATATTTTTTTAGATTATTGTATTAGGATTTAGAAAGAAAACAACAAATTGTACATTAATTAAATTTATTACACGTGACTTAAATTAATTTATTCGTTATTGCTTCAACATTATATTAATTATTGTACTTAGCTCTATAGAAGGAGTCATGAGCACTCATTTATAATACAAACATACGTCATTATGACTTGTTTTTTGAATGATAGTTTGATACCTTAAAATTGTAAAAACTAGAAAAAAACTAAAAACTGAAGACTAGGAAAAAACAATTATTCGTTAATTGAGTACACAAGTAACAACTTGCGAATATCGAATAATAGTAATATAAGAAGTAAAAATGACGTAGATTAGTTATACTAACTCATTTGCTTGATTCCAGTGTCAGTTATAAAGTTTTCCTTTGTGTAACACTACAATATTCCGTTATATATTGTGTGCGTACTCTTTTGAAGATCGATTATTTTATAAGTAATCCATCTACGTCTTTTTTACTTGTTATGTCATTGGAGCTAATAGTAAACACAGTTTAATCGATCCCTTTAGGGTTAAACGTTATAAAAGACAGCATTTTGTTGCCCAAAAGTATCGACACTCATATTTTTAACAACATTATTATTATTATTTATTTATCTTCGGTGAGTGTGCTCATGAGCTACACGAGCTCATTCCCCCGTCTCCGTTTTTCCACCGGACATCTAGACGTACGGCGGGATACCACCCTTTCTTGGTCGATATTCCTCGTATCCGCACGCAGCGTTTCTCGAATTCCCTCATTATGCGCACCGCAAAAGAATGGAATTCCCTGCCGGCGTCTGTGTTCCCAAATGCATATAACCCGGATGTATTCAAGAGACGAGTGCATAGGCATCTTTTGGGTGAGCTCGCTCCATCGTAGGCCCCGTCTATGCCCTTGGGCTTGTCTGGGACCAAGAGCAAGCCCATATATGTAATAAAAAAAAAAAAAACACAAAGTAAATTATAATATAAGGTAAGCCCCACAAAACCGTTGCAATGGTTTGACTGTGGGATCATCGAGTTTCTAACAATAGGTAACAATACAATTAAATGAAATTATAATTAAGTATTAAAATAGTTATTAAATATAATTATTAGCTGAATTTTTCAGTTTAACTCAGCTGAATCTATTAATAATGATTTTAGGATCTTTTTTAATATTCATATTATAAATATGAGCTCATGAAACCTTCTCACAGTGATTCGCAGATTGCAAGTGATATGAGAGCTTCTAGATTACTTTTAAAAAGAAAAACTCTAGAAGGTACAGTTTTCAGGAAAGATTTTTGTAAAATAGATCGTCTATAATTTATTATTTTCATGTGAGATCATACTAAGTTTACATTCAAGCATTATTTTGTAAATGAAATTATCATTTCTCTGGCAATAATAATTATAATTATTTTGTTTTAATAATTAGTATTATTATTGTCAAATAGGATTTGTATATTGGTAACTCTATATGGATGGTAAAAATATTGTTTTAAAACAAGAATGTTTAGCTTCAAGCTTTTGTAAAACAACAGAGCATGATAGAATTAATAAATAAACGCTGCCTCTATACAAAGTCATTCATGTTTTAAAACAACAGTATTTTTGACATTGGTAATAAAATCTGACTTCCAATGACAAAGGCTGTATGTCCAAAAATGTATTTATCCCTACAAGAACACATCAAGCAGTTATTAGGGTTGATACTAATAATTTAATATTAATATTACCACAAGTATTTTGACCAGTTTCTGAAATAATTATTAAAATTCTCACTTACATCTAGTGTCTTATTTTATTAATAACACTATTACACACACAAGTCAACAAGAAAGGTAATAGATAAATTACTTCAATAGCATTTAAAATATCTATTATTCCAATAACAATATCACATACATAATAACTAGACAATAATTGTAATATAATAATTATAATATAACAATCAACAATTACATTCGATGATACAATGGTGTAATTATTATTATTACTTATAATTAATTCGTATATTATTATTTTTACTTATGTGCGTAATGATTGAATAATGATCACGATAGCGCGCGTAACTTATTATTTAATTATTATTATTATTGAAGGATAGTCTATTATTATAATTAAACAAAGAAATTAACGTCATTAAAATTTGTCCACGCTTAATAGTTATTAGGAAATATACAGAGTCACATTCTAACATGTATAGTATAGAATAGGATAGAATATATATTTCTGCTACATACAGTATAAAGACAGCTTGATAAGTGACTTTAATAGTTTTCTAAATTCACTATTTAATAATAATATAATAATTATTATGTGCCATACATACTAAACACTGGTCGATATATAAAAAGCCGTTTACTATGTCGCATAGCTTTTATGAGGGCACCTTAAAAGTAGTTAACAATAAAAATATTGCTATGAAATATTTTCTATATTCAACAAATAATATTCTTTTATTTCGCGTTATACGTATCTCTAAAAAGGGTAAAACTATCGTAACAAAAAACGTTGGACTACAAATTTGTAAAGGTTTTATCAAAAATGTGTTCGTTTGAACAGTGACGCCACGATTTCATTATTATTTTTCAGTCCCAAGTATTTTTTTTATTATTAAATTCAAATAATAATTATAATTTAGAACATATGTTTAACATGTTTAAATTCATAATTATCGTAACAATAACATGTTTCAGTCAGCAGTCGAATTTTTTATTAATTATTTTGTGATTTATTTAATTTTTAAATGGATGTTTGTAATTCTTTTACAGCTTATTTTACGTTCAAAACATTGTGCAGTTTCATAAATGCCTTTTATGAAAATTTTTGAAGATAAGAGCAATTTGCTCTGTTTCCTTATTTAAAATTTCTTATTAATTATATTTTTTGAAAAGATTTTTGATTAAATCTTCCCCATCATAACGCCACTATACAAATCAAACAGCAGATTATACAATTCGAAAATTGGACAAAATCAATGAAATGTTCACAGATGCCTTGTTTTTTGGACAATCCTTAAACGATCACTAGAAGTAACTTATTATTTATTTTATTAAGCATTTTGCTGCGGACACTGGATTTGAGAAAATTTACGATTATTATTTCTTTTTAATATAAGTAGTAATTATTATTTTAAGTTTTTTTTTTTTGAAATTTCTGCTTTTGTAAACATCGAGAGTTTTATTTAGAAGTAGATTTTGTTTTGCTCGATTGCGTGATTTTTTGAAATGAAAAATAATATTTGTTAGACAATAACAATTCAAAATTCCCCCCTCATCTTTATTTTCAAAATTACATAATATAATACCAAACATACAACCAGTTATAAAGCTTCGCAAAATATACGCAATCGAGCAAAACTTAAGACTTATTTTAGCATAACCTCTAATCCTGTCTACCCGCTAAAGCAAATGATAAAGTGGACGTAATGAACCATCTCATGATGACCATTCTACGAAAATAACTACAAAACAATAAAACGACTGTATTGTCTTTGTCCCTGTATGTCATGATTCAATGATGTGGACACGGTAGGAAGGATCTGAGAACTTTCCCTTACGAGAAAATACACTTAAAAAGAAATAATACAATTTTCACGAATATTTTTATAAGAATCCATAGTTGAAATAAGCATTCTTCATCAATTTTAATCCATGGGTAATTCGTTTCCTATTGAAATTATAGAATCAGACACAAATAAAGGGCAATTCTGATATAGTAAGCTTCAGATATATATCATAGTTAAAATCGAACCAGTTGATAACCAGAATGATGATATAAATACCGACAGTGATACAGTGAGTGTGACTACTGCTATTGACAGCTTTCCCACTAAATATAATTATAACTACAGTTCACAAAACGACAGATAAGTCTTAAATAGTGGCTTTAGTGGACTTTAGTCTAAGACAAACATGATTGTCGTTTGTGCCCTTAGATTAACTTAAGCTTTCAAACTAAAGCCATTTATTCAAGACGATTCACAAGACTAAGCCGACCCTAAAATAAGTGACAATCTCAATAAATACACATTTATCTTCCTAACCTATAATTACATTAATATTGTCTAAATTACATTCGTCCACACGACTACGATCACCTAGCGAGAGATTATATACATTTATAAAAAAAATAACTAACTTTAGCGTAGTGATTCGTTATCCGATATGTTAGGCAGTATGTATCTAGGCCACATATTATGTAAGTAGACACAGTTTTTGGCATAAATATACAAAGAGGCTCTTTCTTTTTTTTATGTCTACAATCACAATCTTTTATTTTTCTATGTTCCAAAGAAGAAGTATTCTAAAGCAGTTTTTAATTAATTCTCAGTAAGATTTTGAAAAACAATGATGAAAAGGTTATTCAAATAACTTCAGAAGAAGATTGTAAAATAAATATTTATGAACGAAGCATAATACTGACCTCTTTTCCAGCACAATTATATATTTATACCAAAAAATGTATAAGCAATGAAAGTGATAAAGATAGACCTTACGTTTAGCCTGGATATAGATTCCTTGTACTCAAAACACTGATAGTGCGACATCGAAATGTATACGACGAGTGCTAAGATCCACGTGATGACTAAGTGACTGTGTGCTTCGTACGATCAATCTTTAGAAACCAGCGATCTGTTAGACTGTATGTTTGACAGTTCCAGTTCTCTTCCAAGACTCAAGCCATATCCGATTTTTCCTTCTCCGTCTTTACTGAAAGACTTTCTTCAAAGATCGCAAGCAACGACTCCATCACATGAACCGACATGATAGATAGATTTTCTCACGACAAAAGATATATACTTCACATCTGAGGTAACACAAATACGAGGAACTGAGGTTACAAGCACACGAAGACACAAATGATATATTGAGCGAAGCATCGCATTAAGTACTATACTTAACATTAACAATAAATACATATATTATAAAAATCCAAGACGATAAATTGACAGCATTTCCAGTAACACTAATCGTATAATTATGATGTACAATAGTAATTGAGACGAAAGCCTTAAGTCTATAGGCAGAAGACCACATCGACAGAGCTCGGGTGAATGAACTTGCTGATAGAAAGATTACAGCAGAAGGCATTTTTTTAGTTAACAATGAAGGGTTGAGGTTTCTGGTAAACTATGTATAAGAAAACGTGACCGAACTTCTAACCAGTGAGATCATCATAAGACCAACCATAAAAATCAAAGCCGAATGTAACATTTTACATGAAATCGATGAAAATAGAAAAGTTAAAAAAAATGCTGCAAATTCATTCACCACAGCCTCACACAAATAGCAGCCATAAAAAGTGATAGAATACAATATCAAAATGATTAATATTAGTACAACAATTTTACGTATAGAGATTTGTGATATACTAGTACAGACAGACGCGAAGATTATTGCACATTTCTGGTTTAAAGGGAATCATTGTTTGGTCCTATTATTATTCTGGTACTAAATGGAAACCCAATTGCATCAGTTAGAATTCTAGCTCAGTTAGGAAAGCCACACACAAGAAATACATTCACGACGGGACTAATAACTCGCGTGACACTGAAATTATCACATGTGCAAGAGACCTTATCTTTAAAGTATTTAAATTCTTCAATATTTATGTTAATATTATGACGATGCAATTAATGTTTAGAAGAATCTACCTCTAATGATTCTAAATTAAACTAATTCTATCATTTTTCAAATTATTCCGTATCACATACTTGACGATTTCATTGCTTTATGGGTTCATTACAAGTCTATTGTTAATCACTTTGTGGAGAACAGGAATGCTGTTCTATCAATAACATTTTAAAAACAATTTTTATTAGTGATTGCTTTATTAACATGTTCGAGTAAGAAGTAAACGACGATGTCTTTATTCGATTCAGCGTTAGTATTTACTTTTGTATTAACATCTTAGAATTCTTCAATTTTTCTCTGCAACCTTCTAATTAAGTACATTTATCTTACTCAAACATATAATAAGATAGCAAGTTTAATGTGTGCATAAAAACTGAGTTAACTCTTATTTCCAACGCAACAATAACGGGTTTAGAAATGTGACTTCCAAAATTTTAAACCAATTTTGAATTTCACATTTCCGTATCACATCTTGGACCCCAGTTTATTTCAACAGCAACATGTAAAAACTAAATAATATTAAAAAATATTTTTTGTTTTCTCTGTTCTAGATCACGAAGGTCATAGGCGTCTTGAGAATGAAACTAAAATCTGTCTCTAAAAGTACTATTATTATCTTCAAACTAGGTCCCTCGTTAAGTAGGCAAGCAGCCAATCGCCAAAAGATCTCTAAATACTTCGCTAACTATCTTTTCTTCTATAGCTCGTACAAGCAATGACATATTTCGATATATCTCTCTTACACCAATATCCACTTATTCAATTACAAGTACTGATTATTCTACAAATTGTTCTATCAAAATCTTTATTTCGCTTTCCGATTCCAAGACGCCTACACACCGACATTGGGGTTTCAAAAAACAATCTTATACTAAGGATAAACAAAACTCCTTTTCAAGGATAACAAGCAATAACAAATCTGTCTTTTATCAGAGGTAACGTCGTCTAAAACTAGCAACTAATTGATTTTGTGCTTAATTCGTTGTGCTCATATCGCACATTTGTATGTATTATTAAACAATGTGTTAAAATATGCGACTCAGGTGCGGATACGAAAAACTACATTAAGTATAGCTTCAATTACTTAACTCGTTTCATAAAAGACGATCGTTATTTTGAAAAGTTTATGAAACATCTAAGTCTGGACATTCACAATATAATTATATTTAAATTGTCTATAGTTGATATACTAGTAAGTAAGACAGAGATATCCGCACCTAAGTTAGTTATTAACTTTAACACTACAGTAATAATGAGAGCTAAAGATGTATCAAATTGATCTTGTTAAGGGTTTTCATCACCTCATGTAGTCTATAATAATTTCGTGTAATTATTTTATTTATAAACATAAGTTTACTTGGTTGTTTTTCCTTGATTCGTGTTGATTCGAAATCTGATAAATGGGTGTTTTGTAAATATTTACAGTGTTATTTCTTTGCAATTACAAGGTATTTTCTTTTATATGGATGACATAATTATTTATTGCATTGCAAATAAATCACGACATGAAATGACGAATGACATTATTTAAACGGCAATTTGATACACCAATAAGATTCACTATAATAATAACGATAGCACGAATCCACGGTTTCCTAAATTTACCAGTTTGAAGCTAAATATCGTAAATCTAATAAATAAAAGCGACCATACATTCAGAGAAATCGAAACAAACCCAAGAACTTGAACACTTTTCCATCTCTCTATTTGACATACATTGGTTAGTCACAGACAATCTCTCACAAATAGTTTCTTTACAGAGGAGTAATGTATTGAAGATAGATGAGCATGAACTGTATTGGAAGACTTGAGCAATCAAGATGGAATACATCGAAGAAGCTGAATATAATTAGTAAATAAATCTTCTTCGCGAATGATATTGGATGAAGTTATATTCAAGACATTGAAATACAAACTATTACTTAAGCCTGTTAAGTTTTGAAGTTGATAAACAGCGGCAAAGTGGTTATAGTTAGCATAGATACCATTATTTGGATAAATATATACAACGTTATCTTTGAAACAACAGGCATGACCATTGTCATCTTATCATGCAAAGATTTCATATCTTGTCCTTTTATAGATTTCAGTTCTATATCAATCAGAAGTTTCATCAATTTATAGCATCTGTGAGATTCTGCATAACCATCTACATATAATGTATCTATATTTCGTTGTTCGCTTTTATTGCCAATATTGTTCTGACTAGCATTTGCGTCAGTTCCCGTCTTAATATAACCAATAATATCTGTTTCACCAAATTTATCAATTTACTTTTATCTATCCAACACTGTCAGCTATACTAACCAATATCTATAATATCAGTTGTTTTTCAATGCCTTCAATATATTTCTTCGTGGGTATTTAGTAGATGAACGCGGGGTGTAGCGGCGGCGGCGGTACTCGGGGCTGCTTGTCCATAGGCGCACAGCACGAAGGCTCACAGCATGGGGTACTGTATGGAGCTGGTACCAGCGCGTACTGAGCTGGTGGTCCGTAGATCGCTGGGGCAGCTGAAGAAGAGAAAATTTTAGGAGAAGTTAGTTTTATAAATAATCATCTACCTGGCCTATTTCTAATTATGTTATGGTCGGCTTTCAGTCTAACCGTATTCTGCTACATACCAGTTTTATATGAAGCTTCTGTTTCTGTCTGTCAGACCTCCATAATCCAGAAACGCGGTAATACGATTAGAGGTTGCAATCGAATATTCGAATATTCGAATTATTCGAATACTCTTTCCAAATTTATATTCGAATAGTAAATAAATATTTATTCGAATATTCGAATATTACCAAAAAAAATATCAGTTTAAAGTCTATGTTGATAGCGCTTGAAAATTGTTGTTGGCAACAATACTGCTTGACTCGACGCCATTTTGTCACTTACAGAACACGTTGTTGGACACTGGCAATGTTAAAAACGGTACCAAAAGAAATAAAAAAAAACACGTTGTTATTTATGTGTAAAGTGGTGCATTTTCTTTTTTGAAGTGATTTTATAGATACTTTTATTTTGTTTTTATTATTATAGAGAGAGAACGACTTTAAATTTATTTAAGAATTTTATACTTAATATGTGAATCTGATTTTTTTCCGAATTAATATTGACGAATTTGATTTTTTAGTGACATGTGATAGTTTTTTCTTTTTATTATTAACGAGCGAGAGGGAGATGTTTATTTTGTTCTTATTACTAACGGAAGAGTTGAATTTGTTTAAAAATGTTATAATAGGTAAATCTCATTTATTTCCGAATTATAATTGATGAATCTGATTTTTCAGTGTAATATTGCATATTATGAAAATAATACTGTAACGTTTTTACGACACATTTACGTATGTATGTTATTATTAACAAGAGAGAAAGACATTTATTTCTCGTAGAGGCGATCGTGTCCTCGTAGAGACGATCGGCGGCGGTGACCTCTCGCGCCCGGCGCTGGTTCAGGCCATGCTGCGGGGCGAGACGGAATGGGATGCCGTCGCCTCCTTCTGCGAAGCAGTTATGCTTGTGGAGTAAGCGGCGGCGCGCGAGAGGTAACGACGAGCCTCTCGCCCCCGACTAAGACCCAGGCGAAGACGTCGAGAGTTGCAAGACGACTACCGGCCACCGTAGGCGCGGTTCTGCGGATGGCGAGCGATGAGTAGCTCGCCGCCCGGCTAGGACCAGGACCGCGTCGACGGCGCGTTTTGTTCCACGCGCGCCTCATAGAGAAGAAGTCAGCACAAGAAGGGGCCCAACAGGGCCACGCCTGCCGGGGTTGCGGAATGCTTATAATAGTTACCGTGACCCTGAAACATAAAGGGCAATCGAAGGAACATGAGTGGGTTTTAGTCAGTAAAAGTCTGACACGCCCTCCCGCCGCACCCAGGACGGGAGTAGTCATTTGATGATTTCCCACTCACCAAAAAAAAAGACATTTATTCTGTTTTTATTATTACCGAGAGAGAGACTTCTAAATTTGTTTAAAAAAATATAATTGTCTTGATGAACATTTTCATGTATAATTGTTTTAAAATTTTTGTTGAATAAGTAAATAATTATTGTGCTAGGTTAACTTATCTGCATAAAAATATAATTCCTAAACCAATAAACGCTGATATTCTGTGTTTTATATTTTTTTCTTAAATATTCGAATATTCGAATAAAATTCGAATAGCACTGAAAAAATATTCGAATATTCGAAAATTCAAATTATCGAATATTTGCAACCTCTAAATACGATACCCCTTAAGGCCCGGCGCCTACTATTGGCATCGGTACGACTGACGATTTTAGGTACAAAAAGCATTATACAATAACTTCATAGCAGTAAAGTAGAAATTGCCGATGCTTTAGCCTCAAGCATACCGAAGCGGTATTTTTTACACTGCAATCATATATCATGGAAATTTCTACTTTATTGCCATGAAGTTAATGTCTATAATGCTTTTTATCAACTAAAATCCTCAGCCGTGCCGATGCCGATAGTGGGCGCCGGGCCTAAATGAACTGGTTGTCCGACTTTAAAGCTTCAGACTACCCATGTCGGTAATGCTGAAGGTAATCTTTAGAAAGTATGTATACATAATTATGAAATATAAAAGTCACATCGATACTTGCACGGATTCGAATCCACACTTAAGAGACTGACAGCTTAACCATTAACCATTAGACAAATCACGGTATTTATTTTTGTAGTGTAATGTAATACGTTATAAGGATACTTTCAGTCTAAAACTAATGAATACTTACTGTCAAACGGCAACGGGTACACAGCGTACGGCGGTGGGGGCATTTCACAAGGCGCGCACGGCTGCAGCGGGGCGAGAGGGGGGGCACAGAGCAGCTGGTAGCACAGTGGAGCCTGCAGAGGAGCCGCCTCCGTGCCCAGGACCGGCAGCTGGCTCATCTGGAAGTAGACGAACTTCGCTTAAAGTCATCATGGTTAAGGATTTCGAGTCCTTGCTAGAGGTGACACCATGTGGTTTCTTGATGATTATTTTTATTGTTACTAATAATTGAATTGTTATTAATTAAGAATGAAATTTTGGCGATTTTTTAGTTCAAAGATAAAGTTAGATCCAAAATACTTCCTTTCTTCAGTAGCTAGGATACTTATGGTAGCCTCATTAAACCCAAAATCAGACAAATCCCGATTTGTACCGATTTTGCGCAAAGCAACACACTGCTAAAATGCAATTAATCTCTTCCATTTCTTTTATTTCTCTAATGACCACGTCATCCTTAGCTGCCTCGTTATAATGACGGGTCATTTCTCCCTCAGCTATAAGACCATTTTCCCTAATTAATCCGACAGTAACTGATTAATATTCACCTGTTTCCTGACAGCCTGCGCCACTCGAAGACGTCCCAGGGGAGAGAACATCACACCGCCACTCTGAGAAAATGAGAAAACATTCATTAGAAATATAATCTCTTAAGGTACGTTATTAATGGCTTTGTCAGTCGCTGTGAGATGAGATATGTCGTGTGGGACGAGAGACATCTCGTGTCGTAGGTAATTATGATGGTATCTTGTCGTGTGAGTTTTTTCGTGGTTTTTATTTTGCTTCATTTTTGTAAGTGGATTTTTATTGATACAAATTTTCACATTTTTTTAAAATGAGAGTGCGGTTTTCATATATTACAGCTTATATTGCTTGTAAAGCTTGTATCATGATCCCGATACCATCTGTAAATTTTGATTTTCAAATTAAAAACATTTATATAACCATAAGGCATACATTGACAGAGTTAAAACGTTAAAACTACAATATTTAAAGAGGAAATTTGGATGACAAACAAAAATATTTTTATAAAACGCTCTGCAAATCAGGCCACACCCATTACCAAAATAACAAGGTCTGCAAAACCCTGATTAGATGGAAGTCCGTGACATACTACCCTAAACAAATGGCACGTTTACCCTTTCGGGACAAACGACCATGCATTTCCGGCTAAGCGCCATCCATAAATAAATAGGGTTCGTCTGAAATTAGGCGAAAGTCCCAAAATCCTGAGCTCTGAGACGATTTGCAAGGGTAATTTGTTTGCGAAAACATCGCTAAGACATTCTATGGCCGATAATTGGTTTTAACAAACTGTAGAAACATGGAATAAAAGTGTTGTTGATTGGCCGGAGAAACTAGTATTGTTGATCAAAAGTAGTGGTTTAAAGCTGAGTCATTTAAGCAATCAAAAGGGCGGAAGTCCAAATAAGATTTTATGTGTTAGAGCAGTTTTATAGCTTAGTCTATGTAGTTGGTTGATGTTATGGCTGTTATTAGAGACGCCACTTTGATGTATACCTACTTGTGAGTTACCAAAGTGACTTTTTGAATTTATATACTGTATTTCCTATGGTTATGAAGAAATCTGTACTTTGAATTGAATAAGTCTAAAGTCGCCTTCAACCGTAAGCAACCACATCATACTTTCTTTATATGGTTCAAGGCCTTTAACTTGCAGTGGGGCAATAACAAGCAGATCAGTTATTTTATTGTTCCCCTCTGGGAAAGAGTAAACTAATCATAAAAACAAACCAATCTTTACTAGCGTGTTTTCAGTCCCAACATCTAAAACAACCAATAAATTATCATTTTGTCCCACCCTTGTGCCACTCAATAAAAACAATTCTACGTCCAATATCAGCCCATCAGAGTCGTTACAAGGCACTCCTAAATTCCGCTAACCTTTCCCCATTTCACCCCAAAATGGGGCAAAAAATATCGACACAGGGGTATTTATTGTCTCGCTTCCATATACCTGGATGACCTTGTCGTTTTTACAAAGGGTGAAAACCATGGAACTTGTGAAAGTGCTTTTCGTTGCCAATGATTTGCCATTCCGGATTATGAATGGCGTTGACCGGTACTCTTCGAATGGTATTCGACCTAAATAGTACCATTTGATGGTAATAGTAGGGCATTTACTTGAGCTTAGTGGATAAAAGGTGTTCGGGTCGGGGAAATGGGTTTGATGTTTGCGTTATGAATTTTGATTTGATTTTTGATTTGTGTTTAAATGACAATGGAAGTGTGTTTGGGTATTGTTGTGTTGATTGAACTGATGACGCTGTTGATAAGCAATGCGGCATAAATAAGGAATGAAAAAGGACTTTTTCGTGGTGGTGCAGGAAATGAATATTTGGGTAGGTCTTTTCCATTTTGGGGCATAAATAATAAAACAGAGCTGCAGTTAGTTACTGCCCTGCTGGTCCCAATGTCGCCAGCGTGACTCAAATAGTCATCATACTAGAGCTCAATTCCAAAGTTGGAAAAAAATGGCTTCTTCCATTAGGAATATTCTAATAGCAGCCACAGTTTGGATGTTGGTAGCGAGACATCCTCGTGTTACAGAAATCAATTAAGTCCTGGTTGTTATTTGTAAATCTTTGACCATCGTGACGAGTAGTCAGAAAACTGAATTTTTTAAAAACCAGTCTTACCAAGTTGAATGTAATAGGTTAGCCAGTAACTAGGTTGTGGAAGTTTGACAGACAATTGTTCCATGTTAAACACACTGGTATTTTGCTGCATCTAGATAGACAAGAAGACTACTCTAACATAGTAGTAAAATCTCAAAGAGACGATTATAGTCCCAAAGATTACTTTTTGTTACAGAAGCTTCTGTACAGTTTGAACCAGAAGTTCAAGATCGATACAGTGTAAAAGAATATTAAGCTTAATATAAACGAGTGGAGTTAATGTAACGTAAATCAGTTTACAAACAGGAAGTACATGTTTCGTGAGTTTAAATCTTTGTCGAGGCTTTATTTAAATTACTGGCTCGATCAAGCAATGACGTATACAATAAAAAAAATGCTCATTGAAATGTACAATCAATTTCAAGTACAAAACTAAATTAAATCTTGAACTTTATACCAGGCACGTACGTAAAGATGATGTATTTATCTAGGATACCTAATTAACTAAAAACCTTCTGTACCAAAGTATGGTCGTCGAGTTGTCGACTTAACAACAAAAGATTTGGGTCTATCTACTAATTAATTGATCCAGAGATTGAGCGTAAAATTGGAACGTCTGCAACATCGCCCCTATTTCATACCTTCCCGTTGAAGACATATATTTAATTAGACTTTAGATTGGCGTCCATTTGCGGGACGGCACGGTACGGTACAGGATGTTTTAAGAGACGAATCACAATATATACGTCATGAGGTTATAATTGAAATTTAAATGATACCTAATTAGAAATTTAAAAATTGTACCAATATCTGCTTGAAAATTATCAAAGTCCAAAAAATCTGTCAGGAGTACACACCTCAATTGGAAGATAGATCAAGAACATCTTTAAGGGCAGCATCTTCTAACTAAAGAACCCAAGAAATCAATAACGTCATCATAACACAAAGGTATTGTTTAAAGTAAAAAAAATTCGACCCATTTTGAAACATCAAATTACCGTGCCGTGAATTAAATGGACACCAGCAACTAAACTTAATGAAACAATCACAGTAAGAAATCTTTCAGCAGAAAATCCAGCTACGTCCATTCCGGAGGGATTATTTCAGAATTTGGGATTCTACGCCAATAACTTATTCAAAGAAATAACAAGCACAAAAATAACGCTGAGAGCGTATCGATTTTCATTAAGATTATTTTCTTCGCTATATCTGACCTCATTTCTGCGATTTGTTCCGAAGATTGTGACTGATTCGTTAGCAGGCTGAATTATTTAGTAAGAAAATATTATTTTTCGCTTTGGTTTTAATACTTTTGTTTCTTCTTCTTTAGTTTTGTGTTAATGTTTGATAGGAAGTATTCTTTCTACCTCTGTTTGACAGCCGTGTGTTATTGATTCAATTCTCGCACGTGCTAAATATTTATACGGGTTTATAAAGGTGAAACAAATATTAAAGAAATGCGTCATCTATCATCTTCAGGGTATCTATTGCCATACAAAATACATGGCAAATCGACAGCTCATCCATACTAATATTATAAATGGGAAAGTGTGTCTGTCTGTCTGTCTGTTTGTCTTTCTGTCACGGCAAAACGGAGCGACGAATTGACGTGATATTTTAACTGGAGATAGTTGAAGGGATGGAGAGTAACATAGGCTACTTTTAGTCTCTTTCTAACGCGAGCGAAGCCGCGGGCAAAAGCTAGTAAAAATATGTTTCTTACACGAGAGGCTTCATCCATTGGGCTACACGACGTTTCAGCTAGGGAGATAAGGCTTAAAAAATTGAAATAACAACACCTAGAATCAGGAAATTTGAAAAGACGCTGTGATTAAAAGGAAAATCTTAAAAACTAGTACTAATAGTTGAATAACAATAAAAATGTACGGAATCCTAAGTACACAAGCCTAGCATTCACTCGGTTTTTAATAACAAAATCATTGAATCGGCTCTTAGGAAAAGTCCAAGCGAATATCGCTTGCAGACATTGTTTGAAAACTTCTTTGTGCGACTTCCAAGGCTTCGGGCTTCCATACAATGTTGAATGTGAATACTCGTACTTGACGCCTCATAGAACGTATGAATATGATATTGTCGAAGTTTTTTAGGACAGTGATGAATGACTTTTCGGCAACGAATAAGTCATGAATTCTTTTTAGGAAATCTTTGGGCTCGTTCGCGTACAGATGAAGTTTGATATGAGTTTTTCGGTTATTCGTGTGTACTTCTTACCGCTTCGGATAAAATGATACCATAAAACGAATATATCTTTTGTTGTATAAATGTTTTTTATTTTTATTTTGGATAAATGTTTGTATTGTGGTAACGATTATATATTATAAGCTTTAGTTCCTATTAAATATTTTCCATAATGTATACAAGGCTGGTGGGTAAAATTAAGGAGAAACCATTATGGACCCTGTCGGGCACAGCAAATTAGTCTGAGGCTATTGACTTTCTTTGAAACAAAAATTTAAATTAATTCAGTAGTTTTGGCGTGAAAGCGAGACAGACAGAGTGACTTTCGCATATATAGTATGGCTTTAAATTAAAATTCTGTCATATTAATTTAAATTTTAATATTTTATCTGCCCTGAAAACGGTATTATATAAGAACAGTACTTTGTAACATATTAATAACTGTAATACCACATACTAAGATATTCTATTCTACTTACTTAGTCATCTTTCAACTATATTAGTATCAGCTTCCATTCTTATCGGGTTCTACTGAGTCTTGATTTAATATTTTTTCATTTCATCTGCTAGTTCCCGATAGAGCTTATCGTGTTTAAACAAACCAAGAAAACCACTATTCAGCTTTATTATTATACTTCTTATTTCTTTTAAAACTGCTGTTATTTCATGAACAATAGGGTTATGCGTTTGTTTTTATTGTAATATCCAAACTAAATGTTAATAATGTAACGTGTAACTGTTTTTTTTGTATCAAATAAAAATAAGTAGTGCAGATTGACAAAAGAACATCAGAAAGGACCCTTACTCCTATCTCATAAAACCCATGACTAAATAAACAAGTAGATACGGAACACTTTATCAATTATTTAAATTCATTTCCGTAACGGAACCCTAACAGGCTTATGTAAGGTCATCAGATCTTATAGCTACAAGGAAATCTTTTGACGATGTTTTTCGCAGAATTTTCCCGCGAAGGATTTCAATACTTTTATAAGGATTATATAGGAATTATAATACACTGGCTTGTGCTCGCGGCTTCGCTCGCGTTAGAAAGAGACAAAAAGTAGCCTATGTTACTCTCCATCCCTTCAAATATCTCCACTTAAAAAATCACGTCAATCCGTCGCTCCGTTTTGCCGTGAAAGAAAGACAAACAGACAGACAGACAGACAGACACACTTTCCCATTTATAATATTAGTATGGATTGTTGTTGAGATTGTGGTATCGTTAAACATAAAACAATTTTATTGCGATTTTATGAATATATTTTGCTTGTGAAAAGGTGAAAGGTCAATTGTTGGTTAGATGTTGTGTTTAGGATGATTTTAGTTTACTTTGATGTTTAGTGTTATCCTGAATATTAATTTCAAGTTTTCGTTTTGTAAAAAAATTATCATATAGTTTAAAATAGAAAACTTTAAAGTACTCTCCTAGAAAAAACCTGTAGCACAATAATAGGCGAGACGACGTAAAAATTTAATTAGTCCGTCAGTTAGATTATTAAAAAATATTGGACACGTATTTTTCTTTTTTCTCGTAAACGAAAAATGACAACGATACAGTGCGTTGAAGTTGCGCGTGACGTCACAATTAGATACAATTTTCCAGGGCGGTGACGTCAAAAGCCCCTACTCCGGAACTTTGTTGCTCTTTATCTTTGTATTTTTTTATTAATTTGATCAAGCAAAAAATACGTGTCCCGTATTTTCGGCCGATCTAAGACAAGACGGACTAAACAGAATGTAATTTTTTTATGCTGTCGTCATCCCTATTACTAGAACCTTTTAGCCTACATGATTTTCCATATCTACAAAAATCAATATAAAATGTTAAGTCTCTCTTTTTGCCTGTTTTCCTCTCTTTGTATGTCGGCCTTCCCGTTTCATGTCAATATTAGTAAACCGATTTCGATGCAATGTTTACGTATTAAGCTTGAATCCTAAAATAGGATATAGACTACTTTTCATTCTGCAACTTTATCTGCAACATTCTCAAATTACTTCCACCAGATACATCCTTAAATTTTGATTGATATACCTTAAATAACGCAAGAAAAACCAACTTTCGTAACATTAACAAATTTATTACAGAACATTCTCCACCTCTCTAATTTATGGCATTCGTAAAACGTACAAGCAGAAATACCTAAATCTATCGTTTTTAATTTACTTAAGACTTTTACAACTGTTTGCAAGTTATTTTATTTATGTTTGAGGGTAAATAAATAAAGTTGATTGTGGGGCAGTTATGTTCTTGTTGATGTTACTAAAGATCCTTATGGGAAGTTAAAATTAGGGATTATATGGAGCTCCGAAATGTCGATATACGGATATTCGAAAAATTAAATAAGTATCCGTAAACATAAAACAATCAGATAATGTCGGATTTGGGCGGAAAAGAATTATACTTGCTATGATTGTTTTAATAGAGTAGCCGCGCGCATCTTGCACAGTTTATTATTACTTGTTCTTTATTTTTGCGCCCTTGAAAGATCTCGCCGCTGGGCGAGATGTCCACTTTTAAAAATGTGCATGGGTATATTCGCCCGAAAAATAATGTCCTGTTTAAATATGGTCATTTGACTTTATGGTTTGCAGATTCAGCTGATATTTTGTAAAAAAAATTGCGATTTAGCCAAAATATCCTTATACTTTTTAATAGGAGACATCCCAGTATCATTTATTTTACATAGGACATTATTTTTCGGGCGAATATACCCATGCACATTTTAAAAGTGGACATCTCAGGGGCGAGATCTTTCGTGGGCGGGATGCCCCATAACCCAATGTTATAATAGTAATTTAAAAATCTAATATCCGTAACCGTAACTAACAGTTAATTGATATAAAAAAAGCTGGCTCTGCTGAAACCTAATCGTGAAATTGTCAATAGTTACAATAGGTACAGTTGCTGGGCATTCCATTTCAACCGTAAATGAACACTGTTGATCTACCTTACATGTTTCTACATGCCAGCTGTATATGTTGTACATATATTTACATAAGTACTTATACCAGTACATAAGTACTCTTGTGCTTCGGCTGATGTTAATCCTATGCGAAGCGTGGAGATTATGTCGGCGGGGAGGCTTATGTTGAACATTTACGCATTTCTTTTTCTCCGAACTTATTTAGGTAGGAACCGTTACTTTTGCTTTACCAGTGGTCAAAAATTACACAAGTAAATAACATCTGTAAGTTTTAATAACGTCGTCTTTAAACCTCAAACATAAGAAACAACAGAAAGACAATAGCACCGCGACAGCCGGCTGTCGCTTGGCCGTCGAAAGGTTAATGGTGCGACGTTATTTGACGTATTTAGCGAAATAATTGCGTTACTTTGGTAATAAGAACTATGGGTACTGTTACGATATGGAATAGTACCAGTAACAACCCTAAGTAAACTACAGACCACGCATCAGTTGTTTACTTCGTTTTTACTTAGAATCTAATTGACGTCAATCGAAAGCATTGTAAGCATTTCCGGCGATGCGCATGTTTAGTTCGACTTACGGTTTTGATGTGGACAAGTCTATAATTTCGCCAATTAATTGTCAATTTCGAATTTTTGAACAATATATTTTTCTAGTTCGATTAAAAAGTTTTTTTTTTTAAAAAGACTATCTCGTCCCACCCCATACCAGTACTCTAGAATTATTAGAATAAGGTTAGTATTACGTCAGGCAAATACAAACATGTATTTGCCGAACAACAAGTGAAGTTGCACTATTAGCTTTTGTCATAAGCTTTCTTGGTGTATATATCTTTATATGTTGTATACTTAATACTACCCGCCCCAACTTCGCCATAGAATGACAATAGCAGCGCGATAGCCGGCTGTCACTTGGTCGTCGAAAGGTTAGTGAAAAAGAGACAGGTTATTAGTGGTAATCAACGCACAGTCGAAAACTGTCGAAGCTAGAGGCATGAAAGTACAGAAGTGGTTTTTATTACACATCATAAAAACAACTTCTGTACTTTCATAACTGAAACACCAAGAAACGTTTTTTGAAATTCAACCCCTTTTTTTTGGGGAGTGTGAAATCATCAAATAACTTCTCCCGTCCTGGGCGGGGCGGGAGGGCGTGTCAGATAGACTTTTACTGACTAAAACCCACTCATGTTCCTTCGGTTGCCCTTTATGTTCCGGGGTCACAGTAACTATTATAAACGTTTCGCAACTAAAATTCAACCCCTAACGGACTGAAATGGGATTTTTTATGAAAAAGCGAGCTACGCCATAAAAACAGTTTGTATTATACGAACATTTGGAGCTTTTTTTTAACCTATTTCAGGCACAGAATTGTGAAAATTCACATTATGAGAGCTGCCCCCTTACCATGACGTTCAAAGTAAGATTGTTTTAGTCCTGTTGCAGGAGTGTGCAAGTGACAGCGTTAGACACGTTGCCTAGCGCTGTCTCTTTCCCACTGACAGTAATATCAAAGTAATACTGCTATAAGGGCTTGTGGTACGCCCCCTGCTCACAATGTGATTTTTTATAATTCCGTTATGTTGCAAAACCATTGCGAGAGAAAATTAATAAACTTATTATTAATTTCGGGACTTAATTACTAATACTCCATTCTTATTGCTCGTCTATGATGGTGTTGATTGAAGCTAAATTTCTAGTTTGTAGCCTCAGTGGTTTTGACCCTACGGTCATGAATCAGTCAGGACAAGTAATTTTATTTCCAACACACTAGCTCGTAAAGTAACTTTTATTTTAACGGTCCATGATGTAGCAAATTATTACCGCCCATTAAAACTACAGGGCCGACGATCGTCAGGATTTCGAATAAAGAAATACTCGCACGATTTATACAATGTGTTAATGAAATAACCCAAAACCTGAAACTAGTTTGTTTAGTCAAAATCGAATACAATAATTTTTATTATAGGTTATATTTTTCCCAAAAAAAAATTATTTGTCATGCCGCCTCTAATATTTTTAACGACGCTGTACACTACTGTCCAACGCGATGTAAACGATAGTGCTCCCGTGTTCGTTGACAGCGGCGCGGTGATAGAGCTACGAGTCTCAAGTCTGTAAGAAGTAGCGCGACAACATTTTCAAATATCTATTACTATAATTTATGAAAATAAATAATTATTCGTCATATCAATTTATTAGTATAAAAGTAGGTTGGGGTGTCCTAGGTTTTGGGTTATTTCATTAACACATTGTATTTACATATTTATCTTATTAAACGGAATGTCGTGATGGCCCAGTAGATAAGGCGCTCGCCTATCGTGTAAAAGGTTGTGGGTTCGAATCTGGGCAAGTACCAATGACTTTTTCAAATCATATGTACTTCCTAAAGTTTATCTCGGACGTAACTGACATCTCGTGCTTCGGAAAGCACGTAAAGCCGTTGGTCCCGGTTGTCATCCGTAGAACTTCGACAGACGTTACTGGTTAGCCAGAAACTATGACCAGTCTAACCAAGAGGTATCGTGTCGCTCAGTTACTGGGTTGTGGAGGTCAGACAGGCAGTCGCTCCACGTAAAACACCGGTCTCCAGCTGAATCCGGTTAGGCTGGAAGCCGACCCCAACACAGTTGGGAAAAGGCTAGGGAGATGATGATTTATCTTAATAAACTGTATTATGTACTATAAACTGTAACTGTATTATGTACTGTATCGTATGATACACTTGAGAATTTTATTTATTTATTGAAACTTCATGCCTAATTATACAATGGCGGACCTAATGCCTCAGACAGACATTCTCTACCAGTCATTTCAACCCAGTTCGTATTACGTCCGTTGCCTTTAGGTTGGGCTCGGCAATCCTACCTCTGGACTTGTACTCTTAATGATTATTTTGTGCCTCAGGCATAATCCATACTAATATTATAAATGCAAAAGTAACTCTGTCTGTCTGTCTGTCGGTCTGTCTATCTGTCTGTCTCTTCTTCGCGCCTAAACATGAACCGATTTAAATGAAATTTGGTACAGATATAATATGAAAGGACATAGGATAGTTTCCATCCCGAAAATTTTCCGGTAACGGAAACTATTGTACCACGCGGACGAAGTCGCGGGCAAAAGTTAGTTATAAATATATAATAGCACACTTGTATCATAAATACAATTTCAAAGATAGATTGAAAGTAGATGTAGCAACACTTTGTTATAATATATCTGTAAAACGGGATATTATGATACAAGTGTAACAGTGGATACTAAATTATTCAGAGCGCGAAAGTGCGGTTTCGCGGTTTTAGTGAACGCTAAAGGGAATACGTAAAAACATGTCGAATGACAAACACATTATCGAGAGTGAGTGAGATAGTATTTACCTATATATTGATAGATTTAGGTTAGAGTGAGACAGGGATAGAGCTGAATTGATCAGATTTAAAAATAATAAGTAACACGAACTGTTTCCGCGTCTTAGGTTATTGCTTTGCTCCCGTAAGTCGTGGCGTGATGCCATTACTCAAGAAATGGGCAATGGAAGAGCTTAAATAATTTTTAATCAGTACACTAATTTTGTTATTTATTTGTGCTATCATACAAAAATACAAATCATTCTCTTCAATATATAGCCAAATATAAACATACTTCCTTTTCTTTAAATCACTACAATTTGCTTAATAAACATGCATTCACTACATACGTATGTATAATTATGTACCCTAACCTTGTTTATACTTTGTATGAAAATACCAGCGGGACCACTAATACTAATGAGCCACAAATCATAATATAATTGGTCGGAAGTTTCTGTCTCTGGGGCCCTGACCCCAGTCAAAACATTGTTCTTGAACCGGTGGGTTGCTATTTATATTTACGTAGGTACCTATATTTTAGTTGTAAATGTTATTAATTTTGTTCAATATTATTTAAAAAGGTTAAAGGTAAATATATGGACGTCACTGTCACCTCATGCCTCGAAAACCTCGTCAATCCCGATTGTCATTCCTAGATCTTTGTCTTTTACTTAAGAGGTTAAAATAAAAATTCCGACAATCAAAGTAACCAAGAGGTATCGTGTTATCCAATAACTGGGTTGTTGAGGTCTAAAAGTGGCGGTTCGCGCAGCGACAGAGACAAGCGACCGAGAAAGGTGACCGCGACCGAAGACCGCGACCGTTACTTGACGTTCGGCATCGGCGGTCTCTGTCTCCTGTCTCTGTCTCTCTCACGAACTGTCGCCTATACATTGCCGAACGTCAAGTAACGGTCGCGGTCTTCGGTCGCGGTCTCCTGTCTCGATCGCTTGTCTCTGTCGCGGCGCGAACCGCCACCTTAATAGGCAGTCGATCCATGTAGTGTTTTTCCTGCTGTGTTTCCTGATTAATTTCGTGACCCAAGACAGTTGAATCGTTTCTAAGAGACTCGTCGAGCTTCAATGCATCGGTGTTTTTCTGGCGGACTCCACTGTTGATTCCGGTTTTCATAAGTTGCAGTGGTTGGGATTAGCGTGGCGGGATAGTACCAAAAAAAGTCGGTCTGTGTAAAACTCTGACACGTTTTTTCATGAGACACTGGTATTCAGCTGGATCTGGTTAGACTTGAAAACATCCCTGACATAGCCAGAAATGGTTAACGGGATGACGCATTATTTAAAAATGTCATGTATTTTTTATATATTTTAAATAATAAATCTTTTATTTGTTTGTTAAACATAGATAGTAACATAAAATGGTCTTATACTTAAATATTTAGTGCGCTATGATTTGCCAACAATGACATACAAACTAGTTTAATTACATTATAATCAATTACATTATAATAAAATTAAAATAAATAGGAGCATAACATAAATTCTACAATTTCAATTAATTAAATTTGTCATTCAGAAAATGGTCTAATGTAGAACTTTTTAAGTAACAGCTTCTGTAAAGTCGAAATAAAATACACAGAACTTTCTTACACCTATCTTTTATTCGTTTATATTATATTATACTTAATAACAGAAACACTCACCTACTTTAAAACACTTTTTCAATCCAACATTAAAAAACCCTTTCAAATAAAAATGAATAAAGAATAAACTTCACAGATTTATGTTCGGCACAGAAACAGAAATGAAAGAACATGACAATACCTGATGAGAGTTAGAGGCACTCGTGTCGGTTTTATATTAATAAACGGCTTGAAACAGGGCTGAGAGGAACATTTTTGTGGAATTAAAATCATGTTTCTTTATTATTTTTTGGACTCTTCTTTGTTGGTTTAATTAGTCTCTCTTGGACGTTAGAGAAATGGTTAAGGGAGATTAATATTAGACAAAGCAAGTCAAAGATTGTTTTTAGGGTTCCGTACCTCAAAAGGTAAAAACGGAATCGTTATAGGATCATCGACTTTGTTGTCCGTCCGTCCGTCTGGCAAGACCTTTTTTCTCAGAAACACGTCGAGATATCAAGCTGAAATTAATACAATACTCAGGTCTGCTATCTTTTAAAGCAGTGAAAAAATCAAGTTACTAAATCAACGCAATAAAAACATACGGCGGTTTATATTGCATATTTAGACATTTGCAAGGGAATTAAAACCTATAGGGTACTTCCCATTGACCAAGAATCATGAAATTTGTCAAGAAGCAATGTCATGAAGCACAAGTAAAGGCAAAACTCCGAAAACCGAAAATATTTAGTTATTTCACAAAAAAAAAAACAAATCAACGGAACCCCTTGTTGCGCGAGTCCGACTCGCACTTGACCGGTTTTTTTAGTTTAAATAGGAAAACAGGTTTGATGAGTTTTAAAAATTATTTTAATGTTTCAGAACGGGTTGGTTTTAAATTCGGTCATAAATAGTTGTTTGTCAGAAAGTTGAAGCTAGTTGCTTGTTCCGAAATGAACAACCTAGGAACTACGTGGTCACTCATTTTCAGTCTTACGTAATCTTAAAAATAATCTTGTCATACTACCTATTTTTCATCATAAACTAATTTACTAATCTAAAAAAACTACTTAAATTACGGCAGTTAAAAATAAAATCATCAAATGATGTCTCTTTTCCCGCCCGGGACGCGGGACGGGGCGAGAGCCCATATTAGACTTTTACTGACTAACCACCTATGTTTCTTTGGTTGCCCTTTATGTTCCGGGGCCGCGGTAACTATTAGAACTACTCCGCAACCCCGTCAGGCATTGGCCCTAGAGTGTCCCGTCACGAATTGTCTGCTCTTTGGATGTCACAGTAACAGCTTAACACCATGACAACATACCTATTAAATAACTATTCGTTCCCACTCCAAATCACAATACAAAGCACAAACACGGAATAAAAACAAAAAACGATCAAGAAATCGTAATATTTTCTCTAAATAGTGCTATTAAGAGAATTATAGGAAATGGGTGAAAACAAAGTTATCCCATTTTTTCAGTTGGAAGTAACTATAGATACAAAAGTACCTACACTAAGTTTTGATGTAAATATATTGGTTGTGTGAGCCCGCATAAATATAATATATGAATAAAGTTATGTCAGTTTTTGCATAAACAAACTGACTTCGATACAAACCTTGTTTGCCGTTAGAAAATGGAGGGATAATAATAGTATAGCGATTATATTTTATAGCGTTTCTGTCTCTGTTAACACTTATCAAGAGTTTTTACGATTTCAAAATGGCTGTCAAAATATTTTTAGCATTGTTATAATTATGTTCTTTCTTCTTGGTCCTGAGTACCCGCTCAAATCGAGCGTCCAGCGGGGCTGGGCGTGCAGCGGCGTCCATATCAAACAGACGCATTAACACGTCTCGGTGTCCTGAGCGCGAGAACAACTTGCACGCAACGCTGCACGCTCCGCTCAACGCTCCGCTGAACGCTCTTCACTCAGTTCGTACACTTAGCCTTTTCTCAACTATGCAAAGGTGTTCATGGAATAGTAGTGTTTTATTTCCAAAATCCCCGCTTAGGGAGAAAATAATTGATCGACCGCCTATCTTATGCCCGGTGTCTGCCCGATGCAGACGGGCTACGATTTGACTGCGCAGTTCGCAGTCAAATCGTAGCTAGTTTTAGTTACTTCTTGGTTAGTTCGATTGTCAGACTTTCTGGCAACTGACTACCCGTTTCCGCAGACGCGCTGACAAGGCTACTACACAGGCCAGAGGCTATTACGTCCTTTCCGAGTCACGAGAGGTCAGTGATGACTAAAATACGCTTAGAAAGTAAATATGAATTGAAAGAGTCACATTGCATGTAGGTTTTGACGTATATACGGAATCTTTTTTCTCCAATTAGGTTCAATGCCCTTTGGAAAAAAATTATTGCCAAAACTTTTCGATCCCGTAGATTCTCAGAAGTGTACTTTATCTAAAAGTTTTTCGCGGAAAAGTACCAAATCCATTTTTATCAATTACGGAGTATAATCTAATTACGACTACAAACTAATAGTCATTAATCACAGAACATGATTACTTTTTGATTACTTTCGTTTATCTGTAATCGACTGTAATCATGATTGACAACTACAAAATGTAATCGTAGTCCTTAATCTAATTACATTTTGCTCATCCATCAGATAAAAAATATACATTTCTTGAGAATGAACTTATTTGTATACTGACTGACTGGGTAATATGTCAACGCACAGCCCAAACCGCTGGTCCTAGAGACATGAAACTTGGAGGGTGTGTTCTTTGTGAAGAAAAGTATCCACTTATAAAGGAATTTCCGAAATTCGGCCCCTAAAGGGTTAAAATACAACATCCATACTAATATTATAAATGGGAAAGTGTGTCTGTCTGTTTGTCTTTCTTTCACGGCAAAACGGAGCGACGGATTGACGTGATTTTTTAAGTGGAGATAGTTGAAGGGATGGAGAGTAACATAGGCTACTTTTTGTTTCTTTCTAACGCGAGCGAAGCCGCGGGCAGAAGCTAGTTAAAAAATTAAGCTAGAAAATTAATGATCCGTACTAATATTATAAATGCGAAAGTAACTGTCTGTCTGTCTGTCTCTTCTTCACGCCTTAACTACTGAAGCGATTCGAATGAAATTTGGTACAGATATAGTCTGGGACCCGAGAAAGGACATAGGATAGTTTTCGTCCCGGAAATCCTCCGGGAACGGGAACTATTATTCCACGCGGACGAAGTCGCGGGCAAAAGCTAGTAAATGAAGAAACATTCTCGAACCCCAAAAAAAGAACATTAAGTTGCATTTTAATCCACAACAGAAACTCAGATAAATTCACGCCCAAAAGCTAGTCAGCAACGAAACACTCTCAAAATCTGATACCTCCACGATTACAAAAACGACTTACAAACCACCAGAATAAAGTCCATATTCAGATTTTCAGCTTTCTAAAATCCATTTTGTAAATCTTGTCCTACATTAGCCAGCCCTGCTGTGTTTTTGAAAGCTGCGTCGACGTTAAATGGCCGCCGCGATCATACTTTTAGTTTTTATTATTATCCTAGTGTTCGTACTTAATATTAATGGAAATGGTTGTTTTAGTTTTAGCTGTTGTTGCGGGAATAATGGAAAGATCGAGTATTGGTGTAGTTTTAGTTTTAAAGGTTTGGTAAACTTGAATAAGTATTTTTTTAGGACAACTCACTCGCCACAACGCACGGCCATCTGATCCCAAACTAAGTAGAGCTTTTACTATGGTAACCAGACAGCTAAAACGTACTTATATAATTTACAAATACATCCATTATATGGGTACTATGCTTAATATTTAGACATTTTCAAGGGAATAAAAATCTATAGGGTACTTTCCATTGACCAAGAATCATGAAATTCGGCAAGAAGCAAGGTCATGTATCACAAGTAAAAGAAAAACTCCGAAAACCGTAAATTTGTAGTCTGTATTAAGTAAATAAATTATTATAAAAAAAAATAACGGAACCCTCGTTGCGCGAGTCCAACTCGCACTTGATCGGTTTTTTTTTCAAACAGGTCGGGCACAGCAAAGTTAGGAGTTTAGGACAGAGGGTAAAGGCTAGTAACAATTTATAGAATTTATTATTATTAGTAGATCTAATAGTCTATTTTGTTAAACAAACGAGTACTGAGCATTATCTCTTTTGCATTTCCGGTATTGACAGAGAGAGATAGGAAATTAGTCGAGGCGGAGCCAACGCTTTTAACACCAATAATAACACTTATGCTGATTATGTGGACCAATAGAAACGCAGACAAAATTTTGGGTACTCGTTTGTTAAAAAAAACAGACTATAGTAAATGGATGCATGTCATATCGATTTAAAGTTTCGCAGAAATAGGTTTAATAAACAGACGGGAATAAAATGATTTTTGTTTCTAGTGCCGTATTTGCAAAAAAAATCTTAGTAAAGAGCTGTTTTTTTAAAAAACAGATTCTATTTTATTTGTTTGTAGGTATATTATAAAACTTGGCATAGTAGACAAACGCTTACGCGCTGCTGCACCGCGTGTTCGATTCCCGCACGGTCCAATTATTTGTATGACCCACAGATATATTGACAGTATGACCTATATACAGGGTGTCCCACGGCTATGCCACATGGAGGGAAAGTACCTTAAATCTTGTAGATAGAACATTTTACTGAAAGAAGACATTATTTGAATTTTAAAAACCTTACTACCTACTTTCCCTCCATGTGGCATTGCCGTGGGACACCCTGTATATTTGATCATAATTATGTATTGTGAATATGTGAGTCAATTTGATTCCTAGGAAAAATTCCTAAGGTAAGGCATTTTTTTTTTTGTATAAAATATATGCAATTCCTAGCAATAAGAGCCGTTAAGGAATTTTAAAATTGAATAACCTACGGAAAATTAGGTGCCGAACCCAAACACCTCAAAATTAGTTTACCCACAAAGGGTAACCAAATATTTAGCGATCTAAAAACTTGGTAAAATTCCCCCAGAAATAAAATGGGTCGGAGATTTATAGGGTCCGTAGAGAAAAGGGTAAGATTAGTGTAACTTTCTGATTACTTTCCCCAATGTGATCGGGCAAACATAGGGTTGAGTTATAAAGATATTTAGGGCAATAGGGCTCTTGGTTAGGAATAGGTTAACCTGCTGACAGGTCTTGAGTTTGAAGTGGAAATTATGTTTTACTTTCTTTTTGCTTTTCTTCTGTTATTAATTTTGTTTCGGGATCTAAAATATACGGCCGGTACGGACGGTCTGTTTAATGGAAGCCACTGTTCTAATTCCTGATTCTGGCGTTCAGAAGTTATAATGGTTGTGAATAGTATTAAGTAGTTAACTTAATAAAAAGGGCTTCTGCGATTTCTTGGTCGCAAGTGTCTCTGTAATTTCTTGAAGGTGTTTGACTCCTGGGCTAGTTTTCCAGGTCGGGTAAAATATTGCTGAATTTTCCCTTTAGCAATTGTTCAAAATATGGAGTTAAGAAGTTCATAGCTTAAACTATTTTCTTCTGAAAGCACGATTTAAGTGCGCGACTTGTTCCATAAACGAGTGATCACGTAGTTTTATTTAAACAAGCTACATAAATTAGCGAAACACGTTAATACCTAGCTTTACAAAAGGCAAAAGGGTGCGCTACACGTCAATCCGACTCCCCTCGGTGCACGCAAATCACTCGTTACCTTTAGTGGCATTACACACGATCCGGTTAAAGGGTAAACCACACCGGGTACCCGGTAGCGAAGTGTCTAGACATAATAACTTGTTACTTAAATAACTTAACTCTGTTCACTAAGATGCGTAAAGAATCAACAAATAATCATTTAAAACTAACTGTTCCCCGCAAATTCACTCGTGTCTTTAGGCAGCTGAAAGTTTTGTAGCGCGCTTATTATTCTAGTCTGATTATTATTTTACAATATTATTGTCACCAGCTTCAATGTTAGTTCCTGAAACAAGCACGTTTAAACGGGAAAAAATATTATATTTTATAGCATGGACAATAGTTGACTAAAAATTATATTTTAGTCCGTCAGTTACATTATATAAAAAATTTAGGACACGTATTATGTATTTTTTCTCGTAAACAGAAAATGTGACGATGATGCAGTGCATTTAAGTTTCGTGAAACGTCACACCTTTGTACATTTTTCACTGAGAAGTGACGTCACGAGCGCCTACTACGAATTTTGATGCTCTTTATCTTTGTATTTTGTTATTAAGGTGTATTTTTGGACGGTCTAATATACGGACTAAACAGAATGTAATTTTTTTAATGTAGTCAACATCCTAATTCGGTAGCTGTCATACATACTGCTGATAGTACTTAGATGTCTAAATACTTAAAGCTTTACTAAAAACTAACATAGTTATTTTACTATTAAATACTCACGAAGTCTAGTCACAGTTAAAAAAGTTTAAGGAATTTGAAATCAGATACCCGCCCCCTGAACCATTCGGGTACCCGAATATCGATACGTGTGCAATATCCCTTACAAGTACCGCGATAAAAACGCTGTAAACAACGTCATAATGAAAATGTGCTGCTTGCACGTTCAGGAGTTTTCTCATTATAAACGCATCATACGGCTGTGTACACACCAATAATGCTGTTTTCTTGATAAAGCCGTACAAAGCGGGCTTGTGTAGTACATTTATCTATGTATAAGTCATCATCTCCCTAGCCTTTTTTTCCATTTTTTACAACCCAGTTATTTAGTAACTCGGTACCTCTTGGTAACATTGGTTATTAGACTTTCTGTCAAACTTTATTTTCTAATACAGGCCGATTTCAACCTTTCGACGACCAAGCGGCCGCCGGCTATCGGGCTGCTATTGTCTAGTGCCTACTACAAGATCTTTTTCTTAAAGGTTAATTTGATATTTTTATGTATCCTTTCTGGCTTTAATAAATATCTAGTGACATTACCGTTGTGTTCTAGAATGCACATTCATTTATACTAATTTAATTAAACTAAAAAGACTTTTAGCTTGTTCTCTGAAACTATTTGTCAGATGGGTGGCAAACTATAAAATGTATGTATTTATAAATTATATAAGTATGTTTATCAGTTGTCTGGTTACCATAGCAGTGGGCAAAGCAGATAAGTATCCAGGGCCGTCATGTACAATTGAGGTTTCCTTGAATACCAATGAATTTATTCAAATACAATTTAACCTAATTAAATAACTAGTCATTTTTTACTATAGTTTAAATTTTTATTAAAAAATATCCGTGGGTTTTTGAGAAAACTTAAACTGTATCTGACGGCCCTGGATACTTATCTGCTTTGCCCACCGTACAAGCTCTGCTTAGTTTGAGATCAGATGACGGTGCGTTGTCCCAGGATATGTTTTTAAATTTTGTATTATTATTATTATTAAATAATGCTGACCCACCTTGTTTAAATACAGTGCAATTACCAGAGACGATCTCAGAGACAGAAACGAGTTCATTCACAAAGAGCTCTGCTACGCCACATCTTATTTGATACCACGATTAATAACAAATAATTTATTGTTTACCCTGTTGCTGGGTTTTACCTACGTTATTATTTCGCTATCGTGAAGTTTTATAGATTATGTTATTCGCCAATAATGTAGCTTTACATTGGTGATGTTTTAAACCTGTTTTGAACACAGATATTGTCAGAATTTTGATTTTTATCAAGACTAGCTTCTGCTGGCGACTTCGTCCGCGTGGATTAATGTTCCCGTTACCGGGGGATCTCCGGGATGAAAACTATCCTATGTCCTTTCTCGGGTCCCAGAATCCGTACCAAATTTCTTTCAAAACGGTTAGTGGTTTAGGCGTGAAGAAGAGACAGACAGACAGAGTTACTTTCGCATTAATAATATTAGTACGGATATCTTCTTTGTAATATTATTACATAACATCAAGCTATAAGTAAGCGGAGACACGGGTAAAACTAGTTATTTATTCGATGTGCACACTCCCCAACAAAATTAAACTCTTATCCAACGAAAGAATATGCCTAACAAGTCACTTTTATAGCGGTATTTAGCAACACTCAATGGTATTTATATTCAGCTAAATGTCAAACGGTCTCGGAAAGGTTAAACCTGAAAGTGGAAGGTGGGGGGGGGGGCTTTTTTGAAGCCTTATTTTTATACAACGGCTATTCTAAATGATAGCCTAATGATGGCCGTTTCGCTGTGACTTAGGATTATGTCTGTTCTGTAGCTTTCAGGGTAGATAATTGAAGGCTTTTTGAGTTTCGTTTCATATTTTTCTTTGATATATTTTTGTTTTTGTTTTAGACTTGGTCGTTCTTGTCGAAGGGTTTATTTTTATTTGTGTTTTTAGTTGGGAAACGGGAGTTTTAACTATAGTACGATTTCGAATTCAAGAAAAATTTCGAATCGATAGACTTAGACATTTAGTCAAGCTTTGTTTTATTAAGTACCAAAGCGTTTTTTTATTGTAAATATTGAATACATACCGTCTTAAATAAAACAATTTTAGAAATATGGACCTTACCAAAAACAAATAATAAAACAGTGTTTTATGTAATATTAAATTACCAACCGTGTATGTCTTCTATTTAATTACCGTAAATTACACGTACCTAATATTTTTTTTATAATTAAAGCCAATTTGATATTGAATAAAAAACTATTCTCGACTAAGATTTATTTGTAAAAAACTCGATTGTACCACATCACTATTTATTTGGGACTAAAAACCTGCAACACTGAAAATGTCATTTTTCTGACTCGAATTAAAAATCGTACTGTACAGGCAAGTCGAGTGTCACTGTCACCGGAGTGCAGCTGCATAACTTGTCAGTTTTATTAACCACTCGCTGTTCCACGCGGTTTCACCCGCGTAATGACAGGTTTTTGGTCAAGTGCTTCTCTCCTTTTGGTATTTAGCGTGATGTTATATTATAGCCTATGTTGCTCATCGATAATGTAGCAATTTAATGGTGAAAGAATTATCGAAACCCGCCGCGTCCAGTAGTTTTTGAGTTTATTCGTAACAAACATACAAATCTTTCTTCTTTATAATATTCGTATAGATAAAAAATATATCTGGCTTGCCTTTCAACTCTACTTTAGTTACTCCACTGAAGAAACACAAAATACATGCATAAAAGTGTTTTCAACTAAAGTGTTTTGACACAAAAATGGTCAATAAAATATACTTTGTAACAATATCGAGTTTCCAGAACATTGACTGCATAGAAACATAATATTGCCGCAGGAATACTTGGAGAAACAATAATATTTACTTGGGTAGACGGAGAGCGGTTTTTGTATTTTTAACATAGATTTTTGATGTTTAGCTTGAATATATAATTTGGAAACGTCTTGTATCTTAAAATAACGTGTTGAGTTTAAGTTAAAATAGCATTTAAGTTTAAATAATTAAAGTGCAGACAATAATATAGTGCTTATTGAAAACCACAGTCGGTGTTTAAAAGACAGTTAGAGTAGTTTTTTTATCTATGCTATTATTTAAAAAAAGGAAAAAAATGATTGTCTGTTGGTAATTGATGAACTAAAACTACTGTATCGATTTAAAAATTATTTCGCCAATATAAAGCGTCTTTATCAGCAAGCAACATATATACAACCAATCCAAGGATATATTATATACCTTACTTAACATTATAAGATTAAGTAATCCGCACTATTATTATAAATGCAAATAACCCTGTCTGTCTGTCTCTTCTTCACGCCTAAACCACTGAAATGAAATTTGGTACAGATTTAGTCTGGAACCCGAGAAAGGACATAGGATAGTTTTCATCCCGGAATTCCCCCGGGAACGGGAACTATTATTCCACGCGGACGAAGTCGCGGGCAAAAGTTAGTTTGGCATAAAGTATTATTTCAAAGGCCTAATTCCCAATTCCTATTTCCTAAAAAATTCTATTAAAATTCAAAAGACGTTTTCGTGACATTTATCATTATTTTGCGACAAGCTCTCAAAGAGATATTCTATTAATAAATATGTTACTCAATAACTCGTAAAGGAAATTAAGTTATTTGAAGGAAAATACTAAGTGTTAATATAGCACTTTTATCTTTAATTAACTGTATTTTTCGGCTTCGTTTGAATATTTTTATGCAAATTTTCATCCCGTTATTAACTCCATTAAAATGATTTTCCGTAGTTTTGGGCTGTGCGTTGATTAAACCAGAAAGCTTATCACTACTATAATAATAAAGAAAGAAAGTTGTATGGTTGTTGAGGGTAATCTGTGAAACTCGAGAACCGCTTTAGAAAAAAAATACCAATAATATGTAACGACATAATTTTTTGGGAGTTTTTATATGTGAAATTATTGACATTATCAAAAAATGATCTTAGTAAACCCCTATTCATTTTTAAATACCTATCCAACGATGTATCACAAGGTAGGGTTGAAATTAAAAAAAAAATCACTTCCCACTTTACGTATAGGGGCTACCCTAAAAAACATTTTTTTCCAATTTTAATTTTACCACTTTGTCGGCGTGATTGATATACATATTGGTACCAAATTTCAGCTTTCTAGTGCGAACGGTAACAGAGATTAAGCGAGGACGGACAGACAGACAGACAGACAGACGGACGGACAGACATGGCGTAACTATAAGGGTTCCTAGTTGACTACGGAACCCTAAAAAGGGGACATTTGTCCCTTTTACGCTTTTGACTTAACCGAAAAGCTATCAAGGTGATATGATCACGCTATGGCCCACGGGAGCTAAGCACGCTGTTACCAAAGACCTAAAATAAAGCGGGTGAGACCGTGGGAAACAGCTATACTCTTATAATATAAAGACGAAATACCCATGAATTCAGTAACATAAGTAAGTATGTTTAGGTACTAAAACATTATCGACTACATTTTATATGGATCGCTTTATGGAGAATACGATACAATTCTCTTAAAAGGCAGTTTCAATTTCACAGCCAGGTGAATAGTGTCAAAACAAAATGCCAAGTCAAGGCTACATTGAAGATTTTTCTAGAATGTTTGCGCACTAGACTTAGGCCGTATACAGAAAGAAAGCTGGAAACTTATAAGCGCTTACCGGCGCTTGACAGCGCTGGTAACCCGCGCAGGAAAATATATGAACTCGCGCCGATAAGCACTGAACGGTGCCGACAAATTCCGACAAGCTTTAACACGCGCTGGTCAGCACTGGGCGCTGTCATTTAAAATTAATAAACAACTGCAAGCAAATCATTCCGACATTTTGCTTAGTCTGCTTCAAGCTGCTTTCTTTGTGTAGAACGGACCACGCAGCGCTGTCAAGCGCCGGTAAGCGCTAAGTTTCCAGCTTTCTTTCTGTATACGGCCTTTGACAGAACAATTCTATCCGTTTTGTTACTAAATAACTAAGTATGTATGTATATGTAAGAATTGAAAGTGTATGTCGTCATGGACCAGTGGTTAAGGCCGTTTATACACAAGATGTGATGGGTTCTAGTCCGGGCAAGTACCAATGTGTCTTTTTAATTCTTATACAGTAGGTACTTCCTAAAGTTATCTAGGACACACTGACATCCCGTGCATCTGAAAGTATGTAAAGCCATTCCTTCGTAGAACTTTGACAGTCGTTACGGGTAGTCAGAAGCCAGAAAGTCTGACCAGTCTAACCAGGGGATATTGCGTCGCCCAGTAACATGGTTTCGGAATAGGCTAGGGAGATGATGATGTTATGTATCAAAATACTCAATACTCAATATATTTATTGCTTCCACAAGTACACTTAGATGGTAGGTTACAAGGATATTGGTCATTGTGGACCCTGTCGGGCACTGCAAAATGGTAGGAGAGAGGAAGAGGGCTTATAATTATTTATCTAAAATTTAAATTAATATTTCTAAATGAGTAATTTATAATGCAATCCAATTTTTTATGTAAGCATTTACCTTATTTAATTTAAAATTTATCATCAAAGTATTCCTTCATATCATAATAGCATTTATTTAATATAAATTGTTTTAATTTATTTATGAATATATTATTTTTTTGTGTTTCTTTAATTATATCGGGTAAATATGATCGATTATATTTTGTATCGATCGCCCTATTGATAGTTTGATGCTAGGCTCACGGTGTTTATTACCTTATGGCCTTACAAACACAAAACAAAATACCAAAGTAAAGCTCAAGGCTTTTCCAGATTTTTCTAGAATATTTGCGCACTAAACTGATGAAAACGTCTTAGTAACCGACTTTCAGAATAAAGAAGTCTGAAGCTGTCGTGTCGGCGCCTTCCCGAGATTTATGTTATTATTTAGAAAGGGTCGTTTCCCTATCTTCGTCTCAAGGACGTAAGGCTGTGTGTACACGAAATAATGGTGTTGCTAAGCGAGAATTTGTTTTGCTTATTCACATTGTGTTCTGACATAGACTTGATTACTTCCTATGTTGACGTCTGAATAAAATATAAATAAATAATACCAACCTAAGACAGTCTTTTTGCAGGGCAAAAAATGTACTTATATAAAGAAGTTACGAACATTGCTCACCACGCGCACTAAAGGCGGATTGGTGATTTCGGAAAACGAAACAGAAAGGTTGTTTGTCTAATTATATTTCGACATGTCATTAAAACTACAGTGTGGTTAAAGTAATTTGTTTTTATTAATTAGCACATGTTTGTGCCAGAAGCTCATTGCACAGCCATGTCTGATAAAGTTTAAAATCTAGATAAAAGTGTATAAAAATATTTACTTGATGCAATAAGTATAAGTACAAGTTTTAGTTGGCTTGCTTCAACCTCCAAAGAGTGCCTTCCCACAGTGCTCTACACTAATTGATCCTGGAAACACAGATCACAGTACTCTTTATCTTAGTATTTTTTTTTTTTAATTTGATTACACAAAAATACCTCTCCAAAATTTTTGGACGGTCCAGCGGACGGACTAAGCAGACTACTATTTTATTTATGTTATCATCATCCTTATACATACATGACTATGTGAGTTTTAACACTGGTAAGCAGACCACTGATATAAATTACTCCCAGGCACAGTTAAAACAATCATGGTCATCACACAAAGATTTGTCTTGGGTGGTCATGTAAAGATTTGGCTTAGCAATTAGTGTCACTACTACACGAACATGCCAGTCACGCACGCACGACACACTTTGCCTATATCCAACAAATTATTATGGTGTACAGTCACGTGTATAAACACCACGCTAACTTTAAAATCAATTTTCTCTTAAATTAACTATAATAATATTTAGTTTTAGGGCATATTGTATAGTAGTCTATGATAGAATTACTATAAAATAAGTTTCAACTCAAAGTTATTGCTCATATAAGAGAAATTTGATTCAAATCTTTGTGAAGTGTATACATGTTTATGCTCGTGACTGTACATGCTTAAATAGGTCTTGTCTGTAGCAGACACGTGTATTTTCTTATCGTGTACAAACGGCTTTATAGGCAAACGCCAGGTTCTATGGACTTAGCTCCCAGACTCGCCAGAACGACGTCATGTATCACGGCTGTTTTGATAAGAAAGAAAATTATGTGTCTACGGTTAAATTTCCGCATACATACTTAATATCTTTATAGCTTTTTCATATACTTACATAAGTATTGTTACAAGTAACGAAGCTATTGCGAGAAATCTAATGAGTAATGTTTTTGATAACGAACAATTATTGACAAGTCCTTCGACGACCAAGCGACAGCCGGCTGTCGCGCTGCTATTGTCTTTCTATTGTGTCTCGAATCACGTGTTTGAAAGATTTAAATGTTTCATTGTTTTTTAATTATTTTATTAAAATAAATTAATATCTTGTTACAACTTACACATGGCCATCTGACCCCAATCTAGGCAGAGCCTGTGCTATAGCAACCAGACAACAACAATAACAACCAAATGATGCCAGTTTGATGATGAGTTGTAGAATAGTTAGTTGTAACTTTAAATACGAATATTTTATAACATGAAACACGTGAAAACATACTCAAAGTATTGAAACGTTTAAAATAATTCTTTATTGACTTTTGCGGAAGTAGGTGAAATATGTCTATCTAACTAAAGTTTGTTTTATTGACTGAAAAAAGTTTTGCTTTTGAATAAACTTTTGTACTAGTAAGTTTGTAATAAACTATTGTTACTACACATTACCACTAATAACGTATTTCCTACCTAGTTTTCGGTTTAGTACTAGAAAGTTATAAGAGAGCAGGATTACATATTAATCAAAATATTTATAGACTTAGGAATCCCAAGCGAAATTATTAAGCACAGTCTCAATTTTAGTTGGAGTCATGTCCCTTCTGTCTGCTAAATGATTGCTTTTGGAAATGTAAACATTTACAGCATTTATTCATTAACTGACACAGCAAAACCTGAACGACGAATTAGCCAATCAATTACAAAACTACAAAGTTTTACAACACTCTAGACTCTAGATAATAAATTTCTAATGCCCCGACAATAGGCAGCTTCAAAGCTCGCTTAAAAAGATGGCTAATCGAGCAAGCGTTCTATTCCTTTGATGAATTTAAGATGATGTAAACTTTGACATATTAATTTGAATTGTAATTTTTACTGTGACTTTTTATTGTGACTCTTTCTTTTGACTTGACTATTTGTGTATGTGTTCCAATGTTGTTTGACAACTTGATTTTTGACATGTATTTAATAATGTATTGTGTTTTTTTAACCTGAATATGACTTGTAAGAATCCCTTACCAATAAAATACTATGACTACTATGACTAAATGACATATAATAATACCATGCTAAATTAGTTAACCCTTATTGTTTCCATTAATAGTAACCCATGCTGAGTATTTTGTATGGCGATTTGTGGATAACGTTGTGAGTAGTGTATTTGTCATTTCTCTATAATTTTAGTACTCTAATCATGTGTCATATTTAATAAGCTACTGTTATTTGTCCTTAACCTTTCAACGACCAAGCGACAGCCGGCTGTCAGGCTGCTATTGTCTTTCTATTGCGTCTCGAATTGCGTGTGTTAATAAAATAATAAAATAAGATAAACTCATACTCACTCGGCAGTTTATATCACTTTGATACGAAAATAAATAAGTACACCACCTAACTTACAGACTTATGGCCTAATCCAGAAATAGGAAACACCTAATAGCCACGGCCACTAAAGCCTGATTAGTTAAGACATGATTCGACAGAAAAGGCCAACTAATCGATAATATTGCCACGATGGTATTGGAGTGGTTTCAAACTAACTATTTGAGTGTTTTGTTGGCCCGAGTGCCTGCTAAGTCAGAAGACGTGGTTTCGATTCCCAATCAGGACAAACTTGGTGTGAAGAGCTTGACTTTTTGTTTGATATTTGGGTTAATATTTAGGTATAAATTATATATTATGTAAAATTTTCTACCGGCATATAAAAAATAAAAAAATATATATAATTGGTCAAATCACACACGGTCATCTGATCCCGTGGTGTGGGAATCGAACCCACGGCCTCCGGCTTAGCAGTCAGGGTCACTAACCACTAGAGCAACACGAAAATGCAATTTAATTGGTGGATTTTTGACTCGCTCACCGCTCCGCATCTACGGAGAACCAACCTATACATAAAAGCGAGTATAAATACTGAAAGCCGGCTTTTGCCAGTCACCTCTGTATTGGAAAAATAATTAGGACAACGTACTGAACCGCATTTATGAGAAAACACAACACACTGAGGCAAAGGTTTATGAAAATTTGGGGCAGGAAGATGGATTATGAATGTGACATGTGTTTGCAATATTGGGAAAGTGAAAGAAATAAGAAAAGAAATTGGACAAACCTATATGAAGGTTTTTGAGAACTTTGGATAGTTTTTTATCATCCATGAAGTCAACTAACCAGCAATATAACATACAGAGTTACTTTCGTATTTATAAAAAAGTCAAAATGTTTATTGCTAGAAGGGTAATATCTGATGGTCGTTGTCGCGTGAAACTCCGATTACGAGATGCAGGATATTTACGGTTATAGTTAGTTATTGTGTAATTTACAGTCTTTCGAGTAAGGTACACCTAAATGACCGCCAAATTAAACCAGCTACGGTGGGTACTGACTCTCCTTAGTTGTTATGTGATAGATGTTGACACAAGGTAAAAAATGAGTAATGTTAAAAACTTCAGGTATTACACTGCACTTCGGTCTCTCCTATTAGTAATCGTCAGCTTGTTTGACATCCAAAGACCTTTATAAATTCTTCTTTTTTCTACTTTTATCAAAAACTTGGCGCTAACTATGCCCTTTTTTAGGCTATGAACTATCTCTGCACCAAATTATAATCGAATAGGCTCAATAGTTTAAGCGCGAAAACGTAACAGACCGAAAGACAAAGTTACTTTTGCATTAATAAAATATTAAGTATGGATTAATTATCTTATACTAGCTGTCCCCGAAAGTTTTATTTTGGGATACAAACCATCCTAAGTCTGGCGCGTTAGTGTTCCACGCGCGCCTCAAAGAGAAGGAGTCAGCACAGGAAGGGGCCCAACAGGGCCAACGCCTGCCGGGGTTGCGGAATGTTTATAATAGTTACCGTGACCCTAGAACATAAAGGGCAATCGAAGGAACATGAGTGGGTTTTAGTCAGTAAGAGTCTGACACGCCCTCCCGCCGCACCCAGGACGGGAGCAGTCATTGGATGATTTCCCAAAAAAAAAAACCCATCCTAAGTCTTTCATCCTATCCTAAGAAAAGACATAGGATGGATTTGATATAGAGATAGCGTAGTCTATCTCTATATCAAATTTCATTTGAATGGGCTCAGTAGTTTCACATTTATAATAGTAGTATGGATCAAAAATTTTATATTTTTCTTTACATGCCTATTTCTCAACCTTTTAGCAGCAATAATGCCTTGGTACTTACATAACTATTCAGCACTTTACACAGGCTTTTTTACAAAGAGCAGTAAGTCTCACTTAAATGAAACGATGATCTTTCAGTATTATTTAATGGATTCCCGTGCCTCGTTAAAAGGTAAGTTTACAAAGTGAACGCTTTCAGCATTTTAACTTTATTTCTGAAATTGATCGCATAGTTTTAGCTCGTTCAGGAATGCTGAAATTCATGGAGCGAGCTAGTATGGAGGTTTTATTTAATATTGAAGGTATAAAGGCGTGTGTGTTTTTTATGTTAGTTTTATAATGGGCTACTAGATTTTTTTTTTGTTTTTGGTAATGTGATTTAAAATTGCGTTTGAAATGGTATTTTAGAAGTAATATTTTGAATCATTTGGTTTTGACTTTTAATGTTTTTGTTGTTAATTACAATTATTAATGTTGCATATTAGCTATTTTTCCTGTATTCTAGGTGCGTTTACAAATACGTTACAAAACGACCTGACTCAAAACAAATATCTGTAGGAAATAAAAATATTTTAGAATTGGGGACTCGTAGCACATCAAATGATGACGTAGACCCAGCTAATCGTGCAACATTCTACGTAGATATAACATCTATGTAGATATAAATAAAAATGTATTGATCTTTCACATGGTAGGTATATTTAAGGTAAAAAAAATATACAATTAACAGTATTCTCAAGATGACTGATATAGTGATCAACTGTATACATTGAGCAATCTCAGGAATATAAAAAACTACCTAATAAAATAACCTACCTATCTAGTTATATTTTTCACATTTCATAATAGTAGCCATAATAAAAACGTTCCTTATAATATATGATACTCTTCACCCTCGGAAGTATTAACAATTAATCAAAACCAGTGTTATATACACGTCTGATACATATCAAATAAGGGACTCGCGTAGCGGTATCGGATACCCGCTACGAAAGCGTAGCCTTACGTAGCAGTGACGTCATCGCGGCTACGGCGTAGTAACCGTATCGTAGTGGGTATCACGGTTTGGTCTTGAAATTTTATTATATTTGATGAATATATGATTTAAATTTACTTGTCTTCTTAATAGGTGTTACAGAACAAGGTTTTCTTAGAATCAAGAGCTGATGAAATTTAATATCGTTCAATATACACATAGGTAGTTACAGGATACATAGTTTGGTTCGTTCAATATAAAGAGCTTTTTATAAATAGGAATTTTCAAGTGGTTCGATGGTTTAAAACCGTCTATTCATTTGTCGGATTATCCTTAAGTTTGTCTGACTGTCAGAGGGTAGTGTCTCGAGAACCGCAAATTTATGTAGAATTGTTTTTTTTTTTGAGAACGTGTATTTTTTATTCCTTCTCAAACAACAAATAGTACAGAACCCTTTCAATACAAAAGCGACTTTCAATTTAATAGGTATCAATGAAACACCAAATAATCAAAGATAAAATCGATAGCGAAAATGAATCTCTCAGTAAAAATCAGCGCTGTAACTCTTTCCATTTTTCTCCTTACACGGCTGAAAGCCTCCTGAAATATATGAGACAGAAACAAATGTAGGTCCCGGTACCTGCGAGACATTTTTTACAGAGCCAATAAAACAAATCTGAGATTTCATTTAACTAAGCTGGTTTACCGACCTTTCTATCTGGGGCTGCGTGGTGGGGTCCCAGTGACAGCGTCGCCGTCTGCTATTTTGATAGGTTGATATTTTTTAAATAAAATTTTCTAATCATTATATCTTCAAATTATATTTTTACTAGCTTTTGCCCGCGACTTCGTCCGCGTGGAATAACTCCCGTTCCCGGGGGATATCCGGGATGAAAACTATCCTATGTCCTTTCCCGGGTCCCAAACTATATTGTACCAAATTTCATTCAAATCGGTTCAGTGGCTTAGGCGTGAAGAAGAGACAGACATAAGTAATATTAGTATAATATTAGTACGGATTTACAGAAAAAAAAACAAAAAAAAAGTTTAATCACGCTTTTATAGAAATCCAACTAAAAAGGAGATAATATAATTTAAAATATTTGTAAAAAAAATTATTGTAAAAAAGCGTGGGGTGCATAGATTCAACACTCATAATTTCATTGACACGAGTAAAAGGATCATTACTTTGATAATATCTATTGATTACAAAAAATACGAAATTTATGAGCTTCAGCTAGAGACAAAAGTAAAATTTCTATTGCTAAAGCTGTAAAATAAACAATAATGGGTTGCATTTTAAAATTATTGTCGTAACGGAATGTGAGAGAGAATTGCACCTTTTTGCAGCAATTGCAGGGGCTCAATGCCAAAGTTAGGTTGCATTGTTAAAAATAATTTATATTATCGTCAACCTAGTTGGTAATTATATTTTTGAGCCGTTTGGGGTTGAAACTTTGGGACCATGGGGCCCGAGTGCCCGTTCTCTTTACAAAGAGATTGCAAAACGTTTAGTCGACACTTCACGTGATCAGAAGGCTGGCATCTACTTTGCCCAAAGATTAAGCATCGCAATTCAGCGTGGCAATGCTGCCAGCCTTCTGGGCACGCTGCCCGTCGACAGTGATGACGAGTTTTACGACGCCGACGGATAACCCCTTTTTATTTATATTTTAATTTTTAGTTTTATTTTAGTTTTAGATATTAATTAGTTTTTTTTTAGTTAGTTTTAAGTTAGCTATATTATCGTCTCGTCCTCATCTTCATGTACAGTGGCACCCGACCCTAAAAATGTTTAGGTACCTGTCACACCCATTTTTCACAAGTCAACACGATCATCAGCCAACACGATATCAAATCCAATTAAAAAAGCGATTTATTTATGCATAACAGGCAGTTTATGAATAGCCAAGGATAAGGATGAAAACGTGTAAAATAATTGTCAAATGACTGTGTTCAGAGTTATCAAGATAATTTAAAAGCTTTTGTCTTGATGATGATTGATTGTTGTCATGTGTAGGATAAATATAGATGGAATTTTAATATGGCAAAGTAATTATACATAGGGAAATAATAATGGTTCCGACAAACAAATTAATCTCCAGCGATCTGTGGCCGACTATTATTCTAATTAACCAGCGTTATAATGAATTACCGACAAAAAATCCTTATTTCCGAATAGAATACTAAATCTCCGACAAAATTACTAAGTTACCGACACAACAGAGGTTACGTCAAAATAATCATATTTTTACAACTTGCATGAACTGTTTTAATTTCTATTGTTGGTTATCAAATTTATTTTTTAACTCTCAATAATGATGAAAACTGGTTGCAATCTAGACTTTAGGGCACCCCGACTCGGATAGGTTAGGTTAGAAGGGGATGGCGGGGTCGTGTGAGCGAGCGAAGCGAATAGACCCCGCCATCTCCTTCGTGGTTATTTTTTTAAAAGCCACCCAGAAGTAGGAGCCCCGCGAAGCGGGGTTCCGTCGACCCAGCCCACCCTCGGTCATGTATAGAATAAAGGTAAAGGTAAAAATTACAAAAGCATGGTTAAAAGCATAGTTTTCAGTTGAACGTAATTTATGCTGGTAGAAAAGTATTATAGCAGTAAACGTTCATATTTATTTTTCGGATATTTCAGTATCTCATTCGGTCGTTTCGTCATTTTAATTCGGAAAAAAGTAGTCGGAAAGTTAGTATCTTAGGCAGTAAATTTAATATTTTGAGTAAGTACAATTCTTCTTTTTTTGTCGGAGCTTTTATTACTACCCTTATACATATGAGAGGTACGATGAAGTAAAGATCCGACCTGATGTGAAGTTCTCTCTCACTTGCTATACCAGAGAGCATATAGTAGCGTTGCCTTCCCAGGCAATATGATATTTCAGCAATCAATCAATCAATCAAATCTTTATTTGTGAACACAGGTATTACAATAAAGGTACATTTCCGCTGTGTTCTATGAGCTACCAATGTAATGATTGACCGACTGTTGAAACATTAACGCATATCCTAAACTGCTGTTCCTCGAGACATGAAACTTGGAAGGTATGTTATTTGTAAAGAGTAGGTATCCATTAAGAAAGGAATTTTGGAAATTCCGACCCTAAAGAGCTAAAATAGGAGATGAAAGATTCGATATTCAAGCGGGCAAAGCCGCGGATGAAAGCTTTTATTTATAATGTTTTTATCCGTACTAATATTATAATTAAGTGTCGTGATGGCCTAGTGGTTAAGGCGCCCGGCTCTCGTGCAAGAGGTCGCGGGTTCGAATCCGGGTAAGTACCAATGTGACTTTTTCAATTCATATGTACTTTCTAAAGTTTATCTTAGACATCACAGACATCGGTGAAGTAAAACATCGTGAGGAAACCTGGTCTTGTAGTTAATATAAGTCCGAAATCGCCAACCCGTCTTGAGCAAGCGTGGTGATCAATGCTAGTGCCTTCTCTGTATGAGAAGAGGCCTTTGCCCCGCAGTGGGACAGTTATAGGCTGGTATTATTTATTATTAATATTATAAATGCGAAAGTAACTCTGTCTGTCTGTCTGTTTGTTTCTTCTTCACGCCTAAACCACTAAACCGACTTGAATGAAATTTGGTACAGTTATAGTCTGGGACCCGAGAAAGGACATAGGATAGCTTCCATCCCGGAAATCCCCCGGGAACGGAAACTATTCCACGCGGACGAAGTCGCGGGCAAAAGCTTGTTCTAAATAGAAAAATCTAGTACTATACATAATACAAGTAGGCCTTGCTTATAGCAATAACAGTAGTATATAATACTAAAGATCTTTGTAGAGCTCGGGAAGTACAGCAGCTATTTCTGTCGCTAAGAAGCCTCACGTTCCGGTTTGAAGGTGTCTGCGTAATTACAGCTACTTTGAAACTTTCAGCTTTGTCTCTCGGACAGGGAATAAACGTCACTACTTTAGTATTGCAGATAACTATTAGTACACCAGTATTCGCGTGCGGCTTCGGTCGCGAGAAGGTCGTAATTTCATCCACTATTAGGGTTAGAATTTTTTTAATTTTTTTTGGTTGACACTTACTCTTTACAAAGAACACGACCCTGCAAAATATATGTCTCTAGGACAGTCAATTAGTCAGTTTACCAACTTATAATAATAATAGTTTATTTCCACAAAAATATATTACAGGTTTTATATACTTCATATATTTAGTTATCAGTGGTCACATTAGTAAAAGATGGTTCACTAACTTGTCTACACGCAATACGTAATTGTATGTACTTAGTATATCCAAAAATACACATTATTTTCATATTATATCCGTACCGTTTTTCTGTTAATTTTAAATCACTACTACTACTATAATTTTAAACAACAGTGTTTTAAACATAATAATAAAAATTCAGTGTATGTATTATGATTATAGCATAATATTCTAATTGGGGTGTCTGGTGGTGTGCGTTTATTTCGAGACATGTTGTTTAAGATGATGAACACCAAAGTCAAAGTCAAAACGTTTATGTCCATTAGACCACGAGGCACTTTGGAACGTCAATTACGTTAAAAAAAATATTTTGATTCTAGTCGCCCATTCCAAAAGGTAGTTTTATATGGAGAAGAACGGGCAATAAATTCCATACGTACTCTTTTAAAAAATCAATTCAATACAATTCATTTATTTAGCAAGCACAAAGATAAAAATATATGTGTTACAATATTTAGTATACATGATTACAATGTGTCACCAGATATATGACACACCAGGATGGCACATAATCTACATATTTTGCGGCTACCTACAGCAGCAAAGCAGACTAAGTTTAACAAAAGACGCGCGGTAAACTGTGGGTAGAATATTATGTTTGAACCGTACCAAACCGCTAATACCCAAACCAGCTTTCCGCGAACACTGGGACCCAACCCAACGCACCTAGTATTATTTACTCTACGCACGCGACGATAACAAATGGATTTCATTTCGTACGATATCGCCCAGATCTACGCTTTTAAGTGTTCGACCACGAAAATTATTTGGATTTTTATTTTTATTACTAAAATATTGCGGGGTGCGGTTTGTTATGGTTTATTCATGAAGATTAATGTAAAGGTATGGGATTTGGGTATTTTTGTGGAGGTATGCAAGCTGCAATGTTTATGAAGGTTTTTGTTTTGTTTTTGTTTTGCTTGGTGACTCCGGTAGTGTAGTGGGGAAGCTGCTGTGTTGTGTAAGGGTTCGGTTCTCGCGTCTGGAAATGTTTGTGTTGTCATCTGTCAATGACGACAAATTTAACAAATAAATATCGAATTCAGATAAATAATAAATATGTTAGAAGTTACAGCGTATATAGTTTTTTAAGCCAAATTAGAGTTTAAGGTTTGCAAAATGTTATTTTATGTAGGATACCTATATAGTTACTAGGTACTAGGTACTTTTATTTGCAATATTGTATTACAAGCGTTGCCCTAGTTACTATAACAAATATTAGTTACTGCCCTAGTCTTCAGCTGAACGCAGGCTTTCAAAATAAAAGCCTTTGGTTTATCTTTCTTATAAATTTTCCTAAAAAATATATACTTATGGTAAATTGACGACGCTTAGGACAGTGATTTAAATTGGACAACATTCTTAAAAATGATTCTTACAAAATATTTTTTCAAATTTAAAACTAGCTGTTTCCTATGGTTTCACTCGCCCACTTTTATACAAACTTTCATTTGGTTCGTCTTTATCGTGTAAGAAGTTGTTTTTCCAAAAACCTCGCTCTATAATCACGCATCTATATATATATATACTCATAATAAAACTATAGAAAGGTCAATTCTGTACATTGAATATATTTTCAAAATTTATATTGGAGGATGATTGGTGATCGATACTGATGCCAAAAATGCAATCAGTAAATTTTTTGTCTGTCTGTCTGTCTGTCGGTCTATCTGTCTGTCTGTCTATATATGCACGCATGGGTTAAAAACTACTGAAGGGATTTAAACCAAACTTGGTACGATTATACTCCATACTCACACATGACACATAGGAGCCGAGCAGTAATGAAAAGTGTGACAAAAACGGGAAGAAAAATATCTTTTTGAGAGATTACGTTGCGTGCGCTGCGTAAATGGTTGAAGTTACGCAGAAATTATGTACTAAAGAATTGTTCCCCTTAAAACGTTCTAAAAAAAGTCCACGACAGCATATGTCTAATATTTATAGTTCACTCACTATAACCATTTTTATGGCAATGAAATCAGTACTAGAAAAATTCATGATTTGCCAGGGTGTTATTTATGAATAGAGTATCAACATAAATACGTTATTCAATACAAGTTTTTAGTTTTGTTTACGCGTTTAACCAAACAAAGACAAAAATTCTTAAGCTTTATAACACTAACATAATAAAAATATCCCAGCAAACTCCCAACCTAACCCACAAAATACCAATTTTCAACACAAACCATGTAGAGACCCACTCAAGTAAACCGGCCCTCTACTAAATAAATACATTCATATACGGCTGCCATTGTCTCAAGAGGTGTAGACACTCCACTCCACTCGAGGATCATCCAGAAGCCGCGACTTCGAGAGTCACTCGCGGCTTTTGAAGGCATTTTCTTGATCCCTCCTTCAGGGGGGGAGGGCTTCGAAAAATGTGTTTGATCTTCGGATTATTTTTGGATGGCGTTGGATAAAAGATTTTTATTGATTGGGAGTTTGTAGGTATGTGATTGTGAAACACGTTACGTATCTTAAAAGCAAAACTCAGTGCCCTTATAGGATTTAATTTTTTCTTTGAGGATGGGAAATCATCAAATGACTTCTATTTGGGCGGGGCGAGAGCGAGTGTCAGACTTCTACTGATTACAACCCACTCTTGTTCCTTCGGTTGTTTTTTATGTTCCGGGGGGCCGGTATGTAATAGAACTATTCCGCAACCCCGGTTACCCATAAAGGATCACTTTGTTATCTGTCTGTTAAAACCCTTCAATAAATAACCATAAACTAAGGTCTACGGTGGGGTTGTCAAGTCCTAAGTTCTCTTTCAAGCTGAGTGATCTGGGTTCGAGTTTTGAAGCGGTCAGTGTTAGTCGTAGTTTATATTGTAGGACTATGTTATAGTATAATTTTTGGTTATAGTAAGCAAACTCAAAATTATTTTATTCTAATAAACCATTTACAAGTAATTGTTAAGGCGAAAGTATTCTTTACAAAGAACACAGCTTCCAAATTTTGTGTCTAGGATGAGCGGTTTGGGCTGTGCGTTGATATGATTGTCATCCAGTCAGTCATATTGCCATTCTATAGATAACAAACAAAGCTAATGGCTCAGAGTTGTGCCCTCTTTTTGAACTAGATAGCCAGTGCCTATCTTCAGTGCAGCATTGCACCTACTAGTAATTAATTCCTAAAGCCGTAGAGAGGAATACCCTCCGGTATTAAGGTCCCAACTCCAACATGTTATTCTGGATAGCGACCAATTCGGGGCAGCTTTCACCCCTCGAATGGTTCTTGGCTAAGAATTTGCTGTATCTTTTGGCAAACCTATGTTATTGTAGTTTTGCAGGGGATGTATGCTACTTACAAAAGATTTAAACTAATTACTTCTAGGGATTAACGTTGTTAGGTCTTTTTGGGTTTAATTTAAAAGTAATTGTAAATGCATCTTTATAAATTTAAACATACACCGCCTTATTACAAAACAAGGTTTTTCTCTAAACCAGGTTTAAACCAATGAGCTAGGTTTTGTATTTCGAATCTTGATAGTATCAGAATAAGATTCAAACTACAAAACCTGGCTCAATGGTTTAAACCTGGTTTAGAGAAAAACCTTGTTTTGTAATAAGGCGGTTTTGGGTTTAATTTAAAACTAATTGTAAATGAATCATCATAAATTATAACATAAACAGACGTAAGACAGGGATATTTACAAGTAAAAAAAAGTAAGCCGTCACGGGACGCCTGGCAGTTGTGAAACATCGACATTATTTTGTAAAAGTAATATGATTGAAAACAAACAAAGGCGTAGCGACGCGTCGCCACGGCATGCGTCGCCACGCCAGAAATTTGTTTTACGTGCGGCTATAGGATGTTTTACATCAAAAATAATCTAGTCGTCTGTTACAAACGGCTGTTGTGTATGAAAGAGATTTGGAAGAAAATCCATATTATCCACTTTATTAAAATACATGTTGTACGTACACAAAATACTTTCCCCCGCGGTTTCACTCACCTATAGATATTAATCATACTTACTTAAAAACCGTGTACCGAGCTCACCACTATTCAACATTAAAAAAAAAACAAATCCAAACCCAAAAAAGGCGACAGCCAATCCCACTCACACTTTTACATAGCTATAAATCTATGTACACAATGTTACCCCTTCTAAAAACTTCTGCTTCGAAACAGCCCTGAAAAACCGTGTCCAACCTCATTTCGTAAAAATGTACTTTTTTAATATGACGTCACGGTTGACAATGACGTGGGTAGCTGGGTACCGAGTTGCCACCTGTCTGACATTCTAATCTCTCCCTCTTTTCGGGGTAAAAATATCTTTGACATCATGGCGTGTAGCGTTGGTTACTTTTGTATTATGTATTTATTTTTATATAGGTAGGATCGCGGTTTCGATCACTTTGATCTAATGGATAAAGGTAAATATGTGCTGAATAATATAAGAAAAGGAATATTGGGATGATGTATGAGTGGGCCAGTGAGGAATATATGTATACTTGGTAACAAAACAGAATTGAAAACACAGGTACATGTTACTATACATATTATGTATAGTAAGCTACTTGCATGATATCTTCTATCTATACTAATATTATAAAGAGGAAAACTTTGTATGTTTGTTTCTTTGATTGTAATGAATAGGCTCAAAAACTACTGGACCGATTTTAAAAATTCGTTCACCATTAGAAAGCTACATTGTCCACGAGTAACATAGGCTCTATAATATCACGCTATGTCCCACGGGAGCGAAGCAGTAACCATAAACCTTATGTAACGTGGGTGAAACCGCGAGGAACAGCTAGTATATATATAAAATGACTGTTAATATGCCAACTTTCAGCCCAAACCGCTGTGCTGGTCCTAGAGACATGAAATTTGCAGGGTGTGTTCTTTGTAAAGAGTAGGTAAATAAGAAAGGGTTTTTTGAAAATTCCAACCTTGAAGGGCAGAAATGAGGTTTGGAAGTAACGATATTTAATCTAGCGAAAACTATTAATTATATAAGACTAGCTTTTGCCCGCGACTTCGTCCGCGTGGAATAGTTAATAAGTTCCCGATCCGGGGGTATTTCGGGATAAAAACAATCCTATGTTCTTTCTCGGATCCCAGACTATATCTGCAGCAAATTTCATTCAAATCGGTTCAGTGGTTTTGGCTTGAAGAAGAGACAGACAGACAGAGCTACTTTCTCATTTATAATATTAGTACGGATGGTAAACTGACTCAATCTGACTGATTGACTGACTCTTGATATACCAACGCACAGCCCAAAACGCTGGTCATAGAGTCATGGATTTATCGACATTCACGCAGGCAAAGCCGCGAGCGACAACTAGTTTGAATACATACTTCGTTTTAATTTAATTTTAAGCGTGAATGTATTTTGTACGCGTCACCATTTTAGGGGATGAAAAGAAAATAAGAAATTAAAAACTTGAGGAAAAGTGGCAAAATAGGTAAATTACTTTTTATTGAATGTGAAGCAAATTAATTTTCCTAATGAATTTTCTTTTCATGTTATTGGTAGCGAAAAACTCGAGTTTTAAAAATGTTAATATTTTATGAACCAATCAAAATATCCGATTTTTTTCCCGCTTGCGTTAGTAAAACTATGTACTATACGGGACCTGTCTTTTTAGTTATTCAATATCATTTGTAACTTATATTTTGTAACAAGCGTTCTCACGGAAAATGTAGATAGGATCTTTTCGAGCCGAGGAAAAAAACCCAGATTATTTCATGTAATATTTACTCCAGATTTTGGAAAAGCAACGGCTTAAAAAACTCTCTATTTGAACAACAGGATAAAAATCTCGTTACGTGTCCTCCATGGGTGTTTTTTAAATTTCATTTTCTCACGATGCTTTTAACCATCAGCTTATTTTCATGGAAACATTTTAGAAAATACAATTGCTTTTAATAAGTATTGCACTGGTTGTGTCCTTTCTGACTAGGTAAATTGCAATTTCTGTTATGGTGTTGTTCCCATTGTAATTAATGTTATGGTCTCAGATTAAATATCTAGCGAGCTACCTCAGTTTCGCACGGGTGTTTCAAATCTTTAAAAGTCTCGACTTATCTCTACTATAATTTGCATAATTATATTATAAATTCAATTTCACAACAAACAATTTTATAATCCTATATCGTCCATTGACCTTTTGGTGGGTGGGAAATCATCAAATGGATGCTCCCGCTCTGGGTGCGGCGGGAGGGCGTGCCAGACTTTTACTGACTAAAACCCACTCATGTTCCTTCGGTTGCCCTTTATGTTCCGGGGTCACGGTAACTATTATAAACATTCCCCAACCATCTCAGATCTATTAAATAGCTAGCGAGCTACCTCAGCTTCGCATGGGTGTTTCAAGTCTTTATTAAAGGTCTCGATTTTTCTCTACTATAATTTGGATATATATTATAACTAGCTTTCGCTCGCGGCTTCGTCCGCGTGAATTTTAAAACTTCCATCCCCAATTTTATCGCTTCAGGGTTGGAATTTCAAAATTCCTTTCTTAGCGGATGCCTACGTCATAATATCTACCTGCATGCCAAATTTTCCGTCCAGGGGGCGTACCACAAGCCCTTATAGCAGTATTACTTTGATATTACTTTCAGTGGGAAAGAGACGGCGCTAGACAACGTGTCTAACGCTGTCACTTGCACACTCCTGCAACAGGACTAAAACAATCTTACTATAATATAATAATCTACACGTCATGGTAAGGGGGCAGTGGTGTTTGGACTGTGCGTTGTTAGATATTGACTATGTCAGTCAGTCAGTCACCTTTGAGTTATAAGTATAAGTTATGTTATATGTTTGTATGTAAATATGTATGTGTGTATGTCTCATTCTATGGAATATTAAATAATCACACAAATAAAAATAATTTACTTCAGATCTAAGTCCATATTATGGTTCCCTATCCATTTGCATAAAATTTTAAGACCTAATATTAAATGTTGTTTGGCATAATTATATTTTCGCATAACATAATTACGCATAACTGCTCATGCATAACTTTTTTAAGCATAATGTCTCTAACCATAATAATGATTAGGCATAATATTCTAAATCATAAACTTATTAAGCATAAAGTTCTAAAGCATAACTTTTTTAAGCATAAAGTTCTAAAGCATAACATTTGTAAGCATAATGTCCTAAAGCATAAAATTAAAGCATACATTTCGCATAAAAATATTAAAACATATTTTTATAGGTATAATAATGGAAAATTTATTAACACCTAGAATATTAGACACTATACCCGCATGCAAGCAAGCATGCAGTATGCAGCATGCAAGCAAGCATGCAGCATGCAAGCAAGCATGCAGCATGCAGGCAAGCATGCAGCATGCAAGCAAACATGCAGCATGCAAGCAAGTATGCAGCATTCAAGCAAGCATGCAACATGCAGCAGGCAGGGTTTCTGTGACGGCTCCGGCGCTGCGGGCCTCCGGCGGCTCCACGCGTGCTAATCGTCGCAGACGGCTTTCGCTCACCACCGCAGCTTCGGCTTGTTGGCCGGCTTCGCCGGCCAGCCTCAGCCGCGGCGGCTCGCTCCCAGCCGCCTGTTCCTCAGCCCGCGGGCCGCCTCGCACCTACGCGCCTACGCGATTTTAAATAACACTCTAGGGGTAGGGCAAACAAGACTACGTGGAGTCGGTTTTGCAGCAATTCGGTTCTGTCACTAATTTTTGTTGCACAGCATATTAACTTTTTAACCAACAATTTATTTGATTGTTACAGAAACTACAGCAAATTGGTTTGCTTTACATAATGTCATGTATATTTATATTTATATATCATTTGCATGAAAATTGTTTTTGTTATTTATATTAATTGTATGCCTAAACATTATTATGCTAATAGTCATTAGGCCTACTAACGTTATGCTAAATAGTCTTTAGGCCTACTAACGTTATGCTATAAGTCATTAGGCCTACTAAAGTTATGCGAATCAAATTTATGCCAAAACAAATTAGTCTTTAACATGATTATGCCAACATAAAATGTATGCCAAAAAAAGTTATGCCGAAGTATTATTATGCCAAAACAAATTGTGCCATAATCGTTATGCCGAAGTATATTAGGACAAAGAATATTATGCGAAAAGAAGGGATCCCCCATATTATGTTACTCAAGCAAATTAAAATATTGTGACACGGACAACCGTCTATTCATAAATCATAGGTTTTTATAGTTAATTAAATTTTACGACGTACTCGCAAGATGTTTTGTATTATCCTATGTACACCTTTTAATAGAAGTTTTAACGTTAATAGTTGGTTACAGAAATACTAGCCGTCACCGCGGTTTTGCCCACGTTTTTGTTTACTGCTCAGCTCCTGTAGCTCGCAGCGACAGAGGTACTTTCACATTTATAATAATAGTACGGATTAGTACGCATATCATTATCATTATCCATACTAATATTATAAATGGGAAAGTGTGTCTGTCTGTCTGTATGTTTGTCTTTCTTTCACGGCAAAACGGAGCGACGAATTGATGTGATTTTTTAAGTGGAGATGGTTGAAGGGATGGAGAGTAACATAGGCTACTTTTTGTCTCTTTCTAACGCGAGCTAAGCCGCGGGCAAAAGCTAGTATAGAATAAAACGGTCTCTAACCGCTGATTGTACCTATGTATGTTTAAATCTTTAAAACTCCGCAACAGATTTTGATGCAGGTTTCGGCTGCCGCTTTGTCGTTGATAGGTTAAAATATAGGTTAAATATATTACAGTAAGTTAAATTCGAAATTTTTAACAATTTGTAGCACTTAGCAAAGCTGGAACGGGGCGCTAACATTTATTTTTTTACATAAAATAGTAAACTGACTGTTGATTATATGAACGCACAGCCCAAACCGCTGCTCCTAGAGACATGAACTTGGTGAGTGCTCTTTGTGAAGAGTAGGTATCCATCACCAAGAAAGCATTTTTGGAAATTCCATCCCGAAAGGAATAAAATAGGGGGTGGAAGTAATTTTTTGGGCGTGGGAACTCATCAAATGATTTCTTCCGTCCTGGGCGGGGCGGGAGGGCGTGTCAGACTTTTACTGACTAAAACCCACTCATGTTCCTTCGGTTGCCCTTTATGTTCCGGGGTCACGGTAACTATTATAAACATTACGCAACCCCGGCAAGGGGAGGTATAAGTTTCAACATTCACGCAGGCGAAGCCGCGGGCTAAAGTCAGTATTCGTATTAATAAGACCATAGGTAGTGTGTACTGTAGGTGAAGGGGCCGTCCTACAGTCCACCCACGGGGAAATTAACCTTTTAGAAACATTTCTATTAGTTGTAGTACTGTTATCTCAGTATTTAGTTCACCCACGCTTTATTTGTTATAACATTTACCCGGCCTACAAGGTAATATTAATTGAACCTTTGAACACACGTGATTCGAGACACAATAGAAAGGCAATAGCAGCGCGACAGCCGGCTTTCGGTTCGTCTTTGAAAGGTTAACGATGTGTGAGTGAGCCTTTAAAACTGAACTTTTTTTATAACTAGTGTTTCAACAAGTAACTTGTTTTTCCATACTAGTTACCTATCACCAGCCTTTTCCCAACTGTGTTGGGGTCGGCTTCCAGCCTAACCGGATTCAGCTGGATACCAGTGTTTTACGTGAAGCGACTGCCTATCTGACCTCCACACCCCAGTAACTGGGCGACACGATACGCCTTGGTTAGACTGATCAGACGTTCTGGCTTCTGACTACCCGTAACGACTGTCAAAGTTCTAGGAATGACAACCGACTGACGGCTTTACGTACTTTTCGAGGCATGGGGTGTCAGTGATGCCCAAGATAAACTTTTGAAATTACATCTTTCGTTTTCGTTGCCATACTCCTCCGAAACGGCTTCACCGATTTTTACCAAATGTTATATGCATATTCAGTAGGTCTGAGAATCGGCTACTATCTATTTTTCATACCCCTAAGTGATAAGGGTTGTCAACCATTAACATTTTTAACGCGGGTGACACCGCGGGAGGCAGCTAGTAATAAATGAATTTAAAAAACACATTGGTCCGGATTCCAACCCACAACCTCTTACATGAGAAGCGGGCGACCTAACCACGGGACCATAACGACAACTAGACCCATCAAGAGCTGTTAGTAAACCAGTAACAATCCTTACTAATATTATAAATGCGAAAGTAACTCTGTCTGTCTGTCTTTCAGTCTGTCTGTCTGTCTGTCTGTCTCTCCTTCACGCCTAAACCACTGAACCGATTTGAATGAAATTTGGTACAGATATAGTCTGGGACCCGAGAAAGGACATAGGATAGTTTTAATCCCGGAAATCCCCCGGGAACGGGAATAATTACTCCACGCGGACGAAGTCGCGGGCAAAAGCTAGTACAATATAAAAAAAAATATAGTTTTTGAGAAGTGACTCAGCTATTTGCTGGTGTTTTCCTTAATCATACTGAGCCTCTACTATTTTTAATCTCTAGGAACGTTGTTACTGAAACAACGAAAATTATAAATGTGAGAAAACTAACCAATTCAATATAATTCCTATAAAATCTAACAAACTGCTGTCTAGCTCTTACTTAATTAGACTGACTCAATAATAGACATTCGATTCGTGCCAACACCAGTGATTCATCTCACGATTTCTGTACAGATTGCGATTCGCGGCCATCACGACTGATGGCCCAGTGGATATGGCGCCCGCCTCTCGTGTAAGAGGTTGTGGGTTCGAATCCGGGCAACAAGTACACTGACTTTTTCAATTCATATGTACTTTCTAAAGTTTATCTTAGACATCACTGACATCCCGTGCCTCGGAAAGCACGTAAAGCCGTTGGTCCCGGTTCTCATTCGTATAACTTTGATAGTCGTTACTGGTTAGTCAGAAACTCTGACCAGTCTAACCAAGAGGTATCGTGTCGCCCAGTTACTGGGTTGTGGAGGTCAGATAGGCAGTCGCTCCACGTAAAACACCGGTATCCAGCTGAATCCGGTTAGGCTGGCAGCCGACCCCAACACGGTTGGGAAAAGGCTAGCGAGATGATAATCTGTACAGATTTCTGATTACATCTTCTTCATAAAGCTTGACTATTCTACATAGTACATCTTTAGTATAAAATATACCACCCACAAAAAAGGCCTAGTTTGGGAGTAAGGACCTTTGTGGCAATACATCTGTGCTATTTTTAATTAGCTTTTGATATCCATTTCTAAGTACTTTTTAATTTATCTTTTCAGTAACTTATTTTTTTACTTTACCCTTATTTATACAAGCTTCAATTCAATGTATACTTTGAACATTCTAATCTCAGGAACTACTGTTCCAAATTGAAAAATACTGTGTGTTAGATAGTCCATTTATTGAGGAAGGTTATTGTAACATTACGCTATTACTTACGGGAGCGGAGTAGTAACCAAAAGCGCGGATGAAACCGCGGGAGACCACGAGCAAATAAATAAAGTGAAAAATTTAATATTTTCGTAATAATAACAAAAATCAAACAAATTTTCCTTTACAGATAAAAAAGTCAAAGCCTTTTTTCTTTCAAAATAAAACTTTTATTCGAATATCTTTGCTGGCAACCGGAAATGTGCTCAGAAGGGTGGCAACACCGCCAGCCCCTTACCTGACAGAATAAGATAAATAAGATTTATTAGAAAAACCAGTTTGTTCTACATTTTGTGTAACGGTGTAACATGTGATGTAACATGACGATGTAATGTAACAGCGTAACGGTTTGACGACACGGTTGAAGAAGCGGTTGAGCTTGACTGTAGCGTTACGCGTTACGCGTTGCGGGTTACGGGTTCGATTCCAGCACAGGGGCACATAACCCTGTGAGATGTCTGATGTATGTTTGTCTCATTCTATGGCACGCTCTACAGCCTAAACTGTTTAACGGATTTCGACTTGAGGTGTCTTTGAATACGTCTTTGTGGGAGTGACATAGGGGAAATAAAAAAATATAATTTAATAATTAAAAAACCGAACTGCAAGAAGTTGGTGATTACATGGAACAAAAACGTAGCCACAGACTTTGGATAGTGCAATTGGGTGTTTTGATTATTTAATTTAAAAAAATACAGTATAGTGAGTAGAGTTGAGTAGTGCACAAGCGATACAGGGGAAATTCCTAGTGTCGGGAACAAAACAAGAAAGTAAAGAAATAAGTTTATCCTACTTTCAAGTACAAAGACAAAACATTTGTTATAAATTCAGCAATATTAAATGTCCTAGTTTAACCAACCGATGCCAGTTTTAACGAAAACTAAGTTTATTTGTTTGTGTCAATTTATACAGATATTGTATATCACCCTTGAGCTTTTCGGAATACTGCCAAGGCTTCAGAAAGGTCATGGATGAAGCAGTAACGTTATTATGTTCCAGCAAAGAATAGGTCATACTTTGTTCACTTTAGCGACGATAAATGGGTTCAAGGAGCTTAAGAGGGGCTTATGAGGACTGATAAGTGTCGATAGGGTAGATTCAAAACTGGAAAATTGCAAGGGTTTATACACTATCGTACAATTTGAAAATTGCGCAAAAGTACGGTTTTTGTATGTGAACTCTCTTTATTTAACTTTTAAGCGTCTTACTAATAATCGCTGCATAAAGTTATGACAGGTTTATACGTCAAAAAATGTATGGTTACACAGGCTTTATTCATGACATAACTTTACACAGTGATTTTTAGTAAGGGCATAAGAATATTGTAGACATAATAATCCAGTTAAACAATTTATCATTATGTTTCGGTCTGTAGACTGTATAACAACTTGGCTCTAACATCGCTCGGACTACAGAAATGTCAAGGCGAACATAAGCCTGTAGCCGGTCAAATACAGGCATGTGTTCCACTTTACACTAATATAATAAAAAGGTGTAGTTTTTTCTTCTACTATTTTGTGTTTAAAGGGTATTCTCCGGACCTAACAATCCAATAAAAAAAATCACACTTAAAATCCTACAGTTTTCCAAGTGCTGTAAGTTATAAAGTTATTCTGACAAAAGCAAGTTACATACATTCACACGTCACAAATCACAGAAAAAAAACAAATGTTCGTCCCACATAACCAAAAGGCTCCACTGAAAATTCGTGAAACAGTAATCGACACAACGTCCCAGAGCTCAAAAGCCTCGGCGCCGTCATTCGCTTCGTCAATCATCGAGAATGTTCGGAATATTTCGGGAGCAGACGATTTTCATTTTGATAGCCGGTCGTGTGAACACGCCGTTATTACTGCACTGTGATTAAACTGGACTGTGTAAGCTAATTACTTGTTTCATAATAAGTGTGCTTATAGGAGATAGTATGGACTTTGAAACAGATGGGATCTTTGGTATAATCCTGCTAGTATTATCGCTAGCTGATTCGGACAGAATTTATCCTGACCAATGAGAATGATTTCAAATAAACATTCCGTAAAATATAGATGTTCAGGATTTTCCCATTATTCGGTAGACTATTCCAATTTATCTTTTTATAAAAACCTTCCACAGACTTCAACAAAGACATATTTGAAAAAGAAAATTATTAGTCGAATATGGGTCGTGTCGTTCTTAGTTTAGCAACACTTTTAGTGATTTATTTCAAAAAAGGAGGAGGTTCTCAATTCGTCTGTATGTTTTTTTTTGTATGTTTGTTACGCGATATCTGCGTCAATTGTAAACGGATTCTGATGGTTCTTTTTTTGTTTGATAAGTCATGATTCAGGGGTGGTCCCCTATAAATTTTGTGGCGATCAGTTCAGTGCTTCTCGAAAAATTCACCAAGAACAGAAAAAATTGACGACATATTCATAGACGATGTGTCATGTGTGCTTTTTCTTCAAGTTTCTATTTTCGTTTTATAAGATTGTAAGTAGTTTTATTTTGAAAATAAATTACTTTGAAAGATACTTTAATACACAGTCAAACATTGGGAGTCGACACTAAAAAGTAATAAATAAAAAACTTTTTGGCTTCTGTCCTGCCAGTGAATTTGTGTTGCCACCGACTTCCGAAATTTTAGTTATTTTTGGGTTTTTAGTTTTTGAAGGCGGTTATTATTTTTTTGAAAAAAAATTATTATTTTTGTTATAAGTTTAAGTAGGTAAATATATGTAAAAATTTGCGAACATGGAAGGATGGATGTTTGTTCTCTTTCACGTAAAACTAGGTACTGAACGGGTTTAGTAGAAACATGTACTTCAAAACAGTAATGTAGAATACCAGTTACCACATATGTATATGCTAAAAATCCACGGAAGCGGAGTAGTAACCAAATTCACAAGTGGGTGAAACCACGACAAAATCAAAATCAAAATCAAGGCATTTATTTCACTTAGACCATTTATAGGCACTTATGAATAGTCAAAGAGTCGGTCGGTCAGTCAGAAAAGTGACGCTAATTGCCTGTTCCAAAACGTAGATCTCTATGGAGAAGAACAGACAAGAAACTCCACGGACACTCTTTTTAAAAAAAATCATGTTTTACAAAATTTTGGTTACATTAATTTTCGTGATTCTATATGTGAAAACAATGCAAGTAAATAACAAAATTTGTATTAAAAACTTACGAATTAATATTTTAAAATAAATGAAAAAGTAATAAAACAGTCATGGCAGTTAAGATATGACCGATCTCAACTGACAGCGCCCGTTCACGAGCATGGCGCGTGACATCAGCACCATCTAGCTCAACCATTTTGAAGGGAACCAAATGATCCAACGCACTCGCCACCATCAGCGAGACTTTTAAGCGAGCATGACAATTCTCCCAACCACCATGTCCATTTGTGTCCTTATAATATAATAATATATGTATAAAGAAATAACGGCATCGTACTCACATTTACAATATTCAAAAATGCTTCTAATTTACACAAACCAATGTTCTGTACTATAAATATAAATGGGTGAAATTTAATTACCTGAAGAAATAATAATAAATGAAAATAATTATTCATGTCAAACATATAAAGAGGATAAGCAACATATTTCTATATTCCAATTATTAAATATTCTAATTTGTGAGGTTAAGTGGAGCAGGACCAGCATTTAGCCAAGCATGTTTATCATTGATATAGTCTTCTAACTTATAGTATGCTTGACCACATAGCGTACGTTTAATGCACGTTTTAAATTTTCTCTCATTTAGCTGCAGAATATCAAGTGGTATTTTGTTATAACACTTTACACAATATCCCATAAAAGAAGTGTGGACTTTTGACAATCTAAAGCTTGGTTGATCAAGTTTGTTCCTATTTCTAGTATTAAAATTATGTCTGTCACATATTTTTTTTAAAAGATGCAGATTTTTCCGAACGTACATAATGTTTTCATATATATATTGACAAGGTACCGTCATGATGTTAATATTTTTAAACAGATTCCTTAGAGATTCGCTTCTGCGAAGATTATATATGGCTCTGATAGCCCTCTTTTGCAGAATAAAGATAGAATCTATATCTGCAGCACGTCCCCAAAGCAAAATACCGTAAGACATTACACTATGAAAATAGCTAAAATAGACTAGTCTTGCGGTATCCACGTCAGTTAATTGTCGGATTTTTCTGACAGCGAAAGCGGCTGAGCTTAACCGCGCCGCAAGAGATGTTAAGTGAGGACCCCACTGCAGCTTTGAGTCAAGCGTAATCCCCAGGAAAACTGTTTTATCGACGAACTCTAGTACATCCCTATTCAATACAACATTACAACTAGTACTTCTAACATTGGGTAAAGTGAATCTTATGCATTTGGTTTTTTTTTCATTTAATACTAAATTATTTACCGTAAACCAGTTCTGTATATCAAGCATAGCGTTATTTACGTCGTCAAGATGTTGTACACGTCTATTCACTTTAAAAATCAGTGAAGTGTCATCGGCAAATAACACCATTCGCGGTGGGTTTTCCAATAAACTTGGTAAATCATTTATGTAAACTAAAAATAGGAATGGACCCAGTATAGATCCCTGCGGTACGCCCATTTTTACCTTTAAGCCCACTGAATTTACACCGTTTATTTGTACCTGTTGCAGTCTATCATTCAAATAGGATTTTACTAAGCTCAGCGCTAATCTATCGAGCCCGTAATGCTCGAGTTTCAAAAGAAGTGTTTCATGGTTCACGCAATCAAATGCTTTGGAGAGGTCGCAGAAAACGCCAATGGCATCTTGCGACTCTTCCCATGCTTGAAATATATGTTTAATTAAAGTGACACCGGCGTCAGTAGTACAACGTCCTTTGGTGAAACCATACTGTTGGTCATGTAAGATGTTGTTGCAGTTAAAGTGCATAAGCATTTGATTAAGCATTATTTTTTCATATACTTTGCTGAGAACCGGTAAAACAGAAACAGGTCTATAATTATTAGCGTCTTTGCTATCCCCGGATTTAAAAAGTGGTATAACTTTGCTGTACTTCATTAAATCCGGGAAAACCCCTTGATCTATACACAAATTAAATACATATGCTAAATAGGGCGCTATTGTCTCAATAATCGAATTACAAACATTAGTTGACATGCCCCAAAGATCTTCAGTTGCTTTGATTTTGATCTGCTTAAAAGCCTTTACAACGGTTTATTCGACGCGGGGAAAGGCTAGAACTTTGTAACAATTGGTATTCAAATTAAAATTGTAAATTAGTACCTAATGAGTCGACGGAGGGACTTTCATATGGACTCAAATAGCTAGGGTAGCAAAATTTACTTAATTTTAGGAAGGTCGAAAATTAAAGGATAGTAAGAGCAGTCAGATGTTAACGAAGGTCTTGTACCTATTTGCTTCAATGCTGGGCCCGTCTGTTAACTCGTAATAAGTAAAGTATCTTTTAGTCATATCAATATCCATATCTATACTATCTATACTAATATTATAAAGAGGTAAAATTTGTAAGTTTGTATGTAGGGGGTAATCTCTGGAACTGCTGGTCCGATTTGAAAAATTCTTTCAGTGTTAGATAGCCCATTTATCGAGGAATGCTATAGGATATATACCATCACGCTACGATCCACGGGAACGGAGCAGTAACGAAAACTGCGGGTGAAACCGCAGGGGACAGCTAGTTAATATTATAAATGGGAAAATATGTGTGTATGTTTGTTCGTCTTTCACGGCAAAAAAGGGCGACGAATTGACGTGATTTTTTAAGTAGAGATAAAGGGACGGAGAGTGACGTAGGTTCAGGTTGCTTTTTGTTTCTTTCTAACGCGAGCAAAACCGTGGGCAAAAGCTTGTCTATACTAATATTATAAAGAGGTAAAATTTGTAAGTTTGTAAGTTTGTATGTTTGGGGTAATCTCTGGAACTACTGGTCCGATTTGAAAAATTCTTTCAGTGTTAGATAGCCCATTTATCGAGGAATGCTATAGGCTATATACCATCACGCTACGACCCACGGAAGCGGAGCAGTAACGAAAAATGCGGTTGAAACCGCAGTGGACAGCTAGTATTTTATAAAAGCACTAGCTTTTGCCCGCGACTTCGTCCGCGTGGAATGTTAGTTCCCGTTCCTAGGCGGATTTCCGGGATGAAAACTATCCTATGTTCTTTTTCGGGTCCTAGACTATATCTGTACCAAATTTCATTCAAATCGGTTCCGTGGTTAAGGCGTGAACAAGAGACAGACAGACGAGAGTTATTTTCGCATTTATAATATTAGTGCGGATAAATTAAGAGTTTTTATTCAATTCAAACTAGTAATTCTTGACATTTGCGGGTATAACCAAACAAACTCTTTAATAATTACAGATATGTATGTACATTTCAATTGCCTGTTTACCATAACATAGGCTCTGTCAGTAATGCGAACAGACAGCTTTGTGTGGGCTGTCCAAAGATATTTATTTATTATTATTATATTCAAGTCACCAAGTTCACTTCCTCCCTACATTAATACTGATTAATTTTTCCATACATTTACCTAGGAAAATCCCTGCTAACTTCTAAATTTATTTATTTATTTAAACTTTATGCACATATGTACAATGGCGGACTTAATGCCTTAGGCATTCTCTACCAGTCTACCCAGGGTGGTGCAGAGATTACATGGTAGGTGCACTAATAAAAAGAAAAAAAAAGAAATAGAATAGAAGAATGCAACTTAAAATAGAAAAAAAGAATAGACATAATTACCTACTTATTTATATATTAAAGTATATACTACTTAAATAAATATAAATACATAAGTACATACATATAAAACAAAGAATGTAGTAGTAGTAACAAAGAATGTAGTAAATTTAAACCTAAACCTCAGGTTATCTAAAAACATCTGTATTCTAGCTGTTCACACAATACGTCTTATCTCCATGTCAGATCCAAAACCGTTTTGATTGATCTAAATCAAGATACGGTAGAATGTTCCTACGTTTTATGCAAATATTGTCCGTCACAAACCTAGAGAAACCAGGGATTTAGAACATGTATTGATCTTCGTTTGTTTTGGGTCGGAAGGCGCCATCTTTGGGCTTATATGGTCATGTTGTAGCTTTTCATTGTTATATGGCCCGTTAGGGTTATATATGGCTTTAAATCCGTACTAATATTATAAATGCGAAAGTAACTCTGTCTGTCTGTCTGTCTCTTCTTCACGTCTGAACTACTGAACCGATTTGAATGAAATTTGGTACAGGTATAGCCTGGGACCCGAGAAAGGATAAAGGATAGTTTTCATCCCGAAAATCCCCCGGGAACGGGACTATTATTCCACGCGGACGAAGTGGCGGGAAAAATCTAGTTTTTAATAACTTTGGGTCAGAATGCCTCAACGTCACTACATTCGTAATGTGTTGTATATAAAATAGGTACACAAAGGTCAAAGGTGAACAATACTTACAACCAAAAGGTGTCGTGCAAAAAAAATACATATAATAACTTTTAAAGGTGCGTTAAATTTTGATTATTATTTTTCATTGTTATAACAGCAAATGGACACAGTCCAGTGGTTCGTGACTCTCGACTGCTATTGCTAAGCCAGAGGTCGTGACTTTGATACTACTACCCAAGACCAAGAAAGGCTCAAGAACCATGCAAAATTAACAGGTTCATGTCCATAAAAATGAGTGTAGAAAGATGGTATACATTATATTGAATTTCCGAGCGCCATCATTACAGCATGTTTATGATATTACCCATAAAACATGCTGTGAAAGTTTGTACAGGTAATTTTAATAAGAATTTCGAACCAAACAGTTTTACATTAGGAGGTGATTGGAGCCTCCTTTATTTATTTTACTTATGTTATATTGAGATCCCTTTGTCTAGCCGATAGTATGATTTGTCGACGGTTAGTTAAATGAAAAAGGAGTAAGAAACATTCATACATACAAACTTTCATAATAGTTAGGTCGTAAGATTTTATTTAGTAACAAAAATTGCTAAGTAAGTGATTTCGAGAATAGGACCGCAGCTAAAAACTCAACCTAGACAAATCCTATCAGGGTAACAGCTCCGGTTTTCAAAATATTTTCCGAACCGGATTGTCGATACCGGCTGGATAATGTAGGTACGGAAACCGGTGCCTAACCGGCGCCGGGTCTAGTGGTTAAAAGATATCGAGGATTGAACGACATCTTCTATTCAACCGGTTTCAAAAAGGAGGAGGTTAGCAATTGGTCCGGCTTTATTCGACTTTTGTTTGATACGCGGTATTTTTGTCAATTGCGAATCGATTTGAATAGATTTGTTTAAAAAGTTACACTTCCGATGTATATAATTTGATCTGATCAAAATCTCACGCACATTTTCGATGAGACATTGAAACTTGTCAATAAAGAACACAACATACTTTAAAAGGGGTGTCATCTCTACTGTATAAAAATAAGTCGGGTTTTCCTTCCTGACGCTATAACTCCAGAACGCACGAACTGATTTCCACGGTTTTGCATTCGTTGGAAAGGTCTCGGGCTCCGTGAGGTTTATTTGTCTCTTTCTAACGCGAGCGAAGCCGCGGGCAAAAGCTAGTGTGGTATAAAGATTAGATGGAATTTAAAGTATTTTCGTGGGGCACAGCTTGGCCAGAGGTGGAAAGAGTTTAGCTCAAAAGTGTCGTCTTTATGAAAAAAAAAAGCGAAGGCTATCTGTCAGAGACTAAGAAAAGAAAAAAAAATTAAGCACACAATAGCGCAATATACATACAAAACCTAAACAATGAGGGAATCACGAATTAACCGATAAAATAATAATTGATTTTTATTTATTTCGATCCGGCCACAAGTTACTGTTTTAGTTATATTACCAGTGTTTTGCAATTGACAACAAAGTAGGGTAGGGTAATTGAATCTCCGTAAAGGTATACTTAGTTCTATAAACCACTAGTGCTATTTCGTGGCTTCGCGGGTCTTTGATAAAGACGGACTTCTAACAGTCGTTCGGCCCCTATTTTTTATTGCCGCCCCATTATGGCAAAAAAAAAGTAGTACCACCCCATACTACTTTTTTGACGTGACAACGTCTTAAATTAGGTTGCGGCTGGGAGTCACTTATGAAAAAGTGTAACGCTCGGTAACGTTACGATGAGTCACCGAACGAGAGAGAGGCCCGCCGAATGCCTTGCGTCTCTCTCCCACTCAACTATGATCGGTAAAAGACGTTGTCACGTAAAATCTTCGCCCGTAAAACCGACTTTACAGGCAACCATTTTTTTTTTTTTTGTGAGTGGGAAATCATCAAATGACTTCTCCCGTCCTGGGTTTGGCGGGAGGGCCTGTCAGACTTTAACTGACTACAACCCACCCTTGTTTCTTCGGTTGCCCTTTATGTTCAGGGGTCACGGTAACTATTATAAACATGGGCCGTTATGTTCCTGGGCCGCGGTAACAATTAGAACTATTTCGCAACCCCGGGGTAGTACGTACAACATAAAACGCTTCAACTCCCAAAACTATGTAGCCCCAGCGATTTCTATTATTTTCATTTCATTATAAGCAAGAATCTACATCCGGAAGTGTGCAAGAGATGTTACGAAGCTCTGGATCCGTAACCAAATCCGATATGAACGCTTCGAATAATTTCGGATAGGAGCGGAGTGTAATCCGATTACCACACTTGTCTTATGTAAACAGTCCCAATTAAAGAGTTAAAAATTGAAAAAATCCTAGCTTTTTTAACCAGGCTTGGAAAGTCCCTTATACAAAGGTAATTCAGTGAAATAGTACCGGAATCTCATTGCAACTCTCGGTAATAGAGGTTTCTTAAACCAGGTTTCACTGTACTTAAATAATATTGTGACGTAACCTCAATTAACGGGTATTCTGAAATAATTAAACGACCAAGCGACACAATCCTGCCACACTATTCCCAACCACTGCAACTCCTGAAAGCCAGATTCAACAGTGGAGAAAAGCGCCGAAGCAATGAAGTTCGACGAGTTCCGGAGAAACGATTCAACTGTCTTGGATCCCGCAACGAAATTAACCAGAAAAGAACTGCGGAGGAGTAAGAAAAAAATTGGGAAGATAAGATTACAAAAACAAGCAGGAGACTGAACAGAACTAGGCCAATAGGCACAAAGGGGCAATTACAACTGGGAGAAGCCCACGACCAAGCGACAACCGGCTATCGCGCTGTTATTGTCTTTCTATTGTGTCCCAAATCACGGGTGTTCGAAGGTTTAGTTGGCGAAATTTCATATCATCCCCGATCCTTGCAAGCTTGCGCAAAACTACTGTTTACGTAGACTTGTCATCCTATCAGTTCGTATGTACAGTCAGCAAAGTAGATAGGTAAGTATATAGGGCCGTCAGATACAGTTTAGGTTTTCTCAAAAACCCACGGATATTTTCTAATAAAAATTTTAACTATAGTAGAAAATGACTAGTTCTTCAATTAGGTAAAATTTCATGTGAATACATTCATTGGTTTTCAAGAAAACCTCAATTGTAGATGACGGCCCTGTATACTTATACTTTGCTGACCGTACCTACCTAATTAGTTCTACTAAACTGTTTTCGTGTTTCTGAAATGCAAATGACAAGGAGACCCAAAAGGGTCTTTAAATGAGGCACTCAAATTCAAACTATGCTGACGACTTTGGATAACACAGGTTTATTGCAGTATCAGAATATACCTATGTACTTTTGCAGGAGTGTATTCTAATAGATGCGCGATTTCCGAGTGCCTAGGGGTTCCATTCTCGGTTCGAAAAAAGTGTTCTTTGGTTTTTTATGCCCGAAACAAAAAGAGGTTATAATTTGACCGCTGTGTGTGTGTCTATTTGTTGGTTTGTCTATCTGTCTGGGGCACCTTAGCTCTTAAACGAGTGAACCGATTGATCCCCATCAGTTTGTTTTATTTGAAACCTGGCGCTAGTTTTTAGCATATCATCAAAATCGGTTTAAAATCATCGCGGCGGGGCTTTTTATTGTTTTAAAATACGCTTCTTGTTATGAGTTTATCAGTAACAGACCGGGTTTCAGACGTCTGTGTTGCTTCGGAGAACACGTAAAGACGTTGGTCCCGGCTGTGTAGATCTATGAAAGTCATCTAGGCTAGTCAGAAACTACAAAATCTGACAATCGCTCTTACCAAAGGGTATCGTTTTACATAGTAACAGAGTAGTGCAGGCTGGATAGGAAGTTTGCTACGGCTAAAACATCGATTCGAGCTTTGTTATTCACTTGGGGATAAGGCTAGGTACTATGAATAATACCAGACGTCCCACTGCAGGGCAAAGGCCTCTTCTCATACAGAGAAGGCACGAGCAGTGATCACCACGCTTGCTCAAGGCGGGTTGGCGATTTTGGACTTATATTAACTACAAGTCCAGGTTGTCTGTGATGTCTAAGATAAACTTTAGAAAGTAACCTATGAATTGAAAAAGTCACATTGGTACTTGCCCGGAATCGAACCCGCAACCTCTTGCATGAGAGGCGGGCGCCTTAACCACTAGGCCATCACAACATACTACACATAAATGGTACTATGGCTAGGTTTATAATGATACCCAATAGACTCTCGTGACCACTTAGTGGCAGAGATAGGAATTTGGGTGCTGTAATTAGTTACTATCAAAAATATGGATATGATCTGAAATTACCGGGAAATGTTACTTTTACAAAATATCTCGGGATTAAAACCAGAGGATTACACTTTTTTAATGTTATTGATATTTAATGTCGTTATGGCTTAGTGGAATGACGTTATTGCTCTCTTGCGAGAGGTTCTGGATTCGAATCCGGGCAAGTACCAAAGCAACTTAATTGATATTTCTCGCCAACTAACTGCAATTTCCAGAATTAATATACTTGAAGTCCCGGGAATATTGTCATATGATATCATCTCAAATAGCACCCAAATTCCGATCATTGCTTATTAGTTATAATTATAAGTGTATGTTGTGGAATGTAGTGATGGCCTAATGGTTAAGGCCATCGCCTCTCATGCGAGAGGTTGTGGGTACGAACCAGGGCAAGTACCAATAAAGTTTATCTTGACATTGGTGAAGGAAAACGTCGTGAGGAAACCTGAACCTGTAGTGATTACTTATAAGTTCGAAATCGGCAATCCGCCTTGAGCAAGCGTGGTGATCCATGCTCGTGTCTTCTCTGTATGAGAAGAAGCCTTTGCCCTGTAGTGGGACAGTAGTAGGAGGGTATTATTTAAGTGTGTGTTAATTCTTATGGGAAATAGGTACTAAAACCTAATCCCACAACTCCACAAGCAACCACATGGCAAAAATCTATAGTACCTAGGTAAGCACGCGATAAATTCTTATCAGTTTAACGCGTGCCCTAATAATATGTTACCAAACTACGTAGTAATGCTAAAATATCATTATTATTATCTGATAAAATGCCTCCTTGAGCCATTGTGTTCCAATTCTCGGTTAGCAATCTGTCATTTAAACGTCATGTTTTATTTATCGCTAACAGCTTCTTTAGATATTAAATTGTATTATCGCATACCTACATTATCGCGAAAGTTGTGAAGTTCAATGCCGATGTGTAAAAAAATTGTGTATTAAAATGCATATTGTGGGTGACCTCCTCCTAAAAATATGAGGAAATGCGCGGAGAAATTGTAAAAGAGGTTCATAAGATATCGTTTTCAAAAGGTATCAATCATAACAAGACGTTCTATTCAAGTTTGGAAAGAAAACACCTCGAAAAACCGAGCGAAAATTTCCGAATCGCAAGACTAAACAAAGAACAGTGCCCAGCCAAAAATATTCCTGTATACTATGTAAATAAGTACCTAGGTATTGTTACAGGTATAGTTTATTTTCACACCTGAAAATAATTCAGAGCCGTTAAGACAGGACTTAAATAAAATATCGAGCTGTCCCACAAATTCAGTTCTTCATTGTCCCCAGTCAAATGATTCGAAACAATGGAACCAAACAATTTTCGTCCCAGTTTTGGCCACAAAGTAACATTCTACAAACACCATGAATTAAAACTGCCCGATTTTCAATTACACGTTTGGGTACACCCAACATTGTTGCTGAAAAGTTTTCCAATAAAGAGTGGGAGACGAACCTGTTTGACGATCAGCCTGGCGACTCTGGGGCTCGCGAATGTGACGAAACCATAACACTTGGAGACACCAGCTCGGTCGTAGATCACCCGGGCTGCCGTGACGGTGGCGAACCCCGAGAAGAACTTCCACAGGTCCTCATCAGTCGTGGTCAAAGAGAAGCCACCCACAAAAATTCTATTGTGTATAACTGTCCCGAATTTCGGAGCGTCTGACGGAGGCAAGGTATCATCAGTATCGTCATCAGGAGAGTTCAGCAGGGCCTTCAGCTTCTCGTGAGGGTCTGCCGTCTTCCTGTTATTGGCCGTGCTTTCTTCCACCATATGAGCGCAACTCGCAGACTCGCTCCTTATGTACCTCTTAACACTTTCCATTGTATCTAACACTTTAAAACACTAATATAACATGTTCCCTTGTTTACTAAACTAAAATCTCTAGCGGCAACTAAAAGGGCACTGGTATTCACGAAAAAACAACTGATTGTCTGTAACGCGAGGCTTTATCGATTACAGTGGCACTTATGTTGTATAGGTAGGTTTCGTGAGTTGCGCGCGACGGACCACGGCGTGACTGACACACGGACGGTATTCGAGTGATGTTAAAAAAAAAACAACCAAGATAACAGTGTGTGATTTGAGATTTTTTTTTAGATACGCACTATAAATAGTGTTTGAGCTATTGTCGACCGCTATTTTTACTAGGCGAGGGAACTAGGTCACCAGTTGACACCTAGCGGATGAATATTCTTAATGGTTCTTATCTCAGATAAGTTTCGTTTCTCTTTGTTAAGTATAGGTGGCGCCTTTGCTAACAGGGATCAGATCAGCTGCTCTTTTTATCTAAAGATAAGCGATTCATAAAATAATAATGAATTAGTGCATCGTACGCATTTTCTGTGATAAGTAGTTTTTCGGTTAACAATTGATGTTTTAATTATTAACGCAAATAGCAATGTATCTATTATAAATTAAACACAAAATTACATTGATTTTAAACATTAACTTTTAATAAATGTGCATTTTTCAGTAATAACTTGTGAAATATTGGTTGCAGCTTAGTGCAATAATAAAACGCAGCGTGACATTTAATAATGTTACATACAAGCGGAATTTTGCATTTTGTTTGGGAGAATTGAAGAGTACACTGAAATAATTTAATTTAAAGATTGCTTCATTGAAAAATAAAATTAATTATTACAAATCTGATTTTTAAACAACATAAGTTTCCTACACTTGTATTAAACGAATTATAAGTTAGCAACTCTCTTTTAATGCGTACTTAATAAAAATAGAAAAGCAATCACTACGTTTCATAAATGATAAGAAAGCCAACGCGTGTAAGGTACTTTTAGCGCTCACTATGGCAACACAGAAGTCACAGAATTGTCAATGTCACAACGTCGAGTGGAGGAGAGGAGGCTGTTTGCTATTTTTTTGTTGTTTGGATTTCCTTTCCTTGTGCTAATTCCGTTTCAAAACACAATGAGTGCTATAACAACACTAAAACTGTGGTGAAAACCTGCTGGAGCCATATAGTTACTAGTTTGTGGCTTACTGAACACGAGTTAATCGAGTTATGTGCTAAGAACACTTTGTAATTGGATTATAAAGTTTTCTGACCACATTCACTACCGAGGTAAGTGCATTTGTGTTGTAACAACAGCCCGTAACATCCTCAATTATATTTACGATCGCAAACTACAGTCGTATAATTTGTAATGCTCTAAAATGCACTGTATATTTTCGGTAGTACGAATTCATCATCAATTTGTATGTTTACCTCCATTTTTTACTATATTTTATGCGTTGTTCGCTATAAGCCGGTTTATGCATTACTTCTTGACGGTAGAGAGTGTTTTGTATATAAATAAAGTGGGTAAACTTGTTTTTGGGACAAAAAGATTTTCTTGTGCAGTGCACAGAATAATATACTCAATGTTCTTGATTTAAGACTGATGTTTGCGTGTGAAGTTGGAAGTATTTTGCGAAAGTAAAAGTTACAATAATGACATTTCATCAAAGATGTTTTAAACATAGTTATTAAATGCTTTTCAGCTTTTTATATTCAGGATCATAATAATGTTCAGGACCGAACACGGCATTCTTTAATTTATGAGTGGTTGCAGATACACAATCTTATTATTATTTATGCTATTCATTGAATATTTTTTTATGTTTTACCTCAAGGTGCCTTTTAATAGTATTTAATAATAGTTTGTAAAGTGTTGTTAACCTTTTAGAATATACTAAAACAAAATTAATATGATAATAAAAGTTGTAAAGTAAGTAAGATAATATTGTAGTATTAGTATTATGCAAGTCTTAGGTGATGAGTTAATAAGTATTGAATACTACTTGCAACACTGCTCACCACTCATCATGAATTCCTTTTGCTTTATACCGCAATAAACTTTGTTAGAACTTTAAATCATGTCGCTACCTTCTCTCAGTGACAAACGTTGTCAAAAACGTATGTCTTTGTAAAGTGTGGTCATCATGCTATGTGTTACAATTTTTCTATAAAAATATTTGTTAGACATGGTATTTGTAACGTACGCCAGGCATATAAGTTCATGATTTTGTCAATGGTTTTTGAAAACTTGACCCCTTGGGCCCTAGTCTGCTATTACAATCGTGTCTCAATGACCAGTCATAGGCCGGATATTTGACAACTTTGACAGTTTTTGTATGGGAAATGTGTCAGGAGTTTGACGTTACACGTCAAAAATCGATCATTGAGACACGATTGTAATAGCAGACTTAGGCCCCTGGTTGGCTGCACCAAGCTAATGTTTGTTTATAAGGTTGTGAGGTGTGTGTTTATCCATATTTGTTTGTAAGTACACCAGCAATAAAGGCGGTAATGCTAGTGCTGAGTAAAGATTTGTTAATAAATAAACAAAACAAACTTAATTTCTTTTACACAGACTTCACAGATGTTTTCCGTCTTTGTACATTATAAAACAAGGCTTTAAAAATTTTATTTTAGTGTCACACTCTTCATTAACCTTTGAACGACCAAGCGACGCGAGCTATTGTCTTTCTAATTTTTTTGGGGAGTGGGAAATCATCCATTGTCTGCTCCCGTCCTGGGTGCGGCGGGAGGGCGTGTCAGACTTTTACAGACTAAAACCTCCCCTTCCTTCGGTTGCCCCTTATGTTCCGGGGTCACGGTAACTACATATTATAAACATTCCGCAACTCCATTGTTTTTCTATTGTGCCTGGAATCAGGTGTGTTTGATGGTTAAATTTGTCTACATGCTTAAATACTAACATTTTAATAGCAAAACATAGTATGACTATGTTTGACGCTATGTTTGACGCTGTGGCTTGTCCGAAAGAATTACTGAGGTCCCAGACTTAAGGAGCTAAGAAGGAACTTGGGTAACTTTTGGGTAAAATTCTGAGTCAGTTGATGATTTCCCACCCACAAGAAAAAAAAGTATTTGAGTCTGTAAGACATTCACAATTGATAACTTAGGTAAAGCTTAGGTTCTCCGAATAAAAGTACATGTTTTTGTACTTTTCAAAGTAATTAGCCCGTTTACTCAAATGATATTGATTCAATTATTAAGCACATTTCATTATGAACATCGTTAAAACAGCTGTGTAAACATACCTTTACAGTTTTGACGGAAAGACCTTGCACTAAATATCTCGACTTTACAGCTGCTATAATATAGGTAAGTATATATATTTTTTATCATATTTGGGTCAACGCAATATTGCATGGAAATAAATAATTAATTTGTAAGTATCTGAAGTAATTGAGTATGCACTCTTCAAAGAACCTTTAAAATCAAAGTTGTTTATTAAAAAACTAGCAGTCTCCTGCAGTTTCATCTGCATATTTGCAAGTTAAAATAGGCTTGTGTCTAAACAAAACACCACCCAAAAAGTACATATTTTTCTGCCAAAAAAATTCTAAACGGTTACCGAAATGGATAAAAGGTCACCAAATAATGTTTCCTAAAATATTATGAAATAAATCCAATTTCGTTTTATATGAATTTGATTAAAAACTAAATCTGGCGCTCGACGGGTGCTGCTGCGGCACGCGCCGTAAGTGTGTGTAATAATTTTATGTAATTGTTATCAGTAATGCTATCAATCAGTGCGAAACACATAATCTTCTTTAAACTAAAAAAAACAGATTTGAAACCTGGCAAAATTAACCTTTCAATGGCCAAGCGACAGCCGGCTGTCGCGCTGCTATTTTATTTCTATTGTGTTGCAAATCACCTGTGTTCGAAGGTTTAAGAAAGTTTTTTTTTTACTGAAAAATTCAGTACGTATGTAGTTTGCAATGTAATCTATATTATATAAAACAAAGTCGGGTTTGTTACAACACTTATAACTCGAGATCGGCTAGACCAATTTTCATGGTTTTTGGTTCGTTGGATTTGTCCCCGCCCCGAATAGCAGAATAAATCTTAAAAATAATGAAAAATCGACGAGAACATAATTATAAAAGATGAATCATTTTCCCCTATAGTTAATTCTAAATTCAATTAAAGATTGAAAACTTAAGAGAACAATAGTACTAGGAGCGCAGTAATGTGAAGTGATAATGTGAGAAAATTTAAAATACTGAGATACTTAGTACTTAAATCAATCAAAAGTACTAGGCGCGCAGTAGCGTGAAGTGGTTAATAGAAAATGTGAGCGCAATTTTAAGAAAATATATATTATGTTTATGAACTTAAATAATATCCATCCATACTAATATTATAAATGGGAAAGTGTGTCTGTCTGTCTGTTTGTCTTTCTTTCACGGCAAAACGGAGCGACGAATTGACGTGATTTTTTATGTGGAGATAGTTGAAGGGATGGAGAGTAACATAGGCTACTTTTTGTTTCTTTTTAACGCGAGCGAAGCCGCGGGCAAAAGCTAGTTGTTTAATAAACTCTGGTCAAGTTCCTTATCGAAATATGGGGGGAGGGATGGAATGTATCGACATTCACGCGGGCGAAGCCGCAGGCGAAGGCTAGTTTCATGTATAGACGCAAAAGTAGAATAAAACGCCATTTATAAGTGCTTGGACAATTAGTATTTAAATTAATGATTTGATAGCTATTGTAATGTACCGGTAGTTTATTTAATACTAAGGTATGACTCAGATCTATGGATGTTGTGCAATCAAGAGTGCTTGTCTGAAGGGGTATTTCCCAGTACCCTACTTTACATTTACTATCAAATTAGTTAAATATTTCTGTTAATAGGTCATGACTATCCTAATACATTGGCAACGTACTGATTTTAAATGATTTTAAACCTTCCGTCATCAATATACAGGCGATAATTGCTTGATTATCGTCTCGCCGTAATTGCTAAACACAGCCGTGATCGTTTTAATTATGAAAAGTAAATCAATCTTTGGTTATAAAATTGTAAACTGACTGACTGACTCGGTTATATCAACGCACAACCTAAACCGCTGGCCTAGAGACATGAAACTTGGAGGGTGTTCTTTGTAAAGGATTAGTATCCACTAAAAAAAGATTTTTAGAAATTCAATTCCGAAAAGGGTAAATAAAATAGTGGATTTATAACTTTAATTTTGCCTATTATTGCGTGACTTGTTTGAAAAATCTTAAATTATATGTATTAGGTAGCTGAAAATATGCAATGTACTGTTAAATTGTTTTATTAAATTTATTTTTTAATGTGTTAGGTACCTTTACTGTATGACGTTAATGTAAGTCTTTATAATTTAATTTAATTAGTCAAGTAATTTGAATAGTTCACGTGAGATTTTCACACAAGATTTAATAACAAACGTAAAACTTGCACAGACGGAAATTTAAAAAAATATAATTTTGCCAATACCTGTATGGACTTCTAAAGAGGCTTTGACCTCTGAGTTTTAGAGCAAATTAGTCGGCCAGGAAACACCGTTCCCATCGTTCGCATACAATAGGCGCGACGACAAAAAAAAAATTAATTAGTCCGTCAGATAGATTATCAAAAAGTTTTGGACACGTATTTTTATATATCTTAAAACTTTAGTCTTACATTGCGATCCCTGTTTATTTTCAAGTCGACAGTTAAAAATACTGCGTTCAAGATCTCCCAGGCTGTCTGTCCTTTTTTAGTTCCCACAGCGAAACCGGATAAATAAATAAACAAGTACTTTGCAGGTGACACAACAGGTCCTAACTAGTGATTCACCCAATATCAGTTTACTTAACCTGAGATTCGAACTCAAGGCCTAGCGTTTGGTAGCCGCAATAGGAGTGACGAAAAAAACGTAGTTAGGCCGTCAGTTAGATATTGGTGCCGATTCTCTTATTCACAAACTAACGTTTTAAGTTAAGTGCATCTTTCTCTTTCCATTTAATTAAGAAAAGGACAGAAGATAAAATATTAGTTAAGTCCTGTCAAATTTAGACACTCCATAGATAATTTAGACGCCATTTAAAATCATGCCGAAGACTACGTCAATTTTCTTCCGGCGCTGTCTAATTTGACAGGATTAAACTAAAATGTATCTTCTGTCTTTTTCTTTAAGAAATGAAAAGAGAAAGATGCATTTAACTTAAATTTTGTTAAGTTTGTAAACAAGAGAATCAGCACCATTGTAAAAAAATCTGGCATGTTTTTTTTTATTTGCAATCTGCCGAAGACTACGGCAATTTATGCCAGTGATAAGTGATAACTCATGGGTTTAAATAAAAAAAAGGGGGGGGAAATATGAGAAAAAAAACTAAAGCTTTTTGTGGCGATCCTTTCTGGCCTGAAACAAACACAAATACATTTGTTTTAGTAGATGTTAGTACTGACATGTATTTTTCTCATGAACGAAATATGACGACGATAAATTGCGTTGAAGTTTTGTGTGACGTAACGCCTAGGTAAATTTATTCTGAACAATGACGTCACAACCTCTTACTCCGGAACATTGATGCTCATTATCTTTGTATTTTTTTAAATTAATTTTATCAAGAAAAAAATGTGTCCCGTATTTTTGGACGGTCCAACTGACGGACATACACAATGCCAATTTTTTATGTTGTCGGCCCTAATGTCACATTTACTCACCAAAATATCTGAAACATTCTGGAGTCATCTCGTGTTCTTGGTTATAAGAACACGTGTATGATCTCCACACTATAATTTAATAACCGTACAATTGTCACTATAATAAAATATTATTTTCAAACTGGACACTGGCAGAAATCACCGAAAATTCGGTGGATTGCCATAATTATAAAAGTTGAAGTTGAAGTTGAAACATTCTGTTAAGTGTGACTTTACTTGGTATATTTGGGCAAATATGTGCGTTACTTGGGTAAGAATGGGGCCAAGTGCGAATGGGACCAAGTGCGAATGGGACCAAGTGCGAATAGGACCAAGTGAAGTGCGAATGAGACCGACTGCGAACGCGGTACGAAGTGCGAATGGGACGAAGTGAGAGTAACCCATACAAACTATACCCCTACTCCCTAGACTTGTTGGAATAAGGTTCATATTGTGTTGCATCGAATACGCAAAATTTGGCCAAATACGCCAATTGAAGTCGCACCATATTAATTGGTTTTTTTTCGCTACAATAGTAAGTTGGGAATGAGAGCTCATACTGTCGGAGAATACTTAGTCATTAGGTTATTTTTGAATGTGTTCAGTCAGCATAAATCAAGGTCTTACAGGTGAAATCGGCCGGCGAAACTAAACGGTCGGTTTGCATATTACTCTTCATTTCGTGGTACATTTTTACCACGCTTTTATTAGTTTTGTATAGGTATAGGTATGTAACTAACTGTTTTGGACTTGATTTTGCCCTACTTTGAGAGATCGATTTAACTCAAACTTTGTACCCCAGTCGAAGACCGATGACTGCAATAACTGGATTTTATAGAAAATTCATCAAAAAGAAGAAAATAAAGTTTAATTTTACGACTAAGAATAATGTACTTAACTAAGAATTCAATAAATTATATTATTGTAAAAAAGTCAAGTTAGGTCTTTGACCCATTCCCGTGGCTCTGATAGGCCCTCGCTCTAGTCTGTAAAACGCTGGTTTTCAATACTTGTTTATTTTGTTATGCATTTTTATCTATAGCTAATTTTACACATACTAGTGGCCTGCTTATTACTTAAGTTTTACCGCTATTATCGCGATACGGTTTATTACTTCAGAAAGTCATTATTATTTCCATGACTGACATAATTATTGCAATAAGATAGAAAAAATTAACAATATTGATTGCACTTGATGTGCATTAATTGATCTATCCGATAAAAGAATGTTTAATCTTATCTGGCTTTGAATTCTGCTTGTTTAATCAAAAATACGAAGGGTGTGAATTGCCTGCAACTCTATAACTGATAAAAGAACTGGGTACTTACGGATTTTGATTACTTAGATCATTAGAATATAGTTTTACTCAACTTCGATATAGGTAAATCCCCCTTCCAAAATTTATTATTTATATTCGATTATTTATTTATTTCCGAGAAGAATGACCAAGATTGGTTGCAAAAATTCAAAAGGGTTTAGTCATAAAGAGCGGAAGTTACTATTGTATTTAAAATGTTATGCCCTCACTAATAATCGCTGCATAAAGTTATGACAGGTTTATACGTCAAAAAATGTATGGTTACTCAGGCTTTATTAGCTTTACACCTCTAACTATAAACTATCTAAGTATAGAATTACGGCATCGTACTGTTTAAATTCTCGTCGAATGAAATAAAACAAAAAGTCAATTAAAACATGCAATTTTATGTGGAACTTGGAGCAAAAAATATCTACATTCCAAATTAATGTATTATACCGGTTTCGATAAAGGTGTATTCAACTCCAACCTGCATTGATATTTTGATGTCAGGCGCAGGTACACACCAGTTTACAAAATTCGAGAGCATCTGTGAAAAAATATATATTTGAAAAGCCCTACATACCTTTAAACGACCAAGCCACAGCCGGCTGTCGGGCTGCTATTGGTGCCGATTCTCTTGTGCACAAACTATCGTAAATTTAAGCTAAGTGCATCTTTCTCTTACCTTTTAATTAAGAAAAGGACAGAAGATCAAATATTAGTTAAGTCCTGTCAAATTTAGACACTCCATAGATAATTTAGACGCAATTTAAAAACATGGCGTCTAAATATACGTCAATTTTTATCAGGCGCTGTCTATTTTGACAGGATTAAACTAAAATGTATCTTCTGTCCTTTTCTTCAAGAAATGAAAAGAGAAAGATGCACTTAACTTAAATTTACGATAGTTTGTGCACAAGAGAATCGGCACCATTGTCTTTCTATTGTGTCTCAAACCACGTGAGTTCGAAGAATAATTGTAAAGCGGGTGATCCAGGGTCCAAACCGGGGTTGCCGAATGTTCCGGGGTTGCGGAATGTTTATAATAGTTACCGTGACCCTGGAACATAAAGGGCAATCGAAGGAACATGAGTGGGTTTTAGTCAGTAAAAGTCTGCCACGCCCTCCCGCCGCACCCAGGACGGGAGCAGTCATTTGATAATTTCCCACTCACCAAAAAAAGGGCCCAAATCTTTGACTCGTTTAGTCTTCGACTCCCGTTGGTGAGATAGGCTAGTCCCTGCGTTAGCGAAGTCATGGCGCGCTCCCAGACGGATTTACTTTGCTATTTTTCAAATCCTTTATTGGCAAATAGAGATAATCTTTTGCTCGCGACTTCGTTGGCGGATGTGCTCGATAACGAATCAGTACCTTAATAGTCAAATCACATCAATCACATGAAAGGCCATTTACAAAAACTTCGGCTGAAAAATTAATAATCGAAAAAAATGTAGTGACAACGACGATTTGCAATTCTTTTGAATTCTATTCTCATTATTCTATTATATTTTTTCTTAGGCAGCGCTTTATGAGCGTCTCATTTCAATTTTTTTATTGCAATCCCTCTTAACAACAGTGTGACAGATAACACACTTTCTCACAACTCACATCATCAATTAAAAACTTCTTCAAACCAAGATTAAAAATAAGGTTACTACGTGATCTGTTTACTTTTGTCCGAGTGACGTCTGCTTGTTGTCCCAAGGTACTTGTCCTGTAGGTTATCGCGGGCTGCGTTGACCTTGCAATGTTTCCACGTAATAAATATCTGTGAAGTTTATTGGGCTCGAAGGACCAGAGGACCCGGCGCGAAGGACCAGTTTATGTTTTATGTTTATTTTGATAAGGGAAACAAACACTTGGGAACTAAGAATACAAGGTAACAGATAACTTGTAATAAAATTAAAATGAATAATCGTAAGAAAACAAACTGATTAGGGATTGTTAACTTTGTAACGCTTATCGAAGTAAGATTAAATTATACGATGTAGGCAAGTTTAATTTATTCACCGATTTTAACGGCTAAGTATGAGAGCTTGCTTTGATATTTTTAGAATAAAATCGTATTTCTTCACAGGTATGGTATCAGTTTTTATTTTTAGCCTGGCGTGGGAATATCGTGTGTGGTATTTATTTATTTTTCCTCTGCGATCTGTAGACCGCGAACTCATTCAGGCAAAGAAGCTTTTGAAATGCGTTATTCCATTTCATTGCAAAGCTAAAAGCAATATAGTAACAATTTTAAAAATACACGTCTATCTTGCCAAAGAATGGATATTTTAATGTGACATTTATTTTAGGCCATAAAGTGATGTATTTTTTTTTATTTGAAAAAGTGTTCAACAAACTTTAGACCTCTAGTTTATCAATCAACCTTACCCCACTCACCAAAAAAATGCTGGGCAGTTGATAATGATTATCTTCGACAAAGAATCAAAATTTTCAAGTTAATATTTTTTTTGGCTTATTTCCCAATAAGTAAAAGTAATAATATAGCTTCTTACTTATAATGGCAACAATGTAAACATGTCAATTAGTACTTATCACAGGTTTCCAGGGGTTAATGTTAGTTACTTAGATAGTAGCCGCACAGTCTCCGAGTTCGTTATTTGAGGTGAGAAGAGAAAGTTGACACATACATACTTACAAATTGTGTGGACATTATGGAGGACATAAATACAGCTTACTAAAAGCAAGAAAACAGCGACATTATAGTTTTATGAGCAGAAACAGTGAAGTACAAAGATCAGAAAATTTAAAGGCTTTCTTTTTCATGTGAAAAAAAAAACTGTGCGGCAGAGTTAAATCGAAATTTTGCTGCAACTAAATTATATTCCGGAACCCCAAGACTACTATACTGTTATTTTAGGATTTATGTCCCACTGTTGAATAAATTACTCCCCCCTTTTCCTTCCAAACTTCTCAGTTCAGCACAATTTCTGGCTACGATTGACCAACAAACGTAACAAGATCGTCGCACCACTTTCACCATGGTCGTCTTTGACGGCGATCCTTCTTTGGCATCCAGTGGGTGACCAGATTTGCCCATCTGTCAGCGTACATTTTAGGATCATCACCTCCAGCCGGAAAATGTCCACTGCTGGACAAAGGGCTCCCCCAAAGATTCACATCGGTCGGTCCTGCCTGCGCCATCTTCATCCAACGGGACTGGACGCGATCTTGATGAGATCATGGGTTTATCTTGCGGGAGGCCTTTAACTCGAAGCGGATATACTCCTAAAAATTACTTAAAACCGTGCATAAAATCCACAATCTGGTCCTTATATGTACGCGAAATCAAACGGCGTAGAAAAACACGTGGTAGTTACAAAATCTGGGCTGAAATATGATTCATTATATCAATCATTAGCGTAACGATAGTGAATTAGTGACACAATATAAAAAAGATTGTCGAAGGACTTTAAACAAACGCGAAACTCTGGCTACATTGCAAACTGCAAAAAGTAATCAATGGTGCCGATTCTCTTATTCACAATCTAACTTAAATTTAAGTTAAGTGCATCTTTCTCTTTCCATGTAATTAAGAAAAGGACAGAAGATAAAATATTAGTTAATTCCTGTCAAGTTTAGACACTCCATAGATAATTTAGACGCGATGTAAAAACATGGCGACTAAATATACGTCAATTTTCTTCAGACGCTGTTTAATTTGACAGGATTAAATAAAATGTATAAATAAAATAAAAATAAAAATGTATCTTCTGTCCTTTTCTTAAAGAAATGGAAAGAGAAAGATGCATTTTACTTATATTTAGTTCAGTTTGTGAGCAAGAGAATCAGCACCATTATCAATAGCAGCGTATTTTTATCCCATTTAAGGGCAAAGACCTATACTCATAGGAAGTAAAGTCTCCTGCTGTTATCTTTTGTTTTTGATTATTGCTCCGCCCCCGTAGGTCATAGCGTCATTTTATGTAGTCTATGTGTGATTCTGATGTATAAGCTACTAGCTTTTGCCCGCGTCTTCGCTCGCGTTAGAAAGAGACAAAAAGTAGCCTCCATCTCTTCAACTATCTCCACTTAAAAAACACGTCAATTTGTCGCTCCGTTTTACCTTGAAAGAAAGACAAACATACAGACAGGCAGACACACTTTCCCATTTATAATATTAGCATGGATGTTACTGTAAACTTTCTTTAAAATCCTTTCTGTTTTTGCGTGAAAGAGTAACAGACATACACGCACACAAACTTTCACATTTATTATATTACTAGCTTCTGCCCGCGGCTTCGCCCGCGTTAGAAAGAGACAAAAAGTAGCCTATGTTACTCTCCATCCCTTCAACTATCTCCACTTAAAAAATCACGTCAATCCGTCGCTCCGTTTTGCCGTGAAAGAAAGACAAACAGACAGACAGACAGACAGGATGTTACTGTAAACTTTCTTTAAAATCCTTTTTGTTTTTGCGTGAAAGAGTAACAGACATACACGCACACAAACTTTCACATTTATTATATTACTAGCTTCTGCCCGCGGCTTCGCCTGCGTTAGAAAGAGACAAAAAGTAGCCTATGTTACTCTCCATCCCTTCAACTATCTCCACTTAAAAAATCACGTCAATCCGTCGCTCCGTTTTGCCGTGAAAAAAAGACAAACATACAGACAGACAGACAGACAGACACACTTTCCCATTTATAATATTAGTATGGATAACATCTTTAGACCCTCTCAGAGATATTGTCAAAGATGACTCAGTTTTCATAGTTAGCATATAACTACTGTTTTCTCCAACATCATCACGTCTACGTCATCAATACGACATATAAATAAATATTCTGCGGGTGTAATGTACTGTTAAAGAGTAGACAGTGCGAGTACCTTATCATCACTGTACCGGTACCTCTGTACTTATTGTGATATCAACGTATTAGTTGCGCTTGCGCACCCGATGTACCGAGTGTAAACTGAACGCTTAGGTTCCGTGGGTGTTTGGCTGAGGTGATTTGTGATTTATTGTACTGTTAAAGAGACAGTGCGAGTACCTTATCATCACTGTACCGGTACCTCTGTACTTATTGTGATATCAACGTATTAGTTGCGTTTTTGCAGCACTCGCTGTACCGAGTGTGAACTGAACGTGCTTAGGTTCCGTGGGTGTTTGGCTGAGGTGATTTGTGATTTGATTAAGAGAAATATGGGCAGTCCGATGATGACTTGAGTGCCTTATACATAATGCTTCGCAATGATTGTAAACCTTGGAACACATGTGATTCGAGACACAATAGAAAGACAATAGCAGCGCGACAGCCGGCTGTCGCTTGGTCGTCGAAGGGTAAACCTACGAACATACGTGATTCGAGACACAATAGAAAGACGATAGCAGCGCGACAGCCGCCTGTTGCTTGGTCGTCAAAAGGTTAACCAACAAATCAAACACTTCTAATATTTTTTTAATGGTTAATCATCTTCCTGCCTCAAAGTCAATTTTACTCCCCCTAGAACGCGCTCAAAGAGCAATTCTCAAGGTAGCCACTTTCAGGCCGTTTCGATTTTCTACTCATCAGCTTTACATTGCATGTGAGGTACTAACAGTACGACAATTATTTATACTGCACATCATATTACAGCAGCACGTTGAAGTCGCTTACAAGCCTATACTTTCGGACAAAAGAAGAAATGATTTGGTTTGCATTAAACCACGCACTCGACATGCCTTTGTAAACCGTTTCTATGTATTTTTAGGACCCGTGTTATATAATAAGCTCAATAAAATTCTTAATATTTATAGTGTTAATTATAAACAGTGTAGCCTTAAGATATTCGAGTATTTGAGAAAACTTGATTATACGGACACAGAAAAACTTTTAGATATTATACTCCAATAATTTTATAGATATTAAATTAGAAATCCCTTATTCTGTATTTTGTATAAGTAGTATAGTTTATTGTTATTGTTACAATTTTGTGAACTAGATATTAATTAATTTAATTTGTATTTGTATGGGTAGTAATTCTGTGGACCAATCAACAACAAATCGCTTAGTCTGACGATGGCCTGAAACACAGGTTTTTATTAACCTAGCTCAGGCAGGTCGCTACAAGAAAAATGTAAGTACTAACACTCCACTCTGTAGTTCAGTATACTCTTTTAAATTAACTAGTCTTTAAATAGGTAATTAAGTCATCTTTTTAGAACTTGGTACTACTTAGTATTCATAAGTTTATTAATGTACTACTTTGTAAAAGAACGTAAATAAATTATTATTATTATTATCTTAACAAGCGGTTAACCCATCTTCAGTCTTTGGCCGCTTGTCCAACACCACCGTCACCGTCACTACACTGAGAATGACATGACGGCCGCGGCCACTCACTTGAAGTCACCTTATAGGTACTAGGTGTATTTTTGGTCTTGCACAACCCGCTAGGAGATAATTCTACCCATGAAAACAAACAACTTTTATTATGGAACCAACTCTGAAATCGCGAAAAAAATATCAGCTGTTTCTAACAAGAGTTCAATGCCCTCCCGACCATAATTATGAAACAGCTGATATTTTTTTCGCGATTTCAGAGTTGGTTCCATAATAAAAGTTGTTTGTTTTCATGGGTAGAATCATCTAGCGGGTTATGCAGGACCAAAGATACACCTAGTATAAAACTCAACCAGAAAAATCTTCTTGGTGACGTGACAGTGAAGGAGCGGTGGTGGACAAACGGCCATTGTCATCGTTTTGTGGTTATTTTTTCTTATAATAAAGTGTGCGTAATGTGTGATGTTCATCATCCGTGCCGAAGACGGGCGTCGTCACCGAAGGAGGCTTAGGTAACGCTGTCGGGACTTACAGTCCTTTATGGAAGACTGGCAGGAGAAAGCATTGCATAGACAGCAGTGGAAGTTTATGAGAGAAACCTTTGCCCAGCAGTGGGACAGTATAGGTTGATTCCGTACTAATATTACAAATGCGAAAGTAACTCTGTCTGTCTCTTCTTAACACCTAAACCACTAAACCGAATTTTGGTACAGATATAGTCTGGGACCCGAGAAAGGACACAGGATAGTTTTCATCCCGGAGATCCCCCGGGAACGGGAACGAAGTTGCGGGCGAAAACTAGTAAAAAATAAATAAATGTAATTTTATCGTGTGTCGTGATGGCCTAGTGGTTAAGGCGCCCGCCTCTCATGCAAGAGGTTGTGGGTTCGAATCCGGGCAAGTACCAATGTGACTTTTTCAATTCATATGTACTTTTTATAGATTATCTTAGACATCACAGACATCGGTGAAGGAAAACATCGTGAGGAAACCTGGACTTGTAGTGAATATAAGTCCGAAATTGCCTATCCTCCTTGAGTAAGCGTGGTGATCAATGCTCGTGCCTTCTCTGTATTAGAAGAGGCCTTTGCCCTGCAGTGGGACAGGAATAGGCTGGTATTATTATTATTATTTATTTTATTAGACGCATCACTTGACGGTAATTACAGCCTCGTACGCAGTGATAAGAGGATGAATCATGGCGCTTGCTCGTTTGGTTCGTTTCTGTCTGTCGTGATTTTCACATTAATTTCTTTATAGTTAATGTGAATAGAGTTAGGAAGCTGTTGGGTTTATTTTAACTTTATATTATGACTAGCTTCTGCCCGCGGCTTCGCTCGCGTTAGAAAGAGACAAAAAGTAGCCTATGTTACTCTACATCCCTTCAACTATCTCCACTTAAAAAATCACGTCAATCCGTCGCTCCGTTTTGCCGTGAAAGAAAGACAAACAGACAGACAGACAGACAGGCAGACAGACAGACAGACAGACAGACACACTTTCCCATTTATAATATTAGTATGGATTCGCTTTTGGGGACTTCTTTTTTACTGAAGTTTGTGGCGGTTGTTATGTACCTATTTGTAGCTTAGAGTATTATTTTTAACCACTTAAAAGTGTGATTTTGCCGCTCTGTGTGTATGTCTGTTTGTTAGCCTGTCTTTCTGTCTGTGGTCCTTAAACGGCTGAACTGATTTGGGTGCGGTATTTTTTATTTGGTTCTTAGCCACATTTCATTAGAATCGGTTCAGCCGTTTCAAAGTTATCATACCTATAACCCTTTTGTTTGCTGATGTCGCAATCTGATTATCTTCCGCTCTTAAAATTATAATTTTACACTTGTTACGACACTGGAAGCAACGAAATTATCTCTGTTATCTCTTTAGCTTTTTCCTACATAAATGGTAAGGTTGGCTCCCAGTCTAACCGAATACAAATGTTGCATGTGAATACAGATGTATGTAAATGCTCCCACGATATAAAAGCAAGATCCTAATTTATGTAACGTAGCCTTACGTTTGCTTTAAATTACACCGAAGACTGGAAAATCCCTGACTCATTTTTTCAAAGAAAGACCTGTAATACTGCCTATGGTGATGGTTATAGTCAGAAAGATAAATTAACTTCAGTTAAATCGTTTATGTACGGTGGGCTACACATCAAGCTATACATAACCAGTATAAGCTGACTTCTGATAGTACGAAAAACGTACACAATGCGAGGTCAGCTAAAACTGGTTTTGTATAGCTTGATGTGTAGCCGTGTGTACATAGCATTAGTTGATTCTAGCGGGGCTTGTTAATTACATAACTGTTAGCTATGAATGACATCATCCGCTTAAATTTGAGAAAAAGCGTCTTAAGGAAAACTAAACTTAAAATTAATATCAGCTTTGCATAGCAATCCGTTTTTTGGCAAGCATGGTGTTCCCTCATATTAATAACTAGCGACTTCGTCCGCGTGGAAGTTCCCGTTCCTGGGGGATTTCCGGGAAGAAAACTATCCTATGTCCTTTCTCGGGTCCCAGACTATACCAAATTTCGTTCAAATCGGTTCAGTGGTTTAGGCGTGAAGAAGAGACAAACAGACAGACAGAGTTACTTTCGCATTTATAATATTAGTACGGATTATACTCCAAGACCAAGCGACAGCCGGCTGTCGGGCTGTTGTTGTCTTTCTATTGTGTCTTGAACACGTGTGTTCGAAGGTTTAAATGGTATAATAATTATTTTCCTTTTCCGTTCCAGGTCCCGCCGCATGCACTCCCCCCCGGCCCCCACGCTAGGTCGCGCGCGCGATGGCGGGCGGCGGCGTGTGGTCGCGGCGCGTCGCCGTGCGGACGCGCACGTTGCGCGGCCTCGTGCGCGACACGCACCGCGCGTTGCACGATGTCGCTGATATATTGCACTTTGGTGAGGGAATAATGCATTTTAGGTCTAGAAAGGCTAGAGGATAGCTCGCCGCCCGGCTAGGACCAGGACCGCGTCGACGGCGCGTTAGTGTTCCACGCGCGCCTCCTAGAGAAGTCAGCACAGGAAGGGGCCCGACAGGGCCAACGCCTGCCGGGGTTGCGAAATGTTTATAATAGTTACCGTGACCCTAGAACATAAAGGGCAATCGAAGGAACATGTATTATGTATTCAAGAGAAGAGTGCATAGGCATCTTTTGGGTGAGCTCGCTCCATCGTAGGCCCCGTCTATGGTATACCGCCGTTTACCCGAATTTTATTTGCCCTAATATCATTTGCCATAATAGTCAACAGCCATAATATCATACGACATAATACTCATTTGCCCTACTCTCATTTGCCATATTAGTCACGTGCCAGAATCATTGTTTCCCATAAAGTCACTTACCATAACATCATTTGCCATAATCATTGTTAGCCATAATTATCACATGTCCTAATTATCAGATGCCATAATTGTCATATGCCATAACATAATTTGCCATCGACATCGGGTGTATAACGGTTGTTTATATCAAGAGAAATTGGATGCAATTGGGACTTTAGGGCACCCCGACTCGGACAGGTTAGGTTAGAAGGGGATGGCGGGGTCGTGTGAGCGAGCGAAGCGAGCGAATAGACCCCGCCATCCCCTTCGTGGTTATTTTTTTATAAACCACACAGAAGTAGGAGCCCCGCGAAGCGGGGCTCCGTCGACCTAGCCCACCATCATCCATGCACAGAAAAAAAAACCATTACGGGGCTTAAATATTTGTCTAATACTTGTTATGCCATTTAAATATTATGCCATTTAAATATTATGTCTAACAATTATTATGGCACATAAAAATATGGCAAACAATACTTATGGCATTCGTATCTTATGGCATATAATCTTCGGCCAAACAATAGACAACCCCCGTCTATGCCCTCGGACTAGTCTGGGACCAAGAGCAAGCCCATAAGTTATAAAAAAAAAAACATGAGTGGGTTTTAGTCAGTAAAAGTCTGACACGCCCTCCCGGCGCACCCAGGACGGGAGCAGTCATTTGATGATTTCCCACTCACCAAAAAAAACTTTTCTTATTATAACAGTACTAGCAAATTGTGTCTAACGAGTATGGTTTTGATTCCACTGAAAATTCCCGTAAATAAAGCGACTTTTGTCAAATTTGGAATTATTTGATCGACATTCACAATTTTTCTGAGCCATAAGAACCTTCTTCACACTTCAACGAACATTTGAAAGAAGGAATTGGCCGAATAATATTTGTAAATGCTTACATATTTGATTCTATTACTTATATTATATATTCTCCACCTGTATGTAACATTACGGAACACAATAAATACTTATGACTTATTATTACAATAGGTAATAGGAAAAGTGTTTCAAAAAACACTTCCTGCAAGCTGTTATAATCAAGCCACAATATAAACGCAGGTCGTTAACGCCAACTAATTAACATACAACACGAAAACCCCCTTTTGGTTATCTCAGCAAACGGCCATACCATTACAATACTATTACAATTATAATAAAGTTATTGTAGCTGGTCTAAAATGACGTCACAGTGAGGTCATCGCACATCTATGAGCGCTGTGCATTTATAAATAGATTAAAGAAGTCAATTTATTACGGCATGTTGTGCAATTATCCCCGTCCAAGGTTGTAGCCAGGAATGTAGGGGCTTTGGTTTGATCCCCACATCAGGGAGTTTTATTAAGTGTTTTTATCAGGAACTAGCTGTCCCCCGCGGTTTCGCACGCATTATATCAGATTTTTGGTTACTAAAAAAGAAGATAAAAAGTATTCTATGTCCGTCCTCTGGTCCTAAGCTACCTCCCCACCAATTTTCAGCCAAATCGGATCTGCCGTCCTTAAGTTATAAAATACTAGCTTTTGCCCGCGACTTCGTCCGCGTGGAATAATAGTTCCCGTTCCCGGGGGATTTCCGGGATGAAAACTATTGTATGTCCTTTCTCGGGTCGCAGACTATATCTGTACCAAATTTCATTCAAATCGGTTCCGTGGTTTATGCGTGAAGAACAGACAGACAGACAGAGTTACTTTCGCATTTACAATATTAGTACGGATGTAACAAACACGACTTTCTTTTATATATATAGATTTCATAGTAACAGCTTGGGGTTTATTCGTCGACGTCCTAATGCATAGGAAAGCACTTTTAAGTCTTCTGAATTGCTATCAATCCATCCAAGGACTATGAGCTTCGGTGATGGGATATAGGGCATTATGGCACCACTGTTTACGTATCTATTTGGGTGTTTAATATCTTCAGTGCACTTTGCTAGACTCCGCTGGTCGCTGTAGCCGAAATTCGGCTGGAAGAATATGCTACTAGTGTTTGTTATACGAATATGTCTATAAAGTTTTATGTTAAATGTCACCACGTGGTGGTAATTCCTATTACCACCACGTTATTTATATCTTACTAATATCCTGTTTCAATTACTTGAAACCAGACGCGCTGTTGCTCTGTTGGAGATCTTTTACCAAATCAGCCAGAATGGTGGTTATTACCTACAGCAATGATCATGGCACTAAGGTGGCCTTTAAGCGATTTGTTTTCTAATGTTTCTTTGATGTATTAGCCAATTTTTCCTTTATCGTAATTTCAGTGGACTTTGTTTTACAACATACAAAAATCATGATGCTATTGAAAAACTCTTTATTTAGCTTTTTAATCTAGTATAATCACCAGCTTGTCAACCTGTAACGTAAATAATCCCCTCTCTCCAGATCCGGAAGTGTTCACAGCAGTTCAAGAGGTCGGAACTCAGTCACTACGTTCCACCGCGCTGGTCCTCTTGGGCACTTCTCCGTCCGCGCGCGCCAGGTTGTTGCACTGCCTGTTAGGGCAACATCTGCTGCCTGATCCACCGCCTAGGGGATGCCGATGGGTGAGTGGATGTAATAGTTTTAGGGGTCATTTTAGAGGGGCTGGAAAGGTCCTTATCCTCATTGGAATGAATGCTCCAATGTATGTTGTGCTTTGCCTAATATCACAACGTCAATCCTCGAAAGGTATAAGGGTTGCGGAATAGTTATAATAGTTACTGTGACCCCGGAACCTAAAGGGCAACTGAAGGAACGGGAGTGGGTTTTAGTCAGTAAAAGTCTGACACGCCCTCCCGCCCCGCCCAGGACGGGAGAAGTCATTTGATGATTTGCCACTCTTCAAAAAAAAACCTCGATAGGAACGCTCGCGGATTGTTGTCGTGATTTTTTTTTTATTTTAATAAGCATTTTTCGAGGTTTCATTCCGTGAGTAATTTGTATCCCATAATATTCTGTCCGTAAATAAAATTCCACTTGGTTTCAGAAATACTTCCTACTAACAGAACAATAATAAAAAAAGTCATCTTCATTATATTAGTAGCAAGAAATCGCATTGAAAAATACGTCAGCTGTGGTGCAAAATCATAGATCTTTTTTTTGTTTTCAGGTCCGCATACAATACGGCAGCAGCAACCAGCCCCAAGTGCACTTAACTCTTGGCAACTCCGAGTTCGAGCTGGTTGAGGAGCTAGAGTGCAATAAGAGGTCCTGGGACACACTGCCTGTTGAGGTCAGAAATACCACTATATGCAGATAATAACGCCCCGCCCCTACTATGCATGGGTGTTAAAAATATCTAAAAATCTATTGTGTTAGGCCCGAGTCACACCGGGCAGCGGCCGGCAGCGGCGCGACGAGCACCTTCAGTGTGAAATAATTTTAAACTTTAACTACATACTTTAAAGGCTAGTATCGCTTGATAAGCTAGAAAAGGTCGCGAGGCCGCCCGTGGCGCCGCGAGCGGCCGCGCGCCTCGCGCTTCTTCCGACGCTGCCGGCCGCTGCCATTTCGGTGTGACTCGGACCTTACTCTTTCACACAAAAACTTCTGAACGGATTTTGATGAAATTGTGTAGTAATATAGCTTATACATCAGATTAACTTATAGGCTACATAACTTCAAGCCATGACCTACGGGAGCGAAGCAATAATCGCTGGTTTATTTTGAATCATTCTATCCATTGCTGAAAACTGCATTAAAATCTGTTGAGTTTAAACGATCTTAACTAATAAAATTAATCTTATATAATTTTATACTTAGTAGGTAAAAATAAAAATGTAATTGCAAGTTATTAAAATATCATTTTATTCATATTTCAGGACCTTTTAAGACAAGATAAGACTGATCTCACAACAATATTAGAAGTTGAAATAAATAACCAATTCCTCAAAGATGGTCTTCGAATCATCCTACCCCCAGACCTGGACGTAGACCCAGGGTCCGCCAGCCATCAGACCTTGAAAAAACTACACGCAGACCTTTATTCAAAACGGGATAGTATATTGAAGAATTTCAACCCTGTCTATCTTTTTGCGATAGATAAAATTGGGAAGAATATATTTAGTGAGAATATTTCTGGGAGTATCAGCACTTCCAGGAGTGAAGAGGACTTTTGGAATACGTTTAATTTGTACTCGATGGCGAGTGGGGGGATTAGTGGGGATGGTGGTGATGTTGGCGATAGTGGGGATGGGGATAAGAGTGAGGTGAAGAGAGTGTGGACTGGCAGTAGAGAGCCTGCTGTGTTCTCTGGTGAGGTAAGTGTTTATAAATTTATATAATGTTTCTGCCTCTTTTAAACTATCCTATGACACTTTAAAATAGTATAGTTATCAAAATGCGATATTGTCACTTATATAGTGATACTGATAAGTACACTAAAATGCACCAAATATCGACCTTTGTGCAAGATCTTGTTCGATTAAGACATAATGATTATGTTATTAACAAGCCGTACTGCGATTAAATCTGTTGAATGTTATAGTGGCACTGGGATTACGTATCTTGCAGAAGCCGAGCGATCGCGATAATTTAGCAATATAAACGTCAATTCAAAATACGTCATGTCAAATAGCAATCTAGCGATAGTGCTGCCTCTGTGGAGCAATCAGTTAACTAAAATATGCATTTTCCGTTTGGTGGTTTCGTATTTAGTATGATTTTTAAGAGCATAGTTAAGTTTTTTTTTGTTAAAGGTGATATTTAATTAGTTCCAGCGATTGCTACTTTATCGTCATCGTAGCAATAAGTGCATTAGAACAATCAGCGAGCGATTAGCAATCGGTTCATACATAATACGATTTTTTTGACGTTAAGCGCGCAAATATTGCTGATTGCTGTTTCATAGGTAAAAACCCCGCGGATCATCTATATTTAATATTAGAAAGTAGGAGTAAAATTGCTTATAAAATATAATCTTCTACACTATTCCATGTTAGAAAATTGGTATACTACGCGGACGAAATGCCGGTCCATAGTTATTTAGAATAGAAATTTAACTGCATTTCCTTTTCTTCACGAGTACTCTGGATAGTCTGCCCTACAGAGAACAATCTCTAAGACCCCTACAAAGTAAAATATCTAAAATTTAAAATAAATTCTCCATTTACAGAACTGCCTAGATCTGCATCAGATAAAGGAAATAAACCCCAACTCACAAGTGTTGTTCGTTCTCTTCTCGAACAGCGAAGACATGAACAGAACAGAAGATACAGAAGAGAGCAAGAAGCCCGAGAAGAGGATCAATGTGGATGCTTTGAAGTGGATATTTAGGTTAGTTTCTTGAGTTAGTTGTTCTAGTTTCACATAATTATGAGCATCTGCAATATACTAGGTGTATTTTTGGTCGTGCACAACCCGCTAGGAGATGATAGTCTACTCATAAAAACAAACAACTTTTACTATGGCACCTACAAAATATCAGCTGTTTCATACATTATGGTCGGGAGGGCATTGAACTTTTGTTAGAAACAGCTTATATTTTTTTCGCGACTTCAGAGTGGGTTTCATAATAAAAGTTGTTTGTTTTCATGGATAGAATCATCTCCTAGGTGGTTGTGCAAGACCAAAAATACACCTAGTACAGATTTGCGCAGCTGTGATTTAAATCACAGGTGCAGGCTGTCTATTTTGTAATATCTCTCTTGGTGAATCGTAAGTGAAATTAGGGGCTCACTTTACCAAAATTTCTGTTCGTATCTGTACTAATATTATAAAGCTGAAAAGTTTGTTTATTGGTTGATCGTATCTTAGAAACCGCTAGTTCGAATTGGGATGTTTTTGTGTTGGATAGTCCATTTATCGAGAAAAGCTAATAAGCGGAATAGTTACTAAAGATGCGGGTGGAACCGCAGGGAATACCCAGTAATAGATCAATTTCAGACACAAAACAAAAAATTGCCCTGGGTGGGAAAGTAGATACGTATTTTGTTCTGCTCATTTTAAGCGAATGAAGGGATTCTGAGAAGAAACTTCATGGTGTTAACTTTATTTATTGAAAACCACCTCTGTTATTCGTAGTGTGATGTTACCTTCTAGATTTATTTCTTTTTTCTCATGAGGCTTTTCAATGTGACTTTAATAGTCTAATCAATGGAAATAAAATGTTCGACTTTTCTTTTTATTATAAAATTTGAGATACAGCTTGACTTTGTCAAAAGTTCAAATTTAGTTATCTTCTATACTAATATTATAAAGAGGTAAAATTTGTAAGTTTGTATGTAGGGGGTAATCTCTGGAACTCAAGATCCAATTCTAAAAATTTTTTCACTGGCAGAAAGCTACATTATTCCTGAGTGCTACAGGCCTATAATATCACGCTATGTCCCACGGGAGCGAGGCAGTAACCAAAAACCTAACGTAATGCGGGTGAAGCCGCGAGGAACAGCTAGTTATAAGGATAAATCGCTTCACCGAGACCGTTCGCAAAGTAGGCGACCAGTCCGCGGGACGACCTATACCATACAAAAATAAGTTCGCCCGTTTAGGACATTGCCAAGAGTTACCAAGGCCCAATAATTTCCTTACTCAATAGATTGAGGCACGAATTAATTCTGTTGAGTTAGCCTCCTTATAGTCTGCGCGGTAACGAAACCATAGCGCGATACAGAAACGCGACCGAACGGTACAACGCCATCTATCGAGCGAGGGGTCAAACTTTTTGTGTTTTGTTTCGAGACTGTATTGTTAAATAAATGACTATCGTTTAATAATTATGTGTCAAAATTAGTGAAAACGATTTAAAAATACAAGTGTTTATTACGGTAGTTTCCACCATTATCAATTGACGTACTTTTTATGAGCTGTCAAAACGCCATTCTCCAATAGATTTTGTATGGCAATGGCGACTTATGGCGTCACTAAAATAACAACTCGGTTGACTGTCTATTTATTGATTTCAAAACAAATAAAAATCAAATTTTATAGTAAATTGAAAATGAACCGAATTTATTAGGCTGAAATTAATAGAGGTTTTATAGGAATTGTGTCTAACATTTATTGGTTAATGGTGGAAACTACCCAATTGTTTTTAAGGTTGATAATATATTTTTATGTGGTAAACACATTTAATTTAAACTATTTACTTTTTTCTGTGGTAGGCAAGTATTTATATTATAACTTTAATAAAGAACATATCCTCCAAGTTTTTAGGACCAGCGGTTTTTGCTATACATTTATATAAACAGTCAGTTTACCTTTCTGTAAATATAGATTACTTGGATTTTTTATATATTTATTTTATATATTATTAATTTATTACATATAGACGGTAACTTTTGATAAGTATTTATACGGCAGAAAACTTTATTTAATAGAAATAAAATGGAATATTATTTTCAATTAGTTCCAGACAAAGCCAAGATCCTCAGAAGTCAGAAAAGCACAAAGGAGAGGAAACAAGACTGTTTGAAGAGCAGACTGCCTTCATGAACGATATGATGGACCAGTGGGAGCTGATGAGTGAGTGGCACAGCATCTTATGGTTACTAGCTAGGCTAGATTTAAACTATTAGTTTCCTGCGGTTTAGCTTGCCAATTTTCGTATAATTTTTTATTATCTCCTTGTTAAGGGTTACTTTTACAAAAATTACTTCTTTTGTGTTTCTAGCTATTGTAGACTAGTAGTATCGATTTTGCGTTAGCTATACTATAAACCTGTCTCTTTTTATGTAAATATTGGGCAGTGTAATAACTTCACCAATTAAGTGAGAGCTGTTAAAATACGATTCTTGTACACAATAACAAATTGTGTCATCTTGTTTGTCTTGTGTAGTTCTAGTATAGAAATGATTTAAAATTATTTGTTAAAGAAAAATAATTAGAGACAGGCAAAAACACCGTTTTCAAAAAACCTTAATTGCTTGATTAAAAAAACTTCACTTTTTTCTTTCCAGCAACACCACCTCAAAAACATCACGTAAAAAGCCAATGCATTCTACTCAACGAGTCCGATCTCCTGCGTACAGTGGACCACAAAGCTCTCGCACCATTGCTGAGCACTTCCGTACAAAATACGAACGAAACTTGTGCGAAGGGGGACGAGCGCACTGTGAAGACCAGGATAGGCCTGTTAGGCACCGTCGTGAAGTTTGCTGCGGATTCTCTGCAGACATATTTGTTGGAGTATTCTACGAAGTTAAGTGAGGTAAGTTTGTTCTATTCTATAATGGGTTTCTTTTTGCTTTTTTTTAGTGCTTCAATGACTCAATATAAGTTTTTGATCAGTATTAGAAATGGAATCGATTGGCTTCAAATAAGTTTTATTTATTTCGGTTAGGCAACAATTGAAAACACAATACCAGTGCAACAAATTACTTAAAGGGTAACACTACATGCGCCGTTTATGGGTTAAAAAGAAATTAATGTGTTTGTGTAAAATGGCCATTTTCTTGTACATTTTATTACGAATCTATGTATGGGAATCAAATTTTATAAATAAAATTTTAAATAGTCTCTTAAAACCATTTTCGTGTAGATAAAATGGTTGAGCATTCACATTTTTATTGGTTACTAGATGCTGCCCGCGACTTCGTCCGCGTGGAATAGTTCCCGTTCCCGCGGGTTTTCGGGGATGAAAACTATCCTATGTTCTTTCTCGAGTCCCAGACTATATCTGTACCAAATTTCATTCAAATCGGTTCAGTGGTTTAAGCGGGAAAGCGTAACAGACAGACAGACAGAGTTACTTTCGCCTTTATAATATTAGTATGGATATCTGAGCATTTATTATTGCGTCCTGTAAATGTCCCTCTGTAATATCCTATTCGTTAATCCGCAGATCCACGTGAAGCTGCTACAACAATTCATCCTGGCTTCGTTCGACATGGCGCGCGAGTTACAAGTAGTTCCTAAGAAGATACAATATGTGGCCAGCCAGGAACAGCAGTTGTATGAGGTAAGTTAAATACAACGATAAAAAGATAATTAAATAATAATAATAAATAAATATCCTGGGACATCTTACACACGGCCATCTGATCCCAAGCTAAGCAGAGCTTGTGTTATGGTAAGAAGAAAACTGATATACATACTTATATATGTATATATATATATATTTTTAAATACATACATATTATAGATAAACAACACCCAGACACAGAACAAACATTTATGCTCATCACACAAAGTTTGTCTTGGGTGGGAATCGAACCCACGACCTCTGGCTTAGCAGTCAGCGTCACTGAACACTAGACCAACAGGCTCGTCTAATGAATGATATAGATTATACTATTTACTATTATACCCGCGGTTTAGCTTCTGTGCTCTATGCTAAATGTACGATTAATATCGGTCGAATTCAATTTGGTTTTGTAAAACCGGGGTTAGAAGCAAGAAGATGAGAACTTCAAATAAGGATTGTCAAGAAAACAGTCAATAAGTTGTTACGTCGTTGCATATCCCAAAAAGGAAAATTTAAATAAATAAAATATTACAAAAAATAAGTCACATAATTTGTGGAGAATCTAATGGTACGATTCCATCAAAATAGTGTACAGTACATTTGCATGTACTAAACCGAGTCCACTATTATACAAGGTGTATTTTTGGTATTGCTCAACCCGCTAGGAGATGATTCTACTCATAAAAACAAACAACTTTCATTATGGAACCAACTCTGAAATCGCGAAAAAAATATCAGCTGGTTCATACATTATAGTCCGAGGGCATTGACCTTTTCTTAGAAACAGCTGATATTTTTTTCGCGATTTCAGAGTTGGTTCCATAACAAAAGTTGTTTGTTTTCATGGGTAGAATCATCTCCTAACGGGTTGAGCAATACCAAAAATACACCTTGTATATTATTAGATTTTTAAGTCTAGTCAGTAAAATGACATTTCCCGTGTTGCAGGTTTTTAGTCCCAAATAAATAGTGATGTGGTGCAATCGAGTTTTTGCAATTAAATCTTAGTCGAGAATATTTTTTTTACTCAATATTAAATTGCCTTTAATTATACAAAAATATGAGGAGTCGTGGTGGAGTGTCGTGATGGCCCAGTGGATAAGGCGCCCGCCTCTCGTGTAAGAGGTTGTGGGTTCGAATCCGGGCAAGTACCAATGTGACTTTTTCAATTCATATGTACTTTCTAAAGTTTATCTTGGACATCACTGACATCCCGTGCCTCGGAAAAGCACGTAAAGCCGTTGGTCCCGGTTGTCATTCGTAGAACTTTGTCAGTCGTTACTGGTTAGCCAGAAACTCTGACCAGTCTCACCATGAGGTATCGTGTTGCCCAGTTACTGGGTTGTGGAGGTCAGGTAGTCAGTCGCTCCTCGTAAAACACCGGTATTGAGCTGAATCCGGCTAGGCTGGCAGCCGACCCCAACACGGTTGGGAAAAGGCTAGGGAGATGATGATAATTATACAAAAATATTACATGTAATTTACGGTAATTAAATAGAAGACATACACGATAGGTAATTTAATATTACATGAAACACTGTTATATATTATTTGTTTTTGGTAACGTCCATATTTCAAAAATCGTATTATTTAATACGGTATGTATTCAATATTTTTAATAAAAAAACGCTTTGATATCTAATAAAACAAAGCATGACTAAATATCTAAGTCTATCGATTGCGGAACATCACTATTGTAGCGGGTCACCCTTTTTGGTATCAGTGACAGTTGAACTTGTCATTTTTCTGACTCGAATTAAAAATCGTACTATAAAAGAAACATTTGTGCCGAACAACTGTGCTTTACAGTTCGGAATAGTGCTGCACACTAGCACAACCGGTGGAATAGCATTGTAAGGTATAGTTCGCGTCACGTAAGCTTGCCCCTCTGAAGTTAGGCTTTTGTGACGACCGCGCAGGTACAATCACGTGCAAAAGTGTTACGTTCGTAGTTTTTTTTTTTGTTTTTTACAGAATCGAATTAAGTTGTAAACATTGCGATTGTAAAGCTGCTTCTAAACAGGCAATAGTTTACTGTATTTATAATAGCAGTTATTAGATTGATTTATGTTGTGGCGGTGAAAATAAAATAATTAAAAACCATAACAAAGTTTAACAGTTTTGGCAACAACAGTACTTTCGCATTGAGCAAGCAGGACAGAAGTAAGCATCGAACGTATGCGAGTGACAGAGACGCCATTACAAGCGCCATCTTTCAAAAACCGCGCATGCGCGGTCCACGTTTGGTTGCAAAATCGACTACTGCGCAGTCAATTGCGACGAACTTCAGAGGGGCAAGCTTACGTGACGCGAACTATACAGCGAGAACAATGTATTTATTCATAGTAATATTTCCGCAGACTATAAACGAGAAGTTCTCAGAAGGCGACAAAAAGCGCGAACTGTTGAAGATCATGCAACAAGTGTTGGAGGAGATGAGGGCTGAGGTCAACAACATGGACTGGAGTGTCGACGGTGAGTTATTTACAAAGTATTCAAAGTATTTATTTCTTTGCAAACATGGGTATAGTACATAGGTGATTTTTTCTATACAAATAGTTCTCCAAATTTTACCGTCACATGGGCATGCAAATGTTTTTTCTTTTGGTGATTGGCAAATCATCCAATGACTGCTCCCGTCCTGGGTGCGGCGGGAGGGCGTGTCAGACTCTTACTGACTAAAACCCACTCATGTTCCTTCAATTGCCCTTTATGTTCCAGGGTCACGGTAACTATTATAAACATTCTGCAACAGGCATGCAAATGTTAACAATTTCAAAATTTCAATTAACATACCACAGACTAGAGGGCGTTTCACAAAAGAATTCCCTTCGTCGTTGTGTTGGCTCCCCTGTTTGTCTGTCATGATAGTAAGATAGGGTTGCAAGTTTGCAAAAAAAAATGTTAATAATAACGTATCGAGACTGACTGCTCATCCTATGAGTAGGCTCCTTTCTTGTATCACAATAAAGTTATGAATTGTTCTAAATTCCTAATGAACAAAATAATAAGGTAAATTGTTAAAGTAACGAAATGTCCATAAATCTCCCTAGTATTGGGTAATTTCATGAAAAGAAATTGCAACTCTGATTTTCTGTGCTACCAACGTAAGGGAATTCTTTCGTGAAACGCACTTTACTTACTTTAGGTCGAGCAGTATCTTGTCAAAGCACTGCGCGTGTCTTGTCAATGGAAAACGGGTTTTTTTGTCTTGAGATACATATTTTTTTATGTAACGGGACTTCTTCCCTTTGCAGGGCGGAAGGGAGTATCAGCACAGATTAATAAATAGTTACTACGTAACAATTATTCACTCCAATACAAAAACTAAAATACCTACGCTATAATAGCCTACAGAATCATAATAATAATACCAGCTGTTTGCAGCGAGGAGAAATGTACCATAAGTACGAACAAAGAGAGTTGAGATTCTTTTACCCGCCGCGCGACTAACGTGTGTGTGTGTCTTCCGGCAAATGTGCTAGGGTTATACGTATGATGATAATGGTAATAAAACGAATGTTTTAGTAAAATAATTATTTTTTTATTTGTTGATCAAATATTTTAAATTTAATAAAATTACTGATGCATATTTTTCATTCCTTGAATTCCCGATTATTATATTTTAGTGTCGAAAATATCCAAAACCGCGTGAATAATTGTAATAAATAATCAAAAGGGAAACAGGAGAATTGGGAAACAGGGGAATTGCACTATAATCACGCAATAATTACGTGATTTCGGCATTTTGATAGTCAGCGCTGTACCCGTGACGCACGATCACTCAGGCGGGCGCGCGACAGCCCGGTGTTCGTTGTATCGTCGACGGTACGCGAAGCGGTAGGCATAAAACGCGTGGCCTTGAGCGAGTGACGGACGCCTGGTATCAGACTTTTACTGCCTAAAACCCACCCGTGTTCCTTCGGTTGCCCCTTATGTTCCGGGGCCACGGTAACTATTAGAACTATTCCGCTACCCTGGGTCTTGAGATACACTTTGACTGTGTTGATCAGGCCGGGTAAATAAAACTCCATTATGAAATTTCATCAGTCCGATTCCGATTTCATTATCAGAGACATCGTTAAAAACCAATCACAGACAAAATGACACATAAGACAATTTCAACAAGCCTAAACACGACTTCGATACGATATTCCGCTCTGGAGCTTCAGTGCCATAATAATCTCCATACATTTTTGCGCGTTCTCCTGTGCTACCTACAAATCGAAGTGGAAACCTATCGTCGATACCTATAGATATTATGTGTGCAAACATAAATGTTTACGTAAGTGTTTACGTGTCTGTCACTGGATTGGTCTTTTTACATATTATTGTGTCAAGAATATACTCATAATACTCTAGCTTGGAATCAGGTGTCCGTGATATTAATTTCTTTATTTATATATATTATTACTTTTTCATTTTTTTTAAATATTAATTTGTAAGTTTTTAATCATTAATTTTGTTATTTACTTGCATTGTTTTCACATATAGAAGCACGAAAATTAATGTAACCAAAATTTTGTAAAACATGATTTTTGAAGTGAAAACTTCTTTAGCGGCGTTGAGCACTTTTTCTGTAATGGGTATAAAATCTTAAACTCGCGTCAGGACACGTGACCTGATCGAAAAAGCGTAGGACGGATGGATAGTAGACAGCTATCCCCTCTCTATCAAGTTTTCACTTCTGCCGGCACTCCCGGAGTGCAACCCGTCTTTTTTTTTAAAAGAGTGTCCCGTGGAGTTTCTTGCCTGTTCTTCTCCATAGAGATCTACGTTTTGGAACAGGCAATTAGCGTCACTTTTTCAGACTGACTGACGACCGACTCTTTGACTATTCAAAAGTGCCTATAAATGGTCTAAGTGAAATAAATGCCTTGAATTTTGAATTTTCTTTCTCTCCCCAGACCTGCCCTGGCACCAAGATCCACGCTTCATAGTCTCAAACTCGATCTTCTACTCGTCGTCCCGCTCCCGGTCCAGCCCCGACACGGTGTCACTCCGGCTCCGCACCGTCGACACTCCGTCAGACGGAGAGGAAGCCGTGTCTTATGATAGCTACAACTTTGATGACTATGAAATTATTAAGACCAATGAGGAGAGCTATTCGGATTCGTATGCGAAGGCTAAGGTTGGTGGATTTTTTTTTTGGTAATAGCTGTTTTATACATGTTTCTTTATTGACGTGTAAAAGAGTATTTTTTTTTCTATTTACAAAAAGTCATTTATTTTTATTTTAGAGTTAAGTATCCGTTATTAGTAGGCCCTCACTGTTCGTCGACCGAAATTATTTGGCCGATTTTGCACGATTAGATGCAAAACACAGATTATGAATCTTGATGTTTTTATTAATGTTAATTTGATTAAACTGATTTATTTCGACCATTTACTGACTTAATAGCAATTTTTTAATCAAAATTCTTTAAATCAAAACTTACCAAATGATGACTTAAAAACGACATGTAAAGCCTTGTTTCCACTTGAGCATGCTCAGGCGAATGAGTGGCTCATTTTGCCGAGCCGCTCAAGTGGAGACGTCTGAGCACGCTCGGCCCGAGCAAATCCGAGCGCGCTCAGGGCGGCATCTGTCGGTTTTTGTCCGTGCTCAAAGGCGTTCAGTATTCGCTCGGCGCTCAGTGTGGACGGTTGTTTTTGTGTTTGAGGCGAGCGCGTCGAATTCCTCGAGTTTTAATTACGTTTTTACGTGAAGACATGACGGAGCCGAGCACATACTGAGCAGCCTGAGCACAGCTTATTCAATGTTGAGGCTCGTTCGAACAAAACATTCATTTTGTTCCTCTGAGCATGCTCAGGCGAATGAGCGGCTCATTCGCCCGAGCATGCTCAAGTGGATACAAGGCTTAATGAATACAAGCGCTCGGTTAATTCTCGCTAAATACTGTCCAGCGTTTGATGGTTTATTATCAGTGTTCACTTGTTATTGGCAGAATTGTGGTGTCTTTTCCACATAGGCCATTCATTAAGAGTTGAAGTAGACTCACCAAGTGCGAAAAAGAAACTAATTTTTTACCCCAAGTGAAAAAGAAATTCATTATTAAAGATTTTGGTTTTAAATTTTGCAGTCCCCCGAGCCCCCAGACGAAGACTCTCCCCAATTCAACAACATCCGCGTAGAGAATGAGTCAGAGATGTTCTCCCTCTCCACCGCTCGAGGCAGCTGGCGCGGACACCTGCACAGCAGCACCACCAGCACCTGCACCAACAGCGTCAACATCTCCATCAAGCAGGCCTCGCTGGACGTGCAGCAGACAGGTATGAGTGTGGGAGATGTTCTGTCACCTGCACCAACAGCGTCAACATCTCCATCAAGCAGGCCTCGCTGGACGTGCAGCAGACAGGTATGAGTGTGGGAGATGTTCTGTCACCTGCACCAACAGCGTCAACATCTCCATCAAGCAGGCCTCGCTGGACGTGCAGCAGACAGGTATGAGTGTGGGAGATGTTCTGTCACCTGCACCAACAGCGTCAACATCTCCATCAAGCAGGCCTCGCTGGACGTGCAGCAGACAGGTATGAGTGTGGGAGATGTTCTGTCACCTGCACCAACAGCGTCAACATCTCCATCAAGCAGGCCTCGCTGGACGTGCAGCAGACAGGTATGAGTGTGGGAGATGTTCTGTCACCTGCACCAACAGCGTCAACATCTCCATCAAGCAGGCCTCGCTGGACGTGCAGCAGACAGGTATGAGTGTGGGAGATGTTCTGTCACCTGCACCAACAGCGTCAACATCTCCATCAAGCAGGCCTCGCTGGACGTGCAGCAGACAGGTATGAGTGTGGGAGATGTTCTGTCACCTGCACCAACAGCGTCAACATCTCCATCAAGCAGGCCTCGCTGGACGTGCAGCAGACAGGTATGAGTGTGGGAGATGTTCTGTCACCTGCACCAACAGCGTCAACATCTCCATCAAGCAGGCCTCGCTGGACGTGCAGCAGACAGGTATGAGTGTGGGAGATGTTCTGTCACCTGCACCAACAGCGTCAACATCTCCATCAAGCAGGCCTCGCTGGACGTGCAGCAGACAGGTATGAGTGCCTTCTGTCTGTTTGTTCAGATAATCCTTTACATCAGGGGCAGAGCCTGTTGCCATCCTTGAGACAAAACAAAGGGAATTTGTTCAAAGGAGTTACCACGGCTCAGAAACGCAAACGCAAGGTATGGGTTTTTTCAATAAACTATCTCTTCCTGCTACTTCACCTAGAGAAACGAAACGAGACACTTGATGATTTCCCATCCACTAAAAAAAGAAGGGACAAACTGAATTATTCCTACCTTATGCCATGAAGCCTCTCAAACCAACATCTTTTGTTTCAGTTCTCTCCAAACTGAGTCAGAAGATCAGTTTGAAGTTAGTGAAGTTCGTCGATTGTCTCAAGGACACGTACTTTGGAACGTTACAGAGGTAAGTGCTAGTCATAAAATAAGATAAAGAAAACAGGCATTTTGGTAAAAAAAATTGCCTAGATGGACAACGCTTAGATAGACACGAAACTAGGGACGGTTCACAAATTCCATATTTTTCAGTAGAAAGTACTGCCATCTATAATAATAATAAGTAATAATAAGTTTATTTGGACAAAATGATATGTAGCCTAATACAAAAAACATCTGCTTAAAAACTAAAACACACGTTATGAGATATTAATTAGGCAGCTTATCTATATGAACTCCTAACTTCCAAACTAGGTAAAACCTGTATCTCAGAAGTTAGTGCTCTTCCATAGGATGTTAAATACTAAAGCTGAACAATGAACATTAACATTTTAGGACGTGGTCGACATTAATAAAATTATTACATTAGACCAAAAAGGGTGTTTAATATTAAATATTTTGACACTACATATTTTCTTCTTATTATTAAATTTACTCTTTGATTTATATACGTAATATAGGAACATGAATAAAATAAGTAAACAAAAAAATTGAGTAGGCATTGAATTTGACAAGTGAATGATGTGTGTATAAGTGTGTGAGAGAGTGTAAGGGTGTGGGTGAGTGTGAAAGTGTATGTGTAGATATAATGTCTGTCGTGTTAGTGGTATATGTGAGATTAAGTGGTACGATCCGGCGATTAGTTTCTATTTTTGAATATTAAGAACTTCTTCAGTACTGGCATAGTCAAGATTTAGGAGCCATTCAGTAACTACTTTTTTGCATTTTTGCTTAGTGAGCGGATAAATATTTAGCATTTGGTTGATTTTATTGTACATATGACCACCTAAGAAATTGAAAAATTTTTGAGCAAATCGCGTGTGGCATGCCTTATATACGCAAATTGCATGCTTTCTACGTTGGTGTAGAAAAAAAGTAGGATTGTACTTGAGGAGACCATGCATTCTTAAAATAGTGTGGAGTATGAATAGCTGTCTCACTGTTAATACTTCATAGGTTTGATACAGATGGGCAGTGGGATGCAAGAATGGAAGAAAAGCACTAACTTTTAGCAGCGCTCTTTGAGCACGCTCCAGTTTTATTAATGTGGTTTTGCAAGAACCACCCCAGCATGTTATGCAATATACTAAAAGCGATTTGCATAGTGCGGAATAAATTCTTTTTAATAATTCATGATTTGCTATATGTCTGAGATTTTTAAAAATAAACATAAGCTTACGAACCCTCGATGAAACCAGGTCTATATGTGGAGCAAAATTAAGTCTACTGTCAATTAGGACGCCCAGGTACTTGATGACGGCTGTTTGCTCTAGCGAAGGACAGTTACAAGGTGTAACGCAAGAGCAATTATTAGAGTGTGCAATGATGGTATGCGAATTGGTCAAGGTTTGTGGGACATTTTGGAGAGAAAACTTTATAAATTTTGTTTTGTCCACATTTAGTGTAAGTAGGTTACATCGTAACCACTGGTTGACAGCATCGAAGCCACTCTGAGCATGTTGAAACGCTTTGTTCCATGAGCTGTCCTTAAAAATCAGAGCCGTGTCATCAGCGAATACAACGATTTTTCCATTTTGAAGTTTTAGGTCACAGAGATCATTAATATAAATGAGGAACAAGGTAGGTCCAAGGACGCTTCCTTGAGGAACACCGTAAGTGATAGGTAGATCGCTACTAATCAAATCTCCAATCTTGACACACTGGAATCTATTTCTAAGGTAGTCAGAGAAAAGATCTAGCTGTAAACCCCTAATTCCAAGACACTCAAGCTTACTCAGTAATCTGGGGACAGAAACTGTGTCAAACGCCTTGGCTAAATCAAGAAATATAGCCAAAACTTTATTTTGTTCATCAATATTATTAACAACATAGTCAGTAACTTCATGAACTGCATCACTAGTAGATTTATTACATCTGAAACCGTATTGTGAATCAGATAGTAACTTGTATTTCTCAAGGTAGTCAAGGAGACGTTTATTTATAAGTTTCTCTAAAATCTTTGACAATGTAGGTAGTATAGAAATAGGCCTATAATTATTGACACAGTCCCTGTCACCAGACTTATGAATAGGAAGGATTTGTGATATTTTAAAAGCGTGAGGGAAAGATCCAGTTGAGAAGGCTAAGTTACAAATAAAAGTTATCGGGGAAACCAATATTTGACTATAACGAGAAAGTACAGCTGCTGTTATGTTGTCACGACCAGCAGCACAATTAATTTTTAGGTTACGTATCAGGCTGTTAATTTCGCTTTCATCTGTTGGAAGTATCACGAAAGAATGAGAACAGTCAGGCACAGGAAGTAACGAAGAGGCTGACGAAGGATTATGACATAAGTGTTTTTCTGCTAATGATTTTCCGACATTTGCAAAAAATGCATTTATTGCGTCGACAGAATGCTGAGGGTCACTGGATGATACCAATTCAGAAGCAATTTCTTTCGATTGGGTAGTGTTAGTGGCCGTTTTGATAACTTGCCAAAGCTTTTTCGAATTATTACCGGCATTTTCGATTTCCTTCCTCTCTTTAATTTACCTAACAAACTATTACAGAAATTTCTGTATCTAGTATAAGTTAACTTGAGAGTCTCATTCTTAGGAGATTTTTTTGATTTTAAATGCATATTGTCTCTGTTTCTCACGCACTTTAAAAGACCAGGGGTCATCCATGGCTTTAAAATAATCTTTCTCCTTGCTAGAGTTATAGTTTTTGTGCACGACTTAACAGCAGCATTAACGGAGTTACTAAAACTTGCTACAGCATCATTAACATCAGTCAATGAATAAAGAGGCGCAAAGTTAATACCAGTGAAGACGTCATCAAGAGCAGCGTAGTCCGTCCGCTTAAAAGTCTTTGCCTGACGCTTAACAGGAATGGACATATCCATCGCAAGAATGACACTATAGTGATCCGTCAGGGAAGTTTCAGCCACCAAGCACAGTGATGGGAGATTGGTTTTGATGATAAAATGGTCTAAACAAGATTTTGTATGTGTTGGAAATGAGTGAGCTGGCAGCATACCATGCGAAGCCATAAGATTTAGATAGTTGTGTTTACGAGTGTCTGAAGTGTTATCTAAAATGTCGATATTTATATCACCAGTTAGGATAAAGTTTTTATATTTTGGCGCATAATTGTTCAAAACACTATGTAAACTCTCCAAAAAACTATCAACATTTCTAACACTAGGTGACCTGTAAATAGCTAAAATCGCAGTGTGTTTCTCGATTGTTATTAGTAGACTATTACAATCCATAATAGATTTCTCCTTTACAGATACATTGATGCCATCTTTTATAAAAACGACTATCCCTTCATTTTGAGTTTTGTTATTAGCAGTAGCATAATATTTAAATCCATCTAATGTAGGAGGATTGTGGACACTAAGTAACCAGCACTCCGTTAGCACTATTATATCCCAATCAACACGGGAACTAGCCAATAAAATACTCATACCAGCCATATTCCGGTTAAATGGGCAAGGTGGGGCAAGGTAGAAGAATAATCGAATTGCAGTTGAGCTTAGATGGCTCTGGGATTACTAAATAAATCCGCAAAGAAAGTGTCTCCATCTAGGAACTATTCGTGTCAACTGATTTAATAATACCTTTATTATTAGTTGTCGCACTTAGCTGATGCGCTTTCTTAACCTTCCGTGTGTCTAGGACGTGGATCCATGCGAGACACAATGCTTTTCTAATTGTGTCTGTAATTAGAGCATTCAATGGGTTAATATAATAGATACATTCATTCTAGAGGAACGTTTATGTGTATAATACATGCATATTACAGTAAAAGATTTATAACATCCATGCGAAGATGAGACGGGTCGCCAATTCCATAATAATCAATACGGTTTTACTTTAAGCAAATCTATCGTCGACGCAGATCTTTTTGTCAGAAGAGTTGTTAATTTACCAGAATACAGTATCTTAGAAAGGTACAGATAGGTTACTTTTTACCTGAATTAAAAAAAAAGAGTTTTACTACGTATGCGCTTATTTGAAAATCATACTTCTACACAACATTCATGAGCGCGCGTCAGTCGCGGAGTTCCAATCGGGTATATTTTCAAATTAGGATACGCTCGCTCAGGTCCTTAAAAATATACCCGACCGCAACCAAAACTTGATTGTTCTTGATTGTTTGTTGATCTTTTAGGTGTAATTTTTATGGTTTTCTGGGGTGTTGAGTCTAAAAATGACGTTGATTTGAAATATCCAAGATGGCGGTCATGACATTTTTCACTATACGAATGTCAAATTGACCTCATTTTTAACCGACTTCAAAAAAAGGAGGAGGTTTCTCAATTCGACCGTATATATGCTTTTTTTATGTTTGTTCGCGGATAACTTCGTCGTTTATGAACTGATTTGGATAATTCTTTTTTTGTTGGAAAGAAGACATTTCCATAGTGGTCCTTTCATAAGAAAATCAGGGTTTGAAGGTAGCAGACCAGAGAAATCGAGGGGAACTTTCAAAAATCGTAGAGGCGACTAGTGCGTTTGTAAGTTTTTCATTAAGTATTTTATTATAGCACTACAATTTAATAAAGATCTGGAGTAGATCTGATGATGGAGCCGAGAGACAGTCGAGGGAACTCCTCAACAATTCACAGCAGCTACCTTGTGTTTGGGCTTGATTAATTTGTATTGATAAGAACTTTACACCTAGATGGGTTGTGACTGTATTAGGGGTCTGATGATGAAGACGAAGGATAGTTCAGGGAACTCTTCAACGGTTTACAGTAGCTACCTTGTGTTTGGACTTAATTCATTTAAATTGATGTGAACTTCGCACCCATATATGATGGAAACCATATACAGTCGAGAAAATTCTTCAACGATTACAGCATAACAGTTAATAGTGCAACATAGGACAACAACTACCTACTCGTCATGTTGATGCGTCAATCAATGAAAATGAAGAGATGACACTAAAAAAAACAATTTTTGGTGGAAGTTTACATAGTAATGTACATCTATACTAATATTATAAAGAGGTAAAATTTGTAAGTTTGAAAGTTTGTAGCTTTGTAAGTTTGTATGTAGGGGGTAATCTCTGGAACTACTGGTCCGATTTGAAAAATTCTTTTAGTGTTAGATAGCCCTTTTATCGAGGAATGCTATAGACTATATACCATCACGCTACGACCCACGGGAGCGGAGCAGTAACGAAAAATGCGGGTGAAACCGCAGAAGACAGCTAGTCATATATATTTTTTTGATTTATCATACTCTTATTTTGGAAGTTACAGGGGGGGGGGGAACAACATTTTACCACTTTGAAAGTGTCTCTCGCGCAAACAATTCAGTTTAGAGAAAAATAATAATTAGAAACCTCAATATCATTTTTAAAGACCTATCCATAGATACCCCACACATAATTGATATTATGGGTATTATGAAAAAAAATTTTTTGAGTTTAAGTTCTATATATCCCCATATATAGAACTTGAAGCGCGTGAGCTACAACGTTATTAAAAAAAAGAAGTTAATAAGTAAAAAAAACTCACTGACACTTTCATAAAAAAAATTATTAATAGGGTCGTAGGGTTAAAGGCCCGTCAAATTATTTCCCGCACTGAGGAGGTAGGCGCGCAACGGTACTGCCCTGGCTATACGCGTAGCGGAGAAAACGCGGCAGCCGAGGACCCGACGCAGGGTGGATGTAGACCCGCAGGGGTGTAGCAATTGGTGCGATGTCAGCGCTGTACGTTGACCACCCGATGTCGCAGCAGATCGGCAACGGTTTTTCAGCCGGTTATGAGCCGGAACTTTGAACCCTGGAATTTATGTCCAGGCGGTGAGCAAGGGAACTTCTGCTAATCCTTTCCTGACGGTGACCATGGCGGCGTAAGCGTAAGCGTAAGGCAGAATAAGTACTATTGCGCTTAAGGCGAATGTGTGTAGAGGTCACCTTCAGAATCGGAGTTCACAATAATAAGTACTTATGAAGAAAGGAAGCGTGAAGCGCTTAATTTGAATTAATATAAACACAAATAACAATTAAGCTAAAGGAATGATGGTTACTAAAATGATTAAAAATTGATGGAAAAAAAGACAAGGAAAAAAGATGATGCAATACAATTTTTGCAATTCATTGACCACCGTGACACATTATAAAGCAATGGTTAATTTTGTGAACACTTACCCAATACGGGGAACACGCACTTTATTTATTTTAATTTTTAATAATAAATATTCGGGAAGGTTTTGCCAAAATAAAGACCGAGCTTGAGCTTAAGTGAGACAGCACGTATGACGTCACGCACATGTAAGGTATGTGGTGAACGCGCGTCTCAACTGAGTGTCCTTCGACTTGCCCCACGGCCGCTGCTCGCGGCGCGCATACTTCACACATATGATGTGTGGAGTGGGAAAGAACTTGTTCTTGCTAACGTGAGCGAGTGAGACAAAACAAGGCGTATTAGGTGAGGTGTACGGTTGGAACAATGTTACGATGACTTGACGCTTATTTTGATACGTTTTTAGTAAACGTTGGTGTACAACGTTACAAACTTAAACTCAAAATTTTTTTTATTTATTTTCTATTTTTGTATCAGAATCTTAATGCGGTTCACAGAATACATCCACTCAGCAAGTTTCAACAGTATAGCTCTTATAGTTTCGGAAAAAAATGGCTGTGACATACGGACGGAAAGACAGACAGACAGACAGACGGACAGACAGACAGACAGACGGACAGACAGACAGACAGACATGACAAATCTATAAGAGTTCCGTTTTTGCCATTTGGCTACGGAACCCTAAAAATGACACGACCGCTATCTTTGTTTTGAACACGACTCTCACCCTCAGGAGAGGAACCATATAGAATTCATAATTATAATAAACATCTTCCCACCCTTTGAAGAATACAAGCGTGATGTAATGCCTGTATAGGTTTTAATTTTGTCCAATACCCTTTGGAAAAAGTTCACTTTCGCGCAAGTGTTCAGTCGCAGTAATCTAAACGTCTCTTGCGGAAATGTTAGTTGTACAAGTTCCCTTCGCGTAAAGGGCTTCTCGCAAGTGTCTTGACGCGGAAACGTCTACTCGCACAGTTGGTGTCCATTCACGGAAATGTTTATCAATGTGCGCAACTGTCCTTTCGCGGCTCGCGCATGTCCACTGGCACAAAGGGCCGCGTGCAAGTGTCTATCGCGGAAATGTCTTGCAGGCAAATGTACCGTATTCCCAGCTCCATAGGGCGTTGTGTAGAGGTATAAATTCCAAATGCGCAAACTTGCGTATGCATCTGCGATAACTGATTTTCACCATGTTTTTCTTCCAGATGCCTGGAGTCCCTGGAGTCGTCGTGCCGCCAGGAGCTGGGCGGACGACCCGCGAGCGAGGCCATGCGCCAGCTGCTGTCCGTGGCGCGCCTCGTGGACCTCTCGCCCTGCGCCAGCTTCCCGCTGCTGCGCAGTCTGCTGGAGTCGCTGCGCAGGTTGCTGCACAAGTGAGTCACTCTACACTCTACAGTCTGCTGGAGTCGCTGCGCAGGTTGCTGCACAAGTGAGTCACTCTACACTCTACAGTCTGCTGGAGTCGCTGCGCAGGTTGCTGCACAAGTGAGTCACTCTACACTCTACAGTCTGCTGGAGTCGCTGCGCAGGTTGCTGCACAAGTGAGTCACTCTACACTCTACAGTCACTCTACACTCTACAGTCTGCTGGAGTCGCTGCGCAGGTTGCTGCACAAGTGAGTCACTCTACACTCTACAGTCTGCTGGAGTCGCTGCGCAGGTTGCTGCACAAGTGAGTCACTCTACACTCTACAGTCTGCTGGAGTCGCTGCGCAGGTTGCTGCACAAGTGAGTCACTCTACAGTCTGCTGGAGTCGCTGCGCAGGTTGCTGCACAAGTGAGTCACTCTACACTCTACAGTCTGCTGGAGTCGCTGCGCAGGTTGCTGCACAAGTGAGTCACTCTACACTCTACAGTCTGCTGGAGTCGCTGCGCAGGTTGCTGCACAAGTGAGTCACTCTACACTCTACAGTCTGCTGGAGTCGCTGCGCAGGTTGCTGCACAAGTGAGTCACTCTACACTCTACAGTCTGCTGGAGTCGCTGCGCAGGTTGCTGCACAAGTGAGTCACTCTACACTCTACAGTCACTCTACACTCTACAGTCTGCTGGAGTCGCTGCGCAGGTTGCTGCACAAGTGAGTCACTCTACACTCTACAGTCTGCTGGAGTCGCTGCGCAGGTTGCTGCACAAGTGAGTCACTCTACACTCTACAGTCACTCTACACTCTACAGTCTGCTGGAGTCGCTGCGCAGGTTGCTGCACAAGTGAGTCACTCTACACTCTACAGTCACTCTACACTCTACAGTCTGCTGGAGTCGCTGCGCAGGTTGCTGCACAAGTGAGTCACTCTACACTCTACAGTCACTCTACACTCTACAGTCTGCTGGAGTCGCTGCGCAGGTTGCTGCACAAGTGAGTCACTCTACACTCTACAGTCACTCTACACTCTACAGTCTGCTGGAGTCGCTGCGCAGGTTGCTGCACAAGTGAGTCACTCTACACTCTACAGTCACTCTACACTCTACAGTCTGCTGGAGTCGCTGCGCAGGTTGCTGCACAAGTGAGTCACTCTACACTCTACAGTCTGCTGGAGTCGCTGCGCAGGTTGCTGCACAAGTGAGTCACTCTACACTCTACAGTCACTCTACACTCTACAGTCTGCTGGAGTCGCTGCGCAGGTTGCTGCACAAGTGAGTCACTCTACACTCTACAGTCACTCTACACTCTACAGTCTGCTGGAGTCGCTGCGCAGGTTGCTGCACAAGTGAGTCACTCTACACTCTACAGTCTGCTGGAGTCGCTGCGCAGGTTGCTGCACAAGTGAGTCACTCTACACTCTACAGTCACTCTACACTCTACAGTCTGCTGGAGTCGCTGCGCAGGTTGCTGCACAAGTGAGTCACTCTACACTCTACAGTCACTCTACACTCTACAGTCTGCTGGAGTCGCTGCGCAGGTTGCTGCACAAGTGAGTCACTCTACACTCTACAGTCACTCTACACTCTACAGTCTGCTGGAGTCGCTGCGCAGGTTGCTGCACAAGTGAGTCACTCTACACTCTACAGTCTGCTGGAGTCGCTGCGCAGGTTGCTGCACAAGTGAGTCACTCTACACTCTACAGTCACTCTACACTCTACAGTCTGCTGGAGTCGCTGCGCAGGTTGCTGCACAAGTGAGTCACTCTACACTCTACAGTCACTCTACACTCTACAGTCTGCTGGAGTCGCTGCGCAGGTTGCTGCACAAGTGAGTCACTCTACACTCTACAGTCACTCTACACTCTACAGTCTGCTGGAGTCGCTGCGCAGGTTGCTGCACAAGTGAGTCACTCTACACTCTACAGTCTGCTGGAGTCGCTGCGCAGGTTGCTGCACAAGTGAGTCACTCTACACTCTACAGTCACTCTACACTCTACAGTCTGCTGGAGTCGCTGCGCAGGTTGCTGCACAAGTGAGTCACTCTACACTCTACAGTCACTCTACACTCTACAGTCTGCTGGAGTCGCTGCGCAGGTTGCTGCACAAGTGAGTCACTCTACACTCTACAGTCTGCTGGAGTCGCTGCGCAGGTTGCTGCACAAGTGAGTCACTCTACACTCTACAGTCTGCTGGAGTCGCTGCGCAGGTTGCTGCACAAGTGAGTCACTCTACACTCTACAGTCACTCTACACTCTACAGTCTGCTGGAGTCGCTGCGCAGGTTGCTGCACAAGTGAGTCACTCTACACTCTACAGTCACTCTACACTCTACAGTCTGCTGGAGTCGCTGCGCAGGTTGCTGCACAAGTGAGTCACTCTACACTCTACAGTCACTCTACACTCTACAGTCTGCTGGAGTCGCTGCGCAGGTTGCTGCACAAGTGAGTCACTCTACACTCTACAGTCACTCTACACTCTACAGTCTGCTGGAGTCGCTGCGCAGGTTGCTGCACAAGTGAGTCACTCTACACTCTACAGTCTGCTGGAGTCGCTGCGCAGGTTGCTGCACAAGTGAGTCACTCTACACTCTACAGTCTGCTGGAGTCGCTGCGCAGGTTGCTGCACAAGTGAGTCACTCTACACTCTACAGTCTGCTGGAGTCGCTGCGCAGGTTGCTGCACAAGTGAGTCACTCTACACTCTACAGTCACTCTACACTCTACAGTCTGCTGGAGTCGCTGCGCAGGTTGCTGCACAAGTGAGTCACTCTACACTCTACAGTCACTCTACACTCTACAGTCTGCTGGAGTCGCTGCGCAGGTTGCTGCACAAGTGAGTCACTCTACACTCTACAGTCACTCTACACTCTACAGTCTGCTGGAGTCGCTGCGCAGGTTGCTGCACAAGTGAGTCACTCTACACTCTACAGTCTGCTGGAGTCGCTGCGCAGGTTGCTGCACAAGTGAGTCACTCTACACTCTACAGTCACTCTACACTCTACAGTCTGCTGGAGTCGCTGCGCAGGTTGCTGCACAAGTGAGTCACTCTACACTCTACAGTCACTCTACACTCTACAGTCTGCTGGAGTCGCTGCGCAGGTTGCTGCACAAGTGAGTCACTCTACACTCTACAGTCACTCTACACTCTACAGTCTGCTGGAGTCGCTGCGCAGGTTGCTGCACAAGTGAGTCACTCTACACTCTACAGTCACTCTACACTCTACAGTCTGCTGGAGTCGCTGCGCAGGTTGCTGCACAAGTGAGTCACTCTACACTCTACAGTCACTCTACACTCTACAGTCTGCTGGAGTCGCTGCGCAGGTTGCTGCACAAGTGAGTCACTCTACACTCTACAGTCACTCTACACTCTACAGTCTGCTGGAGTCGCTGCGCAGGTTGCTGCACAAGTGAGTCACTCTACACTCTACAGTCTGCTGGAGTCGCTGCGCAGGTTGCTGCACAAGTGAGTCACTCTACACTCTACAGTCACTCTACACTCTACAGTCTGCTGGAGTCGCTGCGCAGGTTGCTGCACAAGTGAGTCACTCTACACTCTACAGTCTGCTGGAGTCGCTGCGCAGGTTGCTGCACAAGTGAGTCACTCTACACTCTACAGTCTGCTGGAGTCGCTGCGCAGGTTGCTGCACAAGTGAGTCACTCTACACTCTACAGTCACTCTACACTCTACAGTCTGCTGGAGTCGCTGCGCAGGTTGCTGCACAAGTGAGTCACTCTACACTCTACAGTCACTCTACACTCTACAGTCTGCTGGAGTCGCTGCGCAGGTTGCTGCACAAGTGAGTCACTCTACACTCTACAGTCTGCTGGAGTCGCTGCGCAGGTTGCTGCACAAGTGAGTCACTCTACACTCTACAGTCACTCTACACTCTACAGTCTGCTGGAGTCGCTGCGCAGGTTGCTGCACAAGTGAGTCACTCTACACTCTACAGTCACTCTACACTCTACAGTCTGCTGGAGTCGCTGCGCAGGTTGCTGCACAAGTGAGTCACTCTACACTCTACAGTCACTCTACACTCTACAGTCTGCTGGAGTCGCTGCGCAGGTTGCTGCACAAGTGAGTCACTCTACACTCTACAGTCTGCTGGAGTCGCTGCGCAGGTTGCTGCACAAGTGAGTCACTCTACACTCTACAGTCACTCTACACTCTACAGTCTGCTGGAGTCGCTGCGCAGGTTGCTGCACAAGTGAGTCACTCTACACTCTACAGTCACTCTACACTCTACAGTCTGCTGGAGTCGCTGCGCAGGTTGCTGCACAAGTGAGTCACTCTACACTCTACAGTCACTCTACACTCTACAGTCTGCTGGAGTCGCTGCGCAGGTTGCTGCACAAGTGAGTCACTCTACACTCTACAGTCTGCTGGAGTCGCTGCGCAGGTTGCTGCACAAGTGAGTCACTCTACACTCTACAGTCACTCTACACTCTACAGTCTGCTGGAGTCGCTGCGCAGGTTGCTGCACAAGTGAGTCACTCTACACTCTACAGTCACTCTACACTCTACAGTCTGCTGGAGTCGCTGCGCAGGTTGCTGCACAAGTGAGTCACTCTACACTCTACAGTCACTCTACACTCTACAGTCTGCTGGAGTCGCTGCGCAGGTTGCTGCACAAGTGAGTCACTCTACACTCTACAGTCACTCTACACTCTACAGTCTGCTGGAGTCGCTGCGCAGGTTGCTGCACAAGTGAGTCACTCTACACTCTACAGTCTGCTGGAGTCGCTGCGCAGGTTGCTGCACAAGTGAGTCACTCTACACTCTACAGTCTGCTGGAGTCGCTGCGCAGGTTGCTGCACAAGTGAGTCACTCTACACTCTACAGTCTGCTGGAGTCGCTGCGCAGGTTGCTGCACAAGTGAGTCACTCTACACTCTACAGTCACTCTACACTCTACAGTCTGCTGGAGTCGCTGCGCAGGTTGCTGCACAAGTGAGTCACTCTACACTCTACAGTCACTCTACACTCTACAGTCTGCTGGAGTCGCTGCGCAGGTTGCTGCACAAGTGAGTCACTCTACACTCTACAGTCACTCTACACTCTACAGTCTGCTGGAGTCGCTGCGCAGGTTGCTGCACAAGTGAGTCACTCTACACTCTACAGTCTGCTGGAGTCGCTGCGCAGGTTGCTGCACAAGTGAGTCACTCTACACTCTACAGTCACTCTACACTCTACAGTCTGCTGGAGTCGCTGCGCAGGTTGCTGCACAAGTGAGTCACTCTACACTCTACAGTCACTCTACACTCTACAGTCTGCTGGAGTCGCTGCGCAGGTTGCTGCACAAGTGAGTCACTCTACACTCTACAGTCACTCTACACTCTACAGTCTGCTGGAGTCGCTGCGCAGGTTGCTGCACAAGTGAGTCACTCTACACTCTACAGTCACTCTACACTCTACAGTCTGCTGGAGTCGCTGCGCAGGTTGCTGCACAAGTGAGTCACTCTACACTCTACAGTCACTCTACACTCTACAGTCTGCTGGAGTCGCTGCGCAGGTTGCTGCACAAGTGAGTCACTCTACACTCTACAGTCACTCTACACTCTACAGTCTGCTGGAGTCGCTGCGCAGGTTGCTGCACAAGTGAGTCACTCTACACTCTACAGTCACTCTACACTCTACAGTCTGCTGGAGTCGCTGCGCAGGTTGCTGCACAAGTGAGTCACTCTACACTCTACAGTCACTCTACACTCTACAGTCTGCTGGAGTCGCTGCGCAGGTTGCTGCACAAGTGAGTCACTCTACACTCTACAGTCTGCTGGAGTCGCTGCGCAGGTTGCTGCACAAGTGAGTCACTCTACACTCTACAGTCTGCTGGAGTCGCTGCGCAGGTTGCTGCACAAGTGAGTCACTCTACACTCTACAGTCTGCTGGAGTCGCTGCGCAGGTTGCTGCACAAGTGAGTCACTCTACACTCTACAGTCTGCTGGAGTCGCTGCGCAGGTTGCTGCACAAGTGAGTCACTCTACAGTGGCGTGAGCTCCAGGAACTATCAAAAGAAATATTGACGCTGTGTCACTTTTGACAGAAAAATCATTTTCGTGTATTAAGATTTTCCGTGAATTTTCGTATTATATTCAGTATATTTTGGATTGTCAGGGGAAACTTGATGACAGTAGGTTCTTACGAAGCAGATCAAGTAAGACATTTCATGAACATTTTTAAAAGCTCAAACTTAACTACGGCAAAGTCAAATTAGAGTTAATGATTCTAGCACAATCTCCGACTTAGCAGTCAAAATCATACTAAACTAACTGCCCATTTAAAGACAAAAGATTGTGTAATTTATCATGAATTCATTTTGATGTGTGTTGATTGTGTGATTGAGCTTACCTTTTTGTTGCAGACTCCGGCTAGTTGGCGGAGAAGAAGAAGAAGCGTGTTGTGTGCTCAGTCCGCTGTGGAGACGTCGCGTCGCCGCCACCGCGCTACAGCAACTGTCGCCGCATCGCCTCGCACGGCTTATATCACAACAGGTATGTGTGTGATGTTTATGATGATGATAACGATATTGATGATTTTTCTAATGATGATGATGATGACGATATTGATGATGACGATAATGATGTTCATTGTAAATAATAAATTGATGCACTACACTATCTTAAAAGAAAACAGGATTATGAGCTTAGCTTGCTCTGTATGTTGATGTTAGATTTCAACATGATTTTCTTTATTCTACTGATATCCTGCACTCCTAGTACTCGTGGCAGAGAGTTACCAGGATTGTATGAAGTTAGTGTACCCTATTACAATAATACTAATAGCGCGATCATAAATAGTCTTTATGTAAGTTTAATTCTGACGGAATATTTTTGCAGATTCTATCCAATAGTATTTGCACCAACCTGAAAATTACTTTAACTTGCTACTATTTTATTATATTTAAAGATATAATACAATTCTGATTGAAGTACGCAGTCTGTTTTAGAAATTCAAGCTGGAACGATCTTTCGTTTGATAGATAGAAGGAAACTAGTTACAATATTCAACTTGACAACAAATGTTATCATTTCCTCTATTCTGTAGATACTAGAAAGACTGAGCATGGCGCATGAGAAGTACCAGTCAGCGCTGGCGTCACTAGAGTCAGCTCTCGCGGGCCGCCTGCACCACACTGAGGACATCAAACTAGCTATTAGGAAGAAGTAAGTAATCTTAGTATTCATTGAAAAATGCTATTTTTCTAATTAAGTAAAGTACACGTAACTGGTGTCGGAATTTTGTTTAAAAAAAATAATTCATGTAGAATGTTAATTATTATTCTTATGGTGATCGATAGACGTCGCCACACAATCTCTAAAACTTGACAGTGAACTATACAACATGTCTCGGAATAAACGCACACCACCAGACACCCCAATTAGAATACTATGTTATAATCATAATACATACACTGAATTTTTATTATTGTGTTTAAAACACTGTTTTTTTTATAAATTAGTTGTACAGATTGTGGGAGAAAATTATAGTCTCACATTACATATCTACGCATGCACACAGTCGCACTTGCGTAGTAGGTATTTCATCTATTTTAGTTTGTTTTGACTGTACAACGGAAGTGTGACAGCAGTTTACGTAGTTTTCATTATTTTTGGGATAAAATATTACCTATATTAAAAATTACAAAAATCGATTCAGTAAACGATTCTGAACAAACTATTTTCTCAATCGCATTAATTCAGTTACACATTGTATAGATCTTGAAACTAGTCTTGTTAATCGTGGTTTATTTTTCAGATACGCACCTACGTTTGCCCGACTGTGTCTAGAAAGTACGTCTATGTGTGATCTACTTATGTACGGCACTCCTGAATTAGGAAGAGAAATTGGTAAGATAATGATTTTAAAATTAGCTTCTTTTAGCGACTTTTTCTGAAGAGATTTGTTTTTGTTCGTTCGGCTTGACCTGTTAAACAAAAATGTTAAGTCGGTTTGAACTTATTTTTTTTGTGCATAATAGTCTGATTTTAGGCTTGACTTTCATATACTAAGACTTGTGAAGCAAATATTTTTTTATATTTTTTATCATACTTTTGCGCCCCCTTAAACTACGTTACGGCGTCGGTGCCTCGGTTCCCCTATCGGCTTCCGTTCCCTTAGATCCGATACTGCTCAATGTACATTGCTCGTCTAAACCCCCGCTCCCTCGTAGGTCGCGGTCAGTACGGCGTAGTGTACGCGGCGCGCGGGGGGTGGGCGGGGCGCGGTGAGGTCGGTGTTGTACATTGCTCGTGTAAGCCCGTGTCTCGCTACAGGTCGCGGTCAGTACGGCGTAGTGTACGCGGCGCGCGGGGGTGGGGGGGGCGGGGTGAGGTGGGTTTTGTACATTGCTCGTGTAAGCCCGTGTCTCGCTACAGGTCGCGGTCAGTACGGCGTAGTGTACGCGGCGCGCGGGGGGTGGGCGGGGCGCGGTGAGGTCGGTGTTGTACATTGCTCGTGTAAGCCCGTGTCTCGCTACAGGTCGCGGTCAGTACGGCGTAGTGTACGCGGCGCGCGGGGGGTGGGCGGGGCGCGGTGAGGTCGGTGTTGTACATTGCTCGTGTAAGCCCGTGTCTCGCTACAGGTCGCGGTCAGTACGGCGTAGTGTACGCGGCGCGCGGGGGGTGGGCGGGGCGCGGTGAGGTCGGTGTTGTACATTGCTCGTGTAAGCCCGTGTCTCGCTACAGGTCGCGGTCAGTACGGCGTAGTGTACGCGGCGCGCGGGGGGTGGGCGGGGCGCGGTGAGGTCGGTGTTGTACATTGCTCGTGTAAGCCCGTGTCTCGCTACAGGTCGCGGTCAGTACGGCGTAGTGTACGCGGCGCGCGGGGGGTGGGCGGGGCGCGGTGAGGTCGGTGTTGTACATTGCTCGTGTAAGCCCGTGTCTCGCTACAGGTCGCGGTCAGTACGGCGTAGTGTACGCGGCGCGCGGGGGGTGGGCGGGGCGCGGTGAGGTCGGTGTTGTACATTGCTCGTGTAAGCCCGTGTCTCGCTACAGGTCGCGGTCAGTACGGCGTAGTGTACGCGGCGCGCGGGGGGTGGGCGGGGCGCGGTGAGGTCGGTGTTGTACATTGCTCGTGTAAGCCCGTGTCTCGCTACAGGTCGCGGTCTGTAGGGCGTTGTGTACGCGGCGCGGGGGGGGGGGGGGGGGCGCGGTGAGGTCGGTGTTGTACATTGCTCGTGTAAGCCCGTGTCTCGCTACAGGTCGCGGTCAGTACGGCGTAGTGTACGCGGCGCGCGGGGGGTGGGCGGGGCGCGGTGAGGTCGGTGTTGTACATTGCTCGTGTAAGCCCGTGTCTCGCTACAGGTCGCGGTCAGTACGGCGTAGTGTACGCGGCGCGCGGGGGGTGGGCGGGGCGCGGTGAGGTCGGTGTTGTACATTGCTCGTGTAAGCCCGTGTCTCGCTACAGGTCGCGGTCAGTACGGCGTAGTGTACGCGGCGCGCGGGGGGTGGGCGGGGCGCTCGCCGGTGGCGGTGAAGTCAGTGTTGCCGGCCGACGAGCGACACTACCGTGAGCTCGCCATGGAGTTCTTCTACACCAGGTACGATTACTAGGCTAAGGTGACTAGGTTTAAGTGTTTTAATAGAAAGAAGAAAAAGAAAGAAAGAAAACAAAAGAAAGAATAGAGATGACATCTACATAAAAAAAGGCATTCTGTTTGGTCCGTCCGTTAGACCGCCCAAAATAACTGGACACACATTTTTGCTTGATTATATTAATTAGAAAACGATAAAGAGTCAGTCATTAAAGTTCCAGAGTGGGGCTTTTGACTATTTATATCAATGTTACATCGCGAAAGAAAATATGTCTACTTGATTATTCTTTAGGGTTGAAATTACCCCCTTTCATAGTGGAAAAACTTACTTCTAAAAAAAAACTTCTCACAAAGACCATATCCTCTACATTTCTAGTTTCTGGGGCTACAATTTGGGCAGTGCGTTGATATATCAACAGTCAGATATAAAAATAGGATAAATACCTAAGTACTCAGCGCTCTTTGCCGTATAGTCGAGTTTCTTAATGACTACGATAGTCGCCGAATAGTAGGCTAAAGGTACACATATGGGATCGGAAAGGAATCGTCGCCGTATCGCCTCGAGCAGTTCAGAATGGTTTGTATTAAACTCTCTACTGCAACGTACACTAAACGGAATCTTAACGTAACCGCCTCGCCTCGGAACAGGCTTCGAACTTACAATTTACGACTCGTCGCCCCCGCGCTTACGGCTAGGCGTCACCGCGCTTACGTCTCTTAGTACCCGAGCTGATGCCGACCTAATCAGCTAGCGGGCGGCGAGTCGTAAGCGCGGTGACGCCTAGCCGTAGCCGAGTTGACGTACAGGCGCTGCTGATACGCTTTCGTTACATGTTTAGGATACGGCTACGATTCCTTTCTGATCCCATAAGTATGCTGAGAACTCTAGGCCCCTGGTTGTCTGTATGTATATCTCAGTTATCTCCCCTCTAGGAGTATCCCAGCCCACCCCCGCATAGTCCGGCTCCTGGGCTCAGTGGTGCAGCGGCACAGCGGCGCGGGCCCGTGCGTGCTGCTGCTGTCGGAGCGCAAGGTGCGCGACCTGCACGCCGCCGTGCGCGCCGGGCTCGGCCTCGCACAGCGCATGAGGATCGCCAGGGACATTGTGGAAGGTATAGTGTACTGCAGACATGGCTAGCTGTGCTGGTGCGCGACCTGCACGCCGCCGTGCGCGCCGGGCTCGGCCTCGCACAGCGCATGAGGATCGCCAGGGACATTGTGGAAGGTATAGTGTACTGCAGACATGGCTAGCTGTGCTGGTGCGCGACCTGCACGCCGCCGTGCGCGCCGGGCTCGGCCTCGCACAGCGCATGAGGATCGCCAGGGACATTGTGGAAGGTATAGTGTACTGCAGACATGGCTAGCTGTGCTGGTGCGCGACCTGCACGCCGCCGTGCGCGCCGGGCTCGGCCTCGCACAGCGCATGAGGATCGCCAGGGACATTGTGGAAGGTATAGTGTACTGCAGACATGGCTAGCTGTGCTGGTGCGCGACCTGCACGCCGCCGTGCGCGCCGGGCTCGGCCTCGCACAGCGCATGAGGATCGCCAGGGACATTGTGGAAGGTACAGTGTACTACTTGTATAGTCTTCTTCATCTTCATCATGGGCTTCCTTCTGGGAGGTTTGGTTTCCGCACTTAGTCCTCTTAATGTAGGACCATTGTACGTAAGCCACGGCGCCGGCGGCCGCTACTCCAGCCAGCCCACCTCCCTCCAGAAGCAGATCACCTTCCGTAAACTTCTCAGGGCATCCGGAAGTGAACTTGGGGAACCAAGAATATCTTTCCGGACTTCGGTCACGCCAGTACATTCAAGAAGTACATGCGCGACCGTCTCCTCGGCATCCATATACGCTCTGCAAAGAGGGCTTCTGGTATAGTTAAACCAGGCGTAAATCATCATCATCTCCCTAGCCTTTTTCCCAACTATGTTAAGGTCGGTTTCCAGCCTACCGGATTCAGCTGGATACCAGTGTTTTACGTGAAGCGACTGCCTATTACACCTCCACAACCCAGTAATTAAGCGACACGATACCTCTTGGTTAAACTGGTGAGACTTTCTGACCACTAAACCAGGCCACCACCACCAGGCGTAAATGCAATAAGTATTAAAAAAATAAATAAATAAACGTTATTTTTTGTCCCGTGACAGGACAAGGTCTTCTTCTCACACAGAGCTTTGATCATCATGCGCTCTCATATATTTATAAGTCCAGGTTTGCTCACAATGTTTTATTTTATTGATGCCTGTGATGTACAAGATATACTTTGGAAAGCAAATAACAATTGAAAATCACTTAATACCTGGATTCGAACCTACAACCCCCTACGTGAGAAATGATTGTATAATGTAGACTACGAATAGGCAAATGTAGGGTAAGAAGTCTCTTGCCAGGTGAAGTTATTCCGAATTTGACGGATACTGGATAGTTTAGCGAATATCCGGCTCATTTCTAGAGATGAGATACTACATCAGTAGTGGTCAATGCTTTCTGTGTATAAGGAGAGGACTTTGTATTATTATCAAATTATCTTGCTTTCGCGATTTTGTCGATGTGAAGGCATGCAATGTTTAATTTAGATAAAAAGTAGGCAATAACTTGCCTTCAGGTTCAAACTTACTCCATAACAAATATATGGACATCTTTACTAATAGAAAATCTGCCCAACCATTTACCACCACAATTTTCAATATACAACACCTTACTTATCCCGCAGGCATCCGTTACCTCCACTCTCTAGGCCTGGTGCACCGCGACATAAAGATGAAGAACGTCCTCCTGGACTCCTCCGACCGCGCCGCGCTGTCCGACCTGGGCTTCTGCGCGGCCGAGGCGCTCATGTCGGGCTCCGTCGTGGGCACGCCCGTGCACATGGCGCCTGAACTACTCGCTGGAGGGTATGACGCTGCTGTTGATGTTTATGCCTTCGGGATCCTGTTCTGGTGAGTGTTGCTGGGTAGTTTTTACAGGTTGTATGATAAGCAGGAAAAGAGATGTTTAGATTATAGTTTGGTCACGAGCGCTGTACAGCGCTTTAGGAAAACGATGAGACGAGTAGTAAAGAAAGAACAAGAGTTCACAAAAGATCGAACATATCGGAATGAAGCTCTAAAAGTAAAAGTGACGTGTAAATCGTTAAAATCGTACCAAATATTTTAATACGTTTTGTGGTGGTGGCGGTGGAATGAAACCAACGATGACTGACAGATAGGGTTTATTACTTTACTTCAAACACTTGACAGATTATAATGCAAACAAAGGTGGCAAGATATCACAGAAGGTGAACGAACCTATTAGTGGTCCTAGGGATGGACTGCGGGGCTATCCTATCCCTTAACCTCCTAGCTCGGCTGTTCCTGAGGGCGACGGGGCCTCCGCTCAGGTCAAGCTTCAGACAACAGTAGTGACTGCGGGGCTATCGACCACTGTGCCTGCTAAGTAGCGAGTGACTGGTTCCTTCGTGGTGTCGTCTTAAATAGGCGGTCTTGACATCTTAGTGTGTGTCTTCAACATCTCATGCTTGTATGTAGTTGTGATTCGTTAATGTCACTTCACACGTAGCAAAGTAGATGTCGCTGGTAATCTGTAGATGTTATCGTTAGATCGATGTTTGTTATTTGATCAACTCGGATGCCGTAGTGTTGTGCCTAAGATCTGATAGATGTCGTAAGGCGTCGTGTTACATTCTCCCCCTCTGGTACTCTATGGTCGTCCCGACTGAGTACCAGCACTAGGTTGTTTTCGTGGCCTTCCTCTTCGGCGTATCGGATATGTCGGTTTGGATATCACTTCGTCTCTTCTTTCAAACTTAGTTATAGCTGACGTACGATACTTTCCAATAGGCTTGTCTGGCGTTTCTGAGTGAGCAATCTCATAAGTGGTCATGCCGTGCTTCTTTAAAATGACATACGGCCCATCTCGTCGAGGAGCAAATTTTGCAGTAAATTGTTTATCAATGTCACTAATGGGATGTGACTCTATTAATACTAAGTCTCCAACTTTATAGTCTGGGTCAGGTCTTCTCTTGCTGTTTGCTCTTTGTCGGGTCGATTCTTTGTTACACTCTATATTTTCTTTAGCTAACTCCAAGTCTTGGGCTAGTTGTTTTAACTTTGGGGTGATTTCTGCGACAAAGTTTTCGGATCCTACAACTGAACTTAGATCATGTGTCAACTCATATGGTGTACGCAATTCTCTCCCGAATGTAAGGTAACATGGTGAGAAACCTGTTGTTTGACATTTAGCAGTATTCATTGCAAATCTTATTGCTGGTAAGGTCGATGGCCAGTTGTTATGCTTGTCTTTAACAATAATTGCGATTTGCGACTTCATGTCCCTGTTTTTCCTTTCAACCACATTTGGTTCAGGGTGATATACTGGTGTAAATATTTGTTGAATTTCTAAGCAATATGCTAGTTTCTGCATTATCGCTGATACAAATTGTACTCCGTTATCGCTGATAATTTTCCTTGGCAACCCATACCGAAGAAATATTTCATTGAGTAAAATGAAGGCACAATTTTCACTAGTTGCTTCGTTTAGTGGGAATATTTCTACCCATCTTGAAGTAGTATCTTCTATGATTAGGATCCACTTTTCTCCTGATGGTCCCTTTGGCAGTGGGCCAAAAAGATCAACGGCTAATACCTCAAAACGTTGCGAGTTAGGGGTTGATTGGTACAAGCCAGCTGGTTTCTTATTAGATGGCTTATATTTTTGACATTCAACACAAGTTTTTACATATTTAATTACATCTTTTCGCAGTCCTGTCCAATATAAATGATTTGTTATACGCTGCACTGTTTTTTCCACTCCCATATGACCAGCAGTAGGTGAGTCATGATAAGCGTTCAGTACGTTTTGTATTTCGTGTCGTGGAACTACTAACTTTGCAATGTCGTTTTCTTGTTCTGGCATGTAAAAATACAGAACACCTTTATGGACTAAGTACCCTTTTTTAATGTATTCTACATAACTTGGTGTTTCGTCTCCTTCTAATATTTTTATAATAGTTTGGAGGGTTTCATCTTTCATTTGTTCTTCTCTTAACTGTTTTTCATTGTATCTGGGAAGATCGACCTCTGTACTACATATAGTACATTTTACATCGTGCTGCTCACATGGCGGACGAGACAATGTGTCAGCTACCACGTTAGTTCGTCCAGGGGTATACTGGATTTTGAATTCGTAGGGTTGTAGCTGTAATGCCCATCGCGCTAGGCGACCAGTAGGTGTTTTAAGATTCATTAACCATTTCAACGGTTGATGGTCGGTAATAGTTATGAACTTTGTTCCTTCTATATAGCCACGAAATTTTGAAATAGCCCACACTATGGCTAATGCTTCTTTCTCTGTGACACTATAATTTCGTTCTGCTTGCGTTAAGAGTCTACTTGCGTATTCAACAGGGTGCTCGTTTTCTCCCTCCCCCTGCACTAAAGCTGCGCCGATAGCATACTGGCTGGCATCAGTCTTGATAGCAAAAGGTAAGTCGTCTGTTGCCTGTTCTAATACTGGTGACGTAGTCAAGGCATCTTTTAATTTCTTATATGCTTCTTGTTGCTCTCGTTCCCACTTCCAGCTTATTTTTTTCTTCGTTAAGTTAGTAAGTGGTCTAGCAATGTCTGCAAAATTATGAATAAACCTTCGATACCATGATGCGGTTTGTAAAAATGAAATTAATTCTTTTAAGTTTTGGGGCGCCTGACGGTTTGCAATAGCAGCAATTTTCTCTGGGTCAGTTTTGATACCGTCAGAAACTATAAGGTGGCCCAGATATTTAATTTCTGAACACATAAATTTACATTTCTTTCTATTGGCTCTCAGTTTGTATTCTCTCAGTTTTCTAAATACTTCTCTTAAGTCGTTTATATGGTGACTGAAAGTCATAGACCTTATTATTAGATCGTCTAAATAACTTAAAACACACTCGGCGTGCAATCCTTGAGTGAATTTGTCCATTAATCTTTGGAACGTAGCGGGTGCGTTACGTAAGCCAAATGGCATTCGCTTGAAACGGAACGTACCAAATGGTGATACAAAACATGTTTTGTCGTTATCATCTGGATGTACCATAATTTGCCAGTAACTTGCCTGTAAGTCAATTGTTGACATGTATGGCATTGCTTTTGCCTGGTGTAATAAATCGTCAATACGAGGCAAGGGATATCGATCAGGTTTAGTGATCTCGTTGAGTCGTCGATAATCGACGCACACACGAACGTCGTTTTCTCCTTTTGGAACTAGAATTACAGGCGCTGACCATGGGGAATCACATACCTCGATAATGTCATCATTTAACATATCATCCAGCTTTTCTCTTAGGCTCAATTCACACGTACCACAACCACACCACAGCGACAACCACACCACAACGCCGCGATGTGGTCGGGCGTAAATTTTGTATTGAAAATGAATATTACAATTCACACGCACCACATTTTGTGGTTGTTATCGACCACCTGTGTAATACGACTACATCGCAACCACATCGCGACGGCAACGCGGCGTCAGCGCGGCCACATCGCCACGACATGACGTCCACGCGCGCCTAGCTGGCGCCTGCGCTAACCTCATCGACATTTTGTGGCTACCACAACGCAGCTGCAAAAAGCCGCTGCGACACTATTCACACGTAACCACATCTTGACCACATTTTGTCGCTGCGACGTGGTGTGGTTGTGGTACGTGTGAATTGACGCTTAGTTGTTTTTGCCTTGTAGGTGATAATCTATAGGGTCTAACACTAATAGGATGGTGATTGCCTGTGTCGATTCTATGTTGTGTAAATGGAGTTGGTTCCGTGTTTTTCTCAAAGATGTCGCTGTACTCAATTAACAGTTCATTGAAATTTAAATAAATATCAACAGAATACATAGGAGTGGGGTTTATTGGTAAATAAATAATACGTGGGTCTAAACAAGATTGGTTGTCAGCAGGTTCCCGAGGATGTGTAGGTCCTGGCGGCGTGTCCAATTTATGTAGCATCCACTTTGGTCGTTTGTTTCCTGGCGGACCGTCTTCTACATCAGATAATGTCGGTGTCGTGGGTAAAGGTGAAAACATATCCAGCTCGTTAGCCCAACGGATGAACTCCGACACTTTCTTCAGTTCTACTGGCTCCTTTTTGGTTTCAAACGTCAACTTCTTCACTGCTTTCAATGGAATGTCGTCATTGTTTAGTTGAATAAAGTCGTATGACGTTTGTGGTTTGTCAATAAAGTTCCAACAGCGTTGCGGTGTGTTAAGTACGATTCCTGCCTGTTCCAGGAACTCGATACCTAATAGTGTACGGTTGTCGACAGCTTCGGGTATAACTGACAATGTTATTGGTAGTGTGCGTTTTCCAATACGTATGTCGGTTGTTGTTGTCAACAAGTTTGACGTTTTCACCGTTCCATCGGCTAATTTGATGTCGGTTACTCGCTGGTCAAACAGTACTCCATGTCGCAGCAACAATTTATACAACTGCATACTGGCAATACTGCGACGGGCAGCAGTGTCTATATATGCGTAGCCTTCTTCTCCTTTTATATATACCTTTATTGTTGGTATCTTTGACTGTATTTTAATATATTTTTGCATTGTACAAAATGCAACAGGCTTTGGTGGCGTTTCCTTTGTTTTACAGGTGTCGCAATTGCTTCTGTAAACTCCGGGTGCTCCACATCCATAGCACGTGATGACCGGCTTCTGTTCAACTTCAGAGCTGACCGTTTTTTCTTTTTGTTCTGCCAACCTTTTGCGGCAAACGTCGTGAAGATGGCCCTTCTTGCCACAGAACGAACATCGTTTTGACGGCTTTCGTTCCGGTTGTGTTGGGGCGGCTACCTCACCAGCTTCCTTCGCCAGACTTTCAAGATGTCGGCCTCGTTCTAAGAGATCGGAAAATGTCTTTATTTCTGTGCGAGCAATTTCCTTTTTATAATTGATATTGAGTAGTCCGTATACGAAATCCAAATGTTCGTCTTCCTTATTTCTTTTTGCCGGCAACTGTGACAATAAGGCACGTTTTTCACATACGAGCTTGTGACCACTTTTTAATATCGCTTTTTATGCTATTCCACCACGTTGCAGCGGTACCAGACAATAATAAGGTTAGACCTTCTAAGGCGTCTTCGTCACTTATTTTCTCAATTTTTTTGTACACTGAGATGCTTGTAACAAATTCTTCGACTTTGTTAAAATTTCTTTCACCGTCGTAACGTTTCGTACACGCAGCAAAACTTTTCGAATGTCTATTTCCACTCTCGTTCGCTTCTGTCAATTTCGTTATGAGCGCAGTGAATTGTTCCTGAGTCATCACCACCATATCTGGTTTTTTCTCAGACATGTCAATAGTGTCAAACTAATATAAATTCTCTTGAGGGTATGTTCTATTTATCCGCCGATATGTGGGTACACCGTAGATATGTGGGTACTCCAATAACTTTTTGCGGGTAGAAGAATATTTCGTTGGGCGCCAATGTGGTGGTGGCGGTGGAATGAAACCAACGATGACTGACAGATAGGGTTTATTACTTTACTTCAAACACTTGACAGATTATAATGCAAACAAAGGTGGCAAGATATCACAGAAGGTGAACGAACCTATTAGTGGTCCTAGGGATGGACTGCGGGGCTATCCTATCCCTTAACCTCCTAGCTCGGCTGTTCCTGAGGGCGACGGGGCCTCCGCTCAGGTCAAGCTTCAGACAACAGTAGTGACTGCGGGGCTATCGACCACTGTGCCTGCTAAGTAGCGAGTGACTGGTTCCTTCGTGGTGTCGTCTTAAATAGGCGGTCTTGACATCTTAGTGTGTGTCTTCAACATCTCATGCTTGTATGTAGTTGTGATTCGTTAATGTCACTTCACACGTAGCAAAGTAGATGTCGCTGGTAATCTGTAGATGTTATCGTTAGATCGATGTTTGTTATTTGATCAACTCGGATGCCGTAGTGTTGTGCCTAAGATCTGATAGATGTCGTAAGGCGTCGTGTTACAGTTTTATATTTAATGTTTTTTATTTTATTACTTAGCTACCTTAAAAGGTATGATCTTAATGACACGTGACCCAACTCTGGACAATTTATCTCATTTGCCTTTAACATAAATCGCCCGTCGGTTAAACTGTAGTCGGCTTTACCGAATATCCGGCTTTACCGACTACCCACCATTCACTCACCTCACTCACTTCACACACCCATTCACTTACATTTACTCACATACTCTCACATAAGTACATACATTCGCCCTTATTTAACATATCCATTATTTTAACAAATCTTAAGATTTTTAATATACAATAAAATTAGCATTGTAAACTCGATCACACACTAAGTAGGTACTTAATCTAATAACAGAGAGTCTAACTGTAAGTTTTGGGGGCCTGGTGACCCGTAACACAGGTTTTGAAACCTTCTTCGGGCACCAGTCTCTCACAAATGTTATTATGTGTTCCGTTTGACGTCCGAAGTCCAATTATGAGAGTACATCGTCTTTTTCCCGCGTATTCTCTCTAGATTATGCTTCTGCCGTCACGATACTCGACCTCAGCGCCACCCGTGGCCATACCTGGAACTAACTTACAGCACAGAGCAAGCCGCCATACTTTTGTCATTGTTGCGTCGTTTTTCATACCCTGTGTGTGTCGTTAGATTTTAAATTTAGAAAACTTAGCACACCTTCATTTTATTTAAGTTTCGAATAAAATTGTTTTAACTTTCGAGATTAAAGTAGAAAGTTACGTTTTTTTTTTCCGTCACGGGTTTTGTGCGTTAACTGTTAAAATGGACAATAATAATAAAATATTCGAGCCAGTGGTTGAAAATTCTGCGGACATTTTTAGTGATCACGATTCCACTCGGTTACGTGACAATGTTAACGCACGCGTCCCTTCAAGTGGGTCAAGGTCATCATCAAGTTCAAGTTCGAGCGAAGAGGATGAACCGCCGCCAAAAAGACGCCGTAGGAGCCGGTCGCAGGACATATTTCAAGAAATAGATCGAAGGTTTGAATTGTTTTCGCAGCAGCTGGTGAGTCAAGTTAATAACATATTTTGTGCTAATTACGCTGCAATGCAACCGAGAACTTCTTGTTCCGCTGCGATGCCGGCGCCAGGATCGGTACTCAAACCTATAGATGACCCGTTTTTACGGCCGCCAGTAGAAATTAATGACATTGCCGAGCTTAATGTTTCTATTAAGGAACCGGCCGTACCTAAAGCAAATCCCGACCGCGTGGCAAAGTTAGCTTTAATGCAAAGGTTCGACTCCTTAGAATGGAATTCAGTGCGGTACACTGACGTGCAAAAGAAATATGTTGCCTTTCCGGCGTTCACTGATTTAAAAGTAAATGAGGAATTGAGACGTTTAGAGGATCCTTTTGCACCACTTAGGTGGTATCAGATGGAACGTAGCTTTGCCGCCTTGTCAAATGCCTTTTTAGCTCAAAATGAGTTTGTGAATATGGCTTTACGAAATTTAGTTGACTGGTCTTCAAAACCAGACGCACAGCTTACGTCAAATACAGTTTACGATAAATTAAAAGAATTATTCGGTAATGATTCTGATTACAAGGCGATTTTTCACGACATTTTACAAATTATTTGCGGCAAGCGTGCCGAGGTCTTAGAGCTACGACGTAAAGCGCTCCTTAAAGGTTTGAAAGGAAAATATATACGCGAAGACATTGAAAAAATACCCCCATCAGCGGAATATATGTTCAACCCTCAAAGTTTAGCGGCTTATATACAGAAAATAGGCGGGATTGATAAGTTGATTAAAGATACAGTGCCTGCTTCTAAATTTTCTGGACGTCCTAAATCGCCGGGGCTTCCAAAATCACCAGTCGCGTCTACTTCTCGTGAAAAACCCTTTCGTTTTCAACAAAACAAATCTAAGCATAAAAACAAAAAGCGAAATTTTGAAGATCAAAAGAAAGGAGGGGGGCGCAAAGGTGATGCTAACAGGAGTAGACGCAAATGACTCGAGGTTCATGGGCGGTTGTCTAATGCTTTATCGAAGCATGTGGGCCCGACTCGGAGCACCCAAAATGATTCTCAAATTAATTTCTGCAGCTCGCATTCCATTTATTCAGACACCGCCACTTATTTTCCCCTCAGTAGACATAATGAAAAAATTTCAAACCCCACATTCTACAGCAATGTCGATAGAAATTCAAGCCATGATTCAAAGCAGAATCCTCGAGCATGCGCCTCTGACTCCGTCCTTCATATCTCCACTTTTCATAGTAACAAAAAACAGTGGAAAGAATCGGGTGATTTTCAATCTAAAGGCATTAAACCGATTTTTACAACCAAAACGTTTCCATCTTTTCCATCATCACCAAATGCCCAATTTCTTGCAAGCGGGCGACTGGATGGTCAAGCTCGATATAAGCCAAGCCTATTATCATTTACGAATTTCTCGACAACACCGTTGTTTTCTACGCATAAGCTACGAAGGTCAGCTGCTGCAGATGACTTGTCTACCCTTCGGTCTTGCAGCGGCACCGAAAATGTTTGCGTCTGTCACAAACTGGACTGCCGAACAGTTACGCAGCAAAGGTCTTCGTCTGGTTCTGTATTTGGACGACTATTTGATAGTACATCAAAACAGGGACACGTTAAAGGCTCATGTGCAGTTGGCGATAGAATTCCTCACCTCCCTAGGTTGGAATATCAATACGAAAAAATCTATACTAATCCCAACACGGTGTATAGAATTCCTGGGAATTGTCTGGGACACACAATCCAACACCAAGTGTTTACCTCCAGACAAAGTTTCCAAGATCCGTCAGTGTCTGTTGACTCGCTTAGCAGCCGGCGGTTGGACCCTCAAACAGGCGCAACGCCTTTTAGGGTATCTCAACTTTGCGACCTTCATCACCCACCGGGGAAGGTTGCATTGCCGTACGCTGCAGCGCCACAGCAATCGTCTTCGGAAAAACTCCCAACTCACAACACTTTCAATCCAGTTCACAGACAAGGTACGACTGGAACTAGAATGGTGGTTAGAAAATATCGGCCAGAAATCTTGTATTCATCCCAAGAGGTTACCAGTGAATTATCTTGTCACAGACGCCTCAGATATTCAATGGGGGGCCATAGTGAACAACAAAACACTAAAAGGCACTTGGAACCAAAATCAACAAAAGTTTCACTGCAACCTGAAAGAGATGTATGCGGTGATAGCAGCAATATCGCTAGAGGCAAAGGTTCTAAAAAATTCAACCGTAATTTTACAAAGCGACAACAGAACGGTAGTGTCGTACATAAGAAACGAGGGCGGGACGAAGTCAAGCAATCTTCTAAAATTCACAAAACAGTTACTGGCACTGACGGACAGCTTGAACGTTGTTCTAGTCCCCCACCACCTTCCGGGACTGTACAACACGGAAGCCGATCACCTCTCTCGAAATCGAAAGTGCTCCGAATGGCATCTGTTGAGCGAGGCAACCAACAGAATATTCAATCAGTGGGGAACTCCAAACATAGACTTATTCGCCTCGCGAAACGCTCACGTCGTCAGCAACTATGTTACTCAAGACTTGTCAGACTCGAGCGCTTGCTTTCACGACGCTTTCAGCAAATTCTGGAGCTACGACCTCGCATGGATCTTTCCTCCACCAGCGCTGATGCCACGTGTATTACACCACCTCAACTATTCCAAAGGAAAGTTTATAATAGTAGCACCCAAGTGGAAGAAACCTTTTTGGCGTCCAGATCTGAAGAGCCGCGCTCTAGTACGACCGTTGAAAATCAGGGACCTGAAAACGTCTCTGGTGGACTCAATGACCGGGCGGCCCCCAGCACAAATACACAGCCTACAGCTGGAAGCCTGGCTCATTTCGGCTGGGACACTCTAACACAAAATTGGTCTACTGAAGAAAAGCAACTATTGTCAACGTGTTGGAGGGCATCTACACTCAAAACTTATACTCCTATATGGACCAAATGGGTACTGTGGTGTACTCAAAACAATCTAAATGGTTATCGTCCAGCACCTGCCGATGTAGCCCGGTATTTAGCAAAACTTTTTCTTGAGGATCGATTAGCTTACCGTACTATTCTTGTGCACAAATCAGTTATAGCATCAGTTTGTGAAACCGTATCCGATATCAAGATTTCATCAAATCATTTAATTAAGCATATTCTAAAAGCTGTATCATTAGCAAGACCAATTCCTCCGAAATTGCCAATATGGGATGCAAGAATAGTAATTCAGTTCTTAAAAAATACAGATGTTAATTTGCAGAGCCTATATGATGTTTCTAGGCGTACTGCCACTATACTGTTGTTAGCTTCGGGACGTAGAGTACACGATTTGACTCTTTTGCATTGTGATTCAAAACATTTTAGTGACAATGGTGATTCGATAACCTTGCATCCGGTATTTGGTTCAAAAACTGATTCGGCATCATATCAGCAATCGAGTTGGACGTTACTAGCTTCTCCTGATAGAAACACTGATCCCTTATTTTGGTTGAGGACTTTAATAGACGTTTCAAAAAAATTTAGGGGTTCCCTAACAAATTTATTTATTACTACCAGGGACCCACGTAAACCAGCTAGCACGGTAATTATAGGTGGATGGGTACGGCGAAGTCTATCTGAAGCCGGAATAGAGGCCACGCCAGGTAGTTTTAGGTCAGCAGTTTCATCCCTTAACTGTTTAGAGAAGTACCCAGTCAACGATATTCTTGCTAAGGCCAACTGGCGTCATGAGGATACTTTTAGAAAATATTATTTTAGGGAAGTGAGAAATACTGGACATAATACTAGTCTAGAGTCCGAGAAATCGCTTTCTCAATTCTTTGCCGTTACTGATTGAATATATTTTTGTTAACAAACTGTAAACAAATTATTATTAATTAAGAGATATTTATTTGAAACAAATACGGCGTTGTGTATTTGATATGATTATTTTTGTTCTATTTCTGTTACTTTATACGAAAATATAATTATTGATCACATTGTTGCGTTTCATTAGGCAAGCCACCAGGAGATAACAAACAGATCTCTCATAATTGGACTTCGGACGTCAAACGGAACACATAATATAAAAATTTTACCTTAAAATAAAATTTGTATTATGTTTCCTAAGACGTCCGAAGTCCATATAATTTCTTCCTGGTGTATCACAACATCATCATTACCATTATGAGCCAAACAATGACAAAAGTATGGCGGCTTGCTCTGTGCTGTAAGTTAGTTCCAGGTATGGCCACGGGTGGCGCTGAGGTCGAGTATCGTGACGGAAGAAGCATAATCTAGAGAGAATACGCGGGGAAAAGACGATGTACTCTCATAATTGGACTTCGGACGTCTTAGGAAACATAATACAAATTTTATTTTAAGGTAAAATTTTTATATTTTTACTATTAGTTTAAGCACACTGTATTGTCCCCAACATTTGTGATGAGAAAAATAAATGAATTTATTATTATTATTACTTTCGCCGGCGAAAATCAGCGACTATTAGATTATACGACAACAAGCGATTTTTTTTTACTATTTGTTATAACTGTCATTATAATGCACACTGTAAAAATATCAAATGTCTATTACTGTTCGTAAAAAAAACACCCATGTGAGCAAAGGACGGATAGATATGCAAAGAGCGGGACCAAGTAATAGTTCTATCTTTTAGGAAAGATGGCATTGCTATCTAAAAATATTTTAGTAAAAGTTTACTTAAATTCGTTGTAGCTTGAAGTTTCTCAATGGTTCAATGTGTTCAGTCCAATTAATAACTTGTTTTTGTTACCAGGTACGTGTGCGCGGGCAACATAAAACTACCGTCAGCGTTCGAAACATTCCAAAACAAGGAACAACTGTGGAATAAAGTCAAAAAAGGTATGTTGTTTTTTTATAAAACATTTTTAACCTAATGTACTTCCAAGATTATTTGTATAATCATTGTATTTTTATTGTTTTTATTAATATTTTCTTTTAAAATTGTCTTTGTACCTTTGTGCTTAAAATAAATAAAGCCATTTTTTAATGTCAAAAAATTTTGAAAACCATTTCGTATTATGTTTCTTTAATTCCTAAATTCTCCTGCAAAAAAAAGCACTTTAATCACAACACCCCATTTCTAGGCCTTCGCCCCGAACGCCTCCCCCACTTCTCAGACGAGTGCTGGGAGGTGATGGAGTCCTGCTGGGCCTCCGAACCCTCACAAAGAGCCCTCCTCGGTGACGTACAAGCCAAGCTCGAGAGGATACACGAACAGGCCCTCACAGACACCACACAACACGACGACGGAGGGACGCCCGCTTATGAAATGTCCGATGAGGATAGCTTAGATGTAATGGCTGATAATTGTATGTAATGTTGTATAAATAGTAATAGGGTTTTTGTCAAAGTGTTAAGTTTGACTTTAATTCAGTAGCTTGACAGTTGAAAGAAAAAGTATGTTGCCGTGTTGGAGTTGATTGCGGTGGGTAATGAATTGAGTGAATAATGAATGGTTGGTTTCATTCAAATGAAATAAATATTTGTTTGCAAGATGTGGATAATAAAAATAATGTATAATTTTATCTACATCAATCCAAAATTTTTTATGAGACATTCAATAGTAGATTGTATTACAAGGGCGCAAAGTAATATTTTTACGGCGAGGGCGTTTTTTGAATCCAGAGCGAAGTGAGGGATTCAAAGTACGTCGCCCGAGCCAAAAATATATTTTGCGCCCGAGTTATACACTCTACTTTTCATCACCCCCTATGAGAAAATAAAAGGCGCCTCAAACTTTATTGTAAAATTATTATTGTAGCTGCTATTATTATCAAGCTATTTGCTGCAAAACAATCCGTGAAAACTTTACGAGAACGTTTGTGACTATGGTATTGGCCGTGTACCAGCCATTCATTATTTGTGTTCGATTCAAATTCAAAGAATTTTTAGGCGCGTCTTTGCATGTTTTACGCCCTGTTATAAGGGCGTAAAACATGCAAAGACGCTCCAAATTCAAAAAGTGCGATTAAAAAATACTTTTAGGCGCACTTTTTGAATTTGGAGCGTCATTATTGTCCGCTGAAAGTTTCATATAGAAAACACCAACTTTGGGCGTACTTAAAGGGGAACAAAGTCGTCTTTTTCGAATAGGTGGGATGAAAAAATCTTTATTCTGAATGTATGAGACATTCAGAATAAAGATTTTTGGATTGATGTAGATAATAATTAAACATTATTTTTATTTTTTCACATCTTGCATCCGAATATCAAAATATCGATTTTACTTATATAAAATATATATAAGTACTAAATGTAACATAAAAAATGCATAATACAGTACGCTTTAATCCTTCTACTATCAAGTTACTGAATAAAAAAGTCAAACAGAGGTGTATGAGACCCCCGTGATTCACCTATTTAGTCCCGTATGTTATTGCGTACAGAAACTTGGTCTTATGAATAAATCTCGCTAAAGGTGTTCGATTGAAATGTGTGAAGAGAACAGAGTATATGCCGCATTCCCTTGCACTTACAGGACTTATGGGGGTGTGATACGTGACTTAGAAAAGTGTAACCCCGAATATCACGTCCCCGAAAGTTCACGTATTCGAAACACTTAACAACGAATGCACGCTACCTCGAAAAACTTGACGCCGTAGCCATCGTGATCTCGAATAAAGAAATCTCACTATAAAGGCCTGTCACTGATTCTGTAACAGGCCTTAGTGAATGCAGTGATTGTTTTAAGACCCAGTTTCACATTGATTACCTCCAGGATTACAGGTGAATTTGGGATTTCTTTATTCGAGATCACGATGACTACGGCGTCAAGTTTTTCGAGGTAGCGTGCATTCGTTGTTAAGTGTTTCGAATATGTGAACTTTCGGGGACGTGATATTCGGGGATACACTTTTCTAAGTCACGTATCACACCCGACTTATGGCACTTATGCACGATAATCTGTTAAAACTAGTCGTTTATCTGTCTGATGGTGTGGTTTGCCGACCAAAGCCAGTTGAAGTAACCACCCGAGGTTGCGGAATGGTTCTAATAGTTACCGCGGCCCACATAAAGGGCAACCGAAGGAACATGAGAGGGTTTTAGTCAGTAAAAATCTGACACGCCCTCCCGGGACGGCAGTAGTCATTTGATGATTATTTCCCACTCACCAAAAAAAAGGGAACCCCAAGCATACCACAGATTAAGCAACAAAATGTTAGTGATCATCGGCTTTGCTATTCATTAACTTTTACATACAATCTTTCGTCCTATATTTTACTCCCTTAGGGGAGAGCCGGAGAGGTTTTATGAATTAACTAATAGCGTGATTTAGTCTATAGTCTAAATAGAAATAAAGGCCTTCCAAATTGTTTCTTTTAACATGGGGCTTAAATAGGAGAAAATGGACAAAAATGGATGTAAATAAAATGTGAGCTTACATGTGAATCTCTGGTCCTGATGTTGAGAATATTTTTATACGAATTTGAATGAAGACTTTTAAACGAAATATACGTTTATTTAAGCGTGTGTTGACTGTTATTTAAACTAATCACAACAGATATCAAATTAAGCGGTCTTTTAAAAATAATTTATGAAGGCAATGCATATCGATCTACGAATATCAAAAAAATCTAAATTTAATCAGAATCACATGTGACTTATAATTGGGCTGGTGATTTAGGGTTATAATATCTTACTTGCACGCATATTTCTATATCTTTCTGTTATACATAGGCGCCATTGGCTAGAGAGAGAAAACGGATGCTTGCAAGCTCTCTCGCTCAGCCAATGACGTAAAAACAGTTTCAGAAAAGAAAGAATACTGCTCAGTGTGATTTCATCCTTAAGACCTACCTATAAGGTCACTTGTCGAGAAACACAATTTCTTAACGTATTCCGTCTTCCAGTTTTACAAAAAGAAATCGAATTGTAAATAATATTATCTAATGAATAAATTGAAAAAAAAAACACGCAACATATGACGGTAATTATTTAACTTTGTAATAAAGAAATCAAACGTAATTTTAATCTATATTTTGTAAATCTTGAATAATTGTCGAATATTGAATTAAATATTGACGCAAATTGTTATAGATACAAAGTATTTTATTGTATTATAAAAATGCACAGCCGTTACGCAATTTTTTTGAAATGAGAACACAATAGCTTGGAATTTAAATAATTTTAGCACGCTTTGTAAGATCCGAATTAAAATAGTTTTGAGTTTATTTTAAATGTATGTTAAAAATATGTTATTGGTCAGTATTTTAATGTTTTCTTCTTTTCAGGATCTGTTTTACAAATATTTTTTTAAACTTACAATTACTTATTATTATTTGACGGGCCTGTTGGTCTAGTGTTCAGTGACCCTGACTGCTAAGCCAGAGGTCGTGGGTTCGATTCCCACCCAGGACAAACTTTGTGTGATGAGCATAATTTGTTTGTTCTGTGTCTGGGTGTTATTTATCTATAATATGTATGTATTTAAAAGTTATATAAGTATCTATATCAGTTGTCTGATTACCATAACACAATGCTCTGCTTAGCTTGGGATCAGATGGCCGTGTGTAAGATGTCCCAGGATATTTATTTATTTATTGCTCGTGAAAAGATCAACCCATATTTACTACAATCTCTTGCTGAAATTAGAGATGTTTTACATGGTATCACCGAAAAACCACTTTTGCTCCAAATTCAATCAGTATAGAACTCATATTTTGTATTAAAATCTATTGGAATTTAGTTCTTATGTCAACCGACAATAGACTTTCCTGTTTTCAATACTTGACCAATAAAATATTATCAATTAATAATAAACTGAGTTTGGCTTAGCAACAAAGTAACAAGTCCGATACTAGGACAAATAATATTAAACTGTAAGTCATAGATTTAAGGTCTATATTCGTCTGTGATCAATAAATTGTTATGTAAGTCATTGGTTATTTTTGTTAAATTATTGAATGAAATTCAAAATGTTTGCAAGTTTTAATAGGCTTGTGTTTTGGCGTTTCTTAAGTATATAATATTGCAATATTATATACCCCTATCAATGATGTTATAAGTAAAAAAGTGTAGATAGGTTACCCAAATGAAATTTTATCTTCAAAACGGCACACTAACGCACACATACATTACACGTCAAAGCAGGATGACATGATTGAAGTAGTGCGAGTGAAAAAGAGATAAACGTCAAATGTCAACGTGATACCCAGTAAGTATCATGTTTGCCAATTGGCAAACTTTTAATGTGTCACTTTTTTAATGGATATGACCTATCTACACTTTTTTACTTATAACATCATTGACCCCTATAATTTGATAATACTATCCGTGCGAGATAACATGGCACCTGGGTTGAATGAGTGACATTTAAAGTACTAAGAGCAAAAAAGGAGATGTTCGATTTTGGGCTAACACTATGACAGATGACAGGTATACCCCAGGAACAATTAAAAAAATAAAACATATATAATTTTATTTGGTGTACATTGTTCTAGCGCGGGCTCTATCCTTTCTGAATTTTATTTTTGTATTTTAAATAATATCATTTATTTTGTGCTTAGTTGTTTCACATAACATAGTACGACGTTTTAAACGTGACAAAACAAACTACATAGAAACAAAACTGTAAAAAAAAAAGACGGGTTGCACTCCGGGAGTGCCGGCAGAAGTGAAAACTTGATTATAGCTGTCTACTATCCATCCGTCCTACGCTTTTTCGATCAGGTCACGTGTCCTGACGCGAGTTTAAGATTTTATACCCATTACAGAAAAAGTGCTCAACGCCGCTAAAGAAGTTTTCACTTCAAAAATTACGTGCACGCCTGAAAATCTGTTTTTGCACATCCGCCATTTTAGTTATACTTTGTGCCGTATAATGTAATAGTGATGCTAACGCTACTGGTAAGACGAGAGCGGGGCGCCGCGCGGGGTCGCGGGGTGAGGTTTGTTTTCGAGCCAGGTGCCATGTTAGCTCGCACGAGTAGTACACATCATTCAATTGGTACATTTTTATAAGCTCTCAATATGCGATTCCTGTGTGTGTATATTTACCTCGATATTAAAATATAACAAGTCAACAACACAGTGTAACAAAAATTCATAATAAATTATAAATGCTAATGTGTTTGTTTGATACGTTTTCACGCTTAAACTGCTGAACTAATTTTGATGAATTATTGAGATAGATTGGACCTGAGCAAATGCCACACGCGGGCCAAGCCGTGGCGTGGGCAGAAACTAGTAGGCGTATTAAACATGATGGCAAAGTGAAACTGTGGCTATAGATGCGCAGTTTTCTTTACAACATCTATACTAAAATTATAAAGAGGAAAATTTTGTATGTTTGTTTATTTGATTGTAATAAATAGGCTCTATAACTGCTGGATCAATTTTAAAAATTGTTTCACCGTTTGAAAGCTACGTTGTCAACGAGTAACATAGGCTATATAATATCACGCTATGTTCCACGGGAGCGAAGCAATAACCAAAAACCTAATGTAACGTGGGTGAAACCGCGAGGAACAGCTAGTATTATAATAAACATAGTGGTTTGCTTCACCTCAATAACACTTCACCATACATAATTAAAATAACATATCAATAATAATACACACATAGTATGTATTATGAGGCCCCAGTCAGCGATATTGTCAAATAAAATAATAGTTTTACCTATGAATAATAATGTGCAAGGAAAAAGAGGTTGAAGATTTTAAGCTCAAAATAAAGCTATTAAAAGAAAATGAGCAAATGAAGGGCGTAAAACATCAATGTTGCTATCTCAAGAAAACATTGGGAAAATGTTGCCAAATTATATTTTAAAATGTTTATACAATTTTTTATTTATTAAAGTTGTTTTTGGTACTACATTTTTTAACTAACTGAGAACCGCTTCTTGCGCTTGTAGCACGTATGACAATAAAAACATGTATGACACAATAAGTTGCGGGCGGCACGCATGCGTGATATGCCCGCAAACGGGTACAAATAGGCATGACTATAAAAAGCCTGGTTCGTTCCTATTCACCCCTTCATCCTTGTTCACAACGTTTTGACCGTATGTCACCCCGAGGCTGAATCGTCAGGGTTTGCGGAATGTTTATAATAGTTACCGTGACCCTGGAACATAAAGGGCAACCGAAGGAACATGAGTGGGATTTAGTCAGTAAAAGTCTGACACACCCTCCCGCCGCACCCAGGGCGGGAGCAGTCACTTGATGATTTACCAAAAAAAAAAGGCTCAATCGTCAAGTGGCTGTACAATCCTTCGTCATTATGACGATGGTGGAACTCAACTAGAGATACATACACACTAACTGACAGAGGGTCTATTTTTTACGATACAAACAATTTCAGAAAAATCTCTTTACGCAGAAACTGAAACCTTCATACAACGTGATACTATCGGGGAACGTTATTATGTTATTTATGTATTACTGTGCTTGTGGTATGATTGACATTAAATACAAAAACACTATGGTTCTCATAACAACTGCAAATGAAAAAAGTTGCAACAGAGAGGTGAAGAGTTAATACCACATTATTATAATTCATAGGTTTATCATGGAAAAATCGACTTTAAACGATAGAACATTCGTGACAGTTTGCAGCACCCGTATCAACACTTCGTGACATGGTATTACCGCCGCGTTATGATTGCTTATTTTAAGAACATTATTGTACTCTGGAAATATATCTACGCTTTTTATAATACATACTTAGTCAAAAAGGTTAGCAAAAAGGTAAATGAGCGACACAATACAGAACTTTATTTACTACTAAAAAGGTACATATTTCAGTGAAAGAAATTTTCCCCACTGCGTTCAGTCCAAGCATTTGCTGCGCCTTACGATACCGCGTGACTCAAGGTAAAGAGTGAAAATAGTTACGCTTTTCCCCCTATAGGGGGATAAGGGTGGTAAAGTGGAAAAATGCGGTTCAATCACCCTGAAACTTTACCTCAGGACCAGGGGGAGAGTTCAGCCAAGGCATGGTTATAATCCGTACTTTATTTCATATTATAAATGCGAAAGTAACTCTGTCTGTCTGTCTGTCTCTTCTTCACGCCTGAACCACTGAACCGATTCGAATTAAATTTGGTACAGATAAAGTCTGGGACCCGAGAAAGGACATAGGATAGTTTTCATTCCGGAGATCCACCGGGAACGGGAACTATTATTCCACGCGGATGAAGTCGCGGGCAAAAGCTAATAGGTTATAATCTCACGCAACGACCGATGGTGACTGATTATAATAGCAAGTAGGATATTGTAGGGATCAAGCCTAGGGCCAACCAAGGGCATCTCGAGTCTCGGGGCAATTCTCGACTACCTACCTACCGTAAGCGCGGACGGCGAGCATTGGGTGAATTGCTGTCTGTTCAGAACCAGGCCCGCGTTGATGTTCCACGCGCACCTCAAAGTGATGTCAGCATTGAAGACGGGGCCAACTAGGGCTAGTGCCTTTCAGGATTGGGGAATTTGTTCGGATTTAGAAGTAACACGCCAGAAATCTCGCTTTTATAGATTATCCTGCCAAACTCTTTCTAAACATCGCAACTTCTGAAAAACAGAAACAACAATGAACAATAAAACTCGACGAGTGCCGGAGAAAACTGTATTAGATCCCACAATGAAATTAATTAGAAAAAAAACAGCGGAGGAGTAAGAAAACTTAACATCCGCTTCTTTAGCAGTCTTGCTTGCGAGTACAACTCCAACGGGACACCTCTGTCTACCCTTAAGAGAAATACAAGCAGCATGAAGTTCTGTACCTCACAGGTGCTCACATAAGCAACTACCAGAGCTACGCATTTACATAGAGATACGTGAAGCCACAATTACGATAATTATCATAATTTCTGGGTCGTTAGCTAATTACATTTGAAATGTTCTCGCTATTGAGTTCAAAATGATTATTATGTAAATGGTAACCCTATTGGTAGGGTCTCAGTGGTAGCGGGCTGAAGTTGTTCCCAAATAAATGGAGTGTCTGACTATACGCCGACAGACTGAAATCAGACAAGACTTTACTCCGACGGAACTTTACGTCGCTGATGAGCCCAGGGGGCGTACCACAAGCCCTTATAGCAGTATTACTTTGATATTAATTTCAGTGGGAAAGAGACGGCGCTAGACAACGTGTCTAGCGCTGTCACTTGCACACTCCTGCAAAAGGACTAAAACAATCTTACTTTAAACGTCATGGTAAGGGGGCTGTTGGTGAAGTCTTGTCTTCGTGAACTCCCGTAGTAGTCGGCGTATAGTCGGTCACTCCAAATATATTATGTCAGGGTCATTTAGAATCGCTTTCCAGCTTAGCCAAAACGGAACTTAGACTTAACTTGCAACTGAAAAATTATCCATCAAAACCCAATTCATATAAAAGACTTGTCTTGTTTTACAACGAGGGTCAATCTATCAGACCCCCCGCAACTCAGTTACAGGTTAACGTAAGGAAGGACGCGTAACGACCCTAGAGGTTACGGAGGAACATCCTCAAAGGTTTAATGGCGCTGATAAACTTGAGCATTTGATGTGCTGTTACAATTTGATTTTAGGAATCAACGAGCGCTCTTGTGTTGCATTTTACTGAGCATACGAAAAAGTAGAGCGTTCGCACGAATGTTACATTACAACTTGCTCAACACTCTAAGTGTATGCTCACCGAGACAGCCCGGGTGGCAACAATAGTTTTACATCAGCGGGGTGACACCATCACCTTCCAAACCACAGGCTACTACTGAGATATAAATGGAAAAACCCTATAACATTATCAGACCTGGGAATGGATCCCTTGACGTTCAATAAAAGTTACGAAATTAACGTATCATTCCGTCATAATTAAGGGTGTTAATATTTTTTTGAACCAACCTTAAAATATAATGACAATTGTACGAGTTATACATCGTACATGCGCCTACATGGCACGCGCGCACTTCATATTTTCATAATCATCACTTTTCCGTCGCCTTGCACAAATTATATTGTATCGCGGCAGTACTCAATCAGCGTTCATAGTCAATTGTACTCATTAACGATCATTCACCTTACATTCATATTACATTAGTTACGTGGTAGTTAAAACTATTCAATAAACCAGAAGTTATTTGGCTATCAGTGACTTATCATTTCAAACACATATATTTACAAGGTGTGTGCGACCCACTCAGCAGCGCATACATCTTTTTGGTCCTTCGAGCTATAAGTATTCCGTGGAGTTTTGTGCAGCGGCAACTCGGTTAGGCTGGTGTACCACAAGCATCTCACCAGTTCTACAGAGGAAGCACCTGTGCAGGAGTATCGGAGTGCGAAGCAACCAGCGCAGCAAATACAAGGGATCACCGAGGCTCATCAGCATCATATTCAGAGCGAGTGATTCCAGGTATTAATCATCTATTTTTCAACCATGGAGGGAGTTATTGAAACTCAATATCAAATCATGGAAGCAATGCAGAAACTTCTGATCAATTTCAAAAAAGAAGGAGCTATTCGCAAGACACGTGAAAGTGTACAGAAAAAGATAGACCTTCTTGACAAGTACTGGGCAGAATTTCAGAACAATCACGAAAAGATTTGCGCCCGCGAAGATCCTTCTCATAAATACTTTATGCAGGATACCTATGAGCAGACCAAGCAATTTTTCATAAGCACTAGGGAATCCTTTGTCAAGTATTTAACTCAAGAACAGAATCCAGCTTCTCCCGTATTGAAGCCGTCAGTGTTTACATTCGAGCCGTCCCCGTCGACCTCGGAGATGAAGCTCGCTCAAGAGCAGGGAGCAGGTGGAGCTGAACGCGGCAACCAATCGCCAGTATCGATAAGGGTACCCGAGTTAACGGAAACCGCGACTAACAACAAAACAGATGAGATGTTACGCAAACAAAGGAGCAACTTCAAAGCGTTCCAAAGAACAATAGCAAACATCAATGTTGAGCTCCTTAAAGAAAATTGGCAGTTCGAAGACGCGTTAAAGGTGCTAGAGTCAAGGTGGAAAGCAGTTGACTCACTTTATTGGGATCTTGACAGTTTAGTTAACGAAACTGACGTGCAATACGAGATGTCTTACAATATGTGCGAACTCACATACAATCAGATGAAAGCAACCATCAACTCAAAACTGTGGTCAGTTACTCACCGAGAAAGGTCGACGCCGAAGATTGAAATTCCCGCCTTTAGTGGTAGTTACGAACACTGGACAGCATTTAAGGACTTGTTTGTTGAGACCATTCATTCCAGTCCGTCACTATCTAACGCACAGAGAATGCAGTTTCTCAAAAGCAAAGTAAAAGGCGAAGCTGAGAAACTCATCCAACATCTATCAATTAGCTCGGAAAATTATGAGACTGCATGGGAAATTCTCAACCACCGATACAACAACAGGAAGCTAATCCTCACGTCACATCTCAATTCATTGCTCGGCGTGCCAAGCACTCAATATTTGTCAGCAGCATCAGTCAAAAAACTTCACGACACGACAAAAGAATGTATTAATGCAATCAAGAACCTCGGTGTAGACACGTCATCGTGGAACCCAATATTAGTACACTTACTTTCACAAAAGTTGGACGCTGTAACCCATAACGACTACTTGGAAGCACTAGCAGACCCCCGCGAGCTACCTAATATAACAGATTTTCTCAATTTCCTAGAGGGAAAGTTCGTGTCATGGGAATCATCTCGTCGCAAGCCGGACACTGCGAAAACATCTCAGTCAGAACTTACTCAGACAAACAAAAAATTTCATTCATACAAAGCATTCAGTGCAAATCAGAACAAGCATAATAATTATAAATCAAATTCATTGACAAAAGACAACGAAATAACATCAAATTGTCCACATTGCAATCAACAGCATAAATTGTTTTCGTGCAAAACATTTCTCGAATTACAGCCTGACGCAAAACGGAAAGCGGTCGCTAAGTACAATTTATGCAAAAATTGTTTAAGTGCACATACACAAAAAGAATGTTTGTCAAGAAAAAGATGCCGCGTATGCAATTCAGACCATAATACATTACTTCACGACGCTTACGCAAAAGGTGGTGTGCAGACATCAAACAGCAATTCAGTACAGCAAACTGCCACCACAGATAGCAAGAAAATTACAAACAACAACAGCAATCATGTCTCGCAAGAAGAGGTATCAGAAACTCTGTTGACCACAGCATTAATCAAAGTTCAAGCACATAACGGGTCTCTGATAACTTTACGAGCGCTCCTGGATCAGGGTTCACAAACATCTCTGATAACGGAAAAAGCAGCACAGAAGTTACAACTCCCACGTGGCCGATGCAAAGGTGTCATATTCGGGGTCGGAGCAAAAGAAAATAACTGCAAAGGTGTCATACGAATCATATGCAAGGCCATTCACAGTGACTACACATTTGACACCGATGTATTTATTATGCGCAATTTAGTAAACAATTTGCCGAATAAATCATTTACAATACCAGAAACATGGTCATTTCTGGAAAATATAACATTGGCTGATCCAGAGTTCAATGCGAGTCGTCCCATAGATATTCTATTAGGGGCGGAGGTATACTCGGATATCATTCAAGAAGGTATTATCAGGCACGGAAAATCGCAACCAGTCGCACAGCAAACACGGTTAGGCTGGATTTTATGCGGAAACGTGAAAACAACTTATCAATGCAACGTTGTGATAAATAACCTCGCAGACATACAACAATTTTGGACAGTTGAAGACATTCAAGAGAACTCGGGGATGACACAAGATGATATGGATTGTTTGCAGCATTACAAAAACACCACAACTCGCGACGAAGAGGGTCGTTACATTGTGGAGCTACCATTCGAATCAAACTTTCAAGAAAAGCTAGGAGCTTCTAAACCCATGGCTATAGCACAGTTCAAACAGCTTGAGAGAAAATTTTGCAAACAAACTAAATTAGCAAAAACAAAACAAACTGAAAACCATACAAAACATTCATTGTTATCAGATATATCAAAGATATTTGATCCACTCGGCTGGCTAGCTCCGATTACAACAAAATTGAAGTTATTGTTCAAGCAAGTTTGGCTCGCTAACATACAATGGGATGACCAGCTTCCAGTTGACATTAGCACTGAGTGGGAAAAAATTAAAGAAGAGCTTCAGGACATTAATCTGTTCAAAATACAAAGATGGTATCACACTGGAGAACACGTCACTATACAATTACACGGTTTTTGCGACGCTTCTATAAAAGCGTATGCATGTGTTGTGTATTGCAAAGTTGGCACCTACATTACACTAGTCGCTGCAAAAACAAGACTTGTGCCAGAGAACAGAAAGCTTACTTTACCGCGTCTAGAGCTAAGTGGAGCGCATTTACTTTCAGTGTTAATGCACAAAATACAGCAAGCACTCATCGGACACAAAGTCAAAGTATTTGGTTGGAGCGATTCTACTGCTGTTCTCGGCTGGATACAAGGCGATATCAATCGCTGGACACCATTCGTTGTGAACAGGGTCAAACAGATTAAAGACGTTATATCTCCCAACAGTTGGCACTTCATTAAATCAGCTGACAATCCAGCTGATTGTGCCAGCCGCGGCATTACAACAGCACAATTGAAGCAACACGATCTGTGGTGGAGAGGCCCGAAATTCCTACCAGGGTTCGATGACTCATCCATCGGCGACAAGTCCATCTACGTCACGGATCAAGAGGAGCGTAAATCAAAGCAAAGCAACGTCACAGTTCGCCAACCTCATTGCGATGATGTCATTCAAAACATACTACAAAGAAACAGTAACTTGACGCGCGCCATACGTGTACTGGCCTGGGTACTACGTATCACGCGACGTCACTACAAACACTCCGGTTACTTAAATGTAAATGAATTGGAAACCGCAAAACATATTATGATAATAAAATATGTTCAAGAAGCAGAATTTCCGGAAGAAATTAGCAAGCTTCGACAACAACAGCAAGTACATAGCAAAAGTAAAACTTTGTGCCTAAATCCATTTTTGGATAAGGAGGGACTTATGAGAGTGGGTGGCAGACTTAAACATGCGAATATCGACGAAGCCATGAAACATCCACTGATCATACCACACAGCAGCCACGTTACCGACCTTATTATAGACCAAGCCCACCGCCGCACGTATCATGCGGGGGCCCGGACGACTCTAGCACATATCAGACAGAGCTATTGGATATTAGGCGGAAACAGAGCTGTAAAAAAGCGTTTGCATACATGCACAACTTGTAAGAAACATAAAGCAGTGACACAAAAGCAAATGATGGGGGACTTACCGGTACCTCGGAGTAATCCTTCGCGCCCTTTTCAGCATACTGGTGTAGACTTTACGGGATACGTTGACGTGAAGCTCAATAAAGGACGAGGAGTCAAGACAAGCAAGGGATACATCGCAGTGTTCGTGTGCATGGTGACCAAAGCTGTGCATCTCGAACTTGTGTCAGACTTGAGCTCATCAGCATTTCTAGCTTCTCTGAAACGCATGTCTTCGCGTCGAGGTAAGCCACAACATATCTACAGCGATAATGGCACTAATTTTGTAGGGGCCAATAAAGCACTGCAGCAAGAAATGGCAGATCTGAGCAAGACATTCAACAAAGAATTTTACTCAGAGATCAGCGAGTTGGGAATTCAGTGGCATTTTAACGCCCCCGCCTGGCCTAGCGCAGGAGGTCTGTGGGAAGCAGCGGTCAAAAGTCTGAAACATCACCTCCGACGTGTTGTTGGAGAACAAAAACTTACGTTCGAGGAATATAGTACCTTGCTAGCTCAACTCGAAGCATGCCTCAACAGTCGGCCGCTATGCGCACTTACAGAGGACCCAGATGACTTAAATTATCTGACTCCGTCTCATTTTTTAAGTAGCGGCCCCATACTGACTATCTTAGACACCGAACAAGATGAAAGAACAAGGTGGAAGAGAACTCAGAAAATTTTCGAAGATATTTGGAAGAGGTGGCAATCCGAGTACCTAACTTCATTATCAACAAGGAGCAAATGGAAGAGACCACACGAAAACGTTCGAATTAATGACGTCGTCATCATTCATGAGCCTAACCTCCCCGCAGGAAGATGGGCTCTTGGCAGAGTCACTGAGCTACATCCCGGATCCGATGGCTTAGTAAGGGTTGTTACTGTGAAAACAAAAAACGGCGTACTCAAGCGCCCTGTGATTAAACTTTCAGTTCTGGTATCTGACCCCAAACCAACTGCAGAAGCCGACCAGACAGGGATAATGCCAGAGAAACATAATATTAAACCAAAGGTCGACCAGACAAATCGACGACCTAGTACGGTGTCAAGTTTAATATCAACTCTCGTTACACTTATTCTCTTCATGACGTCAGTCTTTGGCCACGAGCAGTCAACAACACCATATACTTCAACCTCAATACACAAAGCAATCTATTTGGACCGAATTTCAAACATGCAGCTTATTCGCGACGAATGGAAACTCATCGTGTATCACGACATGACCCCTTATTGGGACGGATCGGCAACCCTCGACAAATACCTAAAACGAATAAACGATGTGTGTGAAAAAGAAACAATCAAAGCACTATGTGACATCATCCTGCTGCAACTACGTCACTCTCAAGATGAGCTGAAATACTACAATGAAATGTTACTAAATCAGCATTTCAAAGAACGCACACGAAAGCGACGGGGCCTCATCGACGGTGTGGGATACATTGTCAACAGTTTATTTGGCGTTTTAGATCAACGTTTTGCCGACCAATACAAAAAGGACATATCTCTTATAAGTGAAAATGAAAATCACTTAGCACTCTTGTGGAAGAACCAGACCTCAGTAATAGAAGCAGAATACAATTTACTAAAGAGAACTGAAGAGTCAATCAATCGTCAACACAAGATCATTAATCAACACTTAAACAATATAACAAAGGCAACCAATATGTTGAACAAAAATCTGCAAGAACAAGAACTGATGAACGAACTAGCACTTTCCACCATCATAGCTACAAACATGCTCACGAAACTGAAATCAATACAGGACACAATGATTGATACAGTAACGGATATCCATCATGGAATGTTCAGCGTTCATCTACTATCACCGAAACAATTAAGAGATCAACTAGGCATAATCTCGGGGCAGTTATCACGAGAATTGTCCTTACCTATAGAAAACATACAGACTGAGCTACCAAAAATTTATCATCTTTTAAAGGTCAAAACAAGGGTAACACTGCAGTATCTGATATTTGAAATCAGAATACCACTTATCAACAGAGAGAGTTATGACCTATATCAATTAATAGCAATACCACAACAATACGGAAACAACACAGTCGCCGTCGTGCCGATATCAGAATACATTGCGATTAACTTACGCAAAGACACCTATCTCATAATGACGGCAAGGGACACTCAACAATGTGTCCAGTACGACGAGGATACTCGCCTCTGCCACACTCAAAAACCTATTTTTCAATTTAAATCAGAAGACAGCATGTGTATCAAAGATAAGAGCACAAACAGATGTCTTACAAAAACTGCAGCATGCTACAATACATGGACAGAATTAAGCAAAATAAACACATACCTTTATTATTGTTGCGGCCAGTGCGCACTTCGCGTCATATGCGAGCGTCAAATTACTGCAATACAAGTAGCTAAGGCCGGGGTCATAGCACTGGACTCAGATTGCGTAATTAAAGGGGAAGACTTCACCGTTTTTTCACACAAACTACGACATTCAGAGACAAACACTGCAGCCCATATGGAATCACAGCAAGTCGCACCTATCAATCACATCATCAACGTCTCTTTGCCGCAAGTCGACATTGACGTCGCAGATCATCAAACATCATTGCGGCACATCAAGGAACAGATTGAGCAGATGAAATCAGAAAACGCCCTGACTTCTGGATTGACGAACCACGATATCCATCAGTATTCAGCAATATACGTGTTGATGTCAGGTGTTGTGCTAACAGCAGCATTTTTTCTTTGTCGGTGGGTTTATCGTCGTCGGCAGAGGAGCACCAACCTGCAGCCGGACTCCGAGAGGCAAGCCCCGGTGGCGCCAGCGCGTGGAGGACAGGCGGACTCTACTGGCCGCCCGACACCACGTACTAGAGACGCAAATCAATCACGGGAACCAGAGGTCGAATTAAGAAACTTTTCTGGCTTACTCAACAGCATTAGGCGCCACAAGATGACACCCCCTGCCTTCATTAAAACAGAGTCTAGGGACAGTGATTAATTTAATTTAAGTCTGTAAGCATAGATTTAAGCAATGACTTGTAACATGTGTGAAATTTATAAGTTTAGCATTTAAGCATTTTGTAAACTCATTTTCATTCTCCACATGCATCTTACTCCCCCGGGAATAAACCAGAAGTTATTTGGCTATCAGTGACTTATCATTTCAAACACATATATTTACAAGGTGTGTGCGACCCACTCAGCAGCGCATACAACAATAATTGCAGTTCCACCCTTTTTATTTAACCCTACATATTATATTATTCTTAGACGTAATATTTTCTTACTTTCAAAACAACCAGCGAATAAAGCAGCTGGATATTTTTCACGCTTTTAAAATGTTTTACTCAGAGAAAACTAAACTCGCGACCCCTAGAACCCCACCCCACACAACACTGCAAAGCATACCGAAAACAGTTTCATAAAGTTGAAAGTGAACACCAACGCGTCCATCTCCAGCCACTGACCCTAAGGCCACGTTTCTGGAGACGCGTGGCTTCGAGCGTCGCGTGCGGAGGCGCGACCCGCACTAAATTCAAACTTTCGGCGTTGTATGAGAGCGTTTACGGAGAGGCGTTTTTACACGCGTTTGTTTGAAATGTAGCATTATTTGCGGATGACGACGCCGCGTCGGTCGCAGCGCCGCACGCGGCGTCGGTCGCAGCGTCGTGCGCAGCGCCAGCCTTTTTGGGGCAGTCTTGTTCGAATAGTAAAAACGAACAAACGTGTGTGTAAATATTAACGATTTAGACTTATTATTGCTCGAAGACAATAATTGCTTAAAAAGTTTGTTATTAACCGTTAGAGCAGCACCTAGATTTACATTAGGCGAACGGGAACAATCCGCCGCCGCGTAGCCCGCCGCGTCCGCAGCTACACTTGACGCGACGCGCCATGACCCTCGGCTCCATGAACGAATTCGTAGTTAATCATATGTTTGTTTTTGTGCGTGTGAAGACGCGGGCCGCTGCAAAAAACGTCCAACGCAACGCTAGACGCCACACTGCACGCGACGCGCGAAGCCACGCGTCTCCGTAAACGAGGCCTAAGGGGCGACGCGCACAAAAACCTGACGTTTTGGGGACAGTCCCCTGTCCGCCCTCATTTGGGTACGGAAGTAAGGAGACACATATATGGAGATGTCACTTTAGCATCATGTCACTTTGTTTTGGCAAAATATGGTATTTAATAGGGTTTAGTTATGTAGTTGAGGTGTTATGTCAGGTTGCATTAAGGCTTGTTGAATTCGGTGTTATGGGAATAATTATTCAAATATGGGATTAGAATATGTTAGCTTTTAGCTTAAACTATCATTGCTTGGGTTAATGGAGAAGAAAATGAAATGACGAATCGTTTTTAGTTTATTTATCTACTTGTTTAATTCTAATTTATGGTTTGAGGATAAGGGCAAAGCCTGTTTATACTTAAGTCTATTTGTCATTAACTGTAACTTTAAAGACACACAAAATTACGGCATTATTAATTAAGGCATTAAGTCCGGCTCTGTACATCAATTTTGTGCATAAAGTACTTATTAATAAATAAATAAATACAATAATATAATATAATAAAAATACAATATAATATAATATAAATACAATAATATACACGTACAATGGTCCTACCTAAGAGGACTAAGTGCGGAAACCAAACCTCCCAGAGGGAGGTCCATGATGAAGATGAATAAATAAAATTGCACCGAATACACGTGAAGAACTGGCTGTTACCGTGGTAGAGAAAACTAAAGTGATTTTGGTAAACAGAACCATTTGGACGTTAACCTAATTCTCATTGCCAGTGGATTTAATATTCAGTAGTAAAGCTTTAGGTACATTCAAGTGTTGATGCGACCGGCGGGCGTTGGTGTACACTGGGAAAACAAAACCTTCTTTTGACTTAGCGCCTTACTAATAAACGCTGCATAAAGTTATGACAGGTATATACGTCAAAAAATGTATGGTTACACAGGCTTTATTCATTGCATAACTTTACACAGTGATTATTAGTAAGGGCATTAGTGTCTGGACTGGCAATACAAACGCTCTAGTTAGAAACACTTTCTAAAACAGAATTAGTTTGAGGAGTAGGGGCATCCACTGAAGTTAGGCATTTCCTACCTAGTTGAAATGAAAAACTTCTTAGGCACATCAGCCCACTAGTGGAAGAAAACTTGCAAATAATAATGCTAGCACAGCCTCTGTTCAGCAACGTCATGATGACATCATTACCATTTTCAGCTCTTAAATAGCTAGTCACTGCGACAGCAGTATCACATCACGGAGTAAGTCAGCATCCACAGCTACAACGTGTATCCTGAGCATCAGCAAGCAGCGGTCTGGCTTGCCAGAAGATCAAATCTTGTAATTTTAACTATCAAAGTTTTTTCATATTTTAACTATCAAAGTTTTTTTCTTTTTGCGGCAATATCAAAAATGTTATTATAATAAAGGAATTCATTGGTTGAGACTAATAATATTAGAATAGAACGTTGGCGAAAATGTGTAGGAGTGATTGTTTTTGAACTATGCACGGCACTTTGTCCTTTAGCCGGTAAGCAAACAAATAGAGGGAACCAAGAACGGCCCTTTTCTCTCTTCTACAATCTACTACTTAACTGTAGGTATCCATCCTACTCAAAACATCCAAAACGGTATGTGCGTAAGGTTTTGTATGAAATGTACCCAAAATTCTCGTATAATGTGTCCCGAACTTTAATAAAGTGTTACAGCGAGCCACATTTTGCTCTAATTCGATTAGCATAATGTCCCCCTCATAATTATGAATGACATGCTCGCCGACTTAATTACTGCGTCTGAATTAGAACACAATGTTTTGCTCGACTCATGTTGTAAATGTGGGCTAGTTTTTGTTGCGGATATTGTAAAAGAGTATTATAGGTAGTTGGCAGGGTGTGCCAACTACAGTGTGTTGTGAAGGGTTCGGTTCTAGTTTACATCCCTGTGATAAAGTAATTTGTATAAAAATCCTGGTTAACAGTTGATTGGGCAAGTTAAAACCAAAAATAAATTAATGTTCTATTCGAATAGAATGTGACAAAGGTTTGTGCAATGCAAAGGTGTTGTCGAAAATTCGGCTGGTTGTACATATTTAATGCAGTATGATTATAATCATTTATCTAAAGGTATTTACATAATTTTGTTTGACTATTTTGCGGGTGAAAAGAGCCTAGCCTTACCTAGTACGCCATATCTACAAAAAACTTAAGAAGTGACGTTTGTTATTTTGTTTGTAGAGAGAAAATAAATTTTTACTTATAGGAAGTAATATTATCCGGAGTTCTGTAGGCTATGAAATGAAGCATTGGCGAAGTTACGTTAAACCTAGTATCATGTGGAGATAAACAAATCGTTTCAACGTTACGATCTAACCTTAAGCGTGTTTGCAAAAGTCCGCACGTAATGTAAACACAGACCTTTTCAGTTTCCTCCCACAACCCTCCGGGTATCATTATAAGGTCTCATCTAACCCAAAAAAATTAGCTTACGACTTTAATTCTATTAACACTCAATGTCCCTCATCAAATTAATCTAAAACAAATCTCTAGTGTCTATAGCAGCCCCTATAAAAAGGGAAAAAAGTCTAAAAGTAAACACGAAACAGTGCCGGAGTAGAATCAGGCAAATCTCGTTCAAATAACCCTTGCGCCGACCCCTCGTTAGAACCCGGCGCCACAGATTATTTGGACAAGAGTGCAGACGAGACACATATATTACAGGCAGTCCAAATTATATGTGAAATGGGTAAAATTGGAACTACGGTTGACATAACATTTCAGTCATACATTTGACTTCATTTGAGTGCTCTCTGTCTCTTTCTTATTGCCACGCTGAATAGACGGAGTCGCCCTCCTTCAGTTCACAGATAACTTGGTCTGTCTGAAGAAACAGTGATCTGCCGAGCTCTAAAGGTGGGTACTGACCAACGTTACGAGGTGTAATGTAACATTCTCATCGAGCGTGTACGCATCGAGCATGTTACGCTGTGTTTTAAAATCGGCGTAACATGCTCGTTAAAACTCTGTGCTCCGCTTTCGCCGTTAGGTCACTCGAGATGGCCGACAGCGAGGACGCGTTGGTATCTTTGATTCTACTTAATTATTGTTTCATCATATTAAGAAGAAGAAAAAACGTTACTGGACGAACGAAACCAATCTATCAAATTATAATGCTCTGGATGAGCTGGGTTCCACAACAATTCCTCTTCTCTGTATTTTTCTATAAAATACAGAGTTTTTTTTTTGTGCCACTCCATGTTTTAAGAAATAAATACGAGAGGAACGACGTGCTATTACTCGCGACGCGCTAGCGCTCGGGACGACTTGCAACAGCGTACTGACCGAACCGCGTAACACTCAAAGGATTCGCCAAAAAACCGACAGCCGGGTGGAGCACTCAACGCGAGCAACTAGCGGCTCGTTGCTCGTTGGTTTTCCCGTAACACGACGTACTGACTGCATGAATGCTCGTGGTGTAAAATGTTACATTACGCCCCGTAACGCCGGTCAGTACCCACCTTAAGGATTCCTTCGCATGATAAGCTAGACGTCGTATGCTAAAGTTTTGTTTAGATTCTCAAATTTGTTGTTCTTGAATAGAGAAACAGTATCTGCAAGACAATAGACTGTCACGAGCTCCTGTATGCGAAAAACGGTTATACTGTATGTAAACGACGGTTTCCAAATGATCACCGATTTTTTCATTTGTTGTAATACTTAATGGTCATATGCCCCATTTTATCTCCAGACAGAACTAAGGCTCAATTCACACGTACCACAACCACACCACAGCGACAACCACACCACAACGCCGCGATGTGGTCGGGCGTAAATTTTGTATTGAAAATGAATATTACAATTCACACGCACCACATTTTGTGGTTGTTATCGACCACCTGTGTAATACGACTACATCGCAACCACATCGCGACGGCAACGCGGCGGCAGCGCGGCGTCAGCGCGGCCACATCGCCACGACATGACGTCCACGCGCGCCTAGCTTGCGCCTGCGCTCCCCCGGCCTTCTTTCATTTTGTGTAGTATTATTAGCCATAACAAGGATAGCGACAACAATCTTTCCTCCATGACTACGTTCAGTCAAGCCGTGTTTCCTCTACGAAAGCCAGAGTATAACTGCACATGGCCACGTGGTTACCACATCTCAACGACAGCGACAACGCAACCACATCGACATTTTGTGGCTACCACAACGCAGCTGCAAAAAGCCGCTGCGACACTATTCACACGTAACCACAACTTGACCACATTTTGTCGCTGCGACGTGGTGTGGTTGTGGTACGTGTGAATTGACGCTAACTGGACAGAATAGATTTTGTTTTATATTGAAAAGCCCAATTACTGAAAAAGGTTATAAGGCTATGTAACATGCCACCACGAGTTACAGAAGCGGAGCAGACGAGCAGTAACCACAAACGCCGGTGAAACCGCAGAGGGCAGCTAGTTTTTTACCAAATGTATGTATTTAAGTATAAATACAGTATATTCAGAGGAAATATATAGAGGAAACCTGGACTTGTACTTAATATGAGTCCGAAATCGCCAACCCGCATTGAGCAAGCGTGGTGATCAATGCTCGTGCCTTCTCTGTATGAGAAGAGGCCTTTGCCCTGCAGTGGGACAGTAATAGGCTGGTATTATTTTATTTTACTATTACAGTATTATATTTGATCGTCGCAATGGTCCAGTGGTTAAGGTGCTCGTCTCATGTTAGGTGGTGATTTCGAATCGAAGAAATTCGACTTTCAGTTCATTTATGTACTTTCTGAAGTTTATCTTGAACATCACTGACGTCCTGTCCCTCGGAAGGCACGTAAAGCTATTGGTCCCGGTTGTCATTTGTAGAACTTTGTCGGTCGTTACGGGTAGTAAGAAGCCAGAAAGTCTGACCAGTCTTACCAAAGGGTATCGTTTCGCCAAGAAACTGGATTGTGGAGGTCTGATAGGCTGTTACTTCACGTAAAACACTTGTATTCAGCTGATTCCGATTAGGCTGGAAGACGACCCCAACTAACTAAGTTGGGAAAAGACAAGAGATGATGTATGTAAATACGAGTATATCAGTTGTCTGATTATAAGTAGTAAAGGCTATGTCTAGTTTGAAATCAGATGGCCGTGAGTAGTTGTTTATAGATGATATAATATTATGGATTACCTATAATGCCAGTGCCTCACCGAGGTTACAGAAAATTAGGCACAAACACATCTCTCTCAGCCCTCATACCTCCACCTAATCTTTGTCCAAGTACTGCCTCCTTTGAAACAATAAGTGAAATTATTTTCACTGCTATTTTTGTGCAAATACCCTCAAGAATCCTCCCTTTCGCTTAGAAATTTGGTGTTGACGAGAGCGGGCGGAGCCGGGGCGTTCTATTGTTTTACTTTGCGTAACTTGTTGATTTAGCTGATGGAAAGAAAATTTTAGTTCTTTAGTCGAAAAGGGACGGCGGACGTAATTGAAGGAGGGTATAAATCACGAAATAAATTAAAAAAGGACTTTGGAAACGAGACAGATTAATTTGGGCTACTTTCAGGATTAAAAAGACGTATAAATAGCTGTTGTCTATACATTGTATTATCCATTTTTGGATGTCTACTGTTGTTTTATTCAAAAATACTTAATGACAACGAAGATTCAACGAGCCTGATAGTCTAGTGGTTAGATACTCTTGATCGTTAAGGCGGAGGCCGTGGGTTAAATTCCTACCGAGGACAAACTTTGTGTGATAACTGATAACCTAGATTGTGTTTAAAAATATACAAATATTATAAATAGATAAATTATATCCAGACACAAAAGTCTGAATATATAGAGGTATCGTGTCGCCCAATTACTGGGTTGTGGAGGTCAGGTAGGCAGTCGCTCCACGTAAAACACCGATATCCAGCTGAATCCGGTTAGGCTGGCAGCCGACCCCAACACGATTGGGAAAAGGCTAGGGAGATGATGATGACAAAAGTCTGAATATAATTTATCTATAATAATGTACATTATGTTTATTTAAGACGTTATATATTATCAGTTGTCTGATCACCAATTCACCAAGCTTTGCGTAATCTGACCGTGTGTAAGTTGTCTTGGCAGATACATCAGATTGAAAATTGTCATCTGACCATTTTTAATTTCTTTTAGACTCATATATCGGACACAATCTTCAGTCAGCAGGTCTTCCACACAATTTATTCGCTATAAATACTTTAAGTAGGTAATTACCACACCTAAGTAAATATTGTAACACATTGTATAGCTTCCAAAACCTACAGATCCTCCTTATCTAGATGCGTTATCAGCTTTCTCACGTTGCCCAGTCACTACATCAGAAAGCAAACATACGTACACTCGATTGCGAATACAAATATTTGATTAGTATAATGTGCGTTTTGCCTAATTGATCAAACGCTAACGTTCTGTAACCGATCGTAACGTGGGGCTTTAACTTGTTCTTGAGAGCGGAGTTTGGATTATATTATAATAATACATACTAATATTATAAATGGGAAAGTGTGTCTGTCTCTCTGTATGTTTGTCTTTCTTTCACGGCAAAAAGGAGCGACGAATTCACGTGATTTTTTAACGGGAGATAGTTGTAGGGATGCAGAGTAACGTAGGCTACTTTTTGTCTCTTTTTAACGCGAGCGAAGCCGCGGGCAAAAGCTAGTTGTATTATAGGTAAGTAGTTAGTTGGGTATAACGTTTTACTGGGTTTTAGAGTCTTTAGAAATGTGTTAGCGATTTGACTTTACGAGGTATGAGGAGAAGACGGGAACGGATTTATCTATATTCACTACAAGTTCAGGTTTCCTCCTTCACCTATGTCTGTGATGCGCAAGATAAACTTTAGAAAGTACATATGAATTAATAAATAAATAAATAATATCCCGGGACAACTCACACACGGTTATCTGATCCCAAACTAAGCAGAGCTTGTACTATGGTATCCAGACAACTGATAAACATACGTATATAATTTATAAATACATACATAATTATAGATAAAGTTACATTGGTACTTGCCCGGATTCGTTCCCACCACCTCTTGCATGAGAGGCGGGCGCATCAACCACTAGGCCATAGATAAGAAACAGCTGGAAAATTTCTCTTCAAATTGAAAAGGGAGGATCCTCTGACCAGATAGATAGATGGGTGTTTTGTCTGGCGTATCCATAGAATTACGCATAATTATGCTCGTTTCGCGTTAAACCAGGCGTCCGTCACTCGCTCAAAGCCACGCGTTTTATGCCTACCGCTTCGCGTATCGTCGACGATACAACGAACACCGGGCTGTCGCGCGCCCGCCTGAGTGCACGCGCGTCACGGGTACAGCGCTGACTATCAAAATGCCGAAACCACGTAATTATTGCGTGATTGTTGTGCAATTCCCCTGTTTCCCAATTCTCCTGTTTCCCTTTTGATTATTTATGAAAATTATTCACGCGGTTTTGGATATTTTTGACACTAAAATATAATAATCGGGAATTCAAGGAACGAAAAATATGCATTAGCCATTTTATTAAAAGAAAAAATATTTGATCAACATAAAAAAAAAAAATTGTTTTTCTAAAACATTCGTTTTATAACCATTATCATCATTACGTAAAACCCTAGCACGTTTGCTGGACGACACGCACACACGTTAGTCGCGTGGCGGGCAAAAGAATCTCAACTCTCTTTGTGCGTACTTATGGTACATCTCTCCTCGCCGCAAACAACTGGTATTATTATTATGATTTTGTAGGCTATTATAGCGTAGGTATTTTCATTTTTGTATTGGAGTGAAGTATACGTAGTAACTACACACATCAAAAGTGTCTAGGGATATTTCAATTAAACCTAAATTACTAAAATTCTATTAACTTTTTGTTAAAACATGTACACATTAAAATAAACCTTGTTTAATAGACTATTTAATCTGATAATAAATTTTTAGATAAAGTTAAATTTAAAAAAACTTAGAAGAAGAGGAAAAACTCAAACAAAATTTCAATCTTAACTTTATTTTTGAAACATCAAAACTTAAACAAAACAACAATTATTTTATAAAAATTCTTGAAAACTTAAAATTAATATTCCGTGGATCCACCTAAGACTCTCCTGACACATCTGCAGCGGTTCTGCATACTCAAAACAAGGGTGTCAATATCCTGTTGTGGAATACTGTCCCATAATTGCCGTTTCTGAAGCCATGAAGACCAGTCAGAGCGTTATATCCAGGCTTTGGTCATGTTATCGTGTCACGGAGGAAGTGGTGGAACGGCACCGAGGACCTCAACGCATTACAACACATGTACAGGACCGATTCATAGTAAATGCTGCACGAAGTCAACTAAATGCAGCGGCGATGCAATTGGTTCAAAGGCTACAGAGAGAGTATGGTTTGCTGGTAAGCGGTCAAACTTTGAGAAGGCGACTGCATGAAGTCAATCTACGTGCTCGTAGGCCATTTTGGGTATCAGCACTAAGGAGAGGTAATCGAGGAAGAAGATTACAATGGGCTATTGCACACGAAAACTGGAACCATTCTCAATGGTCACTTGTGCTTTTCACTGATGAATCTAGGTTTGGATTTCATCCTGATTCGCGAAGAGTACGCGTTTGGAGAAAACCTGGACGTTTGAATCGACTGCAGCACCCACAACAAGTTCATGCATATTAAGGTGGCACGATTATGGTTTGGGCAGGAATTCGTCTCGGCGGTAGAACGGACCTCGTTTGGATACAAGGCAATATGACTGCTCGAAAATACCGAGATGAGGTGCTAGAGCCTGTAATCTTGCCCCACAATCAGCAAATGGGACAAAATTTCCAGCTAATGCACGACAATGCCCGTCCACATACGGCGCGTATCGTTACAAGTTGGTTACAACAGCATGTTATCCAAGCTTTAGACCGGCCTGCACAATCCCCTGACTTAAATCCTATTGAGCATGCCTGGAATATGCTTCAGAGAAGAGCTCGTAGGAATTTCCCTGTTGATATTGTGCATCAAAACCAGCTTTTCTTGCATCTTAGCAGGATTTGGGACAGTACTCCACAACAGGATATTGACACCCTTGTTTTGAGTATGCAGAACCGCTCCAGATGTGTCAGGAGAGTCTTAGGTGGATCCACGAATTATTAATTTTAAGTTTTCAACAATGTTTATAAAAAAAATTGATTTGTTGTTTAGGTTTTGAAATTTCAAAAATAAAGTTAAATTGAAATTTTGTTGAGTTTTTCCTCTTCTTCTAAGTTTTTTTTTTAATTTAATTTTATCTAAAAGTTTATTATCAGATTAGATAGGCAATTAAACAAGGTTTATTTTAAAGTGTAGGTGTCTTAACAAAAAGTTAATAGAATTTTAGTTATTTAGGTTTAATTAAAAGATCCCTAGACACTTTTGATGTGTGTATTTATTAATCTGTGGTTAAACTTTGATAGCGCGATGTAGAATTCGTCAGCTGTAATTCACAATTGTTAAGAATTTATGCGTTTAATTTAAATTTAAAGCTACAATATCTCTTGTATTAGAAAATAGGAGTAATACAGTTTACACTCCCACGGCTAACTTCGTTTTTATTGTGCGTCCATTTTGTTTTGTTTCTGTTCAACTTTATTGTTATTGCTTTATTATTATTACTTAATGGAAAAGGCTCACCCTTAGTTTTATTAGTTCGTTACGGTTAGGAGTTAACTAGTAAAATGTTGATGTAGTATTATATACATATTAATACACACTTTTGTAGTAGACAAAAGTGTGTAATAATAGGTAATATGTATACGTCGGCGAATTGAGGCGTTGTGTGTATTTGGTCGGATAGCAGAAGTTATATAAAACTACTAGCTTCTGCCAGCGACTTCGTCCGCGTGGATTTTTCCTGAATTTTCTTTGCTATAAACCTCATGGAGCCCGAGACCTTTCCAACGAATGCAAAACCGTGGGAATCGGTTTGTGAGTTCTGGAGTTATAGCGTCAGGAAGGAAAACCCGACTTATTTTTATATAGTAGAATTATTTATTATTATTTATTTTTAGGGTTTCATACCTCAAGAAGAAAAAACGATAATCACATTTTTGTCTGTCCGCTTGTCTGTCTGTCAAGACCCTTTATTTTATATTGAAGTTAACTGTATACCCTTTTTTTGGGGAGTGGGAAATCATCAAATGACTTCTAATACTTAAACTGTATACCCTGTTTGTGTTAAGCTGTTAAACTTCTATAATAGGAAATAGGAAGTTACGGCCGTTTATGTCGCCAAAAAGTACATTTTAACACTTTCTAGGGAACGAATACTTTAGGGTATTGTTGTTGAGCTACTATGTGGCACAAAGCTATATCATAGAGCACCAGTAAAGGAAAAAATCTGAAAACTGATCATTTGTAGATAGATCTATAAAAAATTGATTTACTGTAACATGATTTCTTTAGCTACAACTACAAGTCCAACTCTCACTAGGCCATTTTTTTGTTATTATATCAAACGGCAAATGGCTCTCATTATTAATTTTTGAAATAAAAATCTAAATGTAAATCTAATAAAGGTAAAAAGTTTTTTTGCCTCCGAACCTCTCCTCACATTAAATAGGATACTTTTATTTCACAAACGGATTTGCCGACGAAAATTGAAACAGATACCGTCGGCAAAAATAATTAGGGATCTCGTTATAACCTATGTTATGAAGGTACCTATGTTGTAACCTATACAGTATACAGGGATATTTTTAGCAACATCATTTTTATTTTAATTATATTTTCTTTTTGAAGTTGAATATTGCTTCGTAAAATCACCCTTCTTGTGTATAAAATGTTACCTTTATAATAAAAGGATTTTCATCAAAGCCAAAAAATATTTATAAAGTTATAATTACTTACAACACAACTTTGTTGTTTAATAACTTGTTGTCATTAACATCAGTGGCGCGAAAACGTCCGATGGACTTTCTTTACTTCGAGTAAAGAAAGTACCTGTGGCATCGCGCATTTTTGTACAAACTTTGATACCTAGTTTTACGGAGCTGCCTCAGATTAGTAAACAGAAGGCAGATAGATAGCGCGGAACACCGCGAGTGAGGTCAACAAAGCAAATACAAAACCAAAAGCGAATACAATCTCGAGTCAGTACGGCACGAAGCGTGGCGCCGTAAACATGTCACAGAAAATATTCATATTTTCGAGAATGATGCCGTCTTTTGTTTTTAAACATTGCAAAAATTGTTCCCTAAATCAAAAGAAAGAAGATGAAGTACCTTTTTATGGATTAATGTGGTTATTTTTGCCTTTTTGGATGTTATTTTATTTGGAACACAAAACCTCAACAGAAATCTGCCGGTGTTGCTATTTTATTGTAAAACAATTTACCCCTAAGTTGGGAAATATGTATTGGACACAGGATTATCGATCTACAAGAATATTTATTTCGAGTGTTTTTTTCTTTTTGGTTGGTATGTTTGTATCATGTGTGTGTACTTATCTTGTATGAGTCAACAGTCTTCGTTAATAAAACCAGTGAATGTTTTGTCTCTAACTAAAATTATGTACACCAGTCGATTCGCCAACATAAAGTAAATATAGTAAAAAACAGTGAACAGAAAAAGATGACTTAACTAATATTTTATATTCTGTCCTTTTCTTTAAGAAATGGAAAGAGACAGATGCATTAACCTTAATTTAGTAGTTTGTGAATAAGAGAAATTATTAACACGTTCAAGTTTCAAACAAACAAACTTTTTAGCTTTATAAAATTGTTATACACCTAAGCACTTTATTATTTATATCCCTAAGTTGTTCCACAATTTTAAACACAATAAATCAATTATTATTTTGTACTATCTGCCCGCTTCCAGCTTAGCCAGGGTGCATTTTTTTTAAATCAATGTTGTCATACCAACGTTGTCCTGACAATTACAAACACAACAAATTAGATTTACCTAATTAGGCGTAGCAGTTCTTATGCTACGCGCGTACCTACATACTTTTAGTAAATTCATAAATTGATTTTAAGACAGATAAGAATGAAATATAACGGGTAATTTTTCATCATCCTGGCAACTGGAACGCACACAGAGACGACGTGTTCTTACAGCGCAGTCACGTGGCACTCACGCACACATGTCTCGACGTTCGCCGCACTCGTAATGTTCCGCGCTGTCTATCTGCCTACTGTTTTATAATCTGAGGGTAGGTTTTAGTCAGTACAAGTCTGACACTCCCTTCCCCTCCGCCCAGAGCGGGAGAAATCATTTGATGATTTCCCATCCCAAAAAAAGACTCAGAGGTTTCAGCCGTACGTTGATCGATCTGTCAGTGATTAAATCTGTCAAATCTAATAGTTTCAGATAGATAATAATATATGCCGCATTATTGTTTCTATGTGTCGGTCTTTACGACAACAAACACATATATTATAGGTTTTGGGGCTTATACAAGTGTACCGAAGAAAAACCTCTTAAATTGAGAAATCTTTTTCTGTAGGTACACATTAAATATACATTTCACCACACTGAAATAGAATAGAATATTATTTTCCAAATACATAAGAGAGGTACACCTGATATTTAAATATATTAGAGAGATACGCTATATATATGTTACACTAGCGACCCGCGCCCCAGCTTTACACGGGTGTTAATTTTTTTTAACCACAATGTAATTAAGATCCTACTGTGCACCTTTTTACATACAAACAGACATAGTTCTCTGCATAAAGACGCTCGCCAGGCTCAAGTGTGGTCACTGGAGCATGTGTGGAGTCCTGCACACGATACTGCTCATTCGATGCAGTTACTGCAGGACATACGGGTTGAGACGATGAGAAGACCTTTTTACCCGACGGCTGAAGAACCCTCCTGGTTATGTTTTTCGAGCGTATGTATGTATGTATGTCTCATAAGTACTGTAGCACGCTCTACAGTCTATACAGTTTAACGGATTTAGATATTATATGAGGTGTCATTGAATTCGTTTCCGCTATGGAAGTGACATTGGGTTACATAAAAAAATGAAAAATAAAAATAGCATAAAATCAACTGCAATTTTAGATTTTTTATGCTGCGTAGAAAAAGGGGGAGACGGAAATTATAGAAATGGTGGTCGCTACAAGTAAACGTTATTATGTAATTGTATGTAAAAAAAAGAGTTCGAGCCCAGTAATACCGAAGATAAAAAAGACGGTGGGCAATAAAGGCCAAAGCGACAGACGGATTTTATAGGTAAGTGTCCTGTATTTCGGGGATCCTAAAATGCAGAAATCAAAAATATACAAATAAAGAAGATAATTATCATTACTACATATTCATGACTAATCTCCTACTAAAAAAAAACTAGTACATTCAAAGATTCGCATACCACATAATTATGGTCCTAAGTCAACTCTCAACTATTGTAATTTCCAGGATTTAATGGCAACCCACACAACCTTTATTGGCCATCCTTCTGGCCGTATGTCACGTCTAATTGACAGGTGCGAACTACCACACTGCCAGCCGGCCAATCACACGCGGGCGGCGACATCAAAGCGATTAACTGCCGCTTCCTTTGATATGTCTATGGTGCTTTTTTTTTCAAGATGGCGTCTATTATTCTTGTTTTTATTGAGAGGTGTAGTGTTTTGTTTGGGGTGGAGAAATTTTTAGGAATGAAAGAAAATATTCGTTTATTTTCTTGGTTTAGGATTTGGGTTTAATTGGTCTGATTTTTTTAACTTTTCATAATATTCAGAGCATTTGCTAAAACTGGCATAAGTAAGTATTTTCCTCGTTTGTATGACATTCAATTTCAACTAATCTTTAGTTTGTCATAACTCATTAATAATCATTCATCAACTCATCATTTTAGTTGCGTCGAGTCACTGCCAGCCTTTTAATACAAAAGAAAGTGAGTTTTCCATAAAGAAAAAAACCGGCCAATTTTCATTGTGTGTTTGGCGAAAAACGGCAAAAAAATCACGTTTGTTGTATGGGAGAACTTCCTATCACCTTTTATGAGATGCAGCTTGCTAACAGATAGACGGAGGGACAGACAGCAAAGTCTCATGGCGAGATAAATAGACGTTACTGAAAAACACTGACTTTGGCTTAGCCATGTTCCCGTCTCTATCGTGCACTTGACGTTTGGCAGTTGTGTAACAGTGACAGGTATATTATAGTGCTAAGCCAAAGTCAGTGCTTAGTAACGTCTATTTATTTCGGTGTTAGTATTAGTAATAGGGGCGTAAGTGGCCCTACTATCACCTCCAGGGTCAAAGCCAACCTCACCTGCACGTGGTACACCCTGCCGATTCACTGACGAGGCTCTGTCGGACCAGGTCTCTTCACAAAGAAAAAACCTTCGCAGTCATAATGCATATATTTTTTTATTAATCTTTCTTCGTTTGTGTTATTGTAAAATAAACATGGTCGTGGCAGAATTGTGGTGTGTTTTCCACAAATGCCATTAATAAAGAGTTGAAGTTGAAGTATAAGTAATAAGGTTTCGTTTTATCAAGGCGTTCTGAACTACGGTCTGGTCCCGAAAACCTCATCCTAAATAATAATTAGTTTCAAGGTTTAGTATGTGAGCCGCGATCCTGGTTCCAAAAGCCTCCCGACCCTAAAAACTGAAAATAAATAAAATAGAACAAATATTGTTAATTGATTATCATCACACACTTCCATTCCCGAAATACCAAATTAACCTTTCTACGACCGAGCGACAGCCGGCTGCCGGCCGTGTGTGCGCAGGTTTAAGGACGTATGACACATTCCACCTCAGTTACAATTATAAAATAGAACGAAAAACTATGCATGTGTGAATATCAAATATGATGTGCTACAAACTTTACCGAACTGTAATACCGTTACAACTGCTGGAAAGGTAAACAAGATTCCATCGAAACGTATAAAATACTTGAAACAATTATTCGTCAGTTATCTCGACGAGTTAGTGCAATTATTAAACTTTGCCGGCTCTGTTATCGCCGGGTATGGCGTGTTTTCATTGTCATACGGCAAAAAACATAAAATATTATATTTTTTAAACCATTTTTTTTATGCATGGGAAATCATCAAATTACTTCTCCCACCCTGGGCGGGGCGAGAGGGAGAGTCAGACTTTTACTGACTAAACCCGCCCATGTTCTTTCGGGCCGCGGTAACTATTAGAAGTATTCCGCATTTTTTATAAAACCATCATTATAACATCAGCTAGTCCGTTTTCAAATTCCTAGGGAGAGGTGAATCTATACTCGTCAGCTATGTTTTAGTCTTAAAATCATAATATTTAAGTATTAAAAATATATTACTGTATGAATAAAAACAAAAAAGCGTGTTCCAGAAAACGCCTCTCATTTGGAAAGCTATTTAGCTCCTCGTTGACTTGTCGAAGAAAATATTCTATTTAGTAATTGTTCCATTCACAAAAAATTACAAATATTGTAAACTTATTATAATTCTTCTTGGGCTTTATCAAGATTTAACAATGACACAGGCAAAGACTAGATAAGCAGGTCTAGACAAATTCCGGGGTTGCGGAATGTTTATAATAGTTACCGTGACCCTGGAACATAAAGGGCAATCGAAGGAACATGAGTGGGTTTTAGTCAGTAAGAATCTGACACGCCCTCCCGCCGCACCCAGGACGGGAGCAGTCATTTGATGATATCCCACTCACCAAAAAAAAAGGTCTAGACCAATTCGCTTGTTCAGTTTTCTATACATGCTATAGAAAGAACGCAGATAAACTGTACTTAGATAAAGTCACATGTTTTCTGCCTATCGTTGTCATACATTTAGTAGTCAACTTAGCGTAAACATTTACAAAAAAAGTTATTTGTTTACGTGGAATAGCAAGAAAATATGCAGCATACATACCTACATCAGTTGGTCAAAATGATTATCTCATAGACAGCTTTATAAGTTTCAACCATTGTTTCATCCGTCTTCCAATTAAATGTCCCAATTCTCATGTCAATGTCAAAAAGCTTATTTTCCAGATAAGGGAAAAAATACCTTTTTAATTGGGGATTAAGTCAAGACAGAAAATCAAGATGAGGCTTTGAAGGAGGACTGGCACTCTAGTGAGTATCGTCACTCCGAAGAAGGATCAAATGGTGTGATGGTTCTGAAAGAGGCTTTAAAGCCAGGTAGAAAAATAAATTTAGGTTTAAATTTTATTTTCTGAATGTATCTTTAAGCTTTATTCACATGGAGAATGATAGCATCATGAGGACCAGAAAATCGTTACCAAAACTATAAAAATACGTAGATGTAGTCACAAATAATCAGTTTTTTGACAGTTTACAATGCAATTTAAATGTCCGATAAACAAACATAGCTAGAAAACTTTAATTTATGCTTAGCTCTTTTTTGAATAACAAGTAACCAAAACGATTTCTTTTTATTTAGTGGCTAGTAGGTATTCATTGGACAGACACGTCAAACCAAAAAAAAAAATACCGTATCTAACAATGGAAACGCCGAAAAATTAACATAATTATTATCATAGTTTTTAGACATTTTGTCCCTCCCTCTTGATAGTGGTGTCGAACAAACGCTGGTTATCTGCGTTACAAGATAGCGTTCCCTCCTCCCCCTCCCCTCCCTTACTCCCCCGTAGAGGGGAGGGCGCGATTTACTGCCTCTTCATGCAGGGAGGAAATTGATTCGTGACTTATACGCTGAATTCATATCATTTCTATAATATCTGAGGTTGGTGTGTAGTTATTTTTTTGTTTTCGGGTTTTTGTTTCGCGGTATTAGGTGCTTTTGTGCGTGTTTTGTTTTGGATATTTTGTTTTGTATGCCAATTTATGGGTATTAGCGATTTTTTGATATTGTGACCTTAGAATGTATTTAGATATTTGTATACCTAAGAGACAAAACTCTGAACTTTTGTAACATTTTCTATAAACAATAATTGTTAGTTAAATCATTTCATGGTAATATAAATAAAATGGGGTAAATAACTCTGTCTGTTTGTCTGCCTGCTATGTTTTCACAGCTTAAATTGAACCTGGTTTTTAGGAACAGTTCAGTAGAAGTGCCCAAATTAAATTAAAATTAAATTTATTTATTTCAGGTAAATTACACCCATTGCCAGACAAATTTCAAATACAAATAAAATAATATAAAATCATCATAATAAATAACAATACAATTAAATTAAATGCCTGGCGCTGGTAACAAACTGAACTATGTGAGAATATTCATTACATAACAATATTTATTATTATTATTACTACTAGTTCTGCTCTTAGTTACAACGGACGGAGCCTAACAAGGTGATAGTACACACGCGAACATAATGTATACTAATACCTAAACGTACACATTAAAAATAACACAAAATATATCATGGAATTGGCAGCCGTATTATAATTTTTAAATCAGAAATATTATTAGGAAATAAATAAATCAATATCTTGAAACCACTCACACACGGTCATCTGATCCCAAGCTAAGTAGAGCTTGTGTTATGGTAACTAGACAACTGATATACATACTTATATACTTTATAAATACATACATATTATAGATAAATTACACCCAGACACAGAACAAACATTCGGGCTCATCACACAAAGTTTGTCCTGGGTGGGAATCGAACCCACGACCTCCGCTTAGTAGTCAGGGTCACTAACCACTAGACCAAATGGTCCGTTAAACATTGAAAGAGTTTGTGTGTGTTTATGTTGTTCGTTTCTGTTGTTCTGCTCTGAGCTGTTGAGCTAGGAAACACCGACCCCAACGTTCGCATATAATAAGAAAATTAAAATATCGTGTAGTACATGTATTTTTTACCTATTTACAAAATATATTTTTATCTATTTTTTATCAAAGACCATTTGTTGTAACATTGTGTTGGATTAAAAAAGATTTAAAAATATTTTGTTCACCACAGGTCGAGACGTGAGTGTTACCAGTCTTTGAAAATCGCTGCTTTTCTCTACTGTAATAGGTATTATTATAAACCTATCTTTTTCCCTTAATTTGTCTATAAAAAAACTGCATCAAAATCCGTTTCGCAGTTTGAAAGATCTTAGCATACAGACAGCGAAAAGCGACTTTGTTTGATACTATTAGCTATTAGTGAATAGTGATAGGTATGTATAATACTTAGTTGTTTGGTTACCATTGTACAGATCTACGTAGTTGAAGATCAGGTAACCGTGTACAAGTTGTCCAAAGATATGTATTTATTTTATTTACTTCAACCGCGTCGAAATAAGGACGTTTTTCAGACATGCACGTGCGTCGATTGATGCTACGGACATTATTTAGAATATTAAAAAATGATTAAATAAAGTTAATCGCACAGATACGTTAGACACGCTAAATGGAGTTTTCATTGAAATAAATGGATTTTGCAGGCTGCAGTCAGAAACGATAAATTATAATGAATCTTAATTAAGTAACACTTTTATTTGCACTTTCCTCAAAAGGCTGGTACGGATGCTACATGGTTCGTTACAGAAAAAAAATGATTATATTTTATGGACTTCAAGAGAAACTTTGCTTCCTAAATCTGTTTCGGTATTTCTTTTCAGAAAGAAATAGGAGTAGGAGTTCTCTGGAGTAGGAGGCACAACAAAAATTATAAAAAAAAAGTGATATTTGTGTCTCGGACTGTGGCGTGGATGTCAAACTTTCATCTACTGTTTTAACTCGTTACTACAATAGAATTTCCACTACCAACGGCTACCAACTCTTCACAAAGAACACACCCGCAAGTTAGCTTATAATTACTTGTTTGAATCTCCCTGACTAACTCATCAACGCGTTTTTAGGATTAGTTAGTCAGGGATTAACGGTTTTCACGGATTAACCAACCGTGCGTTTTTCATTCAAATAACTTTATAATACGTTTATAATACGTTTATTAGTACATAAAAGATTTAACAACACGATACATAGCATATGAAAAACATTGGATTGTACTACAAAGATTAAGATAAGAGACAGCTTTCCGGGCTCCTAAACTAGGTACGCAGACCTGTATCTTAGAAGTCGGAGATTTTGCGGTTTCATTTTATAAAATACAACCGTGACTTTTCTAATACAGTGGTTGTTAACACAGCAATATGGGTTACTGAGTGTTTGTGTATCTGAGGGTGTGTAATGAGTGTAAGTGTAGTGTGCATGTAGGGAGATGTGTTTGCGAGTGTTTAAATAGCTTGTTTCAGAGTAGAGAATTGATAAGCTTATGATGCGACTGTCAATATATTTTCAGTTTCATTATAACTTAAGGATAAGAGCCATTTTTTCAAATTCTTTTTCATTTCATATGAATTAAATTTGTACAAAGGCAAAATTTTATTTATTTTATTGTACAAACGTGAACTTTGCGCTAATAATTGTCGGCTTGAAAATGTAAAACGACAGGCGGTTGTTTTACATATTGGGAATCCGTGCCGTCTGAGGAGAAGATTTTTATCAAATGGCAGGTTGGAGTGTCTCCATAGGACTGAGCGAAGAACGTATATCGTCCCCGTAGAGCGAAAAATCATTAAGTCGAAAAAACTTGTTTTGAGATAATGACGTTTAAAGTTTTTGAAAATAGAAATTGTCATAACTTTGACATGCAATGACATATCTCTTTAGTTTTTGTTTTATTTTAAAGGACTTTAAATCAAATTTTTATAATACTAGCTATGACAAGTGAAAAACCAGTAGTTATTGAGAAAACAAAAAAAACGCATTTTAATTATTATTTTACTAAAGAACATCTGAGTTATTTAGGAATTAGTTAATTTTCACCCTTAGTTAGTGATTTCTCACTCAGTTCTAAACTATTTTTAAGAAAACCAACTGGATTTAGGTAATTTGGAACTAACTGCTACGCGTACGAAATGTGCATTGTAAATAATACCTATCTTATGATTTTGAGGCTGGATGGTAAGTTTTGTTTTGATAATTATGTATATAATGAATGAAACTATATTTATAAATTCAACCAAGTTTTATTAAAGTTTTCTATGAAATTAAACAGTATTATAAACCCGTAATTAAACATATTATAAAGATAATTCTGATTTAGACTGGATTCAAAAGCAAACACATGACTAATAAAAAAAATATGCAACTTCATGCACCAAAAACATTAAACAAGTTTAGTCACTACTTCGTCTTCTCCATCCTCTGTAACGTCTGGCTCCGAAAATTCTGTCAATTACGTTGTCACGGCGGCAGCACACTGGCACAACACGCCGTACTTGGTAGGTGGGATGGCGCAAGAGTATCGACACACGTAGCGCCAACACTAAAGGCCTACCCATCTTCCATGGGAATAAAGACATACCGTCCCGTCTCTTGCCGTCGTCGCGTGCCAAACCGTTGGGTTCTAATATAGCTGGAATGCCGGTGGCAACAAGAGCACGTCAAATGATGTCATTAATATTCGCGTGCCACTATACGGCCGCATTCCGGCTCCACGACAAGCCATGGTGTCGTGTCAGTCAAGGCCGCTGGCAGCTTCCCCACAGTGACAACGATGCGAAGAACAACAGGACGCCCCTAAGCGAAGTGAAGCAGCAGAGCCGTCGAACAAAGTGCCAATGTTCGATGGAGGTAGTGCCTGAAGCCAAAGACCCAACTCCCACCTGCCCACAGCCTGCAAGCCTGCCCGCTCAACAGAAGTAGCAGACGGGAAAAGTAATTGATTCTAAACTACCCTGCAAGGTGCCAATAGCATCCCAACGTCTCTGGGAAGATGGGTTGTCGGGCGGATCAGTACTTGAGCAAGCATTCTTCCAGGCCTCTATAGCCTCGGCTAAGTACGGCACATCAAAATTGACTAGTATATGGGCAAAAATATTCGTGATTAATTTCTTAGTGCCGTGAACCGAGGATATAAAAGCTGGCAGACTAATACAAGATAGTGGACGCCGAGGTCCCCCATTTGAATTGAAATCGTTTCTTGGGCCCAGGCTCGGTCGTGCATTGCCAAATTTAAAACTCAAGGTTAAAGTTCGACGGAAAATTTGGTCTATTTTTTCTTAAATGTTAATAGGTATGTTTCCAAATAGGTGAAGCGCGAAGAAAATATGTCAGTTTAGGGCTGAAACAGCAGTAACGAATGATAGTTGTAGCCGAATGCATTTTAATTTGTAATAGTCTTTCCAAAGTGTCATTATGATTTAGTATTTTACCCTCAACAAAGTTGGAAAAGGCATCCTCGAAGATTGGGGACCCAAGGAGATGAAGAGAGTTTTTTTTCGGTAATTTTGAAATAAGGGGCTATTGTGTTCAATTTGGAAACAGTTGTTTGTCTGTCAGTATTGTCACTTATAAATAATTTACATTCCAAAAGGTTAAGACCCTGAGTGTCACCACTACAGCAACAGTCGCCTGGAGGACACGGTCGATTATATGGTGGAGGTGTGCCCCGCATGGGCGAACCATCGTCGTGTCCTCGCAGAGGCGATCGGCGGCGGTGACCCCGACAGGGGGCTAGACTGAATGGGAAGCTGTCGCCTCCTTCTGCGAAGCAGTTATGCTGGTGAAGGAAGCGGCGGCGCGCGTGAGGCAGCATCAAGCCTCACGCCCCGGACAGAGGCCTAGGCGTAGACGTCGAGAGTCGCAAGACGACTACCGGCCATCGTAGGCGCGGGTCTGCGTTCGTCGAGCGATGGGTAGCTCGCCGCCCGGCTAGGACCAGGCCCGTGTCGACAGCGCGTTTTGTTTCACGCGCGCCTGAAAGGGCAGTCAGCACTTAGCGTCAGCAGTTAGTTTTTTATTTGTAGCGCACATTGCGCGAATAAATTGTCTTTCTTTCTTTCTTTCACTTGAGGGGCCTTCTAAGGCCAATGCCCGCCGAGGTTACGGAATAGTTATAATAGTTACCGTGGCCCCGGAACATAAAAACAAAAGAAGGAACATGAGTGGGTTTTAATCACGAGGGATTTTTCTTCAAAAAGAAAAGTCGCCTTCGAGAACCAAAAACATTAAAATAACTACAATTTTGGAAATCGGTGGTAACACAAATAGACCGGCAGAAGAGAAGCCACTTCCAAAATTTTGAAGACAGTTCTTATTTTTTTTTGAATTTCAGTGCTGTGCTCCTTTTTGATTTAATGAATCAATAATACGCTTTGCAAGACTCTTTATATCAAACTGTCTTGGCTGACATCAGTGCCGCGATTCCGCTAATAAAGTCACCACGTGCCCCGCTCGACTCTCTAGCCGCGACAAAATCACTAACTCGCATGCGATAAGCACCTAAATGCAACGATGCTCATCGAAGTAATATAAATAATAACTAAAACATTTTAAGTATTATTTACAAATAGATGTTTTACTCATTTTTTATTAGGGAACAAATCATTATATTGATATAATATTTTTTCACTTTGTTAATATTTTACAAAATCATTAAGCAACAAAAAGTGAGCAGTCACTATTTCGACTTAGTTAATTTTCGCTATCGGGAGTTTTGGCAAAGCGTTAAATTTAAAAACTCACTAATTCATTTTGGTGATTTCATCTCACCTAATGGCCCAAGTATGCATTGAAAATTGAATAGAAAAAATAATTAAATCGTTTTAGTTTCGAGCTATGTAAGTTTATAGAAAACATAAAATAATTATCAAAATTAGTTATTTCTCTCTTTTTGTTGTGGGGTCCAAACGATAGATTTATTTACTTTTCACATTTCGTAAATCGGAAACTACTGCACCTACAATATTGATGGTTTGACACATATTTAGAGAAAAAAAATGCGGTTTTAATGACATCGATAACTCATTTTTGCCATTTTTCGACTTAGCGAGTTTTCGATCTACGGGGACGATATTTGCCTCACAGTAAGAACTGCGGCCTCAGAATATAATTGATCAGTGGGGTAATCCCTAGGTTTACGGAACATCACTTTGAGAACCGCTCGTTGTGCCCGTTCAATCTGGATCATTGCGCTTTTGTAAGTACCTCCCCACACCGGGATACAATACGATATGATGGACTGACAAAGGCTAAGGTACACAAGAGTCAGGGTATCAGAATCAGCAGAGTGTCTAAGTTCTTTAAAGATGTAAATTAACCTTCTGATTCTAGTGCACAGTGCCTCTATATGTGCGTACCAGTTAAGTTTTTCGTCAATTATCACTCCTAAATACTTAATATATGGGACTGTGCCCAGAGCAGGGCAGTTACAGCTTCCTGGCTGGTGAGGGGGACAAGTGTGCGCTTTGATGTCATGAGAGAAAGAGGATGGGATTATTGACTGAGGGCGATGGAATTTGACAAGTTTTGTTTTATCTAAATTCAACGTCAGCAAATTGTTAGACAACCATTCCATTATCAATCGAAGCGAGTGTTCAGCTCTATCCCTGGCATGCACCCAGTTTTTATCATAAACTAGAACTTGTACATTGTTGCAATGTAAATACCATGACGTCACAAGTCCAGTTTTATCACCTATTTCAATCACAGGTTATTTAAAACCCGTGAACTAATCATCAGTCACAGTGTAACTACATGTTTTTACTTCATTATTTAACTCCTTTCTTTTGGTAGACACAGCCATGTTTGTTTCGTAGAATATTTCAAAATTTTATAATCGTTTTAGTTTAACATGTGTGTTAGTCGTGTATTGTGTGTTGTTTGTGTGTGTTTGGTGTTCGGGATTGTTAGCTGCTTGAATGGTGGGTAGTTTTGTTATTTTTGCCTCTTCTCATACAGAGTAGGCACGAGCGTTGATCACCAATTCACCACGCTTGCTCAAGGCGGGTTGGCGATTACGAACTTATATTCACTGCAAGTCCAGGTTTCCTCACGATGTTTTCCTTAACTGGTTCAAGATAAACTTTAGAAAGTATGTATGAATTGAAAAAGTCACATTGGTACCTGTCTATCAGATGGCTGTATGTGTTGTCCCAAAATTTATAATCATACTTATTTCTAAATTGCTCTGTGTCTTATTTTTAAAACAAAAACATATATAAAGCTAGTCACTTCTTTACCGGTTAAGAGCAGTGCAAGCTAATTTCCCGTATTCATTCGTTTTGTCAAAGAACTTAGAAAAATAAATATACGGAGTGCCCCCGGGTGGGTGTAGATTGAGCTCTTTGAGCTCGACAATGGGTAAACTGTACAAAGAAACGCCGCGGGATATAACTAGTATTGTGAGAATCTTTCTACTAGACTATTAAGATGGCATTATTTTTTTTAAAGTTTAGTTTTTATTGTTTTATGATGAGGAATATGAGATAGGTTTGGAAAATCTAGATCTGACCCTTTTTTGTATATTTGTTTGTTTTCTTTAAAACATCGGTCAAGTGCGAGTCGGATCCCGACATTTAAGGTTCATTACTTTCTCATATTTTTTTTTGTTGCCATAACACCAATAGAAATACATATTATACTATAAGAAAGGCAGAACCACATTATCATGTCGTGGCGTGTCGTGGCGCGCGTTTTCATACATTTGACAGAACGTGTTGCGACACGACACGGCATACAAGTATGTCTCTGACCATACTAAATGTATGAAACCGATATGCTTCTGGCGCGACACGACACGCCACGACACGATAGTGTGGTACCGCCTTTAAGGTTCATGAGAGACAGCTCGCTACTGACAGATAGATGGACTTACAGGCAGAAGGAGCCTTGACAATAAAGTTGTGTTAGCGTTTTCCATTTAAACTATAATAAACTGTTTAAAAAAAGATTTCATATTAACTACTAGCTTTTGCCCGGGACTTCGACCGCGTGAATTAATAGTTCCCGTTCCCGGAGGATTTCCGGGATGAAAACTATCCTATGTCCTTTCTCGGATCCCAGACTATATCTGTACCAAATTTCTTTCAAATCGGTTCAGTGGTTTAGGCGTGAAGAAGAGACAGAGAGACAGAGTTACTTTCGCATTTATAATATTAGTACAGATAGTATCTAACATTTATGAAAATGGCAGCTATATTAAGCTCACAACACTGAAAATAATAAAAACTTGTTATCTTATCGCAGTGAGGACGATGTAAAAACTATTTATAGGCACTTGATTAAGCCCGGCTTGTTATAAATAAAAACGTTATGAACCTTAGGAAACTAATATGAAAAAGTTTTTAAATTGCTGACTTTTTTAAATCGTAAAAAAAAATTATACGGTATATCTGTCACCGGAAAATAACAAGATCCGTAAGTTTATCAATCTACTAGGAAGTTTATAAACTTTCGTAAAATTCTAAACGGGTGATAAATTGTAATATTTTACGTCCACATTTTCGTAAATTGATAAACTTACTGAACTCACTCGTAAAATAATAAGTAAGCAGTAACCAAACGTTACGCGCGATCTGATTGGTTGGTTGACTGTCACGTGTCACTTCTCCTTCCTCGCGTCCGCCATTGTTCGCCAGTGTGTTTTATAAGAGTATTCCTGTATTTTAGCTAGTAACTGTTATATAGCTTATTGAAACTGATAATAGAAAACTCAACTCACTACATCCGTGCCAGAGAGGAACCAGGCATTGTTGCTTCCAATTTATAGTTTGTGAAGTCTGATTATACCAAAGTCTATGGACACAAGCATTGCCACTAGGAACATTGAAAAATCAGAGAGCAGTGTGGTATTTTACGTATTTCAAAGATGCGTATATTTAAAAGAGTTTCTGTGATTGGTCGAACCATATAAAATCTTACGAATAGATATCCGTTAGTTTATAAATTTACCGTATGACGTCGGAAATTGATAAATTTACGAAAGTGTGGACGTAAAATATTACAATTTATCTCCCGCTTAGAATTTTACGAAAGTTTATAAACTTCCTAGTAGATTAATAAACTTACGGATCTTGTTATTTTCCGGTAACATATCTATACTAATATTATAAAGAGGAAAAATTTGTGAGTTTGTAAGTTTGTATGTAGGGGGAAATCTCTGGAACTACTGGTTCGATTTGAAAAATTATTTCAGTGTTAGATAGCCCATTTATCGAGGAATGCTATAGGCTATATACCATCACGCTACGACCCACGGGAGCGGAGCAGTAACGATAAATGCGGGTGAAACTGCAAGGGACCGCTAGTCTGACATAATTATTGTTGACGAATGTTTAAGTGCAGTGGCTGCTCGTGTGACGTGTCGTCCGCTCCATTCCCACCTCCGACAAGCATTTGTATAACTTACAAGTATTATAAGTACCCAGACCGGGAACGTAATTATGTGGATATTAAGTTTTTGTGTTTATTAACGCACAAGAGGTAATTCTTATATGAAGCAACGTTTAAAAAAAAAGTTAACAAAAACAAGTTACTTAATTAACAACAATTAAAACCTAGGAATCCGCTATACCTAAGTTTATTAAATAAGCATTATTTAAAAGTTAATTAGCGCTACAGTTGTTTCATTAATTAATAACAAGGAATTTCTTTATGAAAATTATGATGAATGCTAATTAAAAGTAAATACTGAATTGTTTTAGTACTTGTATCAGACTAATTAGTTGTTGTTTTATGCCGTCTATTATTGTCCATAGAAAATATATCTAAAATTGTTTCTAGCTAGCTTCCGCCCGCAGTTTCGCCCACGTGGATGTCGTACTTCCATCCAAAAACTTCAAGACCTTCCATTCCATCGAAAAATATGACGTGTAAAAGTGATTTTAAATATTCTAACACACGTGATTCGAGATACAATAGAAAGATAATAGCAGCGCGACAGCCGGCTGTCGGTTGGTTGTTAAAGGAAAACTTGGAACATGGTTGTCGAAGAAATTTTTGCATAATCCATCCTGAAAACCGTGGCAGAGCACGACTCTCTACTAATATGTCATATTGTTCTCAGATGCGTCACAAGCAATAAGCTGGGGTCCAAATTGATAAATTGATACTAGAAGAATGTTAAAAATGATATAAATTAAATATTAAGGTGTACTAACATAGATGTAAGCTTATATTTTACTAAGCCTGACTTTGACGGGCCTGTTGGTCTAGTGTTCAGTGACCCTGACTGCTAAGCCAGAGGTCGTGGGTTCGATTCCCACTCAGGATAAACTTTGTGTGATGAGCATAATTGTTTGTTCTGTGTCTGGGCGTTATATATCTAGCTGTCCCCCGCGGTTTCACCAGCGTTATATCAGATTTTTGGTTACTAAAAAAAGAAGACAAAAAGTATTCTAAATATGTCCGTCCCCTGATCCTAAGCTACCTCCTTCTCGAGTTATAAAATGTGTAACTAACACCATTTTTTTTTTATATTTATAAATATGTATGTATTTAAAAATGATGTAAGTATGTATATCAGTTGTCTGATTACCATAACACAAGCTCTGCTTAGTTTGGAATCAGATGGCCGTGTGTAAGATGTCCCAGGATATGTCCCAGGATATTAAGCACCTATGGATGCTTCTGATCTGAAATAAAGAGTATTTTTATTTTATAATAAACAATTTCATTTAATTTAGGTCTCTTTACCTTATCCGTCCACTTACCTTATGACTAACCCATCCACCATCATTCCAGGAACATACCACGGGCGTCTAACTCCCGAATGCGTCCACCAATACTGGCGGGTCTTCGTCACGCGAAGAGTTCCACCTCGCTCCTACCTGTACCTCCACGAGACCCTGACTCCTGAGCAGCTGGTCGGCAGGGAAGAGATCCAGGGAGAGGGACCTGTTGATGTAAGCCAGAGTTATGATCACGGCTGAAGAGTTAGGATTAAATCCATACTAATTTGATAGATGGGAAAGTGTATCTGTTTGTTTGTCCGTCTTTTACGGCAATACAGAGCGAAGAATTGACGTGATTTTCTAAGATAGTTGACGGAACGGAGAGTGACTTTTGCTACTTTTTGTATCTTTGTAACTCAAACGAAGCCGCGAGATCTAGTATCTCATAATAAGTGTCCGTTGGTCCGAATTACCTTTTAATAGATAAAAGACTTGATACGAAAGATAAGTTGTGTAAAAAGAAAGAAATGAATTTAATGTATGAGCTTATACTTTATCCATATAACCAAAACCACAAATAAATTGGTCATTGCGAACGGGAATGGCTATTAGTGGCTGAACCCTTGTGAACATGATATCAAGTAATTTCGGATAAGAGCCCAAGGAAAGAAATTTCGCTACTCTTCTCTCAGGTGCAATGGAGGATTGTGGGAGGCAGCCAGGTGTCCATCAGAGAGGTTCCGTACCAGGTGCTGTACGGCCTCTACTGCGGGGGGACCATCATAGCCCCCGACTGGGTCATCACTGCCGCGCATTGTAAGTGAGTATTTTTTACTTATTTATCTTTTGTTTAAAAACCTTTAAATTCTCTATAGGGAAGTCAGAAGGTCATTTCTTCGATCAGATCACCTTTTTACCGTTACGAAATAATTTTAAAGGTTTTCATTCCGTCCCAAGAGAAGACTTTTTAACGACTTTTACTCGGAACAAAAAAAAGGAAATATTTTTTTAGAAATAATAAATTAAAAACCAAAACCACCATCATACGAGTAGCTCGTCGAATTGCCAAACTTAAGTGGCAGTGGGCGAGGCACATAGCTCGTAGAACTGACGGCCGTTGGGACAGCTTTCTGCCTTTCTGTTCTAAGGCTGAGGCTACAGTAGGGAGCGATTTGCGATGCGACTGGAAGAGCGAAACGAGAAAAACATGGTATGGCTACATTACAAGCGAAATTCCGGCGTATATTCGGCGATGACATGGCTACAGTACACATGCTCAACAACGAATTAGCAAGAGCGATTCATGCGGCTTACTATCCATCGCGGTTTACTATACGCATAATGTAGCCACACGCATATTTAGCAGCACTATTGAACTAGTCGTGCAAGTGAGAAATTTTCTAATAAATTCGCTTCAATTTCGCTCATATGTTGATGTAGCCGATGCCGTGATTTCAGTAATGTTGTTCCTATCGCATAAAGAAATCAAAGATCGGTAGTAATATTTGATGTACGGTGTAGCCATATATGTGAGCATTCATTTACTTGTTTTCATCGCTCATGTGTCACAGGTCGCGTCGCGGCCTAATGTAGCCTCAGCCTAAAGTGGCGGCCGCGTACCGGTAAACGCAGCGTTGGCAAGCAAGATGGACCAATGATCTCAATAAGATCGCCGGATCCCGTTAGATGCGGGTGGCGCAAGACCGATGCATGTGGAAATCTTTGGGGGAGGCGTTTGTCCAGCAGTGGACGTCTATCTGCTGATGATGAATAAATTAAATATAATATTTTTTTTTTATAAAAATGCAGAGTTTATTTTGCATAAGACAAGCAACCAAACACCAGTAGTCAAGCAAGAACAACAACACACTTTTTTTTAACATTTAAATAATTTGACATTGGGACGTCCAACATAATTTAAACTGCCAAACGTGGTGTATGGTAATAATCCTGCTAATCTCTTCAACGCTTTGTAGCAGAAAGAGACGCTTGAAAGCGCTTTTCAATTTAAATGCACAACCCTTAAAATAACATTTATGTAATTCTGGCTCTCATTCCTAGAATATGTGATTTTATGCGAACTACACATCTAACGGGCAAATCTCAGCTTTTCACAGTTCCTAGAATAGTGTTATGGGCTCAGAAATCGTTTGAATAAAATACGGCTTATTCTGATAGTTGCAGGAAATTTTTAATTACTATGCATTTTTTACACACCTTCCTCATAAATTGCACTGTCTATTGATAAAATCACATTAAAATCAGTACCTACAAGAGTTTTCAAGTTTATCGCGAACAGAAAGACTTTGTTTTATTATACGTAAATTTTTCTCTATATGGTGCCCTATATGCTGTATTACCACCATGTTTTTAAATTAGGGCCTGTCATGAAATTACTTACCAAACTAGGCAGAGTCTCTATGATAACCAGACAATGGTAATACAAACTTATACAAATAACAAACATAATATACATCCATTACACCTGGACGAAACAAAAATTTATGCTATCACAAAAAGGTTTTTTTCTTGCTGGAAAATTAAACCATGACCGGTCAAGGTCACAAAATACTAGACCAGTCAAAAGTATAATACGTCTGTTAGTTTCCCTTGTCCATTACCCCCCAAAACTAACCAAAACCACCTCTTCCAGAGACAAAGAAACCTTCATCCTAGCTGGTTCTACCCAACGTAGTCTGGCCACCAGATACGGAATCTGCGCTCACTTTATCCATCCCCTGTGGAACACCACCAAGCTTCACTCCCATGACTATGATTACCAGCTCATCTTGCTGGAGACGCCCATCCCTATCACCGTGAACTCCAGGCCCATAGCCATAGGGAGCGTTGAGGATATTAGGCCTGGTGAGCTGGTGGCGGTTAGTGGGTGGGGGCATACGAAGTTTAAGGTTAGTTTTGTTTTTGTCTATAATCTGATCTGGTAAACTGGCTGTCTGATTGACTGTTGATTCATCAACGCACAGTCCAAACGGTCTAGTTTTGGAAATTCCAACGCTACAGGGCTAAATATGGTAGTCTACGGAAAGTGAGGAAACCGTACCTCAAATAATGGTATAAGGAGAAGAGCAAGAAAAAGAAGAGAAGAGAGCTTTATAAAGATACATTTATTCATAACAGGTGTCAAACAAAGGGTACAGTTCATAAAACGTTTTAATCTAACGCACACACAACGAAAATTGGTTGAATATTATGGCCATCACATAAATGTTTTACGTGCAGCTGAGAAGAAAATAAACTTTGCCAGCTCAAAACTCCTTTGAAAATATTTTAAAGGGTGTAATCTCCGAAATTAATAATAGAAAAAAATCTAAGTACCTACTTCTGAATGCTGTATGCAGACGAACTGATAAATTTTGCATGTCTACAGCAACGAGCAATGCAAGACATAGTCCGCCGCGTGTACGTCCCCATCATGTCACACGAGACCTGCGCATCCTTGCCGCTTAACAACTACAAGACGATCACACCACGCATGTTCTGTGCCGGCTTCCTCAACGGCACCAAGGACTCGTGTCAGGTAACTATAACAAAGGCACGTGTAATAGACATAGTGCGACACAACTACAAGAACAACAACAACAACTGTCGCTTAGTTACTACAAGACAATCATGCTAGTGTTCTGTACCAACTTCCTCAACGGAAGGACTCGTGTCAGGTAACTGTATCACTATGGCTACAGCACGTGTGATAGAAATGGTGCGACACATGTCGCTTAGCAACTACAAGACGATCACACCAAGAATGTTCTGTGCCGGCTTCCTCAACGGCACCAAGGACTCGTGTCAGGTAACTATAACAAAGGCACGTGTAATAGACATAGTGCGACACAACTACAAGAACAACAACAACAACTGTCGCTTAGTTACTACAAGACAATCATGCTAGTGTTCTGTACCAACTTCCTCAACGGAAGGACTCGTGTCAGGTAACTGTATCACTATGGCTACAGCACGTGTGATAGAAATGGTGCGACACATGTCGCTTAGCAACTACAAGACGATCACACCAAGAATGTTCTGTGCCGGCTTCCTCAACGGCACCAAGGACTCGTGTCAGGTAACTATAACAAAGGCACGTGTAATAGACATAGTGCGACACAACTACAAGAACAACAACAACAACTGTCGCTTAGTTACTACAAGACAATCATGCTAGTGTTCTGTACCAACTTCCTCAACGGAAGGACTCGTGTCAGGTAATTGTATCACTGGCTACAGCACGTGTGATAGACTTAGTGCGACACATGTCGCTTAGCAACTACGAGACGATCACACCAAGAATGTTCTGTGCCGGCTTCCTCAACGGCACCAAGGAGTCAGGTAACTGTATCATTGGCTTCAGCACGTGTGATAAAGAGAGAGTGACTTATGTCACTCAGCAACTACAAGACTGTTCCGTGTCGGCTTTCTCACTATAACATTGGCTACATCACGTCATCATCATCTCTTGCACTTCGTCTTTGTTGTTTTTGTTTTTGTTTTACACTTGAATTTAGATAATAGAATATTACAGGATTTGCCGTCTTTAGTTTATTTATGCTATTATTAATGTTTTTCCATGGATTTCGTTTTTATTTGCTATTGGATCCACTGTTTTTGTTGATCACAGTTTTGATATAATAACTTCACAAGTTGTGTATGAAATCCATGTATAACACTGTCACTTTTGAATTAGTTAGGGTTCTATTGATTCACTTACTTTTATTCACTTTTAAGCACATTTACTATTTTTAAAATTTTTATTTATTTATTTATTTGTTTCTTACTTACAGCTATCATTACAGGTTATTAACCTAATGCAATAGCGTAGCTACCTTAACTATGTCTATTATACTATGTACTTATCCTAACTTAAACTAATCCTATAACATATGGTATACAACGTATTCCTTGTGAATTCATTCAGAGAGCAATAAAATATGTCCGTCTCCAAGAAGTTGAGGGTGCGCAGCGCACGCAACAGCGGCGCCTCCCGCCACAGGTTGGTGCGCGCGCGCGGCACCGCCAGCAGCGGCGGCCGCCGGCGGCGCCATACATACCGGTCCGGCACGCACAGGGCCACCTGTTCCAAAATGTCTGCATGGTGTATCATCCCTCTAATTATTTTGAACGTATAAAGAGTGAGTGCGAGTTGTCTCCTGACGCTCAGCTCGTTGTATCCGACCATTCCCAAAATAAATAATGTTGGATACATAAGGGGATAATACGGATACACCCCATACTTTCTCAAATATAAAAATCTTATAAATTTGTTCTGAATTCGCTCCAACATGATGCTATACTTAGTTTCATGTGGGCTCCATATGACTGCGTTGCATTCTAATTGGCTTCTAACAAGCGCGTTATACAACACTGTGATTGCTTTTAATTTTAATTACAGAGCGTTTGTTTTTACGTTAGGCTAGAAGCAGCGCCATCTAGCAAAAAAAAAAACATACATAACACATAATCCAGTTATTGGGCGATACGATACCACATGGATAGACTGGCCAGACTTTCCTGATGCCGGTGCTCCGTAACGATTGTCAAAGTTTTATGAATGACAAACGGGACCAACGGCTTGACATGTTTTCTGAGGCGCGTGATGTCAGTGATGTCCAAGATAAACCAAAGTTTATCTTGGTACTTTCTAAAGAAAGCACATTTGAATTGAAAAAGTTACATTGGTACTAATTGCCCGGATTTGAACTAGCATCCTCTACCATGCGAGGCAGGTGACTTAATCTCTGTTCCATTATGAAATTTTACTGGTTACAACAAGTGTAGCATTTATTTTGATTATCTTAAATACTATTCCCAAATAAACAAGATAATATTCAGTAAAGTTAATTTACAACAAAAGCCCCAAAAACTTGGGGCGAAATTGGTTTGAGTCTAAATTACAGAACTTGTTAAGTTTTTCAGAATTCATTTGAAAAGTGTGTACTTAATAAATTGGTTTTTGGAGTATTTCGTTTAGAAAAGGAAACAATTTACGTTAAAAGTTATGATCCCAGAGACAAGGGTTCGGTATTATTATTGTATGATAAGCATGCGCTCCGCCTACTCTGTTAATGACCACAGTTGGAAAAAGACTGTATTGTAATTAGTCCCCGTTGATTTTTGGGCACAAATTCTCTAAAAATAGTAGAAATAATAAATAAACTAGCTTTCCCCGCGGTTTCGCCCACGTGGATATCGAACTCCCAACCACTATTTTGCCTCTTTAGAGGTTGTCATCAACGCACAGCCCAAACCGCTGGTCCTAGAAATATGAACCTTGGATGGTATGTTCTTTGTGAAATTTGAGCAGTCACTAATAAAGGACTTTTGGAAATAGGGGATGGATGTTTCGATATTCACTCGGGCAAAGCCGCTGGCGCAAGCTTGTTATAAATAAGTTACACCCATATCCATAACAAACTATCATGCTCATTACAAAGTCCTGTCCCCCTAGATTTCATAGCGAAAACGAAAAGATTGTCAAATAAATGTATGGAGATGTCCAATTGTTTAGCCATAGTTTATGTCAATTCCATACATTTGACAATCTATTCGTTTTCGTTTTCTATTCTACAATTCCACTTGTCTAGGCCCTCTGGTTGGTAATCGAAACCACGGGTTCAACAGTCAGGGTCACTAACCAATAGACTAGTCACGTCAGTTTTACGTCAAAATAAGTATATTTTCTCTAACTTCAATTTCTTTCTAGGGAGATTCCGGAGGACCAGCAGTGAAGGACGGCAAACTCTTGGGGCTGGTCTCCTTCGGGGTGGGGTGTGCCATGAAGGATCAGCCCGGGGTGTACAGCAACATCCCCCTGGTACGGGGCTGGATCCGGCAAGTCACCGGGTTACCACTCTAACAAATAGACTGGACATTTTGAAGATACGCTTGGACTTTTGATTTTATTTAGTAACTTAACAGTTTGAAGAAAAAATAATTATTACATACTAAAATTGTTGTGTTAGGTAATAAACGATTCTGCGTCAAAAACGAATGATAAAAATAGTTCAATTTAAATAGCATGTCTAATATTCAATTGAAATACATCTAAAATCAGAATAATTAATTATTGTTAACAAAGGTAATTTCCTTGTTTTATAACGAAAATAAAATGTTAATAACTTTTCTAAAAAAAATCAGTATCAAAATAAGTATATAACTAATTTGATGCCTGGTTAACTGTCAAGTTACTCAATTAAATTAATAGTTCAAGTAAGGTATTTTTTCACACCGTACCAGATTCCTGACGGTACCGTCACCAGATTCCCGATCGTGTGGTAAAACTCTTCAAACAAACCACACTACTCACGATAGACTCGAGCTAAATCGCCACAATACTAAAATACTGCTATGACTAATGTATCAGAAAAATATACCGAGGTTCCAAAATTGTTGACGACGTTTTAAATCTTTCTTAGTGAAAAATAGATTTTAGATAATGCGACTGTATTAAAATAATTTCATTTGTACTGTATTTAAACCAATAAATATTTTTTTATCACATTCTTAGTGTACTTATTGCCATTTAAGTTTTTATTAATTAATTCGAATTATTATTATTGGATGATAATTCAAATTTACATTCATTATTCCATTTTTTTACTGAAATCAGGAACAATTTTCAATGTTTTTTACATTCATTATGAGTTTGAGTATACGAAAAGAATCTGGATCGATCGGTGATCCTGCCTCCTATACTCAATTCATAAGTTTTTAGCTTTAAACAGGCAAGGTCCATAATAGCATTTCTCCTATGAACCACCAAACAGAAAAACACACGATTTATTTATATCTGTTTGTGCGTCAGTTTGACGGAGATGCGTCGTACGTTAGGGACGGCAGAAAAAACATGGCGACGCACATCAATCTTCTGGAAATCGTAAGAGCTAACCGTGGAATGGAACGGTAGGCTGTGTCGTAAATGTACGACGTCAAGGTCAAAGCTATTACTGTCGGAGAAAAGTGACTGGTGTCTTTAATGACCTTTAGTGAGTTATTGTGAAGTGGTGATGGACTGATTGTGGGTTTTCTTTAACCTAGTGAATGCTCTAATTACAGACACAATTAGTAAAGCATTGTATCTCGCTAGGTTCCACGTCCTAGACACACGAAAGGTTAACGGTGATTGTAGGTCGCCTAAGTAATCTACACAAAAAGTGCTACATTACAAATATGATTTTTTCTTTGCAAGGGTTATATGGGAAAAAAATGACCGGATAAATTGAAAATTCGTGAATAAAGAAAGTACTATGGATTTCTTTGGAATGAGCTTTATTTTTTATACAGGACCAAGTCTATTGGGTCAGCTAGTAATAAATAAAATCAATTTGGGATGTTGATATGTGAGATACATACGATCCAAATTCAAAATCAGGCCCCGCTTTTTCTATAACCAGTCAGCAGATGTATATTCTTATTAATATTTATAAATAAATTACACCCAGATACATGCTCATTACAAAAAGATTTATTTTATTAAAAAAATTCAAAATTCATAGCATTTATTTCACTTAGACCATTTACAGGTACTTATGAATTGTCAAAGAGTCGGTCGGTTAGTCAGAAAAGAAAAGTGACGCTAATTGCCTATTCCAAGACGTAGATCTCTATGGAGAAGAACAGGCAAGAAACTCCACAGACGCTCTTTTTAAAATATCATGTTTTACAAAATCTTGGTTACATTTTCTTTTTGTTGCTTCTAGGTTTCGAACCCACGACTTCCAGCTTAGAACCACTAGACCAATTTTTTTTCACGAATCACTAGAAACAATACTTTAAAAGTTGCATGAAACAAATTAAACAAAGAATTTTTCCGAAATTCAGTGTTTTCAGTTCATTGAAAACGCATTATTATTCAAAAATTCTAACCAAATCGCTGTCTAAATACAGTTGGCAACCGCAGTCAATTCTGCGCACACTTGGTGCCCAAACAATGATCACGAGTTGATTTTTCGCATTACATCAGACATTCACATATTCAGGAGTGGCTTCCTCCGGGGGGAGGGGGGGATAGTTTCAGAGTAAGATACGGGGGTACAGAGCGGACGGCAACGCGAGAGACTCAAAACTATTTTATTCAAATAAACTATTTGCTTTCGAATTGTCAAGGTGTCAGTCTGTCAGAGAATTGAAACTAGTTGATCATTCCAAACAGTTAGGTCCCATGGACCAAAGGCCCTATTTTTAAGAGGTATCATTTGCATAAAGCTTAATTAGCTGGCTCATTTAAGAAATGGTTTTAACATTACTTTTAATGATATTGCACTAGCTTTTGCCCGCGACTTCGTCCGCGTGGAATAATAGTTCCCGTTCCCTGGGATTTCCGGGATGAAAACTATCCTATGTCCTTTTTCGGATCCCAGACTATATCTGTACCAAATTTCATTCAAATCGGTTCAGTGGTTTAAGCGTGAAGAAGAGACAGACAGACAAACAGACAGACAAACAGACAGACAGAGTTACTTTCGGATTTTAAATATTGTTACGAGCTGAGGGTTCGGGATAAATAAAAGTCCGTTTTACACGAAAAACACGATAACTTTATTAAAATTTAAAATTCACACTAGAATTCACTAACACAAACTAACACAACACTACACAAAACACACACTTTATATCGCAGTCGTAGTTCCGCTTCGCGGCGATGTTCACTGTTTCGTTCCCAAAACTGAACTGAGTCCCGCGCCGATCGTGCGCTATTTATATCGTCCGGTCACATTTTTTAGAAAGTTCGACAACCCGAGGTACCCAGGTGCATTCGAGAACATTCCAGCAACATCGCGAATGATCGACAATGATCTGGAAGTTTCTCGAATGACCCCTCGGAACTCCATCGAACGTTCTAGAACGTCGTGGAACTTTCCCGAAATTTCTAGTAAATGTACCCGGAACAATCGACACTTACGTCACCTATACCTACCTACGTAACAATATTAGTACGGATTATATGTGCATAATTATATTAAATGCCACTCAGCTCTAGTGGTCATACACGCCATTGTAAAACGTGGAGTTCTGAGTGCGATTCCCAGAACAGGAAAAACCTTTAACCTTTTGAGACGTTCTCAGAGATATTAGGAAGTAGGCAGCATGAAACTCACGCTTTTAACAGTAAGTCTAAAACACGGAGCACGAAAGCAAGTCCTACGCCTGATCACTACCATATTTGTAAAAAAAAAGAGACGAGAGAACGCATCTATGTTTGCCCACACACTTATGCACCATAACAGCTTCTGTTTGACTTGATAAACCTCCAATAAAGAAAGATTTTTGTCACCAACCTTCGCTTACAGGAATATTCGTCCCTTTAAACCGACAGCCGGCTATCAGGCTGGCATTCGTGCTGATTCTCTTGTTCACAAACATAACTAAATTTAAGTTAAATGCATCTTTCTTTTTCCATTTCTTAAAGCAAAGGACAGAAGATACATTTTAGTTTAATCCTGTCAAATTAGTCAGCGTCTGATGAAAATTGACGTATATTTAGTCGCCACGTTTTTAAATCGCGTCTAAATTATCTATGGAATGTCTAAATTTGACAGGACTTAACTAATATTTTATCTTCTGTCCTTTTCTTAATTAGATGGAAAGACGAAGATGCACTTAACTTAAATTTACGTTTGTTTGTGCACCATTGGCTTTCTATTGTGTCTGAAATCACGTGATCCGAAGGTTCAAAGCGTCTCTTCACCAACTAGTCTCCCGTAAATTCCGCCGCCTATCTGCATTCAGGCGGCGTGCTCGCGAGTGTTTTCCAACCGTTTTCGCGGCGCTTCGCAGGGGGATGTGACCATGATTTATTTACACAGGGATGCTGCATGCGTGACATCTCTCTCTTGCTCTTATTTATGTGCGTACGTTGTGATTTGACAACGTACTGTCTTGAAATATTGCTGGATTGTGTTCTTTCGTTTCAAGATTTTGGGCGAGGAGGCAATTGTTTTTGGATGACCTTGTCGTAACGCTTAGTGCTCTGACGTGGTCGTCTTTTTGGTAATTTTTGAGTAGATTTTTTAGGTTATAAAATGTAGTTTTTGATTGTGGCGTACCTACCTATCATACGTAGCGTACCTTAGGTTTACTACATAGTTAGTTGAAACTTATTTTAATTTAACCTTTCTACGGCCAAGTGACAGTCGGCTATTGTGTTTCTAGGCTTAATAATGTTAACTAATGTTATTTTTTTTAGTGGTGTATTATAGGTACTTCTTGTATGACATTAAATGAATATGTCATCCGCTCGGGGGATGGCGACAGTTTTTTACATATTTGGTATGAGAATTGAATATTGGAATAGCTTCTATAGGGTCTCTCGTTTAACCGCTCATGGTGTGTTTATCAAAATTATTTTTCTGAAACTTTTAGTGAAAAGTTACGGCGACTGAATATCAAAAATTTGTCACGTCATAAATATTCCTTTACAACGAAGTCCGTCCACACACTACGATTCAATAAGAAATAGCAGAAAAACAAACTGCTTATCGTCCGTTATGGACACTAAACCATCCTATACCGTGCCCTGGTTATTTCCCCTGGGCTTCCTGCCTCTTCCCTGTCTAAATTAAAAACTTTTCCATAATAACGATCACCTCTCCCCTGCCGTTTCTTTTTCATTAATGTGTTCTTATTGGTTTTGTGCTGTTGCTGGGGATTTCTGGGTAATGAGTTTGTGAACGTTTCTCGAATGAGGTTTTGATGTATGTAACTGGAATTAAGTGTATTACTTTGGTACTTATACTGTGAAGTATGAAGGTATCCTGTATCCTGTATTCGAGGATAATAAACTTATTTTTGTAAAATTCGATTCTCAAAGGGTGAAATAGGGGATGGAAGATTTGACATCAACGCGGGCGAAGCTGTGGGTAAAAACTAGGTAATGGACAACATTCCACCTCAAAGCATCTGAGCCCCAAAACCCAAAAATCCTCTTGCGTTTATATAATACCCGCGCCTCAAGCCGACACGGAAAGCACGTAAAATTTTTGGTTCTGTCTGAAGCCAGAAAGTGTGACAATCTATCCATGGGTTCATCATTTTATCCATGAACTGAATTAAAGAGGTTTGATAGGCAATCGCTCCATGTAAAGCTATACAGCTGTTTTATGCTAGACTGGATGCCGACCCTGACATAGTTGGAAAAAGGTTAGAGAGGTGATGATGATATGGGGTTTCTTACCTATTTTTCTCTAACTACCTTTCGGAGGGCGTAATTAGACTAATTGGTAAAAAGATGGTGAGTGGTGGAACCAAAATAGGTCCACTATAACAAAAGCCTAAAACGACCAAATATCCAGCATTACTTAGCCGATTTTAGCAAAAAAACAGCAAAGTTATTTAAAAAATTGGCGAAAAGTGTCCACAGTGCCTTCTAAAGAAAAACGTCCCACATTGTGACCGCCCCTTTCATAACATAATCATAATATTAAATTACTTTTGTGGACCGCCAACGTAATAGGGCGGGAGGGACGGTCAGCTATGTGTATTGTCTTGCATTACTTAACCCACTTTTGTGCATGTTTTTTGGAGTTTTTTTTTTCTATTTTGTCTTACAAAGGTTTTGTTTTAGAGGATCTTAAGCGTTTGAAGCTAAATATGCTGAAAGTAAATTGACTAAAGAAAGGATACAGGGTCATACTTACTCTTGGTTTGAAGTCGAAAAATCGCACAAAAACGTTTATACTATCCGAACATGTCAACGTATCAGCACTTTTTAGGCTAAGACTAGATTTCTCCCGCAGCTTTACCTGCGTAGATATCGAAACTTCCACTCCTTATTTTACCGCTTGGTAGTCGAATTTCCAAAAATCCTTTGTGAGTATTTACTTTTCACAAAGAACATTCAATCAGTTTTAAGAAGTAGATTAAGCGGACAGAATTCGTTGCTTTATTTATGTTCTTTAATTGTATAAAGTGTAAACCAATCATTTAAACTTTCTAAAGTTATCTTGGACATTACTGATATTCCGTACCTCGTAAAGCACGTAAAGCCGTTGGTTCCGGTTGTCATTCGTAGAACTTTGACAGTCGTTACAGATAGTCAGAACCCGAAAAGTCTGACCAGTCTAACCAAGGGGTATCGTGTCGCCTAGGAACTGGGTTATAGTGGTCTCAAAGGCAGAAGCTTTACGTAAAATACTGGTATCCAGCCGAATCCGGTTAGGCTGGAAGCCGACCCCAACATAATTGGGAAAAGGCTCGGGAGATGATGATGATCGGAAAATGGATCTTTATACAACTCTAAAGATCCATTTTAGAAATATAACCACGCAAGCAAAACCGCATCCCACCGCTAGTTAATAAATAAAATATCTTACTATTCGCAATTTAACTCCATTTTAAAGCAAAATCTAGCAAATGGTAGGCGTGACGAATCTTTATCAAAGTTATGTTACAATGCGTGACACGCGAGGAGTGTGAGTGACGTCACGTGCAGGCGTCACGCGTCACAGTGGAGTGACTGTGGGGCCACGAGAACAGCGGGCAGAGTTGGCTTCTTTTGTCTTTGGGCAATGCCATTCTATTGTTCATCAACTGCCTCGTTTCGATGAGCATGGTGACCTTGTTTTTTGGATGAGAAATCATTAAATGATTCCTCCCGCTCTGGGCGGAGCAGAAGGGAGTGTCAGACTTCTACTGACTAAAAGCTCTTTGTGTCGAGAGCCGCAGTATCTCTTTCGAACGACCCGAAGCCCCGACAGGCGTCGGCCCTTGCGGGCCCCAGCATTTGCTGACATCTCTTTGAGTCGCGCGTGGCACACGATCGTGCCGTCGATAGGGTGTCGTCGTCAATAGAGGAACGGGTGAGCTAGCCCATTACTCACCGTTCAAAGGCCCGTGAGCGTGGTGTCCTGGGTTTCAATTTTTTGGTTCCAGTAAAAAGTAATTGGGTTTTTATTAGTATACTAGCCTAGAGTTTAGAAGTTGAATCAATGTTTTGTTTTGTTAGTACAGAGCAGTTGAACGTTATAATTTTCAAGTGCGTTTTTTCGTCGTTTCGTGACTTTGAAGCGAACTATAAGTTCGGTATTTCCTACTACTCTGAGAAGAACATTTGATTTGTTATATTTGAATGGTCTAAATTATAGATTAACCAGTATCAACTTTAAACTTTGGTAATCCGCCATCGCCTACAACTTGCACCTTCCTAAATTCTCATAGCCACACATACAAGTTATTAATCGTCCCGCGTGAGTGATTATTTTTTGAGCGGTTCTGTCCGGTGTCCGGCTCCCTTGTCCGAAACTGTCCGGACAAAGTCAAGCGCAGGTGTAGACTTCACATTTAATTGATTGTCGCGCATTTTGTGTACACAGTTATTTTTGAGAGGAATTTTTAAAGGGATTCGAGAGAAAAATGCTCTTTTTTGTTTTGGTTGAAAAAAGTGAGTAATTTACTCTGTGATTTACTGTGTGGTGTGATGCGAGGATTCTAGGAAATGTATCGCTGGTTTAGCTACATTATTATAGCGGAAACAACAGATTTAACATTTCTACCTAAAAATACGTGAGCAATTTTGGTGACCAAATTTTACTATCTCTTTGATAATAATTATTAACAATAAAAATAAATTATAAAAAAAATATTCCCGTTAAATTGGTTTTAAAGTCTGTGTGTAAATGGAAAATATTCTCGAGTGCTGCTGTATAACGAGAAATAATTTAAGGATACCTATTATCGTTTCTCGGAAGTTACTCTGTTTAACTTGCACTTTACTATTGTTCCAACATACATACTAATTAAAAACTCAAAAGAAATTTTGTATGTCAACCGGTCTTGTTTATAGCTAAACAAGTGATTCTATTAGAGCTAAGCTAGTGATATACAATTCGAATTTGATACATTTTAACCCAGAGGAATAACATAGGCTAGCTTTTTTCTCAAAACAATTTAAAATTCATTTGAATACATCCATTGGTGTTGAAAAAAACCGGCCAAGAGCGTGTCGGGCCACGCTCAATGTAGGGTTCCGTAGTTTCCCGTCCGTCACAATAAGTGTACATACTTATAATTTAAAAAAAAGGCTATTTGTTACGTTGACATACTAAGTACGCAAAAAATATTTTGTACAACCTTTTTGTCTTTTTTGTACAAAAACTGTTCTTTCTATCAAGTTCAAAATAATTTTCCTAGAAAAACCTTATAAAGTACTACTTTCCAGATTTTTTTCATATTTTTTAAACCTACGGGTCAGAGGGTTGAGGGAGGGAGGAGGGAGGGAAGTTAGAGGGGGGGGGGACGCTTTGATTTTTCCTTTTGGAGCGATTATTTCCGAAATTATTGACATTATCAAAAAATGATTATAGTAAACCCCTATTCATTTTTAAATACCTATCCAACAATATATCACACGTCAGGGTTGTAATTAAAAAAAAACCACTTCCCTATTTCCATATAGGGGGGCTCCCCTAATAAAACGTTTTTTTCCAATTTTTATTTTCGCACTTTGTCGGCGTGATTGATATACATATTGGTACCAAATTTCAGCTTTCTAGTGCTAACGGTTACAGAGATTAAGCGAGGACGGACGGACAGACAGACAGACATGGCGAAACTATAAGGGTTCCTAGTTGACTACGGAACCCTAAAAACCTTAATTATATCCAACATACCTATTTACTTTGCTGATTGTAAATACTGCTTTTTTAAATCATTGACTGTACACATCCGTGCTAATAGTAAAATGCAAAAGTAGCTCTGTCTGTCTGTCTCTTCTTCACGCCTTAACAACTGAACCGATTCGAATGAAATTTAGTACATATACATATGTATAGTCTGAGATCCGGGAAAGGACATAGGATAGTTTTCGTCCCGGAATTCTCCCGGGAACGGGAACTATTATTCCACACGGACGAAGTCGCGAGCAAAAGCTAGTCTGCAATAAATGTAATTCACACGAACAAACTCACGGGCAAAAGCCAGCCGCTAAAAGCTTTTTCATATTATGACGTCGAACGTTATTTATAAATCTGGTCCCAGCCCCGCGGTACGCTACGCTACGCTGGGACAGTTTGTTTGTCCGCGCGTTTGATACGCTGGGACGGCTCGCCCGATTTATTGTGCGCTGCTACCGCGCGATTTCGACAGGTTTCGGTTAGTGAACTAAATAAAAAAGTTCGTGGCATGCCTCAAAATGTTTTATGCAGCCCAGCTGGTGATGGTGTGGAAACGTGACTTTTTGGCGTTTGGAAAGTTGGGAAGATAATTTGTGGCTGCGTTTTGGATTGGCGTTAGTTTTTAATACGAAGGCTGTCTGAATAATGAAAGAATTACAGATAATACTATGATTTTGAAAGATTTTAAAAGGTATTATTGATAACTTTAAAATGATACAGCAATAAATCCTACTACAGTTTTGTTTATAATTTTTCCGTTGCTATTATATCCAGACTCAGTTTCCTTTTGTCATTGTAGTGAGATCCTTCTATACTAATATTATAAAGAGGTAAAATTTGTAAGTTTGTAAGTTTGTAGGTTTGTAAGTTTGTATGTAAGGGGTAATCTCTGAAACTACTGGTCCGATTTGGAAAATTCTTTCAGTGTTACATAGCCCATTTATTGAGGAATGCTATAGGCTATATGCCATCACGCTACGACCCACGGGAGCGGAGCAGTAACGAAAAATGCGGGTGAAACCGCAGAGGACAGCTAGTGATTAATATATCCATACTTCCATACTACAATATTATAAATGCGAAAGTAACTCTATCTGTCTCGCTTTCGCGCCAAAACTACTGATTTGATTTAAGAAAAATACCTGAAAAAGGAAATAGGATAGTTTTTATTTAAAAAAAATACTGGAAAGGGAACTACGCGTGTAAAACCGCTGGAGACAGCTAGTATTGAATATAATTATTTTTGTTGTAGTATGAAATCATCATAAATCTATACTAGGCTGACTTTATTTAACTAGTGTGGATTTTTGGAAAAAATAATTATAATTCCCGCTGGTTTTAGGGTGTTGGGATTAGTCGGTGGGGATTTGTGCAATAAATCATAATTATAATATGCCAACACACAAATAAAACACCGATTCTCTGAAACTCCAGCAACACAAAAATCAAATAATTCACCCTCACCTACATTAATAGAGAAATTACCAGCTTATCAAGAAATATCAGCCCCCCTCCCTCCTCTCTCGGCAGCCATATTTATTTTATTTTCGTTCAGCGACCAGATGACAGCTATATTTCATCCCCACGTGCGACCTGACACAGATAAATGCTGTTGTGATGGATCCTGGCTGTAAGAATGAAGGTTATTTATTGGAGGATCCTGACTAGTCTGCCCACTCCTTGGTTTAAATGCTGTCCTGGTGGTGGGAGGTTATATTGTGGCTTAAATTAATATGTAAATTAAAAAACTGGACACATGTGTGTCGCTCATTGATTCCCTTGGAGTTGATGTTTAAGAAAATTCGTGATATTATTATTTAAGTTTCACAATATTTTTTGGTTAGGCTAATTGTCTGACTTTCAACGAACAGGAATGACGTAATGATGGTCCAAGATTTAAGAATGTCCTCTAGGACCAACGGCTTTACGTGTTTTCCCAAACACAAGGTCAGGTTCAAACATGGGAATGCACATATGAATTAAAAAGTCACATTTTACTTGCCCGGAATCGTGTTCATAGCCTCTTACATTAGAGCCGTTGCCTTAATCACTGGGTAATACGACACTTTCATCTAGACACAAATGCTGCCAACAATTCAATTCTCAAAAGCAATTAGTTTCCATCCCCGTAAATCCCAGTCGTCATAAAAACTCAGATAGCCATAATAGATCACTCTTCCCAAGATTAAAACTTCTTACGATAAAACTTGCAGGAGCTTGCAGCCGAGTGTCTTGCACAAGTTGTACAAACTTGTGCTCGGATTAAAAACTAATTTCTTTGTGTAGTTAGTTCTCTTTACACTAGAATCTTTATGTGGTTAGCGCAAGCAAAAGATTTAACGAGTTCCTGCTAGTAATTTTCTTGTCAGTTGTGATTTTATTAACACGTTAGTATAATTAACACGTTATTAATAGGTTCATTATCACTGTTTATTTCGGTGTTATTTATTTTCGATTTATTTATTGTAAAGCGTAACATGGCGACCACAAGTAGGTGTTCTGTAGGTATTGAGGAGTTCTATTGTTAATCTTCAAAGGTCGTTAAAGATTTTTAAACCATAGATGGACATTCAGAAAATAATAATACTAACAAATATGGAATTTCTCCCTTATTAAAAAAAATAACTCTTGTCTTCTACGCTCTTCGAGCTAAACCACTGAGCCAATTTTGACGAAAATGAAGTAATCTTGAATACTTGTAGAACTCTTTATGGAGGAACTTGTTTAAATAAGTACCAATATATCTTAAAACGCGTGTTAAGAATGTAAAACAAAACAAAACAATAAGCAACTTAACAGGAACATTGATAGTCATATGTAAGCCAATAACAATGTATTGTTATTTGATGATATCGCGTTGACCTGATTTAGAAATAATGTGTAAAACTGCATGCCGAGATTTCTGCAAAATGGCCGTCAATGCCCAGCTTTATAAATACCATCTAGTTTCCCTCTTCTATCGCTAATTAGTATTGCTCATCCAGCTCGAAGGATATGAGTGCCAGTGTAGTTATGCGTATTTATATTAATAATATAAATGGGAAAGCTGTAATGTGTGCGTTTGTTTATATGTCTGTCTTTCGCGGCAAAACGGGTTTTATACCGTGTTATTATGCAAATAAATATTATCTTATCTTATCTTAACAGAGAGACGAATTGACGTGATTTTTTTAAGTGGAGATAGTGGAAGAGATGGAGAGTAATAAAGGCTAGTTTTTTGTCTCCTTCTAACCTCTATTTTCCTGAAATAGGGGTGAAAGTTCGTATGGAGTATGCCGGAATTTTCAAGGTAGAAAGCTGAAAATGCTGGGCCTATTTGTGACTAGCAAAAAATTACACATCATGTTTTTTTTAATCTGCGCCCAACCTCTTCAAAGAGTAGATTAAAATGAAATATAGGATTTTGCGCAGTTTTCGAGGTAGGAAGCTAAAGGGAACATAAAGGGCAACCGAAGGAACATGAGTGGGTTTTAGTCAGTAAAAATCTGACACGCCCTCCCGCCGCACCCAGGACGGGAGCAGTCATTTGATGATCACCCACTCCCCAAAAAAAAAGCGTAAGGGAAACCGTGTTACCGCAAATTCGAAGGTGAAGCGGCGGGTGAAAAGCTAGAATTTATATAGCTTTACAGAAGCTGTATCCAAGCTCCTGTTTTCTACCTCTATTACGTCCTGTTGGAATTCTATTTAATGCGAGATCAATTTATACGGTATAGAGAGGGGGGGGGGGGTGAAGTGAGTAATCAGACAGTCTGTTTGCCATAATTCAATCCATAATGATGCGACTTTACTTGGCGTATTTGGTCATTATTAACATAGATTATGTTGTCTCAACGTCCAAACATCGCATATTTTGCAGGTTAAAAAAAGACCTACAAGAAATGCCCTTTCTTTTGGCTTCATCGTGATAGTGTAAAATATGTATATTTATTTATTTATCATACACAGTTTAAACCTTCGAACTCAAGTGATTTGAGACACAATAGAAAGACAAGCAGCCCGACAGCCGGCTGTCGGTTGGTCCTTGAAAGGTAACGGTAAAACCTGTTATATATTTTTATCGAAATAGATATAAAATATCATAAATAGCCAGTGCTTTTCAACGCAAAAACAGCCCTCAAAGTAAAAGGCAATTATCAGGTAATCTCCAAAAAACATTTCACAAAAGCCCAAAATCCCCAGTTAAAAATAAATCGTAAATGTTTGACCTTTTCATACAATTTTTTAACAAAAAATTCCTTATCCTAACTTGTTGATAAATTCCCAGCATTTCTGCTTATCACTCAAGAAAAAGGCCTCGAAAATCACAAACAAAATCTTAACACATTTCAGTACGCTGATTACGTAATTTATCAAAATTTATCACTACAACTCATGTATCAAGAAACTTGGCTAACTTGTTATAAGTTCTCGTTTTAGCATATTTTCGCTCTCGGCAATATATATCGCTACACATCTATGGGTCGCTAACGACAGTACTTTTTAAACCTCCAATAAATCAAACCAATAGGGGGTGGAAAGTTGCTCTACTTTGAAGTCTGATGACTGATTGGGAGCCTAGATAGGATAACTAGCTAGATATATTGGATAACTTGCTAGTTACATCATGAAAAATGCATTAGGAATTTACTTTTTCCTAGCGTATTTTTAGGCTGACTTAAAGTACCCACCCTCATTTGGACATATTCCATTTCGGCTTTTAACAGTCTAAATTAGTCCAAGGATTAGAGAAAAATGTGTTAGTCTAAAAACGCTAATTGGTTTGGACTTTAAAACTAAGTCTCAAGGAGCATCTCATGTATGTATAGGACCATCCCACCACACTATTTCCAACCTCCTGAGGGCCAGAATCAACAGTGGAGTCCACCAGAAAAGCGTCGGTCAATGAAGTATGAATCGACGAGTCCCGGAGAAACGATTCAACTGTCTTGGATCCCGCAACGAAATTAATCAAAAAAGAATACGGAGGAGTAAGAAAAATATGTTTTCCACTTCATTCCATAACAATAAGAAGCCAGAACAGAACGAGGCACAAAGGGGCGACTACAACTGGGAGAAGCTCAGATTGCCTAGGCTTCTCATATATAATATGATGATCTCATGTTTGTATGTGTCATTGGATAAAAACAAGCTGATGGATCGCCAGATGTTGTTGCTGTTGGCCATTTGCTGGACTTCGAAGATGCGTTGCTATTACAGAGACATATAATATTTCTTATGTGCTCTAAAGACATGCGTGTCGAAGGTCTTACTCGTAACTGAACCGACCTAAACCTACTGAAAAGTCGTGCTTCCACATTAAGTGTTTTTGGTTAATAATAATAAATAATAATACCAGCCTATTAATGTCCCACTGCAGGGTAAATGCCTCTTTTCACACAGAGAAGGCACGAGCATTGATAACCACGCTTGCTCAAGGCGGATTGGCGATTTCGGACTCATGTTACTCTTATACAAGTTCAGGTTTCCTCACGATGTTTTCCTTCACCGATGTATGGGTTGGATGTGTTTTGGCTAAGGCCCGAGTCACACCGAAATGGCAGCAGCCGGCAGCGGCCGCCAGCGTCGCAAGAAACGCGAAGCGCGCGGCCGCTCGCGGCGCCGAGGACGGCCTCGCGGCGCCGCGGGCGGCCTCGCGACCTTTTCAAGCTGTTCAAGCGATACTGTTTTTTTAAGTATGTAGTTAAAGTTTAAAATTATTTCACACTGAAAGTGCTCGCCGCGTCGCTGCCGGCCGCTGCCATTCCGGAGTGACTCGGGCCTATAGTAAATCATATTGGTTTGTTTCTGAACTTATTATACTGTCAATTATCAAAACGTGTTCATTTGTATAAAATGGTAATCTGACTCACTGCTGATACGAGTATATCAACCACTGGTCCTAGAGACATGAAACTTACAGGGTGTGTTTTTTATAAAGAGTAGGTCTCCACTAAGAAATGATTTTTGTAAATTCCTACTCTAAAGAAGTAAACTAGGGGATGGAAGTAGCGACATTCATTCAGGCGATAGTAGTTTGAATATAATCTAATTGTGTTTATTAAACTATCACTTATCAAACATGTTAATAGTTTCATATTTCTCTCTTGTTGGCAGAAACCACAATAACTCAATATTCAGTGAAAACCGGTAACCGAAACTGTATCAGATACGAACCTCCACAGGTGGTTCAATAACACTCACTTTGTTGACTGAATGCTCAAGCCATTAACTCCGTCTTTGGACTTTGTGCATCAAGCGTAAATAAATAAACTGGTTTGCTTTCGCAGATCTCTGTGACAGACAGATAGTATAAACTTAGTAATAGGTATTAGTGCCCTTTTAGTTTTATTTTCATTTTATTTTCGTTTTAGTTTTATAGTTATAATTTCATTTATTTTACTTAGACCATTTATAGACACTTATGAATTTATTGTCAAACAGTCGTCGATCAGTAAGAAAAGTGACGCTAATTGCCTGTTCCAAAACGTAGATCTCTATGGAGAAGAACAGGAAAAAACTCCACGGACACTCTTTTAAAAAAAACATTATTTACAACATCTTGGTTACATTAATTCTGGTGCTTCTATATGTGAAAACAATGTAGGTAAATAACAAAATAAACAATTAAAACTTAAAAAAAAAGCGGAAGCGACCGACTTCCGAAATCAAAGTTATGTTTCTGTTTTTAATTTTAGAAGGTGGTTATTTTTTATGTTAATCAATAAGTATATCTCAAAAGCCGCTGCAGCTGCCCTGGATCGAAAAAATCATAGATCTGAAGCTTTAATTACTAAAAATTAGTCAAAATAGCCTTTTTCCAATTAGGTATGTTGGTTTCGACTTTAATCTTAACCAGTTACAGCTAGCTGCATACCAGTTTTTTAGCGTTTTTTGACCCCCAGGACTCCTAAAAAACCTACAATATTTTTTTTACATAGTAGAGTATCTTCCATCCATACTCGTGTAGTACGACCACGTCATAGAAATGGGGCCGCGGTCTGCATTCACCGGTGAATAGGGTGCTTACACATTATCAGTGCAATTATTTCACGTTTTATATCATGAGAGTGGTTTCAATGGTACTCGGCAGGGAGGTATGTGGTTTACGCATGCTTAGCTTTGTAAGGTTTTAGTTTGATTTGGTTGAGCTTGTTATTGAAATGAAATGGTGAATCGGATGCTTTTTTTATGTTTTGTGTACCTTTTCAAAAACTTTATAAGCTATTATATATTCATTTAAAAATATAAAAAAAAGCTTTTTAAAAAAAAGATAACCGACTTCAAAAACTAAAAGCTCAAAAATAACTATTTCGGAAGTCGGTGGCAACACAAATCGACCGGCAGAAGAGAAGCCACCGACTTCCGAAATAGTTATTTTTGAGCTTTTAGTTTTTGAAGTCGGTTATCTTTTTTTTAAAAAAAGCTTTTTATTTTTTACGTTTTAGTTAATCTGTCTGACTACGTTTTAGGGTAGCTCTCAAAATAAACTTATAATCTTATAAAATGAAAACGGCACTATGCGCGCAACGTCACAAGAAATCCATTAATGTTATATACTAAAACCTTCCACAGAATGTTACAAAAGACTTTTCTGAAAACCGCATCGAAATTGGTATAGCTAAACGCGAGATAATCGCGGACAAACATACAATCGTCTTTGAAAATCTACAATCCAAGAAAGCAAAACGCGATCTATGCGGGCAACGTCACGGGATATCTATTAGTGTTATATACTAAAACCTTCCCCAGAATGTAACAAACACTTTGCTGAAAACCGCATCAAAATCGGTTCAGCCAAACGCGAGATAATCGCGGACAAACATACATACATAGAACAGAGAACCTACTTTTTTTTGAAGTCGGTTATAAATAGTATCCCACCGGCATCGGGAACAGGGCCCAAGCTACCGGTGGTCAGGGCTCCAGAGAGAAGAGCCTCCGGACAATGCGCGTCACCGTGTCTAGGAGTACCGCCTTCGGTATCAGGCCCTTGATCCAGCTGCCTAGCAAGAGCCTCCTTAGGTGTTAATCGAGGCTCTTAGCTATTATGCCATTGGCCGTCACGACTATCGGCACAATGACTGCTGAATCTACGTCCCACATGTCGACAACCTCGCGAGCCATCTCAAGGTATTTCATCTTAAGCTATTATATTATTATTTTCATTTTCTTTAAATTGTGCATAAAGCTAAAGGTTTGTCTATTTAAAAACCTTTGACACTGATCAAATGTAATTCTATGCTGTTAATTAAAGAAACCTCCGTGAAAGGCTTTAACTATAGGTTTGCTAAACTAAACAAAAATTCAAAGAATAGATGAATAGATAGAAGATAGAAATAGATAGAGATGAAATCTTCAATCTATTTATACATTTGGAATCTATGAATAGTTTGAAGATTAGAATCTGTATGTAGATTGAAGATTCGTTCGTTTATACAACTATTTTATTTTCTTAGATTCAGAATTGTAGCCCTTAGTTAAATACGTTCAAAGGTGAATAGAGCTTTTATCCGTTAACTTAACAAAATATAATATTTTTTTCCCGACCGAATATCATCCCTACTAATATTATAAATGCGAAAGTAACTCGCTGTCTGTCTGTTACGCTTTTACGCCTAACCAATAAACTGATTTTAATGAAATTTAGTACAGAGATAGAGTTGACCTTGAGAAAGAACATAGGATAGTTTTTATCCCGAACCTTTGAAGAGTTCTCTTGAAAACGCGGTATAACCGACATCCACGCGGGCGAAGCCGCGGGCAAAAGCTAGTTTAATATAGTTTCTAAGCCATGTATGTAGGAGATAATAAGAATCGTGAGCACAAACTGTCACTCCTTCTTTTTTCGCAATTATTATCCGATCATACACATTTACATCCAAACATACACATTTAGTCTTACTTGGGATCACAAGTATAATAAAGTGCTTTTAAAACCATCGTCTCCCAAACTCCAGGCTTTTTACTGGGATATTTGTAGTGGAAATTTCAATATCATTTGTCTGACTCGGGACTCAAACCCAGGATCCATTGGCCACTACACAAACGAGGTAGTTAACAAAATCATTCCTTATTTATAGTTCACATTGCCCCCTCATCGGAGCAGCTATTTCCTATACCGTTTCTCTTCTTCCATCCAAAGATATGAAATTAAATTGCAATGAAATGAAATTGTAATGAAATGAAATAAAATAAAATGAAATAGAATAAAATTTTAATGAAATGAAATTAAATTGTAATGTAATGAAATTAAATAAAATAGAATGAAATTAAATTAAATAGTAATTAAATTATTTATTGTGTAAGTAGGATAATAAATCACTTTTACACGTCATATTTTTTTTAAACTAAATAAAGTAGACTATTTCCTTCCTGAGTTAATACAATTAGCCTTCATAATAGTTCACATTCAGAAGCCGTCATCAGAGCAGCCATTTCCTCAACCATCTAGGCTCCATGAACAATCCACCGTTTAGCGACACCTTTCACTAATTATAATCAATCGAGTTTGTTCTACGCCAGCTTCACGCTGCCGTAATGAATTCTGAACTCATCAATTCTGCAAATTTCCAATTTGAAGACGATGTTGATTGAAAACCCACCTTCTGTCCCTAGAGTATAGAGGCGATAGAGCGCAAAATGAGGTTGGAAGAGATGCAGTTTTCACCTCTGTTTTTGGTCGTAAATGTCTTAGTGTTTGGTTAAATGTTGAATTATTTGAAAAATTAAATTCAGAAAAGTTATTCAACCCATTTTTATGAGTTTTGTTGGTTTATTTGAAATTTACTAATTGGCACTCTAAAACTGACAGCTTGCTAGCATCGTAAATAATAAATATCTTATGTTCTACGATTTTAAAACCTAATTGGGTTTTTGTTTTCATTTATAATATATTTTTTAAGTAAACAAACCTACTCGATACCATAATAAACCACTAAATACGTAAACAGAGTGTTTTGCTAGCACAGTAGCTAAAAAATAATTATATAAAAAATTTTGAATTATAAATAAAATATTCTAAAAACAATTTCGTAAACTTAATAATTATTTAAAAAATACTTTTAATTTTTGCTTGTCTAAACGGGTTAAATGTGGCATTGACGAAATAAGTGTTCTATGCATTCTAGTGATTTTCTACTATATCCTTTCTTTGCATAAACGAAGAAGGGATTGTCTTGCAGAAAATAAACAGATATTATATCAAAGACTGGCAGTGTATAGGTTTTCTTTTTCATACCCTAAGCCAACCCCATGTACACCCTTTCCCAGGGTGTTCGCTAATTAATTGAGTTAGAAACTGTCTTAGTTCGTGCTTTTTGTGTCAGCAATTAACTCGAATTCAGAATCATCATGTTTAGAAACCATAATCTTAATTACATACATGTCAAAGTTTAAATTGCATTGCAACCGATTAACGAACCTTTTTATTGTGAAATTGACTTTTAAAAATAAACTTTGTATACGTGACAGTAAAGTTTATTATTGTATAATGATGGATTCTGAAACGATTCACCCACAGTCGATTGTTCCATGAACGGTTAGGCAACAGAATCTTTTAACCATTAACTTTTCACCCAAAGAACGTTTGGCCCATGAACTGTTCGCCAACAGAACGATACGTCAGTGAATGTTTAGCCAACAGAATCTTTTGACAGAGAACGTTTCGCCCAAAAACATTTTCCTATACTTACAGCTGCCACCCTCAACTATTGTTACCGGGTGAAACTGGTTGCAATCTGGACTTTAGGGCACCCCGACTCGGATAGGTTAGGTTAGAACAACTGTAATTATAAATTCAAATTAATAGACAAGGTGCATCTGATACCGTTGACTATTTCCGATTATTTATGGTAAGTTGGAAGAAGACGGATACTGTTAGCACGCAAATCATGGGTTCTAAACACATGTTTAGACAATAAACCCATAGTTTAATTAAAATTTGAGAAATGATTGGTTTTTCTTTGACTATGACTTTGAACACCAAAAGCAACATAATATTTTCTGCAACCTGGCAAACTCCAACTATTTAAAAATGTAGTGAAATAACTGAAAATTAAATACAATTCAAACGTCCGAGAATAACAGAGAACGATAATAAAAACATACAATATTGAAAATAAAAGAGTTTTTATGAATAATTGTGTTCCGAAGCTGCAGCTTGGATTGCGAAAGAATTTAATTTACTCTCGGATTCAACACAAATTGAATTAATATCCAGTTAGCTCACTTTTAACTCGGTTGTTTTTATTTTCTTCTATATTTGACTAAAAATTCACTTTTCTATGATAATTCTTTAGGTAATACTGTGATTTTTAATCATCTGCTTTATGTATATTAGTAGTGGCAGAAACGCCCGGTTTGCAATTAAATAAGAGACAAAAGCTTGTAAAATTATATAATATGTATAATATATCAACAGTTTACCAATAGATAACAAATTTTGGGACAGGGATTTAATAAAGCGGTTTTAAAATCAACGCGAACAAAGTCGAGGCAAAAGTTAGTAATAAAATAAATACACATGAAACCCCCAGTAATATGTTTAATGAAATCTTTATTCAACACATCTCTTATTCCGGAGCTCTTCCTGGCATCACGCCAGCCACGTTAGGGGGACAGCAGAGCACATAAATTTTGTTTTTCCGCCACTGCTTCGAATTATCAGGATTTCCACTTGGATCTCAACAATTATGGATACGACAATTTGTTATGCATGACCAAGTTATGTGTCATAGACGATATTATTTTTTAAGACTTTCTTATTATGTTAGAAAGGGATTGCAAAGGTTCAATAGTTGCTATCTTTTTTCATTTTGGTACTGTGAAGATTAGATAGGCGGATTTTTTTAGTAAAACATACATTTTGGTCCATCGATTTATGTTTAGAAAATTTAAGTAATCGCGTCGATGAAGGTTATATTCCAAAGGTTATAAAAAATCTGTATATCTAATCTAACTTGGTGTATTTTTTACAAGCACGCTTTGACAGTAATTAAAAAGTTATATTCTTCAATTCTTTACATTTTTACTGCTGTTATAGCCTATGTTAACATACTTCTAAAATATTAGTTTAGCCTAAACCAGAAACCTCTACTTTCCCCATAAAACCAAAGCACACGACAGTTTTATACCTCTGATAAACGAAATGCACATATGTATGTATGTATGTAAATATGTGTGGTATACGAGCAAGAACTGCTGTAAGATATCTGCTAGGTATGACCGCGAGCGCCGGATTAGACAAATAGACACCCTCACCCGCTGCATCATACGAAATCAAATCTTGCCCCTACCATCTGTTTGAGAGTTCATGGCTTTATCGTCGTTATCCAGTGCTGAACCCAGGCTTCCTCCAAGGAGCCCCGGTCTTCAGCAATTCGCATTCATCTACTGCTCGCTATTTAAATCTTTAAACCCACGTTATTCCAGACACAATCCTGCCATTAAATTATTTGGAAAAAAAAACAGGAAGACTAAGAAAAACTAGCCATTCGGGTTTATCATGTATACAATGACTGGCTTGTTGGTGTATGTATAATGAATTTAATTACCAGGTCGGGTAAATTGTTACTGCATTTCTTCTAAGTTGTTTTTTAGTTGTAGTTTGGAAGTGTGTGGTGTCTCCTAGAGCCTCGAAAAACACGTGATGCCGATGATACAGTGCCTGATGTATCCACTGTCTAATTTATATCGCACATGTATGTTTGCGCATACACTAAACTTGTAAAGGTACTATATTGTTCTGCGTCCTCAGCTAATTTGTCAGTCTAAATTCAGTCTGGATAATTTATCACATAAAACTCACCACCCACTCTCGAACACAATTCACCCCACCAATAGTAAGGCCGTCCCCCCTCAAGGGGGCAAGTCTTCGAACTGGCAATGTCCCAATATCCTCACGCTGGATTGGAGAGGCGAGATGAGAAGCACTTCAGGTCAACTGGACGGCATTAAGATATTCCTTATGAGAGCCGTGTTATAGACTATGAAGTTCTTGGAGCTGATTAAATATAAATGTCAGTTTAGAAGCAGACTTTTGGGAGTAAGCCACTTTTTTCAAAATAAAATTAAATATGGTGTTTTCTGTGCTGTAGGGAGATGAAATCGTTTGGTTGTAAAATGTTATATTTATTCTAAGTACTAAACATTTTTAAATGGTTTAGTATGTTTATATTGTAAGTCTTACGGTAGGCCTAACATTTAATGATGATACGGTATTTTACACCATCGTCAATTGATTAGTTATTTATTAATGTCAACGCAACTAAAAATCCAATGTAAAATACCCAATTGTGTGAGCGGGTATGTTGCAATAAACCAACTTGCGTGTGTGTGAGTAGATAGTTACATTACGGTATAATTAACTTGCATGCGGCGGGCTGAATCTAATTTGTAATACAATGGGGAAGCTCATAGGACAACAAAGAATTCATTCGCATTACTGTCAATGGGACGAGTGCCCAAAGACGGAGCATTTCACCATGTTATATGGGTATGCTTATTTTTTGGCCAAAAATAAGCAATCTCTTCTAGTTTGGTGATGAGTGAAAAAACCGGTATAAGGAAGATTTTAATGGTAAGAACTTGACTAGCTATACTACGTGGTTTTGCCTACGTTAATTTAATTCAAAGTTGCTGCTTTAATCCCGTGAGTTATAAAGTGATGATTTATTTAATTTAGCCTGTAAACTTCAGGTGAATAAAAAAATTAAGACTATTTATTAAAAAAAAAAGAATTAATTACATAACAACAGCACTAAATAAGGTATATGATGCTAAAGAAGTTTTTTCATCGATTAGTGGTTCCAGAGGTTATCGCCTAGAAACAAACATAAAAACTGTATCCAATCACGATAATAAAACAGAACAAAAAGCAATCCTTTAAAAAAATATCTTACTTAAAATGTAATAAAACTTTTACATCAAAGAAATGTTTAAATAAAAGTTACAATGACATTGCGACATGCTCTTCTCATTCCTTATAACTACACTGTTGGAAATTAAAATTCTGCTTCACTGCAATGTTGCATTTTATGAGCTTAGAAGAATGCGCCTGGGTCAAATCATTTCAATTTTTGTTGTAGTATGTGGGTAAAATCTTAAAAGAAAATACTAGCTACCCAGCTCAGCTTTGCACGGGGTGTTACAATACTTTTTGTTACAAACCTTTCTCTTGAACTCTCTATCTAACTGAAAATCGTATCAAAAACTGTTGCTTAGTTTTAAGATTTATGCATTTTACGAGTATAAATACAGACAGAGAGCGGGCAGCAACTTTGTTTAATAATAAAGAGGCCATTGCCATTTTATTTTATTCAAAAAATAAAGGAATGTTTCCTTTAAGTAAAATTGTCGCAGCCAACAGGACAGGTGTCCAAAAGGCTGACAGCATTGCCGCGTTAAATGGCAATGCAAATTTTTTGTCCCAAAAAAGGCCAGCCACGTGAAGAGTCAACCAGCCGCTTGGCGATATCTTGAAAAACAAGATAAGCACTCGGGCCCCATGTTTCAACCCCAAACGGCTCAAACATATTATAAATGTTAAATGTCAAAGTAAAAGTAAAATGTCAAAATGTCGAATGTCGAAAGCTGAAAGTCCTAAGTCGAAGTCGAAAGTTGATAGTCCTAAGTCGAAGTCGAAAGTCGAATGCTGAATGATAAAAAATGAATGTTGAATGTCGAATGTCGAAAGTCGAAGTCTAGAGTAGAAAGTTGAAGTCGAAGTCGAAAGTCGAAGTCCAAGTCAAAGTCGAAGTCGTAGACGAAGTCGAAGTCTAAAGTCGAAGTCTAGAGTAGAAAGTTGAAGTCGAAGTCGAAAGTCGAAGTCCAAGTCAAAGTCGAAGTCGTAGACGAAGTCGAAGTCTAAAGTCGAAGTCGAAGCCGAAGCCGAAGTCGAAGTCGAAGTCGAAGTCGAAGTTGAAGTCGAAGTCAAAGTCGAAGTCAAAAGTCGAAGTCAAGGTCGAAAGTCGAAAGTCGAATGTTTAATGAGGAAAGCCAAATATCGACTGTCGGTCGACTGTCGAATGTCGAACATCGTATGTAGACGGTCGAATGTTGAACATCGAATGTCGAAGTCGAAGTCGAAGTCGAAGTCGAAGTCCAAGTCGAAGTCGAAGACGAAGTCGAGGTCGAAAGTCGAAAGTTGAAAGTCGAAGTCTAAAGTCGAAGTCGAAGTCAAGGTCGAAAGTTGAAATTCAAAAGTCGAAAGTCGAAAGTTGAAAGTCGAATGTTCAATGTCGAAAACCAAATGTCGAGTTGTCGACTGTCGGTCGTCTGTCGAATTTCGAACATCGAATGTAGACTGTCGAATGTTGAACATCGAATGTCGAAGTCCAAGTCGAAGTCGAAGACGAAGTCGAGGTCGAAAGTTGAAAGTCGAAGTCTAAAGTCGAAGTCGAAGTCGAAGTCGAAGTCGAAGTCGAAGTCGAAGTCGAAGTCTAAAGTCGAAAGTCGAAGTCAAGGTCGAAAGTTGAAAGTCGAAAGTCGAAAGTCGATGGTCAATGACGAAAGCCAAATATCGACTGTCGGTCGACCTGTCGAAAGTCGAACATCGTATGTAGACTGTCGAATGTTGAACATCGAATGTCGAATTCGAAGTCGAAGTCGAAGTCGAAGACGAAGTCGAAGTCTAAAGTCGAAAGTCGAAGTCAAGGTCGAAAGTTGAAAGTCGAAAGTCGAAAGTAGAATATTTAATGTCGACTGTCGAATGTCGAACATCGTATGTAGACTGTCGAATGTTGAACATCGAATGTCGAATTCGAAGTCGAAGTCGAAGTCGAAGTCGAAGTCGAAGTCGAAGTCGAAGTTGAAGTCGAAAGTCGAATGTTCAATGTCGAAAGCCAAATATCGACTGTCGGTCGACTGTCGAATGTCGAACATCGTATGTAGACTGTCGAATGTTGAACATCGAATGTCGAATGTCGAAGTCGAAGTCCAAGTCGAAATCGAAGTAGAAGTCGAAAGCCGAAAGTCGAAAGTCGAAAGTCGAAAGTCGAAAGTCGAAAGTCGAAAGTCGAAAGTCGAAGTCTAAAGTCGAAAGTCGAAGTCAAGGTCGAAAGTTGAAAGTCAAAAGTCGAATGTCGAACATCGAATGTCGAATGTCGAAAGTCGAATGTCAAATGTCGACTGTCGACTGTCAAATTTCGAAGTCGAAGTCGAATGTCGAAGTCTAAAGTCAAAAGTCGAAGTCAAGGTCGAAAGTTGAAATTCAAAAGTTGAAAGTCGAAGTCGGAAGTCTCGAAGTCGAAGTCGAAGTCGAAGTCGAAGGCGAAGGCAAAGTCGAAGTCGAGGTCGAACTCGAAGTCGAAGTCGAAGTCGAAGTCTAAAGTCGAAAGTCGAAGTCAAGGTCGAAAGTTGAAAGTCGAAAGTCGATGGTCAATGACGAAAGCCAAATATCGACTGTCGGTCGACTGTCGAGTGTCGAACATCGTATGTAGACTGTCGAATGTTGAACATCGAATGTCGAAGTCCAAGTCGAAGTCCAAGTCGAAAGCGAAGTCGAAGTCGAAAGCCGAAAGTCGAAAGTCGAAAGTCGAAAGTCGAAGTCTAAAGTCGAAAGTCGAAAGTCGAAGTCAAGGTCGAAAGTTGAAAGTCAAAAGTCGAAAGTCGAATGTTCAATGTCGAAAGCCAAATGTCGACTGTCGACTGTCGAATGTCGAACATCGAATGTAGACTGTCGAATGTTGAACATCGAATGTCGAATGTCGAAAGTCGAATGTCAAATGTCGACTGTCGACTGTCAAATTTCGAAGTCGAAGTCGAATGTCGAAGTCTAAAGTCGAAAGTCGAAGTCAATGTCGAAAGTTGAAATTCAAAAGTTGAAAGTATGTTATAGTATTCACTATTAAGTAAATTGCAAGCATGCACCGGCCTGGAAACAGCGTATGGTAACAGCCTTACACGTGTAACCGAAACCGCTGACGACGCTGGCGACGTTCGTCATTCGATGCCCCTGTTTACCGGATGTGTCTTTTTACGAATTACTTATAAAATATTATTTGCTCATTCTGTATCTAATATCGATCGGAATAGGAAACCTTTATTGTAATTAACTTAGTAATAATTTTTACTTTGTAATTTTACTTTCATTAAATTTAGTTTGAAATCATTTTGGTTTTTTTTGGGTCCTCCGACAGCGACGTACATAATTGGCGCAGTCGGTAGGATACTCGAGGCGTCTCGAGCTAGCTAGATAGGCTTTCTAATATCGATAACCGTCTCGCTAAATTCGCTACCGCCGTCGCGAGCGATCGCGTTCGCCGAGTATCCTGTAAGAAGAACCTGTCGTCCTGCGCGGAGGAGATATCCAGACATCGATCCCAGAGGTACCGAAATGCAGTTAATGTAAGTACACTTTAAATCGTTTCTGTGAGTTGCTTTCAATTCCTTTTCCTAATAATAGTTTATTAAATCGTAATCATTTTTCACCCTAAGCAATCCACCCCTAAAGGGCCAGAGCCCTCTAGACAAGCGCGTAGACTAAATATTGATTTAAATAGAGATATTAGTTTAGATTTAGATACCACCAATAATACTTTGGAGAATTCATTTGTGTCAGAAACCCCAGAACCTGTCACAATGAGCGGTGCCGATGTAATCTTTAAGACTTTACGGTTAGTGCCCGATTTCGATGGCAATTCTCATGTTTTACCCAGGTTTATAAATCTTTGCGACCAAATTGTCACGGATTATCTTGAAGAAAACCCTAACGATGCTTTAGCTAGACTTTGTTTAATAAACGGTATTTTGAACAAGATAACTGGACCAGCCGCTCGTATTATTAACTCCAACGGCATACCTGAAGATTGGAATAGTATAAAGAAATGTTTAATTAACAACTTTGCGGACCAGAGAGATGAGACCACTCTTTATAATGACCTTATGTTGGCAACTCAGGGAAACAGTTCACCGCAAGAATTTTATGACCATTGCGTTAATTTATTTAGCACTATCATGACTTATGTCACCCTACATGAGACCGTTAAGACAACTGTGGAAGCTAAGCGTACTCTTTATAGAAAACTAACTATGCAAGCTTTTGTTCGCGGTTTAAAAGAGCCCTTAGGCTCTCGCATACGATGCATGCGTCCTGATAGTGTTGAAAAAGCGCTTGAGTTTGTGCAGGAAGAGTTGAACGTTCTTTATCTGCAAAATCGCCACGACCCATTAACTGATAAAAAGGTTAACAGTAATTCGCAGAAGCCCTTGCCATCAGCTCTGACTACCAATCCTATGCCTAGACAGTTCAACTTCTCCACACGAAACGAGCCTGCAACCAATTTTCAGCCTCAGCAGATGAATTTGTTAAGGATGCCTTCGCACACTCAACAAATGTTCCGTGCACCGATTCCACAATCGCAACAAATGTTCCGCGCACCATTTTATAACACGCAACCGATGTTCCGAGCGCCTATGTCACATACTCAGCAAATGTTCCGCGCGGTACCACCTAATTATAATAGACCTAACCCCGGTTTCCAATTGCCACCAGGGCAAGCACCGCAATATACTGGCCCTAAGCCCATGAGCGGCGTTAGCCCATATGTAGTTAAAGAAAAACCTGCCTTCGGTCAACCATCAGGTCACGATTGGCGTAGAAGTGGTAATCCACCCCCGTCAAATTATTTTAAGACCAAGGAGATGAATATGAACGTATGCGCTGACTTTGGTGATCAGTTTTATTACCCAGCTTATTATTACGAACCTATCTATAATTATTATGCGGATAACACCGAATATTATAACTTAGAAACAGATTGCTACGCGATTAACGGTTTTTATTACGATAATTTAGCATTAGATTACTCGCCACCGGTAGCAGAAGATCCTCAACCCAGTACTCCCGGTACTAGTTCCGCTGGTGCCAGTACTAGTTCTGCTAGTGAACAGGATTTTCAGAAGAAAGGGAGATCAGACAAATTAAAATAGAGATTAACCTCCAGACACAAAGACAGCTTCCATATATTCAAATTTCGCAACCACCTTTAAAATTTCTAATTGATACGGGTGCAAACCAGTCATTTATTAGCCCAGAAGCTGTCGATACATTCTTTAATAATTTCCCATTAAATATTGATCCCTTTGAAGTTACAAATGTACATGCTACAACAAGAAATAATTATTCGATAACAATTCCAACATTTAATGAATTTCAAGAGTCGGAAAATATTAAATTATTCATTTATAAATTCCACAATTATTTTGATGGGCTCATAGGACTCGATTTATTAGAAAAATGGGAGGCGAAAATCGACCTTAAGGATAGACAACTTATTACTCGTAATTCTGTCAATAAAATTAATATGTACAATTCGCGAAACATTAATTTGTATGAAAATGTTATACCAGCTAATTCTTCGAAGATACTTAGGGTACCGATTAACTTACAAGATGGAGATGCCATAATTCCTGAACAGACCATATCTAATTGTGTCATTAAGGACTGTCTTACCACTGTAACAGGCAATCGCGGATTTTTGGAAGTTGCTAACCCTACCCCGCACGATTTAATATTTTCTATGGATCACGCAGTTCAGGCAGAGACCTATAGTATTCAATGCATAAGTACTGAGGATTCGCTTCACGATTCTCAGTATCCGATTGTCGAATCATCACGCGCAAAAGACGTTATTTCACGTTTGCGTACGGAGCATCTTAATAAAGAAGAACGCATTAATTTAGAGACCTTATGTGGTAAATATGCTGACATTTTTTACATAGAAGGGGAAGCCTTAACTTTCACGAACAAAATTAAACATCGTATTCGAACAACCGATGAAGTTCCGGTCCATACTAAGAGTTACCGCTACCCTTATGTGCATAGAGACGAGGTTAGAGACCAGATAGGCAAAATGCTTAGTCAGGGAATCATTCGCCCGTCAGAGTCTGCCTGGAGCTCACCTATTTGGGTCGTCCCAAAGAAAGCTGATGCTTCCGGGAAAACTAAGTGGCGTCTGGTTGTCGATTTTAGGAAACTAAATGAAAAAACATATGACGACAAATACCCTATCCCCAACATTAATGACGTTCTAGACAAGCTAGGGAACTGTCAATATTTTACTACGTTAGACTTGGCAAGCGGATTCTACCAGGTAGAGATGGACCCTGTGGACATCCCCAAAACGGCCTTTAACGTAGAAAACGGCCACTACGAGTTTTTGCGCATGCCTATGGGGTTAAAAAACTCGCCTTCCACCTTTCAACGTGTTATGGACAATGTCCTCAAAGATCTCCAGAACACTATTTGCCTTGTCTATTTAGATGACATTATCGTTTTTAGCACATCGCTCCAGGAGCATATGATCAATCTGGAGAAGGTATTCCAAAAATTACGTGATTCTAATTTCAAAATACAACTAGATAAGTCAGAATTTCTTAAATTGGAAACTTCATACTTAGGACATGTTATTACAAAAGACGGCATAAAACCCAATCCGGACAAAATTATCGCAATTCAAAATTACCCGATTCCAACTACCCCAAAAGAAATCAAACAATTCCTTGGGTTGGTTGGTTATTACCGTAAGTTCATACCAGATTTCGCACGAATAACAAAACCACTCACGCAGTGCTTAAAAAAAGGAAGGAAGGTCGTCATCAATTCTGACTATACTGAAAGTTTTGAAAAATGTAAAGCTCTTATAACTAATGACCCAATCCTACAATACCCCGATTTCGGCAAAGATTTCATATTAACAACCGATGCTTCTAATTTCGCATTAGGTGCTATTTTATCGCAAGGCCCAATAGGAGCGGATAAACCCGTTTGCTACGCATCACGTACACTAAACGAAAGCGAAATAAATTACAGTACGATCGAGAAGGAACTTCTCGCTATAGTTTGGGCTACTAAATACTTTCGGCCGTACTTGTTCGGTAGAAAATTTAAGATCATCACGGATCATAAACCACTCCAGTGGGTTATGAACCTAAAGGAGCCCAACTCTAGACTCACCAGATGGAAGCTCAAATTATCGGAATACGATTTTACTGTAATTTATAAAAAGGGTTCTAGTAACACCAACGCTGATGCCCTTTCCCGCATTCAGATTAATAATGAAGAAGCAAGTTCTATGGTAGCTAACGCATCTGAACGTCCACCCTCTAGAGGTAACTCATCCACAGTCTCTGCACACACCAGCCAGGAAAATCCAATTCTTGAAATCCCAATAGTCGACGAGCCATTGAATAAATTTCATAGACAGATATATATAACTGTAGTAGGTGATATTAAAAAACGCCCTACGGCATCTAAGCCTTTTGAAACTCACACAAGAACAAGTGTGCAGGTTTCTAGCTCAGATTTGGAAACTGATATTGTAAACGTTATAACCCTTCAAATGTGGCGGCCATTTTTTTTCAAAATGGCGGATCTGTGACGCCATTTGCAAAAAAATGCCAAAAAAACGGGATGTAATTTTTTTTTATTTAATTGGAATAATAACTTGTATGGCGGCTAATAAGAAAGCTATTCTTATTGGAATCTTTATAAAACAACCTTAACATCAAAACATTGGTTTAATTAAGATTATATTATAAATATTGTAATTTGAAACCAGGAAAAGCGGGAAAATTTCGACTTTTCCGACTGTACAAAAGTCGTTATAACTAATAAAACGTACGTTTATTTCATAAAACTGTTACTTAATTTACATAAAAATACCATAATTTACTTTAATTTACACAAGAACACACAATGCCATACATATTCTTTATTCCACAAGCTTTACAAGGTCGCCGCGATAAGGACGACCCACTTGTCAATTCCGAGAAGTGTTATTTGAAACTTCGGTGCGGCAACGTACGGACGTTCAAAACACTTGACGCGTGAATTTATGTCATCCTTGTTTTTTTTTTTAAACTTTGTATAAGTTAGAGCAGTCAAAATATATATTTTAAATGAAGTATTATGATTAAAATAGTGCGCATGTAAAGACGCCATTTGCATCGAGCTCAATGAGCTCGCTCCACAGATGCGCCATTTTGAAAATCGAGCTCATTGAGCGCGCTCCACAGACAAGGGGATAAAAGAATACGTAAATCCTAAAGTCAAAACAGCATTGTTAATAAATCCCCCACTGGCTATATTCGACATAGTACCCATTATTCAGGAAAAGTTTAGAAGTTCTTCAATGAATTTGGTTTTGGCTAAAAGAGAAGTTGAAAATGTTAGAGAGTATTTGAGGCAACAGGAAATAATAAAACATTACCACGATGGAAAGACCAACCATCGGGGAATAAATGAATGTTACCTAGCTCTTTCTCAGCGTTATTATTGGCCCAAGATGAGAGATGAAATTACGAAATTTATTAATAATTGCACTGTGTGTGGTCAAGCGAAATATGATCGACATCCGATCAACCAACAATTTAAAATTGTACCCCCTGCCAGCAGGCCATTCGAAACTGTTCATATAGACCTACTAACAATTCAAACAGAGAAATATCTAACCATCGTAGATGTGTTCTCTAAGTACGCACAAGCGTACCACATACGAGATGGTACAGCTGTTAGTATTATTCAGGCATTGTTGAAATTCTGCACTCACCACGGTTTACCCCTTACCATAGTATCTGATAATGGAACAGAATTCACCAATCAGTTGTTCAGTGAATTTATTAAAATGCATAAAATAACCCATCATAGAACTCTGCCCCATTCTCCAAACGACAATGGGATTGTAGAACGCTTCCATTCCACTTTGCTAGAACACCTACGTATTCTAAAATTAACTCATAAAGGTGAAGACATAGTAAATCTTGTTCCTTATGGCATTTTGGCGTACAATAGTGCCATCCATAGTTTCACTAAATGTCGACCGATAGGCATCGTAACTGGACACTTTGATCCACGAGACCCTTTTGAAGTAGATTTAGGTAATCATCTTATGCAGCAATATACACAAAATCATAGGGATAAAATGAAGTTAGTTTATGACATAGTAAATGAGTCTTCTTTGGCAGATCGTACTAATATTATAGATAACCGAAATAAGTCTCGTGAGCCTGAAGTTGAATATCAACCTCAGCAACGTATTTTTGTTAGAAATCCTTTAGCTAGTCGTCAGAAAACAGCTCCTCGGTACACACAGGACACCGTGCTGGCCGATTTACCTATTCATATTTATACCTCTAGAAAACGCGGTCCTGTAGCTAAAAGTCGATTAAAAAGAGTACCTAAAAGTGCCCAATTGTTTCAGGGTGCTACTGGTCCTGACTGCTCATTCGATAGCAGCCCAGAATGTAAACCAGGAGATAACACTTGAGAGCCTGGATGACGGCCCAGGAGTGCTCCCTTTTCGGCTTGGCGCAACAAAACTTATAACCCATCATCATACTTTCTTACAATATATCCAAATTAAAGATATCGATGAAAAGATTAGAATATTGCAAGATCAACTAGATAATTATAGGCAAAACTTAAATAATGATACTTACATGTTATACGAAGTACAATTAAACTACCTCTCTGACAAAATGCTTAGTGTTATACACCATCTAGATACTCTTAAACCCGGTCGTGTAAAGCGAGGTCTTATTAACGGTTTAGGGTCTGTAATTAAAAGCGTTACAGGGAACTTAGACTATTCGGATGCAGTTAAATACGATAATACTATTAAAATTTTACAGGATAATAACCTTGACATTGCCGAGGAATTGAATAATCATATTAGTATCAGTAAAGAGTGGATGGTCCAGCATTCTGAAATAATAACGAAATTGGTCTCAAATCAAGCTAAGATAAATGAAACGTTACAATTAATTTTGGACAAAGACTTTTATAAGGACGCTAATATTATTAGATATGCACAATTTGGTCAGCATTTAACTATTATTACCGAAAATCTGGATGAAATATTAAATGAATTAATAAGAATCGAGAATATCTTAGCCTTCATCCATAGTTCTAGTTCGCACCATTCTATGATTAGTATTGAAGTTTTACGTCATATGATTGAGAAGTTAGTTAAACTCTATGGCAAGGATAAAATACTAGATTTAGAGCTTAGGCAGTATTATGACATAATAAAACCAGGCTATTATTACTCTGGAAATCAAATAGTTATCATATTTAAAGTACCAATATTTGCAATAGAAAATTACGATCTTTATAAACTATCAATAGCTCCTAACAAGTTTAGACAGGCCCTTATCCCTCCTTACCCATTGATTGCAACGAGCAGGAAAGGTTATGTGTACATAGAGGCTGAATGCCCGAAGTACAACACCTGGTACATCTGCGGAGATAAAAGGAACCATCAGCTGCGGCAACATCCCGATTGCATCCAGAACCTCATCATGAACCAAACTCTCGACAGCACCTGCGAAATCTCAACAATATCTTTAGCAAGAGTAGCCATGGAAGAACTGGACGAAAAACATTACGTTATATCATTTCCTAACGTAACAAGGATACACACCCTATGCGGCCGAGAAGATTACAACATACTAAACGGCAGTTACCTCGCAACTGTTCCTGTGAACTGCTACCTGGACACCCCCGAATTCACAATCACCAATCTCAACGATCACGTAGAGGGACAACCAGTCAAGATAATGCACTTGGGCAACTACCACACAAAAACTCAGCCGGGAGCAACACAAGTCAAACTGAATTCTATTGATCTTACAAGACTGCACGACGCCCAATATAAAGTAATGGCACAGCATCCGCTGCAATTACAATCTGCACAATCAGAATACCTTTATCATACAACGATCCCGCTTTACATCATGATATTCGGCACATTGACGCTAGCTATATTCATGGTCTTGAAACGATACAAGATATTCAAGCGAAAAGATAAGAAGCAATCTACAGAAGATAACACGTATGCGGAGCCTGGACAATCTGGAGCAACGACAAGACAGTCAGCAATATTTCCTCAGTTCAAACTTCAGAAATAATTGCTGATCTGGCGGTGGAGGTGTTATAGTATTCACTATTAAGTAAATTGCAAGCATGCACCGGCCTGGAAACAGCGTATGGTAACAGCCTTACACGTGTAACCGAAACCGCTGACGACGCTGGCGACGTTCGTCATTCGATGCCCCTGTTTACCGGATGTGTCTTTTTACGAATTACTTATAAAATATTATTTGCTCATTCTGTATCTAATATCGATCGGAATAGGAAACCTTTATTGTAATTAACTTAGTAATAATTTTTACTTTGTAATTTTACTTTCATTAAATTTAGTTTGAAATCATTTTGGTTTTTTTTGGGTCCTCCGACAGCGACGTACATAATTAGTATTCGACTTTGTGTTCAGTATTCGGTCGAATGTTCAATGACGAAAGCCAAATGTCGACTGTCGGTTGACTGTCGAATGTCGAACATCGAATGTCGAATGTCGAAGTCGAAGTCCAAGTCGAAATCGAAGTCGAAGTCGAAAGCCGAAAGTCGAAAGTCGAAAGTCGAAAGTCGAAAGTCGAAGTCAAGGTCGAAAGTTGAAAGTCAAAAGTCGAAAGTCGAATGTTCAATGTCGAAAGCCGAATGTCGACTGTCGACTGTCGAATGTCGAACATCGAATGTAGACTGTCGAATGTTGAACATCGAATGTCGAATGTCGAAAGTCGAATGTCAAATGTCGACTGTCGACTGTCAAATTTCGAAGTCGAAGTCGAATGTCGAAGTCTAACGTCGAAAGTCGAAGTCAAGGTCGAAAGTTGAAATTCAAAAGTTAAAAGTCGAAGTCGGAAGTCTCGAAGTCGAAGTCGAAGTCGAAGTCGAAGGCGAAGGCAAAGACGAAGTCGAGGTCGAACTCGAAGTCGAAGTCGAAGTCGAAGTCTAAAGTCGAAAGTCGAAGTCAAGGTCGAAAGTTGAAAGTCGAAAGTCGAAAGTCGAAAGTCGAAAGTCGAAAGTCGAAGTCTAAAGTCGAAAGTCGAAGTCAAGGTCGAAAGTTGAAAGTCAAAAGTCGAAAGTCGAATGTCAAATGTCGACTGTCGACTGTCAAATTTCGAAGTCGAAGTCGAATGTCGAAGTCTAACGTCGAAAGTCGAAGTCAAGGTCGAAAGTTGAAATTCAAAAGTTAAAAGTCGAAGTCGGAAGTCTCGAAGTCGAAGTCGAAGTCGAAGTCGAAGGCGAAGGCAAAGTCGAAGTCGAGGTCGAACTCGAAGTCGAAGTCGAAGTCGAAGTCTAAAGTCGAAAGTCGAAGTCAAGGTCGAAAGTTGAAAGTCGAAAGTCGAAAGTCGAAAGTCGAAGTCTAAAGTCGAAAGTCGAAGTCAAGGTCGAAAGTTGAAAGTCAAAAGTCGAAAGTCGAATGTTCAATGTCGAAAGCCAAAAGTCGAAAGTAGAATATTTAATGTCGAATGTCTAATGTCGAAATCGAAGTCGAAGCCGAAAGTCGAAAGTCGAATGTTCAATGTCGAAAGCCAAATGTCGACTGTCGACTGTCGAATGTTGAACATCGAATGTCGAATGTCGAAAGTCGAATGTCAAATGTCGACTGTCGACTGTCAAATTTCGAAGTCGAATTCTAAAGTCGAAACTCGAAGACGAAGTCGAAGTCGAAGTCGTAGCCGAAGTCGAAAGTCGAAGTCTAACGTCGAAAGTCGAAGTCGAAAGTCGAAGTCGAAGTCGAAGTCGAAAGTCGAAAGTTGAAAGTCGAATGTCGAATGTTCAGTGACGAAAGCCAAATGTCGACTGTCGGTTGACTGTCGAATGTCGAACATCGAATGCTGTCGAATGTTGAACATCGAATGTCGAAGTCGAAGTCGAAGTCGAAGTCGAAGACGAAGTCGAAGTCGAAAGTCGAAAGTCGAAGTCAAGGTCGTAAGTTGAAAGTCGAAAGTAGAATATTTAATGTCGAATGTCTAATGTCGAACATCGTATGTAGACTGTCGAATGTTGAACATCGAATGTCGAATGTCGAAGTCGAAGTCGAAGTCGAAGTCGAAGTCAAAGTCGAAGTCGAAGTCGAATGTCGAAGTCTAAAGTCGAAAGTCGAAGTCAAGGTCAAAAGTTGAAGTCGAATGTTCAATGTCGTAAACCAAATGTCGACTGTCGGTCGTCTGTCGAATTTCGAACATCGAATGTAGACTGTCAAATGTTGAACATCGAATGTCGAAGTCAAAGTCGAAGTCGAAGTCGAAGTCAAAGTCCAAGTTGAAGTCGAAGACGAAGTCGAGGTCGAAAGTAGAAAGTTGAAAGTCGAAGTCTAAAGTCGAAGTCGAAGTATCGAAGTCGAAGTCGAAGTCGAAGTCGAAGTCGAAGGCGAAGGCAAAGTCGAAGTCGAGGTCGAACTCGAAGTCGAAGAAGAAGTCGAAGTCTAAAGTCGAAAGTCGAAGTCAAGGTCGAAAGTTGAAAGTCGAAAGTCGATGGTCAATGACGAAAGCCAAATATCGACTGTCGGTCGACTGTCGAATGTCGAACATCGTATGTAGACTGTCGAATGTTGAACATTGAATGTCGAATGTCGAAGTCGAAGTCCAAGTCAAAATCGAAGTCGAAGTCGAAAGCCGAAAGTCGAAAGTCGAAAGTCGAAGTCTAAAGTCGAAAGTCGAAAGTCGAAGTCAAGGTCGAAAGTTGAAAGTCAAAAGTCGAAAGTCGAATGTTCAATGTCGAAAGCCAAATGTCGACTGTCGACTGTCGAATGTCGAACATCGAATGTAGACTGTCGAATGTTGAACATCGAATGTCGAATGTCGAAAGTCGAAGTCAAGGTCGAAAGTTGAAAGTCGAAAGTCGATGGTCAATAACGAAAGCCAAATATCGACTGTCGGTCGACTGTCGAGTGTCGAACATCGTATGTAGACTGTCGAATGTTGAACATCGAATGTCGAATGTCGAAGTCGAAGTCCAAGTCGAAATCGAAGTCGAAGTCGAAAGCCGAAAGTCGAAAGTCGAAAGTCGAAAGTCGAAGTCTAAAGTCGAAAGTCGAAGTCAAGGTCGAAAGTTGAAAGTCAAAAGTCGAAAGTCGAATGTTCAATGTCGAAAGCCAAATGTCGACTGTCGACTGTCGAATGTCGAACATCGAATGTAGACTGTCGAATGTTGAACATCGAATGTCGAATGTCGAAAGTCGAAGTCAAGGTCGAAAGTTGAAAGTCGAAAGTCGATGGTCAATAACGAAAGCCAAATATCGACTGTCGGTCGACTGTCGAGTGTCGAACATCGTATGTAGACTGTCGAATGTTGAACATCGAATGTCGAATGTCGAAGTCGAAGTCCAAGTCGAAATCGAAGTCGAAGTCGAAAGCCGAAAGTCGAAAGTCGAAAGTCGAAAGTCGAAGTCTAAAGTCGAAAGTCGAAGTCAAGGTCGAAAGTTGAAAGTCAAAAGTCGAAAGTCGAATGTTCAATGTCGAAAGCCAAATGTCGACTGTCGACTGTCGAATGTCGAACATCGAATGTAGACTGTCGAATGTTGAACATCGAATGTCGAATGTCGAAAGTCGAATGTCAAATGTCGACTGTCGACTGTCAAATTTCGAAGTCGAAGTCGAATGTCGAAGTCTAAAGTCGAAAGTCGAAGTCAAGGTCGAAAGTTGAAATTCAAAAGTTGAAAGTCGAAAGTCGAAAGTTGAAAGTCGAATGTTCAATGTCGAAAACCAAATGTCGACTGTCGGTCGTCTGTCGAATTTCGATCACCGAATGTAGACTGTCGAATGTTGAACATCGAATGTCGAATTCGAAGTCGAAGTCGAAGTCGAAGACGAAGTCGAAGTCGAAGTCTAAAGTTTAAAGTCGAAGTCAAGGTCGAAAGTTGAAAGTCGAAAGTCGAAAGTAGAATATTTAATGTCGAATGTCTAATGTCGAAATCGAAGTCGAAGCCAAAAGTCGAAAGTCGAATGTTCAATGTCGAAAGCCAAATGTCGACTGTCGAATGTCGAACATCGAATGTAGACTGTCAAAAGTCGAAAGTCGAATGTTCAATGTCGAAAGCCAAAAGTCGAAAGTAGAATATTTAATGTCGAATGTCTAATGTCGAAATCGAAGTCGAAGCCGAAAGTCGAAAGTCGAATGTTCAATGTCGAAAGCCAAATGTCGACTGTCGACTGTCGAATGTTGAACATCGAATGTCGAATGTCGAAAGTCGAATGTCAAATGTCGACTGTCGACTGTCAAATTTCGAAGTCGAAGTCGAAGTCTAAAGTCGAAACTCGAAGACGAAGTCGAAGTCGAAGTCGTAGCCGAAGTCGAAAGTCGAAAGTCGAAGTCGAAGTCTAACGTCGAAAGTCGAAGTCGAAAGTCGAAGTCGAAGTCGAAAGTCGAAAGTTGAAAGTCGAATGTCGAATGTTCAATGACGAAAGCCAAATGTCGACTGTCGGTTGACTGTCGAATGTCGAACATCGAATGCTGTCGAATGTTGAACATCGAATGTCGAAGTCGAAGTCGAGTCGAAGTCGAAGACGAAGTCGAAGTCGAAAGTCGAAGTCTAAAGTCGAAAGTTGAAGTCGAAGTCGAAGTCGAAAGTCGAAGTCTAAAGTCGAAAGTCGAAGTCAAGGTCGAAAGTTGAAAGTCAAAAGTCGACTGTGGAGTGTCGAATGTTGAACATCGAATGTAGACTGTCGAATGTTGAACATCGAGTGTCGAATGTCGAATGTTGAAGTCGAAGTCGAAGTCGAAGTCGAAGTCGAAGTCGATGTCGAAGCCGAAGTCGAAGTCGAAGTCGAAGTCGAAGTCGAAAGTCGATGGTAGAAAATCGAAAGTCCAGGAATCCAAGAATGTCCAGGTCCATGTCCAGGTCCAGGTCCAGGTCCAAGTCCAGGTCCAGGTCCAGGTCCGGTCCAGGTCCAGGTCCATGTTCAAGTCCAAGTCTAAGTCCAAAACGGCTACTTCTCATTTGGATATGGTCATAATGAGAGACTCATGAGAGGCACATTAGCCTAAAAAACCATAACTATGATGGTAACAAAAATTTTTTAGTCTTTCAACGCACTTTCATAAAATAGTCGACTTTTCAGACATTTTAAATCACATTTCCTCTCACTAAAATTACCATTAACAAAGCCTATTCATAATCCCGAATTTTAATAAACCCTAAGGCTGACCACTAAACTAACCCCTGCTCTATTCGAGCACAAAACAAAACAAAGGTGTTTTCCACTAGGGATGATGCGAACGTGGTTTGTACATAATTCATAAGACCACTTGATTGGCCCCTCTTTCAGCGATATACTGCACGATATTGAAACTAAAAACCCTTTGGAATAACTTTTGTGAGAGAAAATTTTTTGCTGAGTAACTTGAAATAGGGTTTCCATGCTTTTTTGCTTCATTTTTAATAAACATTGTCCTTCTTGGAAGTGCTCCTATAAGTATTATGGTAACAAACTTATAAACCAGTTTCGCCCCCCGCTTCGTCCGCGTAAATGTCAATTCAAATCAATACCACTTATTCATTTATTTTTTGTCGTAACTTTCATCCCTATTTTACCTCTTTAGGGGGTCATCAGAAGGTTCTGGGAAGCGGTCACACCCTCAGCACTGAGGAAACCGATGCGAGGAGAAGAGATCATGATATACATCAGGTCCTTTGCGCCTTACTAATAATCGCTACATAAAGTTATGACAGGTTTATACGTCAAAAAACCGGTCAAGTGCGAGTTGGACTCGCGCAACGAGGGTTTCGTTATTTTGTTTTTTAGTGAAATAACTACAAATTTACGGTTTTCGGAGTTTTCCCTTTACTTGTGCTACATGACCTTGCTTCTTGCCAAATTTCATGATTCTCGGTCAATGGGAAGTACCCTATAGGTTTTGAGTTTTGATTCCCTTGAAAATGTCTAAATATGCAATATAAACCGCCGTATCTTTTTATTGTGTTGATTTAGAAACTTGTTTTTTTCACTGCTTTGGGACATAGCAGACTTGAGTATGTGATATTAGTTTCAGCTTGATATCTCGACGCGTTCCTGAGAAAAAGGTTCTTGACAGACAGACGGACAGACAGACGCCTGATGTGAACTAACTACAAATTTACGGTTTTCGGAGTTTTCCCTTTACTTGTGCTACATGACCTTGCTTCTTGCCAAATTTCATGATTCTTGGTCAATTGGAAGTACCCTATAGGTTTTGAGTTTTGATTCCTTTGAAAATGTCTAAATATGCAATGTAAACCGCCGTATCTTTTTATTGCGTTGATTTAGAAACTTGATATTTTCACTGCTTTGAGAGATAGCAGACCTGAATATGTGATATTAATTTCAGCTTGATATCTCGACGCGTTTCTGAAAAAAAGGGTCTTGACAGACGGACGGACGGACGGACAGACGGACAACAAAGTGATCCTATAAGGGTTCTGTTTTTACCTTTTGAGGTACGGAACCCTAAAAATGTATGGTTACACAGCTTTTATTCATTGCATAACTTTACACAGTGATTATTAGTAAGGGCATTTATGTATATATTCAAGAAAATTATCGAACTCCATGTAAATAGGCGTCAGCTTAATGCCTTCAATTGGGTACTAATCCTAACTTCGGGAGTTTCCGAGAAATTCTCACAGATTAACTCACGGCGAACTTTTATGGATCAACTTGCCATTTTCCCTAAAGAAATACAAACATTTCTTGAGGCTATAAGCGTGATATAAGTGTTTTTAAGAGGAAAATCTGCAAAATGTTGTGTTTTTAAATAATTACAATGAAGAAATCACGTAACAACTCATACACGACCATCTTATCTCAAAGTATGCAGAGGGCCTAGACAAGTGGCATTGTCGAATAGAACGAAAACGAATAGATTGTCAAATGTATGGAATTGACATAAGCTTTCGCTAAATAATTTGACATCTCCATACATTGGACAATCTATTCGTTTTCGCTATCTATTCTACAGTGCCACTTGTCTAGGGGGGCAGAGCTTTTACTATCGTATTCGTAACCAGGCAACACGATAAACATAAAATACTTAAACCCTGCTTAAAGTTATGACAGGTTTATTATTCATGACATAACTTTATACAGTGGTTATTAGTAAGCGTAATAAAATATAAATACATGAAAATTATGGATAAATTACATCACACAAAGTATGTTCTGGATGGGAATTGGACCTCCGGCTCAGCAGACAGGGTAAATAACTACTAGAACAACAGGCCCGTCAAACATTTTGTCAGACATTCACTCATCAAAATCTTCTTAGAGTGAATTTAGCTGATCATTTTAGAAAGAGAGTCGTCTGTCAGGAGCAGGCGATATAACAGGCTTTTCCATGACATACAGTTCAAACTCTAGTCGCAATTTCATCTCAAAAATAATTGTCATATAAAGAATAAAAACACAGTTTTATTATATGAGTCTGTCTATCTGTGATTCCATCTCAGTTTTAACCTGTCTTAAAATTAGAGATGTTTCTGACATATAAAATTGATATTGAATTCATACAAAAAATATTTTAAAGATTATGAAAAAGCATTCCCTGCTCACATTTTCACCCACGTTAAATTTGACAATAAGTATGGTTTGTTTGTTATTACATTTTTTGTTGAATTTACCTCAAGTATAAGACATTATTCACATATTAAATACCATCTTCAAAATAAGATCACGACCTTTAAACCAAAACTGCTACATCGAAAAATAATCCTGTTTCGAAAGACCTATTAATATTTCTATCTGATTCATTGTAACTCTCACTTTTAATTCCATTCTTGAAAGAGAAGTAATCAACAAGAGTTGCGAAGTTATTCAGACACCTTCAAGAGACGTTCAACTTCGAGAATCGGTCAATTAAAAGTTCAACTTTAACCCGATAGTTACCCGGCTTTGCTCGAGTCAGACGACTAATTACTTTTTACATTTCGTGCGTGAACTTCCGAAACTTTTTCGCTGTTATTTGGTTTTTGGAGTTTAGTTGGGCATTCTAATAATAAATGTCGTGATGGCCCAGTGGATATAGCGCCCGCCTCTCGTGTAAGAGGTTGTGGGTCTGAGCAAGTACCAATGTGACTTTTTCAATTCATATGTACTTACTAAAGTTTATCTTGTACATCACTGACATGCCGTGCCATCACGTACAATGGACCTTTAAGAGGACTAAGTGCGGAAACCAAACCTCCCAGAGGGAGATCCATGATGAAGATAAAGATGAAGAAGACATGCCGTGCCTTGGAAAGCACGTAAAGCCGTTGGTCCCGGTAGTCATTCGTAAAACTTTGACAGTCATTACGGGTAAGCCCAAAAGTCTGACCAGTCTAACCAAGGGGTATCGTGTCGCTCATTGACTGGGTTGTGGAGGTATGACAGGCAGTCGCTCTTTGTAAAACACTGATGTTTATTTTCCTCACAATGTCAGTATTTCACTGACGTCTGTGCTGTCCAAGATAAACTGAGAAAGTGCATATAAATTTAGCAGTTTGCAAGTCCGGGCTTTTCTGGCCTGCTACCTCACAACCTCGTGAATAACAGATGATAACCAACCATTGAGCCATCATTCCGTCAGCTAAAACAAGACATTGTATTTCACGTAACACGGAAATCGTACCACATTTCTCTATTAGTTTCCAGAAAAATCCAAGGCACTCTCAAGGTTTTAAACACGAAAGCTAAAAGGCATATAAATAAAATAGTCTATTTGTGCAGCGGCGAGCGCGGCGGCGTTGTAAACTTGTATTTAAGTCCATTCGGACAGTAACGAGGACACTATGAGGGGTTCAGGACAGGGGGGTGAAGTAGGGGGGTAAGGGGGTCTGGGACACATTGACAGCTGCAGCGGGAGTGTGGATGGGATGTGATATTTGAAAATCGGATTGCTGCGTTTTTTTGCTTAAAAGGAATGGCACTATTTATCTAAGGAGTATATTTTTTTATGATTTTGTCACACAAAACATGTGTTAAGGTGGCGTATTGTTAATAGACAAATATAGTTCGGTAAAAAGACGTTTTCGTATCTGAATGAGTAGCAGAGTATTTATCGTGAAACGACTGTCTTTAAGACCTCCAACAGAGTGACTGGGGGACACGAGGTTTGATTTTTTGGCCTCTGACTACCCTTAACTACCGTCAAAGTTCTACGGATAACAACCGGGACGGGACCACGGGATTTCAATGATATCCAAGATAAACTTTCGAAGGAATTAAAACCTCACATTGGGACTTGCCCGAATTCTAACCAGTAACTAATAAGAGGCGGGCAACATAATCACTGGGTATATTCAGGCTTCAATATCATGCAAAAAAATCATAACCGCTTCCACTACAATTTCACAGAACTTATACATTTTAATACTTTTGTTTCAAAAGAACAGAAAAGTCCTTAAATAAAGAATTCCATTTTTCTATTTCAGCTACCAAACCCTAACACTACATTACTTTAGTACCAAATACACAATTTACCTCCAAAAACTACCTATTAGTGCCATGATGAGCTACAGACCACAAGCATAGCTTACTCCCCAGGGTTTACCCGAGGCAGTACAAATCGCGGTTCCTTCGTATTAACGCCAGGGTATGTGCCAAGAGCTCTCTTTGCCATGAAATATTCACGAAACACGTAACACATAAATCTGCAGCTGATTTGAAAAAGTAATCAGACCTGGTTCTTTGGAGAACGTTGCTGCCTAGGCTCCTGGTAAAGAGCTTTTTGTAATTTGCATGTATTTGTCTGTACACTTGTGAATAAACTTTGGACTTTGTATAAATTCTAATGGAGTTTGAAGGTATTATCGTATTCATACAGGTAAATAAAAAAAATGATTAAATAATCAAAAACCCAACTGTAATTTTGGAAGTCGGGGACTTTTTTCTGTTCCATGTGATTGCCATCAACTCTCGAAATTGCAGTTGGGTTTTGCTGATTATTTAATTGCTTAATATTTTTTTTATTCACATATTTATTAAATTTATATACCCTATGTCACTTCCACAACTGTGACGAATTCAATGACATGATGACTCATTTGTCGAAATCCTTAAAATAGTTTAGGCTGTAAAGCGTGCCAAAGAGTGAGACATACATACGTACACTTGTACGTACGTTAGAAAAGCATAAGGTATACCGCCGTTTACCCGAATTTTATTTGCCCTAATTTCATTTGCCATAATAGTCAACAGCCATAATATCATACGACATAATACTCATTTGCCCTACTCTCATTTGCCATATTAGTCACGTGCCAGAATCATTGTTTCCCATAAAGTCACTTACCATAACATCATTTGCCATAATCATTGTAAGCCATAATTATCACATGTCCTAATTATCACATGCCATAATTATGATATGCCATAACATAATTTGCCATCGACATCGGGTGTATAACGGTTGTTTATATCAAGAGAAATTGGATGCAATTGGGATTTTAGGGCACCCCGACTCGGACAGGTTAGGTTAGAAGGGGATGGCGGGGTCGTATGAGCGAGCGAAGCGAGCGAATAGACCCCGCCATCCCCTTCGTGGTTATTTTTTTACAAACCACACAGAAGTAGGAGCCCCGCGAAGCGGGGCTCCGTCGACCTAGCCCACCATCAACCATGCACAGAAAAAAAAACCATTACGGGGCTTAAATATTTGTCTAATACTTGTTATGCCATTTAAATATTATGCCATTTAATTATTATGTCTAATAATTATTATGGCACATAAAAATATGGGAAACAATACTTATGGCATTCGTATCTTATGGTATCTAAAATTCGGGCAATTAAAAGTATGTCATATGTCTTTTAGGGCAAATGAAACATTCGGGCAAATGAAATTCGGGTAAATGAAATTCGGGAAAATGATGATTATGGCATATAATCTTCGGGCAAACAATAGACAACCAAAGCATAACCCTCTTTTTGACTGTCAGATAAAAAATCAGCGACTTTCATAAGGATAATAATGGGCATCAGAGAGTATCAACAAAAGAGTAACGGTAAAAAAAAAGTTAAAAGTTAACTTCGAAAACTCTGAACTAATTTTGGTGAAACATATCTAGGAAACATAGCTAGATAACCTTCTCTTTAACAAAAGACCCGCATCCAAGTCGGAACCCGTTTGAGAGTGTCGCTGCCACATACTGACAGACAAACAGACAGGCACACACTTAACGGTCAAACTATAACACCCTTATTTTCTCATCAGGGGTTTTAAAGGCTAGAGAGGGATGTGATGATAAGTTATAGAGTTTCTTATTACCCTTTCTTCTCGATAGGAAACTATCTTTCGGAGGGTGCAACTAGACTAATTTATTTTTAACTAGCTTTTGCCTGCGACTTCATCTGCGTAGAATAGTTTCCGTTCCCGAGAGATTTTCGGGATAAAAACTATCCTATGTCCTTTCTCGGATCCCAGACTATATCTGTACCAAATTTCATTCAAATTGGTTCAGTGGTTTAGGCGTGAAGAAGAGACAGACAGACAGAGTTACTTTCGCATTTATAATATTGAGTACGGATTGTAAATGACGTTTCAAAGTGCATTTCAGAGTACTAACAACTAACGCAAAACAATTAGACTTGTCCTATATTTGCCAACTCGGTCCAAACTACTTGTTGATTGCAAAGCTACTGAAATCTAATTTCGGAGTAAATTGAAAACGAATCAGGTTTCAGAACTAAAATAAAGAGATTTTAAGGAGTTCGGTATTGGAATTATTATGACTTTAATTTTGCTGGAATTCAAGGATTCTGCAATAACACAAAAAATATCCTGGGACAACTCATACAGGGTCATCTGCCAAAATAAGCAGAGATTGTACTATGCTATCCAGAAAACTGGTAAACATACTTATTAAATTTATAAATACATACATCATTATAGTAGATTTTAGATGTATGTACATAGCAAAGTATATAGTGGAAAGTATATTTTTTTTACTTTTCAGGAGTATATACCAGCGTATAGTAAAGGAAATATAAACTAAAAAAAAACACTTTCCGTTAACATCAATCTAACAATAAATACCTATCAGACAGCGCAGAGCGTTAAGGGCTTTGACTACCTTGTTTTCTCTTTTAAACAATCCCAGTTCTCCTTCTTACCTGACTACTCACTTTCAATACTTATGCTCTGCGCACAGCAAAAATCTTCGTTCTTCTAATAACCGCCTTCTTCGATGTCCTTCTCACCGCTCTGGCTTTCTTAAATCTTCTTTTCTTGTTCAGGCGGTTTTTCTTTGGAATGCGCTTCCTCAGAATATCAGGACGGTGACCAGTCGATTTACTTTTAAGATAAAAGATCGTGAACATTTACTGAAGGAGTTGGCAGACTCGATTAATAGTTAATTTGCAGTTCTTCACCACCTTAGTAATTATATCTCTCAATGACTTTGTTATGTATATATATGTATGTATATATATATTTATTATTATTGTATGTATGTATAATATTTGTATGTTTATATATATTCTACAGTTACTTATGAAATTTTATTTATATCTTTGCACCTGCTATGTTTTGTCTCTGCATCACCCTAAGGTAGACTGGTAGATAATGCCCATGGCATTAAGTCCGTCGTTGTGCATTGTTTTTTTTACATGTGCAAAAAGTTTTCAATAAATAAATAATTCAGGTAATTATTAGGTTTTCAACATTCTGAAAAATCTTTTAAACTTTTACGTTCTATTTATAGAGCATTTCTTTTTATTTAATTTTTAACCCACTGCTCACGGTCTCAAAATTAATAAGTATCTTATTATAATTTATTAGTGTCATACAAAATATGCTCTCCATGTATTAAAAAAATCTTTCTGATAGCATTTTTTATAAGTTACCGTAGTAGCTCTCATATAATTATATCGGCCGGTCAGTATTCCAAGAGTGAAATTGTTACCCTTTGTATTGAACCCTTTTTTATTGTTCATTGAACTGAACTGTGTGTTATTATATACAATACACCTAAGTATATAATATGTACGTAGGTAATATAACGATATTACTGTAATAAAGTTAGATACTTTATTGTCACATAATTCGTGACGGGCGAGTGATTGCTGTGACCGCTTCTCATGTTAGAGATTTTGGGTTTAAATCCGGGCAAGTATCATTGTAATTTGAGGAACTGAAATCTATACTAATGTTCATTATAAAGAGGAAAACTTTGTTTGTTTGATTGTAATAAATAGGCTCAAAAACTACAGGACCGATTTTAAAAATTCTTTCACCATTCGAAAGCTACTTTATTTCTGAGTAACACAGGCTATATAATATCACGCTATGTCCCACGGGAGTGAAGCAGCAACCAAAAACCAAACGTAACGCGGGTGAAACCGCGAGGAACAACTAGGAAAAAATATTTTTCAAGGGCAGCAGTACCGGGAATGTTTAGAAACTTGGTGTCTTGGAATTAATTGTTATTAGTGTCTCTGATACTGCTTATAAATATGTATGTGATAAATGTGAATTTCAATACGTATATGTTTTTATTGAATACCATGGACAGTTAAAGAAAACTTTGTAGGGAAACCTAGACTTAAAATGAGTATAAGACCGAAATCGCAAATACCTGTTGAGCAAGAGTGATAATCAAAGCAATGCCTTCTTTGTATTAGAAGAGATTATTGCCCTGCAGTGAGAAATTTGGACTGATTCTTGAAAAAGGCTGATTTCTGACTGAAAAACAATTATCTAGAAATTTTCCGAGTATCAGCGTCGTGTTTATTTTTTAAGCGACACTCGAAAGCGCCTAAAAATACGCTTACCCGATGTTGTGACTACAAACAAATCCTTTTACCGCGCCATAGACTCTCCAAAAACAATTACATTAAGCAAATCGGCTCCACTCCAATAAAATAATCAATTCCATTGTAATCCGGTTCTCAAACAAACCGGAAATATTTACTGGTACCGAATAAACGGCCATATTTCCCATAACATACCCCATAACGCTGCTAAAGATTTGCGAAAACAACATTTATGTTGGTTCGCGGCATATATTGAAGAAAGTGGAACGCTTTGAGTCCCAGTAACAAGAGGTGGGGGGGGGGGGACACACCATAGTTAGGCATGTCGCCAGTCCAATATTCGAGATTTATGGACAATTTCATTAGAGCAACTCAAGGGCGGCTGTGACACCGAAGTGTAGCTGTGCTTGAGTGGTTTGTGGTGTGTTCATTGTTCGGTTGTTCATGACTGTTACATTGCTTTATTGTGGTGGAAATGCCGTTTCAGAGGATGGTGGTTTTATTGAATTAATATTTTAGTGAAACTTATTGATATTATAATTATTTTTTGAAGAGTTGGGAATAAAGAAACTTATTGATGCCGATGTCACTTCAAACTTTTTCAATGTGCGATTTGCTTAAGATTTGTAAAATTGTTGAGAGGGATTTTTGGAACCCATTTTTAGGGATTTCTCTTCTCTTACTTCTCAAAAGAAAATCATCATCTCCCTAGTCTTTTATCCCAACTATGTCGGGGTCGGCTTCCAGCCGAACCAGATTCAGCTAGATACCTGTGTTTTACGTGAAGCGACTGCCTATCTGACCTCCACAACCCAGTAACTGGGCGCCACGATACCCTTTGGTTCGACTGGTGGTTTGGTAGACTTTCTGGCTTCTGAATGGTAACGACTGTCAAAATTCTACGAATGACCACGGGGACTAACGGCTTAACTTCTCAAAAGAAAATGACGCTCTTAAATATTTTCAAAACTTAACTTTTATTTTAATTCCCATTATTCGCCTTAAGAGGTCTTTTTTGGGAATAAGCCGGTAGTTCATCGCCACACAACCTTTACAGTAATTATTTTGGTGATCATAGGTGTTGACTAACGGAAACTAGCAAGAGAAGGCATCACATAGAGAGTGGAAGAGAGTGAGTCAGATAGTGGAAGGTTTTGAGGGAAACCTTTTCCCAGCAGTGGTACTACATAGGTTGACTAAAATAACAAGCTAGTTATACAATATCTTTTATTTACTTAAGATTGACGATTGGAATTCAGTTGAATCCGGTTAGACTCGAACCCGACCCACAGTTGAAAAAAAAAACTAGGAAGAACTTTATTTGATCAACGACTGATTGAAAGTAAATCCCGCGTTTGTCGTCCTCCGCGTTCTAATCCGGTGTGACAGCGAGCCGCGTTTAGCCGACGCACCGCAGTGAATGCATAATGCATGACGCTACATTTTTACTGTTCGAATACGGCCACTGTTCCCAGCGCCGACTGTTCGGGCTCCGACTTAATGTCAGAATCGCTTAGTTTGTGCTGATGCCGACTTTTTGCACGAAGGTAGTTGAGAGTTTAATTTGAAGACGCTGTCATGATTTGTGAGGAAGATGGCGGCTGTTTTCGAATTTGGAACTATTGGGAATAGGGTATGAAATCACGCAATCAACAAGAATTCTCACTAAATAATAATTTATTACGTAACACAACGTGCACATGTACAGATCATCAGAATGTGAAAAAGACACCCAGTGTCAAAATTTAACTCTAATAGGAACTTCGTGAATTGTTTAGGCGTTTGCCTGTTGAATAGTAACAATGGGGCAAAGTATTAGGCGGATGTGTAGATATTTGTTACTCTTCCACACAAAAACTATTGAACTGATTTTTCTAAAACTTAACAGTAATGTAGTTGACTAGTTTTTGCCCGCGGCTTCGCTCGCGTTAGAAAGAGACAAAAAGTAGCCCATGTACAGATCCATTCCTCATACTATCTCCATTTAAAAAATGACGTCAATCCGTCGCTCCGTTTTGCCATGAAAGGCGGACAAACAGACAGATAGACACACACACACTTTCCCATTTATAATATTAGTATTCATACATGAGAATAGGGTATATAACAGCACCCAATGATCCGCAGGAATGGCGCAGTAACCAAAGATCTAACTGAACGCAGGTGAAACCTCGAGGAACAGCTAATAGATTATGATGTAAAACTAACGGGCTTGATCGTATTTCCGCATAGCTTAAACCGCTGGTTCTAATGACACTTTTTTTTTATGGTGAGTGGGAAATCATCCAATGACTGGTCCCGTCCTGGGTGCGGCGGGAGGGCGTGTCAGACTCTTACTGACTAAAACCCACTCATGTTCCTCCGATTGCCCTTTATGTTCCAGGGTCGCGGTAACTATTATAAACATTCCGCAAGTTCTAATGACACTTGGAGAGTGCGCTCTTAGTGAAGTCCGCTAAAAAGACTTTTCGGAATTCCTGCCCTAAAAAAATAAAATATAAAATAAAATATCAAACTGATAATGAAGCAAAACATAGAGCTACTACTTATTATTTTTTTGTTTAATACCATCTATGTATAACCTATGTTTACAAATGAATAAATGATTATTATTGATTATTGATTATTATTATTATTATTGATATTTTGCGACATACACCAAGGCGAAACTGCAAGCAAACACTATTTTGTGTAAAAAAAAATAACGCATGATGTTATTTAGCCTATATTACTCAGGGATAATGTACCTTTTTAATGAAAAACGATTTTTTGAAATCGGTCCATTAGTTATTGAGTTTATTCGTTATATACAAAAATACGTATCTTTTAGAAAAAAGATTTGTTATTTTACTTTTATATACCTAAATTACTTTTGTAGTATACAAGTTAAGCAACGTCATGACACTACTATATTATGTATTTAGACCGAGGTAGAACTGGGAGCGGCGGTGCTAAGGCTTAGGGCCAAGAACACCGCCCCAGGACCCGACGGCCTACCAGGGAAGGCCTGGGTCCTGGCCTTAGGGGCTCTCGGGCCTCGACTAAGGGGGCTCTTTAGCGCATGTTTGGAGGAGGGCCAGTTCCCACTTCGCTGGAAGACCGGGAAGCTGGTCCTCATACCGAAGCCGGGGCGTCCTGCGGACAGTCCGTCCGCATACCGGCCCATCGTTTTGCTCGACGAGGCGGCCAAGCTCTTGGAGAGAGTGATTGCGAACCGTCTCGTCGAGCGGCTGATGCGGGTGGGGCCGGATCTGGCGGACGGCCAGTTCGGCTTTCGCAGAGGACGCTCCACGGTGGACGCCATCATGCGCGTGCGAGCCCTCACGACAGGGGATGCGGTGGCACGGGGCAGGGTCGTCTTGGCGGTGTCTCTCGACATCGCCAACGCCTTCAATACCCTGCCTTGGGGGTGCATAGGGGCCGCATTACGGTATCACCGGATGCCGGCCTACCTCTGTCGTGTGGTCGAGGCCTATCTGACGGACAGAGCCGTTATCTACCCCGGTCACGAGGGAGTGTGGAGTCGACGAGGGATGTCGTGCGGTGTTCCACAGGGCTCGGTCTTGGGGCCGCTCCTGTGGGACATCGGGTACGACTGGGTGCTGCGCGCCGACCTTCCCGAAGGCGTCAGCGTAGTGTGCTACGCTGACGACACGCTAGTCCTAGCGCAGGGAGGGTCGTTCCAGGCGGCGGCCGACTTAATGTCGAGTGGTGTTGCGACAGTCGTGGACAGGATCCGGCAACTGGGACTTGAGGTGGCCCTGCACAAGTCCGAGGCCATGTGTTTTCATGGCCCTCGGCACCGGCCACCTCCGGGGTCTCAGATAACGGTAGGAGGGGTTCACATCGGTGTCGAGTCGACGATAAAGTACTTGGGACTTGTCCTCGACAACCGATGGAACTTCACGGAGCACTTCCGACGTTTGGGCCCCAAACTGGCGAGGGCTGGAGCTGCCCTCAAACGGCTCCTGCCCAATCTCGGTGGCCCAAACGCCTCCTGCCGGAGGCTCTACGCGGGGATCGTGCGGTCCATGGCCCTCTACGGGGCTCCGGTGTGGGCGCCCAACCTAGCCACGGCTCCGGCCCGGCTTCTGAGGGCGTCCCAGAGGGTCATGGCGATTCGCATGGTGCGGGGATACCGCACGATCTCCTGCGAGGCGGCATGCCTCCTTGCCGGCACTCTGCCGTGGGATCTGGAGGCAACAGTCCTTGCACACACGTACGAGTGGCGCGTGGAAGTGCAACGCCGGGGCGAAGTCCCGCTGCCGCGGGTTATCGCGGCACGGCTCACGGAGCTCCGGTGAGATCTCAGGGCGGAGTGGAGACAGCGACTGTCGCAACCTAGTGCTGGGCACGCCGTGATAGCGGCGGTAAGACCCCTCTTTGAGGAGTGGCTGGAGAGGCGCCACGGCGCTCTCACGTTTCGCCTGACACAGGTCCTCACCGGACATGGTCAGTTCGGGAGGTTCCTGTGTCGGATTCAGGCGGAAGCGACGCCTGGGTGTCACCACTGCAGCAACGGTCGCCTGGAGGACACGGTCAAGCACACGGTGGAGGTGTGCCCCGCATGGGCGGACCATAGACGTGTCCTCGTAGAGGCGATCGGCGGCGGTGACCTCTCGCGCCCAGCGCTGGTTCAGGCTATGCTGCGGGGCGAGACGGAATGGGATGCCGTCGCCTCCTTCTGCGAAGCAGTTATGCTAGTGAAGGAAGCGGCGGCGCGCGAGAGGCAACGACGAGCCTCTCGCCCCGGACAAAGACCCAGGCGAAGACGTCGAGAGTCGCAAGACGACTACCGGCCACCGTAGGCGCGGTTCTGCGGATGGCGAGCGATGGGTAGCTCGCCGCCCGGCTAGGACCAGGACCGCGTCGACGGCGCGTTAGTGTTCCACGCGCGCCTCAAAGAGAAGTAGTCAGCACAGGAAGGGGCCTAACAGGGCCAACGCCTGCCGGGGTTGCGGAATGTGTATAGTAGTCACCGTGACCCTGGAACATAAAGGGCAATCGAAGGAACATGAGTGGGTTTTAGTCAGTAAGAGTCTGACACGCCCTCCCGTCGCACCCAGGACGGGAGCAGTCATTGGATGATTTCCCACTCACCAAAAAAAAAAAAAAAAAAAATATTATGTATTTACATAATACATGTATGACAGTTGCAACTGCGATATTTATCTCGATAAACATAGTTTACTGTCCCCCTTTTTATGACTCTGCACTATTTATGAGCACAATAACTTTTTATTATTATATTCAACTATCTTACGGAAAACATCTCGTAATGTTTACAAAAATAAGAGAACAATAAAAAACTTTCTTATTTATTGTTACATGTTTATTAGAGATCGTAAAAACTTTAATTTAAGGAGAAAATTAAAGAAATAAAGTATTATTTTATTAGCTTGCAAACGTCTTAAATCGCGTAAACGTCGCGATTTAAAACGTATCCAATGACGTTTAAGCTTATTTCGTATAATAATAATATCAGTTTCTTTGTTTAGCATAATGATAGACAAACAGGCTGATAAACAGATTCCCACTTTAATCCTTTTATAATACGTGATTCGCGACACAATAGAAAGACAATAGCAGAGCGACAGTCGGCTGTCGTTTAGACGTCAAAAGGTTAGTATGGATTAGCTTAAAATTACCTATGCATATAACCAAAAGAAATAATTATGTGTATATGTCCGAATAATTTTCATCTGTATGTTCTGTGTTTCTTTTCATAGTACAAACTAACAGCTTAAATTAATCCACACATATTATACCTACTTTAAAATTTCGCGTTGCATATGCAAATAGCGTATTTAAACTGTAAAACATTTAACACAATCATCCTAACACCACACTCAATAATTTCCGCCAATATTTTTACAGCAGTACAGAGTAGCCACAACACTACGTATTTACATGCAATATTCAAAGTCTGCGCCCCATATGGCTAGCGGAGGTTCGTTATCCTCCCGTCCCTCACAAGCCCGCATAACCCCTCTAAAGCCGTGCCCACATGGGGTCAATTTTATGCAATTAATAAGTGAATATCTTGGGACCAGATAGCCATCTGATCCCTAGTTATGCAGAGCATGTGCTGTGGTGACCAGACAACGGCTATATATATACTTATATATATAAATCTCGTGTCACAATGTTTGTCCTCAATGGACTTCTAAACCACTTAACCGATTATAATAAAATTCGCACACCATGTGCAGTTCGATCCAACTTGAGAGATAGGATAGTTTAAATCTCAAATTATAGTCGCAGTTTTAATTTATTGCTAATTATTTGTCTGTTATTATTTGACAGTCACAATTAATTTATTAGTAGTTGTTTATTTTGGAATGTTTTACATTGGATCTGACAGACAGCGCTACCATCGCAGTGTCAAATCTATATAAATAAAAATGAATTGATGTTCGTTAGTCTGATTAAAACTCGAGAACGGCTGGGCCGATTGAGCTGATTTTGGGTTTAAAATGTTTGTCGTAGTCCAGGGTAGGTCTAAACGGTGAGAAAATAAGGAAAAATTGCGAGAAAGATAGAGTAAAACAACAATTTCATTTTCCAATATAAAAGTTTAGAAGTAGGTAACCGGCAAATCAAGTGTCAAATTCAAGTGTGACAATTACAACCATAGAGGTTATTACAACCCGTCAACCTGGCACAAGTAATTCACAAGTCATTCAAAAGACGCAAAGGATTCATTTTCATAAAATTAAATCCAAATCATGCAGATAAAGATGTACCAGTAACTCATGACAAAAAAAAAGTAAAACAAATATTGATTTTTATATGGTATTGTTATCATGTCATCTGTCAAGTGACATTACTTTTTTTTGTTTACATATTTTGTTATTTTCAAGAATTTTTAAGTAAAAAGTGAAAGAATGACTACGAAATCACCGCGGTCACAATCCAGAAGCACTGTTTATAACGTCTACCGATAAATCTGTAAAGAAGAACGTGTAGCTTACACGCAAGAGTTTAACATTTGTATATATAATAGGTACGTAACATACAACTTTGGCTTATTACAGGGGTGTGTGCTACACGACGAATTATTGCAGAAGGCAGATGAGAAGTCAGTAGCCTTGGTGTCAGATTCACATGAGCCGCCTAAAGACGTTTAACTTGCCTTATGTGACGATCACTACCATAGCCATAATCTTGACGAAGTACAGAAACATTTTTTTTTAACGGGAAATAAGGTTGAATCAAAGTTGCAATGCCCCAACCAAACTGGGATACTAATCTCAAAGCGAAATATCAACCATTTCTTTCATCTTTGTTGTGTAAATAAAGTACTTATATTATAATGATTGGGTTTATCTTAATTTATTTTATACTAGCTTTTGCCCGCGACTTTGTTCCCATTCCCGGGGGATTTCCGGGATGAACACCTATGTTCTTTCTCGGGTCCCAGACTATATTTGTACCAAATTTTATTCAAATCGGTTCAGTGGCTTAGGCGTGAAGAAGAGACAGACAGACAGAGTTATTATCGCATTTATAATTTTAGAATGTATTAACCAGATATATATCTCGATATATCTTACTCTCTTTTAAAAAATATCTTTATTTGGTCACTTATGGTTAGGGGCTAAAATAAGTGCCTAAAGCCTTTTGAGCTTTACCCAGAGTAGGCCGCAAGTAGGTCCCAATCATCTCATCAGCTAATAGAAAAATACAACTAATCAAACATCACTGTTAAATAAACTGCACAAATTATCGCCTATGTCTTATTCTGATATATTTTATAACCTATATTTCTGTAAAGTTTTATCAAAATCTGTTCAGTCGTTTTTGCGTGAAAGAGTAACAAACAAAAATACTAAAAAAATCCTCTTTATAATATTAGTATTGCTATAAAGCAATAAGTGTCATATTTTTTAAGGCGAAAATACAAGTATCAAAACATTTTAATCCTTTTCCCCAGTGTTGCTGTCATCATATTTTATTTACCATTTTTGTCATCAGTACACCTATTATAGTTGGTTTTATTGGTAAAAAAATATCTAGATTTAAAATATTTATTTATTAAATAATGGTGCTTTTAATTTTTTTTTTGTTTCTGTATGGCCATCCTGGACAATTTTCCCTACCAGAAAAACCGCACATGATAGTTGTTCAAAAACAAAATTATTATAAGCCCATTTCATAACATGTCCTTTCAACAATCTTTTCGTCAAAAGTTAAGGGACAGTGACAATGACAGTATTGCCAGATTACTAAACAACTATTAGGCCGCCCCTAAACACGTCAATCCAGATTGTGATAATGTGGCGAAATCGATACAAATCTTTTATGAATAAAGGTGATATAGTTTAAATAAAGTTTACATTGATAGGTAAGTAAACCATAGGTAAAGGTAAGTCTACTATCCCAAGTATCTGACGCATCATCATCACCAATCATCATAGATTCACTACATCACTATAAGGTTAGGTATATATTATATTTATGTATTAATTTTATATTTTAGTTTATTAGTTTATGTTTTCAGTATTTATTAATTTATGTTTATTTATTTATGTATTTGCATTCATAAATATATATTTTTAGTCGTTGTTATTATTTAAACACTCTCTTGCACTATGTTGGCCCGTTTCAAGTACAGTCTATCGCAATGCCCTAGGTTGACTGGAAGAGATCTCTTCTAGAGATAAGTCCACCTTTGTAAACAAATTACAGTTAAGTTCTCTGTTAAACAGTTATGTGCAATAAAGTATAGTAGTATATTAATAAGTGATACGAAGTTTACCGGGTCATCTAGTTTTAAATAATAATCACTTTCAGATGTCATAAACATAAACAATGATATTAAAAAGGTTCTATAAGAAAATGCGTAGCAGTACTTCTTAAGTTAACATGTCGGCGCTACCACCGCAGTGTCAAATTTTAAATAATATTCGAATTTTAATTTTAGTCTGTCCCGACAGTTAGCGCTGCGATCAAATTAAAAAAAAGTTTTGCTATCATTGTGTTATCTATTATTTTGTTATTATTGTGTTTTTATTGTGTCATCTTATATCTACCCGTGCGAAGCTGGGACGGGCCGCTAGTACTTATATAATTTATAAACTACTACTACTTCGCCACTGTTCTGTTCTGCTCCCCTAGACAAGTGGCATTGTAGAATAGATAGTGAAAACGAATAGATTGTCAAATGTATGGAGATGTCAAATTGTTTAGCGAAAGTTTATGTCAATTCCATACATTTGACAATCTATTCGTTTTCGCTACCTATTCTACAATGCCACTTGTCTCTAGGCCCTCAGATTTATTTTGTTGCGGGATACAAGACAGTTGAATCGTTTCTCCGGCACTTGTGGAAGTTCAATGCTCGGCGCTTTTCTGGCAGACTCCACTGTTGATTCTGGCTTTCAGGAGTTGCAGTGGTTTGAAATAGTGTGGCGGGATTGCCCAAAAAAAGGTACATTTATAAATAAATTAAACAATAGAACAAACAATCATCCTCATTACACAAAAATTTGTCCTGAGTTCCCACCCAAACCCAACCCTAAACTATGATTTCCTGCTTGACATTTAGGGTAAATTTTTCACATACACCAATAGGCAAGTCAAATATATATTTTATACGAGCTGTCTCTCGCGGTTTCACCCGTGCTATGTTGTCTTTAATTACTGCTATGCTATCGTACGTCATGTAGTCTATTGTTATTCTGGTGTATAAGACACTGTTAAGTTTTATCAAAATTCGTTCAGTAGATTTTGCAAGAAAGTGTTACAAACATACAAACTCACCAACTTTCACATTTTTAACATTACTAGTATGACATTAATACACAATTTCTCGGCCTATTTACCTACATTCGTACTAACAAAGACGCAGGCGAAGCTGTATTTGACATCACAATTTAATTAATTGCTGTATTATTGTAACTTAAAATATGTTTTTTTTTGTCATAATTAAAATAGCGAATTATTAAGCAGTTTATACAGTGCGTGTGAGCAAGCCTTAAGCGCTGTAGTTGCGATGGTTAATTCTCCTTTGGACATTCGTGTTATTGAAATTTGTTTTTTTAGCGGCTTTTAGGTTTATATTAAATTAAGTTTGTTTTGTTTGAACAGTTTGTGAGCCATTTATTATTAACGGGATGTTTTCCCGATTTAATTTAAGGGGGTAAAGATAATATCTGTAAACTTTATTATGTGGTCGTGCACAGTTAGCTCAGGGATTCTGTTGGTTATTGCGCTGTGTATCGCGGGTTCGATTTCTGAGCGATCAAAAATTTCTACCTATGGCCTATCGACAGTGAATCTGAATGTATTTAATAGAATAAATTAAAAAATATATTTTCTAATTAAAAATTACGGCATAAAGTTAAATGTTCTACAATTTAGAATATTGGTAAATTATATTGGTATATTAGTAATTGGCCTAAACTATGTACTTTTTTAAACCTTCTAGTCAGGTTTCCAATATAACAAGTTCATATTTTTTTGAGAAGAGCGTGACCGAAGCGCGACCAACACGCTACCAAATTGCTACCGACTTGCTACACAAGTGCTGGCGCGACCGAAGTGCGACTGAGACGTGATAGGAGCGCGACCGAAGTGTGACCGACGCGCAAAAGTAAGATTCGTGGCGTGAGCTGAGGCAGTTAGCGGTCACATCGCAACCGTAGCGATACGATCGCGCGAATGCATCGCTACTGCCGCGCTACAAAATTCGCCGTAGACGAAGAGCCTTATAGGAAGATGTTCAGCTCAAAGAAACAATGATCAAGCTTCATGGACATCATCGTAAAACCCAGCTGGTTATGAGCCCCATTCAATCTCCATTCAAATGCACAAAGGGTAAGCAGAGCCATTGGGCAAGGGAGTACAGAAGTTCTACTCTCGTAAGGATGATAATCATAATCTTTTGAACTCTACTTAGAAGGTTACTAGATAGCTTCCATACATTGTATTATGATATTACATAGCCTGTACTATTTCTCGTAAATCAGGCTATACAAAAGTAACAATTTCGGTTGAGTTACAGAGATTAGCTCGTCTAAACAAAGAAGGAAACAAAACGTCTTTTCAGCAATATTGCATTGTATAGATTATTCAATGCAAAAATCGTTATTCTTACTTTGTTTATACAATTTCACACTCAAACTGATGAATGAAACAATTTAAAAACAATTTTGTCGAGGAAAGGATGTGAAAATGTTGGAAATTAGAAAAGGACTTACTCTTACACGCAAAATACTAATTTGCGAAATCGCAAATCAAAAATTTGTGATTTCGTCTGCATTCAACATAATATAATCAACATTCTCGCAGACATAAGCACAATCAAAAGCTACATTAAATAAAAATATTAACAGCTCAATTTTTTAAATGCAAACCGCCAGTTAGAAAGTTGAAGTTAGATACAAACAGGCCTTCTGTTCCCTACCTGTATCGTGACATTGGCCTCACAAAACGCCTCCTAAAATATTCACCTATTATTCTTTGTTGTAGTGCTGGGCGCATCAATTATTCCAGCGCGGGACCGCTTCCCGGGATCCCGTGAATGTTTCATACACGCGCCGTGATTGTCCGGACACGGGAACGTAGATTTTGGCTTTTTAAACAGTTGATATGGGGATAAAGGAAAAATTGCTATAAAATTCGCTTTTATGCCGAAACTGGAAAGGCATAAACAGTTTGATAGGCAACGAAGAAATTCCTTGTGAAGCTTTTGTGCATATTTTAGTAGATTTCAGCGATGTCCGCATGGGCAAAAAACGGTGACGTACTGTTTTAGGATTAGGGTTGCGTAAGTTTGAGTGAGAAACGAATATCTTAGACGATCACTTTTGTGACTGTCTGTTTGTTCGATGTCTTAAATATCTGCACAATGGCGGCGGTGACCTCTCGCGCCCGGCGCTGGTTCAGGCCATGCTTCGGGGCGAGACGGAATGGGATGCCGTCGCCTCCTTCTGCGAAGCAGTTATGCTAGTGAAGGAAGCGGCGGTGCGCGAGAGGCAACGATGAGCCTCTCGCCCCGGACTAAGACCCAGGCGAAGACGTCGAGAGTCGCAAGACGACTACCGGCCACCGTAGGCGCGGTTCTGCGGATGGCGAGCGATGGGTAGCTCGCCGCCCGGCTAGCACCAGGACCGCGTCGACGGCGCGTTTTGTTCCACGCGCGCCTCAAAGAGAAGAAGTCAGCACAAGAAGGGGCCCAACAGGGCCACGCCTGCCGGGGTTGCGGAATGTTTATAATAGTTACCGTGACCCTGGAACATAAAGGGCAATCGAAGGAACATGAGTGGGTTTTAGTCAGTAAAAGTCTGACACGCCCTCCAGCCGCACCCAGGACGGGAACAGTCATTTGATGATTTCCCACTCACCAAAAAAAAAAAATATCTGCACAATTTGTTACATATATTATGTATAGATTACACAAAAACTTACAAAGAACTGCAATGAAACGTAAACACGTTGAAAATTTTCCAGGTAAGTATGTAGCTTTTGCCGCGCTGTGGCAAAAAAGAATAAAAATAAGTATATTTAGTGATTATTTAGTTCTAGAACAGAACCCCACGTTCTAAGTCGGAGTTACACTTGGCCGGTATTCAAAGAAACTCTACAAGTATCTCCAAATTAAGAGATTTAAATATTTCTTTTGACGCTGTAATAACAAATACGTACGGAATTTATAATGTACGATCCCGAATCGATCTTGACCAGTTTTAACAGAACACTGCCACAGATAACAACAAACTTAAAACCTGGTCTCTCACTTTCTTCTGTCAGGTGAAAACAACATATTTTATCATTTGATATAATACAGTTTTAGTGCGTACATAAAAAACCGTAGTACATGTGTTGTATAATACTGCATTCCTAAATCCCATGAATACGGTATGACAGCGCGGAAACGAGACGCATATAGTTGCGGGTATGGTGCGAGTGATAGAGATAGAAAGAGGGGTGAGGCGACATCTATCGCCGAATATGGAACCCACAACTGACTGTCTACATTGCATCAAATTTATACGGCTTTAGTGAACTAAACTAAAATAAAAATGATGCCACGGTCGGAAAAAAGTTCATCAGATACAACATTCGTAAATCTGAGGACCCAATGGAGATGACGATAATCAATGGAGAATGAGGAAATATAGTGTGACCCTTATACCTTTATTATTATTATTACTTATTTTACCCTTTACCTAAAGTAGTATATATCGCATACCACGAGGGCTGGTCCGAGAAAACAAAGAAAAAGAGAGTCTGGAAGGAGTCGGGGGAGACCTCTGCCTAGCAGTGGGACTGCAAAAATAGTTATATATTGTTGTAACTTAATCATACCTACAACACGAGTTAACGTATCAGCTATGAACTGAAATAAAGTTGCTTTCATCAGAAGCATCATCGTTCAGTCAGATTTTCTACAAACTATAAAGGCTTTCATTTTTATCCGACAAGAACAACGACAACTCGGTGAAAGCAGAAAACAATATACACTATTAAAGACACCGATTTTCAAAACGACTTCTAGGTTAATTCTAAACATATTATTATATTTTTAAGTTCAATTTTTATTTTTTAGATATCTTTTTTTTTCAGATGTATATTTTTACTAGGTTTTGCCCGTAGCTTCGCGTTCATAGATCCAAGTGTAAAAAAAATGTCTTATTACCAAAATTCAAACTCTATCGCTAGCACCTAGACCCCACCCTTTGCTATAACACGCGAGAGATTTGCGGCAATAGGAGGATCACTCGTAAACTAGTTGATACGTCACTCATAAAATATTGAACGACATTCAAATTACGAAGCGCGACGATATTTTATCGCTCGCGGATGCGCTGGAACAACAGACTAGCATATTTGGATTGATATATTTTTCGGGATAACAACATGACATGTGTTTTTGGGATATCAAATGGGTTTTGTGTGAATAGTAATGATTATGAATATATAGAGAATCACAACATAGTATAAAACAAAGTCGCTTCACTGTCTGTCTGTTCCTATGTATGCTTAGATCTTTGAAACTACACAACGGATTTTGATGCAGGTTATTTAAATGGATTTGGTGTTGTGAAGGATTATTATGTACTAGCTTTTGCCCGCGACTTCGTCCTCGTGTAAAACCAGTTCCCGTTCCCGGGGTGTTTCCGGGATAAAAACTATCCTATGTCCTTTCTCGGGTCCCAGACTAGATCTGTACCAAACTTAATCGGTTCAGTGGTTTATTCATGAAGGAGAGACAGACAGACAGCAGAGTTACAGGATTTTCAGGATGAAAACAATTTTATGTACTTCCTTGGGTTTCAAACTATAACTGTACCAAATTTCATTCAAATCGGTTCAGTGGTTTAGGCGTGAAGAAGAGACACAGACAGACAGAAAGATAGACAGAGTTACTTTCGCATTTATAATATTAGTACGGATGAATACGTGCATTTTCGAGAGAAAAGCCAAAATTTTCAATGATTTGTAACACCCATGAGAAGCTAAGGCCCCCGCCTTAGCTTCTCATGGGTGTTACTAGTGTGGTATATAATCGTATAAGAGACTAGCTGTTCCTCGCGGTTTCACCCACGTAACATTAGGTTTTTGTTTACTGTTTCGCTCCCGTGGGACATAGCGTGATATTATATAACCTATGTTAGGTACTCGTGGACAATGTAGCTTTCGAATGGTGAAAAAATTTTTAAAATCAGACCAGTAGTTTTTTAAGCTTATTCATTACAATCAAACAAACAAAGATTACCTCTTTATAATATTAGTATAGATAGGTTTTTGCTATTAAATCAACGCTCTGCCGAAGCTACTGGATACTAGGATTCTGGACTTACATAAATTATAAGTATTATTAGTCCAGTATTCCTCTAGATCTTAAGCAAAGGACCACCGATGTCGTGATGTCCAAAATAAACTTAAGATATTTTTTGTCTAATAAATGTAATGAGTAATTTACGGCGAAGTTGTGTAGTTGTTGCATACGCCATTAAAATTATGTTGTGTTTTAGGTTTATTTTCCAGGTAAGTGTAGCATTATAAATGATAAATTTTTAAGACTGTTGTGAGTGTCTATTTAATTATATTAAATACAATTTGTTTTCCATGTTTTCAAGAGCAAAAACAACATATTTTAATGATAACAAGAATTTATAATATCCCTTACTACTAATTATTTCCGAATACATATAAAAAATAACACATGCCTCCAAAACACATAATTAAAGAGAACACCTACTACTGAAAAGCTTTTCTCCTGGCAACACAAAACCTCAACCATTTCTTTCCACTGAGGAATGAGATAAAAGTACACGTTTCTCGTTAATGAGAACAAAAAGTGACAAACAGACATAGACAAACTGTTGCTAATACGTTTACACTTCTTACGTGTTGTTACCGGGAAAGTATTTTTTCCTACTCAGGTATTAGGGCAAAAGTATCTTGTTTTTGCTACAGTTTGGTAAAAGGCGGTTTATTTATGGGAAATTATTCTCATAAAAATACTAACAATTTAGTGTTTGACACCATCAATATCGCGCACACAAGGTTCCGTACCATTCTAGGCAAAAAAATATGACTGGTTTTTTGTTGTTATAGCACCAATAAAAATACATTATCTGTAGAAATTTTAACTGCCTATAGCTATCACGATCCATGTTCATACAGCCGAATGACAGACAGACGGACAGATAGACAGCAAGACTTCGAAAAGAAAGAAATAGAGAGAAAAGAGACAATAATAATAGAGTCCCCTTTAATTCGGGTACAGAACCCTAAAAATGTCGTGATTGCCTAGATGTTTAAGCGTCCACCTATTATGTTGGTTGACAGTTTGAATCCGGGCATCACCAAAAAAAAAACCGGGCATGTAGTAGCTATGTGACTTTTTAAATAATGTACTTTCAAAAGTTAATCCTGGACACAGACATCTATGAAGTAAGAAAAATCGTAAGGAAATCACTTTCAAGCAGGCGTGGTGGTTATTGCTGAATGCTGGTACCTTCTCTGTTTGAGAAGACGCTATTGTTTGCAGTTCCCAATAGCGTAATAGGCTGGTATACTCCCACGTTGAAAGAAATCCCATAAAGTTTCTTATTCTTCATAAAAAAAAACCTTTTCCTTACTATCCATAGAATCCTATTAACTTTTGGAACGACTAACCAACTTTAACTTTCTAACTACCTGCCCAACTCCTTAAGAAATCAAAAGTGCTTGTAAGTGGCTTAATAAGAAATGAATAAATATCTTGGTACAGCATTATTGCCAGACACCAGACAATTGATATAATACTTAAATCCATACTAATATTATAAAATGCGAAAGTAACTCTGTCTGTCTGTCTGTCTCTTCTTCGCGCCTAAACCACTGATCCGATTTGAATGAAATTTGGTACAGATATAGTCTGGGACCGAGAAAGGACATAGGATAGTTTTCATCCCGGAAATGCCCCGGGAACGGGAACTATTATTCCACGCGGGCAAAAGCTAGTAATGTATATACTCGATTGAAGTTAAGTTAAAACTACGGAATCTTTTAAGTATTATCATCAGTTGTAAATGTCAAATGATTGTCATCCGTCACTTGAATTGACAGACGACAATCGTAAGTTGGCTGTTTTTCCAAATTACTTTCATTATTTTAAGCAGGAAGTGAACCTACGGCTTTGGTTTAGCAGTCAAGGTCACAAGCTTACTACTCGACCAACAGACCAGTCATTCTTTGACTTTGACTTTGTATTAAGACCGCCTTTGTAGGAATGTGCATGAAGGTTAAATAAAATCTGGACCACAACTCAAGCTACAACAAAACCATTTAAAAATAAGTCCCCAAACTCAAACACTAAATCGTGTATTATGACATCACAAAGAAGAACATCAACGCCACAGCAGCTTGAGCCACCTTCACAGAAGATTCCATTTCCCTCAAGGAACACCCCTTAGCCCCCCTGCTCACCCCTCCACTTCACCCCCTCCTCAACCTGTCGGTACAGTCGTACACCGGTACACGTATGCTAATGCTGAATGCGATACTGCGCCGATATCGAAAAGAGTTAAGAAGATATAGACAGGGTTTGAATGGGTTAAGTTAAAATTTTGTGGGTATTTTTATGGGGGGAGTTTTGCTGGTAAACTAGCTCGAGTACTAGTAATGTTATAATGTAATAAGGGAGGATAGATGATTGTCACTCTTTCATGTAAATACTACTGAACTCTGACCTGAACTCAAGGGAGAGTTAACGTTTTTCCTTTTAAAAAAAATATGACGCTACATCACTTCTTACATGCCAATAGTCCAAGTAGACTTGATTAACCTTTCGACGACCAAGCGACAGCCGGCTGTCGGTCTGCTATTGTTTTTCTATTGTGTCTCGAATCACGTGTGTTCAAAGGTTTAATAAAACATGACCAAAATAATCACCAACATACAAGAATTACATATTAAAAAAAATTGTTGCAAAAAACATATTTTATGCTTCCCTCATCATCATCATCAGCCGATAGACGTCTACTGCTGGACAAAAGCCTTCCCCAAAGATTTCCACCTGCATCGGTTCTGCGCCACCCGCATCCAACGAGACCCCGCGATCTTGATAAGATCATCGGTCCATCTTGCAGGAGCTCCACGCTGCGTTTACCGGTACGTGGCCGCCACTCGAGAACTCCGCCCCAACGGCAGTCAGTTCTACGAGCTATGTGCCCCGCCCACTGCCACTTAAGTTTGACAATTCGACGAGCTATGTCGGTGGTTTTAGTTCTCCTGCGGATTTCCTCATTACTGATTCTATCACGCAGGGAAATTCCAAGCATTGCTCTGGGTGATCTTGAGCCTGCACATGAGTCTTTTATGCTTTCACGAGGCTTAAATTCAAGGAAGGGCTTAGGCTACTAATTAATCCACAATATGGTCTCTCATTCAGACGAGCATAGTTGCAGGTCAAAGCGAATGACTGCTCCCGTCCTGGGTGCGGCGGGACGGCGTGTCAGACTCTTACTGACTGAAACCCACTCATGTTCTTTCGATTGCCCTTTATGTTCCAGGGTCACGGTAACTATTATAAACATTCCGCAACCCCGGCAGGCGTTGGTCCTGTTGGGCCCCTTCCTGTGCTGACTCCTTCTCTTTGAGGCGCGCGTGGAACACTAACGCGCCGTCGACGCGGTCCTGGTCCTAGCCGGGCGGCGAGCTACCCATCGCTCGCCATCCGCAGGACCGTGCCTACGGTGGCCGGTAGTCGTCTTGCGACTCTCGACGTCTTCGCCTGGGTCTTAGTCCGGGGCGAGAGGCTCGTTGTTGCCTCTCGTTGGCTAAACATACATAACGTTACGTAACATTAGTGGCTCAAACTTCTAACTTTAGCATACATGAAAGTTAATAAAAACACTTTAGTTGAGTGCATTGTGTGTACGTTACTTCACATGGCTTGTCTACATGATGCATCAATAACAACGAGCTTGTTCGACAGTCCTGTGGCCAGCCTTAATACTTTACACTTTGTTCAATTATTAATACTATAGAAAGAGCTTCATATATTATGTTTAAAGCAGAGAAAAACGTATTTTAATTCTTTTTCAGAAAAACACTTTTAGCATTTTACAATTACAGTAAAAATCAATAATGTTCTTTATTAAAACGCGATGACTAATACATTTTATTTCATTCGAAGTACTAATTGCTTAAGATTCAAAAAACTTTTATAATAATGCGACATTTACTCTGGCATCCAAAAAAATTTGAATATTTTTTTTACTTCAATTTCTGTTGAAATCCATTGAGCCTACGTAGATAGATAAGTGTATTAGTTAAAGATTAAAAAAAATGAATAGCTATAATAATTCTGACAAAATTATTCTTGGTGAGAGCTTTACCAGCGTGCGCCACAAAAATCGATATACTTATAAAAGAAAAGAAAAGAAAAGAAAGAAACACGCCACATCCACACTAGCGGACAAAAGTTAGAGTTGTTAAATTTGATTTATAACGTAATATTAAAAAGTTATCATTCCATTCTAGTTAGACTATTTCAAAACACTATGTTTTTTGATAGTCTACCTCCATGTCGACAAAGTTACCTGTAGAAGCCAGCGTCAGCAAAAAAAAAAATAGAGAATTCCCAATTCATTTACACATTCTCCACAACAAACAATAACTTAAACTAATCTCACGGACTAAAGCCGGTACTAAGGCTGGCTACAGACTCACAAACTTGCGTTATTGATACATTGTGTGTTGCGCGACTTCGACACAACTTACTTAGGCGACAAGTTGTTGCAAGTTGTCAGTCTGAGGAACAATGCAGCGAGTTACTCGTGTACTTATTATAATTAACTGTAAGTAGGCGGTAAGTAAATAGTTGGAGATGGAAATGGGTTTTAATGGTAGGTTTTGTCACGGTTTTGCCTTATGATATAAAGTGTTGCGACTTGCGACAGTAAAATAGGTCTATTTAAGAGTTATTCTTTATGTAAGTATAAATTGGAAAACTGACTGACTGATTGACTGTTGATATATCAACGGAGAGCCTAAATCGCTTGTCTTAGATACATAAACTTGCAGGGTGTGTTATTTGTAAAGAGTAGGTAACCACTAATAAAATAATTTTGGAAATTTCAACCCCAAGAGGGTAAAATAAGGGATGAAAGTATACAATATGTACATAAGGACGAAGCCGTTGGTAAAAGCTAGTGTCACGACCTCCGGCCTCCCACCACGAGCGCGGGCACCGCCATCCTTCCGCGCCGGGGACCTCTCGCCCCGCACCCTGGACTTCGGGTGCCTATTTAAGCTGAAGCAGACGCACACTCAAGCTCTTTTCCTGCGCCGGCGACATCGAAGTTAAGTGGCTTCACTCATCTTAACGGGAGTCACGTAGATCAGTACCTTGGTCACCCACTTCCTAACCCTGAGTCTCTGTAATTCTAAATTCTTGTATTTTTCTTGTTACAATAAACCTTTGTAAACTTTTGTTGTCGAGTGTGAATTATCTTCACTACACACCACCCCTTTTCACGCCACACTAGTACGAATTAAAACATCATCACTTACATTTCACAAACAAATAAGTTTTACTTAACATTTCGACTACCAAGCACAGCCGGCTGTCGGGCAATATTGACTTTTTAATGTGTCTTGAATCACGTGTGTTTGACTTTAAAACGGACGTTGAAACTATGAACAGTTTTGGAGATTGAAAAGTACATAATTATATTACACTAGCTTCTGCCCGCGGCTTCGCTCGCGTTAGAAAGATACAAAAAGTAGCCTATGTTACTCTCCAGCCCTTCAACTATCTCCACTTAAAAAATCACGTCAATCCGTCGCTCCGTTTTGCCGTGAAAGAAAGACAAACAGACAGACAGACACACTTTCCCATTTATAATATTAGTATGGATTTTAAATTTTCCTTTAATTAAAATCTCTGCAACTCTATCCCATACATAGGTCCACATCTGATTTTTCCGCTTATATAGTTCGGCGCAGCGATGCCGACGGCGCATTAGAATCAGTAACGGTATGTCTGTCTGTATGTATGTATGTAGCCTGTATCACTCATCGTCTGTCCCAGGGACACAGCTTCCGATATAATCTGTCCTTCAAAGAGATTTGGTACGTTTTGGAGTTGAAGACGGTCGGTGATGTTATACCTATCAGAAAGGGACTTAATTTATGGCAATAACAGATTTATGATCGCGTCTGGTTTCAAATAGTTAAAAGTGATAGCAAGGTTGGCGAAGTAGTGCAATTAGATGTTGTATTGTGTTGTGTATCGTTGATTTGGTATTTGCACGAAACGAACATTAAAAGATATTATATATCTTGGGATAACTCGCATACGGCCATCTAAAGTTGGCAGAGCTTTTACAATGGTAAACAGACAACTAATACATACCTAACCGGCTTATCGGTTAGAAAACTATGTAAGCACACCCATGTATGCATGACTACAGGGCACCATCTCTAAGGAAATCAACGTTTTTATGCACATATATATCCCTACTAGCTTTTGCCCGCGGCTTCGCTCGCGTTAGAAAGAGACAAAAAGTGGCCTATGTTACTCCCATCCCTTCAACTATCTCCACTTAAAAAATCACGTCAATACGTTGCTCCGTTTTGCCGTGAAAGAAAGACAAACATACACACAGACAGACAGACAGACAGACAGACAGACACACTTTCCCATTTATAATATTAGTATAGTATGGATAACAAACACGCACTAATATCTCCCAGGGTACCAGGCGCGCATAAGTGCTAGGAGCTAAACTAATACATTCGTGTGTACATCATATTACGTCGTCAGCTAGTAATATATGGACACGCTCGTATTTGCATCCCAACGTCCGGGCTTTAAGCGCGTTATTACGGCGTGTAGTTTGTGTTAAAGGGTAAGTATTCTGTGAGGATACTGTTCTGGGTTTTCATTTGATTAGTAATGTCCTATTTTTGTTGTAAATTGTTTTTTGCTTAGTGTTCGAGAAGCATTTAATTTCATTATGCCATTTTGGATTGTTCCAGAATCGATCTTTTCGTTAGAATAACTAGTTCTTTATAAGCGGAAAATATAAGTACGATATTTTAATTATTATGATTGTGTTTTTAGATTCTAAATGGCAATATTGCACATGACTGACACAATTGACTAATTTTATAGGCTCCACAAACCTACAGTGTTTGTTTTTCTTGTTAACTGAGAATGATTCAAGATTACAGGGCTGAAAAATTAAGGAAATAGCTTGGGACGACTCACACACGTCTCTCTGATCCCAAGCTAAGCAGAGCTTGGGTTATGTTAACCATACAACTGGAATACATACTTATAAATGTACATGTACATATTATGGATAAAATTACACAGAACAAATAATCGTGCACATCACACAAAGTTAGTCCTGGATGGGAATCGAACCCCCAAACCCCGGCTTAGCAGTCAGAGCCGCCAACAACTAGACTAGACGAACAGGCCCGTCAAACATTTTATATTATTTGAGTATAATATTTTAATCCATACTAATATTATAAATGCGAAAGTAACTCTGTCTGTCTGTCTGTTACGCTTTCCCGCTTAAACTTACATTTAACAAGCAAGACTACAGATTTTGTGGAGTTGGCTCAATATATTAAAGGTCTAAACTAAATTGAATCTTATGTCCTTTTTTTAATGAAATGGAAAGAAAAGAATGCACTGAACTTAAATTTAGTTAAGTTTGCAAACGAGATAATCGGCAACAATCCGTACTTGTCCGTACTTCTGTACTGAATATTATAAATGCAAAAGTAACTCTGTCTGTGAGTCTGTCTTTCTGTCTGTCTGTCTGTCTCTTCTTCACGCCTAAACCACTGAACCGATTTGAATGAAATTTGGTGCAGATAAAGTCTGGGACTCGAGAAAGGACATAGGATGGTTTTCAGCCTGGAAATCCCCCGGGAACGAGAACGAAGAACAAAAGCTAGTCCATACTAATATTATAAATGGGAAAGTGTGTCTGTTTGTCTGTCTGTCTGTCTGTTTGTCTTTCTTTCACGGCAAAACGAAGCGACGAATTGACGTGATTTTTTAAGTGGAGATAGTTGAAGGGATGGAGAGTAACATAGGCTACTTTTTGTCTCTTTCTAACGCGAGCGAAGCCGCGGGCAAAAGCTAGTAGACTATAAAAATCCCATCTTAAAAAAATCTAGACACATGTCCTCAACCAGCGCTTCTGGAACCCTATTACAAAAGTGTGTCACTGCAAGTCGCCGCGGAAGGAACTTCATTCAACAAGCTTCCTTTTGACGCGCGGCGCACGGAGCGCCGATGTGTTTTAATTCATAAAGTGGCCCCGCGCTAAATGATCACTATTCATACTCGTGCCGGAAGGCAGGAATATGAGCAGAAGGATCATTGAGAAAGAAAGCATTCACTTATCACTTGCGGATGGTAAAATTGCAACAGACAGGCGGATAGGCAGAGTTACTTTCACATTTATAAAATTAGAAATTAAGTAATAGTTCAAATTAAGGGAACGTGCACGATTATTACATAAAGTAACTTTTGTCCTCGGTTTCACTCGTGTGTATGGCGATACTTAAAACCCTATTTTATTTCTTTAGGGACGGAATTTTTAGAATTTTTTAGTTATTACCTACTCTTTACAAAGAACACACACTGCGTATCATGTCTCCACCAGCGGTTTGGGCTGTGCGTTAAAATATTAACAGTCAGTCAATCAGTGTAGTTTTGAGTAGATAACTGTAATAATTTTCAAAACACGGTAAGTCAAAACTCATAAAGACAACAAATAACTTACTATTATTCGATACTGAATTAATGGTGAATTTCCAGCCATAAGCTGATTTATTAACACCGGGAAAATTAACCGTGGTTGGGCTGCGCCTCGGCCCACCTTTAAAAGTCAACGTCGGCAGTTAAAATAATACACGAAATCCCGAACAAGTTAATTAACAAAATAATATTGTTTTCAACCATATAAAGCTTTCCCAAGAAACCAGATGTTTAGGAAATTAGCGTGGCTTCGTATTGATTTTTTTCAAAAATATCCGTATAACGTAAATGCTCCTATTACCGCCAGTTTTAGCTGTCTCAGGATTCACTTAAAAAAATAGATATAAGCTGTTATGTTAGAGAAGATGTTATAATTTATAATTAATCTTTACGAAGTATTCTTTGCTATTCAGTTCTTAAATTCAATATTTAATAACACAATAGTTACTAAATTATTATTTTATCCAAAAGAGAAGTTGATTCTATTACCGCCCCATAGAATGCGGCAAGATTCTATTAGCGATTTTTCTGCTTCTTTTACCGACCCATACGAAGTACCACCATCGAATAATTAATAATATAAAATCATAATATAACAATAGTTATGATTTCCCTTGTAACGCAGTGTTATCCTTGGTATGCTATGAATAATAGGTTTATGAACTTTCGTATATGCTGGTCTCTTCATTTATATAAGCCCATATAAGCCCAGCTTCTAGTTGACCAGAGGCGTCCCAACTGCTTGCGCTTCTGCTTTCTGCTACAAGCTTTAAAGAGATTATAGAATTTAATAAAATATATGAAATATATATAGATAATGCCATGAATGAAACAGGAAAGTAAATTTTATTTTACATTAATGATATGGCCTGTGACAAAATCTCTCAAAACGTCACGTATGCAAGAAATAAGCCAATTTGATCAAAAATGGACATTTTGTTTTTGTGTTAGTACTTCAATATTACCAAAAATATCCTCACAGCTGTGAGTCGGTAATAGAATCAAGTAAGAAGGTTACAATATTCTATTAGCGAGCGACCAATAAAAATAATAATAAATAGATCGAGTTTGACACAAAAACTTAAGAAATAGCTATGTCGTTAATAGACCTAACGAAGTAAAATAATTTGAAGAATTGAACAAGAAAAAAGTATAATCAAATAAATTAGTTTAAAATAGATATTATTTTAAAATACTAAACGTTCTCAAAATTTTAACAACGCCATGGGTCGTTATTAGCTTCAAGTTTTAAAATTTGGATTCTATTACCGCCTTTTATTAAAACATGATTTTATAACACAAAAACCAATTAAAAGTATTATTTTAAGAATTAGTTTAGGAAACGAATATATGCGTTACAGTTGTAATGTATGTAATAGCAAGAAGACTAATCAATTTTTAGTGCGTTAATTTCCTTAAGCAATATTCAGGTGTACTTACGTGGCTGGAGGCGCGACACTATGAAACTTGCGTCCGTTTCGGGCGCTTCCCAATTATTTACAAATTATTTCTTTCACTGGCTATTTAAACACACAAACTTTGCTCTATTTGTTATAAAACAAAATTATGTAACTAATTTTTAAGGTATGACTTTTCTGGAACCCTATATTATGTATAATATGAGTGATTTAAAATTAGATCGGTAATAGAGTACACATTTTAGGGGGTCGTTAATAGGAGCTTTTACGTTAATTATGTTTGGTAATAATAAGTTTTATTTTACTTAACAAACGGATGAAAAAAAAGACAAATGTCTATTTTATTTCCACAAATTACATCAAGATATAAAGTTGACAAGACAAACATCTGTCGGAAAATAGTAATTTGTATGTATGTAAAACAGCTAGCAACCGAACTGATACTTCTGTCCTCACCTACTCAATGGCCCGCCATCTCAACGACTGTTTGATATATTTTTTTATCTGTGTAGCTGACTCGCTCGGAAAAATCTTTCAGTCACCATTTGATCTGCTAAGTAGCTTATTTATTGTTTTTCTTCTATTTTTACTTGTTTTTCTTGGAGAAAGGAAAGTGTGTGAGCTTGAGAGTGTTGTACGGAGTAATACGTCGTATGTAAGATCGTAAGTAAGACGACGTAATGTTCTAAAGAAATGCATTTTTGGTTTGTATTTTGGTGTGCAGTAGAGTATATTAAATTCCATTGAAAAAATATTTCTTTAAACCTTCGAACACAGGGGATTCGAGACACAATAGAAAGATAATAGCAGCACGACAGCCGGCTGTCGCTTGGTCGTCGAAAGGCTAAATTTCTCCTGAAGGTTTTTTGTAAGAATTATTTCAGAAGCAGTCTGGAATTGAAAGCGTGCATTGAAAAGCAAATTAAGCCATTCGTTCTGGCTTTCATGACTTTATTTCTTACTAAGAATTATTAATAGTGTCACCATTCGATATCACTAATCAACTGGATTGGGAAGGTCTGATAAAGATGTAAAACGTTGGTATTGAGTTTAGAAACATCCCACGCCGTAGAGAGTAGTATGTAAGTATATATATAGGAACAGATTAAAATCATTTCCCTAAAAGATACCAAAAAAACATCAACACAAAAATAAATCTATTATTTTTCCGTCATACTATATCACAAATTAAAAAAAAATGCTTTAAATATTTAGCGAAATCCAATCCCACACAACGCTAAAAGCCTACATAGTGCTTCAAATTGTTTCCGAGAAAATCGCCGCTGACTGACACACTACACACGTGATTCAAGAGCTTTTATTATCCATTGTTACCACAAAACATTAAAAAGATCACTCAAATTGATTCAGTTCCTGTTCAGAACAAATTGTTCTCCACTATACAGCACTTGTATTAAAAGCCTGCCAGTTACAACGAAAAACGTCCATTGCTGGCTGCAGCTGAGCCCCGTACACAACGGCAGTAAATAACCGGCAATGTATCGCGCTTCGTACGTATTTATTGTTACGAATCGCTGACAGCCCGAGTGGAATTCATGATGGTATGTTATTTATTTGGATTTATATTGTCAATAATAAATAAAGGAAACAAATGCGAAGGCTAAATATTTTGTTTATGTGAGGTTAATGTGAAAAGGGAAATCATGCGAGAATTTGACCGTGATTATGAGAAGAATGTATGATTAAATTAACTAAAAAAATTTACTCTGATATGCCACCATTATGAACAAAAAACACATATTTTCTGCTTTTTATTCAGCTTGCCCGAACATTTGCGATAATCATAAAGCTTTAAATTATAAAAAAAAACCTAACAATAGAGTTCATAACTTCAAAACGTCTGAACCGAATTCAATAAAACGTGCCTAAGAAGCAACTTTAAGTAATCTTCCTTTAAATAAAAATACCACATCAAAAACAGTCGTTTATAAGCTACAGTTCCACAGACATACAGACAGACAGAGAGAGAGAGGCGGAAGACAGAACTGGAGTGGACAACGACGATGTGTTAGTCATCATCAATTTTTTTTTTAAATGTCTCGGGACAACTCACACACGGTCGTCTGGTCCCAAGCTAAGCAGAGCTTGTGTTATGGTAACCAGACAACTGATATACATACTTATATACTTTATAAATAAATACATATATTTACATACACACAAAGTTTGTCCTGGGTGGGAATCGAACCCACGACTTCCGGTTTAGCAGTCAGGGCCACTAACCACTAGACCAACAGGCCCGTCAAAAGCAATGTTTGTATATCCCAACTAAAATAAAAATTTGTCGAAAAACAATCGCCTGAACTATAATAATCTTATAAACCAACTACGCGGGAATTAAAAAGTTGTTTAGTACACAAACTAGTTTAGTTTAGTTGCAGTTACCGCCATTGTCCAGTCTGATGGCAAGTTTGTAATAACCGCGGCAAACAATATACGACGATGTTTATTCATGTTGCAGGCTCTGTAAGGAGTCGGGATTTGTTCATCGTACCTAGTGTAGAACGACCGCAAGAACTTTTTTTTGGGAAATCATCAAATGACTGCTTCCGTCCTGGGTGCGGGGGAGGGCGTGGCAGACTTTTACTGACTAAAACCCACCCTTGTTCCTTCGGTTGCCCTTTATGTTCCGGGGTCGCAACCCCAGCAGGCGTTGGCCCTGTTGGGCCTCTTCCTGTGCTGACTTCTCTTTGAGGCGCGCGTGAAACACTAACGCGCCGTCGACGCGGGCCTGGTCCTAGCCGGGCGGCGAGGTACCCATCGCTCGCCCTATTCATTTTAAAGATCTTTATTTACCTGTGCATCAAGCAAATGCTGTTAAAATATACAAGGGTTAATCTCACAATATACCCATACAAGTCATTAGTTATCTGTGAAATAAAATAGACGTTAGTTTTTGCATAGAAAACTTTTAAGAATGCAGAGTTAATTCAGCAGATTTTACTAGACGTAAAATTTTAATGGCAGTCAAAAAGTTTAATACTTTTTACATATGTCGAGTTTATCCCCGAAAATAATACTAATATAATACCTTTATTTTCTGCAATTATCTCTGGATCTGAGATGACAATGCAACTGCAAGGCATTTTTGATATTGCAGATATCTAGAGTGACTACTTAACATCAGGTAGGCTGGCAACTTGTTCATAATACCAGGCTATAACTGTCACACAGGGCAAAGGCTTCTTCTCATACAGAGAAGTCACGAGCATTGATCGCCACATACGACGAATCGGCGATTTCGGAGTTCAGTATTCCCTACTCACAGATCAGTGTGGCAGAAGATAAATAATAATATTAGTATATTTCTGACAAATTCAGATGCAACTGATTAAAACATGACTGTTATAAGTAAATTTACGTCACCCGCCGACTAATTTGACAAGACTAAACTAATATTTATCTTCTCTTATTATTATTTAACTAACTGCTGCCCGCGACTTCGTCCGCGTGGCATAGTTCCCGTTCCCGCGGGATTTCCGGGATGAAAACTATCCTATGTTCTTTCTCGGGTCCCAGACTATATCTGTACCAAATTTCATTCAAATCGGTTCAGTAGTTTAAGCGGGAAAGCGTAACAGACAGACAGACAGACAGAGTTATAATATTACTAGCTTTTGCCCGCGGCTTCGCTCGCGTTAGAAAGAGACAAAAAGTAGCCTATGTTACTCTCCATCCCTTCAACTATCTCCACTTAAAAAATCACGTTTCGTCGCTCCGTTTTGCCGTGAAAGAAAGACAAACATACAGACAGACAGACACACTTTCCCATTTATAATATTAGTATAGATAAGTATGGATGAAATGAAAAGAAAATGTTACACTACACTTAAATTTAGTTTCATTTGTGAACAAGATAATCGGTGCTATTTCGCTTACACTTTAATAACCTTTTCAAAACTAGCCCAGTTTTCACATCCACCTGCCCCGGTGATTATCACAAATATTCTATTGCACGCAACAGTTCTTTATAGCGGTCTGTAGGCCATTTCAGGAGGCCTATTACCGGCAGTGGACCATTTATGGGTCGTTGCGAATATTTATAATGTACAGTTACCGTCACATTAGTGCTCCATTGCTTCCAAGTACCTTTCGGACTCTTTTTCTTGAAAGTTAATCTTTGGAACTCAATAGTCTGTGCTTTATTGTTTTGTAATGTAATGTTCTATTTGGATTGAGACCGATGTAATTATAGGAAGGTATGATGGTAAAACAAAATAGGTTTTATATAGGTAAATCTCCGGCCCCATCGTTCAATAAAAAAAAAAGAAAAAAAAAATTACGTGTAAAAGTGTAATTTATCAGTCAAGTTTTAGGCACTTTCTGTCTTTTCTTCGTAGTTTGACAGTTTTCCAACAGTGATGTTTATTAATGTTAAGGAGAGATATATGTATAGAAGTAACTTAGCGTGCTAAGTAATAACCATACCACGAGCTAAGTAACGTGTATTTATCTCACCATTAGCCTTCACTTATTAGAACCCAGAGGTTTAAGTTTGAATCGAAAAGACTTAATAAATACTAAAATTCAAGGCGGGTTATTCACTATAATATAAAAAAAAATGTTTTTTTTTTATTAATATCATGTGAATTAGACATTTCACCAAAACACCAGTCCCTCACTCTCTCTACAACATGTTAGCCATACAACATGCACAGCGGTGTTGTCACAAGTTAGATCCGCTGTAATCCCCACCTAATAGTGTGCGGCGCCGACGGTGCCACGGGGATTCGGGGATCCGCTTCCGAGTGGTGATTCAATTTGTGTTTGAGAAAGTTTAATAATAATAAATATATCATAAAAATGATTTATTATGCCAATAAACAGTTAAAACAAAAATGTTAAGCCCTAGACCCCACACTGCCCCCCACAATGTCGTGATGGCCTAGTGGTTAAAGCGCCCGTCTCTCATGCAAAAGGTTGTGGGTTCAAATCCGGGCAAGTACCAATGTGACGTTTTCAATTCATTTGTACTTTCTACAGATTATCTTAGAAATCACAGACATCGGTGAAGGAAAACATCGTGAGGAAACCTGGACTTGTAGTGAAATTCCGAAATCGACAATCCGCCTTGAGCGAGCGTGGTGATCAATGCTCGTGCCTTCTCTGTATGAGAAGAGGCCTTTGCCTTGCAGTGGGACAGTAATAGGCTGGTATTACTATTATTAGAACCCACATTAGGGCCCGTATTAATAGACGTCACTCAATTCTGAGACGCTCTCAAATCTCTTGCTATCCTTGTCATTCTAAAGGGAAAAAATAAGGACCTACGATACAAAACGGATACGGATACGGGCCTAGAATTTCCTGTGTTGTGAAGCCTAGTCTCTTTCATTAGCCATTTTGTTAACGAAAAACTTCATAATTTTGAATAAAGTAAGTACTCGATAGATGTTTAGTGTAAATTGCTAAAGAAATAAATAAAAACAATTAAATACGTTCGGAGTTGATCGGACGAAAAACAAAACAAAAAGACGAATTATATAATTTGTCTAGACCTTTTCTATGTTGCAGTTGACGTCCAAATAAACGGCTAATTGCAAAATCAACCCTAGAAATCGAAACCGAACCCCGAAAATACAGGTATGACTGAATGCTTGACTTGCGACTGTCATAGTATGTATATGAAAGAAAGAAAGAAAACACATTTATCCTGGACACGCACAGACACACAATTAAAAACAATAACAATTAACGAACAAAGCTTACACTATAAAGCCTTTGCGAGGCCAGAAAAGGCACCTACCTCAGCATGTAGCTTCGTCAGAGAGTCGCAGCGCTGGTATCCTGGCAGGCCCTAAAGTGACGTTACCATATTTTCTATCTGTTTATATCTCTTGTCTGCTTACAATTAGGTTCTGTCTAGTTTGAGATGAGATGTCCGTGTGCAAATTGTCCCAAGATAAAGAAAAATATTTAATTTTAAACTTATTATGCTTGTCAAGGTCCCGCCTCTCATGCAAGAGGTTGTGAGTTCGAATCCAGACAGTAAAGGAAAACATCGAAAGAGAACCTGGACTTATATTAATTTAAGTCCGAAATCGCCAACCCACCTTGAGCAAGCGTAGTGAGCAATGCTCGTGCCTTGCATTAGCTCATTAGTAGGACATTAATAGGTTGGTATTATTTATTACTATTCTTATAATTATTAGGCAAAACCTTCAAACAAAAACAAAACTGCAGCCCTAATTATCTGCTAGCCGCCTTACCGAAAGAAATAGACTAATATAACTGTAAAAATGTTCTAAAAGTAAAATAATGGGAAGTAGGTCACAGCGTGACGGCTATTAGCGACCAATAAATATTAATTGGCTTGTCTAGACGAAGGGCGAGCGAGGGGTGAGGAAGGGGAGGATGATGGGGAGAGGGGGTGGTGACACACCGGTCGTAAAGTTAAACTGTTGCTAATATAAATTGTCTCTTGAGAACTGAACATTAAATATGCTATGATTTAAGTTCAAACGCCAAAAGTTTTCAGTTAATTATAATATAATTAATAAAGTCATTGTGGCTTAATAAATAAGGCCGCCTTTTACCCTAGTTGTGGGTTCGAAACGCGCAAGTGACTTTTTCAAGTCTTTCCAATTTCAATCTGTTTCAAACTTCTTCAAATATTTTCAAGTTAATCAATGTATTTGATCCTGGTAACCTAGATTCTCTACTCATGTGTTTATTTATTAGTGACGATCTTGAGCTCCTGTCATCATTGTATCCTGTCATAAGTGTCGTGGTGGCCCAGTGAATAAGGCGCCCGCCTCTCGTGTAAGAGGTTGTGGGTTCGAATCCGGGCAAGTACCAATGTGACTTTTTCAATTCATATGTACCATCTAAAGTCTGCCATCTTGGACATCACTGACATCCCGTGCCTCGGAAAGCACGTAAAGCCGTTGGTCCCAGTTGTCATTCGTAGAACTTTGACAGTCGTTACTGGTTAGCAAGAAACTAGCCAAGAGGTATCGTGTCGCCCAGTTACTGGGTTATGAAGTTCAGATTAGGCAGTCGCTCCACGTAAATCACCGGTATCCAGCTGAATCCGGTTAGGCTGGCAACCGACCCCAACACAGTTGGGAAAAGGCTAGGGAGATGATGATCTTGAGCTCTTGTCATCGTAATAATCCGGTATCTGATCAAATGATATCGCATTTGAGATCGCATTTGAGTAACGTTTATTAATACGGGCCTAAGACATCACTGTTTTTCTGTGCCACGGAAAACTGGTAAAGGTCTGATTGACAATGCAAAAATGAGTCTTAAATCTTTCCAACCTAACTCCCCGTATGTCACCACTACTCATCCAATGGTCCGTGTAAAAATGAACTTAACAAGTGCTTAGGGAGGCGAACGCGTGTGTCCAACAGTTTCGAAGTGTTTCATACAATCCGCGGCTGTACTTGTGTGGAGGGGTGTACGCTGAAGAGAAATAAGTTTCTTACGAGTTTAATTGTGTGTGAATTCGGTTTGGATAAGTGGATTTCTCGGCTGGTTACCTGGCCTGGGCTTTTGTCGCCAATTTGCTATTGTAAATCTAGGGTATTGATTTTTAGGCCTTTGTGAGGTAAGTTGAGCTAATATCGTCGGATTAATTAAGTGTTAAACTTGTCCTCCTTCCTTTATTTACTAAATAAATAATCTATTTATGTCCTTAATTTCATAACAGTAATTTTCTCGCATATGGTAGCCTGATTCTGAAATACATCATCATACTACAGCCTACGAGAGCGTAGCAGCACCAACCAAAGACGAGTGGGAGAGCCAGCTAGTACATAAATATATTGGTATAGAAAACTCAAAAATTTAAATAGATAGATAGATAGAATATTCTTTATTGTACACCAATAGGACAAAACAGTAAAGGACAATACAAACAAATATGCAAGAGTACAATAAGCGGCCTTATCGCTAAAAAGCAATTTCTTCCAGACAACCTTAGGATGGATTCAAATTATTTAAAAATGCATTACTCAAACGCATTCCTATTTGACCTTACAGTATAAGGACACATTAGTTGTCTTTGACGGGTAACAGACTCAAAAGCGTTATCGATACATTACCCAGTAAATAGTAACATTCATTGCGCACACTCAACTTCTCACCCCAAACGAATTGGTACCGGCAGCGCCCCCTGTAGGATTGCCTATAATGACTATATACGAACCGTTGTTGAAAAATTACAAGTCGACCATAGAAAACTGCATGTCAATCAATCAAACCGTTATTGAGATAAATGTTAACATTTATTGTGTAGTAGACCTGCTCTGTTACATCGTGGGTAAAAAGGGCAGTTTCGAAAAAAAATATTTAAAACAATCTTACATGTGAACTCATTGTCCAAACTTAAAACAGAAGAAACGGTACTCAAATTTTAATCCCAAACTAAAGCTATTGTCACTACTATCGGGTCCATTGCCAAATATAACAAGCAAGTAACAATCGGTATCAAGACGGCACTTAAAACTTGCCGCTGATAAAACTTTAACTATAACCTGACTATCACTTCTCTATTCTGTGTACAACGAGTGAGTCCCGAGGTGTTGGCTAGTTAATATAGGGATGTGAACGAGCTCCATAACCGCAGCTTTCGGATATCCGTATCCAAACCTGATGATAAATCGAATAATTTCAATTTTTGGCTGGCTGGCTGCTGAGGTAGCGGTCAGTGAAACGTACTGCTAAGCCTAAGGTTGTGGGTACGTTTTCCAAACATGACTTGGCTATGTGTGTGGATATGTCCCAGGATAAGAGGTCTGAATAATACTTGTAATGAATTATGTTTTTGGTTTTAAACAATAGCCTTGCGCGTTGCTCGCATTTTTTGTTTTTTATTGATGCTTGGTCCTCTACATTTTTTAATAATCAAAGTTTTCTAAAATCTAATAACCGTAGCCAAAACAAAATAAAAAAAATAATTATATCCGAAACCGATATAATATTATTCTTGTATCCGCATTCGTATCCAGATCCGAAATTCCATATTCTTAACATCCCTACCTGTTACAAACTGCAAGCTCCTAGGATTATAATCTGTGAGCTGTTAGGTACTTAGTTCGGTAGTTCAATTTAATTGCTTTTTGCTCATTTGTGAGATAAAAAGAGGGTGTAGCAGTTTGTTTAATTATAGAATGCTATGGTCAACTAAACGGATAACACAAGTTTCATCAAGATTCTGTTTTACAACGCTCAAATATTTAACTAGCTATCCCCGTGATTTTACCCCTGTTATTTTAGATTTTTGGTTACTGCTCTGCTCCCATAGATCGTAGCGTTATGTTATATAGCCTGTCTTATTCCGATGTATAAGCTATATTACCGTAAAGTTGCATCAAAATCCGTTCAGTAGTTTTTGCGTAAAAGTGTAACAAACGTCCATACACACACAAACTTTCACATTATATTATATTAGTAGGAAGTAGATTATTAGGTACTAGCTTTTGCCCGCGGCTTCGCTCGCGTTAGAAAGAGACAAAAAGTAGCCTATGTTACTCTCAATCCCTTCAACTATCTCCACTCAAAAATCACGTCAATTCATCGCTCCGTTTTCCCTTAAAAAAAGAAAGACAAACAGACAGACAGACAGACACACTTTCCCATTTATAATATTAGTATGGATTCAGCACGCCCTAAAGCACGAAATATTTTCATTCCTTAAAATATCGACTTATCGCACTTAAGTAAGTATACGTTACGAAACAGGCGCTACCCAAATAATCAGCTTAGTATCTATTACTGTCCTACTGTAGGTATTTTGTACTGATTAAGAATATCAGGCTAAAAGCTCCACCACACTCAAGTGTTAAGCTTAATCTGATTTTTGAATTTATCTACAACATGTGACTCACTCTAGAAAATTTGAACACACAACTTTGAATTACCACTAAACAATCAACCGTGGAATATTTACGACCCTGGTTCATTTGAATATAAACCCCTACATCACCGTACCAACTTCTCAAAATCATCATAACCAACAAATTCCTATGCACACAAACATTATTTAAACCAGGAGCCGCCCATAACCCAAAAGTGGACTTAATCAAAGATATTGAACATTTCTGGTAGCATTCCAAGTCTCTTGCCAAGCATCTGATTACGTTTCAATTCTGCCGACTCTCTGCGAGTGTTTGAGAAACGACTGATACTATTGTACTGGGATGTACGGTCGCAGACATAAAGTGTTCACCAGATACTTATGTAAATACTATTAACTACATATGTAATTTCTGTGAAAAGGTATAGAGATTGGGTTCCTTAGGTTTTAAGTTAAGCTAAATGGCTTTTTTTTTTGGTGAGTGGGAAATCATCCAATGACTGCTCCTGTCCTGGGTGCGGCGGGTGGGCGTGTCAGACTCTTACTGACTAAAACCCACTCATGTTCCTTCGATTGCCCTTTATGTTCCAGGGTCACGGTAACTATTATAAACATTCCGCAACCCCGGAAGCTAAATGGCTGCATTGTTAATTTCAATCAGTGTGCTTCTCTAATAAGGCATCATAATCAAAAGCATCTTAATCATTAAACTTTGTCCTCAAGGTTTTATCAATGCATTGTGTTTTTAAGGGGACCTCTGAGTTACTTTTTCATGGTTCTTTTCAAATTGGACGTCTATTTTTTAGACGGCACCGGCCCTATTGTACACTTTAAATGTGCAAACTTAATACCGACGTGTAAAATTGACGTATTTCATTATTTAACCAATTTACATATTAAATATCGTTATTATTTTGACATTTCAGTTCATTGAAATGAGCATCTTTAAAGAGCACGTGCATCCAAATTTAGTCAAACATTTGACATTGTTCTCTATATCTACAATGATCTTTAAAGTAATAAAATAAAATAAATAATTAAAACGAGTAAATATCTAAATCAAAATCTATAGATACTTTGTTCTATTCTTTCTTAGTTGTTGATTTATATAGAATAAATTAATTTAACTAAGCAATGACATGTAGCAGAAGTTAAGGACTGAAAACTATTAATTTCGAGATGACAAACTTCCAAAAGAATTTCCAAAAAATATTTCTTAGTTCATACCTACTCTTCACAAAGAACACATCCTAAAATGTGTTCTTTGTAATTAGCGCGTAAAAAAACCAATGTGGTTCACCAAAGTCCCCGACTGTACATTGTACAACGATGTACAACGAATTAGCATTTGTATCGAGCCCGCTAATCCGCTGCGCCGCGGACCGATGTCTGTTAAGTCTTAGTTGTATCTGTAAGTCCTGTAGTTGTGTCTGTAAGTCCTTGTCAGCGAGCGGAGGGTTAATACAGTTGCAGCTTGTTGGGATTTGTCGCTGTTTGTAAGATGGGGAAGAATGGGTTTTTGTAATGTGCTGGTTGATAGGTTACTTTAGGTTTTGTTTGTTATATTGAAAGTATTTGGTAATTTGTTATTTATGTATATTTTAAAGGGTCGCTTATCGTTTTATCTTAGTAGCAGCAAAAATATTAAATATCAGCCTATTTTGTTGAAAAAAAAAAATTTGCTTTTAAGTTACTAAGTAGCCTATCTAAGAGGACAGCACCCCATCCTTTCATTGTAGTCAAGTAGTTTTATATGTATAAGTGTAACTATTCCATTGTAATTACTACAGCACCTTTTACGCAATAAAGTTTTATTTATTATTATTAAGTTAAAATTGGACATTGGAAGAAAAATATAAGCTTCTTTATCATTATAAACTAATTATGTAAAGTTGAAATCAGCACAAAGTCAACGCTCTGGGAATGCTGGTTCGAATAGAATAATTATTTTAATGTTGCATAGCATAACAAATCACAATATACAGCTAGTGAAATGAATTAATGGCATTGGTTTTTTTATTAAATATTTACAGATAAATCACGACTGTGTGTGTATTTGCAATTACCGACATTTATATAACTAAAGGCGAACATTCATCCATAAAAATATATATGAATGCACATCACATTATAGGTACGCGTAATTACAAAAACAAATAACTCCGGAAAGTTACTTCCTCAAATTACACTAGAACAAAAAATCCTCTTTTAAAATGAAAATCACCAAAATTACCAGCGCTCTCTCGAAGTGCAGTAGCGCGTTTCGGCTCACAGAGCGACACAATGCAATACATTAAAACTTGTCGACACTTCGCGCTGAGTGGAGCCCCGCTGGGATGGAGCGTTTACACTGGTGCATTAACTCGCTATGAATTATTGCGATTATCTAGCGGGTAAATAGTTGACTCGTGGAATTTGTGAAAAAAGTTGGAAGGTTACTTTGCTTTTTTAGTAGTACTTTGCTTTTTTAGTCATCGCTTATGTACATATCTGTTTGTTCGTTATTTTTTTTATCTCCGAAGCTTGATATAAACAAGAAACTTATAGAAAATGAATAACCTTAAGAGTTAATAAAATGTAATCCAAAAGCATAAATTGGATAAAATTTTGTAAGTAAAACATTTAACAACATAAAAACTCTGTAAATCCCTAATAATATTATAAATGGGAAAATGTTTCTGTCTGTCTGTTTGTCTTTCTTTCGCGGCAAAACGGAGCGACGGATTGACGTGATTTTTTAAATGGAGATAGTTGAAGGGATGGAGAGTAACATAGGCTACTTTTTGTCTCTTTCTAACGCGAGCGAAGCCGCGGGCAGAAGCTAGTATTTTATAAATTCTTGTTATACACCTCAATGCAGAAATAAGCAGCAAAGTCTTCGTTTAAGTTTCTTATCTCCACATAGATCAGCGCGAAACTTTCCTAGTGTAAATGAGCTTCAAATAGCTGATTAATATTATAGTTCTCTTTTCTTACAGTATCAATATCATGGTTTCTTTGTCTTTTGTTCGGCGAGACAAAAGAGTTTTTATTAAAGAGAGACTTACATTGTTTTAAGTCAGGCAGGCTTTATTTAATAAAGAAATGTAAGATTCAAAAGAAAAATATTGGAAAAGATAATCAAAAGAATTTTTACAATGTACTGGTATGACGGTTAGGTTTCCTTAGAGAGTTTATTGTTAGGGCTTGTTCCCAAAAGTTACTCAACTAAACCTTTTGTCTATCTCTCATGGGGTTCCTTTCGCTGTGTAGACTTTCGGAAGCATGCATCTACGTGAGATACAGTGCTTATTGTTTTAATTTATATAGGTATAGAACGGGCAAAGACATTAACTTAAAATTATTTACGATGTTCATGTGTTGAACTGTCCTGTTGGTGTAGTGGTTATTAACCCTGAATGCTGAGTCGAAGTGCGTGAATTCAATTTTCTCCCTGGACAAATCTTTGTGTGATGAGCAAGATTGTTTGTAATAGCCATATCCAAAATCAGAATATTTTATTTGTGAAAAAAAAAGAATAGTTGTAAAAAATAGATTTACTCCAGGTTGTAAGTCCGCCCATATACATTTAAATATTTTTTTGTTTGCAGACAAATGGAGAAAGATAGTGCGAGTCTGTCTGAAAATTTTCGAGAGAAGAAGTATGAGAAATCCACTGTTATTTATTAAGTGTGTAGTAGATTTTATAATTATATTAGTATTGTGTTCTAGGTTAATTATTGTAATTGGTGTATTAACGTTTTAATTAACTATAAATAAATAAATAAAAGCACTTTAATCGTTCAACTACAGCTATATAAAATAATAGATATTATAAACAAATCGCATTACTCTCTAACTTTAATAACAGACAAAAAACGCATATGAGAATGTAAATAAAACCAGCTACTGCCACTGAACATGTAATGAGAACGCGTTGTTGCCTTAATTTTGTGTTGCAGTAACTAGTTGCATTAGCTTACGTTATTGTGTTGCACGAAATACGGCCATGCGTGGTGTTGTGTGTGCATTCATTATTAATGTTAGTAATGCTTTGGAGAGCAGTTGAGGGGTTTTTTCTTTTAATTGGTTAAATGAGAAGTGTTGATATTTTGTTTGATATAATGTATAATCTATAAGAAATGGTAAAGTAACTGACTGATGACTAACTGTTGATATATCAACGCACAATCCAATCCACGGGTTTTAGAAACAGGAAACTTGCAGGGTGTGTTCTATGCGAGGAGAAGTTACAAGATTTTTGAAAATTCGAAGCCCAAAGGAGTAAATCTTGGGATGGCAACTTCGACATTAACGCGGGCGAAAGCTTGTACCTAAAAATTTATAGACGATATTGTCTTCCTCACGGTTTCAGCCAATGACACATATGCTCAATGATCTGAGCACGGTAAGCTTAGAGGTCAAACTTCGAATGAATATGTCAAACATCAAGTTGATGCCGAACAGTACGCATCATATGAACCGATTGAAGTAGGTACGTACATAATATATACTTCATTCAGTTGTCAAAGTGAATGACCACTTACATTCCTCAAATGAACTCCACCACAAAACCCGACCGCAACCAGTCGAACATTTTGATCTAAACTAAACTGAGCTGATGTTAGCCAATCAGACGGCCGCAATCAGGCAGTGGGAGCCAATTAGCGTCGTATGACGTCGCAGTTGATTGATGGGACCAATCAGGAGTCGCGAGCTGTGAATGAATGAATGAATGAATGAATGAATGAATGAATCGTTTATTCTGCAAGTAGGATCTTAAAATCACTTTTACATGTCATATTTTTTATGCTAGTTGGAGCCGGCATTTCCTAACTGGACTACCTCTGAGAAGAAACGCCGAAACAAACTCAGGGATTATCGTCTCTTTTAAAGTCCAGACAATTTCAATATTTTTGTGCAACAAACCATGCAGAATAACATTCAGGCTAGCCTTTTGAGGAAAGTGCCAGTAACAGTTTTGGTAAACCTGCCTCAAAAAGCATCGTGAGCTCAACTTTAATCAAAAGGAGCTCCACAAACCGATACCACATTACTGCTTGTAAAATCATGGGCTTACAAGTCGCCCGCTGAATAGTCATTTTGTGCATTCTAGATGACTTGTACACTTACAATATAGTATGTTTTATTAACAAAATATGTATATATTATACGGCTAAATAGTGCTTAGCAGAGCGAGCAGTTCAATCCCAAGCTTTTTTATCTTCTAAATAATCTGATATTTTATAGTACCCTTTTTTGTAGAGTTTTGTTTTAATACAGTTTTTATATTTTTTGATTGGTAAATTTCGAATATCAATAGGAAGTTTATTGTAAAAGCGTATACATTGACCCATGAACGAGTTGCCTACTCTGTGGAGGCGAGTGTGATGTACAGCAAGATTGTGTTTGTTCCTGGTATTTACACTATGAATATCGGAATTTTTTTTAAAGTCCGATATATTTTTTTTTACATACATTAGGTTTTCAAATATATACTGTGAAGCTACAGTCAGAATGTTTACTTCTTTGAATTTTTCTCTAAGAGAATCCCTAGGACCAAGGTTGTAAATGGCTCGAACAGCCCTTTTCTGTAAAATAAAGATGGTATCGATGTCCGCACAGGTTCCCCAGAGAAGAATTCCATACGACATAAGACTATGAAAGTAACTGAAATAAACAATTCTGGCTGTATCCACATCAGTTATCCGTCGAATTTTTTTCACAGCGTATGCTGCTGAACTAAGCCTACCCGACAATCTTTCAATGTGTGGACCCCACTGTAACTTGGCATCAATAGTTAGTCCAAGAAAGACTGTCGATTCAACAGGGCTCAACTCTATTCCATTTAGTTGAACATTGGTACTTAGCTGCCTGACATTTGGCGTAGAAAATTTAATTAGTTTAGTTTTTTTTCCATTTAAGAGAAGATTATTTACATTAAACCAATGAACAACTTTAGAGAGCGCATTGTTAATTTCGTTAAAATTTATTAATTGACGTTTAATTTTAAAAACGAGAGAAGTGTCATCTGCGAACAACACTATTCCATGATTGTTTCTTACGTGGAAAGGTAGGTCGTTAATATAGATTAAAAACAAGAAAGGACCTAGAATTGAACCCTGCGGAACACCCATGGTAACCGCAGATCCAGCAGATCTCTTACCATTAACATCAACCCTCTGAATTCTATTACTCAGGTAAGAAGTCAGAAGGTCGAGAGCTCCGTCCCTCATACCATAGTGGTACAATTTCCTGATAAGTGTGTCATGGTGTACGCAGTCGAAGGTGTATTGTGTCTGTGTATTGGCCTATCACTTTCAAGTGGTATTGACTAGGAATTGCATTTTTCATTTATATACTGTGACCCTAAAGGCAATTCTAGTAACTTTTGGGGACGTTTGTAGTGTTTTTGTTTAGATAAAACTTAAGGGCAACCAATCAAGAGTAGGTCGTTTAATATTTGTGCCGTACTGTGCAACTGATGTCATTTTTATTTTCACAATTTTGTTAGTGTCTCTAGTTTTAGTAGTGCTTCTAGTTTTGCACGCGTTAAACAGGTCCAATCTTTTACATGGAGATTGATATCCTGATTTCCTTGGTAAGGTTTTTCTGAATTCTGACTACTATTCCACCGTACACTATTTCTTTTGGTTAATGCATAGGTAATTTTAAGCTAATCCATACCAACCTTTCGACGACCGAGCGACAGCCGGCTGTCGCACTGCTATTGTCTTTCTATTGTGTCTCGGATGACGCATGTTTGAAGGATTAATTCACTTTTATTCCAGGTGTAAAATACTTAATCTAAGTTACATTATGTGAGAACGTGTTACTTAATGTTACGTAGTATAACAGATTTCCTATCATTGAAGTTTTTTTTTTGTTATAATGAGCCATACGCGAGAACTGTTTACGGAGATAAAAAAAGGTTAAAGTTTAACATTTTCACAAAATGAATATTCAATGTTACTACAACTGTTGCTGCGCTTGCATACATGATGTTTTGTACGTTCGAGCAAACATTGCGTGCTAACATAAACAGTGGTTTCACACCAGAAATTGTTTTAAAGTCTTTTTCTCGCAATATAATTTCTATGTTTCCTAGAATAGTGTGTAGAAAAGTTTTATTATACCTTCAAAAAAGTTTAAAGATATCCAAGCAAGATAGCAAGCGTTTGTGCTACCTTAAGTTGTTAAGTTGTTTTTTTTTATTAGTAATGATATTGCTGGTTTCACATTTTTTTAATTATTGATTTGAGAATGTTAACTGTATTATAATGTCGAATACTGTATTCATCGTTATTATAGATTGTATTTTTAATATTGTTTACTGTGAAGTAATGTGAAGGTGACTTGTATCCTTTCTTGTTGTAAAGTATACGTATTCGTAGTTATTTTTACTCCCTGTACACCTGTAGGTGATTCTTTTAACCTTCAAACACATGTGATTTGAGACACAATAGAAAGACAATATCAGCCCGACAGCCGGCTGTCGCTTGATCGTTGAAAGGTTAAAAGTAGAGCACTATTCATATTTACCATAATCTTTCATCTCAATGTAAAACAACAAATCATCCAGGAACAGTATCATAGAGACGATGCGATGTTAACGAGTTCTGTCTCTGTTTTAATACAGTGGCTAATTGTTGGGGGCGAAGGCGCGGGGGCGCAGGGGCGTGGGGGCGGGAAACAACTTGTTTCAGTCGCGAGCTGGCGACGGTTGTACGTCTCAATACGATGGGGTGTTAAGAAATGTTTGTTATTTGTTCTTGGTTTTTAGTAGGAATGAATAATTTGTCTGTTTGTTTGTGGATGAATCTGTTGTCAGTAATGAGTTGGGATAGCAAATTGGTCCAAAGAAAAAATTGTTGTTTAATTTGTCAATTAGTATAAGTCAGTGTCGTGGTGGCCTAGTGGTTAAGGCGTCCGCCTCGCATGCAAGAAGTTGTGGGTTCGAATCCGGGGAAGTACCAATGTAACTTTTTCAATTCATATGTACTTTCTAAAGTTTATCTTAGACATCACAGACGTCGGTGAAGGAAAACATCGTGAGGAAACCTGGACTTGTAGTTAATGAGTCCGAAATCGCCAATCCGCATTGAGCAAGCGTGGTGATCAATGCTCGTGCCTTCTCTGTATGAGAAGAGGCCTTTGCCCTGCAGTGGGACAGTAATAGGCTGGTCTTATATTATATTTAATTTGTCAATTAACGTTTTTATAAAGTTGATCTGACTAACAATCATTCGGCAAGAATCTTTTAACTACATATATTGGTGTCGGTTTTCTGTCTTACCATATTCAGCTAAATACCTGTTTCACATAGAGCAACTGCCTATCAGACCTCCACAACCCAGCTACTGGGTCACACGACACGGCTTGGTTAGACTGATTATCAGACTTCTTAATTAAGTAAATATTAAGTTTTTGCTTTTTAAAATATATGTAATAGTTTTTTTGTTTAACATTATTTTATATATTTTCTGTGGGTCTCCAATGCCTGAAATAAAATGATTATTATTATTTTTAATTTTCTACTACCCGTATCAATTCAAGGAACTATAACCAGGACCAACGGCTTTACGTGTTTTTCCAAGCACGGGATGTCAGTGACCTCTTACAAAGTACACAAGAATTAAAACTTTGAACACACGTAATTTGAGACAGTAGAAAGACAGCAGCAGCGCGACAGCCGGCTGTCGCTTGGTCGTCGAAAGGTTAAAACGTATCATTGGTTGGTCCGACTTCGAATTTGCAACCAGTGGCAAAGGCGGTAGCTTTAATCTCTGAGTTATCAGGACATTTTCTGATGAACAATAAGCAGAGTAAATGTCGGCGATATGTCGGAAAATTTTGGTATTTTCTCTTTTCTCTTTGTTCGTACGAGAGTCATAAAGAGCGGCTAAGGGGTTATTATCAAGTTAATGGGTACTAGCATCTTTTCTCCTCGGTAATAACAATATACGCAGGTCTTAACTAAGTTTCAGATGTTCTGTTTAGCTTAGTTTCTCGTGGAAAGTATGGTAACGTATGTGAGTGTTGAGGGATTCTAGTTGACTAATAGCTGATGTTATTAGACTGTGTCTTGTGATCATGTTTACAGAAGCGATTATACAAATTGTAACATATTTATGAGCTATAGGATATAGAATATTTGAGCGCCTAACTGTAATCTACATTTATCCATACTAATATTATAAATGAGAAAGTGTGTCTGTCTGTATGTTTGTCTTTCTTTCACGGCAAAACGGAGCGACTAATTGACGTGATTTTTTAAGTGGAGATAGTTGAAGGAATGGAGAGTAACAAGGGCTACATTTTGTCTCTTTCTAACGCGAGCGAAGCCGCGGGCAGAAGCTAGTATTATATAAATTAGAGTAAACTTACTGACTGATTGACTGATTGTTGATATATCAACGCACAGCCCAAAAGACCGCTGGTCCTAGAGACATGCAATTTGAAGATTATTCTTTGTGAAGAGTCCATTAAGAAAATATTTTTTGAATTTGCGAAGAGGTAAAATAGGCATGGAAGATTTGACATCTACGCAGGTGAAACTGTGGGCAAAAACTAATGTCGAACTTCAACTTCAACTTTTATATTAGTTATGGCAATCCACCGAATTTTCGGTGATTTCTGCCAATGTCCAGTTTGAAAATAATATTTCAGTTTAAATGACAATTGTACGGTTAATAAATTATGGTATGGAGATCATACACGTGTTCTTATAACCAAGAACACAAGATGACTCACTAATGTCGAAATAAAATTCATATTACACGTGACTTTTGCTTGTAAGGAATCTAAATAACTGACTTCAACTTAACAGTTCCGGTTAGTCTACGTAACGGCTGGGCTGATTTTGAGGGGAAATTTTCTAACGGATTATAGATATGATTAAAGTGATTTAGGCTACTTTTTTTTTAATTAAGCAAAAGAAAAAAACTAAACTTCTCTGCACTGACTGATGTTTTAAAGTGCCTTAGTAGTGAACAAAATTAAAAAAATTGCCTTTGTTCCTTAACATCTACACGGACAGAAGCTAAAAGCACTTAAATGTAAAATGTAAAGTTTTATTACTTCATAAACAAAATATTACGCAAATAAATATATAATCATGTCATATTAATATTCATTGCGCATATTTCAGGAAGGGAAGTACTCATGATTGCGAACAACATTTATGATGGAAGCCATTCTGAATTATGAAAAGAAAAAAGTTGCTGTTTCATATAAAATGCACTAAACATAGTGAAACAAAAATAGCAGCAAAGCAATCGCAATTATTTATAACTGTTTTCAGATTGATTTCAATTGCAATTGGTTAACTTAATCTTTGAAACAAAATAAATTTGGACAATGGGCATTATTGTATGAGATGCGTCCCAACCCTTGTAACAAGTTGCGACTAGTATAAACATAATCATTTAAGCTTTTTTATGATTAATATACCAAGTTTTTATAGTAATTGCATGCAGGTCAAAAGTTATTGGGCTTCAAGTGAAAAAAGGTTTTTGTTTTAAATAATGCTTTAACCATACTTTGTTACATTTTGTGTTACATGTAAACATAATTATTACATTTATAATAATTGTACAGTAATCACAGGCAGTAATAGTTATTTTTTGACAGTTATTAATAAACGCACAGTTGATAATGTATAAATAACAAAGAAAATAATTCAATTTTGATAATTGTATTATTTCCTTTGTTATTTATATTTTCAAATACATAAATAACAAAGAAATAATACCCTTATGTAAGAGTATGGCTTAAACAAATATCAAATAAATTAAACCACTACAACAGTTTCCCTGCACGAGATACAGAGTTACGCCCATACATAAAAACATAACACTGATTGAGATCTTTCAAACGATATAGGTAGGAAAATGTTACAGCACTTGGGACGAAACCGCTCATTGTTCTTTAAATATTTAAAAAAGAAAAATGTTACCAAAATAATTAAACCTTAAAATTAAATGTAGATCCGGAAAACTTGGAAAAAAAATGATACAAAATCTTTTTTTTTTAATTTTATTAATAGAAGAATAACCTGTATTTGGTAATTTAAAATAGTTCACTGACGTTTTATAACTTTTGTATAGAATAATTTAACAGATGTTCATTACCTATAAAAGTTTTTTCTTTGACATTGATTGTCGCTGACATTATTGCGTCTTTTTAACCCTGAATTCATTTTATATGTTTCTGTTATAACATCAAAAGGTTTTTATATCACAAGTATTAACATTTCCTAAAACACACGCAGTGAATCAAAAGGCGCCTACATGTAAACACGCAGCAAATCAAGTCTTCTTATATATAAACATATACAAGTGTGTGCCCCCCGACTTCATTCACACGACGGTACTAATAAAGCCAGTTGGTACAACTTTACTTCGTTGACTACTGATCCCGTTAATCCTATTGGCTCCCCTTGTCGGTTGTCTGGAGGTGTTGAGGAGATATAGAGCGCATGAGGTGTTAATGCTCGTATGTATGTTGAAAATCTAATGGTGAAATAACTACTCAGTATAAAGCCTTTTATAAGATAAAAGATCTAAGATGTAAAGGCTTGTTGAAAGATCTAAGATCAAGTCCACTGATTATGGTTGTGAAACACGGTGCATAATGTTGGGCAGTATAAAAATATTTAATATCTTTAAATCTGAAGAGTTAGATTTATACGCTGCTTAAATCCAAGCTTAAAGCTTTCCTACTATATCGACTGCAACTACAGTTAGACTCAAAAGTTAGTCAGTATTAGTCACACACATAAGTACTTAATCGTACTAATATTATTAATGTTAAGTGTGTGTGGATGTTTGTTACTTTTTCACTCAAAAAGTACTGAACGGATTTTGATGAAATTTTACAGTGATATAGCTTATATATCAGAATAAGGCATATGCTACAAAATAAGGCCTACGAGAGCGGAGCAAATTCAATATCATAAAATAATGAACCGCGGGGGCAGTTAGTTTTTTTTTAATAATTAAAACTTTTAATAAAGCACTTTATCGTTTTTTTTTTGTTGTTTTTATACTTCGTACTCTCCGTTCGTTCGGTATTTATTTATTTATACATTATAAGCTTACAGTACTAAAACCAAAACGCTTATAACTAGTACACAAAAAGCCAATTAAATTTCATTCTTACAATATTAAAGGCAAACAAGTCATATAAAATAAGATGTCACATAAAATATAATTATCAAATAGAATTATTCATGTTTAAATAAATGGTAATATAATTTAATGGAATAAAATTATAGCAAATAATACAATTTAATAAAAGTCGCTCAATGAATAGTTATTAAATTTCAATAAATTTTCGTACCAAAAATGTCATTAATTAAAAAAAATATTAATTATTGGTTTATTACATTAAAAAAACAGCTGTGTATCAAATTTTGTTAAGAAAGATCATGAGATCTTTCTTCAGCAAATTTAAGCTATCAACAAATATGTCGGCGGCGGCGGCGGTATTCGTATACTTCGTACAGGTCAGATCGGAAGTTAGAAGACTGAAATCAGAAAGAAAGAAAAAATATTTATTTGGCACACAGTGCAGAAAACCACATATTAAACAAAAAATGAAAACAATAATAAAGAAAAAAAAAATACTGCGCTCGCGGCTGCGCCAAATATGTCCAGTTCAGCAAAAAATGCCAGACAACTACGTCAGCTAAAAGAGAAATAATTATAATCAATAAAAAATATTGGCTTGCCGAAATCGAGAAATAACACTGCGAAGGCTTGTCCTATTCATACCCCAAGTTCAAGTTACCTACTTACCGAAAAAATGAAAAAACTTGTGCAGTAGCGAGTTTGTCACAGATCGACCGGTTTTATTTGTTCACAACTGTCGTTCGAGTTATAGATAAACAGGAGGCTGTATTGAGAGATCGAGGATTGTATGTCTTCTGGTAATTGTAGGGTATGGGAGTAGGTCAAAATTAGGGGTATTTGGAGAGATACTTATTTATTTGGTACTAGCTGTCTGGTTTCACCCGTATTAAGTTAGGGCTTTGGTTATTGCTCTGCTTTTGTGGGTTATGGCGTGATGTTATGTAGCCTAAGTGCTCTTCTGATGTATAAGCTTCATTCTTGGTAAGTTTTTATTAAACTCCGTTCGGTAGCTTTTGCGTGAAACGTAAAAACAACATATACGTCCATTATACAAACTTTTACATTTAAAATATAATATGAATTTTGTGAAAGGTCTATAATATTAATTACACTGATAGTCTGGTGGTTGTGACTGTTACTGCATTGCTGATCGTGGGTTCAATGCCTACCCAAGACAATTATTTGTACTTTAAATATTACGTATTTGTCCTATAAGTTAATTTAAGCCGAAACAGCCAATGTTAAAAAATGCAATAAAAGATAAAAACATAACAAAAGAGTACCATTCATTAACAGCATATTTCAACTAAAACCAAATATCCTGAATCGCAAGTAGCTACTTAACAATAACTTTTCATACTCCCGTAATACCTTAACTTAACATCTACAGCATTTTCACAACAATATCAACAGAATAAAACTATTTAACCGAACGCCTTTGTCGTAGACTCCACTTAGCTACGCTCAACACTACGGCGTAGCGTCGTAGAATTTGCTACGCTGCTACGAGGCTACGGTGCTACGACGCTACGTAACAACGTTACGTTATTCGTAGCGCTAAGGTTGCGAAGTAATTCAATGTGATTTAGTTTATCATGTTTCATGAGTATTACGGTACATTGTAATTCTGTTAAGTATCGTGTGTAGAATAATAATAGTTTGCAAGTTACAGTAAATACTTTTTAAGTTATTTTAAAAGAAATTGCTTCTTATTATTTAAAAGTTTTACATTTTGTACCGTTTGTGTTTCAATTTCAAACTTTTCTGATTTCAATTTCAAGTAATGAGATTTTTGTTTTTGACTTGTGTATTTGAATTTAAAATTGTTTTTCCTTTCTTATTATTTGTATTTGATAAGAATACATTGTTTTATTCTTTTAATATAGCAAGATTTTAATAATATAAAGAGCTTCTCTACCGATATAAAATAAACCTAAGATCCAAAAACATATATTTCAGTCCAACTCTAAGTAGTATAAGTGTAATACTATCTGTTCACTAACGGATGTTATTAGTGTTATTCACGAGTATATTAAAAATATCACATTTATATATCACCAGCAATATTTCATACTCCTACTGAAATATTTAACTCAACGACTTTTACAACCAACGATTTTGGAATTATTTGAAACTATATTGTACTTTAAACTTTCGCGTTGCATATTTATACTTCACTACATAACGGGATTTAACGCGCACATACCTTTTATTTCCAGTATGTGTTCTGAACACATACTGGAAGCAGGCAGCAATCATTGGATCTAATTCCATCGTTCACAAATCCTCTCCACTGATCGCCATTTTTACTCAAGAGTTGTGCGTGAAGCGATTGAGATTAAAAAACACAAAAATTTCAATCGGGAAGACGGATTCAAACTGTCGGGCGCATGGAATCCAGTGATTTCAAAAATTCACCATCGCGATTTTAAGTCGATTAAAAAACCGGACTCAGTGAGTGTAGTGTGTACGCGGCTTTATAGTGGACATTCAACAACATCGAGGGTAGATGAAGATCAATCTACTTCATCGACGGAGTAGTGTCGTCGGACTGTCTGCTTGTGACCATGGCAGGTGTAACCTTATTTGAAACTAGCTTTTACCCGCGACTTCGTCTGCGTGCTATAATAACAGTTCCCGTTCCCGAGAAATTCCCGAGATGGAAACTATTTTTTTTCTCGGGTCTCAGATTATATCTGTACAAAATTTCATTCAAACGGTTTAGGGGTTTAGGCGTGAAGAAGAGACAGACAGACAGACAGAGTTACTTTTGCATTTATAATATTAGTACGGATGAGTTATTATTTACCTACTAGTAAATTGAAAAACCATACCATAAATATTTGTGGTTACGTGAAAATATGCCAAATAAATATAATTTATTTGTTTACATATGTACTAGTCAGGCTATTTAAATTATCAAATGATATGCCACCTGCGGCGTGCAAAAGAGATTGACCAAATCTAGTATCGCTATAAAATAAGAGGGTATAGCCACAAAAATATACTCATAAATCATAACATATTATTTTGATTTTCCTAAAATAACTTCATGAAAATCTTTCCGGGGGTTAATATTTTATATTTAATTAATTATTTATTCGACTTTCTTGCATCCTTCCTTTAATGGCGTACTTAAGTGAAAAAAGTGTTGCCAATTTCATAAACTTTCCCATAATCAGTCTTAACTGATAGATTACATATTATATCTTTAAGGGCACACGTTGATGTCTAAAAATAATTAAATCACGACAATAACATTTCTTTGCGTTACCAACAATTTATTTTCCATGTTTAAAACAATGTTATTTTACTAACAAAAAGTATTTAGGTGTCGAAGTAATCTTTTATGGTTGATTTTTATTAACTGTGGGTAGCACTGCTACGGAAATTCAAATGTTAACAGTCAAAATTGTCACTTTCAAGTCAAACAAAGCGACGAATATTTTGATTGAAAATTATATAGTTTATCTTGCGTTATTAGATAACGAATCATTGCGTTGAGTTCGTGTCCAGCAGAGTCTTCCGATTCCTGCGCGATTAAGCAATATTTTTAAAAACTTTCGTACTGTATTCTGTGGATTGTGTAGGGCGTTTTTACGACTTCGGATCCTTTCTCTCTTTGTGCACAACAATTTTGTTAAAAACGACACGCTGTGTGGACTGTGCCCTTGCTCTGAAACAGCCTCTACCCCGTCGTCAACTGGGGGAAGCAGCGAATGTAATGGTTACATTTCTACGATACTGGATTACTCCGGCAACGGTTAGTATCTCATTATATTATAGTATTGTATCTTGTAACGCTTTTCCCAAGACACGCTTTTTCGTAAGTGTAGGGGAAAATGAGTGCATTGTTATAGGTACCTATATCAACAATATTATTTGTTATAATACCAAAAATGGACCAAGTCAATAGCACTATTTGTATTTTGTTGTACAGCTAACTGTAACAGCAGATAACGTAAACAACTATATAATTGAAATCCTGTTAGATCCTTTTTGGCTTCCACGCGGACGAATTTCCTATTAAACTAATGCTAAGATTTTTATTTTTTATTTTCAGATGTCAGAAGAACATCCTCTTCTCTCAGGAATGTTATATTATACGCGAATGAGCATCTCTGAACTCCTGAAGAGTAATTTGCTTACATTGCTGGACTAATGCATCCAGAAGTGTAAGAAGACATACTCAGTACGATACGAATAGGCAGCAGCATATTGTTCATGAAGAATCTGTAGTATCACAAGATAATATAGATGTTTCTTCTTCAAATCATGAAATGGAAAATGTACCTATTAGAAAATTCAATCAGGGATTTCTCAATACCTACACCACCACCACAACCCATTCAACTTACAACTTCAACATTCATTGTTACCATAGGTAACGCATTTTAGTACCTACACTGTATCTTTTAAATTGTTTATTCTGTCATTTATTTACATAGTTTTACATATAAAAAGCACCGAAAATAATGTAACCAAGTTTTTGTAAAACAAAGATTTGAAAAGAGTGTCCGTAGAGTTCCTTGCTTGTTCTTTTACATAGCATCTATACCTATGTACGTTTAAGCACAAGCAACTAGCGTCACCTTTCTGAATAACCGACCTACTTTTTGCCAATTCAGAAGTGCTTGTAAATAATCTAAGTGAAATAAATGCCTTTGACTTTTGAATATTTTTATTTCCACACATTTATATTACAAATGTTTAATTATACGCATTGCAATGATAAACAGAATATTTGTCTGTCTACAATAATATATTAGTTACGAATGGTTTTTACAAAAAGAACAATTATAATTTCGTCATGTCCGTCCGTCCTCGTCTTACCACCTTAACCTTTGACGACCAAGTGATAGCCGGCTGTCGCCCTGCTATTGTGTCTCGAATCACGTAAACATTATTTTAAAAATAAATTATAACAATTAGAAAGTGAATAGCGAACCCTATTCTATGCGGGGCCTGTTTATTTTCTACTCTTTATGCCTATAAGCCACTTAGATATTTTAGTATGACCTAATTACCATTTACTTGGGAACTTTCATTGGTTTGTTAAAACTATTCTGTTTTGTTTTATAAGAATAGAAATCATAATATTGTTGTAATTAGTACTTTTTTTGGTAGAAGTTATGATACAAAACTAACCTCAAAACTTGAACATATAAATCAAAATTCAACAAAAACCCCTAAAAATAAGTAGATAATTTTTATTTCCTTGGAAAGTACGACCTCTCCCCTCTTTTATATCTAATTTACACTAAGTTTCCATTTTTTTTTATGCGCAACGGCGTCCTATACTACGTTGGGCAATGTCTTTTAAATACAAAATACAATGGTTAAAATCAAGATAGGACAAATAAAAAAGCTTTCAACATTAATTAAGCTAATACTAAATAACTATATTTAATAACGTCAGTCTGGTTAAAGTCACAATGAAAAATGTTGTCTTTTATTTGTTTTCAATGTAAAAGGTAACCCATTGAAACAGTATCGCCGTGTAATCCGCCTATAATAAATTTATATAGAAATAGTTATGTCGTAAAAAGTGTATTTTTTGGGGTTCCGCTTCGGACACAAAAAGGACTAAGTAGGAAAAAAGGTGGGTTTTAGACTTCCCACTCCAAAACAAAGGAAAGCATTTGTTTGACATTAATATTTCATTTACAGATTTTATTTACAGATTTACTTAAAGAATTCTTAAAATTGCATAATAAAAATAAATAGTGCATTAGGCTTAGAATAGAATATGGCGACCTGCCTGATTTAGGTTTATTAAAACCTGTGTTTCAGGCCATCATCAAATCAGTTTTGCATTCTGTTTTAATTAATAATTACAGTTTTTTTAGGAGCCTTAGTATTTTTTAATATTTCTACTACAAAAAAAAAGAAGGTAGAAAAGATTTCTTTTGAGTTTAATCATATCACAGTCGTATCGAACCCGCATCGTCCCCGTCACCACTAAACCCCGACTTAGAGCGCTAAGTTCACCTGCAAGGGAAGCTTGTGTGACGTCACTTCCGCTAGATATTTATCATCCGCCGCATTTCTGAGCGAGCCTCATAAATATGCAATTTGTTGCAATATGTTCCTTATAAATAGAGTCTGGGTAAAAAATATGGCGGAAATGTTCCGGTCTTTTAGACGAATGGGAATAACAACGTGATTGGTCATTCTTGGCGTATGGGGTATGAAATAACCTCTTCGTCTTTCCTCTCATCCTTTTTTATATGTTCCATTGAATACAGCTAAAATTAAATAGTGATTAATTGACTCGCCTATATTTTGACACATTTGTTTGATAGTTACGTCACTATAAAATATTTAGTTAATATTATTAAGTATGTACAATTTAAACCGGATTTTTTATTTTTTTATTAGAATCACTTCCTCATCCGCCTAGCCTTTTCCTAACTCTGTTGGGGTCGGCTTCCAGCCTAACCGGATTCAGCTGGATACCAGTGTTTTACGTGAAGCGACTGTCTATCAGAACCTCACAACCCAGTAACTGGGCGACACGATACCCTTTGATTAGACTGGTTAGACTTTCTGGCTTCTGAATACCTGTAATAACTGTCAAAGTACTAAGAATGACAACCGGGACCAACGGCTTAACGTGCTTTCCGAGGCACGGGATGTCAGTGATGTCCAAGATAAACTTTAGAAAGTACATATGAATTTAAAAAGCCACATTGGTACTTGCCCGGATTCGAGCTCGCAACCTCTTACACGAGGAGCGAGCGCCTTATCCACTGGGCCATCACGACACTAGAATCACTTGCAAAATATAATTATTTTTATACTTTTGCACATGGCATTTCTGATAAACATTTCAAAACGTCACATAGTTACTTGAAAGTTTTGGAACCACAACCGCCCGAGAGATAGCCTTCTAATCTCTGGTCTACAACAAGCTAAAACTATGACTATCCTAAAATGATTTCAACCAGTAAAGCATCAGCGTCTCACAATCAATGTTCAAGTTCCAATCGCAGTTCGTCAGTAAATCTAAAGCTAAGTACACACAGCGCGCTATTTGTAGCCCCGCGAAGCTGCTATCTCTGTGTTGCTTAATACGCAACCCCAAAGATATTGTAAAGGCCCCAAATTTTTCTGTTACCTGGATCTGCGTTGATGACTAATATTTTAGTACACAAGCTATTTAGTTGTTTCCGAGTTTCAACATCACAACTTAACGCACAGGACATGACCGTGATCATAGGAAATGGTTTCACGAATATATTTGTACAAGGTAAAACTGTAACGACTGGCCACTTGGTCTAGTGGTTAGTGACCCTGACTGCTAAGCCGGATGTCGTGGGTACGATTCCCACTCAGGACAAACTTTGTGTCATGAGCACTATTGTTTGTACTGTGTCTGGGTGAAATTATCTAAAATAATGTGTGTATTTATAAATTATTTAAGAATGTTTATCAGTTTTCTGCCATTAGTACAAGCTCTCAAATTTGGAATCAGGTGGTGTATAAGTTGCCCAAAGATATTCATTATATTTTCATTTTTAGGAATACATGTATCGTGTAACCATGTATCATGTAACCACATGTCTTTCTTATACAAAACAACTCCAGCACCCCAACACCCAAAGAGCTCAAAATTTCAGCATAATAAACCGTCAGGACTTACAAGCTACAATCAATCGCAGTTCGCCAGTAAATCTAAAGCTCAGACACACAGAGCGCTATATTATGTCGCCGCGCGAAGCTGCTATCTCTGTACAATTAGTTGCTTTGTGTACTGACATACTAGTACAAAGTTGTGACCCCATTTTATTCCATTATAGAATTGTGTGTGTTGTTTATTTTTATAGTAATATTGGATTGGATTGTTGTTATTATAAAGGCGACATTTTTCATCAGAGGGTGTTTTTCAAGGGAGATAGTGTTGAATGTGATTGATTTAGCATTAGTACTTCTATAGATTCTATGTAAGAAGTATCGGTAATTGTTGGCTAATAATAATGTTTATGTTTAAGAAGAGACAAAATACATAGATATTATTGCGAAAAAATAAAAATATGGAGTAAATAGAATATTATTTTTTGTATATTTTAGTCAATTTTAAAGTAACAATTTTTCGTATTCAGTTTCGTAAAGTGAATTTAATTTTATAGTCAACAACATTTAATTAAATTTCTACCATTCTGTACATGACTATTCCAATATTATTTTAACCTGTTTTGCAAATATTTTGTAAATAAAATACTTATTTGAATAAAATGTTAATATATTTTATGCATCTGAAATTAAAAACTTCACCATGCAAAATATGGGAGCAAGGGAAACTTTGCTGTTGTTATGTTCAAGTTTAACGTGATGTCTCGGAAGGTGCAATTTTGAGCTAAACACACTTATTAGTTACGTCATATCTTCTCGTCCAAAATACCGCAATGTCTCAAGACGAAAGTCTTTGACCACCCAAAGGGCAATGGAACGAGCAATGCTTGGAGTTTCCCTGCGTGATAGAATCAGTAATGAGGACATCCGCAGGAGAACCAAAACCACCGATATAGCTCGTCGAATTGCCAAACTTAAGTGGCAGTGGGCGGGGCACATAGCTCGTAGAACTGACGGCCGTTGGGGCGGAAAGGTTCTCAAGTGGCGGCCGCGTACCGGTAAACGCAGCGTGGGCCTCCCGCAAGATGGACCGATGATCTCATCAAGATCGCCGGGTCCCGTTGGATGCGGGTGGCGCAGGACCGATGCATGTGGAAATCTTTGGGGAGGCCTTTGTCCAGCAGTGGACGTCTATAGGCTGATAATGATGATGATGATGACACTTATTAGCTGTAGGTTTACCGCGACGTGCACCGTATCGGTACATCACAATAACAACAACGGTAATCAACAATCACCAACTTTTTATAGTTTAAAAACATATGACGTGGAAAAGTAATATAAACCTTCGAACACACGTGATTCGAGACACAATAAAAAGATCAGCAGCGCGACAGCCGGCTGTCGCTAGGTCGTCGAAAGGTGATCTTACTTGCATAATAAACAATTTCATTTCATAATAATTTGTGATGCTTTGAGCTCCCAAAAGGTCCTAAAGATTCCCATTTCAGTACCAATTTATTGTAACCTCACTTATTTGTCAACTTGACTCACCAGCTAAAAGCAAAAAGAATCGCAATTCTACATGATAGATAACTCAGAAAAACAGCAGACTCAGAATAATGTTCTTTATTTCAATACTGTACTACAACTTATAACAATCGGAATCAATCAATAAATCACAATCCACACTCAATATATTTGAACTCTTTCAACGATCAAACGACAATCAGGTAGCAGCTTTCCTCAAGAACTACTCCAGGTGACCGCCAGCAATCGAATGACCGAATCTTATCTGTCCCGATTATATAATGGAAAGGTAAATGTGTTGCCAACTCTTAAACAGTGTTGCTAGTAAAATGTACGTACGATTATAATATATTTTGTAACAGCTCGGCCATCCGTTCGCCAACGAGTACCTTCGTTGTTTTGCAAGTACAATAACAAATACAAATTAATTGATTTAATACATTAATTATTTCACTTAAGTAAACTATTATGTATTTACTCACATATCAATTTTGTAGTAATCAATTAATAATACACAACAATAACTATCTAATTACAATTTCATGAAATAACATAAGGCAGAGTATCGACAACGAGTACCTTCATTGTTTTGCAAATACAATAACAAATACAAATTAATTGATTGAATACGTTAATTATTTCACTTAAATAAACTATTGTCTAGTCTATGTATTTACTCACATATCAATTTTGTAGTAATCAATAATACACAACAATAACTATCTAATCACAATTTCATGAAATAACATAAGGCAGAGTATCGGTAATTCACAATCAAACAATTATCAAGTCTATAATTACAAAATTTTAGTACTGTATGTATTCAACGGCACATCATTGTGCCTGAAAATAGTCTAGAATGAAAGCGCTTATCCTCTATTCAACTTTAACAATCGGATCATTCAGTAACGTTGTACCTATCATAATTTAATCACTACTATTTATATCATAGTAAAATTATAGGCGGGCGGCACATCATTGTGCACATCATACTCATTAGTACCGCTTATTGCTTCTCATTGGGCGGCACATCATTGTGCACGTCATGCCCACAATAACGGTCGAAATCAAGATCACTAGGATTACTTATTGCTTCTCATTGGGCGGCACATCATTGTACACGTCATGCCCACAATAAGTAGCCCGAATATCACTTCAAGCTGTCTATTGATTTATCATTAGGCAGCACATCATTGCGCCAATCATGCCCACAACAAACTGTCAAAATCAAGATCACTAGGATTACTTATTGCTTCTCATTGGGCGGCACATCATTGTGCACGTCATGCCCACAATAAGTAGCCCGAATATCACTTCAAGCTGTCTATTGATTTATCATTAGGCGGCACATCATTGCGCCAATCATGCCCACAATAGACAACAAGTAAATCATGCCGTGTGATACCTTGAACATTAATCATTTACTGGTCACGGTATACACCTGGACTTTTCACTTATATCAATAGCTTACAGGCTAAACATTGGTGTCGAGTGAGAAGGTTTCGACTGGAATCTCATCATGGTCAACGAAACTGACATTTACACGCTCGTTTTCTGAACTATCATCATTATCACTTTCTGAGATGGAATTAAATGATAACCACGGGTGCATCTTATCTAAGGCAATAATGGCTTCATAGCGTCGCCCTTTTCGTGATAGTGTCAATGACATAACAGTCGTTTGGCAATACCTTTATCACCCTGTATGGTCCTTGAAGTTTTGGCTCTAACTTTTCAGACTGACCACTACCTGACGCAATTGCTGTTACAATTGTAACTAAACATAGCGTCGCCCTTTTCGTGATAGTGTCAATGACATAACGGTCGTTTGGCAATACCTTTATCACCCTGTATGGTCCTTGAAGTTTTGGCTCTAACTTTTCAGACTGACCACTACCTGACGCAATTGCTGTTACAATTGTAACTAAACATAGCGTCGCCCTTTTCGTGATAGTGTCAATGACATAACGGTCGTTTGGCAATACCTTTATCACCCTGTATGGTCCTTGAAGTTTTGGCTCTAACTTTTCAGACTGACCACTACCTGACGCAATTGCTGTTACAATTGTAACTAAACATAGCGTCGCCCTTTTCGTGATAGTGTCAATGACATAACGGTCGTTTGGCAATACCTTTATCACCCTGTATGGTCCTTGAAGTTTTGGCTCTAACTTCTTAGACTGCCCACTACCTGACGCAATTGCTGTTACAATTGTAACTAAATCTCCTTTTTTTGTAATGTTTAGCCGCCTTTTTACAACTATTGTACCGTTCTTTACTGACTTCGTTTTGCTTTTGCATCAGGCAGCTGGCACTAGCTCCAACGTCTTCTATACTACCTTTTACCAATCCATTACCGGTGTCAGAAATTACTTCATTCAGAATACCCTGTGATGGATCGGTTACCCTACGCACAAACATTAGTTCACTAGGTGATTTCTTAGTGATGTCATGTACGGTAGTGTTGATGCCTAACTGTACGTCGCGCGTCGGGAACATACTAATCCCATGACCGAGGATCCTTCCCGTGGGTCACCGCACCTACAGAAGGTAGGATAGTCCTGTTTGATCGCTCAACCTGTCCATTAGCTCTAGGTGTTGACACGGTGGCGTTAAGTATATGCTTTATGCCAAGAGAATGAGTGAATGCTTTGAACTTTTGACTTGTAAAACAAGTCCCTCTATCCGTTATAAAACAAGTAGGAGTACCAAAGCACCCAATCAATTTTTTTTTATTACCTTAATTGTTTCTGAGAGACTTTGTGCTCTTAACTGGTGCCAACGTAATGAATTTTGTAAACGCATTGATGACTAAAATGTAAGAGTTTTTATTTTTTACTTTTATTGAAGGGACCTAAATGGTCAGCAGTTTTACTAATATCTAAATTATTTGCAGTTTTAGTTTTCTTTATATCCGAGCGTTCTGAAAAAATATGGCCCAATAGGACAGGATAGTTAATTTGATGATCGTCAACTTAATACCTCGACCTCGTTTTCAACTATATCTTGCACCTCAATGGTTACTTTAGAACTACAGACAATGAGACAATGCGCTCTGACTAGCAATATTAAGGACAGATTTTTCCTTATCGTTTCTTTGGGGTATATCCGCTTTTGGGCACGCATTTGCCAAATGTCCTAAGAAGTTACAGTGAGTGCATTTGATCATGGGCTTATCACATTTATAACTGGGGTGACCGGGCTTACGACAGTTAAAGCAAACCATGACTTTATCCTCTGATTTGTTCGTATTGTTGTTAGTTACCTTGGTATTCGCATGAATACCATGGCGTTTTTCTATATCTTTACCTGACCCATCTGACTCCCTAAGAGTTCCCGGTTTAACGTTTTTAAGAAAAATCAATAACTGTTCTGGCTGGCCAAAACGTAGTTTCTTATTTAACATTTCTGTTAATAATTCACCATAGTTTTGACTAGACGGAAACGTATCTATTAATTTAGCTTTCCACTCATCCCAAGAATATAAGAGAGTGGGTAAACTTTGATACCACGTCTTGGCGATGCCCGTGAGTTTAGGTAGCGCGTAATGAATGACCTGCTTTTCTGACCACTCGTAAATTTGTCTACATTATTCGACTTTACAAATCCACGCATCTATAGTTTGCTCTTTGATCATTGGATCAAATCCAGGTACAACCTGGTTTAGGGACGAAAATTTCTCACTCGAACCAATTTTTGAAGACTTCATAATGTCTAAGAATGACTCAATCAATAAAGTAGTATTTTTACCACTTACGTCACGTCTGCTTTGTTTCGCTTTATTAGTGTCACGATCAGGACTGTCCGCCCCGCCACGTGACGGATGCCGGTCGCCGCGACGCTTGCTGCTCAATCGGCTATGTCGTGGTCGGCTTTTGCTGCGACTACGTGACGCCCTCGTTAGGACGCTGCGGCGCTCCCTGCTGCGCCTGCTTCGATGCTCGCCGGAGTTCTCGTCACTGCAGTCGCTACGGTCACGTCGCTTGGTGCGATATTTCGAAGCAACGCTGCGCTGGTGACTGCTCCGGTTATCAGCCTCACTGCTGCCATCCCGGCAACGTGACGGTGTTTGAACCCGTCCAGATTCCATCGGTATACTGGTACGGACAAAAGAAAACGCATCATTTCCTTTTAATTGGTTGATATTGAAGCCAAAGCTTAACGCTTATGTGTCAGGATGCTAAGCGACAGATATCATATTAGATGCTACAATGTGCCGATATCTTTGTAACCGACACCGCATAATTGTCAATATGTAGGTAGTAGTATAGTTAAAAAAAAAAGTAGTATTTACAAAATAACACTTTTGACTAGATTAAAAACTACATTATCAAGTGGACAAAGGTTTAATGATGCGAATATAATTCAGGAAGTAAATTCTAACCACACAACCTCAATACCGGGGGGTACCCCGGCCAATTGTTGTTGTGTTTGTAGAAAACACAAGCTCTTTATTAACATTATCAGGGAGTGCCAACTAACCAAACGTTAATAAATCTCATCCTTACATATTCACACCACAATCACCCTTAAAATTCATAAATATCTGTGGGCACGTGGACGACAACAAGTACCGCACAATGATAAAAGAAAGAAAAAATATACTTATTTCCTTACCTTGTTATCGATTCCCACTTCTGAGTTGATAGATAACTCAGAAAAACAGCAGACTCAGAATAATGTTCTTTATTTCAATACTGTACTACAACTTATAACAATCGGAATCAATCAATAAATCACAATCCACACTCAATATATTTGAACTCTTTCAACGATCAAACGACAATCAGGTAGCAGCTTTCCTCAAGAACTACTCCAGGTGACCGCCAGCAATCGAATGACCGAATCTTATCTGTCCCGATTATATAATGGAAAGGTAAATGTGTTGCCAACTCTTAAACAGTGTTGCTAGTAAAATGTACGTACGATTATAATATATTTTGTAACATACAGTAAATTGATTTAACCGAGTTACCGCCATTTTTTTCATTATAATCAAAAATATGTCAAGTTGTTGTTGTCAATAGTCAGGGCTTAGCAGAAAGACAAAAAGACATACAAAGTTACTCTCGCATTTACAACATAAGTTTGGAAACTATAGGATGGATGTTTATTATTCCTTCTAACACACGTGTTTCAAGCACAATAGAAAGACAATAGCAGCCCGACAGACGGCTGTCGCTTGGTTGTCAAAAGGTTAACAGTTAAAGTTACTTTTTAGTGTCGACTCCCAATGTCTGACTGTGTATTACAGTATCTTTCAAAGTAATTTATTTTCAAAATAAAACTATTTACAATCTTATAAAACGAAAATAGAAACTTGAAGAAACGCACACATCATAATATATATTTCGTCGTCCTTTTCTGTTTTTGATAAATTTTTCGAGAAGCACTACTGAACCGATCGCCACAAAATTTATATGGGACCACTCCTGAATCATGACTTATCAAACAAAAAAAGAACTATCAAAATCCGTTTACAATTGACGGAGATATCGCGTAAAAAACATACAAAAAAAAAACATACAGACGAATTGAGAACCTCCTCCTTTTTGGAGTCGGTTAAAAATAAAATCAACTGATGCACACATTACTCAAAATAACGAACCTTAATTCAAAACATGAAAACGCTAAACAAAGTTAGGAAATAAATGATGCACGAAACAGTAGATGTCTCATGAACTACGAGATCCCCCGGCGATGCCCGTTTGAATAATTACCAAGTGAATCGTAAAACACCAGGTACCCGTAGGGTTCCGTCAGGCTGCCTCAATTATTCAAAGCGAATGGGCCAGAATGCAGCTGAGATTTGCTTCGCCTTTGTAATATTTTAGCAGCCGACTTCAAGGTATAATAGTTTTGTATGAGCACTGTGTGTTTTGGAAATTGTAATTTGAATCCATACTAATATTATAAATGGGAAAGTGTGTCTGTCTGTCTGTCTGTCTGTATGTTTGTCTTTCTTTCACGGCAAAACGGAGCGACGAATTGACGTGATTTTTTAAGTGTAGATAGTTAAAGGGATGGAGAGTAACATAGGCTACTTTTTGTATCTTTCTAACGCGAGCGAAGCCGCGGGCAAAAGCTAGTATTCTAATAAATGTGTACGTTGATGATTTGGGTTGTGGTTGTGGTTAGAAGTGTGTTGGGAACGGGGTTTGATTCCAGGGTCGGAGTTTGGAAGTTGATGGCGTGACGCAGCTTCTGTACTACTGCAAGCATAAATAAATAAAAGAATATCTTTGGACAACTTGCACACGGCTATCTGATCCCAAACTAAGCACAGCTTGTACTTTAAAAATCAGACAACTTATAAACATACATCCATACTAATATTATAAATGGGAAAGTGTGTCTGTCTGTCTGTCTGTTTGTCTTTCTTTCACGGCAAAACGGAGCGACGGATTGACGTGATTTTTTAAGTGGAGATAGTTGAAGGGATGGAGAGTAACATAGGCTACTTTTTGTCTCTTTCTAACGCGAGCGAAGCCGCGGGCAGAAGCTAGTAATTATATAATTTATAAATACATACTTATTATAGATTTAAGTATCTACTATAATAATAAAGCTATCGACTTTACATTCACCATTGAAAATGAAAAAAATGTAAAATGGTAACTGAGTGATTGATATCAAAAGAAATAAAATAGGATATTTGAAATTCCAACCCAGAAGGGGTAAAATAGAGAATAGGTAGGTATATTGACATTTACCCGGGCAAAAGCTAAAAACCTATAAAATTGGTTATTCCTAATAATTATTCCAAAAAAAAAAACATAAAACTTTACTAGGTAATAGTAAACACCACTATTGCATTAGCAATTCTAAATTCATTTACCACAACATTTCGTGAAGATCAATGATCGCAGATGTGCTGACTGGCACAAATATAATCAGAGCGTTAGGTATTTTCCTTCTAACCTAATTGACCCTAAAGAGGAAATCTTTATGTTTTTGTGGAAACTTTTTAAATAGGATGTTTTCCCCCTTAATAAACGTAAGAAATGGGGACTGAAAAATATTTACCGAAAAACTTTGGTCTTACAGACTTCGTTTACTTAATAAAAAGCCTTACATTCATAAAAACAGACTTACTTAAAGAATTTTTGACGGCCTTCTTGGTGTAGTGGTTAATGACCTATGACTGCTAAGCTGGAGGTCGTTGGTTCGATTACCAGCCACGACAAACGTGTGATGAGTGCAGTTGCTAGTTTTGTGTTTGGGTGAAATTTATCTATAATCTTATGTGTGTATTTATAAATTACTAGCTGTCCCCTGAGGTTTCACCCGCATTTTTAGTTACTGCTCCGCTCCCGTGGGTCGTCACGTGATGGTATATAGCCTATAGCATTCCTCGATAAATGGGCTATGTAACACTGAAAGAAGTTTTCAAATTGGACCAGTAGTTCCAAAGATTATCCCCTACATACAAACTTACAAACCTACAAACTTACAAATTTTACCTCTTTATAATATTAGTACAGAAGTACAGATATACGTATGTTTATCAGTTGTCTGATTACCATAGTACAAGCTCCATTTTCTATTCTATCTTTCTTAGTGGACACTTACTCTTTACAAAGAAGTATTCAACTTCATATCTTTCGGAACAGCAATTTGGACTGTACTTTGATATATCAACAATCAGTCAGTTTATCTTTTTTATAGATAACTAGCTTGTGCCCGCGACTTCGTCCGCGTGGAATAATAGCTCCCGATCCCGGGGGATTTTCGGGACGAAAACTATCCTATGTCCTTTCTCGGGTCCCAGACTATATCTGTAACAAATTTCATTCAAATCGGTTCAATAGTTTAATATAATGTTAATACAGGTATTAACAAATTATATACGTATGTATACCAGTTCCCTGGTTTTTAAAGCACAGTCTAGCCATCCATACTAATATTATAAATAGGAAAGTGTGTCTGTCTGTCTGTCTGTATAATTGTCTTACTTTCACGGCAAAACGGAGCGACGAATTGACGAGATTTTTTAAGTGGAGATAGTTGAAGGGATGGAGAGTAACATAGGCTATTTTTTGTCTCTTTTCAACGCGAGAGAAGCCGCGGGCAAAAGCTAGTATTATATAAAAGATAATATAAAAGTTAATAGTGTGTCACGTTTCGTTTTGATCGTAAAACCTTCCTTTAGTTAAATCTTTTTGACAGAGTTATAGGTTTAGTCAAGTTTATAGCGTTTTTATCTTATAATATTAAAGAAGAACGTTTAGGTGCCGAAAAGATTTAACGGCTGACGAAACAATGCATGGATTTATTTGAACCCTGTGTGTTTATCCTAGATTTTCTAATTTTATGTACTAATTATGCGGTGTGGTTTTACTTGTTGAGATGGAATTTTAAATTTTCTGTATGTTATTTTTTGTCTACGCCTCAATCTGTTTGAAAGTCATATTTTACATAATAAAATTACCGTAGAACTAACGAAATGTATTTGCTGTGATTTAACCTGAAGTAAATAAATAAATATCGGTTAATGTATCAAATTTTTCATTAAACTGGTATGGTAGTATGGCCGTTAAAGAGAAACAGACAAAGTAACTTTTTCTTATACCTTTTATTGCTTTCCTTAAACCATAAACCTGAAAAATATTATTTCAATGGAAAGCAATATACCATAATTATTTTTAAGATTTGATTCTTTCGAATGACTCTATCTATTGACATCATAAACGTACAGAATGTTGTTATTTTTACTAGGGCCCATTAAAACTTTCCGTCCTGTAAATAAAGTTATTTCTACACTCAAAGCATATTTCCTCAAACAAAAAATACCACGCCCAAACCCGAAAAAGCAAGTGACAAATAAATCCGATAACATAGAGGTAACGCTTTAAATAAAGTCAAAAGAGGGCTTTGTGACTGCTCTACATAATGTAGAGATGCTCTGATATGGTAGAGTTTTATTAAAAACGCTACTACACTGTGTATATTTGTAGAGAGACGAAAGGGATGTTTGTATAGTTCGGGATGATATTAAAAAGGAGTTTTTTTGGCTCTTTTGTACGAACGCAGTGGGGCTTATGTACAAAAGTGGATGACTGGACTCCGTTCGTTTATTGTCACAGGCTTTGGGCATAGGTCCGGTTCCGTGCAATAAAACTCGTTGTTCGGACAAAATGGTTAAAGGTTTTTAACTATGTAGTGGCCAGGATAAAGAGAGATTGTGAATTCATCTTTGGTAGTAGTTGTTAAGGATACTATAGGCGGTGTTTAAAAGCGATGCTTTAAAACCCCACCACACACAGCCGGCTGTCGCGCTGCTATTGTCTTTCTATCGTGTTTTGAATCACGTGTGTTCGAGGGTTTAAAAAAATACATTAGCGATAATATAATGTACTGTAGATTGTTCCGTCGTTATATGTTACTTTGCTTGTTTATTTGTACCTAAGCTTTTTATAAAGTGAAATCCATACTAATCCATAATATCCATACTAATATTATAAATGCGACAGTAACTCTGTCTGTCTGTCTCTTCTTCACGCCTAAACAAAGGAACCGATTTAAATAAAATTTGATACAGATGTAGTCTGGGACCAGAGTACATAGGATAGTTTTCATCCCGGAAATCCCCCGGGAACTATTATTCCACGCGGACGAAGTCGCGGGCAAAAGCTAGTGTCTAACAATTTCACAGTTTATTTCAAAAAAGTACAATTTTAAAACGGTCAAAATGTGTATTACAGATATTTTGAATAATATTGTGTCAGTGACGGCGTTGCTGAATACTACACCAAAAATTTAATAAAAACTTGTCTGACATCTCAAAATATTTTTGTTCAATCACATTTTATTAATAGCTGACGAAAAATATTTAATTTGGAGGGTCTAGAATCTTGAATATTTTTATAAGTTCGTTGCCACATACCTACTAGAAATTTCTTTTTGACTAGTAGTTTAATACTAGAAGTTGTTATACCGTAACACATATTTAAACTAAAATACATAAACGATTCGGATCACAACAAGTACCAGTGATAAAAAAAAATGTTTAGTCTATGCATAACCCTAAGGTAGACTAGCGAATTGCGGAATGTTTATAATTATAGTTACCGTGACCCTGGAACATAAAGGGCAACCGAAAGAACATGAGTGGGTTTTAGTCAGTAAAAGTCTGACACGCCCTCCCGCCGCACCCAGGACGGGAGAAGTCATTTGATGATTTTCCACTCACCAAAAAAAGAAAAAGAAAAAATGGTTGCCTGTAAAGTCGGTTTTACGGGCGAAGATTTTACGTGACAACGTCTTTTACCGATCATAGTTGAGTGGGAGAGAGACGCAAGGCATTCGGCGGGCCTCTCTCTCGTTCGGTGACTCATCGTAACGTTACCGAGCGTTACACTTTTTCATAAGTGACTCCCAGCCGCAACCTAATTTAAGACGTTGTCACGTCAAAAAGGTAGACTAGGGAAATGCCTAAGGCATTTAGTCCATCTCTGTACGGTGTTTGTTCATAAAAGTGAACAAATTAATATATAAATAATAATGTATATCTCGCGTAGGAATCGAACCTAGGACTAGCAGCGCAACCGTACAATAAGAAACCGTGTCAGCGCGTGTCAGCTTTTAAGGTTCTGTAATTTCAGTTTCATATACACGGAAATCGTATTTACATCAGCTTTACTGTGTTTATGTATCTTTTTCTCAGAAAGTGCTATGGAAAATACCGTTGCGCTGCGTTAATTTTCAGACAAAGCTAATATTTGAAAGGTAGATAAATTTCAAGAACTGACTTTTCCTCGTTTTTGTTTTAAATAAAGGTAAAAAAGATGCTTTTTAATACATTACGATGAGCTTGCGACTAGATTAAAAACGGTCAAACCGTTAAAATGTATTACGCAGATTGGTCTTTAACTACAAAATTTAAGGTTTGGTCAATATTCATCATCATCTCCCTAGCCTCTTCCCAACCGTGTTGGGGTCGGGTTCCAGCCCAACCGGACCCAGCTGGATACCAGTGTTTTACGTGGAGCGACCGCCTATCAGACCTCCACAACCCAGTAACTGAGCGACACGATCCCTCTTGGCAAGACTGGTCATAGAGTTTCTGTCTGTTTGTTTCCTTTTAAAAATAAAGGAATGATTCCTTTTAGTAAAATAATCTATCGTAACGATTTAAGGTAGTTTTCTTCCAGGGCCCATAAAAATTTGTCACTTCAAAAATGTATCACTCCTGAGAATCGAACGGGCTGAACCGAAAAAAAACACAAACTGTACTTTTATGACGTCAATTATTAGGGTCATTCTTAGGATTTAATGCTTTAAACAAATATGATTAATTAAATTAGAGGAAAACCATGAAATTTTACCTTTTGAAATCAAATGAAGAATTTAGTCGTGGAAATTTTCTTTCAATTAAAATAAAATTCTTAATATTTATGGTTTTCCTTTAATTTGATTACCCATGTTTGTTAAAGAGATTTGGCCCTTATAAGTAACCCTAACGTTTGATGTCATAAAAATACAGGGTGTTACTTTTTTGGATTTTAGCCGGTTCGATTCCTGGGAGTGGTAAGCGAATTTTCGATAATCTTTGAATGCAGTTTCATTTCTTTTTAAAAATAAATTAATGTTTCCTTTGAGTAAAATAATCTATTTTAATAATTTAAGCTAGTTTTCTTCCAGGGCCCATTGCAACTTTCCATCCTGTATATAAAATTCTCGTGTCACTATGTTAGTTACCTTACTCCTCCGAAACTTTACCGATTTTTACCATGCATGCATATTTAGTAGGTCTGAGAATCGGCTACTATGTATTTTTGCATACTTTTACATTTTTAACGCGGGTGAAACCGCAGGAGGAGGCAGCTAGTATTAGTATAGATTTACTCTTTCAGCGAAATCAAACTATATCATTATCCTAAATATTATCATTATCCTTGTCAGTTCCATCATAAGTCAATGATTAATTAGATCAACTGAAACCGTTAGAACCTTACATAACAGGAAAAAGCCTCGTAAAAAATAATAATCCCGTATTGTGGAAGTCGGTCTCTCTATTACACAAAGCGGGTCATGACGTATTTATATTACAACTCCCGTAAGGCGCGACACGCTTTCTGATGGCGGCCTTTATTTAGGCCAGAAACTTGTGACTGCAGCCAACGAGGCGAAAATATCAGAATAATAGGTTGGTGCCAATATTTTGGATGTCTTTGGGTGTGACAATTTTTTTGAATAATAATAAATAGTGATAAAAAACCGGTCAAGTGCGAGTTGGACTCGCGCAACGAGGGTTCCGTTATTTTTTTTATGAAATAACTACAAATTTACGGTTTTCAGAGTTTTTCTTTTACTTGTGATACATAACCTTGCTTCTTGCCCAATTTCATGATTCTTGGTCAATGGAAAGTACCCTATAGGTTTTGATTCCCTTGCAAATGTCTAAATATGCAATATAAACAGCCGCATCTTTTTATTGCGTTGATTTAGAGACTTGATGATTTTTTTACTGCTTTAAGAGATAGCAGACCTGAGTATGTGATATTAATTTCTACTTGATATCTCGACGCGTTTCTGACAAAAAGGGTGTTGACAGACGGACGAACGGGAGGACAGACGGATGTGAATTAACTTTAAATTTACGGTTTTCGGAGTTTTTCTTTTACTTGTGATACATGACCTTGCTTCTTGCCCAATTTCATGATTCTAGGTCAATGGGAAGTACCCTATAGGTTTTGAGTTTTGATTCCCTTGAAAATGTCTAAATATGCAATATAAACCACTGGATCTTTTTATTGCGTGGATTAAGAAACTTTACTTTTTCACTGCTTTGAGAGATAGCAGACTTGAGTATGTGATATTGATTTCAGCTTGATATCTCGACACGTTCCTGAGGAAAAGGTTCTTGACAGACGGATGGACAGACGGACGACTGATGTGAACTGACCACAAATTTACGGTTTTCGGAGTTTTCCCTTTACTTGTGCTACATGACCTTGCTTCTTGCCAAATTTCATGATTCTAGGTCAATGGGAAGTACCCTATAGGTTTTGAGTTTTGATTCCCTTGAAAATGTCTTAATATGCAATATAAACCGCCGTATCTTTTTATTGTGTAGATTTAGAAACTTGATTTTTTCACTGCTTTGAGAGACAGCAGACTTGAGTATGTGATATTAATTTTAGCTTGATATCTCGACGCGTTCTTGAGAAAAAGGTTCTTGACAGACGGACGGACAGACGGACGCCTGATGTGAACTAATTACAAATTTACGGTTTTCGGAGTTTTCCCTTTACTTGTGCTACATAACCTTGCTTCTTGCCAAATTTCATGATTCTAGGTCAATGGGAAGTACCCTATAGGTTTTGATTTCCTTGTAAATGTCCAAATATACAATATAAACCGCCGTATCTTTTTATTGCGTTGATTTAGAAACTTGATTTTTTCACTGCTTCGAGAGATAGCAGACCTTAGTATGTGATATTAATTTCAGCTTGATTCTCGAAGCGTTTCTGAGAAAAAGGGTCTTGACAGACGGACGGACGGAAGGACAGACGGACAACAAAGTGATCCTATAAGGGTTCCGTTTTTACCTTTTGAGGTACGGAACCCTAAAAATGTGTAAAAATGTATTTTAATCCTTCAAACACACGTGATTTGAGACACAATAGAAAGACAATAGCAGCCCGACAGCCGGCTGTCGGTTGGTCGTTGAAAGGTGACGTCAATATTGCAGGTAAGGTTAAGGCTGCTAAATGAATCATTGAAGCAAAAGATAGGGTCTGTGTTCCCTGGTTGACTACTTTAAGATAAATTAAGTAATTTTTTTCAATTACACCTTATATATTTTCAAAAATTCTTTCCTAGTAGATATTTATTCTTTACAACTAGGGTTAGTTGTAAAGAATAAATATCTACTAAAGTTCATGTCTCAAGGACCAGCGGTTTGGGCTGTGCGTTGATATATCAACAGTCAATCATTTAGTCAGTTTATAATTTTAAGTGTAGAGATAAATGTTGATTAGTGAATAAACGAATAGTACCAATGTGCTTTTTCAATTCATATGTACTTTCTAAAGTTTATCTTAGACATCACTGACATCCCGTGTCTCGGAAAGCACGTAAAGCCGTTGGTCCCGGTTGTCATTCGTAGAACTTTGACAGTCGTTACTGGTTAGCCAGAAACTATGACCAGACTAACCAAGAGGTATCGTGTCGCCCAGTTACTGGGTTGTGGAGGTCAGGTAGGCAGTCGCTCCACGTAAAACAACGTTAGGCTGGCAGCCGACCCCAACACGATTGGGAAAAGGCTAGGGAGATGATGAGTGAATAAACGAATGGGGTCTCTATTTTTGTTCCATTGATAAACAAAAAACACTTTGGTCGATATTCCTCGAATCCGCACGCAGCGTTTTTCGAAATCCTTTATTATGCGCACCGCAAAGGAATGGAATTCTCTGCCGGCGTCTGTGTTTCCAAAAGCATATAACCCGGATGTAGGTATTCAAGAGAATGCAAAAGAGTGCATAGGCATCTTTTGGGTGAGCTCGCTCTATCGCAGGCACCGTCTATGCCCTCGGACTAGTCTGGGACCAAGAGCAAGCCCATAAGTTATAAAAAAAAACACTACTTAAAATAATTTCTAGACTGCCACAAATTGTCAGAAACATTTCAGTCTTCACACTCAAGTACCCACAAAAATGGCTTTGAATGAAAACTTTTTATGTCATAAAAACTTATTTGAAGCTTTCAACAATAGCTCTGTGCTGTTACCATCACTGGCCGTTCAGAATCAAAGAGCATTTCATACACTTTTGTTATTCAAATCGGGCTAAGATTTATTCGTCGTACAATGTTCCTTTAAAAACATATGCGGTTGACTCACTCTTATATCTAAGACAGTAAAACACACTATCGCGTAGCTAAGATGGCGGATAACTTTGTGCATTTTCTTTTATGAGAAAAAAAGGAGATTATATTAATTTCATCTCATTTTGACGAAGGGTCCTATATCCGTTAGACATGACTCCTTTCATACTATCATAGTGGATATGGATTTGGTAAATAATTTTCGACTATGTGGGGTTTTAGACACTTTTTCCTGTTAAGATGGTTCTGTACCTATTGCTTTTAGGGTCGTTTTTTTATGAGATTAGCGAGGTCTGTATTGTGTTTGTTTAAAGTTTCTTTTTGGTTGTGTTTAGTGAAAATGGTTTTCTTTTTGTATTGAAGTTACGTATTTCGTTACGAAACCTTTCATACTGTTTTGGCACTAGGCTTCTTGAAAATAGTAAATTAATATCGAAAAGTAACTTTCGGATCGCATTGTCTCAAAAACGGTTAATATCTTACCGGTGTAAATTGTCGAAGTCAGTTCAAGAAAGTTAAGAAATGGTTTAATTGTTCGTTGAGCAATTTATATACAACTAGCTTTTGCCCGCGGCTTCGCTCGCGTTGAAAGAGACAAAAAGTAGTCTATGTTACTCTCCATCCCTTCAACTATCTCCGCTTAAAAAACCACGTGAATTCGTCGCTCCGTTTTGCCGGAAAGAAAGACAAACATACAGACAGACAGACAGACACACTTTCCCATTTATAATATTAGTATGGATAGGTATATACATATCTAAAAACCAGTAAAAACCATTACTTTAACACGCAAAACTGCCCAATACACAGTCCAAATAAAACAACACAACACAATCTACTTAAACATTGAAGAGCAGACCTCAAGGTCTCATTCAGCAGTAATTTGACAACGGTACCCAATACCGACCACGGACAGACAGCCCGTCTAATATATACGTGAGTGCAGCTCCCTCCGACCCTCTTTAGAGGTTGCTGAAGTATTGACAAGCTGAATAAGGTCTTGAAGTAGTTGTTTGCGTAGCTGAGGTGCTTTAGAGGTCGATGTTGTTTAAAAATAGTACAGAGGCTTGAAGCTAGTGCAGTTAGTCAAAAATTGTTTTAATTTTGTCCAAATTTTTTAGTTACATTGTCACATGACGCCAAACTGAGGAAAAATAATAATGCCAAAAATGTATTTCCTACTAGTCTATACATTTTGGGCATTATTATTTTGAAATATGTATAGTCACGTTAAATTATGTGTTCACGTCTAATTACTTGAGACGTATGTTATATAAAGTAAGGATACTTAGAACTAGTGTCCAATCATAGTTAAAGAGTGAAAAATTCTCCCTTTGTGAGAAATTCTTTCTAGAAAATACTACCACCATATCAATATTTACTGCGTGATAAAATAATGTTGCTATGTCCACGTAAGGGTGCCGGAGTAAGAATAAAAAATCTTTCATGCCACTCTTTACTAACAGGCTTTTAACTTATTAATAAAATACCTATTATTGGACCTTGTGGGAATAGAATAACAATAGAATCGTGTACCTCTGGGAATAAGCCCTTTTAATTTAGCAGCAAGTGAAATAACTATTTAGGATAACTGGCAATTAGTGTACAATACTTAAACAAATGATTGTGCTCATGATAACCAAAAACTTTTACTATTAGAACAAACCCGAAATCGCGAAAAAAAGTCAGTAGTTGGTTATCATGAGCACATTCACGTGTTTAAGTATCGTACACTATTTACCAGTCACCCTATATTGATACATGGTTATGTGTCTTTCTGATGATATTTGATGAAATATCGTATACAGTTATCCACACGCACCGACTGCTGTGAGAAAAATTGAACTACAAAACAGAACATCCCACAAGAAACTTACCCACAAACAAAGAACACAAACGTACTATTGTCAATACTCTAACTTTGACAAGTACACTACTCGTTACATAAACATGTATTACACTGTAGTGTACGCCAGTCCTCACGAACACACGGACGGAACGATTTATTCGCGAATACGGAGGAAACACAAAGAAATTGTTCCTACTTTCTGAGCAATTTACCTAATGCTATATGGACAGGGCTGACTCTATTCTCACATATTGTACAGAAGTGGGACAGAAGGACAAGTTATTGTTTGTCTCTATCTATGTATCTATTTTTTTGAAGTGAAAACTTCTTTAGCGGCGTTGAGCACTTTTTCTGTAATGGGTATAAAATCTTAAACTCGCGTCAGGACACGTGACCTGATCGAAAAAGCGTAGGACGGATGGATAGTAGACAGCTATAATCAAGTTTTCACTTCTGCCGGCACTCCCGGAGTGCAACCCGTCTTTTTGAAGTGAAAACTTCTTTAGCGGCGTTGAGCACTTTTTCTGTAATGGGTATAAAATCTTAAACTCGCGTCAGGACACGTGACCTGATCGAAAAAGCGTAAGACGGATGGATAGTAGACAGCTGTCACCATCCATGGATGCGCGTAGCACGCTGTTAATAATCAAGTTTTCACTTCTGCCGGCACTCCCGGAGTGCAACCCGTCTTTTTTTTTTTATTATAAAGAGGATGAGTTTCTTTGGTTGAAGCTGCTATTCTCTGAAACTGCTGGTTCGAATTGAAAAATCACTTTGTATTGAATAGCCATTTCTTGAGCAAAGCTATATAATATGACAAAAAAATAAAAAAATATTTATTTTGTAAACAAGCTTCTGCCCGCGGCTTCGCTCGCGTTAGAAAGAGACAAAAAGTAGCCTATGTTACTCTCCATCCCTTCAACTATCTCCACTTAAAAAATCACGTCAATCCGTCGCTCCGTTTTGCCGTGAAAGAAAGACAAAGAGACAGACAGACAGACAGACAGACACACTTTCCCATTTATAATATTAGTATGGATAAAAAGGTTAAAAATAACACTTGTATACTGAATTATTGTTTTTCTTATTTTAATCCAACGATGGAGCCAGTGTTATCTTGCTGGACTACTTTGAGAAGAAACAACCGAAGCAACTCAGAGGTCAGTCTCTTGTAACCTTTCGACGACCAAGCGACAGCCGGCTGTCGGGCTGCTATTGTCTTTCTATTGTATCACACAGCCGAAGCTCCTGAAGGACATTCAATTTATATAGAGTTTTTATGAAGTAGGGCCGTACTAAATAAAAGGTTATTTTTTAAGAATTCAACCCCTAAGCACGTAAAATACTGGAACGAAAAAAAACCAAATTCTGTGAGCTAAACCGCAAGAAACAACTACCTATTTTATTATATACTAGCTATTGCCCGCGACATCGTCCGCGTGGAATAATTAGTTCCCGTTCCCGGGAGATTTCCGGGATGAAAACCATCCTATGTCCTTTCTCGGGTCCCAGACTATATCTAAACCAATTTTCATTCAAATCGGTTCCGTGGTATTGGCGTCAAGAAGAGACAGACAGACAGACAGAGTAACTTTCGCATTTATTATATTAGTACGGATTTGTTTGTTTTATTCTACCGTATAATTTTTTTATTGAATAAAGGATTTATACCTGAAAGAAATAAATTTATTTTTTTGTTTCTACAAAGTACTTTACGATTTCTAAAATGGGTAGCTAATTTAAAGTATTCAAAACAAGTGCCTAAGTATAAAACATAAAAGTTAGTAATGAATTTAATTGAAAACAAAGGCACTTAAATACTTCACAAAGTTACTTCTATCGGATATAGTATTTTTGAAGACTTTTCTAAATAAAAGAGTTTTTCAGTCGAGAGTAAAACTTATATTAAATCTATAGGGTGGAGGCATTTGTCTTACTTAGTGATAAATATAATAAATGAATAATTAGTACATCGAGTTACTTTATGTGTAACTGTTTTGATGATGAAATAACTGTAAAAAGAATTAAATTAAATAAACTCACCTGAAATTTCGGAAATTAGTCGCAATTACAAGAACCAGAAATAAAGCCAACGACTACCGAAATTACAGTTGGGTTTTTTAATTTTTAATTATTATTTTTTTATTTCTCCTTTTTTAAAATAAAGGCTGTAGAGCGTGCCAAGTTCCCTAACTTGGCACGCAACGAATATCCAAAAAAACTTTTTTCGTGTATGTTTAATCTTTACAAAGAATACACCCATCAAGACTGTGCGTTGTGCGTGCGTTATATCATCCAAAAATTCAGTCAATTAGGTAGTTTACTAAGATATTCAAGCATATGTGATAAAATATATTAAAAATGTGCAGGATATTTAAACCAAAGGACGAGTAAATAGTATGTTTTAATATATATTAGTCTATACTAATATTATAAAGAGGTAAAATTTGTAAGTTTGTATGTAGGGGGTAATCTCTAGAACCACTGGTCCGATTTGACAAATTCTTTCAGTGTTAGATAGCCCATTTATCGAGAAATGCTATAGGCTATATACCATCACGCTACGACCTACGGAAGCGGAGCAGTAGCGAAAAATGCGGGTGAAACCGCAGGGGACAAGCTAGTATATTATATTCAGTGCTTCCCCATCTATCAGTCTAAATAATACAACAAAGTGAGTCGAAGAGCAAACATAAATTCTTCAGTCTCTGTTCCATTACATTCTCCAGAGACTTACGAAGTCAGTTGACAATTTAAAATAATTAATGGCGCCGTACCTTCCTGCTAGTACATTAATTACAGTAATGCACCGCCATCTTACTGCAGGGGTTCTCAAGCTTTTTTTGAAAAGAAAATAGCCTCCGGTCAATAAAAAATCTATAATTTTTTTAGGTAGCAATTTTAATTAGATAGCAATTGAGGGGGTGCGGATTGAATATGTCCATGAGTACATATACCTCGGCCAAATAGTCTCCTTCCAGGCGCGACAAGATAGAGAAGTTGCTCGACGCACCGAAAACGCCTGGAAGAGCTATTGGTCGATGAAACAAATAATGAAGGGAACACTCCCTCTTTCTCTAAAAAGGAAGCTAATGGACATGTGCATTCTGCCCACCCTCACTTACGGAGCGCAGACGTGGTCATTAACCAAGCGTCAAAAGTCCGCACTCGGGGTTTGCCAGAGAGCAATGGAGCGCAGTATCTTAGGAGTAAAACTCGCAGATCGCATAAGAAACTCGATACTGCGTTCCAAAACTAAAATTGCGGATGTAGGGCACACGGCTGCCAAACTTAAGTGGAACTGGGCTGGTCATATCTGTCGCATGCCGGAAGAGCTCTGGCAAAAGTAACCACATTGTGGATCCCAAACAGCAGCAAACGGCAACGTGGCAGGCCCAGGCGGAGATGGCGGGACGAACTTGATAAATATGACAAGGATTGGCCTGAAACCGCACTAGACAGGGATATGTGGAAGGAGGGAGGGGAGGCCTTTGCCCTGCAGTGGGACACAGACGGCTGATAATAATAAATAATAATAATAAATAATAATTTTTTTAGGAGTTTTAACAGGGTTCACAAGTTTAAATATTTTATTGTGAAAGATTCAACAAAAGTAATCATAATAAAAGAGTATTCCCGTTTGAGCACCAATTTTTTTTGAGCACCAATATTCACCAATTAAAATAAGGTTGATATTTCGTGTTCAATGCAATGGAGCTCAAAAAAGTAGGCAAACGGGAATACTCCATAATTTTAGCTTTTCTTTACCATAATTATGCATGTATTTTGCTTGCAAACCTTCCTTTTGAATCACTTGTTTTGTAGTTCTAAAGATCTAAGTGAACGTATTGACACTTAGATCTTTTGAAAGTCAGTCAGTCAAGAAATTTTAATTTATACATATTATTATTACCACTCATTGAAAGATTACAACTTTTGCGGACTAAAGTTTTTTTTCTTGAAGACCAGTGGTCCACAGGACCACAGGTTGGGAACCCCTGTCTTAGAAACATTAACAATGTTAATATTTTAAATGATTTGTATTGATATCTTGTTTAGGAAATGAAGTTTTGTTAGTATATTTAACAGGCAAGACTACAGATTTTGTGGAGTTGGCTGAATATATTAAAGGTCTAAACTAATTTGTATCTTACGTCCTTTTCTTAATGAAATGGAAAGAAAAGAATGCACTGAACTTAAATTTAGTTAAGTTTTGCAAACGAGAGAATCGGCAACAATCCGTACTAGTCCGTACTTCCGTACTTAATATTATAAATGCAAAAGTAACTCTGTCTGTCGGTCTGTCTTTCTGTCTGTCTGTCTGTCTCTTCTTCATGCCTAAACCACAGAACCGATTTGAATGAAATTTGATACAGATATAGTCTGGGACCCGAGAAAGGACATCGGATAGTTTTCATCCCGGAAACCCCCCGGAAACGGGAACTATTATTCCACGCGGACGAAGTCGCGGGCAAAAGCCAGTATCCTATAAAATACTATATTACAAAGTTAGGCAGGACAAACTTTGTGTGATGCTCATCACATAGTCTGATAGTATTGTTCTGTGTCTGGGTGTAATTTATTTATTTAAGTGAATTGGCAACAATATCCTTTAAAATACTATAATACAAAGTTCCTGTAAAACTAAACTTCTATCTCTCACTTTCCCAACGTCTCCCCTCCCTCCACCCCCTCCAACAGTTATTACCATAAAGACTGATAAATATCCACATACACGTCCAGATCTATCGATACACCACCCTTCAGCGAATTACATTGCCGCTCCCCAACCATCTAGTGAATCAACTTGTTTGGCTAGCGCGCGATGGATGGCGAAATTTTATCGTTAGGGGAAGGTGTCATTAATAATACTATATTTGTTTGCGCAACTGAATGATGGCTAATATTAATTTATGATGTGTTTTGGGCTAAGCTCTTCGAGTTGATTTATTGTGTCGATGCGGATAATAAGAAAAAATCATCTCTGTACGTATTATTGGAGTGTTTCTTTATTGTCGAGAACGGTATGGTTTTTGTGTGTCCTAGTTTTGATACTTTTGGATATACATACGTGTTTTCTAAGGCAGGATAAACTTTGCATGATGCTCATCACATATTTTGATAGTTTTGTTCTGTGTCTGGGTGTAATTCATCTATATTTATATCTAAGTATACATAAGTATGTTTGTCAGTTATCTGGTTACCATAATACTATCTCTGCTTAGTTTGGGATCAGATGACTGTGTGTGAGTTGTCCACGGATATTTATTTATTTAGTCTCCCATTGCTTGTATAAAAGGTATCTGTGTTTTTATAACCTCACTAGCTTTTTCCCATAAAGTTCCTGGCTTCCTGTTATATCAGAAGCAGCTGAGTATCAGTGTTTTACATAGAACAACAGCTGCCTATTATAATTAGACTCCCATAGCCTAGTAACTCTTTTTCTTTCTTTCTTTAATGAGAGGTAGGATCATTTTTGACCTGGGCTATCTCGGATTTTGGATACACAATAAAATGGTCAAAATTAGTACATTTTATCAATATTATGAAGCCCTATTTTGTAAAATGCTTTACTTCATTGTAAACTCTAAACTACAAAGTTTAAACCTCACACTTTCGTGTCTAAAGAACCTTAACTATCTTTGAAGAAGAGTTAAATTGATTAACTGCTAGAAGCTTCACAATTGATTATGTATCTTAGCGCCTAGACTTAAGATATTCTTTTTAATTGGACTACCTAGTGCTTTACATTGTAGTATGTGTAAGTTACTATCATGTTTTTATACAATTGAAGTTTGCGTAAAATACTTATAGGTATTGATGCTATATAAAGACATAAAGTTGTTTAAGTAAACCTCATTAGGAAATTAGGCACTTACCCACATACGATATTCATTTGTCTGCCTGTATGTCAAGCGCTTTTTTTGTCTTACGGCAGAATTTTAGGCAAACGTTCTAAAACAGTAAATTAGTTAGTAAATCACTAAGTAATTAAAACGTGTGTAATTAATGCACTTGGCTGTTTTTTTAGTAAGACTTCATCTCTCGCAATACTGTTTCAATATTAAAATATTTTTTTTGTTCATAATAGCAAAGTCTCAATTTTTAATAATAATAAATTATATTAATACCTATGTTTTTATAAATTACCTAAGTATGTATGTCAGTTATCTGGCTACCATAGTACAAGCTCTGCTAAGTTTGGGATCTGATGACTGTGTGTGAGTTGTCCACGGATATTTATTTATTTAGTCTCCCGTTTTCATTTCTTGTAAACTCTCAATTTTTAATAATAATAGTTTATTTACAAGCAATTTATTTATTTCAGGTAACATGTACCTTAAAGACTGGCATTCATATTAACTTATACTTCTGCAGTGAACTTTAACTTACTCAGGTAAAGCCACGGGTTTCATCAGTTTTTTTTTTCTTTAAAAATCGTAATAGACGGTCGCAGCGTTGAAAATATCCAACAATTCTAGGCTATGCTGTAACTGTTGTCAAATAACACCGCGCCACAAAGCCGTACAGTTTAGATTGAACCAAAAACTTAACCGATAAAATTCGATTAAATGAAACGTCACCAAAACACGAGGGGTGTGCAGTGACGCTAGTCTCTACTAATATTAGGGTACACAGGTATATTTCTAAGTTCTATCTTGGACTAAGCATTTCTTCGGCATTGTGGGACCCCAAGTAAAATGGGATAAGAGCAAGAAGAAGAAGACTCATAGGTACGAAATGGTTACAAAACTTGCTACTCAGTACTCGTAATTAAAACACAAATACAAAAATACTTAATACAAAAATACAAAAATACAAAAATACAAAAATACAAAAATACAAAAATACAAAAATACAAAAATACAAAAATACAAAAATACAAAAATACAAAAATACAAAAATACAAAAATACAAAAATACAAAAATACAAAAATACAAAAATACAAAAATACAAAAATACAAAAATACAAAAATACAAAAATACAAAAATACAAAAATACAAAAATACAAAAATACAAAAATACAAAAATACAAAAATACAAAAATACAAAAATACAAAAATACAAAAATACAAAAATACAAAAATACAAAAATACAAAAATACAAAAATACAAAAATACAAAAATACAAAAATACAAAAATACAAAAATACAAAAATACAAAAATACAAAAATACAAAAATACAAAAATACAAAAATACAAAAAAAAAACATAAAAACAAAAATACGTAAAAATCAGTGCATCAAAATTTTGTATTTTTGTATGTAACGAATATATTCGAAAAGTACTGGGCCGATTTCAAAATTTTTTTTTCAAATTTAACGTTATTTGGGTGAAACCGCTACCTCTATACAACATATAAAAGAAGAAGCTGACTCACTGTCATTTTTATCAACGCAAAGCCTAAACGATATTTTAGTTCAATTTTTGCACAAGTGTTCCTTATGTAACATTTTTTTTAATTCACCTCCTATGGGGGTAAAATAGTGGATGATGAAAGTGGAAGACAAAATCTAGTTCATTATAATTTATTGAATTCGTTTCTGATAATTTATTTTGCGTGACATGAATCTAATGATTTTTATATTTTTATTTCCAACATTCACGCGACAACCGATGCCACGCGCCAAAGCCAGTATGCTATAAATACTGACAGCTTATGAATTCGTTTGCAGACGAACACGGTTCTGACACATTTTATGGTTATACGCGACATAGAATGCTGATGTTCTTCGTCGCTACGTTTATGAGACAGCTTGATATAGACGATATTATATAGGTTGCTGGGTTATGTGGCGTGGTTTTTTTTTGCTTTAGTTGTATTTACTGTTTATTTAAACTGAGTGGTTTCTTAGTTAGTAGAAGAAGCCAGAAATTTTGAACAGTCTAACCTGGGCGACACAATACCCCTTGGTATTGTGACGCCCAGTCACTGGGTTGTAGAGGCCTGATAGGCAGTCGCTTCATATATTACACTGGTATCTAGCCGAATCAGGTTAGCGCTCCTGCACACGATGCCGCCACCGCGCCGTCGCCGCGCCGTCGCCGCACAACTACACTGTACATACGAGTCGCGCGAAGACCGCCACCGCGCCGCCGCCGCGCCGCCACCGCGCGCGGTCCTCGTCTCGCCACCGCGCATCTATTTGATTCATTCCATTACCGGCCGCATGTTCATATGCGGCCGGCAATGGAATGAATCAGGATAATGAAATAACTGGGAACGCGCGCGGTGGCGGCGCGGCGGCGGCGCGGTGGCGGTCTTCGCGCGACTCGTATGCACAGTGTAGTTGTGCGGCGACGGCGCGGCGACGGCGCGGTGGCGGCATCGTGTGCAGGAGCGCTAAGGCTGGAAGCCGACCGACCCCAACATAGAAAAAGGCTAAGAAGTTGATGATGCGATTCTAAGTTGGTGTAGAAATCTGGACCGATTGGCTGGGTAATACATTTACGCACAGCCACTAGTCATAGGGAGTAGACATGAGAGGGACTAAACCACAAGGAAGGTTTTCTTTTAAATTAATTGGAAGAAATAGTAAATTGAAATGAGAGTTGAAAAGAAATATCTAGATTATATAAAAATAGGGCAAAAAGCTATTGGATTTATTGTATGCGTTTTATAATTTTTAATCGTTTTTCGTAATGTTTTTCCAACATATCAGTATAATTTGTAATAAAATTATTTTAGAAACTTGACTAATTTTAAATCTTTGATATGTATATTGAAATGTTATTAAACGTAATGTAACAGATTTGCTTTATTGAATTAGTCAGTCGTAATTAATTTAATTAATAAGATAATTATGGGCTGATTCACGTTGACTGAACTTAGACAATAATAGAATTTATAGAAATACTAGCTACTTCCCGCAGAATCGCCCGCTCCAAAATTTTTATTTTTGTGATTTTTTTTTTAATTTGTGTCAGATCCCGGATTTTTTAAATTTCTATAACATCAGATCTAACAGTGTAAGTTAATTAGTTTTTATATTACTAACTGTCTCCCGCGGTTTTATCCGCGTAGTTCGCGTTCGCTGGATTTTTAGAAAATAAACGCAATTTATGTCCTTCTTCAAGCTTTGAACTTACCCTGTGCCTGTAATTACTACCTACCCTGTAATTTCATTTAAATCGGTTCAGTAGTTTTGGCTTGAAAGAGTAAAAACATTTGAACATTTAGAGGTATTAGAAGAAATAGGATTATGCGTTTATATGTATAAAAAGCTGGTATTTTGACAAACACAAGCAGACGCTTTGATTTTATGTATTTTTATATCGTTTATCTAGAATTATGTATTTAACAGTTTCCACTCCGGATCGTACCTATGTACTAACTTACAAGTTGAAACTTATAAATATTATGTGTGTTATCTTGATTTACATTTTAATCAGTCATTCAATTCAGTCAGTGTCATTTAATTTCAGGTCTGTAACAAAACATTTTAAATAAGATTATATTAAAATTATTGTTCAACCCTGTTTACCCAATTGTAATGAATGCTCATTCGGATGCAAGATGGCGGTTCGTGTCAATTGTATATTGAGTTCCGTCAACAGAGTCACTTGATTTCCTCTCGAAGTTATTTCTAACTCGAATCGAAATCCAGTTAATTTGTCTGCTTGATACTGGAATGTTCGATGGTATTAATATTGTATTGAGAGGTACCTATGATTTCCGGGTTGCGAGTACTTAATTTGGCACGTGTTGGGTGGGTGGGTGAGGGATTACTGCTGTGTTGGGTGTCAGGTTTGGTTTCCATACGATACAATGTGTATGTATGATAGAGAGTTGCTTCGGTTTTTATGTGGGTGTGAGTTGAAAAGCACCCATAATATAGAATAACTTTTGAGAAATAAAACAATTTGTCAGACTGTAAGGGGTTTTTATATTTGTGATATTTTTTCCAAAAAGATCTATATATTTGTGTATTCAATATTATGTGCCCATTCATATTCTTACTGTTTGCTAAACACAAAATGAAACTAAACGTTAATAACTGACAAAACCGCCGTCAGAAGTTAGTTGAGGATATTTACATAACTATTATTAAACACTGTCGATTTTATTATTAGCTTTCAGTTACCATAAAGAATCGCATCATATCTTATTTTTAATTTTCCACCATTTCGAGTGTTTGCATTATTTATGATTCTCATACGAACTCAAGATGACGGCTGTCGTGTAATTTTTTTTAAAGATGTTTGTGATTGACAACTTTATTGTACCAAAAAGGGCAGAAAAAACATTTTTCCAATAAAAAAAATATCCTGGGACCTCTTACACACGGCCATCTGATCCCAAGCTAAGCAGAGCTTGTGTTATGGTAATCAGACAACTGATATACATACTTAAATAATTTTTAAATACATAAATACATACATTTAAATACATACATTTTTATATTATAGATAAATAACACCCAGACACAGAACAAACAATTGTGCTCATCACTCAAAGTTTGTCCTGGGTGGGAATCGAACCCACGACCTCTGGCTTAGCAGTCAGGGTCACTGACCACTAGGCCAACAGGCCTGCCAAGAAAAATACTAACCGCTTTTAAAACCTAAAAATTTCTAAAGTCGGTGACTTTTCTTCGGTCGGTCAGGTCAATTTGTGTCTGACTCTCAGAGCCGGACGATTCTGTACTTACTGCAGTAACTTTCAAAGTATTTTACTTTCAAAATAAAACTAAAACAAAAGAATCTCCTCATTCATTAAACCTTCGAACACGCGTGATTCGAGACACAATAGAAAGATTATAGCAGTCCAACAGCCGGCTGTCGCTAGGTCGTAGAAAGGTTAAGTCGGTAATTAGCACAACATTCTCCTACACTACAAAAAAATACCAAACCAAACTTCATTACACCAAAAACACTACAAACTCTCTCACTAGGAATGCCAACCTAATTTCCATAGAAAGCGAAGAAAAGTACTTCAAATTCACTCATGACTTGTACTAACGAGCAGTATTGTTTGACTTGTGTACCTGCTCCTCTGCCCACCTCCTTTTAGCTTTATTGTCGACACGAACTTGAATAAAATTTGAATTTTTTGCTAGAACTAAATTAGGTTCAGCACGTTTTGTTTTTGTTTCTTTCGGTGTGGAGATTTAAAGGAAAATCTTTTTGCGTGCTGTGTTTTTTGGGAAGAAAAATAGTGCGTGATAATTAGTTTTTTGTTCTGTGAACTGTGTTTGTAATGTAATATAACGGTTATGTTTTTTAAACGATACGTGAAATATAGTTAAAATGTATAGAATTAATGAAATTATTGTATATCTTCCTACATCTTTGATCATAGTTTTTGCTAGAACTAATAATTCCCTTCCTCCTTCCTTCCTTCTTCGCCTTCTTATCTCATGTCTCACTTTCAATATCTTTGTTCTTCCCATGCTAGAAATCTGCGCTCTTCCAAAAATCTCCTCCTGCTTTGCCCTACCCATTCTTCTGACTTTGTTCAATCTTCTTTTTACATTTTCAGGCCATTCTTCTTTGGAATGCACTTCCTCTTGATATTAGGACAGCGACCAGTCGATATGCATTTAAGCGGAAATTGAAGATTCATTTACAGCATCAAGTATTAAGCAGAGTTCTTTTATAATTTACTTTCACTTATATATAAATAAAATATTATAGATATATGTATTTATTTAATTATGTATGTAGTTATTATGTATATTATTATGTTTTTTTTTTTGTTTTCTATTATACTTCTATCTTTTTAGTTTTACCACCATAAATGCAGCTACTATGCTATCTCTTCACCACCCTAGGTTGACTGGGAGAGAATGCCTTTGGCATTAAGTCCGCCTGTGTACCTTTGTGCATAAAGTGTAAATAAATAAATAATAAGGTTCATTGCGAGTTTTTATTGTTTCTTTTGGTGTGGAAATTTCAAAGAAAAATCTTTTTTAGGCAGTAACATAAAAATATCAACCTATTGCTAATCCATTGCTGGGTGAAGACCTCTTTTCATACAAAGATGGTATTTTAGGCAGTTGATTTTCTTTATGCATGATAAATTAGTTTCTTGAAATGTAAATTTTATTGTAATGTAATACTTATATTTTTTGACATGTTAATAGAAGCATGAAATTGAGTTGAAAGACAATAATACCTACTAATAGACTACTAAGAGATGTAACGAATCCCCTATATCTATAATAATATTGTAAAGAGAAAGGATTTGTATTTTGTATTTTTGTATTTTTGTATTTTTGTATTTTTGTATTTTTGTATTTTTGTATTTTTGTATTTTGTATTTTTGTATTTTTGTATTTTTGTATTTTTGTATTTTTGTATTTTTGTATTTTTGTATTTTTGTATTTTTGTATTTTTGTATTTTTGTATTTTTGTATTTTTGTATTTTTGTATTTTTGTATTTTTGTATTTTTGTATTTTTGTATTTTTGTATTTTTGTATTTTTGTATTTTTGTATTTTTGTATTTTTGTATTTTTGTATTTTTGTATTTTTGTATTTTTGTATTTTTGTATTTTTGTATTTTTGTATTTTTGTATTTTTGTATTTTTGTATTTTTGTATTTTTGTATTTTTGTATTTTTGTATTTTTGTATTTTTGTATTTTTGTATTTTTGTATTTTTGTATTTTTGTATTTTTGTATTTTTGTATTTTTGTATTTTTGTATTTTTGTATTTTTGTATTTTTGTATTTTTGTATTTTTGTATTTTTATTTATTTATTAAACTTAATGTACGAACACAGTACATAGGCGGACTTAATGGGCACTTTACCGGTTGACAGCGATGCGGAGGAGTTTTTTGATGCCATTTTATTTTAATTCTAGGGTTTTTAATTTAGATTTAGATTGTAAATATTGTGTATAATTATTATAATTGTATAAATAGTTACTTAAATACATAAAAATCTGTCTGCCAACTCCTTAAGTAAAATGTTCTCGAGCTTTTACTCTTAAAGTAAACTGACTAGTGGCCATCCTGATATTCTGAGGAAGCGCATTCCAAAGAAAAACAGCTTGGATATGGAAAGAAGATTTAAGAAAACCAGAGCGGTGAGAAGGACATCGCAAAAGACGATTATTGGAAGACGATTATTTTTGTTAAAACTTTTCGTTGAAACTAAAAAGTTTATAATGGGTTATTTTACATCATTGACCAATAAATATAAGACATAATTTCCATAAAAAATCTCCTAACTTAGGTCCTACAAATCTGTTTCATATTCAATTTACCGTAAAAATTGATTTTTAAATGCTTTGTAATCAATAAATAGACAATTGAGCTGTTTATTTAGTGACGTCATAAGGTGTTTTGCAATACAAAATCTATAGGAGAATATCGTTTTGACAGCTCATAAAAAGTACGTCAATTGATGATGGTGTTAAATACTGTGTTCTTTTTTTTATTACTTACTAGCTTTTGCCCGCGGCTTCGCTCGCGTTAGAAAGAGACAAAAAGTAGCCTATGTTACTCTCCATCCCTTCAACTATCTCCACTTAAAAAATCACGTCAATTCGTCGCTCCGTTTTGCCGTGAAAGAAAGACAAACATACCAGACAGACAGACAGACAGACACACTTTCCCATTTATAATATTAGTATGGATTGATTTTATTATATAATGATTTTATTATATGTATTGATGTATTGATTAAAAATGGTGCTTTTAATATTTTCTTTGTTTTTGTATGGCCATCCTGGACTTTTTTTTTAAAACTAAAAGCCCATTTCATAACATTTCCTTTCAACAATCTTTTCTTCAAAAGTTAGGTGACAGCGACAATGACAGTATTGCCAGATTACTAAACAACTATTAGGCCACTCATATACACGTGAATCTAGATTGTGATAATGTGGGGGGGGGGGGGGTGGCGCCGCAAACCGATACAAATCTTTTATGAATAAAGGTGATATGGTTTAAATAAATTTTGTTTACATTAATAGGTAAGTGATACGAAGTTCACCGGGTCATCTAGTATGTATATAATAGTACTTGGAGGGTTTATTCTTTGTGAAGAATATAATAACTAAATACATTAAACTTGGAGGGTTTATTCTTTGTGAAGAATATAAAAAATAGCCCTAAAGGGTTAAAATAGTAGGTAGAAGTTCGACATCCACGCGGGCGAAGCCGCGGGCGAAGGCTAGTAAATATTTTAAATCTAGATATTTTTTTATCTTAATATTATTTTTGTACGTTGGAAATAAGAAAAGCTGTTACAGTATTATTTTTTACAACATATTACACGCCTTTTTGTTATTTCACAAACCGTATTAAATGGCTTTTATTTGCATGATTTGGATTTATGAAAATGATTCCATTCGTATTTTGAAAACAATTAAACATTACTTATTTGTGTCAGGTTTGACGGGTTGTAACCTCTATGGTTGTAACTGTTTTGATACTTGATTTTCCGGTTACTATGACAACGACATCCAACAGAACATGGACGACTTTTATATGGGAAAATGAAATTGTTGTTTTACTCTATCTTTCTCGCAATTTTAGAGACAAAAAGTAGCCTATGTTACTCTCCATCCCTTCAACTATCTCCATTTAAAAAATCACGTCAATCCGTCGCTCCGTTTTGCCGTGAAAGAAAGACAAACAGACAGACAGACAGACAGACAGACAGACACACTTTCCCATTTATAATATTATAGTATTATAGTATATTAGTATGGATGTACTTGCTCTTTGTCCCAGTCTAGCCCGAGGGCATAGACGGCGCCTACGATGGAGCGAGCTCACCCAAAAGATGCCTATGCACTCGTCTCTTGAATACATCCGGGTTATATTATTCTTGTTAGTTACAAAGTCAGACATCCACAACACAACCACACAGCCCACAACGCCATTATTTCCTCCCTCCATACTGTCACCAGCTCTAAAATGGCTCACTCAAGTCCACTCAACTCCTGCGAATTTCTACAAGCAGTTTTACTTAAAATGTGTCGCGAGGTCTGGAAGCTATTTGCTCCCTTTTGCACCCATCCCTCCCCTTCCCCTCCCCTCCCCGTTAGAGGAACGACGTTGTTGGAATCAGAATTCCCCTTTCCCAGTATTGGGACTGTGTCTGTTTATTTATTAGTCTGAGATTTCTAACTCTAGGTAAAATCTTTTTTGGATGTGGTTTAATCGAATAGGATAATATTATGTTGATAGGAAAATATGTTTTTGTTCTGGGTGAAATTGTTGCATATGGTCGTGAGAACAATATTTTACTTGTTACCCTATATGACAATGGTTTAATCAGTGCGCAAATATTAAAAAAAAAGAAACACTTCCTTATAGAAATCCCAACCACTGATTGATTATTTTGTATGTAAACTATATTTTTTTGTAATTTTGATATTGGTCCCATGGAAAGAATTTGTATTTGAGCACTAGAAGCAGCTGGAAACTGAAGTGAATTTTCACTCCAAAAAATTTTGCTAGTTTGTCATCTGTAACCAATCAATCGGAAGTATTTAACAGGAAGATAAGTAACCACCAATAATAGTTATTTTTATGAAGACTTCCAATACATCATCTCGTAACTATAAATACTTTTAAGGAATACCTAACAAAAAGTATTAAATTGTGTTACCACAGATTGTCAAATCCAAGTACTTTACATTTTAGGCCTTTTTACGTTTCAAACACACAACCAAGAGTTATTTCCAAAAATGTGACCCGTGTGAATTTACCCAGAGTACAGTAAAAGTTGTCAGCAATTAGAGAGGCTGCAAATACAACTTTTCAGCACCGAATTTTTCAGTCGCCCTTCCTGAAGTGTTCGCAAAAAGTCGGTACGCCATTTTTGTAAATCCGCGTCCATACGTCGCCAGATTTTAGGGATAAGGTTCCGGCCTTGTGGCGAATTAGAAATGGTGAAATAGTGAATCGTTAGCCCGTGGCTTTTAGAGAAGAAAGCGCATTGAGAAGAATGCTCTTATCGGTCAATTTCTGTCTTAATTCTTTTTTAGGCTTTTTCTAAAATTTGTAGATACGTTACCTATACACCGTAAATGGTCCAACGAGGGACATATTGAAGACAGCTATTTAGCAATTGATTCTCATTTCCCTTAATTTTTGACTTATTATCTAATAAATAAATCTCTAAATAAATAAATTGTTAATACCTCTCGCACTCTCATAAAAATTGATAAGTAAATAAATTACAGCCGCCCGCATTATTGCGATAATTTTATTACGGTTTTTGATGGCACTGCTTTGTCTTGCTATCATCAATAATATCGATTCCCACCCAGAACAAACTTTGTGTGATGAGCTTGATTGTTTGTTCTGTGTATGGGTGTAATTTATCTATAATATGTATGTATTTATAAATTATATAAGTATGTATATCAGTTGTCTGGTTACCATAACACAAGCTCTAAGCAAAGTCAAAGTCAAATCATTTATTTCCATTAGGCCAAAAAAGGCACTTTGAAACGTCATACTTATAAACAAAAGTGAATCTACCGCCCATTCGGAAATGTTGTTACGTATGGAGAAGAATGGGCAAGAAACTCCATACTTACTCTTTTCAAATAATGTTGTTACAATATTATTAATTGTACATTGTTAAATGTGAAGAGAAGAATGTATATAATGTCAAAACCATTTCCGTCAAAAGAGTATATAAACATAATAAAAATTAAAATTAATTAGGAAATGGAAGCTAATCGAGTTCACGAACATTTAGTGTAACACATTTACAAATAAATTACCTTCCTCAAAAAATTAAAAATAATGTGTGAGCCAGCGCTTCCAACTATTAGAAAAAAGAATTGTGTCTAATTTATAATTGTAAAAGTAGTTAATCATTATCAGTTTTAATTAGCCACCAGTTTGGTTTTGTCTACACTGTGGATGAAATATCCTATGGAGCTGGACCAGCATGCTTCCAAGCATTTTTATCTTGAATGTAATCTTCCAATTTATAATATGCTTGTTGACATAATTTATTCTTAATATATGTTTTAAATTTCCTTTCGTTTAGTTTTAATATATTACAAGGAATTTTGTTGTAACATTTAACACAGTACCCCATGAAAGATGTATTTACTTTGGACAGTCTAAAATATGGTTGAGCTAGTTTATCTTTATTCCTGGTATTAAAATTATGTCTATCACCTACTTTACTAAAGATATGTTGGTGTTTTCTTACATACATGATGTTCGCATAAATAAATTGGCAAGGTACCGTCATTATATTTATCGTTTTAAACAATTCTCTAAGAGATTCGCAACGACGTAAGTTATAAATGGCTCTGACAGCTCTTTTTTGTAGTATAAAAATAAATTCAATGTCAGCAGCCCTACCCCACAGTAAAATGCCATACGACATAATGCTGTGAAAGTAACTAAAATAAACCAAACGTGCGGTTTCTACATCTGTCAATTGCCGTATCTTTCTTACAGCATAAGCTGCTGAGCTTAGCCGTCCCGCAAGAGATGTTATGTGAGGCCCCCATTGCAACTTCTCGTCTAGCGTGATTCCTAAGAAAACCGTTTCACTAACAAATTCTAGTTTTTCTCCATTCAATATGACGTCACATTCACTACTTCTAACGTTTGGCAAAATAAATCTAATACATTTAGTTTTCTTTTCATTTAGAGCCAAATTGTTTACTGTAAACCAGTTTTGGACTTGAAAAATAGCGTTATTCACATCGTCAAGATTATGTGATCGTCTGTTTACCTTAAAAATTAATGATGTGTCATCTGCAAATAACACCATTTTCGATTCGTTTTGTAGCAATAGAGGTAAATCGTTTATATAAATAAGAAATAGGAACGGACCCAATATTGAACCTTGAGGCACGCCCATAGTTCTTTCAGACCCTGGTGAGTTTACGCCGTTTATCTGAACTTTAACCTGCCTACCTCTTAGATAGGACCGTATTAACTCAAGAGACATATCCCTAATCCCGTAGTGCTCCAGTTTCAATAAAAGCGTTTCATGGTCAACGCAATCAAACGCCTTCGAGAGGTCACAGAAAATTCCAATGGCATCTTGTGCTTCCTCCCAGGCGTTAAAAATGTTCTTTATAAGGGTGACCCCGGCGTCTGTTGTACAACGTCCTTTGGTTTTAGTTTTAGTTTTAGTTTCGCTGGGCTTGTCCGCACTTAGCCTCATAATTGGGCCATTGTGCGTGAGTGACTTGTCGCCTATTCCAACCATCCCACACTTTCCCAGAATCGTAGCAGGCTTTTCAGTCTGCCAAAGATTTCTGGAAGTGACCCAGGGTGTTGGAGTAGTTCTGCCCGTTGTTCGGCCACACTGCTACATTCCATGAGGACGTGTTGTGGCGTTTCTTCTGCCTCTAAGCAACCTCTGCATAGAGGGCTGTCTGTTACTCCTATTGTGAATAGGTGCTTGTTTAAGGGACAGTGACCTGTTATGGTTCCTATAACTGTTTTGATTTTATCCCTGTTTAGTTTGATAAGTTTTCGGGCAAACTTCTTGGTCATGGCTGGGATGGCGTTTTTTGTTTGCCTGCAGCTGTTGTTGTTACACCATTCCTCGAGATGGGTTTCCTTTGTTTTTTCTTTTAGCCAGGATTTTATTTGGGTTAGGGGTATGGGTAGCAGTGGTGTTGGTCCATAGACCGTGCTGCTTGATCCCCTTTTGGCTAGTTCGTCCGCTGCGTCATTTCCCAGCGAGTTGCTGTGTCCTTTTATCCATTGCAGTGTTACCGTGTTACGTTCTGCAATGGTTTGGAGGGCATTGTGACATTCCATTATCAGGGCTGAGTGGATTGTGTTGTTTCTTAGGGCTTGAAGCACAGAGGTGCTATCCGAGATGATTTTCACTCGGATGTCCCTGATACCTCTGGCCTGTGTAGCCTGTGCCGCCTTGGTGATTGCTAGACATTCTGCTTGGAAAATCGAGTTCAGCTTGTCAAGGGTGGTTGATATGTTGATATTGAGGTCGTTTGAGAATACACCTGCTCCGGTGCCATCTTTGGTTTTGGAGCCGTCTGTGTATATTCTGACTTCCTTGGTGTCAGAGCTGTCATTTAGTTCTTCTTTCAGTTGTATTTCGTATTTCCTATCAAAGACGTATACACAAGGTATTCTGTCTATGGGGGCCTGAAGGAGTGGGATTTCCTTCAGGCTCCTTGTTAGGATTTTGGTGTGAGGGGTTTCATAGTTGTGTTTCCATAGCCCGTGTGATTTTAGTCTTAAGGCTGTTGCTTTCGCCTCTTCCTGAATGACTAGATTTAGGGGTCTCAGGTCTAAGAGATACTCTAGTGCGGCTGATGGAGTGGTTCTCATACATCCAGTAGTTGCCAAGGTTGCAAGCCGTTGTAGGCTTTGAAGCTTGGATTTTACTGTGATGAGTTGTGTTCTGGGCCACCATACGACCGATCCGTAGGTTAGCGAAGGTCTGATAACTGAGGTGTATAGCCATAGTGTGATTTTAGGGTTGAGGCCCCATTTTTTGCCCACGATCCTTCTACACTGATTGAAAGCTATACATGCCTTTTTTGTTTTTGCTTCAATGTGTCTCGCCCAGTTCAGTTTTTCGTCCAGGATTACCCCTAGATATTTGACTTGTTGTACTAGGGAGAGCTTGGTCTTGAATAAGCTTGGTAATGCTAATTCTGGTAGTTTTCTTTTGTTGGTGAAGAGTATGAGTTCCGTTTTTTTCGGGTTTACTGAGAGTTGATGCTCGTTGCACCATGTCTCCACTATTTGGAGGGCGGAGTGCATCTCTTTGCATAGCATACTTTCAGCGCTGCCGTTGATCAGAATTGCTAGGTCATCAGCATAGCCAATAGTAGTGTAGCCCCTATTGTTTAGTGTTCTAAGGAGGCTGTCAACCACTATGTTCCATAAGAGCGGCGATAGGACCCCTCCTTGTGGGCAACCCCTAACCACCTTAGCTCTCGTTATGGTGTTCAATGATATCTGGACTGCCCTTTTGCTTACCAGTTCTGTGATCCATGCACAGAGGACGGGTTCTACGTTAAATTTTCGCAGGGCGTGGCTTATGCTGTTGTGAATTGTTTTGTCAAAAGCACCTTCTATGTCAATGAAGGCTGCGAGTGTTGAGTTTTTGTTTGTAGTCGCCGTTTCTATCTTATGTACTAGTAAGTGTAGGGCTGACTCTGTTGATCTGCCTTTCCTGTAGGCGTGTTGTTGTGGATGTAACGGCTTTTTGTTTAGCACTTCATCCCTGAGGTATCTGTCTACCAATCTTTCTAGTGTTTTTAAAAGAAATGATGTTAGACTGATTGGTCTGAAGGATTTGGCTTGTGTGTAGTCTTCCTTGCCGGGTTTAGGTAAGAATATGACTTTTGCCTCTCTCCATGGTTTAGGTATGTATTTGTAACTTAAGCAGGCCCTGTATATGGGCAGCAAGTATTTGATTGTTTGATCGGTTTGCCATTGAAGGAGTCCTGGGAAGATTCCGTCCAGGCCAGCAGATTTGAATGGTTTGAAGCTGCTTAGTGCCCACTTCAATCTATCTTCTGTTACTATTTTGTTGGCAATTTCTCGATCATTTGTGTTGGGGGTGGCGTGTTGTTCACATGGCCACTGGAGGTCACTTACGATTTGACTACCTGGAAAGTGTGTTTCCAGCAGTACCGCGTTGGTTTCGGGATCTGTTTTGGTGAAGGTACCGTCAGATTTTTTAAGATGTCCCAATTGGTTATTGTCACTTTTCGAGAGGATCTTTTTTAATCTGGCTGCCTGTTCGGTTTTGTTTATTTCACTACAGAAATTGCGCCAGGCTTCCGTTCTTCGGAAACGAATGCGCTTCTTGTAGTATTTTTGCATTCTTTTATACGATTCCCAGTCTTCTGGCTCGCGTGTGTTTTTAGCTCTGTTAAAAGCCTTCCTGAGTTTCCTTCGGATGCGTTCCAGTTCTGGTCCCCACCATAGGCTTTTATGTAGGCTTTTTGGTATTGTAGGTGGGCACGCCTTCTCATAACTATTCAGAAGGGCTGAAGTTAGGAGATGGACATTTGTTTCTATGTCGTCTGGACTAAGTAATTCGTTGATTGTCTCAATCTGACTTAGTTCTTTGGTTAGTATATGTACATAGTTGGTTATGTTGGTTTTTCGAGGATTGCGATAGGGTGTTGGTTCGCTTAGCTCGTAAAGTATTTTGAAACATACTCGGCGGTGATCCGCGAAGGATGGCTCGTCAGATACGTGCCATCCCACTATGCGATTTGCCACCTCATGCGTGGCCAGAGTGATGTCTATTACTGTTTGGTGTCGTGAACTCACAAATGTAGGTTCTGTGCCTACATTCATGATGTTAAGGTTAGTTTGGAATATGTATTCGGTTAAAGACTCACCCCTTTTGTTCGTATCTTTACTTCCCCAAAGGGCGTGGTGTGCGTTGCTGTCAGCACCTATGATTAGGTCCCACTTCATGGTTTCGCAGAATTGTACCAGTTCCGCAAGCTCCTTCGAGGGGATTGGCTCCTCTATCGGAGCCAATCCCCTCGAAGGAGCTTGCGAACGTCCTTTGGTGAAACCGTACTGTTGTTCATGAAAGATGTTGTTTTTATAAAAGTGATGTAACATTTGGTTTAGCATTAACTTTTCAAACACTTTACTGAGTACTGGCAGAATCGACACAGGCCTATAATTATTAGGTTCTTTACTATCACCGGATTTAAACAATGGTATGACTTTACTGTGTTTCATTAAATCCGGAAAGACGCCTTGGTCTGCACTGGTATTAAATATAAAAAAAAATATAAAAAGTTCATATTTTGCATAAATATCTTTCAACAAGTGCTCTTTATATATTAAATCACTTTGCAGTTGCTGAGTATCAGTATCATATTTTTCCCTACATTTATCTAATTCTACAATATAAGTATTTAAACTTCTTGAGAGGATGATACGTTCCTTTCTAAGCGAAATATTTAATTTTAGAATATTATGTTTTTTAATGGCTCTCTGTGACCGTTTAATTAATTTTCTAATTTTTATATATTTTTTTAATTTATTATGGCTCATGACTAAAGGACACAATGGCATGGTATCATCACCAGTCAAATCTATGGTTACCGTTGGCTCACACACTAATTCTGACCTGCTGTCTATTAACTCATTAAATAAGGTATTAGTGTTCGCTATCTGTTCATTGATTTTAGTTGTCTCTAAATGAGACAAGGCCTTATGGGCATCACATAACTTCTGCTCAAGTTCAGATATACGATCCAAAGCCTGTTCGTGGGTGTCACTGCACTCTTGAAATGTGGACACTTTATTTAGAAGTTGAGTATGTTGATCGGCTAAGTCCATATGCTGAATATGCAGCTCGGCTAACTCATTTTTGAGGAATGTGTTTTTATCAATAATGTTCTTCACTTCTATCTCGCTGTCATCTCGTTCCTGGAGCAGCTGTTTACATAAGGCTTTAGAAGCCTCCAGTTCCTTTAAAGTTAGTCTAAGTTTGGCTTCCATCTCCTTTATCGTTGCACTGCGGGTCATCATTGTCTTCTAGTATAAGTCACAGTCACCTGGAATGTATAATAGTGCAGCTGTACAATAAAGCAAGGAGATTTTTTATTTATGTATGCAGGAGGTAGAAGGAGAATAAAATAAAAATATGTTTATTAATAAAAAACCTTTAATTGGTGAGTTAGAATGGATAGTTATTGAAATTACATAAAAATAGGTAATTAGAATCAGATAAGAAGGTCAGATTTAAGTGGAGATAATAAGAGAGAACACAATTATACACTTAAATTAGTTAGGTAGGTATCTACAAGTTCATGACAAAAGTTTTATAAAATACAAATACATTTTTATAGGAACACTAAAGATATACTTAGAAACAAATAGGATATTTTGTTTGAGTAAAATATGCAGTGTTTTTTGTCTGAGCGAATGTTTTCGTCTTCGATTCCGCTTCCACAATTTGTCAAGCGAAAGGAGACATAAACCGTGCCAATGTGTGATGGACGTAGCTCAGCAGCCTGAGCAGTATTTCGTGCTGTTATGTAGTGTGTAAGAACAACATAAATAAAACAAAATACTCCCCGGGATCTCAGAAGTTTCAAATCCTTCACCGTTGGGCGATGACTTGACAGGTCCGGTTTTGATCTAGTTATTGTGCGATGTTCTCGCGACAAAAACACTGCACAAACACTGCACGTATTACTTATGACTTATTTAAACGTATATTACATAAAATTATCGCGAATTAATAACTATAATTAATTTTATTGAATATTAAAACGAAGACATAGTTTTTTGACGACCGACCTCTAAGCAGAGCTTAACTTGGGATCATATCACCATGTGTGAGTTGTCCTAGTATATTTATTATTATTTATTTATTATATATTAATGACTGTAATTTAAGTTAATGATTGATTAATTCTAAGTAACTTTGAGTAGGGCACTTAAACCTAGGTCTAACTTTGCCAATGTCTAGATTTTGCTAAAGCTGCTGTATTTAGCGAGGACAAACCAATTAATTTAGGGCTAATATTCTAACAAAAAGTTAGAGCCTTCTATTGTCAGCCTATAAGACAGCTAGCTTCATAATAAATAAATCCGTTTTCAATGAGAGCCCTTTCAAGTTGTTAATGAATAAACTTAAAAGAGATTTTGAAAATATAATAGCTAGCTGATTTCTACGGTTTCACCCGTTTGCTTTGCTCCCGTGGGGAGTAGCATGATGTTAAGCCTACAAGCAACCCGCCCTAGCTTCGACAATAACATGCGGGTTCAAATCTTGGAATTTCCAGCTTTTCTCTTCTATAATATGCATGTATTTTACATAGAAACCATCCTCTTGAACCACTCTATATATAAAAAAAAATTCATTAATCCTTCGAACACACGTGACCCGAGACACAATAGAAAGACAATAGCAGCCCGACAGCCAGCTGTCGCTTAGTCGTCGAAAGGTCAAAGTTCGTTGCGAAGACCTCAGCATATATAAGCAGAATATCGTAAGACTGGTAAAGAATGACCAAGGCATAAGTCCTCCGTTGTAAGATTGTTTTTTTTAAGGTTTAAACGTTTTAATAAATAATAAATTAATTAATATGGACAAACAAACAAAATTAAGTTATGCGATCCAAAAAAAAAATATTTTATATGTCAAAACTGGACTTCCTAAGATGAGCGCGTTCAACCAAACAAACAAACGAACCCTTCAGGTTCATAATATTTATACAGGTTTATTTTCCCTTTAAAAGAGATGACTTTTTCTATTTTTCTATTTAAAGTTTAATTTTAGCTCTTTTAGGGTTCCTCACTTCAAAAGAAAATTTGGAATCCTTCTAATATCACTTTTTTCCCGTCTCAAAGAATCGCACCTCACAAAGCGGTTTTCCTTAAGATTGAGCGATACTAAAGAAATCGTGATGCGGGAATTTGTAAGTTTAATATTTATAACACATTAAAAAGAATATGTTGTTAGATAATAATATGAGGTTGTAATAAGATGTTATTTTTAACTGTTTAACTGTTTAAAACGATAAATATAATGACGGTACCTTGCCAATTTATTTATGCGAACATCATGTATGTAAGAAAAAACCGACATATCTTTAGTAAAGTAGGTGATAGACATAATTTTAATACCAGGAATAAAGATAAACTAGCTCAACCATATTTTAGACTGTCCAAAGTAAATACATCTTTCATGGGGTACTGTGTTAAATGTTACAACAAAATTCCTTGTGATATATTAAAACTAAACGAAAGGAAATTTAAAACATATATTAAGAATAAATTATGTCAACAAGCATATTATAAATTGGAAGATTACAATCAAGATAAAAATGCTTGGAAGCATGCTGGTCCAGCTCCATAGGATATTTAATCCACAGTGTAGACAAAACCAAACTGGTGGCTAATTAAAACTGATAATGATTAACTACTTTTACTTTTACAATTATAAATTAGACACAATTCTTTTTTCCAATAGTTGGAAGCGCTGGCTCACACATTATTTTTCATTTTTTGAGGAAGGTAATTTATTTGTAAATGTGTTACACTAAATGTTCGTGAACTTGATTAGCTTCCATTTCCTAATTAATTTTAATTTTTATTATGTTTATATACTCTTTTGACGGAAATGGTTTTGACATTATATACATTCTTCTCTTCACATTTAACAATGTACAATTAATAATATTGTAACAACATTATTTTAAAAGAGTAAGTATGGAGTTTCTTGCCCATTCTTCTCCATACGTAACAACATTTCCGAATGGGCGGTAGATTCACTTTTGTTTATAAGTATGACGTTTCAAAGTGCCTTTTTTGGTCCAATGGAAATAAATGATTTGACTTTGACTTTGACTTTGATGAAAATAGTTCAGGAAAATATGGTGAAAACATTTGTTGGACAAAAATACCTAAATTAACTATAATATTTGTCAACAATATTAACTTCATTAAAAAAATAGCTTTTGCCTGCGTGGATGTCGAACTTCCACCCACTATTTTACCAGGGTCAAATTTTCAAAAAAATACTTTCTTAGTGGATACTCTTTACACAAATAACACACTCTCCAAGCTTCATGTCTCTAGGACCAACAGCAAGGGCTGTCCGTTGATAATATCTACGATCAGTCAGTTAGTTTACACCTTTATAAATAACTAGCTTTTGCCCGCGGCTTCGCTCGCGTTAAAAAGAGACAAAAAGTAGCCTATGTTACTCTCCATCCCTTCAACTATCCCCACTTAAAAAAACACGTCAATTCGTCGCTCCGTTTTGCCGTGAAAGAAAGACAAACATACAGACAGACAGACAGACACACTTTCCCATTTATAATATTAGTATGGATTACTAGCTTTTGCCCGCGATTTCGTCCGCGTGGATTAATAGTTCCCGTTCCCGGGGGATTTCCGGTATGAAAACTATCCTATGTCCTTTTTCGGGTCCCAGATTATCGATTTATATATATTTTTATCGATATTATATAGAAATCGGTTCAGTTGTTTAGACGTGAAGAAAAGACAGACGGATAGACAGACAGTCAGAGTTACTTTCGCATTTATAATATTAGTACGGATATGGACACAAGGTTCATCATCATCTGCCTAGCCTTTTTCCCATCTATGTTTATGATCGAATTTCAGACTAACCAGAATCAAATTTTGGTGACATGAAAAACTCTTATCAAACTGTATTTTTTCGCTGAAAAGGCAATATTCCGAGACTAAAATACAATGGTTCAAACTATTCCAATAATAGTACTAGACCAACAATAGTCAGAAACTAGGCCGTATTGACAGATGATATTTTTGATCAAAGCGACAGCACGTGTTTGTACGATGTGCTACAAAAAAGTTTGTTTGTCACATTTTCATTCATACAGCTGAACTAATTTCGATAACTCTGGCAACGAGCTAAATTGGGCCGTACGTAACCGGCTTTTAACGCGGCTCCATCTGCATTTATAACCGGCTTTAAACTTTTTATTTTTAACTTTTTAGTGCGGAGTTCTGTTGTCTGAGTTTGTAGTTCATATCTAGTTTTAGGTTGATGCTAAACTAAACATGGGTAAAGGTGCAAAAAACTAAAAATGGCGATATGCCATTATAACATCATCTAAATAGATAAATAAAATTTTAAGAGTTCTCTCTATGTCTCAATAATTCAACCATTGGATCCTGACCTGTTGACTGTGGGACCATCTGTGTAGTATAGGTATTCTCAAGTGGGTAGAAAAGAATTTTAAAATCAGTTTAGAATATTAAAGATTCCGACGAACCGAGAACCACCATTTTGAAGTAGGTTAAAAACTACAGCAATAAAAGTAAACTTGAAGAAAATAACCCAAAGAGCTCTGCAGTCTCCTACAAACGCCATCAAAAATATTCAATAGTCTGTATTCTCAAGTAGGTAGAAAAGAATTTTAAAATCAGTTTGGAATATTAAAGATTCCGACGAACCGAGAACCACCATTTTGAAGTAGGTTAAAAACTACAGCAATAAAAGTAAACTTGAAGAAAATAACCCAAAGAGCTCTGCAGTCTCCTACAAACGCCATCAAAAATATTCAATAGTCTGCAACTTTGTGATTCAACATTAAACTCTTTACTTTACAGCGCCGTAAAGATACTGACAAATAGGGCCGCCTATGCTAATGAGAACCGGTTATAACCGGTTCAATATTGACCGGCTCTGCGACTTCTCGGTATTTTACGGTTTGTCGGTTTTTGGCAGAAGGTTTAAAAGTGGAGATATGAACGGTAGACGTAAAATGTGGAGTTAAGAGGCTAGGCCTGAACTCTGGAGTGGTATCTGAAAATAAAGACGTGTAGTTTGTGTTTTAAGTTGGTAGAGCGATCTTTGAAACTATAAAATACTGAGAAAAAGTCAATAATGACATTCCATGTAAAAGGTGTAGATATGATAACTTATATGTAGTCAGCATGTGGCACTTTAAATTGGGTATTTCTTGGAGCGCTCCTGTTTTGAAGCGCTCCTAACGAAGCGCTCCTAAAATATTAATTTGCTACGAACACTTTATGCTCTTCTCTATGTTTCGTCATAGGAGCGCTTCGAGGAATGAAATAATAATATTTTTAGTTTGATTTTCTTAGCGCTCCCAAGGAGCGCTTCGCGGAATATTTTAGGAGCGCTTCAGAACAGGAGCGCTCTAACGAATACCCCCTTTAAATGTGTTTTTTTTCACCAAAATACCTACAAGATTATCATGCTCCAATATACGAGTACAATCAAAACAGTCTTCTAGTTTAGTAGTACCTATATTATAACTGATTATGCATAGAATAATATATTATGATAATGAGTACTTTGTATGTAACTAATTTGGGGGTTTGCCTAGAAGTAGGATAGTGTACTTACGTTAATGAAACAGAAGATTGATGATAAACTACCTAAATAAATATTATTTTATTACGACGTGCCTTAGTTTTGCACACATGTATTAAAAACCGTATGAAAATCCTTTGTGTAGTTTTAAAGATCTAAGCATACATAGGGATAGACAGATAGCGGATAGAGACATTGTTTTTATACTAGATACGTAGTGATGTGCCTCAGAGGAAAAAAAACACACTAAAATTTTCATGAGGGGTTTCTTATAAATATTTGCTTTTCATCCCAAGGGGGATTTTTCTTACACAAACCATTTTATTCTTTAAAATGTTAAGCTTCCTACGTACAATATTGATCTGTTTATTACAATCAAACTCATTTCTGTTCTATAATAATTTAACTATTGCCTCATTAACGACCAAACTTCATTCAAGTCAAAACTTAAGAATAATCGCAACAAAAAACCGAACACTTTTCCAAACTTAAAACTAAAAAATCCTTTATAACCTCAACTAAATAACCGGTAAGCCCACTAGCGCCCCCACAGAGCAACTTATGACAAACTCAGTAAATCTCTAACGCTATCAAGTGTCAAATTAAAAGCTCAGGTATTAATTACTAGAAGTAATTTATCGCTTTTAATGAGGACCGGTTCGTTATGCAGGGTGTTGTCTTACAAATTGTTAGTTTGTTAGTCCCGAAGTATTTTTGTGAGGTTGCTGTTGGTGTTTTTCCTCAATAATGATTGTTAGCAACATTTCGTTTTTAACACAGTGTTGCGGCATAGTTTTTAATTCTAGACGCAAAAAGAGGGGTGTATTAGTTTGACAGCTATGTTTGTGTGTGTGTCAGATTGTCAGTCTGTATATAGCACCGTAGCTATAATTCTTTTTAAATTAAATCTAGGTTATCTAGAGATCTAAGAGCCGCTAAAGTTCTTAGACACGTTTCATCAAAATTCAGCCGATTTGATGTTGTTTAATAACGGGGTGGGGTTTTTTCACTTTAGATAAACTTTAGAATGTACATAATTAAAAAAAGTTACATTGGTTCTTGCCCAGATTTTAACCCACAACCTCTTACATAAGAGGCGAGCGCCATAACCGCTGGGCCATCACGGCTTTCCATCACAAAATAAATATCAATTCAATGAACTGATTTTTCACATTTTGCTTTCATAGAAGATTTAGCCTCGCATTCAATCAGTCAAAGCTAAAAGCTATGAAAGGGATTAAAATAGTGTAAAACAATGTTTCAATACTAGTGAAATAGTTTTATTTTTATTAGGAATTCCAGTTATACATGTGCAGCATTTTTAAAGGGGATAAAAAGCTACTCCCGTGTTTTTCCAAATTATTTTCATATTTACACTAAAAACCAATGACTAGTTATAAGGAAATATGTTTCATGCAGTCAGCACGTGGCACTTTAAAATGTAGCTATTTGACTAAAATATAATATTGTCACAAATTATATTCGTCTCTATTTCACTCGCTATACTTAAATCATGTCATCCTACTTTGACATCTAATTGCGTGTGTGCGTTAGTTTACCGTTTTTGAAGTTAGAATGTCGTGTAAGTAACTATCTACACCTTGTTACTTATAATATCATTGCTTGAAACCGTATCCAAACATTATTATCATCTCCCTAGCCTTTTCCCAACCACATTAGGGTCGGCTTCCAGCCTACAACCAACCGGATTCAGCTGGATACCAGTATTTTACGTGAAGCGACTGCCTAGCAGACCTCCACAACCCAGTAACTAGGCGACACGATAGTAAGACTTACACGATAGTTACGATTAGTTAGACTTGTCAGACTATCAGGCTTTTGACTACCCGTAACGACTTTTAAAGTTTTACGAATGACAACCAGGACCAACGGCTTTACGTGCTTTCCGAGGCACGGGATGTCAGTGATGTCCAAAATAATTTTTAGAAAGTACATATGAATTGAAAAAGTCACATTCACCGTATCCAAACATATATATAATACCAGCCTATAACTGTCCCACTGCTGGGCAAAGGCCTCTTCTCATACAGAGAAGGCACGAGCATTGATCACCACGCTTGCTCAAGGCGGGTTGGCGATTTCGGACTTATATTAACTACAAGTCCAGGTTTCCTCACGATGTTTTCCTTCACCGTTGTCTGTGATGTCTAAGATAAACTTTAGAAAGTACATTGTAAATTGAAAAAGTCACATTGGTACTTGCCCGGATTCGAACCCGCAACCTCTTGCATGAGAGGCGGGCGCCTTAACCACTAGGCCATCACGACAAAAAAATCCAAACATATATAAACGCTAAAAATACAAGCAAACATAACCTCACATTTGAAGAACAACAACGCGCCATAATCTGCGTCTAGACATTTAATCAACATGGTGGACAAGATGGCCGCCGTTCCGCATGTTCCATTGGCCAAAAAGCCGCCATATCTCGGCCGCTTATTCCAATGTATGTGCGTCTTGTCCCACTTTGCCCATTATTTATGGCCAATGGTACTTCGCCGCAGATTGGCCAATTACATTAGCCGACATCCCTCAAGGATTTACTTAGAAGGAGTGTGTGTGAATTTTTTAACAGCGAACAAAAATTTTGTTTTTAATCTGGTCTGGTCCCTGTGTGAGTATTGTTTGTTCTTGTTTATGTTCTTTTCGGTGAAATATGGTTTAGTGTTTTTTTCTGAGTTTTTTATTTTGTTGAATAGGTTTTGGGGTGCTAGTACTTTTTCTATTTTTGAAGATAAATTACGAGTTGGCATATCTTCAAGAAAAGAAAGACTTCATCCTGCATTGATCAACGGATTTTTTTCCATGACTTGTGCTATAAGTAAGACATTGCTGCCAAAATTTGACCATTCTAGGTAAACGAAAAGTTCTCTGTAGGTTTTGATTGCCTTGTTACTGTCAAAAAATACGGCATAAGCGCCCTTAATGGTTACGTTGACATAAAAGTTTATTTATTCACAAGTACGATAGTCAATAGTCAAATCATTTATTTTCATTAGACCAAAACGACGAGGTTTTGCAGACCAGATTGTTCATATTCATCTCGATACCTTTACGTGTTTTTGAGTTGACAGACAGACTGGCGCGAAAGTGATCCTATAAGAGTTCCTTTTTTTAGGGTTCCGTACCTCAAAAGGTAAAAACGGAACCCTTATGGGATCACTTTGTTGTCCGTCTGTCCGTCCGTCCGTCCGTCTGTCAAGACCCTTTTTCTCAGAAACGCGTCGAGATATCAAGCTGACATTAATACCACATACTCAAGTCTGCTATCTCTCAAAGCAGTGATAAAATCAAGTTTCTAAATCAACGCGATAAAAAGATACGGCGGTTTATATTGCATATTGAGACCTTTTCAAGGGAATCAAAACCTATAGGGTACTTCCCATTGACCAAGAATTATGAAATTTGGCAAGAAGCAAGGTCATGTAGCACAAGTAAAGGAAAAACTCCGAAAACCGTAAATTTGAAGTTAGTTCACATCCGGCGTCCGTTTGTCCGTCTGTCTGTCAAAAACCTTTTTCTCAGGAACGCGTCAAGATATCAAGCTGAAATTTATATCACACACTCAAATCTGCTATCTCTCAAAGCAGTGAAAAAATCAAGTTTCTAAATCTACGCAATAAAAAGATACGGCGGTTTATATTGCATATTTAGACATTTTCAAGGGAATCAAAACTCAAAACCTATAGGGTACTTCCCATTGACCTAGAATCGTGAAATTTGGCAAGAAGCAAGGTCATGTAGCACAAGTAAAGGGAAAACTCCGAAAACCGTAAATTTGTAGTTATTTTACTAAAAAACAAATTAACGGAACCCTTGCTGCGCGAGTCCAACTCGCACTTGACCGGTTTTTTTTTAGATATTTCATGACTATTTCAACAGATCCCTAAAAACAGCAAACAAAAATAATCTCAAGAAAACTGCTGATTCTTAAAATTATGAAAGCTCACAACACAATATTAAGATACCTACATCGCCCCAATTACAATAAGAAGTGTACATTATGTTCCAAAAATGATATAAAAACTACATAAAGCTAAGATTTATACCCTTAGGCTTAACACACGCAATCGAAATAAATCTGCGCCATTATCACCCGAGCAATGTTCAAAAATAAAACAAAAAATAATTCTTTTATTTAAAGCGTGATCTCGATTGAATAATGACTATGTACAGTGACGTAAACAACGATGTATTAAAGTCTCATGTTTTTAAATAAAATTGGATGTTATTATCATCTGTTTTGAGGTGATTTTCAGATGATTAAATGGAACAGAATTATTTACTGCTATAGCTGCCTATTACAGGAACATAGCTTTTAACCTGTATATTAGTAAACACTTATACTCATGGCGTGAATTATACAATGGCCCATACGTGGTGTCTAAAGTCGTCAGCGGTTAATGCGCGTGCCTCTCGAGCATGAAGTTGCGGGTGCGATACTGAGCAAGAAACAAAAACACGTAAAAATGTCCTGACTATCAATTGCAGATCTTTGATAGTGGTTACGGGTAGACAAAACCCAGGCAATCGACTAGCCGAAGGGATATGGTGTTACCTAATAATTCTGTAGAGGAGCTGTGGAGGTCTGATAAGCACTCGCTCTGCTTAGTCTGTTAGGTAGGTATTCAAATAAATCTGGTTAGATTGGGAGTAGACCTTAACTTATACAGTTAAAAAAAAGCGAAGAGAGATAATGATATCAACTATGTTCAAAATGAACTAGCTAGAAGGTACATGAATTAAAATAGACAAACAATGACACATTGGCAAATGCCCCGTATCGAACCTACAACCTCATGATAAAAAGATGGACTTACCTTTAGAGTAACAACAACCTTTGACATTAAACATTCGAATATTATATTACTATCCGTTACAACAAAATACATCGCGTCACACACAAAATTTCTCTTGTAACATCAAAGAAAACAACAAAGAACCTGACATCGAGCCACAAATCGATCCCTCAAAACTAGAACACATGAAGATAACATCAGTACGGACAAACATACAATAATGCGTATAGTGACGCGCGTATTTATGATATCTGTATAATGGCCGGTGATTGATCGCTGGGATCGGCCCGATGATTTATTCGTTGAAGCCAATCGCGGGTCGTGTGTAGACGTGCGATTGTGTGCGATTTTGGGGAATTTGTCGCTGATTTATTTGTGTAGTATTAGCTGTTGCTAGAGAAAATAAAAGTAAAGTTTAATCCATTCTGATATTATAAATTTTAAAGTAACTCTGTCGGTCTGTCTCTTCTTCACGACTAAACCGATTTGAATGTTTGGTGAAGATATAGCCTGGGACCCGGGAAAGGACATAAAATAGTTTTCATCCCGGAAATTTACTTTACAGCGACTGCCATTCAGTCCTCCACAACACAGTAATTAGGCGACACGATTTTTTTTGGTTAGACTGGTCAGACTTTCTGGCTTTAGACTTCCCGTAGCGACTATCACCGTTTTATGAAAAAGAACCGGGTCCAACAGGTTTATGTGATAAACATAAGTAAAGTTAAAGTATACTCTGATAAATGTCTTGCAAACATTTATGCCCTTACTAATAATCACTGTGTAAAGTTATGCAATGAATAAAGCCTGTGTAACCATACATTTTTTGACGTATAAACCTGTCATAACTTTATGCAGCGTTTATTAGTAAGGCGCTTAGTAATGTAAATGTTAGTGAGGATAAGTAGACGGATTTGTTACTCTTTTACGCAATAATTACTGAAAGGACTTTACCGTGTTATCTTTCAAACGTCAGAGTAACATATAGGCTACATAAAATAACAATATGACCATGACCACCACCAATATGAAAGGGGGCAGTAACCAAACGCAAGTGAAACCGAAGGTCAGCTGTACATTAAAAACATTTAAAATTTTATAAAAAAGCAAATAGTGCATTCAGCACTATTATAAAAACAAAGTAATTTAGTCTATTTACCTCTTTCAAAGGTAATTTCAACGATATAAAACCACCAGGTTCAGTCTGCAATTTCATTCGCACTTAATTTTCATAGCCCGTATAGTCCTCGGTACTCTGCAGCTTTCTTTTAATGAAAAAAATATTGAATTACATTATTAGTCACAGATATTACCTCCTAAAAATTATCATTCTAACAAGTGAAGATAATCGACAATATCGCTAAGTAAAAAAACATAACGCATGAGATATTTCTACTATAAACATAAATTTTTTTGGCCTTATATTTTTTCTGTATTGAAAGCATTCATCAACCCTTAACCCATTTATAACCTAACAATAAATAATACATTATTCATAGTGTAATCCTTCAAAAGTATAGCATTACAGTTGGTTTTAGAAATTCCGATTTATATTACCAGCAAAGATCGTCACGCTTCGCCAAGGCTTTCTTACAATGTTGACCAATAAAAGCAACTACGACCATTGTAATCGTGGAGCTTAATGATATTTAACACGCACACTTCCAATCTCCAGCAATAAATTAAGCTTTTCCCTTTCATAAAAATCGTACTTCACATAATTTTGAACCTGCCATCTGCAAAAGATTTCGAAGGAAATCACGTAAAATACTTAAAATCACCGTCTTCCTGGATCATATAATTTGAGAGCAAAACATTTCTATTTTTCCCACGTTTCATCGAGATTCTGAATAAACATTTAGAATTACACCTTGAACTCTTGGGGCTATTAAGACGTCAATTAAGTAGGATTCCATTAAAAAATGAGACGTTTTTGCGTTTGTCGGCGCCCCCCGAGAGTCGCAGTCGCAATGTCGCTCGTTTGGTGATGGTGTAATCGTATTTATTGCTGTTTGTTTGTGTTGTTCATAGTGAGATGTCTTCGGCGGTTAGTGATGGGTAGTGTCCCAGATGTATTGTGAATTGTAATGGTTGTGTAAACTTCTAATTCTCTTTTAAGGACCAGAAAATATTTTTTTATTCGACTTGTCAGCTTGATCCTCAGAATACATGCTGATATTTCAGAGAATTCCATTTTTTCTTAGTCGCAAAGTCGTAAGACTACACAGTTAAGCTACTAACATAATCATAATCACATTTACATTTATTTGTTAATTCAGTTCAATATTATGTGCCGATCCGTCTTACATGGGGTGATTTGTTGGTATCGACCATTTTTTTTTTGGTAAGTGGGAAATCATCCAATGACTACTCCCGTCCTGGGTGCGGCGGGAGGGCGTGTCAGACTCTTACTGACTAAAACCCACTTATGTTCCTTCGATTGCCTTTTATGATCCAGTGTCACGGTAACTACTATACACATTACGCAACCCCGGCAAGCATTGGCCCTGTTGGGCCCCTTCCTGTGCTGACTCCTTCTCTTTGAGGCGCGCGTGGAACACTAACGCGCCGTCGACGCGGTCCTGGTCCTAGCCGGGCGGCGAGCTACCCATCGCTCGCCATCCGCAGAACCGCGCCTACGGTGGCCGGTAGTCGTCTTGCGACTCTCGACGTCTTCGCCTGGGTCTTAGTCCGGGGCGAGAGGCTCGTCTTTGCCTCTCGCGCGCCGCCGCTTCCTTCACCAGCATAACTGCTTCGCAGAAGGAGGCGACGGCATCCCATTCCGTCTCGCCCCGAAGCATGGCCTGAACCAGCGCCGGGCGCGAGAGGTCACCGCCTCTACAAGGACACGTCGATGGTGCGCCCATGCGCGGCACACCTCAACTGTGTGCTCGACCGTGTCCTCCAGGCGACCGTTGCTGCAGTGGTGACACCCAGGCGTCGCTTCCGCCTGAATCCGACACAGGAACCTCCCGAACTGACCAAGTCCGGTGAGGACCTGTGTCAGGCGAAACGTGAGAGCGCCGTGGCGCCTCTCCAGCCACTCTTCAAAGAGTTGGTATCGACCATCATATACTAACTATCGCACATCGAACATCGCTCACTGACTATCGCTTAAATCGCATTGAAATAATTAGTCATTGTGTACAATGTTAAAAGTTTTTTATTACCGTATTTATTATGTTCATGAAATAAACCAAAAAACAATTTACCGACTGGTAATAATAGACTTTATGACTAACTTGAGCTTTCTCTGTGCACTTCATCAAAATATTTCACAACATTCTACAGCAAGTAATTGCCAACGATTAAAATATGTCCAGTAATAAAATTAGACTTCACTTTTACGACCTGTTCACTGCATAAAAGGCACTAAAAATACTGCTAGTTTTTTATTCAACAGCACATTGATCAACTTAGCATGATTATAAAATTTTTCGCTCTAAAAATTCCCCCCTATCTTTTCCTACAATCAAACTACAGGTCAACCCCTCAGGTCCCTAGCTTCACCCCCTCCCCCTTCTCCCCTCGGGGGCCTCACATCAGGATGTCTAATTTCCATTTCACCCTGTCAACTTGTAAGGGAAATCACTAACGATCAGCGAACGGATATTAAACGGATCTGCGAGGAGACAATGCTTCGGATGGTATACATCGCGGCTTTTGTACGTGCGTGTCACATTCCGGGGCGATTCGAGCGAGCGGTGGTGAGGAAAGATTTTAAAGTTACGTGATGAGATGTTAGGAGTTAGGCTTGGGGCTTTAGGGGAGATGGTTGGAAGTGGGTCGATGCGTTTTTGTTTTATTGCAGTTTCTGGAAAATGCATTTTTTTACACTTAAAACACTCTTCTTGAAAACCAACATAAATTTTGAGTTCCGCACTCCGACACGTAATATAAGACCATATATGAAATAATTTTCTGTAAGAAAATAAATTCTGGATTAAGCTCGCGGATATAAATAAGAAAATAAAAATGCATAAAAATATGAACAACAATAATTTATCATTGTTTTAGAATAAATTAAACTATAATTATTTTTACAATTAAAAAAGTCTATTATTCTTCAATTATCATTAGAACTCTTGAGTAAGGCTTGAAGTTGTAGTATACATTACCGATCAATTCCATAAGACGCGTCGTAATCGAAAATTGTCATTGATCGTCGGCTTGATATCTATCTAGATATTTATTATAATCTACTTCACACATTCAGCAAATTCAAAGATGGCAACCTAATTAACCTTGAAAGCCCCAATAAAATAAAACACATCTAATCTAGTTACAATTACTTTCCGTGCAAAACGCTCATCATTATGACACCGTACAATAACATTAAAATTCCCCAAAACACTGTCACATTTCACACAAAACTACCGATCAATTATCTTAAATGCCCCATAACGCAGCAATTACTTAGAAACATAGCAATATATCTTCAAAACGGGGACTAAATGTAAAAGAAATCGCGTGCCTGCCAACAATATACTTTCTTATATTTCCACCACTTATAAATCTAGGCGTCGTCACGATCATCTTAATGCCCGTAACATCTGCTAAAAATGATTGCAAATTTTTATTTAGTACCAAGAAGTGTAGCTGGAATACTAACGATTATCATTAAGGTGTACTCCGTAGGGAGTAAGCAGCGACAAATGAACAGCGTTTAGTGAAACAGGTGGGCTTAAGATATTTAATCGGTGGATTCTGCTTTGTTTTTTACGTTTTCTTCCTTTTAAATTTGTTGTAGTTAAGTGGTGTTGGGGAAGGTAGATATTTTATGTTGTATAAGTGCTTAGATAACAAAAATGAGATCTTTCCCCCTTCATCATCTCCCTAGACTTTTACCAACTATATTGGGGTCGGCTTCCAGCCTACCGGATTCAGCGGGATACCAGCGTTTTACGTAAAGCGACTGCCTATCACACCTTCACAACCCAGTAACTAGGCGACATGCTACCCCTTAGTATGAGCTCTCCCCCTTATAACAGACATAAATATATGATCTTTGTTATCTCCTTCCGGAGAATATATAAATAATATTAGTCTATTATTGTTCCACTGCAGAAACCAACCCCCTTCTTATTCAGAGCAAGAGCATTGATATTTATGCTTGCTTTAAGTGGATTGGCGCTTTCAGACTTATTATTTAACTAGCTTTAGCTAATGTCGACACTTCCCTCCCCTATTTTACCACCCTTTAATCCAATAAAAAAATGAAATTCCAACCGAATTTCATTTTTTTTTATGGGATACTTTTCCAGTGAACACACCTTCCAAGTTTTATGTCACTAGGACCAACTGTTTGGCTGTGCGTTAATATACTAACAATTAGTCATTATGTCAGTTAATTAACCATACTTCCGTACTATTATAAATGCGAAAGTAACTCTGTCTGTCTATCTCTTCTTCACGTCTAAACTACTGAACCGATTTGCATGAAAATTGGTACAGATATAGTTTGGGACCCGAGAAATCACATAGGATAGATCCCGGAAATCCCCCGGGAACGGGAACTATTAATCTACGCGGTCGAAGTCGCGGGCAAAAGCTAGTTGTGTATAAATAGCATAAGCCTTAATTTTCCTTCACGAATGTCGGGTACTTCTATGACTTTAGTACTTGCCATTATTATTACCGTGTGTATTTGATTTTTAGTCTTGATTTAGGGCAAACAGCATTACATTTAAATTCTTATCTTGAACATTTATACATTTTTGAAATTTGAAATAATACACAGACTACACACCGTTAAAGAATATTTTTGAAAAGTTTATTATGATGTTCAGAGGAGAGCATCGCTTTAACATCTCGCGATGATACTATTTTTATTTGGAACGTGTTCACGGGCTATTTTGTAGCTTAATGGGTTCTGCGGAAGTTTACCGTACTCTTATTTAATGAAATAATAATTATAATAAATGAATTATCCTAAACTATGCAACCATCGCTAGTAAATTAAATTGCTATTCCACGGGGAAGGCGGTAGATAATATTTTGTATAAACTTTACCCGACTCTAAGAGTTTCTGCAGGATCGTCAGTGCGATTGTAAATATGTACTTAAATAAAGTGTACAAAGAACCAATAGGTTTTTGAGAGACAGTAATCATAAAATAAAACTTAGAGATAACTCCTTAAATAAATAAAATGATAATATGCCAGACTGAATGACTGACTGTTAATATATCAACTATAGAGACATGAAACTTGGACGGTGTGTTCTTTGTAAAGAGTAGGTAACTTCTTAGCGCCTTACTAATAAACGCTGCATAAACTTCGTGTGAAATAGTTAAAAATTTGTTTATAGTTTTATTTTAAATATGTATTAGTTTATTTTAAGTAACATTATTTGTGTATTTTTTCTATGGGCCTCAGTTGCCTGATAATAAAGGTTTATTATTATTATTATTTTCATTTATTCTTTAAACATACATATAAATTACATTTTTAAATATTAATACAAAATATAAACATTTAAAAATATAAAAAATAGTAGCCCACCGGCATCGGGAATAGGATCATTATTATTATTATTTACCTTTAAACTTTACGTTACTCGGGACCCTGGGATCCCGGACCTTTGAAAGGCGTACGAGGGGCCGAAGCCAACTCGCAGAGGCCCCTTAAATAAAGCTTTATAATATGAAGTGGGACACCAACCGGCGATTATCCCTATATGCACCACTCAAGTGCACCTAAGGTCAACCCCCGGTTGGTGGTGGTCTATTGCAGGTCATGGAATAAAGAAAGTATTGGACTATGGGTTTGGGTTGTTGAGGTGGATTTGTTACCTAAGACTATTAGCGACTATGGCCCCTGCCTGACCAATGGTTGTATACACTGATAGAATGGCAGGGGGTGACTTGCACACTCAGTAAATGGGCCCCCGAAAACGGCCGCTAGCACATAGTGACGTAGCGACAAGGGGGCAACATATATCGAGGTGCTTGAGGAGTGGAGAGGTATTCCACGGCTATCAGGACAATCCCGGAAGTACGGTCAAGATCCCTACCAGCATCTTACTGGAATACTTCCTTCCCCCGAGCACGTTTGCTCTTGCGAATCTCCACTCAAACCAGCCAATGAAGGCAAGAGTGAGGTGGGAGCCTTGTTATTATTATAAAGTAATGACAGGTTTATACGTCAAAAAATGTATGTACACAATGATTATTAGTAAGGGCATTAGAAAGGATTTTTCGAAATTTTAACCTAACAGGGGTAAAATAGGGGGTGCAAATTTTAAGACTCACGAGCTCGGACTAAAGCTACTCTACTAAACAAATCTATAATTATTAGGAAATTCCTTCGAATAGTACCGAAAATGTTTACAGATAATTCTACTAGACAAACCCTGCCTACCCTCCGATGTTTACAAATTCTACCTCACTAAAAGGGTTTAGTCCCGCGTACCTAAGGTCATTGAACTCTCATCTTAATGTAGGTAAAACAGCTTTAAGGTCATTGTCCTGTCCTAAGTAGGAAAGCTCTCTAGATAAAAGGGAGGGACACTATTTGAGTTTTGTTAGTTGATAGTTTGTCTAGATGTTGATAATGTGTTATAGATTACGAAATATATATTTTTTATAAGATCCTCCTTTTTTGAACTCGGTTAAAGTTACGAAAACCTTCTCTTAAATGTAACAAATACTTCCCTATAAACCCTATAAACGCATCACATTCAGGTTAAACTGAGATCCTTCTGTTTTGAACTCGATTGAAAAACCTGTTTTGTAATGTTAAAAATATTGGAAGTCAATTTTTAGGGTTCCGTACCTCAAAAGGTAAAAACGGAACCCTTATTGGATCACTTTGTTGTCCGTCTGTCCGTCCGTCCGTCCGTCCGTCTGTCAAGACCCTTTTTCTCAGAAACGCGTCGAGATATCAAGCTGAAATTAATATCACATACTCAGGTCTGCTATCACTCAAAACCGTGAAAAAATTAAGTTTCTAATTTAACGCAAAAAAAAAGATACGGCGGTCTATATTGCATATTTAGAAATTTGCAAGAGAATCAAAACCTATAGGGTACTTCCCATTGACCAAGAATCATGAAATTTTGCAAGAAGCAAGGTCATGTAGCACAAGTAAAGGAAAAACTCCGAAAACCGTAAATTTGTAGTTTGTTAACATCAGGCGTCCGTCTGTCCGTCTGTCTGTCAAGATCCTTTTTCTCAGGAACGCGTCGAGATATCAAGCTGAAATTAATATCACATACTCAAGTCTGCTATCTCTAAAAGCAATGAAAAACTCAAGTTTCTAAATCAACGCAATAAAAAGATACGGCGGTTTATATTGCATTTAGATATTTGCGAGGGATTCAAAACCTATAGGGTACTTTCCATTAACGGAACCCTCGTTGCGCGAGTCCAACTCGCACTTGTTCGGTTTTTTTTATTAATTAACAGTGTAGTGTACTTTTGTAATTCCATGTGAGCCTAAAAATTCAGTTGCTTAAATTAGTAACCTATCCTCCAATTAATGTTAAAATTAGGGCAGGCATTTGAGAGATTAGTTAAAATAAAAAGACAGATAGACAAAAAATATATCTTGGTTTATTTTTGTAGGTACCAATTATACTGTTTGTTGCTGACATTGTTTACTTAAAATTTACAAGTACGTATAGGTATTGGAAAATAACATTAAACTAAAATCTACAAGTTTTCCGAAACTCAAAATACCTCAATTTTAACTCAGTTTCTCAAATATTCTCAACTAGCTCTAGACTTACGTATTGGTTTAAATTTTAATTAAAATCGGTTCATTAATTTCCAACGTTTTGAACTTGAAACTTTGTAAGAGATAGCGTGCATCGTGAAAGTTCTTAATAACGAATTACTAAGCTCTACTTACTTATACCCGTGACTTCGTCCGCTCAATTTTGTACATTATGAATATCGAAATAGCGATGGCTCAGTGGTGTTGGGAATGTTTATAAAAGTTACCGTGACCCCGGAACATAAAGGGCAACTGAAGGAAAATGAGTGGGTTTAAGTCGGTAAAAGTCTGACACGCCCTCCCGCCGCACCCAGGACGGGAGCAGTAATTGGATGACTTCCCACTCCCCAAAAAAATAAAAAATGGCTCAGTGGTTCTTTTTTTGTCATTCATAGAACTTTGGCATTCGTTACAGGTAGTCAGACGCCAGAAAGTTTGTCCAGCCTAACCAGTAGATACCGTGTCGCCCAGTTACTGGGTTGTGGAGGTCTGATAGGCAGTTGCTTCACGTAAAACACTCGAATGCAGCTGATTCCGATTAGTTTGGAAGCCGACTCTAACGCAGTTGGGAAAAGGCTAGGGCCATGATGTGTATAAATAATAATTTTGCTACAAACTCTGTTTGTGAATCTTATTCCCAAAAACCCCCATACAATCTCATAAAAGAGACAATAGGAATTGAAAAATTAAGTCTAAAAAACTCCCTTAAAATCCCCCATAAGGGGGAAAGATGAATAAAATCATTTGTAGTTCACATGCTGTTCACAACCCACCTCTTACTTGAGTGCCAAGCGCCTTAACCACAAGTTTGCTAAGTTAATAAAAAACAAAAATTAGAATGTCTAATTCCTTACGTAACAACATTGTAGATTGTAGATAACTAAAACAACACAATATATCTCGAAAACAGCTCCACTTAATGGCCAGCAAATCTGTCCGCACGTGAAATGTCCATAAAAAGCGGTGGACAAACGTTGTCCATTCCGTCCGTGTTTATGGACAAAAGTGCGGCATTAGGGACATTAAAACGTTCCAATGAATAATCTCAGAAACACCGGCTGTTGAAATGTAATGCGCTTGTGGTTTGAGTTATGGGAAGCAGTGGTTTAACTGCAATTGAAGGACGATTCTATTACGAGATTCGGCTACTAGATATGGAGTTTTGATGAATTATGTTTGAGGCGATTTTTGTAACTTAATTTGCTGACACATATGTGAATAGTTAACTAGGCCGCACTCCGGCACAACATGCTACACCAATGATACATTTACCTGACCACAATAAAATTGTTGCGCCGAAATTGTTTACTACAAATGTATTGTATCGGGCGCAACAAATGTGTCCTCATTGTAGGGTTCACGAACAAATACTAGGTGTATTTTTGGTCTTGCTCAACCCGCTAGGAGATGATTCTACTCATAAAAACAAACAACTTTCATTACGGAACCAACTCTGAAATCTCAAAAAAAAATATCACCTGTTTCATACATTATGGTCGGGAGGGCATTGAACTTTTCTTAGATACAACTGATATTTTTTCGCAATATCAAAGTTGGTTCCATAATAAAAGTTGTTGCTTTTCATGGGTAGAATTATCTCCTAGCGGGTTGAGCAAGACCAAAAATACACCTAGTATAAATAAATGTGTCGCAAATGTGTGCCACATTTACCGAGATGCAAATGTATGCCCGATCTTGCCGGGGTTTCGGAATAGCTCTAATAGTTACCGCGGCCCCGGAACATAAAGGGCAACCGAAGGAACATGGGTAGGTTTTAGTCAGTAAAAATCGGACAGACCCTGGACGGGAGAAGTCATTTCATAATTTCCCATCCACAAAAAAAGTATGCCAGATGTGCGGCCTGCTTAAGTAGTTAAATTAGAAATATTGGTTACTGAAAAACTTCAATGTATGTGAAAATTGGAGTCAGTTTCATTAAAACTTATACTTGATTGTTAGTAAGTGAGAATTATTCATGGTTTTTATTTTCCATACATTTTAAGTGGTTCATTTAATTCTACGGATAAATAAGTTGTGTTATCATATAAAATTCACAGTTGTCGACGCTATTTAATTTATTATTTAATATCACAGAACCAAGCAAATCGAAATAGTTCGAATTGATCAAAATTTTCTAAGGTACAACCAAATTACAAAGGGTTAATATAACACAAATAAATTTAACAGCAATCCTTCCAAACGATTGCTTCTTAAAGAAAAGAATAAGCAAGAAATTCCACTCTAGATATAAGAGACACTATAGACTAATATTTTTCATCACTACTTGACAACAACACATGAACCTCCATCTACACCAGAAAAATATTTCTAGAAGCACCTCAAATTCCTTTGACAGGTGCATACATAGTTTCTCATAACGCAAACCAAGCTTGGCTCTTGGAGCCCCGCCAAGCTGCACTAACGCTAAGCAAGGTCCATGTTCATTAGCTAACAAATCAATACCTACCTATTAAGCTGATTAGTGTTTGGGGAATCTGTACTAATATGATAAATGAGAAAGTAACCCTGTCTGTTTGTCTCTTATGCACGCCTAAACCACTAAACCGATTTGAATAAATGTTGGTACATACAAATATATTCTGGGACCCGAGAAAAGACATAAGATAGCTTTCATCCCGGAAATCCCCTGGGAACGGAAACTGTTAATCGAAGCGGACGAAGTCGCGGGCAAAAGCTAGTAAAATATCTTATGTTTCTAGGAACATAAATGGGAGCTGTTTGAAGGCACTAATCTCCGTGGTAATGTGTAATTAGAATGAGCAGTGTTTCGGCTGTTGAGTGGGAGCTTTTGGGGTTGTTGTCCAGATTGAGCAGGGTTGGTCGGTTGTTTTAGTCATTTTTCAATAGCAGTCTGGAGTAAGAAACTTGGTGAAATTTAAAAAAAAGTCACTGGTCTTGGTGGTCATTTGTACCGTGTGTGTGCTTGGACAGTTGTCACTGGTCAAAAGCCAGAGCAAAGAATCAAAACCACAAAGTCAGAGTTTTGCCAAAGTAGAGTGTGGCGTGAAAAGGGGTGATGTGTAGTGGAGATAAATTCACACTCGATAAGAAAACTTTACAACGATTTATTTTTATAAGGAAAATACAAGAATTCAGAATTACAGAGACTCAGGGGTAGAAGTGGGTTACAAAAGGCTGATCAGCATGACTCCCGTTATGATGAGTGGAGCCACTTAACTTAGTCGTCGCCAGAGCAGGAAAAAGAAAAGGTGCGGGGCGAGAGGTCCCCGGCGCGGAAAGATGGCGGCGCCCGCGCTCGTGGTGGGAGGCCGGAGGTCGTGACAAGAGCTTTTCTAAGACTAGAGTTGTATGTTACTTCGTCTACATTAAGAACAAGAGATTTAAAGAATAGTTTATCTCCTTTACCAACCATACTTTCTCTATATTATTAGTTGATCTATATAGAAAGATCTGAAATCGTAACAAATGAATACAACAGAGAGATACAAAGAAAGAATTGCATTACAAAGTTACAGTAGAACCTAGAACTTTTTTAGCAACAATGCTATCTTTATGATTTATTCCAGTTCCAAGAATATTGAATTTTATAAAAAAGCAATTCCCAAATTCTTCTTTCACAATTTTAATTTTTACTTTATCCTTCTGAGAAAAACAGACTTGCCCAGAATACTCCTTAACACTTTTTAGTCAACATTTTTTTCAAATTCATCAAACAAACAGAAATATCCAAAAGCTCTCCCCTTACACCATCCGAAAATCGTTAAAACGCTTCGGTGATAATCGTCCGGTTATTAAGCCGTGATGTTTTAATATCTCCCGGCGGCCGTCCGGTAACCGTGCGACTCCGGCACGGTTCGAACGACGTGAGAATTGGCTTTTAATTCTATCGTGATGGATGTACTGCGTCAAGGGTCATTTATTATACATTTTAAAAATATTGCTATTATCCTTGATTGATGGCGTTCAATATAGGGACCTACTCGAATTTTAAATGCTTTGTATCCTTGATGTTTTGTGTTTTTTGCTATTCACTAATTTTAATAGCTTTCAAATATCTCGATCTCGATGTCGTGATTGAATAGCAGTTGTAGGTTTAAATGGGTTGTTGTACATTCGTCACAAAGTAAATTCGTCACGAAAATAAAATTAGGGCAAGCAATAGTGTCATTTTTAATTCATAGAGAATATATAAGTTTTTCTTTGTTGTATTTTATTATATACATGTAATTTTTGACGGAAATGGTTTTTGGATTATATTCATTCTAATTATTCACAGTTAACCATGTAAAAAAAACTTTGTAACACGATTATTTTAAAAGAGTAAGTATGGAGTTTCTTGCCCGTTCTTCTCCATACGAAACTACATTTTGGAATGGGCAACTAGAATCACTTTTGTAAATGACGTTTCAAAGTGCCTTTTTTGGTCTAATGGTTAATAAACGATTTCACTATTGACTATTGACTATCAGCTTGAAATTATAAGTCTTCAACTGGTCATCACCAATTTATAACTTCAAAGTAGAAATGTTCAATAATCTTATGGATTTAGACTTACAAAACAATAATTACGCATATATCTTTGACAGTAACAGGGATCTAGCGCTGGATATGTTTTCTTATAACACCGGCAGGGTAAACAAACAAGGAATGATAAATATATATAATCGGATCATGGCTAGCATCCTTGCTGATCAGCAACTATCAGCAATTGAAACAGAAAGAGTAAACACACATATCAATCAGCAAAGTAACCAGCTTTTTCTTCTATAAACACATGTACATTATGCATCAGAACGTCGCTGGCCTTCTAAATAAATCGGACTTGCTGACGCTGCACATCCAAGAGTTGCAGACTGAAAAAAACATAGACATAGACATTCTATGCATTACTGAACACTTCGTCACTTCTGGACAAGAAGCACTAATAAACATACCAAATTTTAAATTAGCGTCATGTTACGCAAGAAGTCTACAGAAGAGAGGAGGAGCCTGTATCCTTATAAAAAATGGATATGATTATAAGGAAATTCCTAACAATTCTATCACAGGTATCTGTGAATATTGTGCCATAGAGTTAAGTCATCAGGGTATTATTATAGTTTGTATTTATAGACCGCCTAAGATGTCATGTATGGATGTATTTATGGATAATCTTGAAAATTTGTTAATTAAATTATGTACCAAAGTCAACAAAAAAATTGTCTTATGTGGAGACTTCAATATAAACATACTTAAAAGAAATTCCTTCTCATTAGATTTTGAAAACTTACTTTTGAATTATAATCTTAAACTAGAATTTAAACAACCTACTAGACTAAGAAGTGGCACCTGCATTGATAATTTTGTACATAATTATAATCAGAAATGTGAAAGTTCAATAATAGATTTTGCTTTGTCTGATCATACAGCTCAAATTATGAAAATACAAGTTAGCAAAACATGTGTATTAAAATCCTGGCGTATTCGGAAACGCAATATATCTAAAGATAATTTAACATTATTTAAAAAGCACCTTCAGTGCCTATCATTTTCGGAAGTTCTCGAATCTGATGACCCAAATGAGGCATATAGTAAGTTTATCGATCTTTTTTGTTTATTGTACGATTTATGCTTTCCTTACAAGTTAATCACGGTCACACCCTACAAAAAAGTTAAATGGATTTCACGAGGAATAAAGATTTGTAGTAGAAAAAAAAGAAACTTACTTTGGAAATACAGAAAATCTCCTTCATATGAAAATAAAGACACTTTTAAAAACTACGCTCAAAAATTAAAGAAAATAATAAACCTAACTCAAAAAGTACAAAATAATTATTTAATCAATAATTCACAAAACAAAAACAAAGCTTCATGGCAAATAATTAATTCTAATAATAATCGATCAATAGAACCAATAACACAAATTTATAGGGGAGATAATTTAATAAAAAACCCAAAAGAAATCGCCGAATCATTTAACGTCTATTTCATAGATCAAGTGCAAGATATCTCTAATAATTATTCAGATAATAAATGTAATATTCCCAATTTTCCAAAATCGCTATTTATGCATCCAGTAGTTCCTGAAGATATAATACGCGTAATTAAAATCTTAAAAAACAAAAAAAGTTACGGGTATGACGGTATCCCTACAGCAGTGATAAAGTTTGTTTCTGACATTTTATCAAAACCTTTAAGTCATATACTTAACACTTCTATAAGTGCAGGCAAGTATCCTGATAAACTAAAGATAGTTATCATAAAACCGTTACTTAAAAAGAACAATAAGGCGGAAATGTCAAATTATAGGCCAGTAGCATTAATTTCTATATTTTCAAAGATATTTGAAAAAATTATATACGAATCTATATATTCATTCATATCTGTAAATAATATTTTATGCATAGAGCAAAAGGGCTTTAGAAAAAATCAAAATATTAACATGGCTATATTTGATTTTATAAAAACAGTCATGAATAATATTGATAAGAAGAATCCAATATGTTCAATTTTTACAGACATGTCAAAAGCATTCGACTGTGTAAAATTTGAAACCCTCTTGAATAAACTTTATAGCTACGGTATAAGAGGCAACATATTAAACTTAATCAAGTCTTATCTCACTGACAGGAAACAACACACAAAAATAACAAGAATATGTACCAAAACAAAACGTGAGATCAAATATCTATCAGACTGTAGAATAACTAAATTTGGAGTACCACAGGGCAGTGTGCTTGGACCGTTGCTATTTTTACTTTATATCAACGACTTACCATCTGAAATTCATCAACCAATGACCCTATTTGCGGACGACAGCACAGTAACAATTGAATGCGGAGATAAAACTAACTATGAAAAAGAAATAAACAGTTCACTTGAGTCAGTAATTAATTGGCTGCATAAAAACAATCTTGTAATTAATTTACAAAAAACCAAAGTCATGCATTTCCACCAAAGGAAAAAGACGGAAAACATATTAATCACGTATAAAGACCAAATAATAGAAACTACTTATGTCACAAAATTTTTAGGAGTACATATAGATGATAGATTGACATGGAATCCTCATGCAGAATATTTATCTAAAAAATTAAGTAAATGTGCCTTCGTACTTTACAACCTGTCCAAAAAGTTAAATATTATTAATACTTTAGTAACAGCCTATCATGGCTTGGTAGCTTCAATACTAAGATTCGGTATAATATTCTGGGGTAACTGCAGCGAAAGAGATCGCTTATTCAAAGCTCAAAAGCGGTGCATTCGTTCTATGACCGGTCTCAAAACCACAGAAAGTTGTTTGCCAAAATTTAAAGCTTTAAAAATTCTAACGTTACCGTCTTTATACATATTAGAAGTAGCACTATTTGTGAAATCGAATCCACACCTGTTCACATCAATGTCAGAAGTTAGGATTCGCACCGGTCCCATGAGGTCGAACTATATAAATAAATTGTATACCGGCGGCTATAAAACCGCTTTATTGAAAAAAAATATTTTACACATGGGTCCTCTCATTTACAACAAGCTTCCACAAAATCTAAAAGATTTGCCCATCAAAATGTTTAAAAAGCATTTAGTCAAATTGCTGCAAGACAAATGCTACTATAATACTAATGATTTTTTTAATGATAAAAGTATAGATTAAAAGCTGTTTTTGTATTATTATTTATATGATTGACGACTGTATTTTTTTTTTGTCCTTTTGATATGTTATAATTTGTGAGTTTTATTTAAGTTGTGTTGTATTGTAGTATTTTTATTAAGTTAATGTTTTATAGATATATTATTTTATTAGGTACGTAGATAAATAATATGATAGTATGTACTGTCACTATTATATATGTCGGATTTTCGAGCGGCTGAGATACTACGTGTCGCTGTTCATCAGTTTCCTGTCGGTTCTCCATGATGGGCGTGTAGGTGCAGGTGGTTGAAAAATAATATTCACAAAATATCTCACTTGATTCACCGTTTAATATTTTAACAAAACTTCACTAAAATAATTAAAGATTACAATAATAATTACTGATTAAATAACGTAAGGAAAATAATTAAACTTTACTTTAGAGCCAATGGGTTTGTGCATGTGCCTCGGCCGACCGTCACATCAAAAGTGAACGTCACCGCCGCCATGACATTCACAACTCCATTCGGTGTTACCCGCTCTAAATCAAAATGACCACTAAATAAATAATTCTTACAACACAAAGTAAAAATAATCGATTACAACTTATAAAATAAATCGACTAAATTATTGCGCGCCGTTACGGCCGTCCTGCATCGTCACACGTCCTCGTGTGTACTTCCTTCAGTATCTGTGAACAAACGAACAACCAGTTGGTCACTTACTTTAAAACTCGGTCATTCTGACCACAACAAAATTTGCAAGAATGATTGTCAAATCTTAACACGTCTAATCATAATAGATGCAGGTTTAATCGTCACTAAGACCCAAAATATTACAACAACTAAATGTGTGAAAATAGTGCTACGCTAACGCACGACATAGTATCATAGACTTTCACGTACCACACAGGCTATAGCTAACAGGTGCCACACAGGCTCACGGGTGCCACAAAGGCTTACGGATGCCACACAGGCTCAAGGATGCCACACAGGCCTACAAGCGCTACACAGGCCTACAAGCGCTACACAGGCCTACAAGTGCCACACAGGCCTACAAGTGCCACACAGGCCTACAAGTGCCACACAGGCCTACAAGTGCCACACAGGCCTACAAGTGCCACACAGGCCTACAAGTGCCACACAGGCCTACAAGTGCCACACAGGCCTACAAGTGCCACACAGGCCTACAAGTGCCACACAGGCCTGCAAGTGCCACACAGGCCTACAAGTGCCACACGGGTCTGTCTACAAGTGCCACACAGGCCTAAAAGTTTAAATTACTCACCAGCAACAGCGCCGTTAACGGAACATTCTGACTCTACACTGTCAGTTGGTGTTTCCAGCCCGACATTCAACTCTAAAGGAACGTGACACTCAGGCATAGGCCGTATACGATCATGTGCATACTTATACGTTCGATTAGAGTTCAATGCCTTAAGCAAATATCTGTCACCATCAAGCAGCTCAGCCACTTGATAAGGTCCTTTATATTTTGGTTCTAACTTTGTTTTATTACGCTCGTGATTTTCTAGTAGTACATAATCTCCTAATTTGAATTTAATTACTTTGGCTTTGCTTTTGTCAAACCTAGCTTTCTCTGTACAGGCACTTGCCTCGATTGCTCGAGCTGCCTGCTCTCTGATCTCGTCTAACTCAACGTGCGTTTCGTCTGTATCAAGAGTCATTAACTGAAGAGGTCTAGCAACCTTTCCTATCAATAGTTCAAGGGGGCTTGCCTTAGTTGTACGGTTAAAGGTACAATTGATAGCAAGTTGGACATCAGGCAAAGCTGCCTGCCATGACTTAAGGTTTCCGGTTTCGACTGTGGTTAACATATTTTTTAAAGTAGACATAACTCGTTCGACTTGCCCGTTAGCACGACTAGAACCTGTGGCTATCAAATGTAAACTAATGTTGTGAGTTGTGCAAAAGTCCCTAAATTCTTTCCCAGCAAAACATCTACCCTGGTCCGCTATTACACGCGTAGGTGCACCAAAGAGAGACACACTCGATTGCAAAGCTTTAATAGCGTTCTTAGCGTCAATATTCATTGTATGATGCAAGAGTACAAATTTTGTAAAAGCATCGATAGAAACAAACACATACTCTTTGTTGTCTCGTTTGCCACTTAGTTTTCCCGTGGCATCCATATGAATGGTGTGCCACGGGGTCGTAACTTTTGGAATTGGATGGAGCTCGGCTTGAACCTTGCCTGAATGAGACTTTGAGACCTTACATGTGATACAATTATCAACAAATTTTCTCACGTATTTATTCATATGAGGGAACCAGTAATGGCAAAAAGCCTTTTCTAGAGTTTTCTCCCAACCTAAGTGCATAACGCTCTCGTGAACGTGATTAATAATGGCCCATTGAAAGGCCCTTGGCACTACCGGTAACCACACACTCCGTTTATTACGTTCTATTTTTCGATGTAACACGCCTTTCCTTATTTCATAAGTCTTAACTACCTCATCTGTAAGTTCACTAGACCCGAGTTTCACAATAATAGAATTAACCTCCTCATCTTTTCGTTGCTCTGCTTGTAACCATTCGTCTGATATTTCTGCTAAATAAACTCTTTTTTGCTCTATTTTTTTACTGACTAAATGGGAGGTATCTGGTAGAGGGTTTCGCGATAAGAAGTCCACATGTCCCATACTTTTGCCTTGACGATATTCAATGTCAAATTCAAAAGATTGGAGGAAACACCACCATCTGTGGACACGGGGGGTAAGGTCTACTTTAGACTTAGACGCCTTGACTGCATTGCAATCAGTCACTACTGTGAACTTCCGTCCTTGCAAGTAATGGCGAAAATGTTTTATGCTATTCACTACTGCTAGCGTCTCTAACTCATATGAGTGATACCTTGACTCAGCGCTAGAGGTTCGGCGACTATAATATTCAATCACATGTAATTTTCCGTTAATCTTTTGCATCAAGATGGCACCATAACCTTCAGCGCTGGCGTCCGTATGCAACTCTATCGGCTGATTTGGGTCGAAAATAGTTAGAACTGGTTTGCTGGTAAGTGTCGCAATAATTTCTTTTCTTATTGTTTCGAATGCTGGTGTCCACTGTATTTTGCCTTTACCTGAAGTTAATCTAAAAAGAGGGGCGGTCTTTTGAGAGAAACACGGTACAAATTGTCTAAAGTACGAAGCTAAGCCTATAAATTGACGTAGTTGAGTAACCGTTTGGGGAGGTGCTAGTTCTGTCAATGCTCTAATTTTTCGCGGATTTGGTCGTATTTCGCCAGCGGCTACGTGGTACCCTAAAAACTCTACCTCAGTTTTTAAAAAGACGCATTTCTTTATGTTGAAAGAGAAACCAGCGTCTGTTAATGCTTTCAAAACCTGACGCAAGCGATCAATACCTTCATTTACACTACGAGATGGTATTATGACGTCATCTAAATATACTACAGCAAATGACTCCGTCAGAACTCCTAGAGCTTTATTTATCGCACGTTGGTACACCGATGGGGCGTTCCGAAGACCAAACGGCATCGCCAAATATTCGAATTGCCCGTCCGGCGTCACGAAAGCAGTACGCTCTACCGACTTTTCCTCTATAGGAATTTGATGGTAACCACTAACCATATCAAGAGATGTAAAATAATTTGCTCCTACCAAACGTTGTATTTGATCAGAAATTAGAGGCAATGGATAGCGATCGGGAACTGTGTTGCTGTTAAGCTCACGGTAGTCTATGCAAAGACGGTCAGATCCGTCTCTCTTTTTGACCAGCAGGATAGGGCTAGCGAAAGGTGAGCAACTTTCACGAATGACACCAGCGTTTAGAAGTTCTTTGATTTTAGAGCGCACTATTTGTCTTTCATCACAACTAAGCCGGTATGGACGGCGTTGTACAGTGCGGTTGGGATCAATCAATCTTATTTCTAATTTTCCTGTACTAACCCTACTTGTAGGAGTGCCTTCTACAAAAAAATCTGCGTAATTTTCAAGTAGAGAAGTTAATTGATCTCTATTTTCATTGAGAATATCACTATCAATACCACCAAAGTCATGTACTCTAGAGCCAACATCACAAACAGCAACTATTTTAATTTTGTTCAATAGCAAAGATGTTTCGGTAATTTCAACTGAAAATCCCAATGAAAGTAAGTCCCGTCCTATCATAATGGCAGTAGAAATACAATAGTCAGGTACGACGTGAAACAATAACTGTATCGAGTAACCTTGTATCATAACTGTGGACAATATTTGAAAATTGCATTGTAAACTAGATTGGGCTATGCCTAATAACGTAACCGTATTTTGTTGTCGTTTACCAGGGAATCGACTAGCTAAACTTTCCCGGATCAAAGAGCACTCAGCACCGGAATCGAAACAAAATGAAAACGACTCACCAGATTCGGTAGAGAGTAGGTCTGTAGCTGGCTTGATAGTGCAGATATCCACTCGCTTCTCAACTCGGCTGTCCCCGGAGTCAGTCTCCTTCTTTGGACAGCGTGTGGTGATGTGACCAGGTTCGCCACAGGAGAAGCAGGTCACTGACGTCGACGCTTTCTTTGGGACATTATCTTTGGCCGGTTGCGATCCACTGTTTCCTGAAAACTTAGATTGAGGGTTAGCAAGAAGCTCGCGAGAGCTTTTAGTCAAGCAGTCATTTGCCAAATGACCCGATTTTCCACAGCTGTAACATCTTCTTGATTGGTCGAACTTTGGCTTCTTGGCGTCGGCAGGTGCATTTAATTTGTCCTGCGTTGAAGGTCCTCTTTTTCGGTACGTAAAAGCCATCAGTTCTTGTTGTAACCTAACTCGAGTATCAATCTCCGCAGTAAAAGCCAACCGCTGAAGTCGTGGCTCGATTTTAGCTGCATGCGCCATAGTTACAGCGATTGCTATCTTTTCAGTTGAATAGTTGTTCCATTGACTAATTAAAGTGCTCAGAAATCGGTTTGCATAAGCTGACAAGCATTCACCTTCCTTAGGACTTTCATTAAAAAGCCTGTATAACATTGCAGCAGGAGTTTCAACACTATCGTATCGAGCAAGAAATAGGTCCTTTAATTGAGGCCAAATTATTCCAGGAAAAGTATTTTGGGCTAACCATGAAGCTGCCGACCCCTTGAGGGCTTTGCTCATTGTCATAATCAGCCTACTGCTAGAAATTTGTTTTTCTTGCAAGCATAAATCGACGGTATTACACCATGCTCGGGCATCACTATCTCGCGACTCGGGATTAAATTCAGGTAGTGCTAGCAACAAATTTTCAGAACTAGGTTCCTTAATCGCGCGTATTAATTCTCTCATTTGGCTTTGCTGCATTTCAAATAACAATTTCCAACGGTTATTTTCACTGACACTTGAAAAAGAATCAATACTCTGACCTGTGGACTGTTCCTGCGCCGTTCCGTCGTTTCCCACGTCTGATGTCGGATTTTCGAGCGGCTGAGATACTACGTGTCGCTGTTCATCAGTTTCCTGTCGGTTCTCCATGATGGGCGTGTAGGTGCAGGTGGTTGAAAAATAATATTCACAAAATATCTCACTTGATTCACCGTTTAATATTTTAACAAAACTTCACTAAAATAATTAAAGATTACAATAATAATTACTGATTAAATAACGTAAGGAAAATAATTAAACTTTACTTTAGAGCCAATGGGTTTGTGCATGTGCCTCGGCCGACCGTCACATCAAAAGTGAACGTCACCGCCGCCATGACATTCACAACTCCATTCGGTGTTACCCGCTCTAAATCAAAATGACCACTAAATAAATAATTCTTACAACACAAAGTAAAAATAATCGATTACAACTTATAAAATAAATCGACTAAATTATTGCGCGCCGTTATATACTTTTTATACTTTGCATGCCGTAAGGTGAAATGTATTGATACTACATAAAATTATCCACCTATTTTGTAAACATACATTTTTGCAAATAAATGTTTTCTATTTCTATTTCTATTTCTATTTCATCGTTTTGAGGAAAAGTGGGGATTTAAGCATTCGCAGTATGGAGACGGTAAATATTATGATAGCTTGAAAATAGAAGCTCCAAAACGTAAAGTTTTCATCCAGAAATTAAGTAAGAAATACAAAACACTTCTTCAATAAAATTTTCAGAAAATCCTAAAGGCATTTTTTGTTCCTGTAAATTTTTCAGTCTTCAAGTTAAAGATTGCGGTTTTTTATTAGGGGTATGAACGATTTCAAGTTAAAAGCCAGCAAACTAGTGAAAAATTGATTCGTAGTTACAAACATAACTTGCTCATTCATTTAATTATAAACTTATATCCTGGTCCATCCTTTACGTGCACGTCTAGGAACCCTACCACATTTCACGTGAAGTTTACAGCAAAAAACGTGCCCTAAATTGCGACGCACATAAAGATAAATCCTTCTCAAAACCGAATCACTCCTGACGGCTCACATAGATCGCCTCTCTTGCCAAGAATGTGGACATAGATTAGAATTGTACAGATACGATACTTTGATGCCCAATCTCTTTAGCGCACTCGCGAAATCATGACTTACTACTCTCTATTCTTTTTACCAGAACGGTAATTTTAGTAACTTTTAGTGTTTTTGGGAAAGGGTTTTTGACAACAATACATACCTCTGTAGGTTTTCGATACGGGGTTTTTGTCCAAAATATATCTTTAGGTTTCTATTAAGAAGAGCGTTTCGTCAAAAATACGTCAATCTCTGATCATCTCTTTGAAAAGGAGTTTTTAACCTTTTGACGACCAAGAGACAGCCGGCAGTTGCACTGCTGTTGTCTTTCTATTGTGTCTCGAATCACGTGTGTTCAAATGTTTAAATTAGAAGATGTTTTATAAATGTCTCCTAAGTCAAAAAGTTCACGGAGTAAAATTGACGTCTGACAGTTTATATATGAAAAAACGGCCAAATAAAACTTGTTATAAATTCGGTGATACAAATCCCAATTTACCAACACATTACGAAGTTTTTGACGTTGATTGTCGCTGTGATAATAATTGTGATTTAAATATGAACGTTATTTATAATTAACCATCGGAGCTAAAATAGGTTAATCAAAACTGACTGTATTGCATTTTGTATCCAACTATCAACCCCTTTTAATTTAGGATGGAAAAACCTTATGTATTTCCTCCTCTGAGTGTCGCGGAAACTGATGCGATTTCTGCAACGCCTTCTTTCAGGTCTTTAATGACTAACCTTTCGACATTTACTCGCCATCACCTCGGGTCCTGTTGAATGGCTCTTGGACTAATTTAGGGGGCTAAAGGAGAGAAGCGCCCTCCAAGACGCTCGGTGCAACTGCAGCAGGCCGGGAGAAGTAAAAACCTCTCTCTTACTTTCCCCAGCTTCCTTCTGTGCGATAATGATTTCGCAAAAAGAGACCACTGCAACCCAGGACCATTGATTTGACTACGACCGACAGTGATAGGTTGCTGTATACTATAAAGACGAGAGCACGACACGACTCTTCCCAAGCGGCACTCTGCCAGCGTATGCCACGCCGTGACTTGCCGACAGTCGACGCAGTGGTGACACCGAGCGTTCGGCTCCCTGGTAATGCAACACAGGTACCTCCCGAAGCAACCACCTGTCACTCAAAACATCAGGGAAGCCGTACCTCTTCTTGAGCCAATCTTCGAGAACTCTCCAGATCGCCTCGATGGTGATGAGGCCGTGAGGGGTAGGTCGTGAAGGCCTGTATCATCATGCATGTGATTGAGGAAGTTGCATCAGTTCTCTCGGCGTATGGGGGAGAAGAAACACCAGGGAGGTTTTTAGTCAGTAAGAGTCTGATAGACCGCTTCGCGCATTGAAGACGGAGGACCACAAACTAGATAAACAGTAATTTCACATCTCGTATTTTATTCTACTGTCTACATATTCTACGATGCACTTATCTAGACGTGCTGTAAAGTCAGCGAGTGTAATAAATTCTCGAGAGGTCAAAAAAGGATTTAAATGGTTAGTCTATTTCATTCCTTTTTTCATAAATTGCCTGATCTTGTCAAAGATTTTCTTTCAAGATCTTTGCCAGGAACAGGTAATCTTTTTTTCTTTTACTTTCCGATCTGCACTTGCTTATTCTTTGCCGTTCTTTTTTATTTTATTTAAAGGTTAAAAGCGTGCGCGTGTCTGCGTTACCAAGGAGGCTGTATTGCGATACTGATCGCTGATGAAGGGTTCCAATTGTATTAGCAGTACAAATGTGTTGAGTGTTGATATTTCTCAAATTAAATTGGAGGTGGGTTGTATTGTGGGGTTCTAGGGAACTGTACAAGTAGTACTGTAGGATGATGTTTAGTTGCTTATAAGAGAAGTCAATACAAAATAGTGCTGTTAAATTGAGGAGGTGGTTCGATAATATAAAAAGAGTTGACCGGTTTGTTTGATTTTGGTAAAGATCATGGGGATCCACTGGAGACAAAAAATGAACCGGTCGTTATCTCGATACTCTTGCATAATTTTTTTTAGTTATGCCTGCTTTTTGACGATAAGATACCTAACGTCCGAAGATCGATTTGATCTGATTTTGATCGATCGAGTGACACGCCCCAGGAGAGGCGTATGTCTAGCAGTGGACTGGCTTAAGTTGATGATGATAAGAGATTAAGTTACTCTAAATTATTATAATAATATATATTGACGTCGCCAGCGCGGTGCATCCTTGTGTTTTATAAGCACAGCTCATTTATCTATAACTAGCAACATTAAGTAAATAAACATAATGATATTTTTTGACAAAAAATTCTAAGTGTTACAAAAATACCATATCAATCTAATTTCAAGAGTTCTAGTCATAAATCTAGACTTTTTGCCGGCCATTGAATACTTGAAATTAAAGGACGTTTCTTAGAGTGCAAACAAACTCAATTAGTCATAATGTCAGGCACAGTGGTCATTAACAGCTTATAAAAAGAAAGATCGCTTTAAAGCTTCGCAATATAGGTAAACTAGCTTTTGCCCGCGGCTTTTGTCCGCGTGGAATAATAGTTCCTGTTTCCGGGGGATTTCCGGGATGAGAACTACCCTATGTCTTTTCTGGGGTCGGGTCCCAGACTATACCTTTACCAAATTTCATTGAAATCGGTTCAGTGGTATAGGCGTGCAGAAGAGACAGACAGACAGAGTTACTTTCGCATTTATAATATTAGTGAGGATTACGCACACCTGTATGGCAAAGCCTTTAGGACAACATTACACTGTTACATAACAAAATGAAATAAAGTAATCAGATTTCAAAACATGCAAAGAAAATCATCAAATATATGTGTGTAACCGACTCGTATTCCTAATTATAATGATGATAGCTTTCCCTATATGTAATTTATTTATGTTTCTCCGCGTTTATTTGTGAAATCGAAACAGCGTTGAAAACAAACTTGAATTCTGTTGAAATTTATTTTGTAATTATAGCTTGTGATTCTAATAATGGAGATGTTAAAATAATTAAGGAAATTGGGGCTGGAAGTTTAAAGCGTTATTAAAGTCTCATTAATGTTGTTATTTGTAAATTATTAGGTTCGTTAAATTGGAAGTCAAAACATATTGACTGTTTCAGGGAATATCGAAGTTTGAAATGTCGGTGCATGGTAATAGTATCGCTATTAAAAATTATTTAAATATTGTTTAGAATCTATTGTATTTTTGTTTGTTTGTGTGGGGCTTTTGTTTGAGGAGTGGTAAATCATCAATGTCTTAGTAGAATAGAATAAATTCCTAAATGTATTTAATATGGAATGTAAATTACTAAAATGTTTCTCAGATTATTGGCTGTCAATCTTAGCTAGTAAGTATTAAAGTAATTTATTTAATAGAGACTTTTAATAAATTACTTAATATTTACTGGCTTCGCCTGCGACTTTGACCGCGTGATTGTCAATACTTTCAATCCCTATGTTAGAAAAATCCTTTCTTAGTGGTTACCAACTCTTCACAAAGAACACGCCCTGTAAGTTTCATGTCTCTAGGAGCAGCGGTTTGGGCTGTGTGTTGATATATATCAATAATCAGTCATTCATTCTTTTCTTACTCCTCGGCAGTTCTTTTCTGCTTAAATTCATTGCGGGATCTAAGACAGTTGAATCGTTTCTCCGAAACTCGTCGAGCTTCATTGCTCGGCGCTTTTCTGGCGGACTCCACTGTTGATTCTGGCTTTCAGGAGTTGCAGTGGTTGGGAATAGTGTGGCGGGATTGTCCCATAATCAGTCATTCAGCCTAACCGTTTACCATTTTATATAATGAATAAAAGATTTAAAAATCCATTCAGAGTGACTGTAACTAGTGGATGTTGTTCGGCTGATGACCTTAATATTATCGGTATACATAAAGTTAAGCGCACATTGTTATTTAGGTTTCATATTGTGAGGTTTCATTCTATAAATAACACAACATGTAATTGTACTTTCATGAAAATCAGATCACTAAAGCTTAATATATAGCTATAGTTACAACTTTGCTGCCGCCCACGATTTCAAACGCGTTTTATGACTAAGTTTTTGGTTAGTGCTCTTGTCTTATGATTTTATAAAATAAACACGTTATTCTGATATGCAGCTTTATTAGGCTCCTCGCCCAGGACGACTTTTTGAAGCGATGCTGTCGCGTGTTTCGTAAACGTGCGACAGGATCGCTACTGACGCGCATTTGTCGCATTAGCAAGCGGTACAGAAGCTATGTAAAGCTCTGCAGATTCACGATTTTAGCGATGCAAGGGCATGGCTGCGTCGAGGTTGGAGTTTGCATCGCCACAGACGCACCGTAACGCGTTATGGGAGTGACATAGGACTATTATTTTGAAAAAAAAAAAAGAGTAATCATCATCGTCTCCCTAGTCTTTTCCCAACTGTGTTGGGGTCGGCTACCAGCCTTACCGAATTCAGCTGGATACCGGTGTTTTACGTGGAGCGACTGCCTATCTGACCTCCACAACCCAGTAACTGGGCGACACGATACCTTTTGGTTAGGCTGGTCAGAGTTTCTGACTAACCAGTAACGACTGTCAAAGTTCTACGAATGACAACCGGGACCAACGGCTTTACATGGTTTCCGAGGCACGGGATGTCAGTGATGTCTAAGATGTTGAAAAAAAAGAGTAATAAAAAATAATAATAAAAACTCAACTGCAATTTCGAAAGTCATTCATAATGCGCACCGCAAAGGAATGGAACTCCCTGTCGGCGTCTGTGTTTCCAAATTCATTAACCCGGAAGAAGAAGAATTATTTAAAAAACGAGTGTAAAGGCATCTAGTGGGTGAGCTCGCTCCATCGTAGGCTTCGTCTATGCCCTCGGGCTAGTCTGGGACAACAAAAATACAAAAATACAAAAATACAAAAATACAAAACTAGACGTACGGCGGGATACCACCCTTTTTTGGTCGATATTCCTCGTATCCACACGCAGCGTTTCTCGAATTCCTTTATTATGCGCACCGCAAAAGAATGGAATTCCCTGCCGGCGTCTGTGTTCCCAAATGCATATAACCCGGATGTATTCAAGAGACGAGTGCATAGGCATCTTTTGGGTGAGCTCGCTCCATCGTAGGCCCCGTCTATGCCTTCGGGCTAGTCTGGGACCAAGAGCAAGCCCATATGTAATAAAAAAAAAACATACAAAAATACAAAAACGCAAAAGTAGAAAAGTGCAAAAATACAATTAATGTTCAAATTGAATACTTTAAACTAATTTATACACTGGCCAAAAATATGAAAATACCTAGAATAAGTTTTTTAATTTAAATATGTGTCATCTGTGTGTCACTCTCAAGTTAAAAAAAAAACACTGCGTACCTATAATATCTCTTTTTTTTATTTGATTTAAATAATCCTATTATTAGTAACAAAAATACTAAAATACAAATACATTATTTTTCATTAATAAAACTCATTTCAACATAACCATTGCTTTTAAACCAAATTATCAACGTTGACACATTCCAATTCTCTTTTATTTTCAAAACTTTTTCAACCCATTTGGTTGGCTACGATATAGCATCTCATATTTTATTTACATTTCAGTAAAAAAAACAAATGTCATTGGTAATTAACTGCATATTTTTTTATTTGACTTCTCTCTTGAGGTATCCAAAATACCTAGATATATATATACCACAATCTGACTGCTTCAAATCTGAATTTTCCTTTCTCCACATCATCTACCAATAATCTATTTCGTCATCTTCTTTCATCACCCCCCTCCCCCCACTATCAATAAATTCTTTTTCACGTCATAATCATCAACTAATCAATAAATAAATAGCTTAAGTTGTCAGATACTTCCTCAAGGTACGTGCACACTGGCCGACCGCCAAGAATGCGCCGCTCAGAACTAATGGAGCGCTTCCACTGATATCAAGTGTATTCGCCTCTTTATGAATTTTAAATGTCGATGGAACTCGGTGAAGTATTATAAGTTTAGTGTTGGTGTTATTGAATGCTTGACGAGGTTTTCGATACTTTTAACTTCATATTTCTAGTTATTACCCGACTGCCAAAATTAAGGTTATGTTTTTCGATTGTATGTAAGTATGACTGTCTCATTCTGTGGTACGCTCTACAGGCTAAACGGTGAAACGGATTTCGACATAATGAGGTGCCATACTGCCATTGTATTCGTCTCAGTTGTGGAAGTGACATAAGGAGTATTATTTTGAAAAAAAAAGAAGAAATAAAAAAATAAAAATAACTTCGTAAAAAAACCAAACGTAATTTCGGAAATTGGTGGCTATTACACGAAATAGATGGTGGTCAGGACTCCAGAGAGAAATTAATTAATTATCATTATTAATATTTAACCTCAGCCTCACTACATTTCGACACGTGTCGCGAACAGAGTTCCAGAAACGGGCACGTGTAGACAAACCCCTACAACACTAACTCTGAACACACTACATTCCAGCTTCTTTATCTAGTTCATACATTTAGTATGACAGTGGAATTACTTCACAGTCATAGCACTTATTCTCAAACCTACCTACTAACATATTCATTGGAAATATTGAAATCCGGACAGAAATTGGGACCCTCTGTATATATCATCTTTATAACGATATCGGATAGTAGATTTTTTGGAAGAAAATTCTATTAGACATGTATTTTGTATGAGTTCGTTTCCGTTCCGAAAGTGGTTGTGTTTCGTTTTAATAAAATATATTTTGTGTGGGTTTTAGATGATGAAGTCTTCTTTGTAGTTAGTTACAATACTTTTAAAGAGCTGTATGCATTAGCTGTTTGCAGAAGCTGTAGCTGTATGTATTTGCTATTTAATTAATAATTATCTATGCTGGATACTTTCGTGAATAATCTTTTTGACACAATAATACGTTACCTTAAGGGTCATTTACCTCTTTAGTATAATTAGTATAGTAATTTAACTCTTTAACAAATCACATAATTTTTAACAACTCAATAATAATGAGTTTTAGGTTTCCCGACGTTGGGATGTATCAAGATATATAGATAGATTAATGTATCAAGATAGATAGTTTTATTAATTAAGGATCTCACCTGTGATGTAGTAGTTGTAAGGTATATAATAAGCTATCTTTATTCCAATATAGTCAGTGTATTCTCGAACCTCATTCGTTTCATTTGTCTCCTAAACACCCGACCTTACATGGCGACCCTGCCTGTAACAGTAGTCGGCACGGGACCGCGCGCGTGTGTGCCTTAAAAGGACTAAATATTATAAACAATCGGTGTAGTTAATGTGGACTTTAAAATGAAGCAAAAATACACTAGGAACCCTGACCGCGAAAGACACTCCTTGTGTTTTATTGTTACGTATTCGTGCTTAATTTATAATTTGGAAAAATGGGAAATACCAACACCAAGGAGGAAGTAGTGATTGCACAGACCGCTGGTGTCGGTAGCAATACGGCTCGTACGCAGCAGCTGCAAGAGACCTCGAACACCATTTTGGTGGTAATATGTACCATATTGGCGATCGGACTTTTAATCATATTATACAAGCTGTATAATCGTTGTCACAAAAAGCAAATACAACGTCGTATAGATGAGGTGACACTGAAGCGATACTCCAGTATTCTACGCAGGCATCAGACATACATTGGTGCTGTACCGCAGCCAGGCAAGGCAGAAGTTCTCGACATATAACTACGATGGCGAAATGACCCACGAGTTCACCAAGGTTCGTAATTCTACGTTCTACGTGTTAGTGTAGTGATTGTGTGAAAAAGTTGGCAGTGATGTGATCGTTCCTAATCCTAACTATATCAGTGGCAAAAGTTAACTAAGTAAGTGAAACACGGTAATAATGAGGTTTATTTTACAACCTGTTTTGTGAATTTAAGGAACTAACTATCTCTTATCTTATCTAGGTATCATAGTTTTACATTTACGTTATCTAATATGTAATAGTTTCAGCCGAATTATTATGTGCTTTTTTTTTATTACTAATAGATGAAATACGTAGCTAAGAACAAGCACCAGTGACAAATTTAATGGCTAATATGTTATGGCTGAGGATTTAGGTATATTATTAAACAAGTTAAAAGCTATTAGAAGCTACTTAATAAAAATTGGTCATAGCCGCCGACAAGGAAAGATTTCAGAGATAAAAAGAACTGAGGCAAATTCTATTTTAGCTAAGTATAATAAGTTTTTAGAAATCTATAAACAAAACTTTAAAAAATATACAAGTTCAGAAATTACTTTAATTAAAAAGATTTGTGAAGAGTTCGATAGGTTATTTTTAGAAATAATTTCTTTGTGTAGTTTAACAGAAGAGAAAGATATCCCACTACAAACCATGGCGACGGATTCATTCGATTTAAAAACAGCGCTACATCTTATGCCTATCATGGATGATAGTATTAATAACACTAAGCAGCTGATAGAAAATATCGAATATTACGATACTATGTTAGACTCGCTAGCATGTAAAAACAAACTAATTCAGTTTATATTGAAAAGTAGGTTATCCCAGCGTGCTAAGTTATTATTGTCTCCAAAATATGAGACTGTCGAAGAGCTTACAAAGGATATGCGTAAATTACTACTGCCACAAAAAAGTTACATTGCTATTCAGTCAAAGTTACAGTTTTGTAAACAAGATAATAAAACAATTACAGATTACGGCAAAGAGATGTCAGAACTCTTTGTGGATTTGACGATATCGCAAGCTGACAGCGACTCAGCCAAGTATGCCTTATTGAAACCTATGAATGAGAAGTTAGCAATTAAGCGATTTGCTGATGGTTTGCGGGATCGTCGTTTAAGCACCATTATTGCCGCGCGTAACTTTTCTTCTTTAACAGAAGCAATCCAGGCAGCTCAAGACGAGGAGAAACCCGGTCCCAGTGGCTCATCAGAACTTATAGGTACGTATAGACAGTCACATTACCAGGGACGGCGAGCCCAACGCGGTTATAGAGGTCAACGAAATTTCGGCGCAAGAGGTGGTGCACAAAATGCACACCATCGGGGTCATCGGCCACAGGTACCATATGGTTACAGTAATAACAATTATTATCGCAGCAATTATAATAATCGTTATCGCAAAACTTATAGACCACCGCGTAGTAACCGCGGCCGGGGTGTCGGGTTGAAGAAGGATATCAATGTCATTACCGAGAATAGCCAGGTAGCACCGAGCACTTCGAATAATGAATCATTAAATCATTTTTTTCGTGACTGATGTCATCTTCACGTGTAACATTTTAAATAAGGTGTTGTTTAAAATTCGTAACTTAAACCATAACATGTTAATAGACACGGGCGCCTCTATATCGGGAATCAAGTTGGAATGTTTAGAGCGTTTACAGATTCCTTACCATAAAGAGAGAGTGAGCGTAAAAGGTATTGGTGGATATTTGTTTTCAGAGGGTTATGTATATTTAACTCTAAATTATAACGAGCATAGTTTTCCATATAAATTTACAGTATTTAAAAATTTACCATGTATAACTGACGGCATTTTAGGTCAAGACTTTTTAACACATTATAGAGCTATTTTAAATTTTGAAGTCAATACGTTACAATTGACCAATGACTCTAAGCTAGTAAAATTATCATTCGAAAACAATCAGGCAACGCGTAACGGTTACTATCTAACTATACCAGCACGCAGCGAATCTACGCATTACATTAATACGACATTAATAGAAGAGTGTGTGGTGTCAAATCAACAATTATGTGATGGTGTTTATTTAGCAAGTAGTATAAATAAACCGATAAACGGAAAAATGCATATTCGCATTTTAAATACTCGAGACACAGTTGTAAATTTAAACTATTTTCAAGTTAGCACTAATAACTTAAATGAATACTATATTTGTCAATTTAATAGGAATAATGTGGATTCGGAAAGGGTGAAAACTTTACTTTCCTCATTAAACTTAAAAGGCTTAAATGTAGAGGAACAGAAATCGATAAAATGTATTTGTGCAAAATTTCCTGATATATTCCATCTCCCAGGGGATAAATTATCCACTACCCCCATTTATGAACAGACTATTGACATGAAACCACATACTGTTCCAATTTATACCAAACCATATAGGGTCCCTTATTCTCAAAAACCGGAAATAGAGAAACAAGTCAAAAACATGTTAAATGACGGTATAATTGAGCCATCCCGAAGTGCATGGTCTAGTCCATTATTGTTGGTCCCCAAAAAATGTGACGCGGCCGGTAATAAAAAGTGGCGTGTCGTCATTGACTACCGCAAGTTAAATGAAAACATACAGGACGACAAATTTCCCTTGCCCAACATCACCGAAATATTAGATTCTTTGGCAGGAGCAATGTACTTTAGTCATTTAGACTTATCTCAAGGATTTTTTCAAATTAGATTAAAAGAAGGCAGCAGACCTTATACGGCATTCACTACAGGAAATAATCAGTATCAGATGACTCGCATGCCGATGGGGCTCAAGTCTAGTCCCAGTAGTTTTAGTAGAATGATGACCATTGCAATGTCTGGCCTCAATTATGATAAATGTCTTATTTACCAGGACGATTTGGTAGTAATGGGTAGAAATTTGAGTATTCATAATCAAAATTTGATGGATGTTTTTTCAAGATTGCGAAAAGTAAATTTAAAATTAAATCCCAATAAATGTACGTTTTTGCAAAAAGAAATTCTTTATTTAGGGCATACAGTCTCTGGAAAGGGTATTTTACCAGACCCAGAAAAAATTAAAGTAGTAGATTGTTATCCAAGGCCACAAAATGCTGACGAATTAAAGCGTTTTGTTGCCTTTGCTAACTATTATAGAAAGTTTATCAGAAACTTCGCTGAGTTAGCTTTTCCTTTGAACAAATTGTGTTGTAAAAACGTTAAGTATAATTGGACCAAAGACTGTGAGCATTCTTTTCAAATGCTAAAATCAGCCCTGATACACCCACCTGTCTTGCAATATCCAAATTTTTCGGAAAATAATGAGTTTGTATTACAAACCGATGCATCAGGTATTGCAATCGGTTCGGTGTTATGTAACGGAGATGGTCGGCCAGTGGCTTACGCAAGTCGAGGTTTGAATAAAGCCGAAATTAATTATCCTACTATTGAAAAAGAACTTTTAGCAATAGTATGGAGTGTTAAATATTTTCGACCTTATTTATACGGAAGACGGTTTAAAATACAGACTGACCATCGACCCCTAGTATATTTATTTTCAATGAGAGATCCATCTAGTAGATTATTGAAATTTAGACTGCAGTTAGAAGAATTTAATTTTACTATTGAATATTTAAAAGGACAATCAAACACAGTGGCAGACGCACTGTCGCGAATAATAATTACGTCGGAAGACTTAAAATCAATGAACGAACACATAGTTAGTGTAATGACTAGAGCACAATTACGTCAATTAAATATGAATAGCGATAAGAGCAATAATAACCAATCGGTGGATAATATTGACACAAACTCGAGGCCTGATCAACCGAGAGTTGTGGAAATAATTAAAAAACCGAAGGATATTGTTGAACTTTCTTTAATGAACTCTAAGCAATTAAATTATTTACAAAGAAAAGGAATATTAGTAGAGAGATATAAAAAATTTATATATGTGCCCAGTAAATCTATAATATATTTACAAACAATTTCTCGATCTCCAATTACGCGAGCCGAATTGGTGAGAGACTTGTTATGTTTATGTAAGAAGTTATCGATAAATGAAATATGCATAATAAGAAACGACAACAATAAAGATTTTATAAGTGGGCTTATAAATGAAATAAAAAGTTATGAGAAGTGGTCCGGACCACGAATTTGTGTTAAATAATAAATAAATAAATAAATAAAACGTTTATTTTCACAAAACTTACACAGACAAAAGAAAAGAAAAAAGGAAAACATTACATTTCTGTGGAACTTAAATCAAAACTTAAATCTATGCGCAAACAATGTAAACCCTGCCTCTTACACTAGGGAAACCTGTATTATAAGAGGCAGTGATTCGGCCTTAATATCGATTAGGATTTAAGTGACAAAGGAAGCGTGACGAAATACATCAGGGGGCGAGGTCTACAAGTACTGTTTCAGTTTATTTATTACAACTTGTAACAAACATGTAAAACTTGTAGCAGGTCAAATATTGTATATACAACAATTACATTTGTAGAACCAAGGCCCAGGGTAACAGAAAGGTATAATTTCAAGTTGTGTGTGTGTGTGTGTGTGTGTGTGTGTGTGTGTGTGTGTGTGTGTTTGTGAGGGAGTGGGTGTGTGTGGTGTGTGCGTGTGTGGGGTGAAGGGGTGTATATGGGTGTGCATTTTGGTTTATTAATATTTTATTTTATTTTACGCGATGTAGGTTAGTATAGACTCAGTATCAGAGTAGTCCTGTTGTAGCAGCCAGTTAATGACCTTAGATTTAAGTTGGTGACGGTTTAAATCTAGTATGTTGAGAGATTTATGGATTTTTTTGTATATGTGTGAGCTTAATACGTAGAACTGGTGTTTGGCGAAAGAGGTCTTGTGCTGAGCACCGAAGGGGAGGTTTGTACGTTTATTTGGGTCAGATTTGGGCAACGTAGCATGCTTTCTGAGAACTGATTGAAGGACATACAATTGCCGGACTGTGAGCACCTTGATGTCAGCATAAAGTTGGGTTGTTGGGTATCTATAAGGTTTTTTCATCATTACCTTCAAAACTGCTCTCTGCGCTCGTTCTGCTCTAAGAAATCTGGTTTTCCCGGCACCACCCCAGGCCGTAATACAATAACCGATTACTGACTGACACAGTGCGAAGTAGACCATCTTGATAGTGTCAAGATCCGCTGATTCCCTAAGTCGTTTGAAGACATGAACCAGCCGCAGAGTCCTTGTTGTCAGTAATGTCCAGAGAATAAATAATATAGATAACAGACGTGTGATATTAAATGACTTCCACCTATTGCCCACTAGTGGCCACGCGGGCATTAGGAGGATGGTAAATAATATCAAAAAATATTATTTTTGGCCAAGTTTGGAAAAAGATGTCACTGATTATGTCTCTAAATGTGAGCAATGTAAGAAACAAAAATATTCTAAACACACCAAGCAACCAATGCAGGTCACCACGACTGCAAATTCAGCACTAGAAAAAATATTTTTAGATATTGTGGGGCCGCTACCAACAGACATAAATAACTATAAGTATATTTTAACTCTGCAGTGCGAGTTATCGAAATTTACGGAGGCATACCCCCTACACAATAAGGATACAGTAAGTGTAGCTCGTGCATTTGTTGATAATTTTATTTTAAGATATGGCATACCTAGAGAAATAGCGACCGATCGTGGGTCCGAGTTTATATCAAGTACTATGAGAGATGTATGTCAAATCTTAAAAATCAACCAAATTTCGTCTACAGCATACCATCATGAAAGTATTGGAGCGCTGGAAAACAATCATAAGACGATGGGTGCGTATCTTAGGATAAATTGTGAGAATCAGACAAGTACGTGGAGTACTTGGTTGCCGTATTGGTGTTTTTCTTACAATAATACAGTACATACGGAGACCAAGTACACACCACATGAATTGGTGTTTGGAAAACGCTGCGTGTTACCGACAAATTTAAAAGGACATACAGTAGATCCTTTGTATGCTCATGACAATTACGCTCTCGAGCTAAAATATAGGCTACAAGTAGCGCAAAAAGATGCACATAGTAATTTAGTTAAAAGTAAGGTTAAGAGAAAACATAACTATGATGTTAATATAAACCCTGTGTATTATAAAAAGGGTGATTTGTTATTATTAAAAAATATATCAGATAATAAAATGGACCCTATTTATGTAGGACCTTATGTAGTTATTGATGACATGGATACTAATGTTAAAATTTTAAAAAGTGGAAAAGAATATGTAGTTCACAAAAATAGAACTAAACTATATAAAAATGACTAATGTAACTGCACAGTAAACTAAAACAACATTGTGTTTATTAAGTAAGCCTCTCCAGTGTCATGTTACATATTAATTTAGAATATTATGTACTTATGTTTTAATATTATTTGTGGCTTTAGACCATAATTAGGTTAAATTTATATTATATTTAGCAATATACCCTGCGCAGGTATACCATATTAAAAATTTAAAAATAATAATTGTGTAATATTATTATTTTTTCAAATAAAGGGGAAGGTGTGATGTAGTAGTTGTAAGGTATATAATAAGCTATCTTTATTCCAATATAGTCAGTGTATTCTCGAACCTCATTCGTTTCATTTGTCTCCTAAACACCCGACCTTACACACCCCTCTCTCCTTAGCGAAGGAGAACTAGCGCCAATCTATAGTAATGGATACTAATGACCGCAGGGCGGCATGGCAGAGCAAGGAGCTCCACGGCGCTTTTATCGCTCGATTCGCGATATCGTTTGATTGGTCCCAATGAAGATTTCCTGGCGTCCGTATCCAGGCTGCATTTCGGTGACCTCTTTGGGGTAAATGGTTGTCTGTAGTAATAGACGAAGTTATGATGGCGAACAACTACAATTGTTTGTCATTGTGAAGGACGGCACGGTTGACATAAGTCGGCGCTTTGGCTGGTGGACACCACTGTTAATTCGGGCTTTAAGCTGCAAATAAAAAAAAATAAACATTGGCAAAATGCCGAATTACCGAGCGTATGGATTAGAAAAAACCGGTCAAGTGCGAGTTGGACTCGCGCAACGAGGGTTCCGTTAATGGAAAGTACCCTATAGGTTTTGAATCCCTCGCAAATATCTAAATGCAATATAAACCGCCCTATCTTTTTATTGCGTTGATTTAGAAACTTGAGTTTTTCACTGCTCTAAGAGATAGCAGACCTAAGTATGTGATATTAATTTCAGCTTGATATCTCGACGCGTTTCTGAGAAAAAGGGTCTTGACAGGCGGACTAACGGGAGGATGGACGGATGTGAACTAACTACAATCTTATGGTTTTCAGAATTTTTCCTTTACTTGTGCTACATGACCTTGCTTCTTGCCAAATTTCATGATTCTTGGTCAATGGGAAGTACCCTATAGGTTTTGAGTTTTGATTCCCTTGCAAATGTATAAATACGCAATATAAACCGCCGTATCTTTTTGTTGCGTTAATTTAGAAACTTTATTTTTTTTATTGCTTTGAGAGATGGCAGACCTAAGTGTGTGGATATTAATTTCAGCTTGATATCTCGACGCGTTTCTGAGAAAAAGGGTCTTGACAGACGGACGAACGTAATGACGGACGGATGTGTACTTACTACAAATTTACGAAATTTACCGTTTTCGGAGTTTTCCCTTTACTTGTGCTACATGACCTTGCTTCTTGCCAAATTTCATGATTCTAGGTCAATGGGAAGTACCCTGTAGGTTTTGAGTTTTGGTTCCCTTGAAAATGTCTAAATATGCAATATAAACCGCCCTATCTTTTTATTGCGTTGATTTAGAAACTTGATTTTTTCATTGCTTTTAGAGGTAGCAGACTTGAGTATGTGATATTAATTTCAGCTTGATATCTCGACGCGTTCCTGAGAAAAACGTTCTTGACAGACGGACAAACAGACGGACGCCTGATGTGAGCAAACTACAAATTTACGGTTTTCGGAGTTTTCCCTATACTTGTGCTACATGACCTTGCTTCTTGCCAAATTTCATGATTCTAGATCAATGGGAAGTACCCTGTAGGTTTTGAGTTTTGGTTCCCTTGAAAATGTCTAAATATGCAATATAAACCGCCGTATCTTTTTATTGCGTTGATTTGGAAACTTGAGTTTTCCACTGCTTTAAGGGATAGCAGACTTGAGTATGTGATATTAATTTCAGCTTGATATCTCGACGCGTTTCCGAGAAAAAGGGTCTTGACAGACAGACGAACGGACGGACGGACGGATGTGAACTAACTACAAATTTACGGTTTTCGAAGTTTTTCCTTTACTTGTGCTACATGACCTTGCTTCTTGCCAAATTTCATGATTCTTGGTCAATGGGAAGTACCCTATAGGTTTTGATTTCCTTGCAAATGTCTAAATATGCAATATAAACAGCCGTATCTTTTTATTGCGTTGATTTGGAAACTTGATTTTCTCAATGATTTGAGAGATAGCAGACCTGAGTATGTGATATAAATTTCAGCTTGATATCTCAACGCGTTTCTGAGAAAAAGGGTCTTGACAGACGGACGGACGGACGGACAGACGGACAACAAAGTGATCCTATAAGGGTTCCGTTTTTACCTTTTGAGGTACGGAACCCTAAAAAAAACCGAGAAGTAAAAAATCTGGGTAGAAATTAACGATTAAAGTTTATAGATACTATTTATAATTGTACAAATCGGTAATTCATTTTACACTTACCTAAATAAACAAGTATCTATTTGATCCGTTGCGAATTGAACTCAAGTCTTACAAGAACAAAGCCACACAAAGCACAAAGCAAAGGATACTAAACAGCAAATTGTTGGCATACCTAGAAGACAACAATCTACTCAATGACCAGCAATATGGCTTTCGCCGTGGTCGGTCTACTGGAGATCTTCTAGTGTATGTTACACATTGCTGTGGTGAAGCCATTGAGAAAAACGGCGAAGCCCTTGCCGTTTCGCTCGACATCTCAAAGGTTTTTGACAGGGTTTGGCACGCTAGTCTCCTTAGCAAGCTTTCTGCTTATGGCATCCCGGCTGACTTTTGTAGCTGGGTATCGGACTTCTTGACGGAACGGTCGATCAGAGTGGTCGTCGACGGCTGCTCTTCGGACCTAATGGCCATCGATGCCGGTGTTCCTCAAGGGTCTGTCCTTTCTGCAACCCTATTCCTGCTTCATATAAACGATATGCTAAATCCTAGCATAGTCGGTTACGCAGATGACAGTACTGTTGTAGAGAGATATCTGGCCAGCGCAAAAGACAGTAGGGACGATATTCGTTCACAGAGAGAGACCATGGTAGAGCGAGTGAACTTTGCCTTGAGTCGTGTGTCCCAATGAGGCGATGCCAATCTAGTGCGAAACCCAAGCGTGTCTGTTCTCCGCCAAACGGAGCCCATTTGACCTGGCTCCTACTTTCCGAGGTGCAGCTGTAAATGTAACCGGCTGCCTTGAACTCCTTGGCATGGAGTTGAGTTCTGACCTCAACTTCGGCACTTTCATCGAGTCCAAAGCACGGGCTGCGGCGAAAAAGCTGGGCATCCTTAACAAGGTTAAGCGATACTTCACGCCGGGACAGCTTCTAACACTTTATAAAGCTCAAGTCCGATCGTGTATGGAGTATTGCAGTCACCTATGGGATGGCTCAGCCAAATACCAACTGGCCGCATTGGATTCGGTGGATCGCAGAGCCAGAAGGTTGATTGGCGACAAGAAGCTGGTGGTCCAACTACAACCACTAGCACATCGGCGAAAAGTTGCCTGCCTGGCGGTATTTTACAGATTGCACTTCGGTGAGTGTGCTCATGAGCTACAAGAGCTCATTCCCTCATCTCCTTTTTACCACCGGACATCCAGACGTACGGCAGGATACCACCCTTTCTTGGTTAATATTCCTCATATCCGCACGCAGCGCTTCTCAAAATCGTTCATAATGCGCACCGCGAAGGAATGGAATTCCCTGCCGCAGCTGCGCGCCTGTGTTTCCAAATTCGTATAACCTGGAAGTATTTAAAAAACGAGTGCATAGGCATCTATTGGGTAAGCTCGCTCCATCGTAGGCCCCGTCTATGCCCTCGGGCTAGTCTGGGACCAAGAGCAAGCCCATAATAATAAAAAAAAGGCACGAACTAAAAATAAACTTTGCCAAAGTTCATCAAAATGTGTCCAGCAGTTGAGGCGTGAAACCGGAACAAACGCATAACCAGATTTTCACATTCATAATTTCTAACTATCTACACGTAGTATACAGAAACCAAGAAATAAAATAAAATGGAATTGGATTTTTGAATTAGTGCCAAAATCCAGCTCAATACTTTTATCGTTTCCTAGAGAAATGGATGGTGACAGTAACACGGACGAATATAGAGTTACATACTTTTACGTAACTTGTAAGAAAATGGAAAACTTTGTTGAGAACGGAAACTTGACTCCTTGTTAGTATAATGGGCACGAGTAATCCTGCTGTGTTGTTTTTCCATCGAGAATTTACTATCATAATTTGTACCTGGTTAATGAGAAGATTGCTTAAGACGAGTATAGGCTTAAATAAGAGTAACTTGCAATGCTATCGCCAATCACTTGTGTTATAATGTCCCAGTTGTTAAAACGCCCGTTCTGTTAAGGTTCGAATCTGGTCAAGTATCAAAATCACGGTTATCACTGACATTCCAAGCAGAAATCATGTAAAACCGTTGGTATCTAAGTCTAACCAAGGGATATCGTGTCGCACAGTAAGTTGAGAAGGTCTGATAGGCAGTCTCTTGATGCATTTTAAGGAACGATAATTTCTCTCCTCTTTAAACACTACGTGAATGCAAAATAAACAGAGTAACTGTTTAGACACAATTTTTTTAGATTGGTTAATTTCAATTTTATTGAAGTCAACCAGAGAATTTGTAGTCCGTTCTCAAATCTCAAATTTCAGACTCACAGAAGGCTTAATACTAGACAGCTAATTGGATCCTAAATATTTGCGTATCAAATGTCCAACTTAAATTTAAGTAATTTGCCTACAAATCCAAACGATTTGCGTCTGATTGCTTCACCGTCTAGCAATTTCTAAAAAGCCCTGCCTTTTACTTTCAGTTAAACCAACTTATAACTAACATTTATCTTACGCAATACTTACAAGCAGATTCGCTGAAGCACCACCATTTATCTAGTCCCAGATTTACGTGAAAAAAGTTAATTTATCCATAATCTTAGGGCGGTGGAATCTCGGGATCGTCCCGTCTCCACAGCCTGACCTCAAATAAATCATTCCAGTTTTCATCTAACTTAGACAATAAAACATTGTCTTATCGCTACATATCGCTGACGGCGGCCATGTCTGGTCATTCCAGATTGTTTTGAGCGATAAAGAGATAGATTGTGGCCGGAATGATTATGATATTAATAGAAATTACGTTGTTATGCGCGGTTGTGACTTTGAAGGAAGTAGTGCTGATGAAAGTCAGTTTGTCGTTGTTAAACGTCGCAATAATCTATTTAATATCTTTATAGATTTTTACAGGGTTTTTGAGATAAAATGCTGTAAACAATACTACTATGCTACTAATATTATAAATGAGAAAGTTCGTATGTGTGTGTGTCGATGTTTGTAACTCTTTCACGCAAAAACTATTGATCGGTAATTGATGAATCTAGTATTAATTAATTATAGGTAATTGAAAACTATTGATAGGTAATTAATATATCTTATACATCAAAGTAGGGTATAGGCTATATAACATTACGTTAAGACCGACGGGAGCGAAGCAACAATTAAAAACATAACAAAACGTGGGTGAAATCACGAAGGACAGTTAGTATTTCCATAAAAAAGATATTATATAAAGCCCAAATCATGTAAACACATTCAATACAATAAATGCCCCCAAAAGCGATTCGTGTTATTGACAGAAATCTCGTATACCTAAAATACAATTGTCCGTATAAAGGCAGTTACTTAATTCTTCTTTAGAAACACCTCCGCCAACAATCTTGAAAAAGAAATAAATCGCAACAAAGAAGACGTAACTCATCCAACAAAACAACTCATTGAATGTAAAAGTTTAGTAAATACATTGAATTCACAGACAATATATTTACAAACAACTTATCCACGAATTCAGGATAGACTTTTATCGCCTAAACGATATCAATTTGTCACCAAAAGTGTACACCGAGTACTAAAATAGAACACAATCCCTGATAACTCAAGGAACATCCAATAGCATTCAATTTTAAAAACTAGTAGACCACAATCCTCACACCTAGGTTAAACAGAACAGAGTCCAAATTCATTTGAAGAAACCGCAGAGATAAATTTGGCAATTGCGTTCTTGGAAACTTCTGGATTACCCTGTAGACTTTAACTGCTTATGAATAGGGTTGAGTTTTGAACGAAACGTTGAGACCTAGTGTAGAAATCTGGAGTGCTCGTTATTCCTAGGCGGTGAGCGGTGAAGGGTCCTAGATACACCCAGTTTGGACGTCCGCCAGCCTCGGGGATGCTCTTGAGATGCCACCGGCAGTACCACGAGTCACTCTGGTTGGAGTATCGCTATATTTGATGGTCATTTGGACAAACAATGTCTAGGAGATGGAGCTGGTAAAGCCTGCGATGCTATTGGCTGGAGATGTTAGTAGTAAATTAGGGCTCTGTGTTACATTTTATGGTGCAAATTGTGTTTAAATTGATATTTATGTATATATTAACTAACTATATTTAAGAAATCAGTCGTAAAGGGCATCATTCATAAGCCATTCTTTTTATATTCGTACTGTATTGGTCCTAAAATAAGCTCGCTAAAAAATTTGTTACACTTATAGGGTTTGATGAAAGTTGTTTAAGTAAGTAGTTACAATTAGTTCAGTAATCATGATAATTTTCTAATTTTGAAGGGCTTAACATTATTGTCATTTTGGTCTTATAACAATTATCATATCCCTTTTATATTATTCTCACGTAATCAGTATACCTACTTCTTTCGTGAATATACCTAATCATTCTTACATTACAGATTTCTTTAAATGCCTCGATGGTGACCATTAATCCAAACATCAGGTAGATTGTCAGATTGTCCGTTTGTCTGCCATTCAATAACATAAAAATAAATCAACGTAACTGTGTAGATATTTCCTTTACCGATATGGCTATTTATTTATAGCCTGGCTTATCTTTGTACCTTACTTTTCTATCAGCCATCGTCTTTGGGGTCAGTTTGAAGTATCTCTATATTTCTTATTTCGCATACCATTTTTCATAATATTTAATTAAGACTTTTTCACATCGGAAGTGATATTATGTAAATTTCTTAAGATAAGTTAATTGCACTTGTGAGACAGGACTGTTAAGCGTAGGTTTCTGGGTTCAATATCGGGTCAGGCATAGCAATTCATAAAATAATGTATTTAAAAATAGCTTTTGCCCGCGACTTCGTCCGCGCGTATAAGTTCCCGTTCCCGTGGGATTTACGGGATGAAAACTATCCCATGTCCTTTCTCGGATTCCAGACTATATCTGTACCAAATTTCATTCGAATCGGTTTAGTGGTTTAGGCGTGAAGAAAAAACAGACAGACAGAGTTACTTTCGCATTTATAATATTAGTACGGATAAGAATGATGAGTCCTCGTCTCCACGTATTTCTTTTGCTGTGCACAACTGGGACCATGATTGCCGACATTGTACAATGCATTAAGAATTGAGTATTGAGAAAGTGTAACTCGGATTTTCTTTTCAATTTAACCGGTATGTAGTATAATATCCCCGTAAACACCCCTGAAAAGCATGTAAACTCTATTGGTCTCTGTTGTCTTGATGATAACTTTAACGTTACTTGTCAGTAAATACCTAGCATCAGGTGAGGTGTCACCAGAATTCAAAATTCAAAGCATTTATTTCACTAAGACCATTTACAGGCATTTATGAATTGTCTAAGCGTCAGTCGGTTCGTCAGAAAGTAAAACCTAGTTGCTTGTTCCAAAACGTAGATCTCTATGGAGAAGAACAAGCAAGAAACTCCACCCGTCAACCTCACATCACTGAATCACCAAGCAATCTGTCTCCAGAATCCACCGGCTGATCTTAAGATGTATACAAGACTAAACACGAGTACTATCTAAAAAGTTTCGAACGCAAAAGCACGTTCATAACTGCAATATGAAATGTTTTCAACTTAACAACTTGGCAAACAAGTTTTAAACTTCAACTTAGAAGCACGCAGGAGGGATTTATTAAGATTTTTCTGCCGTTTCTACAAGTACTTGATGTTTTTGTAGAAGGAATGGTTGGAGAAAGAAATTAAATCTGCATATCACTAGCATTTTCATAATTTAAAACTAAAAAAAATATCTTGGTACACACACGGCCATTTGATCCTAAACTAAGTAGAGCTTATACATACTATAGCAACACACCCAGATTAGAGATAAATTAGACCCAGACACAGAACAAGCAATCATACCCACAAACTATTTTCTCAAAATCACACAAAGTTTGTCCTTGGTTTGGAATCCAACCCACGACCTCCGGCTTAGCAGTCAGGGTGACTAACTACTAGACCAACTTGTATCGAATAACGTGTGTTCGAAGGTTTAACCTTTCGACGACCAAGCGACAGCCGGCTGTCAGCCTAGGCGTGTTCAAGGGTTTAAAGACAAAACTATATATGTTTTGAGCGTGCCAAACAAGACACTGTGTTGCCACTCTCGAGTTAATCAAAGATTTCTTTGTGTGATCACTTTTGTTGGAGCACTGGTATATTTGGTATGCATAACACAAGTATCTTACTTTGAGTACTAGAGTTCAAAATACGCTAAATTTTAAAAGGAGATTGCCCGTTTGTGGCAATGTCCTTTAGATTTTATAGATTTTAAAGGTGTTATAAATTGTTCACATTATTTAAAATAATGTTTTTTTTTGCAGACATCAATAATTAATTTATAGGCGGACCACATCTCTTTATCAATAATCCGAAGGCTTTTCACAAAAATCATCTTCTTAATAAAATCGGTAAACCCACCATCATAAATCGAAACTCACAAACTCGCTACAACGCGTTCAGCAAAATGATTGTTCTCAAGCCACGCTAAAGCATGATTAATGACCATTTTAATTTCCGGTACCCACTCGACTATTCAGAAATTGAGAAGTCCATTAAAATAGATTCATTCCTGTCGAGTGATGTTCACATAAACAAAGAGACGGTAATAAGGTAAAGTATATCGTGTAACAAGTATCATGTAACAAGCATCGTGCAACGAGTATCGTGTAACAAGTTCCTATTAACTTGTGTAACGTATTTACCGACGTGTGCGGTGACACGGGTGTTGTGTAACAGGACTATGGTCAGCTTTCTGGTTAGTTATAATTATGAGGTTGTAATTTGTGTGTTTTGGAGGTAGAGGTTTTTGTTATGTAGGCTAGTTAAGGTTATATAAGAGTATATTAAAAACAGCGATAGTTGAAGCTTTGAGGTCTTGTGTCACAAATTATCAATTAGAGAGATGAAGAACAATTTATTATTGTACTTTTACATGTGTGTCATTTTTGACATTTTAAAATATTTATAGTTACGGGTTAGGTGACCACCCTACTCTCTGATATTATTTGCTTAGCCTCATTCCAAATATCTGAGGTTTGGCTTTTAAACGATAGTTGCGTGCTAGGAGGTCCGAACACTAATTCACAAACCTACATTTAGACCAAGAAGACAATCAAATATAATTTATGCTTAAGTATTATCAAAGTCTTTCTAGCCTTTTCCCAACTTTGTTGGGGTCGGCTTTCAGCCTAACCAGATTCAGCTGGATACCAGTGTTTTAAGTGAAACGACTGTCAGACAACAACAACCCAGTAACTGGGCGACACAATACCTCTTGGTTAGGCTGGTTATGCTTAAGTATCAATAAGAGAAAATAAGTCCTGCACTGAATTTTTTTAGAATTGCAATCCAAAAGTAGTTTATACACGTTAAAACTACCCAAACTATTATCAACTAACTACATGTGTGAAAGTTCACTTGTCCAAATACCAGTAAAGCCTGCACGTGTGGACGGGGACTAAGAGTGCTACAAAACTGCGGGAGTAATAAAGTGGCAGCTGGCAGTGACACTAAACGTCACTTTAGTGTCAGATTAGTGCCATTTACGATAGCAGCAGACGTCAAAGTGGACTCGGTGTAGAGGATGGTACTATTAATATAAAACTGATTGCAGAATTGGCTCTTGTTTTGTGTCGAAAAGGGTTTTAATTTGTATGATTTTTAAATATTCAAGGCTGTACAGCAGGTCTTTACTTGTATTATAATATATCAATTTTTCCTGATCATCTTCGTATTTTTGATATTGTCCCATGTTACTTCAGGTAAATGAAACACATATATTTCTTTATTAACAACCAACGCAAAAATTGGTGTTATAAGTTTGACCGCTATGTGTGTCTCTGTTTAGCTGTCTGTGGCACCTTAAACGGGTAAACCGATTTGGATGCGGTTTTATTGAAAAGTACTTTATTTAGCGATGGTTCGTAGATAATTATGTTTATCAATATCGGTTTAGCCGTTTCGGAGCTATCAACTCTTTTGTTAGCCGCAGTAGCGACTTACTTAATTAATTTCGGGCTGAGGGATTTCAAATGATCAGTTTACTTGTACCCTGTGAACCTTGAAACCTTCATGCTGTGCTTGGCCCTTCTATTTTTTAGCACTTGTGTATCAATTCAATATTGTATTTCAGTTGTTGAGATACGTAAGTTGTTTAATCTTCAATATTTAAAATAATAAGACTTGACCATCAGACCATTAGTCAAGACAAAAGGTGGCGAGCTTAAAACTATTAGGTACAATGCTTAAGAGTTAGTTTGACCAAATTTATCTAGATAGGTAGATAGTCTCGATTTAATATGAAGTAATAAGAGAACCAGAGCAACCTAAGACTATTTAGACTTCAATTGTTATCGGCTTATTCCCGGATTCCCCCCGGGAAAGTAGGAATCGAAATACCTGAGTTCAGCTCACATTCAAAACACCTGGATGTTATCTTAATTCCTAAGTTTGAAATAAAACCAAAAACATCAGTAACTAATGAATTTATTTACATATTCACATATAATTAAATCTGCAACATTGAAATAAGTATAATATACAATATTTCTTACTCTCTAGTACAAATATTAGCTTCATTAAGTGTCTATCACAACATTCAGTTTCCTTACGTAACGTTTGCACTGCGCGCGGTCTGTCGTCCTTGTCACTCTTATGGCTTTATACATGTTAGTAAGCGAGAGGAGAGACTGTACTTTTCTAGCCTGTTTGAATAAAGATGAACTGTTTTGTTATACACCCTAATGTATACATATTAAGGTACATTTTTCTTTATAAAGGTATAAGGTTTACTTACAATATCTTTCGCTGAATTTATTAAGCTCACCTTTGTACATTAAATATAATAATTATTATTATCTACTAATTATAGTTCTTATAATAATGTCTGTCTAGTCATCTTTTTAACCCACCAAATCAATAAAAAACTGATATTTTTAAGCATTTTCATGTTTCTCTGAGCTTGACGGAAAAAATCGTTACTTTTAATTGACACCTATATCAGCTTTTAATAGGTTAGGTAGTCTTATGCCGTGACTATACTATAATTATCACGATACGACGAATATACGCAAATCATACCTTATTTTCGTGGGAATAAAGTTCATTATTGTATTTTGTAAGTAGCACAAATATTCGTCGTATCGCGAAAATATAGTCGCGGCATTGCGTACCATTATAATTAGTATTTCAAAGCAACAAGGTCAATTTTCCTAACTAAACATAACACTCCTCGACAAGACCCGCGCGCAGTACGTTATTAGCGAGTTTAATTGAGTGTGTGCGTGCGCGGCGCCGATCATAACGAGTGCAGCAGCACGGCGCATGCGGACACCCAGGTCAGCGCCACGCTGTACGAGACTGGGGCACCTGCGGAAGAAAGCTAAAATTAGTGAATTCTGATGCTAATTCCCCCCCCTCTTTCCCTCCCACTTCACAAGAAAGACCAAGTTGACCACCCCACTCCACAAATCGGACGAAAGGCCAAGTCGAGGGTCGAAGAATTTTCTAGATGCAGAAAAGTCAGGACTTAAGGTTACACCAGCATCTCTTGTATTCTAATGTAAATTCCAAATGATTATAGACTTAAAATTACACATGCTGATTACCTGCAAAATGGATGAGACTAACCTTAATTAAAACCATTTGATGTATTCTATTTTATGAGGAAGTATGAATCTGAATCTCTCTAGGCTATTCCCAACAATGTTAGAGTCGACATCCAGTTTTTAACCGGATTACTGGGTAACACGATACCCTTTGCTTAGACAGACTGTCAGACTCTTTAAATTTGGACACCGGTGACGATATTTACGAGGCAGAATGAGAAGCATCCTCTTCAATAAGGATAACGTGACGAAGATGAAGATTATGAATGATGTTTAAGATTAGTCAAGTACAGGTTACAAGACAAGTGTACCTGAAGAGTCCTCCCCGGTGACGGAGGCAGGATGAGGAGCGTCCTCCCTGATGAGGATGGCGTCGCCCTTCCTCGCGTAGATGTCGTAGATGGTGGCCACGCAGCTCAGAGAAAACTGACCCGTGGGCGGTGGGATCAGTGTGTACCTAAATGAGAAAATCATTAATTAATTGTTTTATTACTGATTTTATCCCGCGGTTTCACCCACGTGGGTGTCATAAAATGGGTTATGGGACATTCCGCCCACGAATTATCTGATATGAAAGAGATGTCCACTTTTTAAAATGGGCAAGGGGAATATACGCTCGAAAAATAATGACCTGTGTAAAATAAGGTTATTTGACTTTATGGTTTGCAGATTCATTGGACATTTAGTAAAATAAAATTTGATTTAGCCAAAATATCTATTTAATTTTTAATAGGAGACATTCCAGTATCATTAATTTACACAGGACATTATTTTTCGGGCGCATATACCCATGCACATTTTAAAAAGTGTACATCTCGCCCAGGGGCGAGGTCTTTTGTTTGCGGTATGTCCCATAACCCCATAAAATATCCATAAAGTATCTTATGGCCTAGGTACGGAGTATGGGTCTAGTCTCTACGAAAATTCATTTAAATCAATTCTAAAGTTTAGGCGTGAAAGCAAAACAGGTACACATACAGATAGAGTTGTGTTCGTATTTGTAATTTTAGTATGGATTAACACTCTCAGGAAAAATAGTCAAGTTTAGGTATATCTAGCTGTTCTGCTTTCACAACGAAGGTTAAGCGCGCACTACGCTAAAATATTGTTGCAAAAAATATTTTAAGCCAGTCAACAATAAAAATACACTATACATTCGCAAAGAATTTATTTTCGCACTGCATGGATTTTATTTAGTATTTCTGTTGGCTACTTTTTAACTCCCAACTAGACAAGGTTGCGAGCAAAAGCTGGACATTCACAACAGTTCGAAAAGCACTTTTGATTCATGGTAATTTCTTCCTAAACGTAAACGCCATCCTGAATAAGGAACCTCGTGCCATTAAAGATTTTAGACTCATCACCACCACCCAATTTTAAAACAATCACGTGAAAAATGTATTGGCTAAATACCCAATCAGACTCCCAAGCACCAACCTTAGGACCTCCTTATCCTCCTTCTCAGGCTGCTTCTCATAGCCGTAGTAGGTGTCCTGATAGGACCGGCTGAGGCTGGCGCTGGTGTACGTCAGCCCCATCTTGTAGTGCTCCGCCTCCAGGATGGAGATCTCCAGCCGGCTGAACGCCCCCCGCTCCTTGAAGTCCAGGTCTGATGTCCGCCAGGAGACGGACTCTGCTATCTGTTGGGAGAGTTAGGAATTTACGTAAATAAATATCCTGGGAGAAACCAGACACGGCCATCTGATCCTAAACATAAGCTCTGCTTGTGCTATTGTAACCAGACAATCGATAAACATCAGTGAAGTGAGAAGAGAGCATGTACTATGGTAACCAACCTACAGATTCATTAATACATACATATTATAGATAAATCACACCCAGATACAGAACAAACAATCAAAATACAGAACACTCAAAGTTTGTCCTGGTTGGGAATCGTACCCACAACCTCCGGTTTGACAGTCAAGGTCACTAACTACTAGACCAACAACCGTAGCCATCGAGGTTTTAGCAATCGTAGTGACACATATTTTTTACAAATAATATTACTATCAGATTATGCTCACTTTAGCTAAAAACTTAACTCAGTTCTAGTTGCTAACATGAAGTTAAATTACAAAAAGTTCTTGAACGCGTTAGCAAGTAACAAGGAGTTAAGAGACTGACGCGACGAAACAGTAAATCATTTCAACTAGTCACTTTTTATTAACTTTGAAAAACGTACTTATGAACAACTAGCAAACTGAACCAGATTAGCAAGGGTTTTAAAATTTTCTGAAAACTTCGACTATTCTCAAAGTCAAAGTCAAAGTCAAATCATTTATTTTCATTAGACCAAAAAAGGCACTTTGAAACGTCATACTTATAAACAAAAGTGAATCTACCGCCCATTCGGAAATGTTGTTACGTTTAATGCATGAGACGTATTTAATTGATGATAACCGAATTGAAATTTCGAACTTTAAAATATTTAGCCTACACAATTATATACATAGGCAAGAAAGTTGGAATCGTTTTCGTATTAAACTGTGTAAAGTATTAACTAATTAAAATTTGGTATTTTGTTTACAGTTTAACTTAATTGATATAAAAATAGATTAAATTATTTTCTAAGAGGACATGAAGTGAACGTTATTGTCCCTCTCTTTATAACATAGATTACTATATTATTATAGCAGACTCAAGTCTGCTTGTGACCATGGCATGTGTAACCCTGCCGAAACGTCAATTAAAAACAAAAAAGGTACGTGCGCGTTAAATCCCGCTTAAGAGTAACGTATACATAGACTACTAGTTCAATGCCTTACCTAGCAAGTCCAACATTACCTAGGTACAGTAAGTACAGCAATACCAACACAGCGAGGTACGTTCCCGTACTTTTCCCACCTCAAAACTTTTATTTTTGTTTCAGCTCGTTGGAAGTTCTAAAACTATTTAGCGTGCTCTGGGAGTGTCGCAGCCGGGATCCAGTGGAGACCACTTTAAAGCCCGGCTTTACGGCTTAGAGAGTTACTGTGGACCGCGAGAAGCCGCCTTGAAGGGTGGCTTAGCCGCGTGTCACTTATTATGGGACGATGTAGCGTGAACGTGAATTAGTGGATGTCATGCCCTGGGCATAGTGAGACCGTTTAGAATAGTGTTTATAATAATAATAGTGTTTAGAATAGTGTAATAGTGTTTAGTGTTTGGTTTGGCTGAGTTTTGGGAGATATTGAAGTGATAAAAATTTGGAAGGACGGTGGCATTTTTGTTTGAACCCCGTGAAAGTTGTCAATCAATGATGAGACCATGTTATTGAAATCTTTTGAGGAGTACTTTAATACATTATTCGTTTTAATCTTTCGACGACCAAGTGACAGCAGGCTGTCGAGCTGATATTGTATCAAATCACGTATGTTCGTATATTTAAACACATAAACACCAATTAAATATATCTTACCAATTAAATTTACTTATTACCAATTAAATAAAATTTCATTTAAAATAAAATTTTGTTGGTGTTGTTAAAAACACTGCTTTAGCCCTTGAATTAGACTTAACTGTCATGAAATGGAATGAAGTACATTCCGAGAGCTTTCATATGACTGTCATCACAGAGTCAAAGTTATCAAGGTCTCGTCATAGTTTGACAAAAAGGGCCCAAAGTGGCATATTGGTGCCGATTCTCTTGTGCACAAACTAACGTTTTATGTTAAGTGCATCTTTCTCTTTCCATTTCTTAAAGAAAAGGACAGAAGATGCATTTTAGTTTAATCCTGTCAAATTAGACAGCGCCTGATGAAAATTGACGTATATTTAGACGCCATGTTTTTAAATTGCGTCTAAATTATCTATGGAGTGTCTAAATTTGAAAGGACTTAACTAATATTTGATCTTCTGTCCTTTTCTTAACTAAACGGAAAGAGAAAGATGCACTTAAATTTACGTTAGTTTGTGCACAAGAGAATCGGCACCATTGTCTTCTTATAGCAATCTCGTATTAGCGAAAATTGTCGTCAATTATAAATTAGTCGTATTTGGGCGAGTTAAAGCAAACATTAGTATTCAAACAATGTTCAAAATACGAGAATTGTATCAGGTCTATTGTAATATGGTAATTATAGTAATGAAGTTTTTGACTGACATATCGCGTGCATACATTTTGTTTGCTTTGTCTATGGAATAAATACCTAATGCCTGTATTTTGGTGTAATTTTAAAATGTAATGTTTGTATTAATGTAATTTTTAAACGACTTTAAAGTCAAGCTTTGCCGCTACAATAATATATATTTTTTGTAACGGAAAAGTAATGAACAGTAAATAATTTCTCATGTGACTGACTGACTATGTGATATGAAAATGCTTTTGTAGGAATACTTTTTCACATAAGCCAAGCCGGGGGCAGAGATAGTTCTAATATATTTAAATCTGAAGATTATGCAAATAGTTGGTCAACAAACCAAGATGGAAATAATACCATCCTTTTTAACTAATGAATAAGAATCCACGAAAACCGTCTTTTGTTTTTCCTCTATCTTGAATAAAAATACGGTCTCGTGCACTAAAAGATTTTTTTAATATCCGAAATATGAAGGGTTGTGGAGGATAGAGATATTAATGAAATTCCGACGTTGTTTACTCAAGAAGATGGGTTTCTTGGACACTATTGTTTCTAGTGTTGGAATCAGTTAGTTGAAAAAATCATTAAAGAAGATGAGATTCGCCAAGAAATCTGTTGTGCTTACACGTGTAAGCATTTCTTCAGTATGTTTATGTCGATTTGAAAGCGTTTACAAGATTTCTAAATGTAGTTTCGAAATAGTGTTCTTTTGTTATGTAGGCTTTTGAACTTTAAAGTTGTATTTAAAAATACAGACACAGAATAAAGATGTTCAATCAGTGTCTGTAGAAAATAGGTGGTCCATTTAAATGTTAAGAACACAGCATTACAAAATGTAAATCCTTTATGTAACTTATTGAAATGCTTCGAGTACATAAAATACACACATCAAAAGTGTCTAGGGATATTTCAATTAAACCTAAATTACTAAAATTCTATTAACTTTTTGTTAAAACACCTACACATTAAAATAAACCTTGTTTAATAGCCTATCTAATCTGATAATAAACTTTTAGATAAAGTTAAATTAAAAAAAAAACTTAGAAAAAGAGGAAAAACTCAGACAAAGTTTCAATCTAAACTTTATTTTTGAAACATCTTAACCTAAACAAAACAACTATTTTTTTTATAAAAATTGTTAAAAACTTAAAATTAATAATCCGTGGATCCACCTAAGACTCTCCTGACACATCTGCAGCGGTTCTGTATACTCAAAACAAGGGTGTCAATATCCTCTTGAGGAATACTGTCCCAAATTGCGGTTTCTGAAGCCATGAGGACCAGTCAGAGCGTTATATCCAGGCTTTGGTCACGTTATCGTATCACGGGGGTAGGGGTGGAACGTCACCGAGAACCTCAACGCATTAAAACACATGTACAGGACCGATTCATAGTATAAGCTGCACGAAGTCAAACAAATGTAACGGCTATGCAATTGGTTCAAAGGCTACAGAGAGAGTATGGTTTGCTGGTAAGCGGTCAAACTTTGAGAAGACGACTGCATGAAGTCAACCAACGTACTCGTAGGCCACTTCGGGTATCAGTGCTAAGGAGAGGCAATCGATGAAGAAGATTACAATGGGCTATTGCACACGAAAACTGAAACCATTCTCAATGGTCACTTGTGCTTTTCACTGATGAATCCAGGTTTGGATTTCATCCTGATTCGCGAAGAGTACGCGTTTGGAGAGAACCTGGACTTTGGAATCGACTGCAGCACCTACAACAAGTTCATGCATATCAAGGTGGCACGATTATGGTTTGGGCAGGAATTCGTCTCGGCGGTAGAACGGACCTCGTTTGGTATCATTTTATCATTTTATAATTTTATAATTTTATAATTTTATAATTTTATAATTTTATAATTTTATAATTTTATAATTTTATAATTTTATAATTTTATAATTTTATAATTTTATAATTTTATAATTTTATAATTTTATAATTTTATAATTTTATAATTTTATAATTTTATAATTTTATAATTTTATAATTTTATAATTTTATAATTTTATAATTTTATAATTTTATAATTTTATAATTTTATAATTTTATAATTTTATAATTTTATAATTTTATAATTTTATAATTTTATAATTTTATAATTTTATAATTTTATAATTTTATAATTTTATAATTTTATAATTTTATAATTTTATAATTTTATAATTTTATAATTTTATAATTTTATAATTTTATAATTTTATAATTTTATAATTTTATAATTTTATAATTTTATAATTTTATAATTTTTTAATTTTATAATTTTATAATTTTATAATTTTATAATTTTATAATTTTATAATTTTATAATTTTATAATTTTATAATTTTATAATTTTATAATTTTATAATTTTATAATTTTATAATTTTATAATTTTATAATTTTATAATTTTATAATTTTATAATTTTACAATTTTATAATTTTATAATTTTATCACTGACATCCCGTGCCTCGGAAAGCACGTAAAGCCGTTGGTCCCGGTTGTCATTTGTAGAACTTTGACAGTCGTTACGGGTAGTCAGAATCCAGAAAGTCTGACCAGCCTTCAACCAAGAGGTATCGTGTCGCCCAGTTACTGGGTCGCGGAGGTCAGATAGGCAGTCGCTTCAATCCGGTTAGGCTGAAAGCTGACCCCAACATAGTTGGGAAAAGACTAGGGAGGTGATATAATTTTATCATTTTATCATTTTATCATTTTATCATTTTATCATTTTATCATTTTATCATTTTATCATTTTATCATTTTATCATTTTATCATTTTATCATTTTATCATTTTATCATTTTATCATTTTATCATTTTATCATTTTATCATTTTATCATTTTATCATTTTATCATTTTATCATTTTATCATTTTATCATTTTATCATTTTATCATTTTATCATTTTATCATTTTATCATTTTATCATTTTATCATTTTATCATTTTATCATTTTATCACTTCATCATTTGGCTAAACTGTACCTCGACAAGACTGGACAGCGATTTTAGCGTTTTTTAGGGATGGTAGTTTCTGCAGTGTGTTAAGTGTAAGTAGCTAGCTAGACCATCAAAAGCAATTTGGTACTAGGGACCATTTGTCTAGCGTTTCAGCAGTTTGGAAATACGGAATGTGGGGAGCCCTTTTTAACTCTCTCTCTAAAATCGCCCCCCTATCACCTTCTACCACCCCCATTTATCATTTTATAATTAAATCACTTTTTATTTAATCATTTTCGGGTCGAATCTGTCAATACCTTGTATTGTACTACTAAATGAGCAAATTCATATAATTAATAATAGCGGACAATGCACTTCGAGTTCCCTTGGGTTCCCTCAACATACCCTGAGCAGTATTTTCTTGACCGAGAAAGAAGTACACAAAGCCCTTCGGAGGCTAGACATTACAAAAGGAGCTGGACCTGATGGGTTGCCCCCGATCTTCATTAAAAAATGCGCTCAATGTCTTGCTTTTCCTCTGACCCCTAGATTTAATAGATCCTTATCGTCAGCAACTTTTCCTTCAAAATGGAAAAACGCAAATGTGATCCGTGTTTAAAAAAGGCGAAGCGACGAACTATATAAATCATATAGTTATACAATTATACAATTATACAATTATACAATTATACAATTATACAATTATACAATTATACAATTATACAATTATACAATTATACAATTATACAATTATACAATTATACAATTATACAATTATACAATTATACAATTATACAATTATACAATTATACAATTATACAATTATACAATTATACAATTATACAATTATACAATTATACAATTATACAATTATACAATTATACAATTATACAATTATACAATTATACAATTATACAATTATACAATTATACAATTATACAATTATACAATTATACAATTATACAATTATACAATTATACAATTATACAATTATACAATTATCGTCATTATTGTTATTCTCATTTTAAGCGAACGATGGGATCGGCTTTTCTATCTGACAACTATAAGACAAACTCAGAGGTCAGTCAGAAATGGACCATAAGAGACCTTTCATAATATTGATCAAATCATGCGAGGACCATTTAGGTTAAACACCAAGGTGCTCTCTTGATGGAGAGAAGCACACAATTTAGTGTGTCCGACTATACGCAGCCACTACGCTGACAGACTGAACGCCAACAAGACTTTACTCCGACGGGACTATACGACAAGTCTTTACTCCGACGGGACTTCACGACAAGTCAGTGGCTTCTCTCTGTCGGTCGAGTTCCAAGATACTTACTTTATGGTCATCGAGTATCCAGGTGATGTTGGGCGCGGGATACGCCTCGTCCACTGAGCAGTTGGCGCGAATCACATCGCCTCGTGCGTAGCTGCCTCGCGAGATTGACAAGTGAGGCGCTCGGAATGGAGGATCTGGAGGCAAAGGCGAGGGTTAGTTAGAGGGTCGATTGTTTTAATTTATTTATCAAAGTTAAATAGACGTAACTAAGCACTGACTTTGATTAATAGCACTATACCTGTCACTGTTACACAACTGCCAAACGGCAAGTGCACGATAGAGACGGAACGCAGCTAAGCCGAAGTACGTGCTTAGTAACGACGTATTCTCTTGATTTGATAATCACCCATTGTTGGTATACATATACTTTCCGTACACTAAGAGATATTTGTAATTTAAAAAAAAACTATCATTACAGGTAGGTATGAATTTACATAAAATTAAAAAAAAAAATTCAAAAAACAGTTTAACGTACATAGAGCATAAGCACATGGCATACTGAATACTCAATACGTTATTGCGTTTGTCAGATTTATACAGATGTAATTAGTTGTATAACTACGTATTTCACGTTGTATTAGAGGTTAGTAAGTTAATTTATAATTTAAAAATAGTAAAATATGTAAACAACATAATTTTAAACAAAATAAGATGTATTTTAATTTTTTACAACAAATAAGTATGAATCTGACTTGTTTGTCGTAGTTCATAGAATAATGAATCATACTTGTTTGTCGTCGTCTATAAAAGCGAGTGTTACGACGATTTTAAATCACTTTTGATCCAGACGTTGAACGGTGCGCAGCTCTCCGAGATTGTATATAAGTTAAGTATAACTTCTTGTGTATTGTGATAATGCTACCTATATTTTAGAAGATTATTATTAAATTATGTACTATATTTTAGATAAAGACTATATTTTGTGTCTTATGTACATTGTGTGGTCTGAATAATGTAACCGAATAATTGTAATATTTTATCAAGTTTAAAAGTGTGTTCATGGAGTTTCTTGCTGGCTCTTTTCCATTGGAACCTACTATTTTGGAACCAGCAAATAGCTTTTCGTCTAATTGAATAAATGATTTTGAATTTTACCTAAAGTTTATTTTATTTTAAACATATATTACAAAATGTAGTAAATAGAAAGATTGTTAATGATAAATTGCTTTTGTTTCATATAGAAGGTTTAGTTTCAATGACAACTTATACTTATAACCAAATCTGGTTTAAATTACAATATGCTTTTCACATAATTTGCTTTTATGTTTCAAATATTTAACCCTCTCTTTTTGCTAACCTAACACGTTCCATATTTTGTACAATGGACAATTAATTGTATGAACTTTTGCAGTTCAGCAGCTTCATACGATGTTATCGAGTTTGGCGAACTTATTGAATGGAACAGCCCATAGAGTGATTCGTAAACACAAAAGTAATTATTATTTTATTAATTTGTCAAAGTGATGTTTCGTTAATAACGCTTGAACCAGACGGCAGTATAAGCGGCAAACAAACAGAAATTTTAACACAAGAAGATGAAAGTTTTTATTTAAACTTACATCTGATGCAAATCACATTAATCAATTTACAATTAAACTAAACCAAGCCCTTTCAATCTATTCACTTTTATCATACCAGACTGAGGTTGAGGCTACACTAGGCTGCGACGCGAACTGCGACGCACGAGCGATTGAAACAAATACATGGATTCTCACTAAATGGCTACACCGTTCATCAAATATTACTAGCGACCTTTGATTATTTCTGCGACAGGAACTACATTACTGTAATCGCGGCACCGGCTACATCGACGTATCAGCGAAATTGAATCGAATATACGCCAGATTTTCGCTTATAATGTAGCCATTCCATGTTTATCTCGTTTCGCTCTTCCAGTCGCATCGCAAATCGCTGCCTACTGTAGCCTCAGCCTGACTGTCTACCAAGAAGATAATACCTCCCAATGTCCTGAAATAGATCACTAAGGAAGTTGTCGAATCCGCTCCAATAAACAATTATTACCAAGTTTCTTGTTTTACAAAGATTTCCTCAAGATATTATTAATACTGTGCTAAAGGTACTTTGAGTATTACTGTCCGGGTGTTCTCTTAGACATTTCTCTGTATGGGACTGTGAGGCTCGCCTATTTCATGGTATTGTGGCGTGCCTGTGGCGTGTCCGTGGCGTGTTTGTGGCTTATCTCTCCGGGGAATTATTAGTTCCCGGAAATGTTTATTTGATGTATGAAACAATAATGTACTATCGAACTAGGTATCGTTTACTTATTATTCTCATACGGCAGACGTATGTTAACATTTTGAGAATTGAGACAATGACTTACTTAATTAATTTATCCTAAACTTCCTATTAAATATTCTGAGAAAGTTTTTGTGTACTTAGGAAGTTTTAAGCATATATTTGCAAGATTCGGTTATTTAACTTAGTCTCTGATAGTAGTAAACTTACCAACAGCAATGGGCGGTGCTGATCGGATGTTGATGTGGAACAGCGGCGCGTCGGCCGACACTTCACACTGGTAGTCGCCGCTCAGTCTCCAGACAGTGAGCGGCGCTAACCGGATGTCGGCGTGGAACTAACACTTACCAACAACAGTGAGCGGTGCTGACCGGATGTCGGTGTGGAACAGCGGCGCGTCGGCCGACACCTCGCACTGGTAATCGCCGCTCAGTCTCCGGTTGAGGTTCACTATACGGACTTGCTGGTGGTCTGACTGCGTCAACTGGTGGACAAGAAGAAAAGTTTAGAAAAAATAATTTTATTCAAAAAACAAATTCAATCAATAAAAAGAACAATCTTTAGAAAAACATTTATTATTAACGTTTGAAGCGTCCATAAGAATCCGGTCAAGTGGATGTCTGAAGGTTTTCTATATTTATTTAGTTATAAGGCTTCATTTCAATTCTAATTAGGTACCTATATTGTGATATTAATTGTTCATCACTGCACATCATTCACCAAAAAGTTCACCGATGTTTAAGACCTTATAAGTAAAAAGTATGTACGCCTATAAGTTGTATGCACAGTCAAACAATTATTGAATGGAACAACCAATCCACCAATATTGGCTCTCTGATCGCTTTTTAAATATAATTTAACCAACTAAAAGAGCCACGACTCAAGAGAGATTCCTTGAATATGGAAAATAATTTGAATTAAATATGAATTCAAGCTGAAGACAGAAATATTCTGAATGTAAATTTAAATTTGAATGCAAATTCAAAACGCTTTTATATTGCTACTTCTCAGAACAGTTTATCAGACTTTAGCAAGTGCTTATTATTTGGAATACCTTAGAAAGCTTAGAGAAAGGTATCTGAGAGATCATAGTATTTTAGTTATTAGAATAGAAACCATTATTATTAAGTTTCTAACTTAAGTTCAGAATTTAATGATGTTGGCTATAAGTCACCAGAAAAGCATTTCTTCTAACCTTTTGGGCTTAATCTGTCAAAAAATACCTTTAAACTAAAACCTTGTATTCATTATTTTTTTATTTGATTTTCCTTTTTTTTGGGGAGTGGGGAATCATCAAATGACTGCTCCCGTCCTGGGTGCGGCGGGAGGGCGTGTCAGACTTTTACTGACTAAAACCTACTCATGTTTCTTCGGTTGCCCTTTATGTTCCAGGGTCACGGTAACTATTATAAACATTCCGCAACCCCGGTAGGCGTTGGCCCTCTTGGGTCCCTTCCCGTGATGACTTCTCTTTGAGGCGCGCGTGGAACACTAACGCGCCGTCGACGCGGGCCTGGTCCTAGCCGGGCGGCGAGCTACCCATCGCTCGCCGTCCACAGACCCGCGAATTTGATTTCCCTTCTAGTATAATTCTTTTATCCGAAGAATAAAATTGACATCTAAGTTCAAAATTAATTTACCGTTCTGAACCATCGGATGATAATTATCTTTATTAAATCTTCAAACACACGTGATTTGAGACACAATAGAATGACAATAGCAGCGCGACAGCCGGCTGTCGCTTGGTCGTTAAAAGGTTAACTCACACACACACATTCGGAAATTATTTACATTGATTGTCAATATTACTATGACTTAAATCAGAACGCCAAAGTAATGTAGTTAGTAGAATTAGCTTTTGGATATTTTACTAATACCCTATTGATTTACTCAAGGACGACGTAGTTACTAAGCCAAAAAGCTAATAAATGCCAATTTGACTTAGATTTAGTATCGATAAAGGTCTGTAGTTGGCCATAACTTAAACATTAGGTAAAGTCGTTGGTAATTTAAGTTATTTATATAAACAACAATTAGAACACATTGGAAATAAATTAGTCTGGGCCATCTGATATCGAACAAACAATCAAGTTCAACAGACAAAGATTTGTTCTGTCTGGGAATCGGTGGCGGCGTGGTGGACAATCAGCTTAAGACTGTTAAATAATATCTTATTTTAGCACTTGACGGTATGTAAAACTACTATATACCAACCAATGATATTAAAAGTAAAAAGGTGAAAATAGGTCACTTATAAGACATTCTATCTCCAAAAACGGCACACTAACGTACACATACAATCAGGTCAAAATAGGTTGCCATGATTCAATTACTACGAATGCAAAAGAGACGAGACACAATTATAAGACAATAGCAGCGCGACAGCCGGCTGTCGCTTGGTCGTTGAAAGGTTAAAGTGCCACATTCTGACGGCCTATAACCCATTTACACGTTTTTACTTATAATATCATTGTTACCAACTATTTTACCTATGTTACCCAACAAAAAATCCAATTCTAACTCTACTTACATCAACAGAGGCTCCTGGCAGCGGGAACACCATAGTAGGCGGCATTTCTCGTGGCACGTATCTGTAGAACTCAGTCTCGGCCTTGTACCACCTAATGGAGTACAGAGCAGCATCCTCCAGGTCATAGGAACAGCGGAGGATCGCCGACTGGCCCTCCCCTGAGAGCACGGCGCGCGGCACCGAGATCGAGAGGTTTCGGAGGGACCACACTCCACCTGTGAAGGAAAGAAAGGAATAAAATTAAATACTTTAGACCACTCACATAGAACCATCTGGAACCAAATTATGCAGATTCTGTGCTACAGTAATCAGACTACTGATATACATAATTACATACTTATGGGATTTATCTCTACCAATATTATAAAGCTGCAAAGTTTGTTTGAACGCGTTAATCTCAGGATTTACTGGATCAAATAGAAACAATATTTTTGTGTTAGACATCCCATTTATCGAGAAAGGGTATAGACGAAGGCTAGAGGGAGCGGAATAATAATAATAATAATAAAATTGTTTGCCAGAGTGCTCATCGGCAAACTTAACTGCTTCAGAGAGGGCAATACTCGCCCAAAAGTGATGCGCTTTGTGAGACGGGCATTCTCGGGGACTAATACTAGTCCTCGAGACTATATGTCTCGGGTCACAGAGCGCATCGACTTTCTGAAGCAGAAGGTGTATGCATGGGCAAGCCGTATTCGTAGGTATAAGCGACGTGTGGATCGATACACTCTGAATCGTACGTTCCAGAGTGATGAAAGGTGGGTGTACAGAGCTTGGGAGCGACCGATTCAAGGTGTGTCTGATACGCGCCTACCGGATGATGACGCCATGTGCTCATTCTGGCGCAGCATCTGGTCGGTGCCTGTCCGACACACTGAGGGCGATTGGATTCGGGGGATTGAGCGAGCGTGCGAGCCGATACCAGAAATGGGGGCAATTACAATCAGCCCCCAAGATGTAGCTTGTGCAGTTCGTCCGTTGCCTAATTGGAAATCTCCAGGCCCGGACGGACTGCACAACTTTTGGATAAAATGGTTTAGAGGTTCGCATGCTTGCTTGGCTTCCCGGTTCCAGTCGGCCTTGGAATCGGGATCGCTGCCCCAGTTTTTAACAACAGGTATAACCCACCTGCTCCATAAGTCAGGTAGTACAGCGGAACCCAAAAACTATAGACCGATCACTTGTTTACCGACGGTCTATAAAGTTCTTACATCTATTTTGAGAGCCAAAATCAACAAACATATAGAGATTAATAGTATCATGTCTCCCTCTCAAAATGGATGTAGGAATGGGTCCCGCGGTACTATCTAAAACTATCCCTCCACATGAGTCCTGTAAACCCCATTTTACTGAACTAAAAATATTACCACTACCAAGTATGTACATTTTTGAAATTTGTGTATTTGTGAAATCCAACCGTAGTCTATTTGTGAAAGCTCAGGACATCTATCCTAGAGATAAGATGTATCCTCGTAATGCAAGACAAGGTCGGCGACTTGTATTAGACTGTATGCCAAAAACAGCGATGTTCAAAAAAAACTGTTTTGCTATGTTTGTAAAAATCTTTAATAGACTACCAATTGACGTTCAAGATCTTCCTTTACCAAAATTTAAGCGAGAACTGAAAGAAACACTTTTAAAAAAGATGATTTACTCAGTTAATGAATGGTTTCAAAATGAAGGTTAAATAATTTAAAATTTTGACAACATCCAGTATTACAAGTAAGTTGACATAATATCCAAATAATGTCATTGATTATAATAATATGTATATTCAATAAAACTAATTGTATTTTGCTAAATATCACATGCCCTACCATAGGCTAAATAGAACTTAAGACGACAATGTAACATTATCTAAACATCGAATGTATTTTACTCTATTTAAAGGTGATTAAATGAATCTGAATCTGAATCTGAATCTACTAAGGAGCTACTCCTGATTGATATGGCCATCAACCAACAGGTTCGCCGATCCCGAAAGGACTTGTCGACATGTTGGATAGACTACAAGAAGGCCTATGACTCTGTGCCACATGCATGGCTCACGAGGGTGCTGGAGTTGTATAAGATTGATGCAACTCTGTGCACCTTCTTGAAGTCGTGCATGGGGCAATGGAGGACGGTGCTTCGCTATCCAGGATGTCGACACTTCCAGAGGAATAGCGATCCGATAAGGATTGAGCGGGGCATATTCCAGGGTGATAGCTTGAGTCCGCTTTGGTTCTGCCTAGCCTTGAATCCCCTAAACACATTGCTGGAGGATTCAGGTCTAGGCTATCGGTTGAAGAGAGGAGGTCAGGTATTATCTCACCTTCTTTACATGGATGACCTGAAACTGTTTGCTCCCAATGATTTGCAACTGATGGAGCTACTGAAGGTAACAAAAACTTTTAGTAGTGCCATCAGGATGGAATTCGGTGTGGACAAATGTGCGGTCATGCATGTCAAGCGAGGGAAGATTATGGAATCTGCGGGAGTTCAACTCTCAGATTCCATAAACCTTAGATCCCTTTCTTCAACTGAGACTTACAAATATTTGGGTATATCGGAAGCGTTAGGCATTAATGTCGCTGGCGTGAAGCAATCATTGAAGGAGCGCTTCTTCGGCCGCCTGAACAAAGTTTTAAATAGTCTTTTGTCAGGCGGAAATAAGGTGCGCGCCTTTAATGGTTGGGTCATGCCGGTGTTGATGTACTCTTTCGGCATACTCAAATGGACTCAAACAGAACTCGACGCCCTGGATAGGAAGGTCCGTACATTGTTGACGGCATATCGGATGCATCATCCGCGATCATCAGTGATGAGACTGTATATCCCGCGGAAATGTGGAGGACGAGGCTTTCTTAATGCTAAGTCTCTCCATAACCGCGAGATATACAGCCTCAGGGATTATTTCCTTAAAGCTGACGTGGGGATGCACCGAGATGTGGTCACTGTGGACAAGGACCTCACTCCGCTCTCCTTAGGTAAAGAGAACTGGCGCAAACCTGTAGTACTTGAGACGAAGGATCGCGAGGAGGTATGGCAGAGTAAGGAGCTACACGGACGGTTTTCCCGGGCCCTACATGGGCCTGATGTAGACTTTTTAGCGTCCGTATCCTGGCTGCGATTCGGTGACCTATTTGGGGAAACCGAAGGTTTTGTCTGTGCAATTATGGACGAAGTTATCATGACGAAGAATTATCGGAGATTTATTGTGAAAGATGGTACGGTTGACATATGTCGGGCGTGTCACCTGCCGGGAGAATCAATACGACACATTATCTCTGGTTGTTCTCGTCTAGCTAACGAAGAGTACTTGCATAGGCATAACCTCGTGGCCAGGATTATCCATCAGCAACTTGCTCTGAGATACGGTCTCGTAGAATCTGAAGTACCGTACTACAGGTATGTGCCCGACCCTGTTCTCGAAGATGGCAATGTCACATTGTACTGGGATCGATCCATCATCACTGACAGGACTGTTGTAGCAAACAAACCTGATATAGTGGTGGTGGATCGATTGGAGCGGCGCGCAATGCTCGTTGACGTTACGGTCCCGCATGACGGGAACCTCGTGAAGGCCGAGAAAGATAAACAAATTAAGTATATCGACTTGGCTCGCGAGGTTGTCGACATGTGGGATGTGGACTCAGCGATCATTGTGCCGATAGTTGTTTCTGCCAATGGCTTAATAGCCAAGAGCCTCGATCAACATCTAAAGAGGCTCTCGTTAGGTGGCTGGATCAAGCGCTTGATTCAGAAGGCAGTATTACTGGACACGGCACGCATTGTCAGGAGGTTCCTTTCTCTGGAGCCCTGACCACCGGTAGCTTGGACCCTGTTCCCGATACCGGTGGGCTACTAAATTTTATATTTTTAAATGTTTTTTTTTTTTATAAATTAATATTTAAAAATGTATTTTTTATGTAATATAAATGAATAAACGGAATAATAATAATAATAAATTAATATTTAAAAATGTATTTTTTATGTTTTATAAGTCAATAAAGGGAATAATAATACCACGGAACCCAAGAATTATAGACCAATAACTTGTCTTCCCACGGTCTATAAAGTTCTTACATCCATTTTGAGAGCTAAAATTAATAATCATATTAATAATAATTCTATCATGTCTGCCTCTCAAAATGGATGTAGGAAAGGGTCTCGTGGTACTAAGGAGCTGCTCCTCATTGATATGGCTGTCAGTCAGCAGGTTCGTCGTTCTCGAAAGAACCTGTCGACATGTTGGATAGATTATAAGAAGGCCTACGACTCGGTGCCACATACATGGCTCATGAGGGTGCTGGAGTTGTATAAAGTAGATGCAACTCTGCGCACCTTCTTGATGTCGTGTATGGGGCAATGGAGGACGGTCCTTCACTATCCAGGATGTCGACAGATCCGAGAGAACGGCGAACCTATAAAGATCGAGCGAGGTATATTTCAGGGCGATAGTCTGAGTCCGCTGTGGTTCTGTTTGGCCCTGAATCCTTTAAGCACACTGTTGGAGGGTTCAGGGCTGGGCTATCGGTTGCGAAGAGGCGGCCAGGTTATATCTCATCTCCTTTACATGGATGATCTGAAACTCTTTGCCCCCACCGATTTGCAACTGATGAAGCTACTGAAGGTAACAGAAACTTTCAGTAGCGCCATCAGAATGGAATTTGGTGTGGACAAATGTGCAGTCATGCATGTAAAGCGAGGGGAGATTGTGGAATCCGAGGGGACCCAACTCTCGGATTCCATACACCTTAGGTCCCTCTCCTCAGCCGAAACTTACAAATATTTGGGTATGTCGGAAGCGTTAGGCATCAATGCTGCCGACATGAAACAGGCGTTGAAGGAGCGCTTCTTTGGCCGCCTGAATAAAGTACTAAATAGTGTTTTATCAGGCGGAAATAAGGTGCGCGCCTTCAACGGTTGGGTCATGCCGGTTTTGATGTACTCTTTCGGCATACTCAAATGGACTCAGACTGAATTGGACGCCCTGGATAGAAGGGTCCGCAGTCTGTTGACCGCAAATCGGATGCATCACCCACGGTCATCGGTAATGAGACTGTATATCCCGCGGAAGTGTGGTGGTCGAGGCTTTTTGAATGCTAAGACCCTGCACAACCGTGAGATATGCAGTCTCAGGGAGTATTTCTTAAAAGCCGACGTGGGGATGCATCGGGATGTTGTTTCGGTAGATAAGGGCCTCACCCCGCTCTCTTTAGCAAACGAGAACTGGCGCAAACCTGTGGTATTGGATACAACTGACCGCAGGACGGTATGGCAGAGCAAGGAGCTCCACGGACGCTTTTATCGAGTCTTACATGGGCCCGATGTAGATTTCTTGGCGTCCGTATCCTGGCTACGTTTCGGTGACCTCTTTGGGGAAACCGAAGGTTTTGTCTGTGCGATAATGGACGAAGTTATGATGACGAACAACTACCGGAAATACATTGTGAAGGACGGCACGGTTGACATATGTCGGGCATGCCACCGTCCCGGGGAATCAATCCGTCACATTATTTCTGGGTGTACTAGTCTGGCTAACAGAGACTATTTGCACAGACACAACCTTGTAGCCAGGATTATTCATCAGCAACTTGCCTTGAAATACAGTCTTGTGGAATCGGAGGTACCGTACTACAAGTATGTGCCCGACCCAGTTCTTGAGAATAGCCATATCACACTGTACTGGGATCGATCTATTATCACAGACAGGACTATTGTTGCCAATAAGCCTGACATTGTGGTAATAGATCGATTAGAGCGTCGGGCAATGATTGTTGACATAGCCGTTCCACATGACGAGAACCTCGTTAAAGCCGAGAAGGATAAGCAGTCCAAATTCCTTGACTTGGCTCGCGAGGTTGTCGACATGTGGGACGTAGATTCAGCAGTCATTGTGCCGATAGTCGTGACGGCCAATGGCATAATAGCTAAGAGCCTTGATCTACACCTAAGGAGGCTCTCGCTAGGCAGCTGGATTAAGGGCCTGATGCAGAAGGCGGTACTCCTGGACACGGCGCGCATTGTCCGGCGATTCCTCTCTCTGGAGCCCTGACCATCGGTAGCTTGGACCCTGTTCCCGATGCCGGTGGGCTACTATTTTTTATATTTTTAAATGTTTTTATTATTTTTATAACAATATTTAAAAATGTAATTTATATGTATTTAAATGAAATAAATTAATGGAATAATAATAATAAAATCTTTATTTCACAAGAAGTGGTTACAATTATATTTGAAGTCCCTGACTCTTGTGCTAGGTTATATACCTGTGTGACAAGAGCCAGTGCCCTCTCCCAGAATTAGACATTACTGAGTCTTGTGCAATATAATTTAAACAAAAATATTCTAGACTAAAATAACCAAAAAAAAAGAGTAAAAGTAAAAACAAGAAACGGTTAGAGGTCGTGTGTGTGACTGGGTGTGTGTGTGTGTGCTTGTGTGTGTAAGGATGTGTGTGTGTGTGTATGTGTTAGCCTGTGTATGTATATGTGAGTGTGAATTGAATGATCAGGAAGGTTTTTTAACAAAGTTACGAAGTAGAAATTATAACTTTTTCTGTGTCGCCATAGTTCAGCAACAGTAGCCAAGGCTTGAGGATTTGCTTGATTTTATGCGGGGTCAGTTTATAAATACTAAGCTTTTTGTGTATTTTGTTGTACATCTGTGAGCTTTGAGCACGATAGTGTCGTCGTGCCAGTGCAGTACGACAATAGACCGATTCACATATTGGGAATCCAGTCCGCCGATTGCATAAATTGGTATCCAGAGGCATTGTTGAATGCCGGCGCAAGACAGTGCGGAGGATGTACAGTTGTCTAACCGTAAGAACTTGGGCTTCTGAGTACAACCGGGCCGTAGAGTAGTCTCTTTGACGAAAATACATAACTTTAAGAACTGCCCGCTGAGCTCGTTCCACCCGAAGCATTACGGTTTTGAAAGTCCCGCCCCAGACCGGGATGCAATAGGAGATGATCGATTCACATAGTGAACGGTACACTAGTAAAGCTGTTTCAATGCCCGCCGCATGTCTGAGCTCTTTAAATAAATAAATTAGTTTTCGAAGCCGGGTGCATAGAGTATCCGTATGGGAGCGCCAATCTAGTCTCTCGTCGATATAGACACCCAAATATTTAATATTGTTAACCAAATCAAGACAGTTGCAGTTGCACGAGGAGTCGTCGTTACAAGTGTGTGCTATAATTTTACCAGAGTTCGTTGATGGTTTAACTGAATTTGGAGGTTTAAACTGGATTACTTTGGTCTTCGATATGTTAAGCGTCAGTAGGTTAGAGGAAAGCCAGTCCATAATGGTTCGCAACGCAAGCTCAGTGCTTTGTTTAGCTCTGTCCCAGGTCTCATCAGATATCAATAGAGCTGTGTCGTCGGCGTAAGTGAAAATGTTACAATGAGAGAGAGAGAGTTGACATAGGTCATTAATATATATTTGAAAAAGTGTGGGTCCTAAGATACTACCTTGGGGAATATTATAAATTAGAAGATTATATTCAAGATAAAAATGCTTGGAAGCTTGATGGTCCTGCCCCATAGGACAATTTGCAGTGTAAACAAATCAAACTGGTTACTAAATTAAATTATTATTCATAAAACATAATATTAAGCATACATTTTTTATTTTATTTTTTGTTGTTCTAATTATCAATAGGTATATAAATATACATTTTATTTTCTTATTTTGTTGTTGATTGCACTGGCTCGCACACTAATTCTGTACTTTGTTGAAAGTGGTCGTCTACCATCTCAAATTTTGTAATTTGTTTACACTATGTACCTCGTAAACGTGACATAGCTTTCATTTCTAAACTTAGACCTAATTTTTTTACATAATTATATTTTAAAATATAATTATGTAAAAAAATTAGGTCTAAGTTTTTTAAATACAATGTCAAATCTGTCAAAAAAGTAGGTACGTTAACGTACCTACTTTTTTGACAGATTTGACATTGTATTCACAGTATTTTACATATTGTATTAATGTATTTTAACGTAAATTTTTGACAGCTTTGACATTGTATTCATACTTAATTTACACATTGTAATCATGTATACTAAATATTGTAACACATATATTTTTAAAAGAGTACGTATGGAGTTTCTTGCCCGTTCTTCTCCATATAAAACTACCTTTTGGAATGGGCGACTAGAATCAATTTTTTTTTTAAATGTAATTGACGTTCCAAAGTGCCTCCATGGTCTAATGGAAATAAACGTTTTGACTTTGACTTTGACTTTGAATACCGTAGCTTATAAACTCTTCGTCACTGAGAACGGAGTCAATTTTAACGCATTGGCTACGCCCTCCAAGGTAATCTTTGTAAATATCTAGGGCCACACCTCGTACTCCCATGTGCTCCATTTTGGCCAAAAGTCTGGGAATTGACACTGTGTCAAAGGCCTTCGTTAAATCTAAGAAAATGCCGTAGCACCTAAGACGACTGTCCAATTTATCAACCAGGGTATTGATAAAATCAGAGACAGCGTCTTCTGTGGAAACTCCTGGACGAAATCCGTACTGGTTTTGAGCTATTAAATTATTTTTTGATAGAAATTTGGTCAGATTGGTGTTAAGGATTCGTTCTTAAGTATTTTAGATAGAGAGGTAAGGACTGAGATAGGACGATAGTTGGAAACGTCATCTTTAGCTTTGCCTTTGTATATTGGATGAACAATTGCACGCTTAAAAGCTTTTGGGAGTACTCCTGAATTAATGGCGCAATTACAGATATGAGCAATGGGAGGAGCCAGACTGCAACTTGATTGTTTTATTACAAGTGATGGGATGTTATCCCACCCAACTGCACAATCACTGCGTAATTTATTAATGGTGCTTATCACAAGTGCTTCATCAACCAATGGTATAACCAGTGAGTTAACTGGAGTTGGGGAGGAAGGTGAATATACGGGCGATGTGGTAGTGGCGAATTTCGAAGCAAGGTGTGACCCAACGTTAACAAAAAACTTATTGGCGTTATTAACTGATACGATAGGCTCGACGGAGGATTGAAGCAGAGCATTGGGAGAATGTCTTTGTTTGGTACTGTGCGTAATTGATTTAATTATTTTCCAAGTAGCTCTCGGGTTGTTACTCGCTTTTTTAAGTTCGGTTTTTTCATAGGCTCGTTTTATTTTTTTAAGTAGGGAATTACAAAAATTGCGGTACCGCGTGTATGAGGTTTTTAGTATTATATTGTTCGGCGACTTACTGACCTGACGGTGCATTTTGTCTCGATTTCGAATGCATCGCAATAAACCAGCAGTCACCCAAGGTTTTATAATTGATTTTCTATTAGGTGTATTAACTATTTTAGAATGTTTTGATATAATGGTTTGAATATCGGCTATTAAATTATTTGTTGCTAGGTCTGGATCTGTAGTGCTGAGAGTAGAGGTAAAGTCGTGGTTATTGAGTTCCTTTTTTATTTCGTCGTAGTCGTATCGGAGGGAGGTTTTCTTTTTTTGTTGAGGTACAGTAGATTTCGTAGTCCCTAAGAATATAGCAACAGGAAGGTGATCGGTAACATGGGTGTCCAGGACGAGTACATTGGCAGGCGCTTTAGTTTTCACCAAGACATGATCAAGACAGTTGTTTACTCTTGTCGGTATAGTATGGGCAGGTAGTAAGCCCATGCGTTGCAGCTAATGTCAAATAGTCATCCGAGTTACTGTCAGTGTTGCCGGGCTTAATATCAATATTAATGTCACCGATAAGCAAGATATTTTTTTGAGACTTTACGGATGTTATGATATCATTTAAACTGGACAAGAAATGAGATAGATTTAGGTAGGATGGAGAGCGATATATAGAAATTATAGCAGTGTTATGACAGCATGTAACTAGACAGTTAGCATCCGAAATCAATGGTTCATGTGTGGTACAGTTGAGTGATTCTTTAACGTAAATTACGACGCCATCATTTTTTATTGGGTTGTTGTTCGTTGAGTGTGAGTTATAGCCCTGCAGGACAGGGATGTAACCCGCAACCTGTAGCCAGCACTAATAAACAATAGTAATCAAAAATACGGTTGAAACCACGGAGAGCGGCTAGTAAATACAAACATATTGATTGAAGTTACACCCAAACAGAACAAACAATCATGCTCATGGATTTGTCGTGGGTGGGAATCGAACGGCCTTCACTCAGCGATCAGGTTAGGCCATCAGACTAGACTTCAGCCATAAAAAAAGCTGGAGACACAAAATTTCTTACATAAACTGTTGACAAATAATACGTAAGAAACAAACAAATTATATTACAATTGTAATTAACTATTAAAAAGCACTTTTATCTCAAGTTGATAAACAATACCTAATCAATATTGAAATTAGATTATCTCGCACTAAGACTGACTGAAACGGAATTAACATTGTATTCCCATTTCACTTACTCCTACGGAAAACCACCAAACTGGCAAGTTGCTCCCAATTTCTGATGAAAGAGAAATCGGATGGAAACTCACTGGAATCGATAACAAATTACTACATATAATATATCTACTAACACACCCAAAAATGTATAGCTTACGCAAGAAAATACAAAATAATCCCGATTACTTCCTGTCACCAAATTGAGAATAAGTCAATATTGAGAAAATATTTCATGAGGGTCAAAAGGAGCTTTATTCCGTACCCAGAGGAACTGGCCTTAAAATATTACCCATTCGAGCACAAGAAACTCCCAACGGAATTGTATTAAGAATACATTTCTTTATAAAGAATAATCTTGCTCTTCATGTAAGTCATTACTTTGTTCTTTATATGTCGAGGACACGTTTCTAAGACTTAGAAATTGGCCCTCAGATTTCCTATTCTTCTAGAAATTACTCTATTGTTCACTAAATGGACGTATAAAAAGATGTTCTAATTCACTTAAGTAGTCTGTTCTAAGTACATAATATTTTATTTAATAGTACAGCGGAAAGCGAACGGTATTGGGAAAACAATTGGTTTTTATTGCCAGTAATGGTGTATTTTATCCAAATGTTTATATAGGTTGAGGTCGATGTGGCTCTCTTGATATATATCACATACTAGCTTCTGCCCGCGGCTTCGCTCGCGTTAGAAAGAGACAAAAAGTAGCCTATGTTACTCTCCATCCCTTCAACTATCTCCACTTAAAAATCACGTCAATCCGTCGCTCCGTTTTGCCGTGAAAGAAAGACAAACAGACAGACACACTTTCCCATTTATAATATTAGTATGGATACCTATGGTACTGCTTGCTTATATAGAATAAGACACTTCTTCCTAAGAGGTAGGCAGAATTGCCATGATCTAAGAAAAACAATTTTGTTTATACCTAGAGCATTCTTGAAAAATTAAACTACTACAAAACTTGATATTATCCGGACTTAATTAACGCTTAAAGAGGGCAAAACATGGCTTATCCAATAATTTCCTTTTTTCTCTAAAAATGGACTAAAAGATACTAAAGTACTAATATTCGTCGCAAAAGTTAATAAAATTTCAAAAATGTTCTTTTTGTTTTCAACGATAGAAGATTCTACAGCAATGGCAAAAATTCCTAGACCATTTCATTTCAATGGTAAAAGAGCGAAGGTTCACACAAGGGGTCCCAGGGGTGATTCGGAAACAATATTTCTGCCGCAGTTCCACTTGCCGTGTGAACACCTCCCTGGGGACAGGTCAAGAGGCTTCTAGGGCTGTGGTACTGGGCTGGTGCGCAAGGAGGGTTTGAGGGACTTCTCACGTACAGACTTGTTTTTGTTTAGCCTGATAGTGATATTTTAGTTTGCTAGTAATAATATGTTGTAAATGTCATCTATACTATTAGCATGTCTTTTTACCCGACTGCGGGACGCAAAGGGTAATGTGTTTATCAGTCTATGTATGTATGTTTGATTCTATGTGGCGTTCTAGAGACCAAATGCGTATGCCGATTTTGATAATTCTTACGTCAATCGATTCGTCTTAACCTTGCGAGTGTCACTAAAGACATGACAGTAATCAAAATTCACCACAGCGACAACCAGACGCGATGCTGTCAAAATGAAAAAAAAAATGTCGATGAAATATGTTGAGTGGGGTGTCGTTGAATAGGTATTTTAAAATCATCTTTAGGTTCCTTGTATCATTTTTCATTTCAAATAATAGTTTAGGATATATGTCGACTTAAAGTTGTCAAAACAATCATTCTCGCTAATTTTCTTGCTTTTTGATTTAAGTTTTTATTTCAAGTATAAACGTTATACATATAAACAAAACATGAAAAAACATGAAGAACAAATATTTTTGGTAAAAAAAAAACCACTTCGGTGTCACTGTACACAAGCTCCAAGGAACTACTTTGGACCGAGCTGTGGTTGATTTAAGTGCACGAGTTTTTGCTAAAGGTCAAGCATATGTAGCTTTAAGCCAATTAAGGTCTTTAGAGGGACTAATCATCAGTAGTTTAGACCACCGCAAGTTACCTAATAATCCCCACGATATAACTCGCTCAATGAAATTACTAGATTGCGTAATTTTCCATCTTATAACGAAGTCAATTAACTGTAACTAAAAAGTATAAAATAAAATAAAAATTATTAAAAAGCAAAAAACCCGACTGCGTGAAAACTAATTAAAAAAAAATGCGTGAAAAATATAACTTGAATAAAAACTGAAAAGAAATAAACAAGCCCAGTAGTTTAGAATAGAACAGAACGACTCACAGTCGGGGCCCCTTGGAAAGATTTGATCGGTAAAATTTGAATGGGCAAATCGATTGAACATATTTTCAAATTTTAGTACTGAGTTTCAATTTCGAGCAAGGACATAGGCTACTTTTTTATCTATGACTTCTACGTCATTCAAACGGATGTTGACGTGGGCAGAAGATAGTTTGACAATAATTCTGATATTTGTCACTTTAAGAAAAGTATAGACGTTCACAGATTTTGTGCCTCTTTTTTTAGGGTTCCGTACCTCAAAAGGTAAAAACGGAACCCTTATAGGATCACTTTGTTGTCCGTCTGTCCGTCCGTCCGTCCGTCTGTCAAGACCCTTTTTCTCAGAAACGCGTCAAGATATCAAGCTGAAATTAATATCACATACTCAGATCTGCTATCTCTCAAAGCAGTGAAAAAATCAAGTATCTAAATCAACGCAATAAAAAGATACGGTGGTTTATATTGCATGTTTGGACATTTACAAGGAAATCAAAACCTATAGGGTACTTCCAATTGACCTAGAATCATGAAATTTGGCAAGAAGCAAGGTCATGTAGCAGAAGTAAAGGGAAAACTCCGAAAACCGTAAATTTGTAGTTAGTTCACATCAGGCGTCCGTCTGTCTATCCGTCTGTCAAGAACCTTTTTCTCAGGAACGCGTCGAGATATCAAGCTAAAATTAATATCACATACTCAAATCTGCTATCTCTCCAAGCAGTGAAAAAATCAAGTTTCTAAATCTACGCAATAAAAAGATACGGCGGTTTATATTGCATATTTAGACATTTTCAAGGGAATCAAAACTCAAAACCTATAGGGTACTTCCCATTGACCTAGAATCATGAAATTTGGCAAGAAGCAAGGTCATGTAGCACAAGTAAAGGGAAAACTCCGAAAACCGTAAATTTGTAGTCAGTTCACATCAGGCGTCCGTCTGTCCGTCTGTCTGTCAAGAACCTTTTTCTCAGGAACGCGTCGAGATATCAAGCTAAAATTAATATCACATACTCAAGTCTGCTATCTCTCCAAGCAGTGAAAAAATCAAGTTTCTAAATCTACGCAATAAAAAGATACGGTGGTTTATATTGCATATTTGGACATTTACAAGGAAATCAAAACCTATAGGGTACTTCCAATTGACCTAGAATCATGAAATTTGGCAAGAAGCAAGGTCATGTAGCACAAGTAAAGGGAAAACTCTGAAAACCGTAAATTTGTTGTTAGTTCACATCAGGCGTCCGTCTGTCCATCCGTCTGTCAAGAACCTTTTTCTCAGGAACGCGTCGAGATATCAAGCTAAAATTAATATCACATACTCAAATCTGCTATCTCTCCAAGCAGTGAAAAAATCAAGTTTCTAAATCCACGCAATAAAAAGATTCGGCAGTTTATATTGCAAATTTAGACATTTGCAAGGGAATCAAAACTCAAAACCTATAGGGTACTTCCCATTGACCTAGAATCATGAAATTTTGCAAGAAGCAAGGTCATGTAGCACAAGTAAAGGAAAAATTCCGAAAACCGTAAATTTAAAGTTAATTCACATCCGTCCGTCCTCCCGTTCGTCCGTCTGTCAAGACCCTTTTTGTCAGAAACGCGTCGAGATACCAAGCTGAAATTAATATCACATACTCAGGTCTGCTATCTCTTAAAGCAGTAAAAAAAACATCAAGTTTCTTAATTAACGCAATAAAAAGATACGGCGGTTTATATTGCATATTTAGAAATTTTCAAAGGAATCAAAACCTATAGGGTAATTTCCATTGACCAAGAATCATGAAATTGGGCAAGAAGCAAGGTCATGTATCACAAGTAAAAGAAAAACTCCGAAAACCGTAAATTTGTAGTTATTTCATAAAAAAAAATAACGGAACCCTCGTTGCGCGAGTCCAACTCGCACTTGACCGGTTTTTTTTTTGTACCTGGTAACTGTTTATTGGATAATTACTAATAATAGAAATAAAACTAAATTATGTAAATTTAGTTTTATTTATTTATTTAGTTTTATTATTATTTTGATTTTGTGCCTCTTGAAAATCTAAATGTAAAACCATTCTAAATAAAAAACCGGTCAAGTGCGAGTTGGACTCGCGCAACGAGGGTTCCGTTAAAATGGAAAGTACCCTATAGGCTTTGAATCCCTCGCAATAAATGCAATATAAACCGCCCTATCTTTTTATTGCGTTGATTTAGAAACTTGAGTTTTTCACAGCTTTAAGAGACAGCAGACCTAAGTATGTGATATTAATTTCAGCTTGATATTTCAACGCGTTTCTGAGAAAAAGGGTCTTGACAGGCGGACTAACGGGAGGATGGACGGATGTGAACTAACTACAATCTTATGGTTTTCAGAGTTTTTCCTTCACTTGTGCTACATGACCTTGCTTCTTGCCAAATTTCATGATTCTAGATCAATGGGAAGTACCCTGTAGGTTTTGAGTTTTGGTTCCCTTGAAAATGTCTAAATATGGAATATAAACCGCCGTATCTTTTTATTGCGTTGATTTAGAAACTTGAGTTTTTTACTGCTTTAAGAGATAGCAGATCTGAGTATGTGATATTAATTTCAGCTTGATATCTCGACGCGTTCTTGAGAAAAACGTTCTTGACAGACGGACGAACAGACGGACGCCTGACAACAAACAAACTATAAATTTACGATTTTCGGAGTTTTCCCTTTACTTGTGCTACATGACCTTGCTTCTTGCCAAATTTCATGATTCTTGGTCAATGGGAAGTACCCTATAGGTTTTGATTCTCTTGCAAATTTCTAAATATGCAATATATACCGCCGTATCTTTTTTTTGCGTTGAATTAGAAACTTGATTTTTTCACGGCTTTGAGTGATAGCAGATCTGAGTATGTGATATTAATTACAGCTTGATATCTCGACGCGTTTCTGAGAAAAAGGTACTTGACAGACGGACGGACGGACGGACAGACGGACAACAAAGTGATCCTATAAGGGTTCCGTTTTTACCTTTTGAGGTACGGAACCCTAAAAATAATAATTACTTTCTATATGCCTTTTAACAATTTGAACAACAGTCATATCCAATGGAACGACCAATTATTTTTTTCTAAAGAGTTACGATACGTATCACATTCAACAAACAAAATTATACAACCTTTTTATTGGGAGACAAGATCCGTGAAAACACAGCTTTTTATCCGATACCCTTTACAGTGGTCGCTTTAATCCGTCCCTAAAGGTACCTTTAAAACAATTTTGGCGGGCATCATATTTCTGGTAACCCTACCCGGAGGATGAGGGACGCAGCTGGGTGCGGTCACTAATCACCAACACCGTGACAGAAGGGAGGACAAAAGGCTTACTAATGATGGACCTAAAACATGGCCGTCAGGGTCGTTAGATCAGCGAAACAGAATCTACCGAATATGTTTTTACAACCTTGCAAATTCGAATACTTGAATTGAGTTGGCAGGTGTCTAATATGACGTTATGGAGAATTCCAAAAACTGGGATGTGTGCCAAATGCTTTAATTTTAATTCTACATACAGATATAGGCCATAGTTTTCGATGTCGTGCTAGTTAGGTAATACATAGTCTCGTCAAAAAGTTTGTTGTATTTATGCAGTCGCGGTCGAAAAACAATAGGGCTTTTTAAATATTGTATGTAATTCAGTCTTAAACACCACTGATATCGGTGAAAGATTGGACTTCATGAAGATCTCTTAAAATAGCCATGAATCTAAAACGACCAATATAGATCGGGTAGGTAAGCGTTGTGATGAATACTCAAGAATTTTGCTTTCTGCAATTGGGTCAAAGTTAAAAGCTTTAGAAAAACTAATTTCTTTTTTTTATCATCTATCTGCAGTAATGAGATCATCTGAATCATCATAATTTTTTAAACTATCTGGTCTTCCATGGTCCTTCTGATCCTGCCCACTCAGTGCCAGTCAACACCTCTCCCTTTGAACAGCCAAGATAACACATTGTTTGTGTGTTAGAGCGATTGTTGTGATTCAGGCCTGATACATTGCCGGTATTGTTCCGTGATTGCATTGTGGGCCGGCTGGTGAGACAGTAATGTAGTTACAGTTCAATTGAATGCAATGAAGACGTTATGCAGATTTATTGGATTACGGTCGGGCGGATTCGGAAATTTTCGTGTTGATTCGGTTACGATTCGAGATTGGTTTACTTTGGTGCAATCAGTAAAATCGGTCAATGTTATTTATATTATTTTAATATGAGTCGAAATAATGGCTTCGCAAACTCGAATTATGTTAAATATTGTTTCATTATTTTACTTTGTTATTTAAATGAGTCATTAAAAAAAGATATACAATAAACTTTAGCATTTAATAATTTGTTAATTAAATAGTTCAGAACCGAAGCTCCTTACAAAAAACTTGCCCTACTTAGTAGGACCAGCAGTTGAGTGTGGGGTGCGAGTAGATATCAACACACAACCGAATATTATAGATTTACCAGGATTCAGTCCCCTGTTACACTTGGTAATCAACAATAGGTATAATAAATATGAATCTAACGAAAACTAATATCTAACAACTAATTTATTAACTAGGTCTACAAAGTAAAACCTATATAACAAAAAGACTATAATAATATCATCAAGATAAACAGAATCCTACCCTTCTTTACTTTAGAACAAAGACAATTACAGGAGCTGGTTCAAATCTAGATAAATTTCGCAAAACAATCAATTAAGGTGTGGGCATGCATAATCCTATGGTCATTAGAGATAGTGTGTTCGCAGCTGTGAAAACATGTCCGGACTTGTGAGAGCCCACCCTTAAGGGATGGGGATATAGTGGTATCTTGATAGTGAAAGTAGGTATTAATTGGTGTTGTTTTTTTCCTCTAGAATTGACGGATTATATAAAACTAGCAGTCCTCGTGGTTTTATCCACGTAGTTGCAATTACTGTTAAAAACTATGCTATGTCCTTTTTCAGGCTATTGGTTCTATTTCTGTGCCAAACATTTAAATCGGTCTAGTAGATTTGACTTAAAAGCGACAGAAGACAGATAGACAGAGTTAATTTTGCGTTAATGATAATATGATATTAGTATGGATCAATAAAAAAAATCTCAGAAGTATTTCTGAAAATCTTTGGGAGAGGTCTAAAAAGGACATCTTTAAGCTAATAACATGATGATAATGAATAAAAAAATAGTTAATCAAACATTCTTTACCGCCCAATACCTAGGAGTTCATATCCTTTATATTATTCATGAGTCCATGTGCCCTAACCCTACTAAAAGGGTTTACCATTATCGTTCTCGAAGGTGTACTACACTCAGCATAACTTGAATTAATCATCATCATCAGCCAGATTCTGTAAAACACCAGATAAACTGAATTAAAATGGAAGCTTTTTTCTATAAACAGATAAATAGGAAAAAGAACATAAGATAGAATGATCATCTGAACGTTAAACCATAAATGACCAACCGTCTCACCGCTTCCTAAAATTGTAATAGGCTATTCCCGCCCAGCTCCTAAAAGGCCTTAAAATTTCCCCAAAAGCATTTAACTAAAACCTCATAATGAAGCCTAGATATTAATAAACCCTAAATGTGTTTCATACCAACTTGTGAATGAAAACGGCAGAAACTCCAGCCATTTAAATGTAGAAACTTTTCGCCACCGCATTAATGGCGTTTATAACTGTATGCTGAACGTAATCGGATTGCAAATTGGTGTTGATATGTTACTTTTAGATAAGGTTTTGGTTAGTGTTGTAGGGGGTTGGGGTCAGTTTTATTGGTGGATTGTATTGATTTGTGGGTATCTAGTAGGTACTTGAATTTATGAGGACGCCTCTATGAAGTTAGTAACATTTTTGCAATGAGAAAGGACAGTTTTTTTTATGATTCAAAGCCGCCGCGCCACTTGATAACTATCATTGAAAAAAATATAGTTATCATTGAAAAAAATCTTAAGCAAACTAAACAGGTAAGTATAATAATAATTCACTTTCATAAAAATCCATTTAGCAGTTAAAACCGTTACGCTGAACAAAGAGCAAAAAGAAAGCCTACAAAATCCTTACATAACACCATGATGGCTTATTCATAAACGGCTTTTATAACATAACTTGTATGAATACTTCCAAAAAAGGTTTTTCGGCGACCCACATGTCTTTCATAACTAAACCTTATTGTGAAAATAACGCCCTATTTTCAATTAAAATTGCATTAGGAAGCCCATAAAAATCCCATCACAACCCTCTAGCACAAGAAGCCAAAAAACAGTCCAACGAAGGCAGATCTTCCGGCAAATTAACCTCACCCCATACGCGAGGCTCATCAAATTGCGCGTTCAGTTGAAGCTAATGAATGTAATAAATGTTCGAGAGTGTTCGTGCGAGCGTCGATGTATAGGGTACATTGAGATAATGACCGCGCCTCCTCGGCAATAACTGGATGGCTTGGTAATAGTCCTATATGTCTCGCTGGCAGGATTGACACGGGGATATTTCAGGAGGAGGAAACGTTCGCTCGCTAGTTAGGGGAACAATGAAACGTTTCAGGGCATTTTTGTTTGGTTTATTTGTGAAAAGAAATAGCAACAGATTTGGATAATTGGTGCAGACTCTCTGGGGCACGGCGGGAGATCGAATTTGCGGAAAAGCTTTGATTTTCGGAAGGCAATCTTCTTTTGTATGCCGACCATGACTTTATTGTGGAACACTTGTGATTTATGGAAAGTCGTTTTTATTCCTGAAAAGCAGGAAAACAGTTCTAGATACTGTTTGAGAGTGTTGGAATTTTTTCTTGCTTTTTGCTGAACCTTATTCAGCAAGAAAGTAATCATTCTTTTATGCTTGACGATGATGTTATAATTGTAGCAAAATTTTATGAACGAAATATCATAAGCCACACTTTTAAACATTCAAGTACAAAAAGCACCATATCCTCCACCTCGCATTCAATAATTTCTCGTAAAAGTCACACGAGCCCTAAATACCGTCACCGTCTCAAAATAACTCGTGCCTCGGAAATGAATCCGCGCGAATAAAGGCGGCGACACGTTTGCACACCCCTCGGCGACGTCGATTAGACTTTACACGGCTGTTAAGCCGTCCTTAGTATGTTTTCGAGATGGTACCGTTGCTTTTGTTGGCAGTGAAGTTGTTTTCACAAGTGATTGTTTTATGTTGTTATTTTCATTGGGAATTGTTTGTTTTGTGATTGGATGTCGTGTTTGTGGTTGATTGTCGTGTAATAATGGTGAAACATTTCTGTCACGCTAAGAGACGTCATCTACATTAACATATTGGGCACTTCTCCAAAAAGGGTCTAGTGTTTTGAGGGCTATCTAACAGTTCCCTAGTATTTACGTGGTATTTGGGTTTTATTACTTATACATTTGAAAACAATGCTGATAGTTTCCCTTTAAATTTCGTTTCATGTACTATATACTAAAGCAAAGCATCATCTCAAGCAATCATTTACCTGACAGACAGTGGTGTTGGTGATGAGTATGAATAATATTGTGGCAGTCACTTAAATCAACGAATAATAATATTTATCCTACTGGTCCATTAGACACCAAGCCTCAGCCACAGAAATAATTAGACGTTTCCAATTATTTACCTCAAATATCAATATCAAACAAAATATAATAAAACAGAAAACAAGGCTAAACGCAAACCTGATCGCATTGCAGGTCGTGGAGGTCAGGTAGCTGTTATTGACAAACAATTATGTAATAATCGATTTTTAGAAGATATACATCAAAACTGGAGTTAATTTTACATAAATAATGATGTGGATATTCACAGAAAACAACCAAAAAAATTTTTTTAAAAAGTGTTATGAAAATGGGTTTTTTCAAGATTATTATTGTAATAATACTTTAAACATTATTGTTTTTAAATGTTCATGTTACTAACATAGTTAAGGTTTATACCTACGAACATAATAATGTCTGTATTCGACAATGTGTGCTTGGTCTGAAATAAATGTTTCAATTACAGTATTGTCACTTTTCTCGTCAAGGAGCAGCTTAATAGTTATAGTTTATTTTACAAGGTAGCAAGTTAGAATAGAATTACTAATTATATCAGAACATATTAAAATAAAAACCAAAGAAAAAAGACAGGTTATAGTATTCAATTTAGATATTTTTAGTGCCTGCCTTCTCTTATTTCCATACATTTCTCTAAGATCGGATCAAAATTCTGTCAACTTCGACGAATATTGGATGGAATTTGGACATGGTGCAAGAGACAAAGCAATGAGTCCCGGTGCCGACCCATGGAGGATCTTCCTAATTACATCCTTAATGTCTGCTGTCCCTTGTAGGGATTTGTACTAGCTTCAAATGACGTCACGTACTGGTTGCCACTTGTTTGCTGTCATGTTAGAGCTTGGAGCCAGTGAGAAATGACTGATGCTTTGCTCTGGAGTAATATCTATGTCACCATTTTGTACCTGAAGTACTTAGAGTAGAGAACAAATAAATACCAGGCTGTTAGTAAATGCGTCCAGAAGTAAGTCTTATGATAAAAACTTTGCATGCAACGAAGATGGAAATCGAATGGAAATGGTAAGAAATTAGCCACAATCATCATCTTCATCAGCAATTTGCATCCAAGAGTTGATTTAAATTCTGGCGGAAATAAAACTAGATATTATCACGAGTTTTCGCTAAGTAACTCCTGATTTTATAGCTTATGATTTAATATTTTCGAGAAATTGATAGAGAAAGCCTGGAGGTAAGTTGTACGGTACAAGTAAAGTGTGTGTGGTAGCAGTTAAGAAGAAATTGTGATAAAAAAGTTGAAGGAAAATCTTTGTGTCGTTATAAAAATAGATATGAATGTAAAAGCGGATGATGAAAGTGAAAGAAATTATGATTATAGAATATAGAGGGAGAAAAAAAAATCAGCAGTAGATGGCGAGATGATAGTCGACATGATGAAGTGGAAGAAAAAAACGCATTGCAACAAGAGTGTAGATTCTATGAAATTGATATCGCGTACCTTTCTATCAAAGTTACATCTCAATTGGTATCGAGAGTTATAGTTCAAATTCTCAAAATCGCGTGAATTTTTAAATCGAGTCTTGTCAGATCGATAGAACGAATGAAATACTTCAAACACGTAGATTGTACGTAGAATTTTTCATTTGAATCGTGATTTTTTCAGATTTCGAGAATAGTGGTGGAGTAAGCGATTTTCGAATTTTAGTTCAAAATATACTTTTACTGGTCGACGAGCGCTCGTTACGAATTTGTTGTTTTTAGTTTGAATGAAAGTGTTTAGTTAAAGTTTATCTTTTTTGTTTGAATGTGAACTTATTATAAGTATTAATGTATCTTAAATGTTTTGAGAGTTGTCAATGTGAAACGTATTGACATGTGAGAATTTGCCATGTTCATCATCTTCCGGTTTTTTCTTCTATTTTATTTCATTACGTTCTATTCTTCACTCTATTCATTCTATTTGAACGTCACCCTATCATAGACTTTCTTATCTATCATATCATTTTTTTTAATCTTTATTTAATTTAAAAGGTTTGAGCATACATGATCATGCCACCCTTATAGGCATTACAATATTTAATTAACTAAGTACTATCTATCATATCATTCTTCACAGAATATAATATCCAATTTGTCACCATCATAATCATCATCACCTTCTTAATGTTTCTCCCTTTTTCTTGTATCTACAAATCATTTTCTGTCATGAAATCCCTCTAATTTGGTAAATTCTCGTCTAAACATAAAAGCAAGTAAGGTACGACCCTGCGTAAATAACGTTAACACGGTTATGTAAACAAAATATTTTCCAGATTTCGCCGCAATACTGTTTGCTTATTATATTTGTTCAAATAATTCCACAGAATTATTTGTTCAGAAAATACCTGTCTAAGCTTTTTGTACAATACAATGTTTACTATGTGTAGCTGAGTATTTGTTATGTTATATTTATTTATTCCTTTGAGTGATGATTTTTGTTAATAAGTAAATTTTTTTACCATAGACGATATACAAAAATACTTAAAGGGTTAAATACTAGTATTACGTATGAATAAATTATATAGAAAGATAAAAAAAAATGAGAATTATGACTAAGTATGGTTGAAACATGTATAGTTACTGCTGCTTGCAGATATAACGCTTTAAACAATCAATCGACACTATTTCGGGGCTTATTGCAAATAAAATAAAAAGCAGCTAAGTCCTTCTTTAGAGTTAGCGTGTCATACCAAACGCTCAAAGCGTAGTTTATAGATATATGGTTACAGAGTACCCTTCGCATGATTTCTTTTAGTGCAGATTTATGAGAACACTGTCAATTAAATCTATAATACTGGTTAAAGCAAATGATCAATTTTAGTAAATCACACATTTAATTTAAAGTCGTCTTTGAGTGCGCCATTAAAATCACCCCAACTAGGAGCAACCAATGTTGTTAAATCTAAGCAACTGTTTAAAACCACACTATGTATGGAGTTACACATAAATTGAACAAGTTTCTGAGTCCGTGAGACCTATAACATCTATTTCAATTAAACCATATGGATTTTAATTGGATCAAAACATCTTCTGAACAAATTTTCAAAGTATTGTTGATAGTGGGAACTAAGAATTATTTGAAGAAGCATCATCTGTGTTCTGTACACCTGTTGTTACCAAGTGGGTTTAAAAGATGGTAGTTGTTTCTAATTTTTGGTTGGCCTCTATTTTAATAGTAATAGAAAAGGAAAGAAGAAAGAAAGTCACTTCATTCACGAACTACACATGAAACTACAAATAAAACTTGAATACTAGAAGCCTACAACTAAAAAATGATAGTAACTAAAGGCAGGTAAGGTGCAGCAGTAAGCAGGAGGTCATAGGTTCTATTCCCTTTCAGAATAAATCTTTTTGTCGGGGTGTAATTTATTTTTGTTATAATAAAGGATCTGCCTAGTTCGGGATTATGTGTAATTAGTCCCAAGATAATTATTTATTTGTATTGTACTGTCGGTATTATTATCTACGTTTAGAACTAAGTTAGAATATACTATATTAATACTAACACAGTTCAAGTAATTACTAACAAACCCTATGGGATGTTTATCCCAAATTGAATGTGAATAAATAAATAGTAAGTCTAGTAGTAGGAAAGTTAAACTTTCTATGTTTTAAGCCACAGATTCCTTTGGAGAAGAACTAAATAATTTTACGAATGGAAAATCTTTGCAAGCGCGTATGCAAGAACAACGTTTGAACACACAACACGTGCAAAAGCGTAGAAACAAGACTCCGTTATGTGCACTAATTAATTAAATTATCTTAGTTAATTTTGAACTTAACGAGAAGTAACTTGGAACATGCAGGTAGAAATATATACTTCTTACCTAAACACGAATAAAATTTTAACCAAATTAGCAGAAATAATTTTATTAATCTAGATTATACGGCGAAAATTTGCCTTTGCTTTTAGCAAAATCTTGGCATTTTCGTGAGACACCGAACTTCATTCTATTGTATCTATCTTTGTTAGGATTCAAGAAACTTGGCTCGTAATAAGTAACTACAGGAATTTAAAACAATGGATGATAAATTTCTTGTCCTAAAGATCTAATCTACTGCGGAAACTAAATCTAAAGTTTGTAGATTTTAGAGTTATAAACTCCAATATTATCGTTAAGAAATTATTAAGTTCTATATTTAGTTTTATCCTGATTACTTAAGCCGTATTTCTTAGCCTAGACTTTGTACGTGTAAAAGTCAAATCCATACTTCCATACTAATATTATAAATGCGAAAGTAACTCTGTCTGTCTGTCTATCTGTCTGTCTGTCTGTCTCTTCTTCACGCCTAAACCACTGAACCGATTTAAATGAAATTTGGTACAGATATAGTCTGGGACCCGAGAAAGCCCATAGGATTGTTTTCATCCCCGAAATCCCCCGGGAACGGGAACTATTATTTCACGTGGACGAAGTCGCGGGAAAAAGCTAGTAAGGCATTAAATATTTGGCAATATATGATTAAGTCTAGCTTTCTACAGATGAAATAAGTTTAGTTGAACAAGAATCAAGTAAAAAACAAACATATTGACATATTTACGACATTAGTTAGGTTGTCTAGTATCTAGTGTGTCTCAAATAAGGTTAAAGTGAAAGTCAAAGTGAAATTGTGCTTGATAATAATTATAGGTTGCGGAAAGTTTATAATAGTTACCGTGACCCCGAAACATAAAGGGCAACCGAAGGAACATGTGTGGGTTTTAGTCAGTAAAAGTCTGACACGCCCTCCCGCCGCACCCAGGGTGGGAGCAGTCATTGGATGATTTAACACTCCCAAAAAAAAAAAACATCCCAGCTTCGCATGGGTGTTACAAATCTTTCAATATCTCGGATTTTCTTTCATCAACTTGAATTCACTTGAAATACTCTATCTATTATAATAATCGCATTAAAATCCGTTGCGAAGTTTAAAAGATCTATGCATACATAGGTACAGACAATGGAAAACGACTTTGTTTTATAATAGTTACTAGCTTTGAAAGAGACAAAAAGTAGCCTATGTTGCTATCCATCCCTTCAACTATCTCCACTTAAAAAATTACGTCAATTCGTCGCCCCGTTTAGCCGTGAAAGAAAGACAAATATACAGACAGACACACACTTTCCCATTTATAATATTAGTACGGATGTAATGATGATGTTCAAAGCTTGTAGATACAAGAAATATTCCAAACAATCTGAGAGCTTACTCTCATTTTCTTTGTAGTACAAATTAAATCTTAATGAGTCAACAATGGAATATTTAAGACGCCACGAACACACAACCCTTCACATTTGTCGTTAATTAATCGATCTAGAAACTTCTACATCATAAGAAATAATATTCGTCTAATCATTCTCGATTTAAAATCAACTTTACCGTTAAAGAAATTGAGTCTGAAATGACGTGAGCTAGTTCTGTTATAAAGAAGCCGTGTCATTGCCCTAGTAAAGCATATACGAAGGCTAGCTTTCATACGCGGCTTCGCTTGCGTGAATGTCGATACTTCCAACCCCTATTTAACCCCTTTAGGATAGAAAAATCTTCTTTATTTTTTTTCACAAAGAAAGAAACAAAGAAAGAAATACTGAAAGAAAAAAGAAAGAAAGAAAGAAAGAAGGAAAGAAAGAAGGAAAGAAAGAAAGAAAGAAAGAAAGAAAGAAAGAAAGAAAGAAGGAAAGAAATAAAGAAATAAAGAAATAAAGAAAGAAAGAAAGAAAGAAAAAAAGAAAAAAAGAAAGATTATGGTCACACGCAAGAAAAAACAAACAGGAATATACGTGAAAAAAGACCTGCGATATTAAAACACAAAAAAAACCGCATCACTAGTATTTTCAAAGATACTCTTCAAGTTTCATGTCTCCAAGACCAGCGGTTTGGGCTGCACAGTCAGCAAAGTAGATAAGTTTCCAGGGCCGTCAGATACAGTTTAAGTTTTCTCAAAAACCCACGGATATTTTCTAATAAAAATTTAAACTATTTATAATATTCATTGGTATTCAAGAAAACCTCAATTGTACATGACGGCCCTGGATACTTATCTACTCTGCTGACCGTACGTCGATATATCAACAGTCAGTGAGTCGTTTCACCATTTATTATAGACTAGCTTTTGCCCGCGACTTCGTCCGCGTGGATTAATAGCTCCCGTTCCCGGGGGATTTCCGGGATGAAAACTATCCTATGTCCTTTGTCGGGTCCCAGACTATATCTGTACCAAATTTCATTCAAATCGGTTCAGTGGTTTAGGCGTGAAGAAGAGGCAGACAGACAGACAGACAGAGTTACTTTCGCATTTATAATATTAGTACGGACTAGTACGGATAAATTTCACAAGTTTGGTTATAACATTTATTATCTGTTTAACTTTGGATAATCGGACCGTTGATCTAAAACTGTGTTTAGTCTTAACCCTCTGGTTAAAATTCGGGCCTAAATTAAACGTTAGTTTAATGAGGATCTTTCGGGAGGGATTAGAGGGTACTCCTCATATAGACCCTCGCAGATCGTGTGGAAGTTACTTGATATGAACCCCATATTTGTTTAGCGGACGAAAGTAAATCGACGGTGTTTTATTTTAATTAATGAGCATCTGAAATTGTATCATTCGCATAATGTATTATTTTTTCATTAATGTGAGTACACTAAATTAAATATGTTCCTTTTGTGTTAAGAGCTCGTTAATTTTTTTATTACAACCATTATTTATAGACGAGTCTATTACACATTTACCAATTTTACCCCCTTTTTTTGGCGAGTGGGATATCATCAAATGACTGCTCCCGTCCTTGGTGCGGCGGGAGGGCGTGTCAGACTTATACTGACTAAAACCTACTCATGTTCCTTCGGTTGCCCTTTATGTTCCAGGGTCACGGTAACTATTATATTCCGCAACCCTGGCAGGCGTTGGTAAAGGTCAGAATTCCACAAAAATTCTTTCTTAGTGGTTATACCTACTCTTCAAAAATAACACACCCTTCAAATTACATGTCTCTATGACCAGCGGTTTGGGCTGTGCGTTTTTTTTTTTTTTTTTAAAGAATTTATTAACTTAAATTAAACTAAATTTTACATAAAATTTGAACTCGCCAAACTTTGCAGTTTGATGGCGAGAAGCGCTCGTGTTTTATACAAAAACAAAATTAAAGTTAAGCCTAAACACAAATACATTAAACGTAAACCACAACTTAGTCACTATTTTTATACCTACAGCTCATTAGTAAATAATGAGCCCCGTCTTGTTTTGGGATTCATTATTTGCCAATGAGCCCGGTAATAACTAATCTTCGTTTTGTAACAATAAATTTCGCAATTTTGATTTTAACATACCTTTACTTAAATTAGGATTTTCCCTTAAAAAATCTATTTTATTAAATACATTTGGCACCAAATATTTAGAAGTCCTTTTTCCATAGTAATTTGTTATTTTCTGTTGAACTAATCGTTTCTCTCTCACACTCCTTGTATTATACTTATTATTAACAGTTACTTTGTAGTTATCACTATAGTAGTGTTAATATATCTACAGTCAGTCAATTAATCAGTTTACTATTTTATAAATATAGATTAGGTCAGCAAAGTAGATAGGTATACAGGGCCAATCTACAATCATCTACATCATCATCATCTACAATTGAGGTTTTCTTGAATACCAATGAATGTATTCAAATGAAATTTAACCAAATTGATCAACTAGTCATTTTGTATTTTAATTTAAATTTTTATTATATTATATCCATGGGTTTTTGAGAAAACTTAAATTGTATCTGACGGCCCTGCATACTTATCTGCTTTGCTGACCGTACATGGCACTATAGATATAGTTTTATAACTAAATTCATATTGATGAACGTACATTTCCAATTTAAAAATCAACCAAAATACCGTAATGTTTTTATCCAAGCACTTGTAAGCCCCTCTGCCACTTTAATCTTGTCCAATATTTCCGATTCACTTGACAAAATAAACAAAACTCTGATTCTACCTAAAAGCAATAATACCGATTGCCAATTACATTAAAAGAATTAGAAAATAATAGTCGGACATCCAATTACTACTCAATAAGTAGTAGATAAGGACAAACTACAGTATGTAAGAGATTATAAGGCTATTAGCGATGTGAACCTTTTACCTAATATATGTGTAGGAGACATCCCTAATTGTATCAAACAAGTAATGAGGAATAGGATTATGAACGTTGATATACGGCTTATGGACAAGAACATCGCAATAAGAGACATATTCTTGCTTACACCCTAGTAATCGGATCAGAACATCTAGAGATTACCTCTTAGGTACAAGCTAAAATATTATCTCTTTGTAAATGACAGATGAGACTGACTTTCTACTACACGGAGTATTCTAGTTAGTAGTACTCTAGAAGAAAAACTTGGTTAGCACGTACCCACCAGATGATATAAAAAACTAGCTTTTGCCTGCCGCTTCGCTCGCGTTAGAAAGAGACAAAAAGTAGCCTATGTTACTCTCCATCTCTTCAACTATCTCCACTTAAAAAATCACGTCAATTCTTTGCTCCGTTTTGCCGTGAAAGAAAGACAAACATACAGACAGACACACTTTCCCATTTATAATATTAGTATGGATTATGTTGAAGGATTTTAATAGCAATTTCAGTAGACTTAGTTGACATAAAACAAAAATAAAGACGAGAAGAGTCATTCAAAAATGTACGGCATAAGTAACGATTAGTGCAAAAAGGTTATGGTAAAATATATGATAGTCCACACATTTATTTTGTAGAAAGAAAAGGAAACTGTTTTCATTGATAAAAAAGTGAATATTAGACTTCTTCCGTGCGCCGTGGCGGCTGTATTGGCTGCGTTCTCGAAACGCGTTTAGGGCGCGTTCAGAGAGCTTATATAAATGCTTGAATGAATGAATACATAGTTTTTATTGCATTACGCTTTAGCTGTACAGAATCAACAACATATTCATCTAAATAAATACTCATCCTGGGACTACTCACACACGGCCCATCTGATCCCAAATTTAGCAAAGCTTGTATGTATGGTAACCAGATAACTGATACACAAACTTTATAATAATTTATTTATTATTTGTAATGTTATGAAATAACATTATTTATTCGGTTTTTGTATTCCCTTGGGATAGCACAATCATCAAAACTTGACGCGGTTGAAATCGCGAACTTAAGCGAATCTATAACACATAACTTTACAAATCTTTACAATCACAAAACTATTATAATACAATTCACAGACCTTCATATTATAGATGTGAAAATTTGCATGGGTTGTCACGCAAAAATTAGTGAACGGATTTTGACGAAACTTTACATTAATATAGTTTATACATCCGAATACGACATAGGTTACATAATATCACCCACGGCAGCATATCAGTAACCAAAAACCTAACATAAGGCTGAGGCTACACTAGGCTGCGACGCGAATTGCGACGCACGAGCGATTGAAACAAATACATGGATTCTCACTAAATGGCTACACCGTTCATCAAATATTACTAGCGATCTTTGATTATTTCTGCGACAGGAACTACATTACTGTAATCGCGGCACCGGCTACATTGACGTATCAACAAAATTGAATCGAATATAAGCCAGATATTTGGTTATAATGTAGCCATTCCATGTTTATCTCGTTTCGCTCTTCCAGTCGCATCGCAAATCGCTGCCAACTGTAGCCTCAGCCTTAACGCGTATGAAATCGGAAGACCGCTAATACGCAATACCCAATAAATGCAAATAATAGATAATAATGCTCTGAAAAGATACTTGACGGTCTCGTAAAGCCACGCTCCAGAATCAAACTGTTCGTATTCGAGCATTAGTGCATCTTGAGGCAGATTAACTCCTCAATAGGTGCTTAGATCTCAAGATGCTGTGATTGAAAGCCTGTTTAGATGACGGCTTTATGGCTGCTTGATGCAGGATTATTATTGGCTGTTCTGGTTATAATGATGGCTTTAAGTGGTGTAGTGACAGTTAGCTTTTAATCCTTCAACGACAAAGCGGCATTTGGCTATTCTATTATTTGTGTATCGAATCACGTATGTTCGAAGGTAATAATGGAAAGTGAGTACTTATTTTCTTAAACTGCTTCAATTCCCAAGGTGATTGTTTGAGATGATAAAAACAAAACGATGTTTAATAAGATGGATAGGCAACAGGATAACGAAAACAGGAAAATATGGGAACAATAATAGAAAACATTTAATGATCTTACTAAAAAAATGTTGCGATATTTTTTACGTAGTTTTTAACAGAAAAGCGACTATTGTAAGTAACTGACTGTATCAGCGGCTAAACATAAGTATTTGTTCCGTACCTCAAGAGGATAAAAAGTAACCCTTATAAGATTACTTCGTTGACCGTCTGTCAACAATCTTTATCTCTAGAAGTATCGAATTGAAATTAAAACTATAAACAGGGTGGAAAGTTTCAATGATCCCCGGAAGAAAACTACCTTAAATCCTTGAGATAGATCATTTTACTTAAAGGAAACATTCCTTTATTTTAAAAAGGCAACAAAACTGCACTTAATAATTTAAGGTAGTTTTTCTCCAGGGCCCATTGAATCTTTCCACTCTCTATTCAAGTCTGAGTCTCTTGGAGATAAAAAAAATAAACTTCTAAAACTGGAAAAAATACCAAAATCGTATATTTCGACATAAAACTCATCCATGAAATTAAGCACAAAGCAATGTCAAGTAATGCAAAGTACCTAAAGGAAAAAATTCAACCCCTTAGTTAGTAAAATAATGAATGGAAGTTTCAACGTCCAGACGGGTGAAGCCGCGGGCAGTAGCTAGTAGGTAATATTTGCCTGAAGCTTCAACACCATTAATTTCTAGCTTTTAAGATAATGTCAAAACTAAATTAACTGTATTAACCCCATCCAATAAAGCTGTTTACACCGTCCAGAACCGCACTGAGGTCCACAATTAACACGTCAATAATTACTGTCAGGTCAAATGCTCAGGAAACCTGAGCATTTGACCATATGAACATGCTACAATAATTCTACAGTCAGTGGACATCCAATAGATTGTTACAGAAGGATAACTCGTCACCGTCACGTCAATTAGAAGGAGATGACGGCCACCCCAATTAAGTATGACGCGTCGTGCGGTGGACACGCGGCTTAAATGTAGTATCGGCATTTCAAGTAACGGTGACGGTGGCGGTGGACAAACGGTCTTAAACCTTCGAACACACGTGATCCGAGACACAATAAAAAGACAAAAGTAGTGCATCGCCTGGTCTTTGAAAAGTAAAAGTATTTTTTAAAATGACACAGTTCGTATTAATGATCGGGAAGTAGAAGTAGTAGACCAGTGATAAATCAAAAAGGTCACGATTGCGGTTACGGTTAAGTGTCACGGTAATTGGTCTTTCTTCTTAATAACCCTAAATCACAACCTTAGTTTCTGTAGCGATTACTTCGGGATAATTCACTTCCTCATCTACATCCTTCTTAAGTCTCAAAAAAACAACCTCTTCAAGACTTTATTGGCTACAAAATAAGGTTTAAACTAGTTTAGTAAAAAATTGTTGTTGGAAACGATCGTTGCCAGAAGCAATCACGGGTGTTCAGTTTTGGAAACAATCGTTTCCAAAAGCAAGCGAGTGCAAAGTGATCGCCACAATCTTTCAAAAGTTTATCAACTATCTCGTATGCTAGTTACGTGTGTGTGTGTGTGTGTGCATGTTGTGTTCGCTTCGCCTCTGTATAGCTATGTACTCTGTGGTCGGGCTTGTGGTGTAGTATCAACACCGGTCCCAATTAGACCGTGTGCTTCATTACCGTCTGTATGTATTTATATTTACTTGATTGGATCTTGACGTATGTCTGTTTGTCCTTGTTGGTTGTTGTTTTTGTGTCTTTTGTCTTGAGAGCTTTGAATTTGGTTCTATTTGGTTGGCTGAAAATCAGATTTTGCATATTTTAGCATAAAAGCACGAGATGGGGTACTCTAGGGCTAATGCCTGCCGGGATTGCTGAATAGTTCTAATAGTTACCGCGGCTCCGTAACATAAACGGCTACCGAAGTAACATGGGTGGGTTTTAGTCAGTAAAACACTGACACTAGGGGTGGGAAAAGTCATTTGATGATTTCCCATACATGAAAAAGTGCTGACTAAATAGATAGAAGATAGAGAGATAGAATATTCTTTATTGTACACCAATAGGACAAAAACAGTAAAGGACAACACAAACAAATATGCAAGAGTACAATAGGCGGCCTTATCGCTAAAAAGCAATTTCTTCCAGACAACCTTCAAGTCAAATCATTTCTCTTTGCTAATGACAATCGTACATAACATATTTTTTTAACCATAACCCACATAAAATTACTGGATGTAATAAAAACTGAAAAATTTAACATAAAAATACCAAAACATATATTTCAAATGGACCGAAGAAAGTCGAGAATTTTGTTTAGTGAAATTCAGTCTGATAGATGGGATTTGCTCAAATGGTCGGCAGCGGTGCGGCGCGGCACTGGCAGGGGAAATATTGCAGGCCGTATGTTATGCGGCATTCGAGTATAGCTGACTGACTACACTCATATATTTAAAAACTTCAGTTATCAGTGGGCCGGTAAGTTGGACTAGACCGACTGTTTACGATTATTGAAATTAGTTCAGATGTCTTATTCTATACAGAATATAATATATTGACACGATATATTCAACTAAAATTAAATATATAGTATCTAAATCTATCTGTCATAATAGAATCTATTATCTTTAGGAGCCCGTTAGCCGATAGACAGGTTATTGAAAATGGTGTAAATTAAGTTTTTAACAAATCCAACCGGTCATTAATTATCGTCTAGCCGTAGTAACGTTGCCTTATTACCAAAATCCACCCTAAAAAAATCCCCCTAAGGGGCAAATAGGGATTGTTAGTATTAAATTAAGCTAAGCCTGTATCGTCTGTCGCAAATATTTTCACTACCAACCAGTTTTAGTAACCAACGATACACCGTCTATCGATTCAACGCAAACAGCTCATTCCAACTCGCTTCTAAATCACTTTGGTCCCAACTACCGCTGCCCAACGGCCAACACTCAAAAGTAAACCGACCATTCTGGTATAGCACCGCAATAATTGCGCCAATAACGCGACCAGTCTTCACACGCTGCCCGGCAATCGGCAATTCCAGTACCATTTCTAACGGCGCGGGAATTGCCAATTCTATTGGCAGAGCTAACAGTGGCTCGCGTACGATTCTTTTGATTGGTCGGTAATATTGTTTGGGCTTTCTGAAGTGTCTTGGGTATTTAGTTGGCGGAAAAAGTGAAAATGAAGCAGCGATTCATCTAGGTTTACATCCGGCACGAAGGACCAAAAGTACAGTAGCCTAACATATAAATAAATTAATAACTATCCGGGGACAACTCACACACGGTCATCTAATCCCAAACTAAGCAGAGCTTGCCTGAGTAACCAGATAACTGATATACATACTTAAATAATTTATAAATACATCCATAATTATTATTATAGATACATTACACTCAGACACAGAACAAACTATCATGCTTATCACACAAAGTTTGTCCTGGGTGGGAATCAAACCCACGACCTCTGGCTTTGCAGTTAGGGTTACCCACCATAAGACCAACAGGCCCGTCACATGACCCGTTGACAGGCAAATCCAGTACAACTTCTTATTAATAACGATTTTCATTCCATCCTTTACAGAAAAGTTGAGGAATCACGCATAACTTTGATTGCACAAGACCAACATCCGCGCTTGTAAAATCGAAAACTTTGTGTCAAATCATAGCGTGTCTCGTACCTACAGCATCTTATATGCGAAATTATGTAAAGATAGAAAGCGTGATTACCACACAGTCTATATAATTATACGCCAACAATATGTACTATGACACAACATTACCCACAAAGTTTAAACCGAAACAGCACGGCTGCTTAGCGAGGCAAACGCTGATTTGACAAGGAGCTCTTCCCTCTGAATTCCCAACTTCATTAAAAGGTGCTTTGCCAAGCAACACGAAGTAATTTGTCTCGAGTTTTTGGTTTAACACAAAGAGAGAACTAATTGAAATGGTGTCACAATTATTTATAATACTTTGAATCTTCGCGCTTTGAGTATAATGGTATCCGTTTATTCCGTAGAATTGTTACTTTTACGATCGTTTTATCGGTACATTGTGATCTTATTTTCTTGTAAAAATGTCACAATTTATTAACAACTTTCTTTGCCTTTCATTTCAAATAAATATAATACAACAATGTGTTTAAAACCACCTTTCTATTTACAAAGTGATTATCCTCAGTTGCTTGTTCAAATCAACAAGATATTAATCCAGAAACTGACGATGAAATTTTAATCGTTCAAACAAAACTGACTATTATCTTCCGAAATCTCAATTTATCAAAGGGAGTTCGAAATTAGCCAAATTTTAATCCGTCGACGGAATACTAACAAGGTGGTTGGGAAACAGCCGTGTCGGCAGCTCTAGTGATGAACTAGAAAACAGGGATTGGGTTTGTAGAACTGGGACAGATTCCTAAACTGCGGGATTCCAAACATTCGAAACCTAAAATTAAATTTTGATCGATTATTGAATACAAAGTGTAACGCTGAAACATCGAGACGAAATACCTCCTAAAGGAGAAAGGGAATTGATGGATTGTAAAGGAATTGAGCCATAATGGAAGCAATCAAACTTGCAAAGGAAAATCAATTTTGAGAGCCGATGACAAAGCAAGATGGAGGACAATAAAAATATGACAGAAAAGAGAGGAGATTAGAGGAAACTGTACGTAATTGTTACTCAGCAAAAGTTTTTAATGACTGTTTAGTTCCACATGACAAACTTTAAAACAATGTTATTGCCATTATGTTGCATTTGTTCCACTTCAACAATGAAAAGCTCACACAGAATCCAAAACTAAATGAAAGTGAGCAAAACAACAAGAACAAAGAATCCCATTTCTTAAAATAAACATAGCCGGTATCCCGGCGTCACCCGGACATCCCTATCGGATAGCCATCCAACAATTATCGAACGACTGACGCCTCCCCGGGGACCTAATTCATTGGCGTCCCGGTGATCTGCTGAGCTGTACCCCGAGATCCGGAGATACGGGGTCCGGAGCGCGGGATTGCGTTAAGATTGTGGCAGACCTTAATGTGATAGTAACAGATCGACTTTTTTATTTTCTACCTTTTATTTTAGGATCTTAGTAGTTGGGGCACGAGTGTTTTATTTTTGGACAGTTGACCTACATTTTTTGTTGGTATTTCTAACTTTTTATCTGGTCGTAGGTTTTTCTTCATAAAGAGAGGTAACTTAAGGTCGTACTCTGATTTTATTAAAGCTTATTTGGTCTATCTTACGTAACTAAGATCAGCAGACAGTATTTTCGTCATTAATAGTGATGAAACGAACTGATATTTTGATCATGTAAGTAATTGTACACATGTTTCATGTTCCTTGATTGCGTTGACAGCACGAGCGGAAACATTGTTTGACAGTATACTTAACTGTTCCGTCATGTCTACTAATTTGCGTGAACTCAAGTTTCATCTTACACCAGCTTAATATTTGTTTCAAGAGAATTACGTAAGAAGCAGTAAATCAAGATTCATTATGATAATGTACCGTTATTTGCATACTGCCAACCAACCCTTCATACAACCGGCATTGTCCTTTATTTCAGACAAAGTATACAATTGTCTTTATTCTGCCGACTTTATAGAAGAGGGATCAATTTTATCTTTCTTTGTGATGCAAATCTTGTCATTAGTCTAGAAGCCCGGATTTTGAGGTTTTTGGAACAATTTTGAGCTTAACTGAGAGTAGATTGTGGCTTTTTTTGGTTATGATTTTGCAATTGGAATTTTACGGTCTTTTGCTTAAGACATCAATTTATTTGAAGAATTTACCAAAGTTATTGATTGCAAGTTACGGCTGTAGTTTGTCTGTCAAATTCACACAAATACCTACAAGTAATGGATGATTTAAAACGAATCACAATTAAATTAAAACCTACCGTTCAACTGTTCACCAAGCTCAGTCAAGCAAAGCTAAACCATGGATAACGTTTATTTAACCGTTCAAAGGTAAGTAATTCCTTACAAGCTCCGACATAAATTCTAAAACCATGAAACACAAAATGGCGGCCAAACATTCAAAACGAATAAATTCATCAGCAAACTCAAAGGGAGCACAAATTCACAGATTTGTATTTCGTCTATAATAAATCCAATTTCTTGAATAGTGTATCCCGTTGGAATTTGACCTAGGAGGAAGATTACGGAACTCCGATTTCTGTAAGCCCTAACGTATTAAGGTTCTGCATAGATTTATAGGGAGCACCTTTCATTTATGGGGCTGTCTACTCTTTCATTGATAAATGTGTTATATTATATTGGGGAGAAGGTATATTTGTCGTCTTACTGTTTGATTAGCCATGAAATTGAAGGTTAGAATCTGTGAGGGGAGGTAATAGACCAATGTATGTATACACACAAGAGTTAAAGAGGAATGTTTCCTCTAATGATTGGTACTGTGTAGTACAATAACATCAAAAGCAATTGTTCAAAGTTACAAAAGTACAATTGTAATGAAAATTTGGAAGCTGTTATTATTATGTTATAAATAGGAGTAAAGCTTATATGAATTTCCAAACGTCAAAATATTCTACCTTTCACCGTAGCTTAGAACGAGAAACGTGTGCATTGTGTAAATTCGTAAATGTTTTCTCAGTGTGTATTTTATATCTGAGACGAGCGTTTTATACAAATTCTTTAAAGTATTGTGTTGTTACAAAGAGGAAAATTCATTTCCGTATTTTCACAGCGATTCCCGATTCGTATTTTCAATCGGATTGGGATTTGTTTAGATTGTAACGATCGTGTGTGTAATAGCGGCCCGATCGGCGTGTCAACAGCGATTTATATTGATTAGATCTAGTGGTGTGCTTTATTTGTTTTGATGTTCAAATTAGTGAAAACCGACATGCTTTTGTTGATGTTATCGCTAACTATGTTGAGAGATAACTTTTTGATTAGCATGCAATTAATATTATTGGCTGTTTTATTTTCATTTTGATGTTTAGAAAAACAAAATTGTGTATTAATATTCATGTTCACGTTTTTCCATATTTTTATAATATCTATCTTCCGCGGTTTCATTCGCGTTATGTTAGTTTTTTTGTTACTGCTCCAATAGGTCATAACGTGATCTTATGTAGCCTGTCTTATTCTGGTGTATAAGCTATACATATACTGTTAAGTTTTATCAAAATCCGTTCAGTAGTTTTTGAAAGATAACTCTACACCACTTGCATTAGATCTACCTCAGTAAAAATAAAAAAAAACCCTAGAAAATTCACAAGAAAACCAGCATTTCCAACAATTCATCATCATTTTTACAAACCGCAGCCATTCAGCTTATAGCCACATAATCCAACCAGCTGGAAATCCCCAGCAATCTTAATTTTACAAGGTTTTAGTGCTAATCCCAGTACCCAGCAACGCTACCCAGCAAATGCAGGTACATAATTAATAACGGAAGAACTTCAACGGGGTCACCGCTTAATTTATGTTCCTTCACGGCCTCGTGATGGGGTGTGAGCAGAAATGCTTGTGTAAATAGGATACACTGGGAGATTTATGTTGATGATTTAGTGGGGAGATTTTGTTTAGTAATATTGTTAGAAACTTGATTGAAAGAAGAGGTTGTTTTTAGTATGTTGTGAAAATTGTGGGATCTGATTGAACCTCTAAATCTTCTAAACCTCTTCGGTTTGTTGCATAAATATAACAATTGTTATTAATGCTATCTTTGTTTATTTAGACGAATATGAATTCTGAACTAATTTTAGATGAAAGTTTTTGTGTTTTAACTGGTAATTTTTAGTCCGATTATAAAAGTTACCTGTGAGCTATTTTTTTTTTTGCCAAGGGTACTATGTGTTTTTTTAATAAGTATAATGGTTATTAATGATATACTTGACTATTACACATCGAAAACTCCTACAAAACTTAGAATTGACAACCAAGTATACTACCACTCTTCAAACCTCCATAAGACAGGATTCGAACTCCTTAAGGTGCAAAGCTCCCAAGCCTCGGTACATAACTAATAACCGACATGCCTCCGGGAGGTCACTGCTGATTTATAGCCCCATTACCTCCTGAAGGAACCCTCAGAGGCCCTCGCAGGCCGGATTATTGAAATGAGAGATTAACGCACCAGTCGCAGGAAGATTTACTGACCTCAATATCTTGGCGATGCATCATTGTTTTTGGAGTTCAGATTGGAGATGGGATCTGTCATTAGTGTTGTTTGTTGAGTCAGATTTTGGTTATATTGACTGGTCTGGTGGTATAGCGGTTAGTGACCCTGAATGCTAAACTGGAGGTTCCTTTCCAACCAAGGTCAAATCTTTGTGCGATGAGCATGATTGTCTGTTCTGTGTCTGGGTGTAATTTATTTATAACTAGCTTTTGCCCGCGACTTTGTCCGCGTGGAATAATAGTTCCCGTTTCCGAGGGCTTTCCGGGATGAAAACTATTCTATGTCCTTTCTCATATCTGTACCAAATTTCAATCAAATCGGTTTAGTGGTTTAGGCGTGAGAAGAGATAGACGGACAGACAGACAGAGTTACTTTCACATTTATAATATTAGTATGGATTTATGATTATATATTTTTACTAGCTTTTGCCCGCGACTTCGTCCGCGTGGAAAAATGACTGCTGGCAAAATTTGGGTTTTTCAATTAATTATCGCCTTTTCCATGGTCTATCGATTACATGTGTAGAAAAACGTTTAAAAATCAAATTGTCTCTCTTTATAATACTACAGTACACATACAGATTTAGAAAAGGTAAAAAGGACAAAATCATAGTCCACAAAAAAGAAAAAAAAAAAAAAGAATTTATACAGGACAAAGAGGACACGACGCGACGCTTGGACAGTCCAATGAAGTCGCTGGAAGTTGCTGACACCATTTAGCACAGGACTGAATATCGTAGAGATGTCTTTGGGCAGGCCTATGTCTAGCACTGAGGTTAGAGGGAGAGCTGACATGTGAGCAAGCGACATGCAGTTGTCCTTGGGAATAGCAATCTTCTCTTAAAACAACACCTGCGACTTTGAAAATTTGCCCTTGTGATTTATTTATCGTCATCGCAAAGCAAACTTTCAGAGGATATTGAAGGCGCTTAAATTCAAATTGAAGATCATTTGGTATTTAGAGGAATGCCTGGGACGAACATCGTTTCTCTTCGAGCACATCCTGTCAAAATAACTGTACTAATTTTTTGTGTAAGGCTTTGACTTGCAACCTGGTGCCGTTACACAATTTCGGCGGTTTCAGGTTACGTAGCAATATCGCCGGTGTACCTATTCGCAGTGCAAGCCTATGGTATGGGAGACCACCTGATTTTAGGGAATTTAGGAATTCTACCGGGTAATTAATAGCGTCATCTACATGGCATGGTGTGTCTATCGATTTGTAATTTTTTTCTTCTTCGTCGAATGACTTTAAAAAGTATATCGTTAATAGAGGCAGCAAGTGTCAGTGTGGGCCTATAAAAAATTGGTTAAAGACTGATTATAAATGTGAAAGATATTTCAGGGAACTCCTCAAAAATCAACAGGATGAGCTATGCGTTTAAGTTTGAGTGATGTATACTCACTTGTCTTTCTCAGTGGCCATAAAAATTCGAACAGACAGTAGCATATTATTATCTGATATAGGATGATGGGTAGCTTGATGTGCTGTCTGAGTTACATATGTGCTGTTTTTATAAACTGTTTGTTTGACAGTGATAAAAGAATGTAATGACAGTATGTTTTTTGTATGGTAGCTCCCTTAAATTATTATTTTATTCTGTTTTTTAGTATTTGTTGTTATACGCATCATTGTGGCCCGGAGATTAAGACCCGCCTCTCCTAGCAAGAACCAATGTAATTTTTTCCGAGGTATATGTACTTTCTAATAGTATTTGGACACCACTGACAGGCGGTTAAAAAATGATTAAAATGATCTTTATTTTGTAAATAGGTTATATCATAACACTTTTACACGTCAATGTTTTGTTTTTTATATTTTAATCGAACGATGGAGCCGGTGTTTCGTAACTGACTACTCTGAGAAGAAACATCCGAAACAAACTCAGAGGTCAAAGTCTCTTTTAAAGTCCATACAATTGTATTGGTCAAATTATGCGAGGATCATGAAGGTTAATGACTGATGTGCTTTCTTGATGAGAAAAGCACACAGATTTGAGTGGACCTGTCCAGACAGTGCAAGCATTTGTCAGCAATCGTTTAGCTCAACATCATAAGGAAGGTGAAGGACAACATCATAAGGAAACCTGAATTTCAAATTGTAAGTTTCAAATCGCCAATCCGCCTTGAGCAAGCAAGTGGTTATTAATACTCTAACCTTCTCCACGTGAGAAGAAACCTTTGCTCAGCAGTGGGCACTTAAGTATAGGCTGAGGATGTTGTTATAGCGGCAACAGATAACTATCCGACTATCATGGTGCATGAGATACAGCCTGGTGACAGAAAAAAAAACAAAAATCCTCTCTTAATGCTCACTTGCTTCAATGGTGGAACCTACATACAAAGTTTTAAGTGAATCCATAAAGAAATAAAAAAAACCATTTACCCCCCTTTTCTCCCCCTAGGGGGATTTCTAAAAACCCTCTCTTAGTGCTTAGTTACATCACTGGTCGAACCTACCTACAAAGTTTTAAGTAAATCCATAAAGAAATGAAAAAATCAATTTACCGCCCTTTCCTCCCCCCTGGGGGGAATTTCCAAAAATCCTCTGTCAGTGCTCAGTTTAATCATTGGTGGAACCTACATACAAAGTTTTAAGTGAATCCATAAAGAAATTAAAAAAAAAACAATTTACCCCCCTTTTCTCCTCCATGGGGTGGAATTTCCAAAAATCCTCTCTTAGTGCGCGCCTACACCCCCCAACAAACACACATGCCAAATTTCAGCCCTCTACGATCAGTAGTTTCGGCTGTGCGTTGTCTGTCAGTCACTCAGTAACGGAAGCGTTTTATATATACAGATATACATTAGTTATTCGATATGGTTAATGGTATGGTACCACAAGCTATTTTAGGATCAAAACCAAATATGAGTTGTTCCAAGATATTTAAAATGCCTGGATTGGCCCGACAGGGTCCAAAATCTTGTAGTTAAAATGATGGAATGCGTTCAATGTAGTTCGTATTGAAATTCTTTAACCTCTATCCGGGGATAGTTATTGGAAAAAAACATTATGGAACAAAATTCTTCATTTGTTTACAAAGTTACATAGTTTCATTCTTATCTGTAACTCTGTGTGACCCTTATAATAATTGACAACCAAAAAAAAATAAGACTTCGTTATCTTAATTTCCATGCAATGGTCAGAGCAGCTTTTTCTAAAACAATCCTATTTAACATTCCAATTAACTCTTGAAGAAGCTGCTCAGCATCCATCTTCTAAAATATTCACGTCTCGAAATTGCAGTTCCGAAGTGCACTAGACAGCACTCCAACTTTGAACTTTTCTAGAGAAGGCGTTACTATTTAATCAATATAACAATATAAGAGGTTCATCGCCAACGGAATTTAATCTCCTCTTTGTGTTTAAGAAAGTGGCCTCAACAGTATTTAATAAAAGAAGAAAAAATGTTAACAAGAGTCGACCTGAAATGTAACACAAAAGTTCCACTTTTTTAGTTTTTTAAGTCTGGAAATTAATTTAGCATTGTTAAAGTAGAACTTAGGTATTATCAACTCCACATAGTCTGTTATTTACCTATAGTAATATTTTAAAGATGAAGAGTTTGTTTTTAGGGTTCCGTACCTCAAAAGGTAAAAACGGAACCATTATAGGATCACTTTGTTGTCCGTCTGTCCGTCCGTCCGTCTGTAAAGACCCTTTTTCTCAGAAACGCGTCGAGATATCAAGCTGAAATTAATATCACATACTCGGGTTAGCTATCTCTTAAAGCAGTGAAAAAATCAAGTTTTTAAATCAACGCAATAAAAAGATACGGCGGTTTATATTGCATATTTGGACATTTGCAAGAAAATCAAAACCTATAGGGTTCTTCCCATTGACCTAGAATCATGAAATTTAGCAAAAAGCAAGGTCATGTAGCACAAGTAAAGGGAAAACTCCAAAAACCGTAAATTTGTAGTTTGTTTACATCAGGCGTCCGTCTGTTTGTCCGTCTGTCAAGATTATTTTTCTCAGGAACGCGTCGAGATATCAAACTGAAATTAATATCACATACTCAAGTCTGCTATCTCTTATAGCAGTAAAAAACTCAAGTTTCTAAATCAACGCAATAAAAAGATACGGCGGTTTATATTGCATATTCAGACATTTTCAAGGGAACCAAAACTCAAAACCTATAGGGTACTTCCCATTGACCTAGAATCGTGAAATTTGGCAAGAAGCAAGGTCATGTAGCACAAGTATAGGGAAAACTCCGAAAACCGTAAATTTGTAGTTTGTTCACATCAGGCGTCCGTCTGTTCGTCCGTCTGTCAAGAACGTTTTTCTCAGGAACGCGTCAAGATATCAAGCTGAAATTAATATCACATACTCAAGTCTGCTATCTCTTAAAGCAGTGAAAAACTTAAGTTTCTAAATCAACGCAATAAAAAGATACGGCGGTTTATATTACATATTTAGACATTTTCAAGGGAACCAAAACTTAAAACCTACAGGGTACTTCCCATTGACCTAGAATCATAAAATTTGACAAGAAGCAAGGTCATGTAGCACAAGTAAAGGGAAAACTCCGAAAACGGTAAATTTCGTAAATTTGTAGTAAGTACACATCCGTCCGTCATTACGTTCGTCCGTCTGTCAAGACCTTTTTTCTCAGAAACGCGTCGAGATATCAAGCTGAAATTAATATCCACACACTTAGTTCTGCCATCTCTCAAAGCAATAAAAAAAATAAAGTTTCTAAACTAACGCAACAAAAAGATACGGCGGTTTATACTGCATATTTAGACATTTGCAAGGGAATCAAAACTCAAAACCTATAGGGTATTTTCCATTAACGGAACCCTCGTTGCGCGACTCCAACTCGCACTTGACCGGTTTTTTATTTATATAGATTTGGACATTTACAAGGAAATCAAAACCTATAGGGTACTTCCAATTGACCTAGAATCATGAAATTTGGCAAGGAGCAAGGTCATGTAGCAGAAATAAAGGGAAATTTCCGAAAACCGTAAATTTGTAGTTAGTTCACATCAGGTGTCCGTCTGTCCGTCCGTCTGTCAAGAACCTTTTTCTCAGGAATGCGTCGAGATATCAAGCCGAAATTAATATCACATACTCAGGTCTGCTATCTCTCAAAGCAGTGAAAAAATCAAGTTTCTAAATCTACGCAATAAAAAGATTCGGCGGTTTATATTGCATATTTAGACATTTGCAAGGGAATCAAAACTCAAAACCTATAGGGTACTTCCCATTGACCTAGAATCATGAAATTTGGCAAGAACAATGTCATGTAGCACAAGTAGAGGGAAAACTCCGAAAACCGTAAATTTAAAGTTAATTCACATCCGTCCGGCCTCCCGTTCGTCCGTCTGTCGAGAACGCGTCGAGATAGGCGATTCACACACGGCACCGCGCGCCGCCGCGGAGGGCAGTGGCGGTGTAGCGAATATTCTTAGCTCGACCGCGCGGTCGAGCGGTGTACGTGTGTTAGGTATCAACGGATTTCTAAGTGTCTCATACAACATGACATCCGCTTCACCGCCCTCCGCGGCGGCGCGCGGTGCCGTGTGTGAATCGCCATATCAATCTGAAATTAATATCCCATACTCAGGTCTGCTATCTCTTAAAGCAGTAAAAAAATCATTAAGTTTCTAAATCAATGCAATAAAAAGATACGGCGGTTTATATTGCATATTTAGACATTTTCAAGGGAATCAAAACCTATAGGGTACTTTCCATTGACCAAGAATCATGAATTTGAGCAAGAAGCAAGGTCATGTATCACAAGTAAAACTCCGAAAACCGTAAATTTGTAGTTATTTCATAAAAAAAATTAACGGAACCCTCGTTGCGCGAGTCCAACTCGCACTTGACCGGTTTTTTTGTTTAAACGCATTAACCTCAGAAAGTACTGGATCAAATTGAAAAAAAAAAGTAAGCCGTCACGGGACGCCTGGCAAATGTGAACCATCGACATCCACACATCGAAACCACGGAAACGATACCCATGACCGAAATTTTGAAAAATGTGAGCCGCCATCTTGGATTCTGAAATGGACCTCATTTTCGGCATCAGTGCCCCCGAAAACTATAAAACGTGAGGCCAAGGCGCATATCAAAAAGTAATATGATTTAGTTAATTTTTTTACGTGCGGCTATAGATTTTTCACATCAAAATTCTTTACGTTTGGATAGCCCAATTCGAGGAGGATCGGGGTAGTAACTGTGAGTGAAACTGCGGGGGACAGCTAGTTTATTAATAAATATATCCCCTACGTTAAAACAGATACCTACACAGTCACTTAATAAGATATTGGTATTTCTTTATATAAAAATACTTCCTTACCCCACAGTATAAACCCACAATGAGGACCAATCCTAAAATAATTTATATAATCAAATAAGAATAATTTGGTTGTAGATAGTAAAAAGGAGTTTTCTATCTAGTACCAGATTACTCTTCTAAACCCACTTTTTTACATAGTCTTTAAAGTTTTTTTACTTCGTTTTGTTCATGGAAAAGCATATTAATATGCTGTTAAAATTAGAAGAGACACAATTCAGAAAAAAATATCGAAACCGCTACAATGGTATTAGGTCAAAACTCATCAAGGGAAATCGAATTGTAAAAAAAATCCGATGAGTAAAAAATTATTCCACCCAGTAACACCCTATCAACATAAGATTGATCACAATCTAAAGTGGGCCTTCTGCAACTTAACTATAACGTCGACGATCGATTGGTCGGACGTCGAATCAATCACGCTCCGCCCTTTGAGAGTTGGCAGGAAGTTGGTATTGCAATTTCTATCAAAAGCCTTCTTTGGTAGAGATTTTATGAATGCATTCATTCACAGTATTTGAATAGAAAGTGGCTAATTGATTTGAATTTTCTACATAGGTAATATTTTTTACGTTGAATATTGAAAATTATTAGCTTTTGCCAGAAATTTTGATTACTGCAGATACTACGTTTATAAATTAGCAATTCTGGAGAACAAGGCACTATTTCGTGTAGAACTTACTATTGTTGAGCAAAGTTAATATTCCCATTTTGTCTAATTTCCATTTTCTGTGAATCTGCATAATTATTCAATTACCTGGATATTATAAGGGTTTATCAAATTAATTACTGAAATAAATGTTTCGCTTTGAAATATAGTTTAAGTACTTGGTCGACTAAGAAGAAGAAAATGGTACTAGTATTAGTCATCACGCTTGTTCGACCCAGATGGAAGATAACAGAGAAATAAATACTTAATATTTCATTCAAATTGTTAACTACTTATTTCATAATTTGTTTATTAATCGACTTCAAAAAAAAAAGTAGGTTTCTTAGTTCGACCTGTATGTATCTATGTCTGTCCGCGATTATCTCGCGTTTGGCTGAACCGATTTTGATGCGGTTTTCAAAAAAGTATTTTGTTACATTCTGGGAAAGGTAAGTATATAGCACTAATGGTTATCCCGTGAAATTACCCGCATAGATCGTGTTTTGCTTTCTTGGATTGTAAAATTTTCAAAGACGATCGTATGTTTGAACGCGATTCTTAGATAGTTATTTTTGTGCTATTGGTTTTTGAAATTTTTGAAATTTTTTTTTTTTGGAAAAAGCTTTTTTTTGTAAGGTCTTTTTTTTTTTTTTTTTTTGGTGAGTGGGAAATCATCCAATGACTGCTCCCGTCCTGGGTGCGACGGGAGGGCGTGTCAGACTCTTACTGACTAAAACCCACTCATGTTCCTTCGATTGCCCTTTATGTTCCAGGGTCACGGTAACCACTATAAACATTCCGCAACCCCTTTTGTAAGGTCTTGAAGTGACTGATTTGATTATATATTTGTATAGTATATTCTTTCACTAAGAATAGATTGTTACACCATTGCTGAGTATCATAGCCTATATGTATTACTGTATCATTGCTTGACTTCTACGCAGACGTAGTATCAAGGAAAAGTTCATTATTATCATCACTATAAACCCAGCGAGAAAGCCACATACATCTATATCTATACTTCTATACTAATATTATAAAGAGGTAAAATTTGTAAGTTTGTAGGTTTGTAAGTTTGTATGTAGGGGGTAATCTCTGGAACTACTGGTCCGATTTGAAAAATTCTTTCATTGTTGGATAGCTCATTTATCGAGAAATGCTATAGGTTATATACCATCACGCTACGACCCACGGGAGCGGAGCAGTAACAAAAAATGCGGGTGAAACCGCAGGGGACAGCTAGTATTATATATACACAATTACATACACAGACTTATTAGCATAATTCTATCAGATACTTCAATTCCCATTCAGAAGCTTCCAAAAAACGCCCGCAATCTAACTACACATACAAGATCTACTCCTCTGCAATCTAATACTCGAAGACAAATGCAAATCCATTAGTTCTCCTATACTAGATCAGAATACTATCATTTTTATAAGCCGCACTACGTAACGTTACTTTATCTGAAGCTATAACGGTCATTCTCCGATTCGGCGTTATTTGCCTAATTACCGTAACCATTTTTATTTTTCACTGATTTACCTTAAACTCATTAAAATATGAAACTAGTAAAAAATACGAATTCAATAATAAATGAGGCATGTTTTAATTACTGGTAGTTTTATAGTTATTGAGACTTAAAAAAATTATGAGTACGGTAATTAGAAAAGTTTAATATCTTATGCCACGGTAATTAGAAAACACTGTCAATTTTAAGTAAAATGTGATATAATATAAAAAAAATTACACACATTAATAATTTGTATACATCTATTTATATAAAATGAATCCCTATTTCCCTTTATCACCTTTGGACCGACTTCACTAATTGTTTGTTGTGTTTGTTATTGTTTGGAGAAGGTTCTTATGGAAAAAAAAATGATAATTAAAAGGGTACTTTAGAGTAGTGTAGGTTAGAGTAGAGTAGGGTAGAGTGGGATATAGTAGGGTAGGCTAGAGTGGGATATAGTAGGGTAGGCTGGAGTAGGCTAGAGTATGGTATAGTAGGAGTGAAGCCGCGGGTTCGTTTTCGCGTTATTTTCATACAGATTATTTACATTTTTAAATATTGATATAACAAAAACAAAAACATGTCAGAATATAAAAAACAGTAGCCCAACGGCATCGGGAACAGGGTCCCAGCTACCGATGATCAGGGCTTCAGAGAAAAGAACTTCCTAACGATGCGAGCCGTGTCCAAAAGCTTCTGAATGAAGCCCTAGATCCAGCCATCTGACGAGAGCCTCCTTAGGTGTTGGTCGAGACTCTTGGCTATTAAACCATTGGCAGAAACAACTATCGACACATGACCGTTGAGTCCACATTCAACATGTCAACAATCTCGCGAGCCAAGTCGATACTTAATTTTTATTATCTTTCTCGATCTTCACAAGGTTCTTGTCACGCGGGACCGTTACGTCAACGAGCACGATCCACCACCACTATATCAGGCTTGTTTGCTACAACAGTCCTTTCAGTGATGATGTATCGACCCCAGTACAATGTGACATTGCCATCTTCAGATGCTACGAGGCCGTATCTCAGAGCAAGTTGCAGATTGATAATCCTGGCTACCTAGGTTGTGCCCATTCAAGTCCTCTTTGTAAGCAAGACGAGAATAATCAGAGATAGTGTGTCGAATCGTTCTCCCGGCAGGTGACACGCCCGACATAAGTCAACCGTACCATCTTACACAATAAATTCCCGACAATTCTTCGTCATGATAACCTCATCCATAATTGTACAGACAAAACCTTCGGTTTCCCCAAATAGGTCACCAAATTGTAGCTACTAAACTGACACTAAAAAGTCTACATCGGGCCCATGCAGGGCCCGGAAAAACCGCCCGTGTAGCGCCTTACTCTGCCATACTTCCTCACGATCCTTTGCCTCAAGCACTACAAGTTTGCGCCAGTTCTCTTTAGTTAAGGAGAGCGGAGTGAGGTTCTTGACCACAGTGACCACATCTCGGATTCTCGGTGCTGACGTAAGGAACCACGTCAGCTTTAAGGAAATATTCCCGGAGATACAACCTCCGGGTCTCGTGGTTGAGGAGAGACTTAGCATTAAGAAAGCCTCGTCCTCCACATATCCGCGGGATTATATATATATCCCGCGGATATGCCTCATCAACTCATCACTGATGATCGCGGGTGATGCTCAAGCGTGCTTTGCATGTAGATTGACTTCTGTACCCATCTATTTTGAGGCTACAGTTAGTAAATAAGAATTAATTTTTCATACAACGGTAATTATAAACATACGGTAATTAGTATACGGTAATTAGAAAACGATAGATATTCTTTAAAATTTCGGAAACCAACAAAATATGCAAATACTAGCTTATTACAACGTACGGAGGCCAAAGTACTGCCTCGATTTACATGACCAACTTAGGTCTAACTTAAAAAATCAAATTTATATAATGTGAAACGGTAATTAGAAAAGTTTGTAACCAAGGTTACGGTAATTATATACAAGAGCGCTTTATTAGCGGTACACTAAAGTTAGAGACGTGCAACTGCTGATGTTTTGCGGTACACATGGAGGAGACGAGACGCATTCGGAAGTGGTGTGCCAAATACTGTTTTTTAGGGGTGTGCACTCGAGAACAGAATATGTCACGGTAATTATAACTTTCCATCGGACATCCGATAATTTAATGATAATTATTTATAGACTGGTTCTAGTGAGTCAATATTTTACTATGCGATACACGTTGTTTAACACCATTTAAAATGTTGAATAGATCAAAGTAAACCTGTAAGTCATAAAAATTACAAGTAAGTTTTAACATTAAGACAGTGTGCGGACACGTTACGGTAATTAGAGAACAGAGGTTTTTGAACTTAGATTAAATTAATTTAGTCTTAAATACTTTAAACAGAAGCCTGTGTTTTTGTTTATGGCTAGATAGGGGTGCTATCTAACATATAAAAAAAATTGGATGATTGAATATGATAAAAGTACGGATTATTCAAGCCCGGACACGTAAAATTTGCTTATCGGAGAATGGCCGATAAATAACGTGAGGAAACGGGAGGTAAGAGGGACCCCCTTATCGTTCGACTTGTAATCTACAAACTGTTTTATTATAGTTTTGTTGCTAACTTTGTTACCTTCCTCTTTTGTAACACGAGCTTCTGAAACTGTTGGTTCATTGTTGGGTATCAGTTGTTTAAGTAGATTTGGAGTCAGATTTCAGTGACACTGGGATATTAATTTGCAATGTTGTTACGATGTGTGATGTGATCCAGTGGGCGGAATTTTCTTGCTAGGTTTTTTGTGACGTATCGATTGTACTGTCCCTGCTGTTGTCATAAGACTGTTTTGCAGGTTTTGATTTTTATTTATACTTTATGCACAAAGGTACAAAAGCGGAATTAATAGCTAGACATTCTCTTCTAGCCAACATAGGATGGTGAAGAGGATAATACGGTAAGCTAACTTAACATGAATACTGGATCGATTTACATACAAAAGAAACACTGATATATGACCACAACATACACTGGACAGACTGACAGGCATCACACTGGACTCACGCTTACATTTTGACATCCATGTGAATAATATAGTGAATAAGGCGTTTCGCATGTACGGCTTTGTCATGAGGTCATCGGGTGATTTTGTACGGCCCTCTACGTTCTTGTTATTATACAAAACCTTGATACGGTCCCAACTGGAGTACGCAGTCCAGATCTGGAACCCTTTTTACAACAAATATAGCTCTAGTTTGGAGATAATTCAGAAAAAGTTCTTGAGGTCTGTGAACTATAAATGCTGCCACTCAAAGATTCCATACAAACAGTTATTATCGCGATTCGGCGTTCTGAGTTTGGAGTCTAGGCGACTACTTCTGAGTGTAATGACACTACAAGGCTTGTGTAGTAATAAATTCGACTGTATGGAGCTCTCTAATCAATTATGTTATAGGGTGCCTAGAACTGTAATACAACGTGGGGTGCGCGTGCCTCAGCTGTTCCACACAGGCATGTGCAAGACTAATGCGGGTGTACGCGCACCTCTTCGTCGCCTTGTAGATATATACAACACCCACTTTATGGAGCTGGACATATTTACTCTGTCTAATCAGTTATTTAAAAAAAAGGCTAAAGATATTTTATCTGATAAGTTCTAAAGTGTTTAAGGTTTTACTAAACAGAACTCAATGAATAAAATTTAAAGAGATAAAAGAAGATAACAAAGTGTAAAAAGTAATAATTCTAATCACAGTACATAATTCTGCCACAGGATAACCACTGTAATCTGCACTTTTACCGCAGTACTTCACTTTTGTCATATAAAGGAGACAATTTTTTTTGGTCCCACTATTAAACGGTTACGTTTATTAATAATTTTACGCATGAAACTAGTCATCACCTTATTATAACTAACCCACCAAAAATTATATAGAAATCTAACGGGAATAATGAAATAATAGTAAAAAACTATTACGGAAAAATGCATGTTGAGGAGCGTTTTTACATTTATTTCAACGTGAATTTAAATATATTATGTGAAACGAAACGTACCTAATTAACATTCCGTTGTAGATGCTCTGTGGTACAGTTTCAATCAGTTTGACACTGACAGACTACATTATTAAGCTAAGTTCATACGACCGCGCGAAACCGCTCTGTACCACTAACCGCGCGGTACAAGACCAAAGTACGCGCGTTCTACGTTCGTTGAAAAGCATTCTTGCATCCTATTTTAAGTGAAAGACTTTCATTTAAAATAGGATGCAAGAAAGCTTTTTTATTGTCTTTGTCATTTTCTGCGACGACTCAGCCTTCGGTATAAAATCCATAAGCAAATTGCCCCCTCCTCAAGCAATATTGACATCCGGACTGGTATGCACATCATCATGCGAACGCCTCAACCACGCGGCGACGCGCGGCTTCTCGCGGTCATGTAAACTTAGCCTAATAGTTTCAAACAGTTTTCTAGATAGTCAGATAAGTGTTTCTTCTGTTCTTTTCGTATTTTTATTCAATAGATGTTAGAAAAATGGCTTCTGGAGATACAGTGCATAATATATAAAGCTGTTGTAATAATTGTACAGCTGGATTTCAACGAAATGCGCAACAACCTTACTTATAAAAGCATTGGCGTCCACAGTAAAAGAATAATCGAAAAAAAATCACACCAAAGCCAGGTTTTATGTCATTTACACCTATATTATTATTGAAAAGTGCACTATTCTAACATAAAATACCTAGGAAACCTATTCACTCATTAAATAATCGCTCTTGTGAGATTTTAGGTCATTATGAGAGTCATGTTTTGACTGTCGTATTTCCCAGTATTCCGGTTACGTAGAGTTTTGCTAATATTGCCACTGTAATCTAGAGATTATAAGGAATAAACTAACGTGCATTTCATTAATAAATGCCACAATTTGTGGTGGGCCTAATCTCCGAACAAAAAAAATTGTCTCCTTTGTTTTTTGTTTATTACACGTATATTTGTTTTGTTAACCCGTGGATAATGTTGTGGGTTACATGTTTGAGAATTTTAGTGTTAAGTTATTTTTTGTGTTATTTTTAGCATGTAACTGTTTATTGTCCTTAATAAATAAAATAAAAAATAAAAAAAACATAGAAGAAGTAATTATGAGGCATCTGTATCTGATTTATGCTGTTAAGTTTTTATCATCACCATTCAAAGACATTCTTCATATCTTTCTATGAATATATGCCACAAGTCATATACAATTCAGTTCATCACCTGGAAATATTTCCAACATCGCATCTTCTGATACATTTTCATTATTATCATCGGTTATTTTGTCGTGGAGCAAATACTTCTATACAACACAAAATTAGTATACAACACAGCTAGAGACACCTGTGTGGCTAGACAAGTGGCCTTGAAGAATAGAATTCGATACAATGATACCAAATTACTTAGCATTAGCTAAGTGTAACATATCTTTTTGGAACGGACGACTAGAAACTACTATCCTTACTAATATTATAAATGCGAAAGTAACTCTGTCTGTCTGTCTGCCTGTCTGTTACGCTTTCACGTCTAAACCACTGAACTGATTTTAATGAAATTTGGTACAGAGATAGAGTTGACCTTGAGAAAGAACATAGGATAGTTTTTATCCTAAACTTTTGAAGAGTTTTCTTGAAAACGCGATATAACCGACATCCATCCGCGGGCAAAAGCTAGTTTTAAACAAAATTGACGTTCCAAAGTGCCTCTATGGTCTAAAATGAATATTATATAAACACAAACTTTGTGTGATGAGCACCAATGTTACTTTGTTCTGTGTCTGGATGTGATTATCTATAATATGTATGTATTTAAAAATTATATAGTATGTTTATCAGTTGTCTGATTACCATAGTACAAGAACTGCTTAGTTTTGGGTGGCCGTGTGTGAGATGTCCCAGAATATTATATTACTAGCTTTTGCCCGCGACTTCGTCCGCGTGGAATAAAAGTTCCCGTTTCCAGGGGAATTCCGGGATGAAAACTATCCTATGTCCTTTCTCGGGTCCCAGACTATGTCTGTACCAAATTTCATTAAAAATTGGTTTAGTAGTTTAAGCGTGAAGAAGAGACAGACAGACAGACAGACTGGCAGAGTTACTTTCGCATTTATAATATTAGTACGGATTAACTGTGGAACTATCTTGAGCGTACACAAAAAGATTATTGGGGTTGTATAAGCGTGAAAGAGCTACATTGACCATGGTAAAAGCATCCAATACATATCCAATGGCGTTTTTTTTTGTTGATGGATAGGAAATCATCAAATGACTTCTCCCGCCCCTGAAGAGGGAAGGAGGGTCAGACTTTTACTGACTAAAATCCAATAATGTCCCTTCGGTTACCCTTATATATTCCGGGGCCGCGGTAACTATTAGAAGCATCGACAGTAACTAAAACAGTACTCAAGTTTACTAATACTTATTTGCTGAATTATTTTAATATTCTTTTGTTATTGTCTGTCTCGACATTTCGAAATATTAGACACTAAGGATGGAGCGGGACAACCCCAACACAAGTATTTCTTAACTTACAGGGGTTGTCTCAAATGTTTTGTAAAAACCTTGATGTTTGAGGCACAATAAACATATTTTTATTATTATTATTATTTTAAAATACGTTTCCATATCTCGGGACCCTGAGGTCCCGGACTTTTGGAAGGCGTACGAGGGGCCGAAGCCAACTCGCAGAGGCCCCTTGAGGAAAAACTTTATGTGGAATGGGACACCGACCGACGATTATCCCTATATGCACTATGTAAGTGCACCTAAGGACAACCCCCGGTTGGTGTTGGACTATTGTAAAATATGTCAACTAACAAAAATTTTAGACTATGGGTTTGGATTTTTTAATGAATAAGGTACCAGAAACTATGGAGTGACTATGGCCCCTGCCTGACCAATGGTTGTATACACTGATAGAATGGCAGGGGGTGACTTGCACACTCAGTAAATGGGCCCCCGAAAACGGCCGCTAGCACATAGTGACGTAGCGACAAGGGGGCAACATATATCGAGGTGCTTGAGGAGTGGAGAGGTATTCCACGGCTATCAGGACAATCCCGGAAGTACGGGCAAGATCCCTACCAGCATCTTACTGGAATACTTCCTTCCCCCGAGCACGTATGCTCTTGCGATTCTCCACTCAAACCAGCCAATTAAGGCAAGAGTGAGGTGGGAGCCTTGTTCCTCGTCAGTGCTCACTCTGGCCGGCCAGTTAAGGCAAGCCAGAGATGAAGAACAAAGGGTCTCCCAGGAGGTCAGGTCCACGGGGTCGCTACTGCCCGACAGCTCGCCACAAGCTGCCCTGCGGGTTTATTATTATTATTATTATCGACACGCCGTCGACACGGGTCTGGTCCTAGTCGGGCGGCGAGCTACCTACCGCTCGCCTTCCGCAGGCCCACGCCTCCAGTTGCTATCATCTTGTGACTCTCGACAACTACCTAAGCCTGGGTCTCTGTCCGGGGCGTGAAGCTTGACGCTGCCTCACGCGCCCCACCGCTTTCGACTCCAGCGTGTCTGCTTCGCAGGAGGCGACGGCTTCCTATTCAGTCTCGCCCCGAAGCATGGCCTGAACCAGCGCCGATCGCCTCTGCAACGACACGGTGGTGGTTCGCCAAGGCGGGGCGCTCCACCGTATGCTACACCGTGTCACGCATTGGTACTTGCCCGGATTCGAACCCGTAACCTCTTACACGCGCCTTTATGACGACCCAGATGTGTTATTCTGATGTATAAGCTACGAATATCTACAAAGCCATCGGCCAATATTCTTCATTGTACACCAATAGGACAAAAACAGTAAAGGACAATACAAACACATATGCAAGAGTACAATAGGCGGCCTTTTTTCGCTAAAAAGCAGTTTCTTTTGCATACTATCATTTATATTGCTTGCTGCGGAGTAATTTTAAAACTGTGAATATCTTTTAAGTAATTTTTTGAAATTATAAATGACTTCCGCACAATGAAAATTACGCTATGCATTTTGCGTTTTAGTAATTTTATATTATCTCCGAAACTATATGACCAATTGACATACTGTAAATGGCAAATCTTATCTGTATGATGTCCTTGTGATACTGAAATAATTTATTGTCATAAGAATTAATATTTTGTTGCTCAAATAATCAACCAAACGTAAGTATGCCGAAAAATCATTTTTTTAATGCAATAAAAGAAGTATAAAAGAGAAAATATAAAAGATAGAGATATGGTATCGCGGACTTTTTTGTAGAAATAATTAAGACAAACCAAGTTGCCATACATTGTTTTTAATTTTAAGCAACTGTTTAGGCAGCGCACGCAAATAATTCTGTTCTATGAGGTAATTTTTTCCGACTTGCTAGACAAAAGTTGCGATAGCTCGGTTAATATACAGGTTATAAAAATAATTTATAGCCTATAGCACTCAGGAATAATGTAACTTTCTGCCAGTGAAAACATTTTTGGAATTGGTTCATTAGTTCCAGAGATTACCCCAAACATACAAACTTACAAACATACAAACTTACAAACATACAAACTTACAAACTTACAAATTTTACCTCTTTATAATATTAGTATAGATTAAACCAATTTGGCTTTGGCTTAAACTTATGTTAATTCCATACATTTATCAATCTCAATTAAATCTGTTCTACCATCCATTTTACAATGCCATTTTGTAACCATAATTGTATTTATCAATTTCAATCAAATCTTCTGTTCTTCCATCCATTCTACTATGCATTTGTTTAAAGGTGCTGATCAAAGCAAACCGTTAAAAGTAACGATAGAAACGCAAACACTCACCATATCACACGTAAAAATAAAAGCCTTAAATCTTTTTTTTTTTTTTTTGGTAAGTGGGAAATCATTTAATGACTGCTCCCGTCCTGGGTGCGGCGGGAGGGCGTGTCAAACTCTTACTGACTAAAACCCACTCATGTTCCTTCGATTGCTCTTTATGTTCCAGGGTTACGGTAACTATTATAAACATTCCGCAACAAGTCTTAAATCTTCAACTCCGTGAGAGTAAAGTTGACAAACTTCGCTAATAAGAGATCTAACAATTAGCCATTAAGCCGAGACGTGCTCATAAGCAAGTTCAAACCACTACAGCTGTTAAATGTCTCCTAAATAAACTTATTCTTGTTCACTTTCCACTTTCAACTTGTACAACATTATTCTGAATTCCCAAAGATTCGGAACTGCTATCGGAAGCGAATCGCGAACAATTACGGTTGACAAAATGTTTCACGACTTTTTTTTCTGTATTAAGAGGAGCGTTTAGAACGGCGTTTTGTTGGAAACTTCTTTAATGTATGTATACTTGAGTTTTCTTCTTGTTTCTTTAATAGGTTAATGGTCTCTTTGCGGGTTCATTACCTATTGATCATATTCATGGACAATTCGTTCACTTTAAATGATCACTGTGTTTACTTACAACTAGCTATATATTTTGACTTGTAATTTTAATGCTAAACTTTGTTTCTTAGCTCTATGAATGGACCATTTCATCACTTTTCTGTAGCCTCCTACGCCTTCTATGACTGTTTTATGTACTTTAATCTAAGACCTGTATTTACTACTTACCTATGTTACACAAATAAATACATTTCTTTTTTTTATGATTACCTTTTCTGTATGAGCTTCTCACAGTGTTACTATTATTACTGTCTTACTGTTTACTTTTAGATTTAAAATCACCACCAAACAATTTCCAATAATTCGCCACATAAAATCAGTATAACAATGTTTCCCAACATTAATATTCAATGTCTGAAAGTTCTGGAAACACACAACAGATGGCGCGATGATAGCAAGCCAGCTAACACACCGCTGAGTAATACACTTGGCGAACTTTGAGTACACTCGCATGTACACTTTGGAACAACTGACTCAAGTATATGTTCGAAGGATTGTTCCAAATTGTTTCCGATATCAAATTAGATGTTACTTAGTAAGTCAGTTTCTTATTGGGTTTGCTTGTTATTGCTACATTGGTATTTAAGTGAGGGATCAGTTTTGTATTAAAGGGTTTGAGGCTGTGCTAACCCTGATGTTGAAAATATAATACACCCTTATGTTTAACTTTAGATGTTTTCGCGACTTTTGGAGATTTATCTGCTACTGTATTTGCATTTGACGCAATATGTATTTCCATTACAGCTCCTGTAACAAAAGCCACACTTGTTTGGTGTTATTTTAGAGCACCTAGATTCTATCCAGTTCCTTTAAAATGGTCTACTGATATTTTAGGTTTAGTTTAGCTAATATTAGATACATCTCCCAAACCTGTAGATATACCAGTCTAGCACACTCCATCCATTACAACCCCACCACAGGTGCATAATCTATCACAGACTTGTTCAATATTAACAGAGTTTTCGCTCACAACTTTACCTGAAAAGGTAACAGTTTACCTAACCTTCCCCAGAGAGGGTAGAATTGAAACTTGTTGTAGTTTGTTAATACGCTTCGTGGAGCTAATCATTTTAGCCGCGGGTGAAAAATTTAGAATATTTACAACGGTGTGAATTAAGTTTGGAAGGATGAACTTTATGAATGTTTTTGTAATGTTTTTAGATGTTTGTTGAATTTGTTTGGAGCTGATGTAGTGAAAGACTCTGTGTTTTGGTTTAACATTAAGCTACGGCTCACGGGGGCGAGTAATAACAATAAATGGATGTCTATGTACTTCTTGCATCAAAGGAGTACCTCAAAGTTTTTATTCATGCTTCATGGTTCTAGATTGCAAATATCCAATACAATGGTATGGACTTTAAAAGAGATCTTAACCACCAAGTTTTTTTCGGATCCTTCTCGGCACGGAAACACCAGCTTATTAGTTTGCTTTACAAAAACAATACAAATAATTGATGTGTTAAAGCCTTATTATCGCCGTCGTCTCCTTGACATTTTCCCTACTGCGTTGGCATTCAGTCTAACCGGATTTAACCAGATACTAATTTTTTTACATGAAGCGACTGTCTAAAGTGTCATATTTACAGCAGTTATGCTGTAAATATGACACTTTAGACAGTCAGAAAATGAAAACGATAGTTATATCGTTTTCATTTTATCTTTTTTCAAACGTTTGTCTCACGATGGCTGTAGTCACAGAAGTATAATAAAATTGAATATTAATTTCTGTGATTCTAACTCTTTACATCAGTTTCAATTATATACAAACCTATCCTTCTGTTCTCAGCTACATTATGTCTCAAGGCCTTCAATCTTATTACTGTAGTGGTAACTGTGGTTAGTCAATTATTCGCCCTGTGATATTGGAGTTAGATTGGCAACGATTCACTATTGATATAGCTGAGTGTAGGTGGCTGTGATTTGAGGCCGCGTATTCAAATGGATGGAGATCGATTGATCTCGTCCTGTTATGGTTGTAGGTGTTGTTCTGTTTGTTATGGAGCCAAGTTTACATTTAGAGTTCGTACAACTTGGTACATAGTTTTAATATTATACAGGGCGTCTAAAATATTTTTTGAGCTTTCGTCATCTGCTTCCCGATAAACTCACATGGATAATCTGGCCATGTTTAGTGTGTATATAGATGTTTTTAGTGATTAGGATCTTTTACTTTGATTTTGGTAATAACCTCCATTTGTGTCATATATTTTTTAAATAATGTCTATTTGAAGTTTGGGGAGGCCTTTGCCCACCAGTGGGACAGCACAGGCAAGTAAAAAAAAATGTGTCTAAAATTCTGAGCATGATCTGCTATTGAAAAAAATTACGTCTAAACAAATCAATGCCCACAAGATTACGTGTGGAACCAACAAAATTAAACTAGCCCCAACTAATACACTAAACACACCGAATTAACTTATACCGTTTTCAAACGTTTAAACACATACTAACCGCTTTTAAAACCGGTTAGGCTAAAACGGCTAACAAAATTACATTCGGAAACTTTTCGAATCAACGAGTCGGTTGTAATTGCTTCCAGTTGAGAGCAACCGCTTAACAACCGATTGTATTAATTTGGGATGGGAGTGAGATGTTGGTTCTGGCATGTTCATAAGGATTCTGTAGCTTAAAACAACTTTTTTGTAGGAAGACGGTTACTTGCTGTTGCCTTGTCTTTGCTAGTTATGATCTATTTCTTGAAGTCTTAACTTACGTTGGTCCATCAAGAACCATAAAAATAATTCACTGTATTCTATAAATATACCAAGGAGGAGATATTTAGCGGACCAAAAATAATGAAGGATGACCTTTTGCTTAATATCTCGAAAACTATTAAATCTTCGGAACTGGACATTTTCAGATAAGTAACAGAAGTAGATAAGCTAAGAAAAAAATTTAAGGAAACTCTCAAGGGCCAATTATTAAAAAAATGATAGGCCTATTTTATTACTGGATAAAAAAATCGAATATTGGCTTGTAGGGTTTCTTATACAATACTAGCTTTTATCCGTGGCTTCGCCCGCGTGTATATCAACACTTCCATCCCCTATTTCATCGCTATAGATTTGGAATTCCCAAAAATCCTTTCTTTGTTTGTCTTTGTTATCAACTCTTTACAAGGACACACCCTGCAAATTTCGTGTCTCTAGGACCAGAAGTTTGTTTTCATTGAATATGCTCCGAATCATTCTATTAAACCGATTAGGAATCTTTTACTATATAAAGCTACGTTATTAGCGAGTAACATAGGCTTTATAACATCACGCTGCAATCAATAGAACCGGAGTTTTCATGAAAAATGTGGCAAAACGGAAGAAAACTATCCTACAGGCATATCTAGCTATGATTCACAGGAGCGAAGCAGTTAACCAAAAACCTATCAAGCGGGTGAAACCGCATGGAACAGCTGGTATCGAATATGTATGAAAGTGCAGAAATGTACTTAAACAAAGTCACAAGCTAATAAATACAACATTTCAAATCAAAACCAATGACCATTACATTTCTTCAATGAACTTCTTACAAAAACATTACTTGGTTCTGTATAAAACCCGGACCACCTGCGTCCATCACCAAAAACCCATTAGTGTTGCTCGTTAGGAACATACGATTGTGGTGCTGATTGTGCTATGATTGGACACTCATGGGATTATCATTGGGTATTGTGTTACTTATTTATTAATCATTTGAGTTCGAATCAGGGCAAGTACTAATGTGACTTTTTTAATTCATACTTACTTAATGACTTTTTCAATTCGTACTTTCTAATATTTATCTTGGACATCACTGACATCCCGTGTCTTAAGCATGTAAAGCCGTTGGTTCCGGATGTCATTCGTAGAACTTTGAGAGTTGTTACTGGTAGTCAGAAGCCAGAAAGTCTGACCTGTCCAACCAAGGGGTATCGTTAACACATATTATCACAACGGGTATAAAGGCGAAAAGTGATTATAATTACCTTGGAAGGCTTGCAGTTTCGACCTGGTTGCACAGGTCGTGGTCGCAAGCAGACTCCATAGCAGAGCTTGAGAAACACATAAAAAGTAGACCCGCCCAGGAAGTGCAAGGATATGTCTGTAATCCTTCAGCTTAACAAAAAACGTAACAAACCAAAGTTATTGACGAACAAATACCACATGTGTACCTTTATTCATCAGTATTTACCCGGAAATATTTATGCAAATAAATTGCAAATAATATAATGTAAGATAAAATCACGTTCGTACGTATCCCGTTGGATCGGCAGCGACCCTGATTCCTCGTTTACACATTTTCGCAGCTCATTTGTTTCATGAAAAATGGCCGTCTGCTCGCTTTGGCCGACGTGCTCAACCACAAAATCGGGTTTTTCTTGTCTTATATGGCGTGACATGTTTTTTATTATTTTGTTGTCTTGGGATATAATCATTTTTGGGGTAGGTTTTGGCTATTTTTGAGATATTTTGCTGTTTTTAATATTTGCTCTTGTGTTCATGTTATTTCTTGCTGACCACTAGAGCGGCGGCAGTTTTGTTTAGGCCTCTGGTATAATTTATTTATTTAAACTTCATGCACAAACTAGATTGCCTAATTTTAGTGTCTTTCTGATAATAACCAACTACTTTCACCATTATTATAAACGTGCTCTTTGAAGGTCAGATTTAAAAATAAATATATTTCTGATGACTATACCTACGATTTACATCGTTTGTTGTAACTGGTTTCTTCTAAGCTCCTGCCTTTGATAGTAACATTCCATGGTAGTTTTATTCCCTTGATTATAGTAATCACTTAAGAGCAAATAATTAAAAAATATTTAATGCTTAATTCAGACATGATCCATAAAATTGTCAGCGCAAAAAGGGTTTACTCCTTCGTGGTTTACTACCAGAAATAATAATTATTTCCAGAAGGCGAGGGAACAACGGACCGGGATGAAATGCAAAATTAATAACTGTAATTGATACGGTATCACCGCCGCTGAAGCCCAATCTCCCCTCAACAAACACTTTTTGTTATTCCAAAAGAATATTACAGCATAATGTACTATGCTTCAATCACAATCAAAACTCAACTCTACGTACACAGCTTCAAAGTAGAATTTAGTTTGAAAGGATGTCAGACTTATAAAATATATTTCCAGAGTACCTACATTGTGCTGATTTCAAAGTCATTCGCCATTTTATAAGTTGTTTTCAATGGTAGATATTTCCGACGTTTCATTGCTATTGATAACTTTTAAAATATCATGCTTTTGGGTAAAAACAGATGCGAAATGTATTTTGATATTTTCGAGAGAGTGCACAAAGCAAAATGAAGCTTTGAGTGTATCCAGGGATTCTGATGATTATTGACGGAGGAATGGCACATTTCCCGGTACTCATTTTATATATGAAATTCCTTAAAGTTTTTGCCTCATTTTTTCGCATTCTATATCTCTGCTTAACTTTATCCCATTTCATTTAGAGTGGGCTCTTCTCCTTGATACATGATTATAAATTAGATTGTCTATACACAAAATATAATTTTGTTTATATATTTTTTTCTACATTTCAAGACAACTAGTCTCGTTACTTTTTTTTCTTCAACGATTTTCTAAAGTACTTCTGAATAGTGTAACAATAACAAATGACTTTACTTTGACTTCGCATCACGTATTCAAATGAATTGCAGTGCTCATGTGATTCGCCTCCAATCCGATCCTAGATTGATGGCCCGATACGAGGCACGTGGAGACGATGCCGCTAAGAGCCTATTAGCCTTTACCCCTACCTGACTTCACATCAAAGAGAAGACAAAAGCCCTGCTTTGGAACTTGTGACCTTTCACTTATATTGATGTTACTGGGATCTTTAGGAGATTAATTAGTTTTGTTTTCATTTTAACTCTCTTTTTAACTCATCACATCATTCTCAACATTTGCATCACCACTACATTTATAATCTTTTTTGATTCATCTTCTTCAAGGCCCAATATTTATACCAATGTAATGGTGATTTTAATTTAACCTCTTGACGCCCAAGCAACAGCCGGCTATCGCGCTGCTGTTGTCTTTCTATTGTGTCTCAAATCACGTGTGTTCGAAGGTTTAAGGTAACAAAAAATAAGATCTTTCAAAGCCTTTGCTTTGTTTAACAAAATACCTTTCTCTCCCGCCTAAGTGACTTCAGTTTAAAATAAAAAAAAATCTAGCTAGTATTACAAAAACTATGGACCTTCTGTTGGTTACCTCGTGGTGAAGTTGTCTCCTATAGCTATCGATTACAAGATCTTGATTGATGTCGGCCTAATGACTCGATGGATTCGATAAATGGTAGTGTTTGTGATAGAGATAGCATTAATATAGCATTCATTATTATTATATAATGCTGCACCACTAAATATAAGTTCTCCTATAATGTTTGCCAATAATCTACTTCAAAGACATGTTTGGCAGTATCTTCAAGGCAATTTCTGAAACGGTAATAATAAATTATTAATTTTTCAACTTCTGTGATGGGCTGATTTAATTATACCAATACAGCAGAACTTAAAGTCGATCAATCATTTTTATGACAATAACATTGTATTCCTGGATTTACTCCTTTATCCTTCTTCCACAATTCTTCGATAAACTTACCAGAAACTCATTTGGGCTTACAAAATAAACTTAACAATCGATGATACTTTGATTTGAACCTATCGTATCACAATGATATTTAAGCAATATACGTGGTCTACCTTAAAAAAAGCCACCGTCAGCACAAAATGGGCCGTAATAACACGCTCATGTTATTACTCTCATCAGCCTCTTAGCCACAGAAACTAGATCGACTCACCCTTCCAATTAACTCAATCGGTTCCCGAACAGTTTAATTTTGCTCGTGACAAACCGATCATTTCCGAAAGGTCACGATCTTGTCTGATCGGATTTGATGGCATTTCTATTTCCAATGGTGATTCACATATTTTCTATGAAGCTTTCTTTATAACCTACTAGGTTACATCTTCACCTTCCATCCCAGATACTGGCCCTTTAGATTTGGAATTTCCGAAAATCCTTTTTAATGGCTATCTACTTTTTACAAAGAACACACTTTTCAAATTTAATGACTCTAGGACTAGTGGTTTAGGCCGTGCGTTGGTACTTACATCAACAATCAGTCAGTCCCTTTACCATTTTCTGAAAATATTCCTTACATGACCACGGTCTAGTGGTTAGTGACCTTGAATGCCAATATGAAAGGTGTGGGATTGATTTTCATCTAGGACATTTCTTTGTTATGAGCTTGTTTGTTCGTTTTGTGTCTGTGTGTAACTTAAGGACATCAGTTGGTCTATAATTGTGGTAAAGGCGCCTAATTTAGGATCAAATAGATATATATATTATGATTATTTGACTCACCTAGAGCTGTCACAAATGAAATGCTTCACAAAGGCAAGGAAGATTAAATAATTCTTCAAAACTTTTGTGTTCTTAGTTATTTATAAGTACATTTTCATTATCATCCAGATTTGGGTTCTAGATCTTTTTATACTGAGCCCTTTTATAAGTTGTAATTGGTTTTTGCGACACCCTTTTTAAAGAAAAACAATTTGTATTTTCTCTCTGGCAGACATTATTAAGGTAACTTTATATATTATTCATACTGTTATTATAAATGCGACAGTAATATTGGTTGTCTATCCGTATGTCAGTTGTCACAGTTAAACAAATGAACCAATGTTGGCCAAAGTTGGTAAGGAGTAAGCTTAAAGTCCAAAAGAAGAATTTCATTTGCTTTTTATCTAACTTGGACTTCGAATTCACGCAGACGAAACCTCGGCCCAGTTCAATTATTGAACAACATAATTATTTGTGTTATCCGAGACCCACTGATCTAGATACAGACCAAATTCGGTCTACGGATATTAATTCATCAACGTTAACTCTAGATGGTGCTAATTAATGCTCTCGCTTGTCATATCTTCACAAGTATAATTAGCGGATAGATCAAAGCATTCCTGCCGCTCAGCCACAAGCATTATTAGCAGATTAAACAGCGGTCTAGAACACCACCATTACCTATGTACCTACTAATTAGTAATGTAATCATTGTAATCCGATTCCCTAATTAGGCTATGCCTCAGTATGCATGAGGTGTTAATATGATTATAAATAATGTTTTTGGCAAAAATACGCTAGTCAAATCAACACTGTCGTTGGATAGGCTCTCAGTTTATTGCTTCTTTTGTTATTTTTCATGTTGTAATTTCTAATCTGGAGACACTTTAACAACAGTTTTACGAGTGTATTTACGAATATATAAAATCACATTTAGGTCATACAAATTGTGTCATTTGTTTCGTACAGGAATTTAGAGTAATAAATATCTTGGGACAATCCACATACGGTCATGTGATCCTAAACACGGCCTGTACTATGGTAACCACACAACTATACCTCCTGAATAGGAATCGAATCCACGACCTCCGGCTAACTAACCACTAAACCAACACGAATTCAAATTCAAAAACACGAATCTGAGACGCAGTAAAGCAGCCAACCCTTAGCCACTAGGCCAACTGTGCAATAAATGTGAATTGAATGTCATACAAATTAAAGCTAAACGGTATAAAATGAAATCGCTTAAAATTACGACTCACGCAGCCTTATTTAAACTTGCCTGCCATGAAAAAATACTGTCAGTTTTAATATGGCCCTCCCTTTAATAATTTCTCAGCCTATCTCTTTAAAATAAAGAGTGATAATGAAGTTTACGACCCGTCCTTATTCACTCACATAAAATTAATTTTAGACGTTACAAATTTCGCCAATCTAAGGAAAAGTTGAGAAAATAAAAGAGTAAAATTATCTTTTTATAACATAATTAAAACTTCTTTTTGAAATAAAAGGGGCTCATTACTGTAGTCTTAGAATGATATAAAAGATACTCGTCCAAACACCCCTTATAGCGAACACATTCAATTTCCGACCTTAAATCTGACATAACAAAGTACAAAATCCAAAGTTCAATCTTCACGTAGGTATCATCGAATGTGTAGGCATACATTGCCGCTCCGACATGTTTCAAAAACTGTGCCTCCATAGTTACCCATCGTTGGTAATAGTAAGGTACGATCGTTCGTGAGTACTTCTTATTGGGACCCTAACGGTTCGTTGAATGGCACTCGCGTTAGGGAGCAATATCATTTGCATGTCTGCACTCGACGGTTTTTATGGGGAAACCTTAAATCAGGTACTCATACCTAGGACTTCATTTGTATAACCTTTCAGCTATTTGATGAGTAAGCTATTTGATATGTTTTAAAAAATGTTTTATTTGAACTTGTTTTTGGACGGTGCATCATGAATTCAAGAGTCAGTGCCTTAAACCGTCGAACACACGTGATTTGAGACGCAACAGAAAGACAATAGCAGCCCGACAGCCGGCTGTTGCTTGGTCGTTGAAAGGTTAAATGATAACTTTAGGAGTCCTATAAACTAATCAGCGATTATCCTTTTAGCTATATTATTTGTAAGCACACCTGAGCGCAAGCAGGACTATAAAACATGGTAACTAAATATATCGAAGTATGGCTTATGGTTTGCTTAGCTGAATACGCATAAAATGACACAGGGTGACTTTGTCAGTCAATAAAATATGGCCCAAAAAACCCGTAGTAACGTAAATAGAATAAAAAGGAATAATATTTTGAGAGACGCTTGATAAGTGGAGGAAAAATCCAAAAATGTTAGAACCAACCTAAAAGTACGGTTAAAAATCTCAACCAACTTAGTTAACTTACTTAAATATTTCTATCACCTGAGCATGTTTGCTATGCTCCACGTTTGCTATACTTCGATGAGTTCATAATGATAAGCCAAAAAATGATGAGGACCTTCATGTTTCTCTGAAATTCTGATACATTGAGTTACTACTGCCCGTCAGTTTACCCAAGCTACATTGCGATTTATTATTAACGATAAATTAATGTGAAACCTACAAATATTACTTCGAAATCCCCGGAAATATAGTCCGTTGATCGTAATATAAATGATCGCTTGCGATGATACATCTGTTTACTTATTTCAGTTTAATATCTCGATATGTCATAGCCTGTGCGTCAAACTCAGATATTGAAAATGAAGCATCAAAACAAATATTAATACTCTAGCTCAGACTGATATTGGTAACTGTAAAGAGTCTGAAATAGTGTATCAAGAATACAAAAATGAGTAATACTGCTCGCATTACTTAAAATAACTTGTATTTCGCAATAGTATAGAAAATGATCCCTTTAGTGAAGCAGTCAATCATTCAATAATCATACCACACAATTAGTTTATAAGGTTTATTATGTTGAAAGCCTAATCTACTAAACAAAAGTACCCTACTTAGAAATACGCCCAATACAATTACGCCATCTATTACCCTTCAGTGGGAGGCTTACAAGGGCCAATTACTTGCCAATTAATGCTGATACTACAAGCAGTTAGTTAGACCCTATACATCTCGGCTTTGTTTCGAATACCCACGCTGTCCCATGTTGGGCGCCAATAAAACTCTATTGGCGCCCAACACGGGACCGATCGTGGGACAAGTATTTTTCGATTGCTTTGTTTAGCGAGGGTTGTAAGTAGTTGTTAATTGGAGAATGAGGATAGTTAGAGAATAAAAAAATACTTTTTGTGTTTATTTGGCAAACAATGGTGTGGTTTCAGTACAAGTTTTGTGCTGTAAAAGTATGAAATGAAGAAATTTTAATAAGTACAACCTTCGCTGCTCTTGCAGAAAAGTTACTCCAGTTTTGCTAAAACACACTCCACCTTACTAATTATCAAAAGCTCTCAACGTTTTTGAAATAAAACTTGACTCGAGTCTCTAAAGCTGCATAATAGAAATAATAAACAGTGCTGTACAAGCTTCTGGCTTGTTGTTTTCTTTGCACGCCTCATGACCTGTGTCAATAAAGGTTTTTTCTTACTTTCATTAGTTAGCTTTTCTAATGCATTCCAAGTTTTATTACTTTTATTTTCCCTTCTATTCCAAACTGGAGGATATTCAAAGCAAACTTTCATAAGGCTTTGCTGCAAAAGTTTTGGCTAAGCTTGCCGGTAATAGGATCCGACAACGTTCTTAGAAACGAGAAGTTGTGGGAACCAAAAGGTCAGGTTAGGTCTAATATTATCATAGGCGGTAACTGACGTGTTACAGGGTAAAAGCCTTTACTGATATAAAGAAGGATATTTATTTTATGTACTTTAGAGTCTAGTGCCTTAAAAAGAGTATCGTATAGAGCTTCATTGATTGGTGCTTCACTGCATTACTTTCAGAAGTTGCAGTAATTGGAATTAATATTGCGGAATTGTCTAATTTACCTTAGAGCCAAGTTTAAGCTTTATCGCAAATATTAATTTATCTTCTTCATTAGTCTAAATGCAGTGCATTATATAAAACGAAAACTGGTTCCCAATAGTACATTATTCAGTGGTGTGTTCGTCGTGCCTTGGGTTTCTTCAGGTCAGGGTTTGATCTAATAGCTATTTGTATTTACCTTCGAAATATCACAGCCTTACATCGAAAAATACGTATAAAGAACAAAACGTATGTAAACATAGACATAGACAGATTATGCAAAATCACGCAAACACAACAAAGAAAACAAAATGTAAATCATAGTCAACGATCCATATATCATGTAATTGTAAATACAGTAAGTTTACAGTTACACTTTATGGCTTATAAACTTTTAGTGTGTTGCTCTTTATAGAGCCATCGCTTACAGCCCCCTTCCTTACAACTCCCTAGCGCCCCTTTTTAAGGGTCCTGACTTTTGTGGGGTTTCACTTGACAATTGAGAGTTTCTAAATGATGGACATTTTTCGATTGATGTTCGTTTCTTCAAGGCACGGTTTAAGATTTTTGTTGAGTCTTTTGTGTTTAAGTTAGTTTATGTTTAGGGTCATCAACGATATTGAGTACTTTGTAAAACTTAAAAATAGTTCGTGAAACTTCTTGAATAAGATTCTTAGTACTATGCTAAGCTTTTGCCGTTGTGATTAGACTTTTCATGAAGAGAGATGCTGTTTTTATTGAACGTCAGCGTTCAGAGTTATCCAACCCGAAGCTTACAAAAAGAACAACATATCTTTAATAAATACTTTAAAATTATTGCGCTGATTTATCGACGGGAATTAATGAATCTTCCAATTTTTAAATTTACACAACATTTAAGTTAAAGTTAAATATTTTTGTTGTATTAAGCAATTCGTAACTATATTTAAATTTTAACATTTATGAGGCAAACATGTTATAATTATTTATTATTAAGTATTGTTTTTACTAGATTTTTATTAAACTTTAATGCTTTTTCCGTTTGGTCTGTAGCCAGTTAAAGTTTTTTTTTTATAATGATAAGAATAAAGTCCACTTTTCAGATAACACCCTGTTAACCAAATTTATTTCTAAAATAAAATGATTTAAACGAATAAGTAGTTATTTCAACATAACGACACTTTTTTATCTAAGAATTTATTGCATTGCCAACTACATAGATTGTTGCAATTAATTTTTGTAATAACTGAATACCCAACTATAATATTTGAGCCACGTCATAATACTTTTTTTTTTTTTTAATTATTATGGGCTTGCTCTTGGTCCCAGACTAGCCCGAGGGCATAGAAGGGGCCTACGATGGAGCGAGCTTACCCAATAGATGCCTATGCACTCGTTTTTTAAATACTTCCGGGTTATATGAATTTGGAAACACAGACGCCGGCAGGGAATTCCATTCCTTCGCGGTGCGCATTATAAACGATTTTGAGAAGCGCTGCGTGCGGATATGAGGAATATCAACCAAGAAAGGGTGGTATCCTGCCGTACGTCTGGATGTCCGGTGGTAAAAAGAAGATGAGGGAATAAGCACAATATTAATTTGCTTACTACAATATTAATTTTAGCTTTCACCCGTGGCTTCACCTGCGTTGATATCTAAGGATGAAAATTCTTTTTATCACCCGACTAATACAGAAGTAGGTACTTGGTATTATTATTTATTTTCAATACCAGTCTACGAGTAGTACCTACTTACCTTTAGTCGGGGATTTTTTTAGAAAAACGAAATATTTTTGATTAAGAACAACATTTCTAGTACTTATTTTAAGAGGATTTCGGAGTTCCTACCTATTTCGCAAGTCGAGAGATTAACCGCCGTGACCAAAATTCGGTCTGCAAATAAAATTACTTTATTTTCGGCCAGCCTGAGCACTTAATACAGATGTGGATCATAAAAACTTTTGCGTATTCTATTTCTTTTCCAAACTGAACCCAAATGTTCAGAGAATTCCGACATTTCTACGTTCATATTGTTCCTCCTATCTTCGGACGTCCGAGTGAAATTATTCTGATCAATGGAGATCAAACGGTTGGTATGGAAATATTTCTGCTGCACTTGTTGGAAATCAGGAAAATTGAATGCTTTGTCTGAAGTGAATTTGGGTAGAATTGTTATTCCAATTGGGTCAAATAGTTACTTTTTCTGCGACATCCATTTTTGTATGTGTACTTTTATGTAATCAGAAATAATAAAGAAATGTAATTGGAAACCCAAAATTGAACTCCTTATTTAAATCGTCTGTTTAATTTCCTGATTGAATGTCACAAGTTTAAAATAAAATATTAATCAGTTCTGTACTGCAATTTTCTTCACTTTGTACACAAAATGTACTTTAGTTAAATTTAATTACTTAATTTAAATTGAATTCAAATGAGCCGTGTATAACTTTGCTGTTATCTCATAAAATTTTATAATTTAATCAACAAATACAACTGCATGGTTAATAATTTGTACGGGAATATTCATTTGGCCTATTGGTATACGTTCTGTGTTTCAAACGAAATAAAAAAATAGTCATAATTTTTTTGAGCTTTATCTTTTCAATACCAATTTGTTAACCTTTCAACGACCAACCAACAGCCGGCTCTCGGGCTGCTGTTGTCTTTCTATTGAGTCTCGAATCCCGTGTGTTCGCAGTTTTAAACTAAAAACTTAAAACCAAACCATCTTGTTAATGGCGCATTACTTTCTGCTATCATATTATTGTTAAAAAACATATCAACGACTTTAAATTCATCTCGTAGCAGAGCCAATTTCACTATTACAACAAAAGCCTGAAATTCTATTTCACTGGAAATATGGCGCCATAATCTTACATAAGTCAAGCTGAAGAACACAAAGGGAACTAAAATAATCCATTATATTTCGAAAATAAACCCACACACTACAACTATTTCGGAAATAATGCGATCCATTCACAAGGCGTTTCTATTTGAATGCTCCGGCAAAAATAAAAAGTCGAAATAAAGAAATAGTGCCACTAAAAGGATTTACGCGTACAATATTACCAACAAGAACGGTAAATTATTATCAAAATAATCCTCTTTAACACACAAAGAGAGCGTTGGGAAAGAAATCTGCTTTTATGGCAGAATGTCGGCAAACGCCTAGGTATGGCAGAATTGGTATGGATCATGGCAGTTCACTTTAGCTAACGCTACTTCAATGAGGGTCTTATTCAGGCTTATCTTATTGTGGTGCATTTGGAGTTGTAGAATTGTTTGCTTGACTTTTATGTTGTTTTTTAATTGTTTTTGTATTTGTTGCCTTTATATTTTAATATTTATAACAACGCTACCTGTGGTTTACTGCCTATTATATTGCTTAGTAAAGTTTCTTTCTCATTCAGAAATACAAAGAAGGCATGAGCATCACAACGCTTGTTCGAGGCAGATTGATGATTTCAGACTAACATTAATAATTGACTGCCTTAGAATTCATAAACATAAACTTAGATATAAATTAATTAAAAAAGTCACATTGGTACTGCACTAGATTTGAACCCACAATCTCACGTATACAGTATCAGAACCTTTATCACAGAAAGCCATCACGACATTTTTATAAGTAACATTTTTAACAATCAAAAATTTCCAAAAGTTTAATAATTGTACCATTGTTATCGGAAGTACTCGTAAATATAATCTCTGAACAGGATGCTCTCGATATTTAACAACGTACTTGACCCGAAAATAACCCCTAAAAAATGAAAGTGCTATTTCATGATAAATACTGTTTCAGGCACCATAATTACGCATGTTTTCATGTCAAGAGTTACGGGCACAAGGATGAGCCCTATAATCAAACACCATTATGTATGAAACATGGTAAAAATGTACTTCACGAATAACAAAGCGTGTCATATCTACGCTGTTTCTATTTATAGGTCAATCTGGGTGAAGAGAAATGTTACCGGTTTTTTGTTACATTGCTTAATTATGTTTGTTTACGCAATGTTTGTTAATTAGAAAGCTATTTATGTAGGCGTTTACGTGGTTACTACCTACTTAGGTTGTACCTACTTAGGTTGTATGTGCTACGGTGCACCTGTTTGGGCCGATAGGGCCACAATAGGGGCGGTACGACGTAAACTACTTCAAAGTCAACGTTTAGCTTTGATATTTTTATGCAAAGCGTATAGAACGGTCAGTACTGAGGCCCTACCGGTACTCGCAGGTGTACTTCCAGTCGATCTTGAGGTACAGCGTCGTGCTTCATTGTACTATTCCGCGCGGGAAACCATGGACACTAACTTTATACCACAACGCGACTTTAATAAAATTTCTAGATTATTTAAACCGCAGACTGAAGTCTGGGAGGAACTCTTATCCGAATGGCAAAGTAGGTGGGATAATTCCATGAAGGGCCGTCACCTCCATCTGTTCTTTCCATCCGTTCGTGAGCGGCTGGCTAAGACATGGTTGGAGGTTGATCATTGCGTTGCTCAATTTCTCACAGGTCATGGCAATTTTAAAAGTAAACTATATTCTTTCAAACTTGTTGCTTCGCCATTGTGTCAATGTTCCACATCGAACTGTGAATTCGAACAATCTGCACATCACATCCTATGGGAGTGTATTCTTTGGCAGAATGAGCGCAATGTTATGTTGGATAGTTTACAGGTTACATCCGGTGTTGTTTATTATACGGACCTTGTGGAAACCAGAACCAATTTCCGTGCGTTCAAGCGTTTTTGCCATACCTACTATTGGAATCATTCGTAACAGCTCACAATTTAGGACCCATTAATTTTTAACAGATCATATTCCGTGGTGCTAGGCAATCTGGGCTTCTCCCAGTTGTAATTGCCCCTTTGTGCCTATCGGCCTAGTTCTGTTCTGTCTCCTGCTTGTTATGGAGGGAAGTGGAAAAAATATACTTTTCTTACTCCTCCGTTGTTCTTTTCTGATTAATTTCGTTGCGGGATCCAAGACAGTTGAATCGTTTCTCCGGGACTCGTCAAGCTTCATTGCTCGGCGCTTTTCTGGCGGACTCCACTGTTGATTCTGGCTTTCAGGAGTTGCAGTGGTTGGGAATAGTGTGGTGGGATTGTCCCAAAAAAAAAAAAAGGCGTTTACGTGACCTAAGGGGAAATATTAATCAACAGAAGTAAGTATTCATTACAGAACGCCACGTGCTCCCATTATTTAAAGTAGGTATTACATTTAAATCCCATTCTAGGTACCTAAAACCCGAGAAATGCTGCAAAAAAGGAGATAATAACCGAAGATTATGTTCGCAAACTTAAAACAATTGTAGCTATCAATCACAATCGCGCATAATTTTATTACGATCCTCCCTACAGTGGAACCCTAAGGGCCATTCGACATTGCGGTCACAGATTTACAATAAAATGAGGAGTATTGCGAGTGAATTCACAAGCGATTCTTTGTGTAGGTGTTGGGGACAATTCGGCCCGGCACCGGGATAGAATAACAATGGGCAACCCTCGCCTTTTGCACGTTATCTCTCAGAATTAAAGGGGGTGCCGCAAGGAGCAACGCTAGCCCGCTATTTTTTAAGATTCGCGAAAATAAACTTTTGTTTTAATTTTAGATCTTAACTTTAGATTAGGGAGTGCAGTTTATTTTAATTCGATGATGATATCTTTTAACCAACGTAGAGTGGTAGGTACCGCTGTGGATAAAGCTTTATATTATTTATCGATGTTTTGTTACCTCCTAAGTACTATACAATTTCTAGGGGCTGTTTTAGCTTTAGTGGGTCATGCCAGCACTCCAGAAGATGAGTTTGTTTTATAACAAATAACTTTTTAATGAAAAGTTCTAGTCCGTAGAATTATGTAAGTATCTAATGTTGATACTGTTCTAAAAGGTCAAAAGTAGGCTAACATCACAGAAAAAGTAATTATTATGTAATTGCTAATGTTTCAGTGGACAAAATAACCAGATTAGTTACTCTTACCAATTTTGACTATGCCAGATGACGATTATAAACTGCTACATACCTGTAACAAAATGAAAAGAACAAACATTAGTGTATACAATATTGAGTCCACAGTAGTTTTAGAAACCTGGACATTAATTAGTGAAAATACTTACACAAAACTTACAACAATGTAAACAACATTGCAGTTTCTGCTAACAATTAAATTCTTGTCATAAAAGCAGTATATTAAGACGCGTGTCGTTGTCCGTCCCTCGTGAGAATACCGCTGGACTGGGACAACAGAAAATTATACAAAGAATGTGTTGCTTTTACAAAAAACCAGCCAAGTATGAGTCGGGGTTTGTACTAAAAATTCTGTGACAACAACCTCCGAACAGCTTTTTTTGAGTTTATTTTTATATCCAGACAAGTGAACTTTTTAAGTACCCATTGATTACTACCGATGTTTCAAGTTTTACAAAACAATCTATTTCTTTTCTTATTTCTTGTAGTTTATTATTATTTGCGACATTAATAAGCTCTGCTAGCTCTATGCTGCTCTGATATTGAAAAAAAAAAGCTTTTTCTAAACGCACAGTCTTATACACAAATAAACAAATTGACTGTTTTAGAATACTTTCGTTGATTTTGTTTTATGCAGCCTGCGGAACCCTAAATTAGTTGAACATTTTGCGCTTATTTAAAAAGCCTGTGTTGTTGCAATTACATGGTTTAATTCTCGCAACCTTCAGTACGGTTAGCTTTGTGTATTTTTTACAACAAAAACAAAAAGCAGAACTTTAAACATATTTCATTTGGCACAAATATTATTAATTTAAACAAAATATTTTCCTTGGATCACGGCGAGTGATTATAAGTAGTATTCAGTTATTCGGAACAGTTTATAGCAATAACTGGAACTGGAAATTAATAATATCATGCTTACACAGAAAATTAATATTCAAATTAACATATTACATTCCGTTCGTTACAGATACGCAACATTTGGTGAGGCCATAATATGTTATGTTCTTCAAGCCATTGTGAAATAAAGTCGGTGGCTTCATATTAAATTCTGGTATTCATCAACATCAAATTGGATTGGAAGAAGGAATTGAATACTTAACAAAAAGACGATTTATATGGTTCAAAATGTGCATCAAACAGAGTAACAAGTACGACACAATAGCTATTACAGACAACAGTTTCCAACTGACTTGCTTGCGAGAAACAAAGTATTACTACACATAGCAACGCTCTCAAAGAAATATTTCACTCCACAGCCTTACTCATCAAGATTTATCTTAAACCTAAAAAACGTACATTTAATCTCGAAACATTTTAACAAAACCCTCTGGATAGACAGAAAAAAAATGCAGGAATTTTCAAGGGTCCGTTAAAGCAGCGTGGAACGGGAAGCAAGAAAAATAGGATAATAATGGTCGGACAGAAGGGCTCTTAAAATCGGTGCGGCGTGCGCCGAATACGCAAGGCTTCATCTTTGCTTGCTAAGATTTAAGATGGCTGCCGCCGAGGGAATAAACATGTTAATGTTTGTGTGATGATCGCGATGTGAGAGAAAATGGAGATCATATTTTTTACGGATTTCATATCGTAAAATCACAGATTGTTGGAGCTAAACTATAAGCTTTATTACAGCTGAGCTTTCTGGACGCTGTTTCTGATAAATTCTTGATCGAAATTCCTTTCTGTTTGATCTAGGAATGCATTCAAACAGCAGCTTCGCTTGTGACATGGATGTCAATTGAATCGGATTTTTATATTTTAACATTTTCAACCCATTTAAAAAAACAGGTTCTCAATACGACTGTTTTTTTTTTATATTTGTTACGCAATTTCTTTACGAATTTTATAAGATTGAATTTTATTGATTCTTATTTTGACAATATTATTACTCCTCCTGGCCTAGAGGTCGTGGGTTCGATTCCCACCCAGGACAAACTTTGTGAGATGAGCATATTTGTTTGTTCTGTGTTTGGGTGTAATTTATCTATAATATGTATGTATTTATATAGTATATAAGTATGTATATCAGTTGTCTGGTTACCATAACACAAGCTCTGCTTAGCTTGGGATCAGATAACCGTGTGTGACTTGTCCCAAGATATTTATTATTATTATTTATTTATTACTATGACAGTTACTACTGCTATACACAACAAGTCTCCGCAAAAAAAAGAAAAAAAAACTGGATTAAAATTTCGGAAGAAGGTGGCTTCCCTTCTAAATTATAAAATATATCATTTGATGTATTCCTTTAAACATACGCTTCAATAAATCGCTACATAGTTACACTGTGTTATTATCGGCAGTGTAGATAAAAGCAACATATCAATATTGCACGCACTGCCGATAATAACAGACCTGTGTAGCAAGGCTTTAAGTTTGGCAATTCTGTGCGCAGTTATTTGATCTGAGTACGTTTTGTTCTCACGAGGAGTTGGATTCAGGTCCTCAAGAAGCGATTGTGTTGACCGAAGGATTTTATTTTAAGTTTTCTTGTTCGTTTTCTTACAAATTGTTCTTTGAATACTCTAATGTTTTTTTGTTGTTTCAAGTGCGGTGGGTATTCAGCGACTTATTTTCAGTGTCAAGCTTTTAACAATAGTTGTTAATTTTACGTAAATAGGTTTGTAAATCCTCAAATTTGTCTTTTGTAAGTTTGTCACACAGGACGAGTTTTTTATTAACTTTTTTCCGTGTAGACTTAGTTCACCATTGTTTGCTATGTACGTACTTTATAGCTACTAGTTTAAAGATACGTATTTCTGTTGAAGTGGAATAAAACGTGGTTTTCTTTAGAAATACTACAATAAAATTGTCAGAGCACTACAAGTAATAAGAAAAGCGATGTTGTAAGTGGAGAGAAATTAAACATAACAACCAAAAATAGAAGTGTAGAGTGACCTTCTGACCATAGATTCAAGAAATAGTTTAGAAATAGTAAAAGACAGTAAACATAATATTTTACCATTTTTATTAATACTAACTTAAATGTGCCTAGCGTTGTCATTCTCTAGCTGCCTTGGCATTTTTTTTTTTCATTTGACGTATTATAAAAATTAAGTATTAGCTGTCCCCCACGGTTTCGCAATAAGTTAGGTTTTTTGGGTACTGCACTGCTCCTGTAAGTTGGAGCGTGCCTATATTTTATTTAGATGCGTATAGCCTATATCTTATTTAGACGTATTTCTGTAAAGTTTCATCAATCAAAATCCGTTCAGAAGTTTTTGCGTGAAAAAGTAACCAACATCCATAAATATATACAAACTTTTACGTATATTATAATAATAGTAGGATATTTTACTATAAACCTTTTTTGATTTGCTCGTCTTGTGACATCAAATAGTTTATTATTCAAGTAAGATCTCAAAATCACTTTTATAAGTCATATTTTTTTTTAACTTATTGGAGTTTCGATTGTTTCACATTGTAGTCAAAGACTTAACATAAATATTGAAAGTTTTATATGAAGTTTACTTTTTAAAGAGTATTCATGGAGTTTCTTGTTCGTCCTATGGGAACCTATTGCTTGAACGAGCAATTTGCTTCAACTTCCTAGCTGACTGACTCTTTGATAAAAGTATATAAAATTATTCAAAAGTAAAAGTTTCAACGGAAATAAAATATTTTGACTTGACTCAAGAAGTAAATCTTATATTTAATTGAGTGTCCGGAGAGGCTACGTTATGCTTTCGTCGTCCATATTTATTATATTTATCATGATTTCTGGGTCTGAGGCAAAATTAGAAAGTGCATCGACGTATCAAAACACATACATACAGGATTGTGATAATATATTCAATACAGTCAATCAAAAACTAAGAAATCATGTTAATAAAATGTAGTCATGCCGCAAACCAAATATTAGTAACTTAACATATCTACCAAATATTTCTTTCTACAACTTTCCCAACACGCAATGAAGAAAAAAAAATCTTTAATTTAAATATAAGAAATTTCACTGCAAGCAAACTTATTGTTGTAATGAAAATCTGAAAATGGTTTTTTTTCGTTGAATACTTTTTACTGAGACTTCAGACTTTTACTGACTAAAACCCACCCTTGTTCTTCGGTTGCCCTTTATGTTCCGGGGCCGCGGTAACTATTAGAACTATTCCACAACCCAGTATCGAAAGGGTCACACTGGTAGATGCCCGGTTACGTTAACCGGGCTCACAGCCTAATGCATGAACAATGAATTTAAATAAGTGCCTTAATCACAAGGCCGTGTTGAGTACTGAAAAGCAATAAATATTAAGGTAATCCACAGCATCACTGATACCAGTACTTTATCATTAACTCGCTAAATCTAGCGCGCCACGGCGGCCATATTGTTGTTTACGTTTACGTCCCGTCATTTACATCATAATATTCATAAAAACCATTGCAAGTAATCCTCGGATAACTGCGAAAGCTATCAAAGCACAAACGACGCCATTTTAAATGGCTGTAAACATTTTACACTGTGGGAACGGAAATTAAGTAATTAATGCTTTTCACAGAGCTATCGGGTGCCCAATAAACGAATATTATAGGGGAACGGAATAATGATATTTCCTTTTCTGCAACAATTGTATTGGATTTTTAAAGGCGGGGTTTTTTGTTTCTTTTCAGATTGCTATGGTCGTTAAATGGTTGAAGTGGAATAAGCTATTATCAACACTTTGAAAGAACTTCATATCGTGAAAATAATTATCAATGGGGTTTCCAAGGTGATTCGAAAAGCCGAAATCGCGAAACAAACATCATCCATCCATACTAATATTATAAATGGGAAAGTGTGTCTGTCTATCTGTCTGTATGTTCGTCTTTCTTTCATGGCAAAACAGAGCGACGAATTGACGTGATTTTTTAAGTGGAGATAGTTGAAGGGATGGAGAATAACATAGGCTACTTTTTGTCTCTTTCTAACGCGAGCGAAGCCGCGGGCAAAAGCTAGTCAAACATAAATGTACCGAAGAGCAGATTTTTCTCTCGCGATTTCGGGTTTGTTCTCATAGTAAAAGTTGTTGGTTATCATGAGCACAACCACGCGTTTAAGTATCGTACACTAATTAGCAGCCACCCTATATAGTGAGTACCTTAAAAGCTTAAATTATCCCCTAACCAGATGTCACAGATGCACGGATGTTAGTGATGTTTAAGATAAACTTTAGAAAGTATATATGAATTTAAAAAGTCACATTGGTACTTGCTCGGATTCGAACCCACAACGTCTTACATGAGAGGCGGGCGCTTTACCGCTGGGATATCACGACATCTTTCGTACACACACGTAACAAAATGGCGGACGATAAACTCAGCGTTCTTCAATATCTACGGGAATACGTTTATGATGAAATGTAAATTCTTTACGACTAATCAAACCAAATGATTCAAGATCGTTCAACGTGAGATATACGTGGGAACACATTTCATTCGCAAAGAATTCCATAACCTGGTTTGGAAACAGATGTTCTATACAGGGTGTCCCACGGCTATGCCACATGGAGTGAAAGTACCTTAAATCTTGTAGACAGAACATTTTACTGAAAGAAGACATTATTTGAATTTTAAAAACAATTTTAATTGCATTCATAGATTTTCAAATAATTTAATGGTTGGGCCGGGAATCGAACTTGTTCCACGAGATAAAATAATCACCCTGTAGTTTTATCATACCGATCGAAAGGTTTTATTATAAGGATTATTTTTTTCTAAATAACATAGTGTCACAAATAAAAGGAAGACCGTGAAATTTAACATTTGATGTAAAATTTTGTTCAGAAAAGTTAAAAGCTTACATTGCCGTAAGGACATACAATTGACAATCATAACTACTTATTACTAATTAATCTACCCACTTGAGTAGTACGCATCATTTAAATAAATAAATATCCACCACAAAAAGACCAAAAAATCGTCAGGGAACGAAATAATCAAAAGTTATCACTTTGTATTCAAGAAGAAGGGCTAGTTTTGAGAATTTGAAAAATTGACTAATTTTGTATTAAAAATGTTAAAATTCATGGTCTTTCTTATTTTTGACACCATGTTATTATAAAAAATAATCCTTGTGATGAAGCCTTTCGATCGGTAGGATAAAACTACAGGCTGATTAATTTTCTCGAGTAACAGGTTCGATTCCCGGTTCAACTATGTAATTATTAAAATATCTATGAAAGCAATTTAAAATGTTTTCAAAATTCAAATAATGTCTTCTTTCAGTAAAATGTTCTATCTACAATATTTAAGGTACTTTACCTTCATGTGGCATTGCCGTGGGACACCCTGTATAGTAATATATGTATACATAACTAGCTGTCCCCCGCGGTTTCACCAGCGTTACGTCATGTTTTTGATTACTGCTCCGCTCCCGAAGGTATTGCGTGATTTTATGTAGCCTATAATGTTATTTTGATGTATAAGTTATATTACTGTAAAGTTACATCAAAACCCGTTCAGTAATCTTTGCGAGCATGAACGTCAATCATCTACACACACTCACTCACTCCCATGTGACTTTCAACGACCCAGCGACAGCCGGCGGTCGCGCTGCTATTGTCTTTCTATGTGTCTCGAATCGCGTGTGTTTGTAGGTTTATTCATAATTATCGAAAAAGCACCAAACCACTATAATTTTGTAAAACTAGTTATAAATGCCCGGTTAATCACCGAGCTTCCAGCATTCCGCAAGTACTACCTTAACACCTTAATTATCCGTTACCTAACAAAGTCATTAGTATTGGTGGATATGTCACCGGAAAATAACAAGATCCGTAAGTTTATCAATCTACTAGGAAGTTTATAAACTTCCGTAGGATTCTAAACGGGAGATAAATTGTAATATTTTACGTCCACATTTTCGTAAATTTATCAATTTCCGAAGATTTTAAATGGTTTGACCAATCACAGAAACTCTTTTAAATATACGCATCTTTGAAATACGTAAAATAACATACTGCTCTCTGATTGGTCAATGTTTAAAAACAAGTTTAAGTGACAATGCTTGTGTCCAAAGACTTTGGTTTATTCAGACTTGACAAACTATAAATTGGAAGCAACAATGCCTGGTTCCTCTCTGGCAAGGATGTAGTGAGTTGAGTTTTCTTTGAGTTGCAACACAGTTCAACAAATAAAACTAATAAAAACGCACAAGCAAACTGGTTTATTTATGTTCCGTGGCGAACAATGGCGGCCGCGAGGAAGGAGATGTGACAGTCTACCAATCAGATCGCGCGTAGCGTTTGCTTACTGCTTACTTATTATTTTACGAGTGAGTTCAGTAAGTTTATCAATTTACGAAAATGTGGACGTAAAATATTACAATTTATCTCCCGTTTAGAATCCTACGGAAGTTTATAAACTTCCTAGTAGATTGATAAACTTACGGATTTTGTTATTTTCCGGTGACAGATATAACACTTAATTATTATTTAACGTATAATGAATCAACATCATTATATGATATTACGCATCAACATTATTATGTTGGTTCATTATTACGCACATACGAATAATACGCAACTACAAGTTATTACGAAAATAGATAAAAGAAAAGGTATCGTTTACTTGTCAGTAGATGTAGATTGATCGGGATTCAGAAAAACTGGAAAGTATTTTAAACCGACTTCAAAAATAGGATGTTCTTAGTAAAAAAATACACTAAAAAGTATTGTAAAATAATTATTATTAGCTTCAAACATAAAAAACGGAAAAATAACTTTAGTTGCGGATGTCGGTGGCAATGAAAAATCACAAACTGAACGAAAGCCGCGACTTGTGAAGTTTGAGTTATTTTTCTGTTATTAGTTTTTGAAGGCGGTTCTACTGTTTTAAAAAAAGGTTTTTTAATTGTAAATTTCTAGCAACTATGCATTAACACCACAAAAACGTTTAATAGTGAATAAAGCCAGAAAGCTACTATGCTAAAAAACTAGGTAGATTGTGGAAACTCAAGCTCAAAGTCTTTATTGCATTTATGTGTACATTAGTTGTTACAAGTAATATGTAAGTAAGTTTGAAGTTATTTTTTATAGGAATGTTTACTTTTATTTATAAATCCAGATAAATATATAATAAAATCCACAAATTAGTAAACGTTCGAGATTTCAAGTAAAACTAAAAACGTAGAGTTTAACGAGAACAAAGTTCACTAACTTTTACAATTTTTACTTTAACTTTGAACCAAGTTATGTTGAGGCCACTTGAACCGTATTAAAACTGCTCCAAACCAAAATACCTACAAGTGGAGCAAATACCAATACTTCACCAACTTAGAGGTAATTAAACTTCTAACTACGAAACTAATTAATAGAGCTTTGTAGTACTCTTGTAGTCTTAAAATAAAATACTTAGACTTGTACCGAATAACGGCTCAGTACAATGAACGAAATGAGCAGTAATATACTGGGCAAAGTTTTATTGGAATTAAGTTTTTACTTTTTTTCTATTTTTAGGGTTCTGTGGCACAAAATGGAAAATAAAACCTTTATAGAATATTAAGGGAATCAAAACTTGTACTTTCAATAGATATAAAAATGTAATAATATAATAGAATTACAGTCATTTAGCACAAGTTAAGGAAAAAATCCAAAAAAATTCTGTTACGAGTGTATAAGGAACCCTCGATGTGCAAGTCCGACTCGCACTTGGCATAGCAGGCCGACAGCCGGCTGCCGGTTGGTCTTTGAAAGGTTAATACAGTACGAGTTTCACAGATACGTTACGATACGTTTAAATATTTATTCTTTGAAGAAAACGGATATTTATAATATTAATTCGTTTATAATTTTGTTTCCAACAGAAAAGCAATTTAAAATGATAAGTTTTCTCTCAGAAAATATTAATGACAAAAACAGATTATAATTTAAACGTTTATCTTTGAACCATTAATTAATTAGCAATTACCTCGGAGGAAGAGCTTGTGTAATAATAATTATTATAAATTGCCTAAATTATATTTTTTTTTGTTAGCAGTTTAAGAACTTAGACACTACTTCAGTTTTCAAATAAATGGAATATCTTTCAAGTTGCGGTTGTTCTAAGAAATTTCAGGATTTATAAAGACAGTGAATATCTTGATATCGCCAAAACTTATTCAATTTATAATTTCTGCGAATTGATCACTACACTGTTGCTATAGGGATTTAGTTGACAATTTCGTCTAACGCGGTGTCCTGCGTGAGCGACGAACGCGACGCGACGCGACGCTGCAAACGCGACGAACGCGATCAACTCAACGGCATACCCTACATGCGGCCGATTGCGGCCTATATGACAGCCTGCGGCGAGACGCGACGTAACGCGCACTTGTTTTGAGTGCGACCAGATGCGACACCACGAACTTTCAAGCAAAATTTTTTTTTTTTTTTTTATAACTTATGGGCTTGCTCTTGGTCCCAGACTAGTCCGAGGGCATAGACGGGGCCTACGATGGAGCGAGCTCACCCAAAAGATGCCTATGCACTCTTCTCTTGAATACATCCGGGTTATATGTTTTAAAATTGTACTGTACTTCTCCATGATTCGAGTAGTAATGACCAAAATCACGTAGGACTTAGGACATTTGTCGCGTATAGCATCGCGTCGCATTACGTCGCGTCGTGTTGCGTCGCGTCGCGTTCGTCGCTCACGCAGGACACCGCGTAAACGAGATTCTGTTAGCGATTCAATCCGCGTAAAAAGCAAAGCTTAGGAACAGCCGTTTTGAAGTTATTCAGCAGTTTTATTACCTAAGGTCACGATCTTGATAACTTCTAAGACAAGTGTTTTTTTTATTTTTTGTATCCTTACTAATATTATAAATGCGAAAGTAACTCTGTCTGTCTGTCTCTTCTTCACGGCTAAACCACTGAATCGATTTAAAATTTGGTACAGATATAGTCTGGGACCCGAGAAAGGACATAGGATAGTTTTCATCCCGGAAACCCCCGGGAACGGGAACTATTAATCCACGCGGACGAAGTCGCGGGCAAAAGCTAGTGCTTTGTATATCGAAAATAATCGGAATTCCAACCAAAATAATTAATTGATCAGCAAAATACTCGAAAAATAACAAAGTAACCAACATTTTATATTCGAGGAGCACCGCAATTTTTTATTAACGCTTATTGTAATAACAAGTGTTCAAATAGCTATACTTAAATAGAAAATATTGTTGGTCAATATTTATTAATTGGAGAAGGTTTTGTTTAACGTATTTAATCGTATTGAATCTTCAAACCTACTATTGAACACCTTTGCCTACCATATTTTCATCCAAATAAATAATATAAAATTGTAAGCAGCCTATGTAACTCTCCATCCCTTCATCTATCTCCACTTAAAAAATTACGTCAATTCGTCGCTCCGTTTTGCCGTGAAAGAAAGACAAACAGACAGACAGACACACTTTCCCATTTATAATATTAGTATGGATATGATTCATCCCTTATCAAAATTTCTAAATAATATCTTATTTTTATTTCAAGTTGCAGGCACAGCTAGTCTAACATAATATGATTTTGTGACGATCATTGAACTGTAGCAATCAAACACAATAAAATTGGCATGTGGAATTATTTCAATGTAAATAATTTAATTACACAATACGCGATTGTGGATTAACTGAAGCTTATTGTTTTAAAATGTGTTTATGTTTAAGTCAAATATTGAAATTCCGGCTCTTTGAGGACTAAACGATTTAGTAAAAGCTCAATTTTAGTCTAAGTCTTTGACAACTAATTTCTGTCTTAACCTAAAAGAGTTAACGCCTAAATTGAATTTTTCCTTTTATTATCTAATAAATAAAAAAAAAATATCCTAGATATTATCTTTTACTAACTATCCACATCTCCATGGGTAGCCCGCCCGACTAGGACCAGGTCCTTGCCGACGGTGCGTTTTGTTCCACGCACGCCTCAATGAGCAATCAGCACGTGAAAGGGCCTTCCAGGGCCAATGCCTGCCTGGGTTGCGGAATAGTTATAATAGTTACCGTGGCCTCGGAACATAAAGGGCAACCGAAGGAACATGAGTACATTTTAGTCAGTAAAAGTTTGACACGCCCTCCCTCCCCGCCCAGGACGGGAGAAGTCAATTGTTGATTTTCCACTTCTCAAAAAAAATCTAACATGCAAGCAGCAACAAAGTCCGAAAAGTCAAGTTTATTTACCGTCACGGTACTCAAGTGTAACGCGATCGTCGCGGGCGGCGCCGGGGCACACAATTAGTAATGAAGCCGCACTTTGTGCCGCTAATTGAAATGTTAGTTAGTGGACGTGTAACTGGTATCATGTATCATGTAGCGTGTATCGTATAACATGTAACATGTAGCGGGCACCGTTTTATATCCTTTTGATGTACAGTTTGTGGATTTAGTGTTTTACCTACATTGTTTTCACATATGGAAACACCAACAATGATTAATTTAAGCAAGTTTTTGTAAAACATGGAGTTTTGAAAAGAGTGTCAGTTGAGATTCTTGCCTATTCTTCTCCAAAGAGATCCTACGTTTTGGAACAGGCAACTAGCGTCACCTCCGACTCTTTGACAATTCATAAGTGCCTGTAAAAGGTCTAACTGAAATAAATGCTTTTGACTTTGAAGTGGGACTGTTCTATTAATGATGCGATGTGATTTATTTGATGTGTAGAGCTGTACAGATTTGACTGTCAGTTTGTTTCGAGGTTGCAATAAGTATTGGTGTTGTCTCACGTCGAGCTAAAAGTTATAGGTTAGTTTTTCAAATTTGTCTGTTCAGTTTCTTGAGTTTGGAATTTGGTGGTTAGACGAATCTTTGGGCTAGTACAAGATTTTTTTCTGATTTTGTTGGTTTGGGATCCCATTGCACTGGGACAGCGAGAAGGAAGGAACAATATTATTAAATCTGGGGGCACGGTAGTGCCCCAGCCAAATCTCGAGCAAAGAGGGCACGGCCGTACCATACTTTTCTCGAAGCGTTTCGCGGCTATTTCACCCCCCCTGTATCATCGATGGGGACAAAGCTCGGGGTTTAGATTTTCGATAACCAAAAGTTAGCATTATAACTAGCTCAGCCTCAAAATTACATGACATTTGAACCAATAGTTTACGAGTTATGGGTGATCAAAATTACACCATTTTGTCACTCACTCACTGACCGATCATCAAAAATCTAAGGTACTTCTAGCAGACTTAGAACCTTCAAATTTGTCACCAAGATAGGTTATTAGCTACGTATAAAGGAAAAATTATAAAAACTTTAATTAGTTATATAAGTTAGTAAATAATAAGAAACAAATTTATATTTGCGGTTTTACAAGAACATTATGTATGAATTTCGACTGCATTGTTAACTTTGTTCTTTGTTAATACAAAAATTAATAATAAATTGGTTTATATTTAGCCAGCGCGTTAAATCTAATTCGGATACAATGATGCTAGAAGCTGAGTCCATTGATATTTGTAACGAGTCCTGGATCAACGACCACTATTCTAAACAGCCTAAAGAGTTGTAGACTACTAATGTGTAGGTACTGTTTCGCTCAATATTATGATATTATTAAAACAGGCCCGTTCTCCTCTAAAGTCGAGTGCTAAGAGCTAAATACTTACACGGAAGCCTTTAATTTGGAAATTCAATGATATTGATTTTATCATTGAAATTCCATAATCAACTCCTTAAAAAAAAAAAAAATTCATTCGAGTTGTATGCACTCTTAGGGTATATGGTAACGCAACATATATCCATTTACGCTTGTCTGATATATTTGGCACATGTGACGATGAAAATGGGTGGTTCAGAACAAAGGATCTGGCAGTTTTCGGGGATCTCTTATAGCTTACTCCGGTAAGAGAAAAATTATCTTTTGAAAACCTTTCAATTGCTGAAACTAATAAGTTGTTAGGTTCCCTCAGTATGCCGACTCTGTAGATTGACCTATTTTTATACGATGAGCTTACAATTAATATACGATACCTCAATGATTCTGATTTTGTTGACAAGCTAAAATAAGATTAGGTGTGACTACACAAAAAGACCGTGACTTACTCTCAACTAGATTAATAATTCTGAAATCCGATTCAAATGAAAACAGATACAGAACTGAAATAATTAAACACCTCTCGAAACTTCCAACTGATGCCATATGCTAATTACCTACAAAAAACACGTGTCAACAATTAAACACTACAAGCTAAGATGCCTCCCACATCCCGGAATAAAACTCTCAGCTATAGATAGCATAGATTGCCCAAAAGGAGCTCGTGAAAGCATAAAAAATAAGAAGATGTCGCCTCTATGACAGCAGGCCTAGAGGAAAATATAATCATCAAAATAGGTGCAAAAGTGATGTTAAGGTGGAAGCTTAAGGTAGCCCGGGAAATTAAAATTTTCTTAAGTATTCTTGAAATTTGCAACCTAGTATCTGGGTGTGTATTGATATGGTATGATTTGCGACTATTATAGATATTTAGTTACAGAATTATAATCATATAGACATCAAATCAGCTCTCAAAGTGCATATAACTCGATTGATTGTCTATTTTATGAGAAAATCATTCAATCGAGTTATATGCACTCTTAGGGTTGCATTGATGATATTAACAATTATGATTTTGTTACGAAATACCTGTTACAACCGCGAATCAATTTCGTTCAATGTAGTACAGCCTGACAATGACCGACAAATTACAAAAAACGAACGATAGTTTGAATTTCGCGGGCTACCGTGAAGCATCCCTCTAGGTGCGTCCAAAGATTGAGCAGCCAGAGTGCGTCAGCAACACGCGGCATGGCTAGGAAATAATTCTGCCGCGTTCTTGTTAGGACAATCTGACGAATGTACCTCGGTTAACGACGAATGACAATGAGCAATGTTTGCGCGCGGCTGGTTGTCTAAACAAAGCGCGACACGCCGCGCGCGCCAGCCGCGCACACTTGCCGCTTAATGTTTGGACGCACCTTGAGACGAAACATTGACGTGAGTTTTAGGTAAATCAACGGTCAATCGGAATAGTACAAAATGTAAAGTATGATCGTGATGATTCGAAAAAAGTAAAATCTATAGTAATCTTAGTAATGACATTTATATGAACCTTGTCCTGTAAAAACCAAATTTGAAATAATTTCTGGAGCGTATATTCATCAGGAACAATTTCATATATGCATCGCTTATGCTATAATTATTCGTAAAAACGAGGAGCTAAGCTTAAACTACGCGATGATGGACATAGGTTCCTCCGTTTTCACCTATGGTCAAGCATACATGGCCCTTTCAATAGTGACAAGTCTGGGTGGATTACATTTGATAAATGTCAATTTTACTTGTATGAAAGCTCAAGAGTCGGGAATATCTGAATATAATCGACTCAGAAGTATCTACAGTCCTGACTTGTGTACCTCAGAAGTAATGAAACCTCAGAGAAAAAGCAAAAGAGTTAGAGATCGAAAATGTGCATCAAGCAAAGCAGCAGCTGAGGCACAGGACATAATAACATCACCTAAAAAGAAAAGAAAGAGACCTACAAAAAATAAATGAGATCCCACCAAAAACATTACATGTAAAAAAAGCCAACTCTCTTCGCACTTCTACCATCGTAAAAAGTTTTGAGATCGCATAGAAGCCAAGTACTGTTTAATTTATTTTGTAATTATAAATTAATATTTTGTAATTAAATCTATAGTTCCGTTTACATTATAATAATAATGACTTGGCCATGAGCACAATTAAAAGTCGTTGGCTCCTTGTAACTGATTGGAATGGAAGATGACCATAGAATAAACATGCGCCATAATGCTTATTATGCAGTTCACTGGTCTTTGATGAGATTGACTGTCAGTAATTTAATAACAATTGAATAAACTAAAAGAATTTAATTCTGTGAACTTTATGTTTAACTTTCAACTCCTCCAAATAGGTATATCGTTTTGTATCGCATTGTGCTCTGCGATCTCAAAACTTTTTACGATGGTAGAAGTGCGAAGAGAGTTGGCTTTTTTTACATGTAATGTTTTTGGTGGGATATTTATTACAACGTACAAAACAAAAAAATACTTAAATCCCCACAGTTAATCAAAACCCAAACGAACGTGATAAATAAATACCAATAAATTCGCTCAGATTGAATAGCTATGTTCTTCACAAACCTTGAATTTACATCAATATAAATCTGTACATTACCAATATTCCTGCCTTTACAATATTGCCGCACAAAATTATTATCCCTCATACCTAATATAAAATGTACGAAAAGCAAATAATTCACCGTCAACGTTAAAATATCGACGTCAGAATGTCATATTACCGACGTCAATTTAACGTTCTGTATTAACATATTTGACGTCGCAGTTACAGTTTGACGTGATGCCATCATGTGTGACGTCAAGATAACCGAGTTACAAATGGCGTTCGTAAATAAATTTATTGTGTTTGTGTATTTATTTGTTTATGTTAATTTGGTATGGTTCGCCACAGGTATTTCGGAGTGTTGTGTACATATAATAATATTTGTTTATTCAGCGAAATTCAAAAAGCTTGGCATTGTCGATGCGTCGAGGGAATGCCAATCCTCCTATAGCAGGAAAAGTATTTTGTACACAAAATTGAAACGGTCGAATCGGAATACAAATATTGTTTAGCGGTGAGAAGAAACGAAAAGGCAGTCGGTCACTAAACACAATCTAATATACTGCTTGATCTATGAAACTTGGTAGGTAGGTGGCTATCACATGATCAATCCGTACTAATATTATATAAATGCTCTGTCTGTCTGTCTCTTCTTCACGCTTAAACCACTGAACAGATTTAAATGAAATTTGGTACAGACATAGTCTGGGACTCGAGAAAGGACAAAGAATAGTTTTCATCCCTGAAACCCCCGGGAACGGATACTATTATTCCACGCGGACGAAGTCGCGGGCAAAAGCTAGTAATAGATAATTATCAGCACATAACTGATTTCTCTTTCACTTCGACACAGACGTAGTCGTGATCTCTCTAGCCATTTTCTCAATGCAAGGATCCGTCCAGTCATACCGGATTCAGCTGGATACCAGTGTTTTTGTGAAACAACTGCCTATCAAACCTTAACAGTCCAGTTATTGGGCGAAACGATACCTCTCTGTTAGACTGGTCTACTTTGTGGCTCCTGACTACCCATAACGATTGTTAAAGTTCTACGAATGTCAACAGGGACCAAAGGCTTCACGTGCTTTCCGAGACGATGTTAGTGTTTTCCGATTGGTACTTGCCCGGATTCGAAACCACGATATGAATGTAGTCGATAGCTTAAACACAAAAATAAAAGGTAGTTCACATATAGATGAACTCCTAGTAAATGTCCAGTTAATAAATTGGCAATACTCTCGCTTCTAGTTCTTAGATAAACTTGTTAAATGCATGAGAAAGTTGAAAACTAAAACAAATTGCTTGTGCTCGGGATCGAACTAGAAAGAGTAAATGAACTCACGTCTGGGTTAAACTTGCTATTGTACTGTAGCAATTTTTCTACAATTTGTTTGTATATTTATTTGTGTGCAAAAAATAATAATAAAAAAACAAGACAAATTGTTTAGGAATCTGAGCAATTTGTCAACATTTTGAAGATTTTTTTCTTAAAATTCTTCTGAAACGAATTTCTTAGATAATAAATTATCGAAAGGATAAAGGTCCTTTTGTACTATTATAAAACTGTAGACAGTTGCTTTGTTATTTACTATGTTAGCTGTAAATGTTTCTTAAATCAACCCAGGTTACTCACAAGACGCACTATTTGGTCCTAAAGCTAAACACACTGTCCTTTCATTTAAAATTAATGTTTGACTTTTCCGAATTTGGCTATTAAGTGTTCATTATACACCTCTGCCCACCGCTCTTGGCAAATGCAGGCGTGGTATTACTTGATTTATTTACAAGATTTTTCTTACATACCTGCACTCCAATCTGGCACACGTATCTTGTACCTACCCAATAACTTTAACAAATAATACCAGCCTTTTTTACCCCATTGCAAGTCAAAAGCCACTTCTCATACAGAGAAGGCACGAGCATTGATCAGCACGTGCGTAAAAGGCGGAATGGCGATTTTTAACTTATATTCATTACAAGTCCAGGTTTCCTCACGATGTTTTCCTTTACCACCAGTAACTTTTTACATCTTATAATTGTACATAATTGTTTGTGATAATATATAAATACGTTATGATACGTTTAACATGTACTGACATGAAGCTTTAATCCAATAACACCGGGTCAAACTCACAACAGACCACTTAACATAATGGACGTTTCTATTATTCCCTTCATGTTCATAAAAATGCAAATTGAGCCGACTGCGTTAAAACAATCACTTGAATATATTAATGAGTTTCAATAAAACTTCCGCGGACGTGTTGGACGTGTGGTTTTGTTTATTTGTAAATTCTGGTTTTTTGAGTTTTTTTCTGTGATTTTTGGAATTAATCCTTTGAACACTAATTGTGATTCGAGACACAATAGAAAGACAATAGCAGCCCGACAGCCGGCTGTCGGTTAGCCGGTGTAGATTTTAGATGAAGAGTAAAAAAATATATTTTATAATCTAGGAATAAGTGGTTAATAAGAATAATTATATTATATTAGTTTTCAATAATCAAAGTGGCAGATGTTAGTGGTATCCAATGCTAAGCCAAAAGAGGACTTTTAGGCTCACTTATAGACGCACGCACGCAATGTAAGCTTAAAATTTAACCCATGACGGGGTATAATAAGAGATGAAAGTTTATATATAAAATGTTTAGTAAGCCTTCACTTACTAAACATTTAGTAACAACAAATATGAGAAAATTTTAGCTAACTTCGTCGGTAACAATTACGCAAAATATAAACCGGTATAAGTAATTAAAAAACTGGCAATAGTCAAAAACAAAGCCGAATCAAACACGGCCAAAAAACCATTTACGAGACCAAAATCGAGCCTTTGATCTCAAAACAATTAATTACTGTTTACGTTTGTTTCGTCAAACAAAACGTAAACAATGGAACGAAAACATTGGACCAAATACAAAATAAAACGTAAATTAACAGAAAATTTGGAGCCGTTCACCAAAGTTACCAAATTTTTACCTTCGATCCACCTTAATTGGAATTCTTAATTGTAATTATCGCAGAATTGCGTCGATATAGACCGTACCGCTAATTGATTTGGCGATAAATTTTGTTCCGATGTAATTTCCTTTACTTCTGCAGAAACATTTGAAGAATCTTTGTTTTAAAGTACAGGTCGAGTAATGAGAAGGCAGAAGTCGGTTCGGGATGGAATGGTGACTTTATCTGGGATTAATTTCTCGAAAAGAGTTACGAAACGAAATGTAATGAGTAGTAATAATACTTTGTAGATTATAATACTAATCTTTTGTCTCTCTGCAGAGATAAGGCTTCTTCTCCATACCAAACATTAATAGACATGAACTATGCTTGCACAAGCTGTTGAAGACTTATAATGTTTTGAATAAAGATGAAAACACGGAAGTTTTTTTTTCACTTTAAAATACACTACATAATTATATAAATTGGTATACTGACTGATTGCCTGATTGTTGCACAACATAAACCATTAGTCCTAGAGACATGAAATTTGCAGGGAGTGTTCTTTGTAAAGAGTAAGTAACCACTAATTTTTAGAAATTCCAACCCGGAGAGCGGTAAAAGCCGCGGGCCAAAGCTAAAGTTTCATAGTCTTAAAGAAGGTACTACAGCTAACATCTAAAGAAACTCATCTAATAAAATACTTAATCAAAATATGTGTACCATACAGCTTAACAAATTACTTTCCAAAAATACTGACAACACATTTTAATACGAATTAAATACGTAAAGCAATTACAACAACACATTAATTGTTTATATTTGTAATACTTGATAGCGGACTTATGTTTATAAGGCACCATGTTGTAATGAAGCAGTCATTATTGTTTCCAAAACGAAGCGGAATATTTTGCACGAATTTTAGCGTAACATAGGGTTGGCATTACTTGGGGATTTGTACGAATGTGGTCTTTTTCGGGCCATTACTTATTGTTAAATGGGTTTCATTCTTTTGACCATCATAATTGTTTTAAAGATCGTACCACAGAATTCATACTTTATAATTATTATAAATGCGAAAGTAACTCGGCCTGTCTGGGTTTCACGCCAAAACGACTTCGAACCGCTTTAAACGAAATTTGGTACAGAGATAGTTCATAGACAGAAAAAAGGATATAGGAAAGATTATATCCCAAAAATCTCACGGGAACGGGAACTAAAACCGTTTTTTACAAAAATCGATATTTCTAACTGATTTAAGTCCCTAAAGTAAGCAAGTATTTCTTCTATATTAATGACCCCTTAATTTTCAACAATCAAAGTTAAGTGCAGCTAAAACGTTTCCTCACAACATAACGACACTAAAATAAACAGTTACATCTACAGCACAATCTAAATAGGATTTATTACCAACCTTACTTTATGTACCAATAAAAAAAACAATTGTACCAACTACCAAATAATTCGCTTACAAACTATTTGTTAGGACATACTCACGGAAATGGGAAGCACTGTTGATAGTATACGATGGGCTATAAAACTGAGGAAAGGGCGCACAGATAAGGCCCTCAATCGACAGTAATGCTAGCTCAATGAACTCTGCTGATGCCATGAGGAAAATGAGATTGAAGATATTCTGTTTAGTCGACGTATAGTCATTGATTAAGATTTCCTTTGCTTTGTCAGAGGAACATTTTTTGTCTTTTGAGTAATCGTTACTGTTTTGTTAATTTTGTTTGCTGTGATCACTGAAGCGAAGAAAGGAATTTATTTACAATTAAATTGTAATTTTCTTCAATTCTGATATAAGTCCTTTTAAATTTCAAGACAGAATGCAGTGCATTATTTAATTAATTTTAATGCTGCTTTGTAAAGTGAAACCCAGCAGGTGACTAATAAACAGAATTTGAACATACCTGCTTTCTCTGTAAATAATTTACATTCCAGGAAATATCTCTATAAAGAGCGATGAATATTCTTAATAAGGAACCCTAGGCACTTAACATAGCTTTTGGAAATACATACTTAACTAATTGGTCCTTTGATAGAAAATTTTCCTTAAAAGCTATAAGACGAAATTACATGTAGAATAAAAGTAGGTCATTGAAAAAATGACGGTCAGAAAAATTAATTTGTAAACAAGATTCTAAATAAATGCCTGCACTGAACAAAATATTTAAAGCATCCGTTGGTGTTGTGAATAATTCGAAAACATTCCTACAATCCGGGAACCCTATCGGAGCATATTTTAACAGGAATATCCTCTTACGTTCTTACGTATTTATTATATTTTCGGCCGCAAATCCTCTGGAGGGAGAAGCGCAAATATTTTGTAACACACGCTAATGTATGAGAAATGTTTTAATAGGTAATGAATTATGTTTCAGGATAAACAGTAGCGCCGTCTGGAGCGTACGAGTCAACTTATATATTTTTATTTATTTTTTCTGTGTTTTTATTTTTGACAAAGTGATGTCTGAAACGATATGTGCTCTTTCGTCAAGGGCATATTATTATCAACTTTTAGTTTGTGATTTTTGTTTTAGACTGTATGATATTTTTTTTCATCTCTTAAAGTAATATAGTGTGTAGATTTTTTAACCTGTCTTTATTACATTACTATGTTATTTTCTTCTTAAGTGCACCTACTGTATTATCTCTACACCACCATAGGTTGACTGGGAGATAATGCCTTAGGCATTAAGCCCACAAATGTATATTTGTGCATAAAAAAAGAAGTGATTAAGTAAAACTAGATGGATACAATATTGTAGTACGGAATCAGCCCCCCTAGACAAGTGGCATTGTAGAATAGATAGCCAAATAGAATAGATTCTCAAATGTATGGAGATGCCGAATAATTTAGCGAAAGCTTATGTCAACCCCATAGAATAGAATAGAATCATTTATTTGCCATAAACATGATTGTGTATACATACATACACACGCAGGTGCATGCACGTAGGATGATATAATAATTATAAAGAGCTTAAAAAAACGTGTTTGCCACTTGACTTGAATAATTATCTAGAGTCTACTAAATAGAAAATGGACACAATAACATTTACTTAAAATCAGATACTTTTTCATTTAAGAACTCATTAACATTATGGTATGCTCTCTGTACTAAAAACAATTTGAGCCGACATTTCAGAGCTTCGGTATTAAGTTCTCTCCAGATCTTACATACATTTGACAATCCATTCTAATCTACAATATATTCTACAATGCCACTTGTCAAGGGCCCTAGATGAGGTTCACCTTGAAACCTTAATCATCAGTTGACACAACCGTTTGTTTGTCATTATTACTTTATAGACTTCTATACAATTGTCATCATAGCCCTTGTAGTTTCGCCATGTCCATTTTCTATCCGTCCGGGCTAGATTTAGTTCAGGGTCTAAGTAGAAAGCTGTACTTTGGTAAGGCTTTGCATACTAATCAAGAGTACAAAGTGTACCTGTGTTTTAGTACTACCTGTGTTCATTAAATGAGGAAGAAAGAAAAAGGATCACAGACTATAGAAAATTAACCCACGTCCGACAGCAATGTGATGTTAAAATAAAAATAAAGCCGGAAAAATGCAAACTGGACTCTTGAAAAAAATCTTACAGTAATTTTTTTTTTATAGATGTACGGTTTACGTTTACGACAAATGTACGGTTTTCGATTTAGCTTTACTGGTGCTTTATAACATTGCTTTGTGCAAAATATAAATAGTTTTAGGTCAACGTTAAGTATCCTAAATTTTGATTCCCTTGAGAGTGTCATAAGTCATAAGTCATTTATTTTATAACAATAAAATCATTGTGTTGAAAATATTAAAAATAATAAAAAAATACATTAAGAATTGCAATTGTCGATATTAATGGCCGTAACTTTTTCCAAACTTATAAGTTTCGTTTTTTACGGCTTTATGAGACCGCAGAGTTTTAATTTCAATTCGATACCTCCACGAGTTCTCGTGACAAAGGGTTATGACAAAAAGGCACCAAAAACTTAAAAAAAATGGTATACTTCTGAAATATGCTACCTGGGTTAATTGACATCTTTGTTCTTTGCGTTAACTATAGTTAGAGGTTAATTTCCTCCTTCCCTCTTGCTAAGATGAGTATCAGGGGTTTAATTCTTGAACTGAACACATATTTATGCACCAGAAGAAATAATTAGTGAAACAAAGGCTATAAAAAATAACCCCACTACAAACAAGAAGAAAACAAATCATAACATTCCTCCCAACAATTTTAATCATCCGTTAAGAACTGTTAAAAACATTTTCGCAAAAAACCTTTTCTATTTACATCACATAATTAATTTAACTTATGCAAATTGACCTTCCTACCCGGATTCGTAATACTAATTAAAACATGGATTCTCTAATCCGATTGTGTTCACGTCCTGAGCTACTTTTTCATAATGATTGCACAGCGGCCCGGCTGCCTAATCGCGGATTATTTCTGTAAACTGTTTATTTTAATGTCTCATTCATTTCGTTCTGAACATTCCTTTTGTTTTACATGGAACTGCAAAAAATATTATATTATTTTTCTTTTAAATTTCCTCTTTCGGGACAAAACAAAAAATTAACATCAAAGAGACGCGAATGGCAGTTTTATTTTTGCAAACAGCTGAGCATGCGGAAGTGATACCTCTGAGCGCCACAGAGGCCAACAAAGCCCTTTAACAATCGTGCATTCGAAAAGACCTCTGATTTCTACAAAAAGGCACAAAACATCCCCACAATTGCCTTCTACTGAATTTCCAGCAAAAAATACATTCCGCAAACCGTCTAATTTCAACAATAATAAGTCTTTTGATAAATTACAATCTGGCCGGGGACACCAAGACGTTGTTATTCCGACAAAAATACAGAACTCTGGAGGAAAGCCAATTTGTACAGTAACGAACTGTTTCTACCCCTCCTCCCCCCAGAGGGTTGCGGGGAGACGCTGTAAAATATACGCGCGCCGTAATAGCAATATGTTGGTGATAATTAGGTCGAAAATAAGCTCGTGTTGTGTCATATTTTAGGAGGAATGGGGCTGAAATATTTTAAAAGTTGGATTACTGTTTGTACACCTGTGACTTTTTTATATGGATATTAACATGAGAGAGGAATTGGCTCGCAAATACGAGCATAACACTCGTTAAATAAAGTGAGGTGAGGTTCAAGGTTTCATTCCAATGGTAATTAAGTTGAACCATCCAGTTCTCTTGGAATTACGTAATTTAGTCATTCGTGTTTTAATGAAGTGTGTACCTTAATATAATGATAAGCTATATATGTTCTAGTTACCTCGGTCCCATCGGAGTCAACATCGAGGTCGTGAAAACATCTTTGTATCACAAATTTCGCGTTTTCATACCAAAATAAAGGATTTTTTGTACGAAAATCAGCATTTTCTGAAACGGAACATAAAAACTACATCCCAAACGTAATAAGACTCCCAAAAGCAATAACTTTAGAACAAAAATACTTTGTGAACAACATTTGAAAAACATTGCTATCTGAATACGTGCACGGTTCAATTTGAGTAAAGTTCAAGATAAAAGTTTTCACATAGAAATGGGTTTATGAGAATCAGTTACCGAGGAGTTTGTGCCTTCATCAAGTTTCTGACATATAGGGCTCACCCGTAACATGACGTTGCACGATGTGTTGTACAACTTGTTGTATGTTGCAAAAACATCTTTGTAATGTATGATGACATCACTTAATCCGCGATCTAAATCATCCATACATAACATTATACAACTCGGTTTTTTTTGCGTTTCTCGGGACCCAGGGGTCCGGCATCGTCCAATAACGCTTTATATGAGTGAGACACCAACGGCGACCATCTCTATATGCACCACTCAAGTGTACCTAAAGATAACCCCCGGTTGGTGTTGGTCTAATGAAGGACATAGAAGAAAAAAAAATAGTCTATGGTTTTGCTCTTTTCTTTTAGATGAATTACTTATCTGAAACTCAGTTTTATTACTGCGCTTTGCGGCTAAACCATCAAACTAGAGTAAGCTTGAACTCCAAGAAAAAACATACTTTTTCGTCGACTTCGTAATTATGCGCAATAACCGATATTAATCCGGACGAAGTCACGTTCAATAGCCAGTAATATCATCATTTTAGCCTTTTCCCATTTATGTTAGACTCGTCTTCAACCGTATTCAAATGAATACCTGTGTTTTAATTGGAGTGACTACCTGATGGTACTGTGGGCCTTCCGCAACCCAGTAACAGTAACAGTATATCCCTTTGTTAGACTGATTGTTACGCTTTCTGTATTCTGACTCGTAACGACTGTCAAAATTTTGTGAATGATAACTGATACCGGCTTTACTTGTTTTCCCAGGCACGAGATGCCAGTGACTTAGTCTATATCTTTGGTAATATTATAGAGAGGAAAGATTTTTATTTTTGTATGTAACGAATAAACTCAAAAACTACTGGACCGAATTCAAAAATACTTCTATCATTTGAAAGCTACATTATCTCTGAGTAACATAAGCTATTGAATATCACGCTATGTTCCACGGAAGCGAAGAAGTAACCAAAAACCTAACGTAAGGCCATTGAAACCGCGAAGAACATCTAGTTCAAAATATGGCCACGACAGCAAAAACAACTTATTTCAAAAACAATGTGACCCAAAAACACCAAACAAAATAATAAGACAAAAATTCATAGTTTCGGAACATGGGAAAACAAAAATAAATGGAAAGCACCGGCGTTGTTCAATAATGTGTTTTTGAGAGATATGTTTGTTCGAGCTCGCGATGTGAGCAGATGAATATTTAGGAGGCGATCACTATCGCAACGAATTCAGATCGAATTTCACGTATTCAGGAGGTACGATAATACAATTGTTTCTGTGTTCTCTACATATACTGAATGTTTAATAGATTTGTTACGTTATCTTATACGTTTTACCATATTTTTTTAATAGAAAGGTTTTGTTTTATTAATTCCCAGACTGGTTGTTTTATAACTAGAAAAAAAAACTTGTAAATATAAAATATTATTGGTTTTCTTTATCATTATTACAATAAAACAAAGTCGCTGTCGCTGTATGTCCGTCCCTATATGATGCTTAAATCTTTAAAATTACGCAACGGATTTAGATGCGGTTTGTTTTTTAAAGAAAAAGTGATTCAAGAGGATGATTTTTAAGTATAATCCATACTTATTATAGTAGAGAATAGCCAGGATTCTTAAAGTTTTGTAACACGCTAGTTATACTTACGATAATTTGACAATAATTAGAAAGATTGTGATCAAAAATTAATTTTGCGGCCATTCTTAATATATATAAATCTCGTGTCACAATGTTTGTCCTCAATGGACTCCTAAACCACTTAACCGATTATAATAAAATTCGCACACCATGTGCAGTTCGATCCAACTTGAGAGATAGGATAGTTTAAATCTCAAATTATAGTCGCAATTTTAATTTATTGCTAATTATTTGTCTGTTATTATTTGACAGTCACAATTAATTTATTAGTAGTTGTTGATTTTGGAATGTTTTACATTGGATCCGACAGACAGCGCTACCATCGCAGTGTCAAAATTTAAATAATAATCACTTTCAGATGTCATAAACATAGATAATGATATTAAAAAGGTTCTATAAGAAAATGCGTAGCAATACTTCTTAACATGTCGGCGCTACCATCGCAGTGTTAAATTTTAAATAATATTCGATTTTTAATTTTAGTCTGTCCCGACAGTTAGCGCTGCGATCAAATTAAAAAAAAGTTTTGTTATCATTGTGTTTTTATTGTGTAATCTTATATCTACCCGTGCGAAGCTGGGACGGGCCGCTAGTATATTATAATAACCATTATTAATGAAACCACAGCATTCTTAGAAACCACACGAAGTCGGAAACAAAATAACATTGCAACTCCCAATTCCTTAACAATCGCTGACAATACTGAGTCTTACTTTATTGTAACGTTTTCCTGGTCTTTGTACCGCAAATACAAATAGAAAAGATACCACAGATAATAACAAGGTTTTTTCTACCACAAAATGGCTGTATTGAGATGAATATGGCGTTTCTGAATCTCTGTTTGACTTCACAACGGATTTTTTAAGCTTGTTATGGCGGCAATGAGCGCCATGTTGTGTTAATATAGCGATGAGACCAAAGGACCATGGAGGTTTTAAAATGTTGTAAGTCAATATGGCAAAATTGTCTGCTGAGCTATTCTGAAAGACCTTACTTCAGTGCTCACTTCTTTCCGCGGGAAAACTGTATTAGGTATTCTGTAACCCAATAAAAACTAAGCTAGCGCCACTCAATAAGAACGTAGGTCAAGAGAACTAACTATTTTAGTAAAAAGTTGTCTAATTTGACATTGAATACCAAATACTTTTCAATTCAGATGAGTTAGGAAATGAGATCGAAATCATATTCGCACTGCTGGTTAGAAAAAAAATATGAGGTTTTTTTTAAACAATCCGGTACCTATAATCTAGCTGTTTTAAACACACAGCCATGTCTCTCATGGTTCTGAAGGGTCACTTACAGTCTCTATATATATTAAAATGTAATATGGTAAACTAATAGACTAATTTACTATTGATATATCAACTCACTGCCCAAGCTGCAGTTTCTACTATCCCAGTTGAGTTTGGGTCCATAAGCTTTACGACTTCTTTCTAGCTCAAAAATCAACAGACAAGCGCGTTTTACACGTCATTGCGTTTTACTTAAACACTTTTTACTTCATATATTAAGTATTGTTTTTAAATTCCGTTTTTATTTTATAATAATTAGAAGACACTATTCTTATGTTCATTTACCAAAGAAGTTGGAATTTTGTTAGATTTTATGGGTAAAGAAGTTAACTATCTAAACATCTATTTTTTTCAAAGAAAATTTTGATACTTTGTTATTCCAATAAAAAATAACGTATTTTGTACTTAATGCTCGTATTTTATTTACTAATCTTGTTAAATAGATACTAATATTTATATATCTCAAGCATAAATACTAATTACACAATCATGGTATCAAAAATTAACCACCAACATTTTGGGTATTTCTTGGGTATTTCCTACCCACCTCATAGCTGGTGTAACAATTTCTCACCTCATTCACACCGGGTTAGACGGGTGTTTCTGGTACAATATTGAACCGACCCTGTTACTAAGGCAACATTTTTGGCATATCAATATCGCATTTTTCGTATTGTTATCAAATTTCTCGACGGGACCAGTTCCGAGGTCCCAAGATAAATGTAACACTGCGTCGCCCAATCGTGCAGAACTTAATGTAATAAGAAACTTTGATACCTTTGCACAAGTTATTGTTATAACGGTGTGAAAATAACAGAAAATATAAAGGTTTTTCCTTCTGCAAATGGATAGGGTCGCCAAATAAAAACTGTGGATTAAAGAGTTTATAGGGACCGCATCGATTTTTAGGCCCCGGTTGTTTTACTGCGGAAGGAAACGATTCTTTTGATATAAAGAGCGTGTAACATGCAGTGTTGATGGTTTCTATACGTTTTACGTCACTTTGTTTGTTTTCTTTGAAAATGTATAATAATTACTGAAGAAACTGAAATTGGTTATTCTTGTCTGTTTAAATAATGTTAGTAGTTGGTAGGATTGCCACGTTCGTATGACTTGCCCTAAAATAGCTATGTAGGTATTATAATTGCATAGTGTCGTGATGACCCAGTGGTTAAGGCTTCTCGGTAAGAGGTTATGGGTTCGAATCCTGACTTTTTCCTGACTTTTTCAATTCATATGTACTATTCTAAGTTATCTTGGACATCACTGACATAGGTACTGCGTCTCAGAAAGTACGTAAAGCCGTACTTGACAGTCGTTATGGTAGTCAGTAGCCAGAAAGTCTGACCAGCCCCATCCAAGGGGTTCCGTGTCGCGAGCCAGTTACTATGGCTTGTGGAGGTCTGATAGCAGTTAATTCACGTAAACTACTGACCCGTTAGGCTGAAAGCTGACCCGAATACAGTATTATATCATAGGTATTTCTAAAAAATAAAGCTAAAAAATGTACTTAAATAACCTTTACTAAAAAATTGTTTCGTTCTATTTTATTTATTTAACAATTCAGTACAAAGTAAATATGTAACATCAAAATCATAGAATATGTAGATACGTTAAACACAAACATTAAAATAAAATAAAACCGTTATTAGCTGGAAACAAGTAACAAAGCGATGGCAACAATTTTAAATATAATTTATAAGTGAACCAGTATAATAAACCTTTTCTGTGTAATGCCCAAAACATGTTAGTCAGTGAACTCCCACAAAAAGTGCTAAACTCTGTCACAGCAAACAGTGGAAAAGTTAAACAGCAAAAGTTGAACAAACTTGTGAACTGGGTACATTTGTAGTCGAGACCGCGCGGACCAATACCTGTGTAATGGGGGAATTTTATTAAAACCCTAACACTCTAGGGCGGCCATTTCTTGCTTTTTATTAAAAACTCCAATTGCTATAAATTACGGGGCCAGCCACTTCGCGAAACGACTTCGGCTCCGACTTTTGTTTGACCCGACTTCAAGTTAAAACCGTTTTAAGGCCATCAATGAAAAATCATGTCGGTAAAGTTTTTGATTTAAATCAACGGATGTTAGGGACCACAAAAGGGCTATGTTTTGGAATGTTCCTTTCTTTTGAGGTCAAAGACAATTCTCTGGAAATGCATCAAATAAATCAATCATGAAAAGAATAGCTGTCTCTACAGTCGGAAGAGTAACGTAATTTAAAGAAATTGGACATTTTCATGAGGAATACGGTGAGGTAGTGAATATCAGGTTTTTTCTTGGTGTATTTCCTTTGTGCACATACTTTGACTATGCTCCCTTCTCTATGCTTTTTTTATGGATGGGAAATCATCAAATGACTTCTCTCGCCCAGGGCGGGAGGGCGTGTCAGATTTTTACTGACTAAAATCCAGCCTAGTTCGTTTGTTTGCCTTCTATGTTCCGGGGCCGCGGTAAGTTTTAGAACTATTCCGCAACCCCATCAGGCATTGGCCCTAGAGAACCCCGTTACGTGAGAAGGCCCCGTCACATACCCTTCTCTATGTTACAACAGTAGTCTGAGATTTGCGTGATAGTGAAGGAAACACACGCAAAGTAATGTCTATTTATCTGATCCCAAGTGACACAAAAACAAAACACTGGCAGAGCGCATTACTATCCCGCACAGAATAGCAACAATCAGTGCATCAGCGCTCAGCACACAGTAACACAGTTACTGTGATTGTGTCCTGATTGCTAACAACTGGATTACGGAGGTAGGATTACCAAATATTGTTATTATTCGAACTTTGCTCACTGAGTGTATTCACACCCTGGGATTTCGTCGGCTTATGTGTCACGATTGTTATTTGAGTTTTTATATTGAAAAATGTTGATTCAATATTTTCTGCTTCGATATTTTCACTGACGCGAAAATCTGAAATATAAATATGAAAGTTTGTGAGGGTTGATGAATGTTTATTGTTTATTACTTTTTAACGCAAAAACTACCGAACGGATTTTGTTGAAACCTTACTGATAATATCGTTGCTTATATAGCAGCACGCTAAACCAAGTTGTTAGTCTAACCAAGGGGTATCGTGTCGCCTAGACCAAAAGGACCACCTAGTAACTAGATGTGGAGGTCTGATAGGCAGTCGCTTCACGTAAAACACTGGTCCAGCTGAATCCGGTTAGGCTGGGAGCCGACCCCAACATAATTGGGAAAAAGGCTAGAGAGATGGTGACTTCTGATTTCTGACTGATGAGGATTGCGCTATGTCTCACGGCAGCTAAGCAGTAACCAAAAACATTACATAATAAACTTCTTATACAGAGAAGGCATGAGTTGGGGTTGCGATGATCCGAGGGAAAAGGAAGTCTGGAAGGAGTTGGGGGAGGCCTTTGCCCAGCAGTGGGACAGCATAGGCTAGATAAAAAAATTAAAAGTTAAGGAGCATCAAAGTTCCGGAGTGATGGAGATGTCACTGTTCAGTAAAAATTGTACCTAGGCGTGACAAAACGTCCAAAATGTTTTGATAATCTAACTAACGAACATAATACACAATACCTTTTTTTGTCATCTCGCCTATCATACGACCTAACATAACACAATTGAATCTGACTCACAACTAAGAGCAAGTCACAATAAAGACTTTAAAACAATCCAATCTCTCCACCAAAAAACAAAGCCCAACATAACCCAACATCTGTCCGCTCCACCGTGACGTCACACCGGCCACAAATACGTCATTATTAGCCGACTAATCCGCACTAACAGGCGGTGCCGGGCCGGTGCCGGTGCCGGTGCCGTGGCGGATCGCTTGGAAAAGATTACGTTTTAACGGCCCGTTAGACAGACAGAAGACGGACACTGACTTAATGTTGATTGAGATTTATTTAACTGTTGTTCGGGTGGAATTGGGTTGGAATTGGTTCGATTGGGAACAGAGTAAGAACTGGAACTATGTTTAGAGGGCTAGTGCCTAATTGAGGAGGAAAATGGTTATTACAATACAATATTGTTGATAGGGGATTAAAACAAAAAAATATTGTTGTTTAACGCAGATGGAACTGTGTGTAGCTTTATGAATAAAACCTACATAAATATATGATAGTAAGAATGTAAATGAAGGTCTTGTCTATATGTAAGCTGACTGACTGCAAATTGACTGACTATTGATACATCAACGCACAGTCCAAACCGCTGGTCTTAGAGACATATAATACCAGCCTTAAACTGTCCCACTGCAGGGCAAAGGCCTCTTCTCATACAGAGAAGGCACGAGCATTGAGGACCACGCTTGCTCAATGCGGATTGGCAATTTCGGACTCATATTAACTACAAGTCCAGGTTTCCTCACGATGTTTTCCTTGATGTGACATCTAAGATAAAGTTAAGAAAGTACATATGAATTGAAAAAGTCACATTGGTACTTGCCCGGATTCAACAACAACCTTAACCACTAGGCCACGACACTACTTACACTTGAAGAAGATAAGACATGAAAATTGAAGTATGTTCCAAGGTTTATCTAAGTCGTGCAAGTGGCACAGTCAAGCGCGAGTTGTCTCTTTAAAGCAAATCTCCTCCTAAACCAATCGCTAGAGCCCACCTAAACACAATATTTACAATACTTTCACAATAGAACACAATTAAATCCTCTGAGAATGTTTACACTGATCCTTCTGCGAGTAATAGACTGCCAGAATTAGAAGTCCGTGTAATTATATAGACGCTGTTTCACGAACCAATAGCCAGCACCCCCCCTCTCCCTCCTCAGGCCCCTCTCATCTCACTCTCAAGTAATTTGTTTTGCGGACGCTACCGAAGATTTCAGCACGGTACAACGGGCTTGTTTTTGTTGAAATCTTTTAACAAAAAATAATGTTTTTCGTGTGAGGTTTTTGGTAAAATGGGAAACAGGGTTTTAGAGTCACCTCTGTCATTTTGGTTGTATTAGAAAAATGCTGGTTTATTTTCTAGCGTGGGATGGGATCGCTAGATTGGTTTTTTACTCGCGACTTTGTGGAAGTCGGTTATAGTGGATGCAGGCAAAGTTTTGGATTCATAAACCAATATCCCATTTATCTCTATGCCATCGAAATTCATCATATTGGTTCAGTGATTTTGAATATGAAAGCGTAACTAACAGACTTTCTTTTTTAGAGTATTAGTGTGGATTATTATAATGGGTACCTATCTGACTCGTAACAAAGCGTTAATTACATTTAGTTCTTTTTTTTGGTTTCGGGAACTACACATGAGTAATGAAATCACTGAAAAAAATACTGTAAGAAATTTCTTACCTACAATTTCGTATGTAAACTACAGTGCGCTAATCTGAATGTCTCTTGAATGCTACTGAGCTAAACATTTTAAACATCCGATCACCAAACTCATACCCATTACAAGTCAGCTGTATTTAGACCATATTGTCCTCACTCTTAACTGCAAAACTGAAGAGAGTTTCCGCAACGCCCCCTCCCCCCTACAAGTCACGTACACCACAATAAATTGGCCGACCTTCACCCAAATTTTAAACAGCCGCTATTTATTTTTGTTCACTGTCAAGCGCTTTCAAAGAACTTTGTTAACGACCACATGAATATTTCATACTAGCTGGGGTACTGCCGAGCTCCCAACTTACACTTTATTACGAGCTACCCTTGACTGAAGAAGTTACGCAGTTTTTTTTCTCGAATATCCTGAATTATTCATAAGTAGTACTTGCTAAGCACTTGATAGAAGTATGCTGGATTTCAGGAATCTTTTGTACTTTGGTATGTTATTAAATCTTTTGAGCTCTTGTGAGGAAATTGAAACTTTGTTCGTGTGTCATGTGAAGTGGCTGTGAGAGGCTCGTCGTTATACTCGTTTCTTTTTGGGATAGGGAGGATATTTAGTTTGGCGGCCATTTTGTTTATCCTTATACACGGAAAAAAAAATACAATTACATTATCACAACATGTCGTTTTAACGTATTTATTCTTCACTATGAATGAAATAAATGAGGTATTAAGAGAAGGTTCGGAAAAGTCTAAAAAACATTTCAGAATAAAAAGGAAAACCTAATTCTCAAAGGGTACAATGATGTAAGAAGTTTCCGAATAATATTTAAAGGAAAATTTCGATAAAACATGTATCGGTGAAATTAATATGTAGACCATTAGGGCTTCAGTAAAAGGCCCACTTAGGTACATAGAAAACTTCTAATATTCAAATATTTTTTGGGAGAAAATTCATATACAAACATACACGTCAAATATGTAGTCATTATAAAATAACTATGATTTCCTTCAAAGAAAGTTAGTGAACCGCAGTTGGACATTACATTTTCCTAGAAACTTGAGTCAGTTAGCAAGGAAATAAACTTCCAAGAATTCTTCAGCTAAATAAAATTCCTATTTCTTCAAATATTATGAACTAGCTTTTGCCCGCGACTTTGTCTGCGTGGAATAATAGTTCCCGTTCCCGAGAGTTTTTTGGGATGAAAACTATCCTATGTCCTTTCTAGGGTCCCAGATTATATCTGTACCAAATTTCATTCAAATCGATCCAGTGGTTTAGGCGTGAAGAAGAGACAGATAGACAGACAGACAGAGTTACTTTCGCATTTCTAATATTAGTATGGATGTGAAATTTCGTGTTGTCACGTCCGGTGGCGTCGAATTAATTTGAATAGTGTGGTTCTAGCTTGTATCGTTTTGTATGCTTTTTTTTCTCTTTCTCCTTTTTTGTTATGTTTTTGTCCATTGCCTGTATTGTGTCTTGTGTTGTGCTAAATAAACGTTTTATCTATCTATCTATCTATGGTATGCGGATGTTTATTATTCTTTCACTCAAAAACTACGGCACGATTTTTTATGAAACTTTACATTTGTATCCGTTCACGACTAAACCACTGAACCGATTTGAATAAAATTTGGTACAGATATAGTCTAGGTCCCGTGAAAGGACAAAGGATAGTTTTCATCCCGAAAATCTCTCGGGAACGGGAACTATTATTCCACGCGGACAAAGTCGCGGGCAAAAGCTAGTAGCTTATACACCAGAATAACATATTAGGTACATAATATCACTCTATGGCAGTGGAGCAGTAACCAAAAACCTGACGCCGGAGTTTAAAAAGCTTTATATGTACTGTTTGAACTAGCTGTGCCGAGTGGATTCTCTCGCACTTTGCGCCTTCGTTCGCGGTCTTTGGTTATTGTTCGCTCTCGTGGGTTCAAGCGCGACCTACGGGAGTACTGATTGTTAATTTTAACTGTTTCTTAAATGAAACAATATTAAACAACTGGTATAGCTTATTAATAATAAAGAGAAGGAATGTGGGACGTGGAAGTTAATATTTACTAAAGGAAATTGAATTAAACAGTTAAAACTTCCGCCTTCTTGTTGTAGGTACTACATTATAATAATTATTATTAACATCTTAAATTATCATTCACCGGAGTAGATAGATGCCGAATATTGTCTCCAAATGAGAAAGACCAGTCGTCGAATAGGTACTCATCATTAAGGCTGATTTACATTGATACAGTAGCTGGCGCCAGCATTACTGGATTTCGACGCTGGATCAGCACTGTACCACTGTTACCATCTCCCTAGCCATTTCCCAACTATGTTTAGGTCGGCTTCCAGCATATCCGGATTTAGCTAAATACCAGTGTTTTACGTGAAGCGACTGCCTATCAGATCTTCACAACCCAGTAACGGGGCGACACGATACCCCTTGGTTATCACCAGCACTGTACCTCTGTAAATGTTTCAATCCAGTCCAGCATTCAGTATCCAGTGGATTGAAACATGGTTACATTGGAGTACTGATTCAGGGGCAGACATTCAGTGATACTAAAACCAGCTACTATTGCAATGTAAATCAGCCTTTCAACCTTCGAACACACGTGTTTTGAGACACAAAAGAAGGACAATAGCAGCGTGACAGCCGGCTGTCGCTTGTTCGACGAAAGGTTAAACTATTCGAAAACAAATAGCAATCACTCTAGTACGCGCCGGTACAGTTACCAGCACCACATGAATATTACAATGATGAAGAAATTGTTTGTTTCGTTAACTGACGGGCCTGTTTGGTCTAGTGACTAGTGACCCTGACTGCTAAGCCGGAGGTAGTGGATTTGATTTCCATCAGCGCAAACTTTGTGTGATGAGCATGATTGTTTGTTCTGTGTCTGGGTGTAAAATATCTATAATATGTACCATGTATTTATAAATTATGTAAGTATGTTTATCAGTTGTCTAGCTACCATAGTACAAGCTCAGCTTAGTTTGGGGTCAGATGACCGTGTGTGAGTTGTCCAAGATTTTTTATTTATTTTATTTAACTTGATGAATTAACAATTTAAGCGCTAATTTTAGAAATTATTCGAATTCTATGTTTTTTTTGTAGCCCACTTAACCAAAGAAACAGGTGAAACCGCGGACGATAGCTAGTTATGTATATTTGGGTATGTCTTGTAAATGTTGTTGTAGAGGTTGCGGAATGTTTATAATAGTTACCGTGACCCTGAAACATAAAGAGCAATCGAAGGAACATGAGTGGGTTTTAGTCAGTAAAAGTCTGACACGCCCTTACGCCGCACCCAGGACGGGAGCAGCCACTTGAAAATTTCCCACTCACCAAAAAAAATGTTGTAGAAAAACAGCGAAGAAGGTTAATAATTTAAATAATTGGTAATAAGGAAAATTGTTAAATGTCTCTTCTTCCTCTTTCTACTGATAATGAAAAAAAAGTAGCTGTTCTTGACGGGCTATAAATTGATGCAATTTTTTAACGTGTTACATATAATATTTATACTCAATGAATATCTCGGGAAAACTCACACACGGCCATCTGATACCAAGCTAGGCAGACATGCTCATAGAATTTATGCATCCACACATAATATTATTGATGAATTCCACCTGTGTAATACTGATTCTAATAAATATTTTAGGAGAGAATTTGAAAAGAAACTACTATTTATACATGTTTCTAGCTATATTACTTTCGGTTGTTTACCACCATTAAGCCCTGTCTCTTTAATATAAGATAAGATAAATACTTATTTAAGAGAGTTTAAATATATTTATAAATGTTTTTAATAATATAAATCTTTATAAAGTATGAATAGTCTTTTAGAATTAGTCATGTATTTTTTAGACGATTTTATGAGACACTTTTACAATTCTGTAAAGTAAAATTTCTATGATTTATAAATAAACAAATAACAAAAATATTGTATCTGAAATTAACTGCTATAAAAAGAAATACATGTATTTAAAAAAACGAGTTGTATTTTACAATCCATACTTAATGGGAAAGTGTGTCTGTCTGTCTGTTGTTTGTCTTTCTTTCACGGAAAAACGGAGCTACGAATTGACGTGATTTTTTAAGTGGAGATAGTTGAAGGGATGGAGAGTAACATACGCTACTTTTTGTCTCTTTTTAACGCGAGCGAAGCCGCAGGCAAAAGCTAGTAATGAATAAATACAACACAATTTTGTAACTAGCAACTCATCCCAGTTTCGTTCGAGAGTTACAAATCTTTGAAACTCTCGGCTTTTAAACCTTTCTCTTAAAACATTATTTTGTAGTTCAAAAAGATACCTTAATTTTATATTATGTTAAAGATAATTCTACATCCACGATAATGATTACAACTCGCACTCCAAAAAGTGTTAAAACCGTAGAGTCTTGTTATAAATAGACAGTTTATCTCTGAACTAGTAACCACCACAACACGGCAGATCGATCAGTTTCGGCTCTTAGCCCCGAGCTAACAACCACACGTCAACTGTGATTAACAACCAAAGTCGCAGCTGGTCAACCATTACTATTGCAATATCACAAAACAACAGAATAGCAATAGTTTTAAAAGCGCCATTACTTGCACAAACGGGGCAGGCAAAGGAAATAAAAATAAACATCCAGCCGAGATATTTAGTCGTTGCCAACGGGGGTGCACATTGTAGGGAGATACAGAAGGGTTAGTACAATTAAAACAATACGGAATGGAAATTGGAAGAATTTAACTCACCTACTAATTTCGACGACCTGGCGACAGCCGGCTGTCGCGCTGCTATTGTCTTTCTATTGTGCCTCAAATCACCTGTGTTTGAAGGTTTAAACTTGTTGTATTAAGTACGTTCTCAGAGAGTTTTGAAGTTGCAATAGTAGTCGATATTTTCAGATTGAAGATTGTAACAAAAAAATTGACGGTATAGTAGTTGGGGTATAGTAAATAAAGAGGTCTAAGGCCCGAGTCACACCGGAATGGCAGCGGCCGGCAGCGGTGCGGCGAGCACCTTCAGTGTGAAATAATTTTAAACTTTAACTACATACTTAAAAGACTAGTATCGCTTGAAAAGCTTGAAAAGGTCGCGAGGCTGCCAGCGGCCGCGCCCCTCTTGTTTCTAGCGACGCTGGCGGCCGCTGGCAGCCTCGCGGCGCGGCGCCGCGGGCGGCCGCTGCCGGCCGCTGCTATTCCGGTGTGACTCGGGCCTAACGCTTGTATAAGGCGAAATCTTTACGGTGTACTGGGTAGGATTAGTCTTCAGATTTAGTTTCAGTTTCAAAAAGTATTATTAAACTTTCTGCTCTAAATCAAGTAGTTATTCCTAAAAAAAAAAACTGTTTAATACTTTGTCAGGAATGGTATTTCTGTAATGTTAGTTTGTTGTCACAGACAGTTCTAGGATTTACTGCTGTTTTAACTTACCAGTTCATTTTCGTTGTTATTACTCGGTTAATTATGAAACGTGCAGGATTGTGTTACAGCTAAATATATTTTGGAACATTCTTAATTCTATTGTCAATGTTGCTTTTTGGTTTTGAAGTTGTTGATTAGAGAGATAAGCAAAACAAAGCTGTTTTAAAAATATACCTGAAAAAAATATGAAGAATAAACAAGTCAAACTAAAGATACGAATTTATTTTTGCGCGAATTCAACTTTTTGGTATTTTTGCGCGATTTCAGTTGACCTAGTTAAAGGTAGTAAAAACTTTGTAGTTCATCCAGACATTTAATTTATAAGCTGACGTGACCACAGCTATAAAAAACTTCATATTTTTATTATTTACTTACTTTTCAACAACTTTACCTCTGTCTGAATTGAAAGACTATTACTAGAAGTTCTCCAATACTTGTGTTTTACAAACAATATATTATAATTATTCTCTTGCTTTCCTCATCCAAATAACTCAAAATCATTTCCCCCAACCTATAAGTATAATCTACACATAGTCCATCCAATCACATCCTCCTATCCAAACATAATAACATGTTCACGTCTATTAAGTCCGTAATTAATCCACAGGTTGATACGTGAGAATTAATAGCGTACTACATGGACGCGTGTGACGTCATCAATGACGCTATTCAGGTCCCCGATTACATGAAAGGCTGGTGTGACTGATGCGTATCTTGTGACGGATTACATGATGCATGTTATATGCTGCATGCTACGTGTTACATGCTACATGTTACACGTTACACGGGTGATTGCGAATGTGGTGATTGATTTTAGGGATTGGGAGATCTTTATGTTATCGTGTGTTGGTGGTATGAATGTTTTGTCAGTGAGTTACTAAGGCACATTTTATTGAAATTCTCTTAAATCAGTTTTGTAGTATTTTGCAAAACATGTATTCTTAGTTTTGGTGTTGTGGACAAAATATAACGGCAAATTTAATTTGTTTTGAAACTGCTTTGCGTTTTTCATATTTTACTATCTAAAGGTATGCTGCCAATAATAATAAATATAATATGTAACCGCAAGCTAGTTGCATTTGCATCTGTACCCTTTACACTGCAGACTTATGCTCACTTATTATTTTTTAATAACAATAATTGTCATGGTAACGTTGGCGTCGCTGTCTTAACTTAAAACGACAGGGCTAGATATATAGATAAACAGCAAAAGACTTCATGATGAGGTCGCTAAAGAAAACAAAAGCTTTTAATCAACAAAAGATATAAATACAAAAACAGAGACAGCTCAGACAGATACTGCAAAACACAATAAAATAGACAATATTCCTCACAAACTCAATCTAATAGTAGAATACCATAAATATTTGATTCGTGCTAACGAAGCGTCCGCGAGAGGGCGCTCTGTTATAAGCATGCACTATAACCTAAAGTGCTTGCCAACATGGCTGTCAGCCATGTCAGCATTATAGTAATTGTCAGCCGTGATCATTGGCTTTTTAATCAGTCTATTTTACATCTCCACGGCGAACGGTTGTACAAGGGTCCCTATTATAAATTGTACTTTTAATTAATCAAATAAATATCTTCTTCTTTTTAAATAATTTCTTTTTTAAAAAGCCTTCTCAAAGGGACCCTATAACATTTGGTGGCAGCGGTGGGATACGGAAATCCCCAGTGCCGATTCGCGTAAACTATATTTGCGTAAAAAAAATAGTGAATAGACTCTCCGTATCCTACAATCCCGTAAAATAAATAAACGGTAATAAAACCAGTAAAGTGTACATAAGTAGTACAACTACGATTCTGCGAGTCGCGTAGTAACCTGAGCGCATAATAATAAGCGCAGCCTGCATGTATCCTGCGAGTGTCCTGTGGACATCCTTTCATCGCCCTGCGAGTATCCTGTGAGCGCCTTGGCGCCCTTCAATTACCTGGCAGCCTCACGTCCTTCGAGAGCCCTGCGTGCCTGCCGAGTCCTTCGAGCATCCTGCGAGTCCTTCGAGCATCCTGCGAGTACACCGAGCACCCTACGAGTCCTTCGGGAATCCTGCAGATCCTAGATAACGTCATACGTGTCGTCCTGTAACCCGCGAGTGTTTTGCGTTCTGTCGAATAAGTGTTCCGTGAATCTAAGAGTGTCGGTTGTGTTATCTGTGTGTGAGTGTCGCTATGCAGCCGTTCTCAGCCCTGTTTCTTATCATCGCCCACGTATTCCTGTAAGTCAATGAACAATTGTTAACTGTAAGCTTATTCTTGTTATTCTGTAATTGATATTTTGTTACTTGTCTATAATTTGCGTGTTATGCCTAAATTACCAAAAACTGAAGATAGTAAATTGCAAATTGACATTCCATCCGACTTCTCGAGCCTAAAATCTCCAATCTTATCGCCTAAAGTCACTAGACAAACGGTAGAAATGGAACTCAATACTTTATTAAAATTCGTCAAACCATATGATGGCAGTCGCGAGAAACTAAATTCATTTATTAATAACTGCAATAATACTTACGAGTTAGCATCCGAGGCACAAAAACCAATTATATTTAAATACATATTATGTCAGCTTACGGACAAGGCCGAAATTGCCTGCTCAATTAAAGAGTTCACGTCTTGGGAACAATTAAAAGAGTTCCTCAAAACTCAATTTTCTGAAAGAAAACACTATACACACTTACTTACCGATCTTCAGGAAAGCAAACAAACTCCGTCTGAAAATGTAGGACAGTTCGCCCTTCGAATGGAGACTTATCTTTCTCAGTTATTAACAGAGATATCGCTCTCGAATTATAAGGCCAAAGAAATACCAGGTCGCACAGCAGCCATGGAGGAACTAACACTCCACCACTTTCTTATGGGTTTAAACCCTCGCGTATCTAACATGGTAAGGTGTAGGGCCCCTAAAACTTTAATTGAGGCCGTTAATTTAGCCATTTCCGAAGAAAGGATTTTAGAAACTCTTTATAGGCGAAATCAAAGCTCGCAACATGTTAAACAGGCTAGCCATAACAGGTCAAAACCTAAAACCTTCTCGCAGAAATCATCCTCAAATCCAAGTACGTCGGGTAGCAATCCTAAACATGACCCTAATCTTACTTGCAAATATTGTAAGGAAATTGGTCATGACATTAATAACTGTCAAAAAAGACAGAAACGCTATCCACAACAGGATCAAAGTAAATCCTCTGGGTTTCAACCCAATCAAAAATCCCCTCAAGTCAACTTCATCGATGATTGCGATGACTCTGACGAATCTAGCCACGAAGACGAAGATGAAAATGTCAAAGTGGAAGATTTAAACCAATAAACGTCCTGCAACCGTGTCGAACAGGACGTCAAGTCAAAATCGGCACACATTCGAACCGCAGTAGTTCAACCCTTTATAATTCCGAGGTTATACATCAGGGTAACCAGCCCCAAAACGGCAACCTCAACCCTCTTAAGGTTATACATCAGGGTAACCAGCCCCAAAACGGCAACCTTAACTCTTCCGAGGTTATACATCAGGGTATCCAGTCCCAAAACGGCAACCTCAACCCTCTTAAGGTTATACATCAGGGTAACCAGCCCCAAAACGGCAACCTTAACTCTTCCGAGGTTATACATCAGGGTAACCAGTCCCAAAACGGCAACCTCAACCCTCTTAAGGTTATACATCAGGGTAACCAGCCCCAAAACGGCAACCTTAACTCGTCCGAGGTTATACATCAGGGTAACCAGTCCCAAAACGGCAACCTCAACCCTCTCGAGGTTATACAGCAGGGTAACCAGCCCCAAAACGGCAACCTCAACCCTCTCGAGGTTATACAGCAGGGTAGCCAGCCCCAAAACGGAAACCTCAATTCTTCTAATGAAATCTATGAGATTAGTATCGACACTTCAAAAAAACTACTACCTCATGTGCTGATAGAGTCGCAAGTTTCTGATACTCCACTTACCCTTCTTGTAGACTCAGGATCTGCAATCTGCTTGTTAAAAGAATCAAGCGTCCTTAATAAACCAAAAATCATTCCTAAACCTATAAGCATTAAAGGTATCGATCCTGGCGTTGAAACAACTCAGACTTTAGGTTACTTTAATTTAAAATTGAAAGTGTCCGATTCTAAATCGATCGACCATAAATTTCACATAATCAAAGAAATTAACTTGCCTTATGATGGCATTATAGGTAATGATTTTTTGACGACTAATAGTTGCAACATTGACTATAGCCGTGATGTTCTAAAAATAACTAGTCAAGAGATTAAAATTCATTTCTTCGACTCTTGCTATATCATACCACCACGCACAGAAACGGTGATAGAATGTTCCGTCGCAAACCCAGAATTAAAAGAGGGTATAATACTAGATCAACATCTTTCTAGTACTCTCCTAGTTGCTAACTGTATAGCTAAAGTGAAACACAACAATCAAGTTAATATATCAGTTGTTAACACCTCTAATAAACCTGTTAAGATAAAACGCAATCTTAACCTCAAACTGGAACCAATCGTCGCTTATCCTATCCAATCGACCCCTTTTAGTGGAAACGTAACGGAACGTACTAGAAAGGTTTTAAATTGCCTTAGAACCTCCCACCTTAATGATGAGGAAGTTGAAGCGCTTTTTAATTTATGTTCAGATTATTCTGATATATTTCACTTATCAGATGAACCCCTATCTTTTACACCAGCTATCCAACATGAAATTAAAACAACAAGTAGCACTCCAATACATACAAAATCATATCGATTTCCTGAATGCCACAAAGAAGAAGTTGACACCCAAATTAACAAAATGCTAAACCAAAACATCATCAAACCCTCAACTTCGCCATGGTCTTCTCCTATATGGATCGTCCCTAAAAAATTAGACGCCTCTGGTCAAAAGAAATGGCGCATTGTAATTGACTACAGAAAGCTAAACGATGTTACAATAGGTGAAATTTATCCTATCCCTCAAATCACCGAAATTCTCGACCAACTGGGTAAAAGTCAGTATTTCACTACCCTGGACCTTTCATCAGGCTTTCATCAATTACTAATATCACCAGAAGACGCTCCTAAAACAGCCTTTTCAGTACCACAGGGTCATTTTCAATTTAATAGAATGCCGTTTGGCTTAAAAAATGCCCCAAGTACGTTTCAGAGACTCATGAATACTTGTCTCGCTGGGCTACAAGGCTCTCGTTGCTTTGTTTATTTAGATGACATAGTACAGTATGCTTTCGATTTAAATTCGGCAATCCTAAATCTCAAGGCCATCTTTGACAGACTTCGGGAATATAACCTAAAACTTCAACCAGAAAAATGTGAATTTCTCCGGAAGGAAGTAACTTACTTAGGTCACATTATCACGCAAAATGGTGTAAAACCAAACCCGGATAAAGTGAAATCTGTAACACAATATCCTGTTCCAAAATCTCCTAGGGACATAAAATCCTTTTTAGGGCTCGTGTCATATTACAGACGATTTATCCCTAACTTTTCAAAATTAGCAAAATCTCTTACGATGCTTCTCAAAAAAGACGCCCCATTTAATTGGACGAATGAACAACAGCTAAGTTTCGAAACCCTAAAAAATAAACTAGTCGAAGCACCTATATTATCCTATCCAGATTTTAATCAACCCTTTCTATTAACTTGCGATGCATCTAACTACGCAATATCAGCTATCCTGTCACAGGGTCCCATTGGTCGCGATCTTCCAATTGCTTATGCGTCCCGCACCTTAAACAAAGCCGAATGTAATTATAGCGTTACTGAAAAGGAATGTTTAGCGATTGTATTTGGAACTAAAACCTTCCGACCATATTTATATGGTCGCCGATTTACCATCGTAACAGATCACAAACCTCTTCAATGGTTATTCAATTGCAAAGACCCCGGATCTAGACTCATTCGATGGAGATTGAAACTTGAAGAGTTTGAATATGAAATTCAATACAAAAAGGGTAAAATAAATGTTAATGCAGACGCCTTGTCTAGATTTCCTGTAAACCCCGTTCAACCTACTGCAAATGAAACAACAACCCTTGACGCTCTAAATTCCGACCCTTATATTACATCTGAAAATTTTGATAGTAACTGTGACAGAGATTTGTTCGATTTCATTACGTCACCCACTTCTATTCAGTCAGACGAACTAGATCCCGATCATCTGTTAGAAATTCCTACCCCAGACCTTTTAAATACAGGATCTCCAGATCCAACTCCTGAGAGAGCCCCTTCAGAAAACACTATAATTCCAGACGCTCACCTCAGTCCTATTCCTGACTTATCCACTGACGACTACTCAACCTTTCTGAAACAAATAGCGGATAAGAATAAATCATTTAATACAGACATTATAGAACATAATGATAGTTTATTGAAAACTAGGTCGAAAGTAGTTTTAGTACCCACATCAATTGATTTAGACGAATCAAATCCGTATATTGAGGAAATATTAAATAACTTTGAAAATCAAGATCAAATTCGTAATCAGGAAAAACAATTATATACCTTCTGTAAAGTCCAATCAGGAAATAGAGACTACTACTTTCTTTACGTGAAAGTACACCATTTCGATCAGACGTCATATGATGAAATATTTAAAACTCTCAAATGTATTCGTAATGAACTTGTAGTAATGGATCAAATTAAAGAAATTAGTATATCTGACTTCCGTGACCCATTCGAAAAACACAGTTATATTAAAATATATAATATCATAAACTACTTATTTCATAATACTGGCATACAAATAAACATCTATCATCATAACGTTACTTACCCATCACCATCTGAAACAAAGAAAATTCTTCGCGACAATCATGACTTACCCATAGCTGGACACCTTGGTGTCAGTCGTATGTATGATAGAATAAAACAGTTATATTATTGGAAAGGTATGCGCAAGGACATAGAGTCTTACGTTAAAAGCTGTAAATCATGCCAAGAAAATAAAGCTTTACGCAAAATAAATCGCGCACCCATGTTAATTACAAGTACGTCGATTAAACCGTGTGAACGCATATCACTTGATATAGTAGGACCTCTCCCAGAATCCGGACCGGCAAAACTCAAATACATATTAACTCTACAAGATGATTTTACAAAATTTTCCACTGCGTATCCCGTGCGCAGCACGACAGCCGAAGAAACATGCGAATGTTTACTACATTTCATATCAATATTTGGCCTACCAAAAATGATTCTGACCGACCAGGGCACTAACTTTACAGCGGACCTATTTAAGAAAACGTGTGAATTTCTAAAAATAAAACAGTTATGGTCAACTCCATACCACCCACAAACACAAGGCGCCCTTGAACGGAGCCATTCAACCTTGAAAGAATATCTAAAATCCTTTGTCAACGAAGAACAAACTAATTGGCCCCGTTATGTTTATACAGCCATGCTTACTTATAATACTACTGTTCATACCGTAACGCACTATACTCCGTATGAATTAATGTTTGGGAACAAACCTTTTATCCCAAACTCTATATGTGACGATAGCATTGGCGCTACATACCCTGAATATGTCCGTATGTTACAAAACCGCTTAAAGTATTCTCGCGATAAAGCCCTTGAATACGTCCATAGATCTAAGATAACTTCTAAAACTTATTATGATTCCCATAGTCGGCCAGTACAATATAAAGTTGGCGATTATGTTTACTTAAAAAACCATCTTCGAATGCGAAAAGCCTTATCGCCCATATGGAAAGGTCCATATAAGGTCGTAAAAATTCATGGCAATAACACCTTATCACTATTGATAAATAGACGGCATGTTCGCCATCACTATGACGAGGTGAAACTTGCAGAAGTCACCAGCAACCTGTAAAAGAAAAGAAAGTTATTAATTAAAAATTATAATTAAATCAATATTTTAAGTACCTATAGATAGACTATAAACCTTTATATAATACATATAGATAAGTTAAGTTAGTAGTAATTAGTTATTACATTATGTACTCAGCTAGGATTCATAATACATACATACCTATGTACTTACAGTGTCTCAGCGGAGCTCCAACCATCTAACGAGTATGTCCACGCGATAACTGCGAGTCCCGGAATATACTTCGATTACTTAGGGAAATTAAAAATCAGGAACGGCATCCTAAATGTCATTATGCCATTAGATGTTTTACATATTAAACCACACATAGAAAATATAAATTCAGCATTAGAAACGGTAATATATACATGTAAACAAACTGGGTATATTAAACACTCAGAATGCCACAATACAGTGGAGCCACTAGTAGTACAACAAAATAATTTAATGAAACTATTTAGTTCCATATCTTACCTTACTGATAACGGTGATTACAGAAACAAACGAGCATGGATTGGAGGAATTGGAACCATTCTAAAACAAGTTTTTGGCACTTTAGATGAAAATGACGCCATTCAATATGATCGAGCTATTGAATCGATACAACACAATCAAGATAAACTTATGTCTTTCACAAGAAAGAACATTTTAGTAACTAAATCTGTTATATCAACATATAATAACACGCTTCAAAAAATTCAACAAAATGAAGTAAAGTTGAATGACGCTATCAGCAAGCTTTCGAACAGTATTCAAAACATTTCTAAAACTACGCATCTTTTAGAATTAGATTTTGTCCGTAATACCTTGGAAAATTACATGGTCACCCTAACATTTCAACTTGAAGACATAACAAATGCGATAACACTTTGTAGTCAAAACATACTGCATCCGTCCGTTATGTCGCCTATCGCTATGTACCGAGAATTAGCTGATAACGTAAGGCACCTGCCTAATCATTTAAACTTACCTGTACAATTAGATATAAGTTCAGTGCACACTATTATAAAAGTGTCTACTTTATTATGTTATTATTTTAATGGTAAACTAATATTTCTTTTGCGTGTCCCCTTGATATCTAATCAAGAATATTCTCTGTTTAATAATATTGCATTACCAACACCTCATGATGCCAATCAACCAAATACCTTTAGTTTAATTGTACCAAGTGTTAAATATATAGCTATAACAAAAGACATGTCAAACTACTGTAAATTGGAATCATTACAATATTGTAAACAAATACATCTGGCAGAATATTTATGTGAAATTCCTATTGTCTACAAAACTGATTCGAGACCCAGCTGTGAAAGCGAACTGTTATCTAAAACAATTAAAGAAACTCCCATGCAGTGTAGTATAAGACTTATTCATGGTAATCTAGATATTTTTAAATCACTTAATAATAATAAATTTATCTATGTTCAATCTGAATTAACTAAACTTTCACTAGATTGCCAAGATCACAATCAGGTAAAAGAAATAAATTTATTCGGTATAGGTATTTTGTCTGTACCAACCAATTGTATCGGTTATTGTAGAGGCACCACACTGTTACCTAAATATAATAATGTTCTAAATTTAACTTCACCTATTAAGCTGCCGGATTTCAATTTGATAAATAGTAACTGTTGTAAAACAAATAATGTAATAAATAATATGTCCCCTATCCACTTAGAACAAATAAATTTAGATGACATGAACCATATTGGCCAATCAATCAACAACCTCTTAACAGACGTAGATAAGATTGTAGAGACACCTCACATATTAAAATATGGGACACATTATTCAGTAGCTGTAAGTTTAATTGTATGTTTCACCTTACTTTACATAGTTTATAAAATTGTAATATATTGTAAACCCTATTGCAACCTTCAAATTCGCAAATATAGTTCCCGCAAATGCGATAGCTCTAAATCAGAATCTGTGGAACTGGAGCAAACCATTCAAGAAATTCCCGCTCCAGCCCTCAGAACCTCATTTTAGGGTTAACTTTGGTAAACATCCCCAAAGTTCACTCTAATAGGGGAGGTGTTATAAGCATGCACTATAACCTAAAGTGCTTGCCAACATGGCTGTCAGCCATGTCAGCATTATAGTAATTGTCAGCCGTGATCATTGGCTTTTTAATCAGTCTATTTTACATCTCCACGGCGAACGGTTGTACAAGGGTCCCTATTATAAATTGTACTTTTAATTAATCAAATAAATATCTTCTTCTTTTTAAATAATTTCTTTTTTAAAAAGCCTTCTCAAAGGGACCCTATAACAGCTCGTTAATTATTAAACGTCAAACTGACACTTGTTGCCAACCATGACGGAAAATGCGGAAGAAGAATGAATGAATTATGAATACTTTAATGAATTTTACTAAAATTTTTGAAGTCGTTTTGGTGTTTTACGGCTGTTTCAGTTAAGGTGGGTTATGGAGAGATCATGGCTGAAAGGTTGGTTTTAAGTGCTCGAAAGAACTTGGAAAATAAACGGTCTATGAAAACATACTTTATATGTAGGAAAAGCTTTAAAATAAAAACAATAACTTTATACTACATAGAACATTATTTAAAATTGCACACAACATAATTATTATAATTTGTCATCCATATTTTAGAGATCATTTACAAAGTTAGCACTCAAAATATTTTTTGTATTATTACTATAGTTTTTACGACTGGTCTTTTGATCTATTGGTTAGTGACCCTGACTGCTAAGCCGGAAGTCGTAAAGTCGATACCTAACCAGGACAAAACTTTGTGTATCAATTGTATGAATGCCATAGCATTGATTCTGCCTTATTTCTGATCAGATGTTCCAAAATATTGAATTAATTTTCGCTACACCACGATTACTGTAATATTATTTCTTGTGAACATCAAATTTCTCATAACACTAAACTCATTAACTGAAACACGCTGTTCATCTGCTTAACCCCTGCGAAAACACAAGCGTGATAAAACATGCTAAAACCCTACATTATCTACATAATCCCGACCAGTGAGGGGAGTGGAGGGGACGAGGGGGGAGTACTGGGGAGGGGGAGTAACGTTAATTATGAGTAAGAAAGTTTTCGCTGTGAGAGTTTGGCAACTTTCACCACACTTCATACCGAGAAGCCTTAATTATATGGATTGAAAGGTAGTTGCTGGTCTCCAAAGCTTTAGGTAGACATTTATTAAACCTGAGTCTGGGTGAAGATCAAAGGTTGGTAATCCTCAAAGCGATAAATTCAAATAGGGGGAACATTATTCCTGTGACGGAAACATTCGGTTGTAGAGGTGATGGTGAACGAGTTTGTGAGATTGGAATGATTCAGCATCTACCTATTATTATAAAGTAATTAAACATTTATTCGAGTAGCCTTCAATTTTAATCACTATGAAATAACAATCCGTAAGCAAGTTGTAATAAAATCTTGGCAGCTCCAAAACAACATCATAAATGTCTAATATAAGAAGATAAAAAAAATACAAAGAAGAATAGATTATTTTTAAACAGCTTACATCTTACTAACATTGCTTTCTGTATCCCTTGATACATTCAAACCAAAGACGAATCCCAAAAACATTTTCAAAGAACAAAATGTCCAAATTCCTAACAAAAACTCTGTAATCACTGACAAAGGTTTTAATAACGATGTCAAAGGCGAACAGTAAGCATCAGTAATTGGTCGTTAAAAATACCGTCTCTTTGTTCACGACACGCGCTTAGTGGGTGAGCAGAGATCCCAGTGGGGGAACTGATAGCGAATGTAAACCTCTTGCTGTTGACTCTTTGAAAGTTAAAGGCAAAGAAATTGTAGAAAGGGAAGTGATTATTAAAAGACACTTCATTAAAGGAAACCTTTAATGTGAAACAATAGAATGTACTTCAATGAGATTAATAGATGCCAGTGTTTTGGGAGACATTGTAGGAGTGAAAAGGTCAAAACGTAACTTTTATTAAAGCTTTAAATTGCTCTTGAATGGAACTGCCAATTTTTTCAATATCGATAGATAGCTAGAAATAAATCAATAGCTGTTAAACGTCATTACTTCAGTCGAGATTCAAAATAACGTTTCATTTACAAAGCTCAGCTAATCACGTACCAAATGTTCATTCTTCCTAACATTATCTTTGTCAATTTGTTTGTCAACAATGCAAAGACGCACAATCTCCTTCAAAATAACTTATTGCCATAAAATATTGTTACAGCTGTTCTACATTAATTCAAATTCCTATCTGAGTTGATCACGCCAGCAATCATTAGAGGAGACGGCAACAGACGACTTGTGACTGCACGACTTGTCGCGAATATAGTTAAGAAGCTTGGAGTAATGCCGCCAGCGGTGGGGTGAAGTGTAATGTGGAAGTGGAAGCGATTTTTATTACCTTATCATCATCTCTCTAACCTTTCAATTAAGTTTAGTTCGGCTTGTAGTCTGAACGAATCCAACTGTATTAACATGAATCGGGCAATCGGATCTCCACAACACAGTTAGGCTGTCAGACTTTTCAGCTTCTGGCTATTCGTAACGATTGCTAAAAATCTACAAATGTCAATCGGGACCAACACCTTTATGTACTCTACCATTTTCATAATATTTCATTCATCAATGAAAGAACAAAATAGCATGGCAGTCATTCTTTCTCATTACCAAAAAAAAAAATCTTGTTGAATAGTTGACCATGTTGGATCTCAAATCATCATCAATAGTATGAAGAACTAAAAATCTAATATAGGTATAAATCAGACAACATACTTTAGACTGATGAGAAAGGTAATGATAAAATAGGCGCCAATTCTTAATAATTACCACTTTGGAGAGCCTAGTTTCCAGTACGTAGACAAGTTCAAAGTCCATCTTGTAAAAATATTATTAGAACACTTATTTGTAAATCGCCATCGCCTTCATCTTACACCACCGACAACCCTCCGGAAGCCTCGGTCTCCGTCGGAAATAATAACGTATATCTTTTCGATGCTAAGTTCAGAATTGTCAGCAAATTAAGACGACTCGTAATGTATACCTGGAACGTTCCATGTTTGTTTTACTTAGCTCTTTGATTTAAACAACGTTGTTTTTGAATATACTTGCATGAGCGTGTTCAAAGCTAGCAAAAGTTTTGTCTAGAGAAAGTCCTTCATTCTTGGTGTTGAAACTTAAAGAAACTATGTCTTTCAACTATGTTTTGGAGTCTGAAGATCAAAAGGTATTTACAGTTTCTATCTGAGTAATAACTTACTTACTAACAGGTTGTATATTGTTCTGGAAACCTTGTTAACTTGTCTGTTTAATGTTTTTGATTTGATCTAGTTTCTTAATAACGTTGGTTCGAAGAAGAAATTTGATTCCATAATCAGCGTTACGTAATGGTAGTAAATTGTTGAAGGAGAGATACCAGAGGTCGAAACAAGTTACGTAATTCCGTCGTTTCTGTCATTACAGATATTTAATAAGGAATAATTTGTAAATTAGATACAGAAAATGACATGACATAATATAATAAACAACAGCTAGAGTAAATAACAAGCAGCACAAGATCTTGAATGTTCCGATTTCCAGGAACGTGTGTTCTTGTAAAGCTAGCAAATGTACAGTAATCTAAACTTATGAAGGTCTTGAAATGCACGTATTACTGACCAACTAACTACAAGCAAAACCGTGTAAGACGACTTGTCACGTTGTTATGATTTACTACTGCACAGTTCGCATGTGCCAAGTTGTCATGAAGATGAAGACTTTAGACCAAGCTCGGAAGCTAAATCCAATGTTCTGAAGACGGATTTCTAAACCCATATATATTTCAGTGAAACATGAAATTGGAATTGAATTCTAAATCAAATCCCTGCCCATTGTATTTTCATTGTATATAACAAAGCATGAAGTAAAATAAGTACAAATTCAAAAAACAAAGTTAGTATTCATATAACAACAACCAAAATCCAATACAAGTGAGTGAACGGAGCTTGTAAACACAGTTAAACATCCACCCTTCTGGTCCTCATTAATCGCCGCGTTAATTGACACCCGAGCTAATTTCCAGCCTTTTTATTGAAACCAGCGGTCAGAACACACCCCGACCCGCCTTAATGCTACGGGGTCCCAACATAAACCCAGCAGAACACCATTTAGAACTTTGTCCAAATTAACTCCAATATTATTTTAGGCCACGTTTAATTGTATGTAATTGTGAGTCGGAATGGACAAAGGTTGACGGTTAATTAGTTTCATACTCGTGTGTGTGTCTAAATTGCTGATAACAGCTATTTCAAAGTCCAGAATGCTTCAGAACCTTCCAGAACTTTAGGCCGTTCTGTTTTTAAACAGAAATTTTACACAAGAGATTATTTCACGGCTGACATACCTCAAGATCAAATCAGTGTTTGTGAAGGCAAAGGCTAACATTGAGACAGTGGAATGTTCAAGACGAGTAAATTGTCAAATTGAACGAGAAATTGATGCGCAAAATTCAGATTAAGAATTAGCCGGACAAAGATTTTATTGTTCATCTCAAAAGTCAAAAGAAGATCAAAGATAAAGCTATCTAAAAATTCGATCTTGAAATCCCAAGATCGCTTTTAAATGAAAGCCGATTTCAATCATTTAGATTTGATCACAAAAAAAAACCCAAATACCAGGCTTATACCAATGAATTTATAATCGTTAAATGGAAATCCCAAGTTGGCACAACAAACAGTTTAAGATTGAATTCAAATACAATTTATATCTATTGGAGAAAATACGCGATGTTCAATTTCTTTCTGTTTACGCTCTAACTAGATTTAAAGATGTGTGTAAATACGTCAATGTTTGTTGTTAGGCAATAGTGCGCACTTTATTACATGTTTTAGTTCACAGAAATGCTTTAGCCGCTGTAAATGTAAACATGTGTACATGATTAATCTTTTGTCCTTCACGCAACGTTCAGTAAACGGCCACCTAGACACCAATAAAATGAATAATTTGTAAACTTTAAGCATTGCTAACATGGTAGTACAAATTGATGTTTTTATTACTGAAAATGAAATAGGACTAGCACATAATTGAATCCCATAATAGACTTATTACTTAAATGACAACTAACTCATAATATAGTGAGCCAACTAACAAATAAAGATAACCAATCAGACGTAAAACTAAAATACAAAACCCCAATACTTTAGTTAACCGCTGAATAAGCACACAAAAGCAATCAAAACGTAGAGAGTGATCCAAAACATTTATTCAAGTGTAAAAAGTAAAGAAAGAAAGCGTCGCCTTTGTTCCCGAAGGAATCATTCGCAAAGTCGATACCAGACGTTCAAAAGTAAATTAAAACCGTCCATTGTCGAATCATAACTCGGTTGACAATCGAATTGACGAAAACAATCGCTTTCGTGGCATTGTCCGGTCGACAATGCACTTGCTACAAACTACGACGGGGAAAAACGTTCTAAATGCATTTCTACCCTCCCAACCCCCCATCGGAGGGGTGAGGGGCGGTAGTGGATCCGCTCAACCTGAACGTTTACCGTCGGTTGAGAAATAGCGCTTTTAGTAGCATTTGAAGTGGATTCGCGCGTGAAGGCGACAAAAGCTGGCAATTTCGGCTGGGACACAACAATAACACGCTGGAGACGTGGCGCGGGCGTGAAGGTGGCGTGAAGCGTGGATGGCGTGACACGCTGCCGTGATGGTGCCGGCGATACGTCTTGGCTATTAATTAATTGTACTTTTATTGTAAAAGAATTTGTTTGTTTTCTTGGAAAATGTTGTGCGTTGGAATTCAGTTTCAATAATTCAGCATTTTACTGTTTCCGTGTGAACGTCATCAGTCAGACTCCTGATAAATGGCCAACTGCATTTATCAGTTTTCCAAATGGTTGGTTGTGAAAGCTTTCAATTCAATGCACGCAGTTATCTTTAATTGAAATAACTCTTAATTCTCTGTTTATTTTTTTGTTCATGATACAATTTAAATCTTTTTACAAATATGTTCTAAAACTGCAAAGTGATAAAAAGCTTTAAAAAAGTAATAACTGCCTTCAAAAACTAAAAACAGAAACATAACTAATATTTCGGTAGTTCGGGCGGCATTCGGTCTATTTTTGTTGTTGTTTTACATTGCCATCATGTTTTAATTTTTTTCCTATTTAGTGCGGAGTTCTATTGTTTGACTTCGTAGTTCAAATCTAGTCCAGATGAACATTTAAAACAACAAAAATGTTCATAAATTTAAAACGAATGCGCCAAACAGTGTAATTTTTTAAGGAACAAAATGGCATTTATTTTACATCAAACTTAGAGTAAATCAGGTCATAAATCTCAGCGTAATCTGTGTACATACATTAAAAAAAACACTAAGCAAAATGCAAACCTCCTCCATTTTGCAGTCAGTAAAAAATATCTTAAAATATGTTCTGTACGAAGTAATATTCTTAGTTACTTTGTGGTTTTATATTGCCACCGACTTCTGGAAGTTCACTTTGTAATTTTATTTAAATGGTTACTTTTTTGTTGTCACAGACATAATTGTGAGGAAATCTGGAGTAGTAGTGAATAGAAATTTAGATCGTCAATCCGCCTTAAGCAAGCGTGGTGATCAATGATCGTGCCTTCTCTGTATGAGAAGAGGCCTTCGTGCAATGGAACAAAAATGGATTTATTTTTTTGTTGACAGTAATTGAATTTTTAAATTTTTTAGTCTCTACATTTTTTCATCCAAATCCATTAAGAACCGATAACACTAAATATAACTGAAAATTATAAACAAAACCCTTTTTAACTTATGAGGACTGTTCATCAATGGGAAGTTATTTAGAGTATCTTAAAAGTCAGTGATCAGATTTTGATCAATGACTCACTGAGTAACCACCTGTAAATTATCTTAATAATTAAGATAATTAAGATAATTTACAGGTGGTTACTGATTTGATTATTGTAATTATTACAATAACGTTGCGGAATGTTTATAATGTTGCGTAATGTTTATAATAGTTACCGTGACCCTGGAACATAAAGGGCAATCGAAGGAACATGAGTGGGTTTTAGTCAGTAAGAGTCTGACACGCCCTCCCGCCGCACCCAGGACGGAAGCAGACATTGGATGATTTCCCATACACCAAAAAAAAATTATTATAATAACCAAATCACAAACAATACGTTTTTCAGCAGTTACATTGCTTCTCTTCAAAAGTCTAAAATTAAATGGGACTACTAAAATGTGCTTTTTCAAATGATACTAAAATCGTTCGAAGATTATTGTGTAACCAGTCGAATATAAAAACTATCTTTTTCTAGAATTACTTTAAAACCTCATCTTTCTTTAATTTTATGTTGGTGTAAATATCTACACTTAAAATATGTCGGCAACTAATTAATAACAGACTAATATTCTACACTAGTTTATTGGATATTATAATAGGTTTTATTAAGCAAGTTTCAATGCTAAATATAATCTATATGAAATTCAGTTATTATTATAATATATCCTAATTAAGTGCTTCATTCATGTTCTTTCGACACACATCGTTCACTTAAAATAAGTAAAACATTCTGACGTGTAAAGAAGTTATTATTCACAGCATATAGTCATAAAAACATGAAAGTTCTCCTCATTATATCATCACAAAACACGGAAACACAGCCTAACACAATTAAGATCACCATAATTCCCCTTTCACGTCATAATAACATCCAATCTAAAGTCCGTTAATCAATTTCACACCATTACGTCGCCTTCAATAGAAAATATAGTAACAAAATTAATTTAGCCCGCCTCCCCCGCCCCGCGTCCGCCCGCCCCCGCCCCGGGTTCATTTTCCTATTATTTCACAGTAAGAAAACAACCGCCTCTGTGAACAGAAGGCTCCACAACTAATATTGTATGGACGAATTCAATGGTAGGCTTGACGTAACGCTTCGGTTTCTTATATCTCTTTTTCGTGTTATGTTAGTCGTGGTTGTCTTTTAGAGTAATTATTTTGGTTGGTAATAATATTGTTGACTACTCTGTGCCTGGTTTGGGTTGGTTGTAAATATTTCTTATTCAAGGGCAACATATATGTATATACAAAAATGCTTTATTTCTTCTCTCACACAGATATACATAGTTAACAAAATAAGTAATCATTGCAATGTAGGAACATACATGAAAAAAAAAAACTATGTCAGAGACTGGTTTCTGTACTAGGAGACCTATATGACAGATAACCAGCCTCTCCAGACTCTGAACAGGTGGATGACAGGTAAGTACAGTAGTATAATGGTTGTGTTTATAAAAAGCTAATTATAGCTTTAAGCTATCATGGCCTTTTTAAACCAATCAATGGCCGTCAGTTCTCTGAGCCGGCTGTTGAGCTTCTGTTGTCTTTCTCTTGTGATTTGAATCACGTATGTTCGAAGGTTTAAGGCACCATCCCACGTCACAATATTCCCAACCTTTCTCCGAAGCGACAGACATAATATTCTATAAAACTTCTCCCAACAACTATAACAACAGCGCTCGCTCTGCTGCCCATTCCGCTGACACTCATAAAAACTAGCATCCATCTTCTTAATCTTAATGTGTGCCTTTATGACGTAAGCACCGGATCCGCCGATAATCCCGCGGGCCCATAAAAAAGTAACGCAATGGTTCCGTCAACTTTTGACGAGAAAATTAAGTATTCTGAGACGATGAGCTGTAAAAGTCGTCGTAAAGTTACAGGACGATGTTAATTTTAAGTAGTTTCTGTCAAGGACATAGTTGCTGAGTGTGGACGCTGACGGAATTTAATGCGGTGGAGACGTGATGCTGATTGTGGCGAATTCGGTTATTGGTGAAATGGGCGAAGTTACTTATTATTTGTGTGGAGTGTGCGGGATTCTGTAGGTCTGATAATGTTAATCTTACTACCATTATCACATTAGAGCCTTCTTGTTATGTACTAGCAACCTGTCCCAGCTTCACACGGGTGTTGCAAATACTTTAAAATGGGCCTTTACCACATTATGCATAGTGTACATAACCTCTTGTGTATCATCTATCTATTGATGACCCAAACCGCATCTAAATCTATTTCATAGTTGCAAAAGATATGATACCGTGAACCGTACACGCAGAGATTTAATTATATTATGTACAGGAAGTATTGGTGAAAATAAAATTAACTACAAGTCGTTTCTTAGTTTACCAACACATCAATTCGTAATGCATTACATCTTACAATTACATTACAAGAAAATATGAAAAGAAAATAAATAATTGGACCACTAAAAGCAGTACATGTACTAAGTTGTTCAAATCAAACCCGTTGTGTATCTCCGGCCAGATTCCGGAACGCACTGTCTCAGAAATAATCAGTGTTCTACGTGACACTCCTTACTCCGTGTCGTCCGGAATTCCGCTCCGTTGCGTGTCGCGCCGATAATTCCGCATTCCGAATCAATTTGTTCGGAATAACGCGCGGGTGAAGGGTCGCTCATATGGAAACGTTGTGGAATGTTTCTGCAGGTATTTGTCGTACCTTCTGATAAACAAGGAATGTTTTGTATGTATTTGATTGTCGGTTGTGTATCAAGTTACATATAGGACAAAAGGCTGACTATACCATTATTATGTATGTGTATCAGTTGCCTAGTTACCAATAGAATCTGCTTAGTTTGGGATCATTGGCCTTGTGTAAATTGTCCCAGGATATTTAGATTTAAAATTTAAAGTTGCAAATACAGAGTTAATACTGCAGAAATATCCAAATAGAAATTTTAAGTAATATTTCAAAAGCGGAAATCATATTTTTCCTACTTCTCCGATGTTCTTTTCTGATTAATTTTGTTGCGGGATTCAAGACAGTTGAATCGTTTCTCCGAGACTCGTCGAGTTTCATTGCTCAACGCTTTTTGGTGCACTCCACTGCGGATTCTAGCTTTCAGGAGCTTCAGTGATAGAGGAAAGTGTGGCGGGATTGTCCCCAAAAAAGTGAAAGAAACTAAGTACTATATGTCCTTCCTTAAGGTTCATGATTACTCTCTACAGCATGTTATAAAAAAAGTTCAGTGGTTTAGCCGTGAAAACTTAGCAAACATACATACATAGATATAAATAGTTCGGGCTTCTTTTGAATTCATCATACTCATACATACATTATTTAACTTGATTATGAATAAATAAATTTCAAACCACTTTACAAATACAGGATAGTCCCAAAAATTCCATCCACTACAAACAATGCCTACACAACGAGTTCAAAGAAACAATAGTCCGTACTAATATTATAAATGCGAAATTAACTCTGTCTGTCTCTTCTTCACGCCTAAACCACTGAACCAATTTGAATGAAATTTGGTACAGATATAGTCTGGGACCCTATAGAAGACATTATGAAAGTTTTCATCCTGAAAATCCCCCGGGAACGGGAGCTATAAATCCACGCGGACGAAGTGGCGGGCAAAAGCTAGTAATGAATAAATAAACTACAAACCACCTTACAGACACAGAATAGTCCCAAAAATTCCATCCACTACAAAACAATGAGTTCAAATAAACAATAATACCTACTAATATATACAACAATGCCTACACAACGAGTTCAAAGAAACAATAATTTGAAATATTTGTTCAACATTTTGCACAACAATAAATTATCCACAAACCGGATTTCCCATAATTACCCACTACGGTGTTGATAATAATTCCCATTCAATATGGCTGCCGTTTTGATGCAATGTTGATTTTCAAATTAATTATTATCCGTTTATTTCTGACGTTCGGTGGAAATTAAATAGCATGCGTTTGATAAAAGGTACTTATTGTAGTTTGCCGGTATCGCAGTTATTTGTTTAAATATAAAATAAAATTGATAATATTATTTTTTGTAAATTGGTTAAACAACATCTGGCAATTTCCAGACATTGTTGAGTTATTTCCAATTGCAAGGTCACACAGTGTAAAATATTAAAAAGTAGTTAAAAGATTAAGCCCGTATCAATGTAAATCACAATGACGTGTATTTTTCATACTGTTTTTTTTTTAAATTTAGTCACCACTAAGAAAAGGCAGTTACGTGGTTACATTCACGGAAGTAGTTTAAGCTATGTGTGGCTGTCGGAAATCATTTTTGGTCTAACCGAACATTTATTTTTGGGCCAAAATGTCCGATGTCATTTGTTTTACGTCCGAATTTCACCTGCTTCTAGCAGAATATAAGCGCCAGGCATATTTACCTGACACATGCTGAAACCAATTTGGTGTACCTTGAAACACGCACTGCTTTGTTATTTTTTTTTGTGTTTAATGTTTAAAATCAACAAACTATCTGAATCTATCTGATTATCTTACCTAAGCGAACGATGGTGCCAGTATTCCATGCCGAGATGAAACAATCGAAACAAAGATGATGTAAGTCAAAAATATAAATTCAAGGCATTTATTTCACTTAGACCATTTATAGGCACTTATGGATAGTCAAAGAGTCGGTGGGTTAGTTAGAAAAATGGCCCTAATTGCCTGTTCCAAAACGTAGATATGGAGAAGAACAGGCAAGAAACTCCACGGACACTCTTTAAAAAAAAAAGACGGGTTGCACTCCGGGAGTGCCGGCAGAAGTGAAAACTTGATTATTAACAGCGTGCCACGCGCATCCATGGATGGTGACAGCTGTCTACTATCCATCCGTCCTACGCTTTTTCGATCAGGTCACGTGTCCTGACGCGAGTTTAAGATTTTATACCCATTACAGAAAAAGTGCTCAACGCCGCTAAAGAAGTTTTCACTTCAAAAAACATATTTTACAATAACTTGGTTACATTAATTTTCGTGCTTCTACATGTGATAACAATGCAGGTAAATAACAAAATAAGCAATTAAAAACTTATAAATAATTAAAAAAGAATAAAAGAAGTCATGGCAGTTAAGAGATGACCGATCTCAACTGACATTGCCCGTTCACGAGCATGACGCGTGACATCAGCACCATTTAGCTCAACCATTTTGAAAGGAACCGAATGATCCAACGCACTCGCCACCATCAGCGAAACTTTTAAGCGAGCTTGACAATTTTCCCAACCGGGACCGACATGTCCATTTGTGTCAGTATTATAAAAAGTCTTATTTAAAGTCCACGATCTTGTTTTATTCATACACACACAACATAATATATGGAATATATTTAACGTAATTACATAACACATCACCTGTATTTCCCAAAGGAGAAAGCAGGAGACTATTTGATACGCCCACGTCTTACTTATCTTGTTATTATTAGCTACTAGCTTTCTCCTGTGGCTTCACCCGTGTAAATGTCGATGCTTCTTTTCCCGATTTTACCTCTTTTAGGGTAGAAATTTCCAAATATCCTCTCTTAGTGATTACCTACTCCTTACAAAGAACACACCCTGCAAGTTTCATGTCTCTAAGACCAGCGGTTTGGGTTGTGTGTTGGTATATTAACAGACTGACTGTTTACGTTTAGTTTACCATATTAAAATCCATACTAATATTATAAATGGGACAGTGTGTCTGTCTGTCTGTATGTTTGTCTTTCTTTCACGGCAAAACGGAGCGACGAATTGACGTGATTTTTTAAGTGGAGATAGTTGAAGGGATGGAGAGTAACATAGGCTACTTTTTGTCTCTTTCAATCGCGAGCGAAGCCGTGGGCAGAAGCTAGTATAGATTTATATTAACACTAGCTTTTGCCCGCGTCTTCGTCCGCGTGGACTAATACTTCCCGTTCCCGGAGAATTTCCGGGATGAAAACTATCTTATGTCCTTTCTCGGGTCCCAGACTATATCTGTACCAAATTTCATTCAAATTGGTTCAGCGGTTTAAACGTGAAGAAGAGACAGACAGACAAACAGACAGACAGACAAACAGAGTTACTTTCGCATTTATAATATTAGTACGGATGAATGCGTAATACATAAACACATTGTTATTCCCCGAGGTAACTGATTAATCAAAGTACAAAGTAAAACAACTGCCGGTGTTATAACAAGAATATTCGCGAGTACGACAAAATGTCGGAGAATAAGCGAGTGATAGTATTGTAACGACGGCTCTCGACAATTAGGGCGGCACTGAGCACATACAGACTGTATTCATTACATTATAATATATTATTACATTATTCGAGACATTCTAGCTGCCTGGGATAGTTTATATGCCGAATAAATTTAATAATCGTGTTCTTTTTAATTAATTACCCGAATGCCAAAAGGAGGGTTATGTTTTTGAGCGTATGTATTTATGTATGTATGTCTCAATATATGGCACGCTATAAAGCCTAAACTGTTGAACGGATTTCGATATATGACACAAATAGGGTATAGTACCTAATTAAAAAAAAGTTTTCGACTACCAAAACTGCAGTTTGGCTTTTTTTATTTATTTTCTTTGTATTTTTATCCCTGGTAATTAAACGGAAGTGTTATAAGTTTCACTGCTAAATGTGTGTCTGTCTGAGCATAGTAGCTCTTAAATAGGTGAACAGATTTGGATCTAAACAATTTTGAATTAGACAACACGGGCTGATGCTGTAGCCAGGATTTGCAACACAATAGATCCAATATGACCTTATAGATAAGGAAATAATTTGCAAAACGGTTATCTGACGCTGACTACGACTAAAAATAATAAGTCCAACTTTATAATTAAGTATTTAAATAAGGATATAATTTAAATAATCAACAAAAAAATCTTTTTGGCTAACAAAATGGATTAATGATCACCAAATTGTGTTAAGTTAGGTTAGAACTGTGACCACACAACGCCAGATCTACTAGTGATTCATATAAAGTTTCAGTTTTCAGTCAAATTCATATAAAAACCAAATTGGATTTAGTTCATAATATCTTAAGAAGCGTTATTTGGTGACCATTTCTCCATTTAGGTAACCGTTTAGAACTTTTTTGGTAGTACAATTGGTACTACCAATGGTTCTTAATTTGTATTTACAGAGTATATATATTTTTTTAAGTCTTACACTATTGTATTAGGTTCACCTGTGATGATAGTTGTACATGGTTAAATAAATAAATAAAATAAAATAAAATAAAAATATTTTTTGGGCAGTGTTTAAACACAAGCCTTTAAAGAACTAAGTTGAAGGACCAGGAACAGACATTACTATTTGTAACTATTTAAAATATTATATAATAAAAATAGGTTATTTGTTAGTAAATAAAGCCTGTACCAGTAAAATTAACACACATACAGACCTCCTCTTAGAGAGATGATTTTATTTGACATAACAATAGCATCGTGCTGCGTTCACACTGCGAGGCAATTAGGGCGCTCACAGACGTTGTTAGCACAAGTCACAGCATACGTGCTAATTGCTAGCGTACCCTTAGTTTCTGTTAGCTGCGGTTTTCGTAAATATGTTGTAGTGAACACTCCTATGACGGTATTATTTGATAAGTCGTATTTATAAGAAATATTATGAGAACTTATTGGTTTTTATATGAAAGAGTTAATGTATAATTTGCCAGGTTCGTTGCCAGCGGAATTGTCACTTTAATAAATAATTTTAAATCTTTAGTTCTGGTTTGAAGTAAATCTGATAAATTAATCAAATTAACCCTATGAGTTCATACCCGTAGAGTTAATTTAATTAATGCTTTAATATTCTTATCCTTCATATTTCACGTTTTATTTGCATTTATTATATTTTTATTTCCAATTGGTCTCATAAACAATATTACTCTCTAAGAAAAGATAGTGTTAATTAATAATAATAGAAACAGTTAAGGCGTGTTCAGAGTGTGTTAGCGCTCGACTCGCTCACTGAGTCACTGCACTCGCCTTGCTAATTGTGTCGCATTCTGTTGAGGTTTCTTGTTAGAAACACGTTATGTAATATTGTAGCGTGTTTGACTTTCTCGTAATGATGTGGTGAAAGATATTCTGCTATAAGACAAATACATAAGACGGGCGCAACTCATATATCAAAATGTTATTTTTAGTAACAATATTTTTCTAGTGATGAGAATGTTGAGATAGATTTGTGACCAGGATGAATAAAGTGAGAAACGAGTATTTTAGAGGACGTTTGAAAGTAGCACCAGTCACAGGTTAAAGCCATAAGTTGAAAGGAAATCGTTTGTTTTGGTATGGGTATGTGAAGAGGAGAGACACGTATAGCTAGGACAATAAATATTAATGTAGAAGGAGGGTTGGAAGGGGAGAGGAAGACCAAAGAAAAGGTGGATCATGGATTGTGTAAACAATGTTATGAAAGAGAAAGGAGTAAAAGATAGCCTGATGGGTGATAGGTTGACATGACAAAAACCATATTGCGCCGACCCCAAGTAAAATGAAATAAGGGCAGAAAGCGATTTCTTTTCTAATGTTCAGATTGTTTGGCCAGAAATATTTAAAAAGCAACTTTCAACTTTATCTCAATTCATATTAAACCCCAAAATACAATAATAAAAAACTGGGATTAAGGCAAAAATTTGTAAGTTGTATATCAACACATAAGGCCGTACACAAATACAGCTAGTAACTACGTGAGCTGCACTTGCTAGTTGTGTTGCATTTCGTTGCGGTTTTTTGTTACAAAAGCTTCTGCTCAGTTCTTATAATGATGTGGTTACTACAAAGTTATTCCTTAACAAATACAGTTTCATACAACGAGAAAACTGTATTACCGTTAAACATCGTGTAGAATGTGTTTTGTTCTTTTTATTAATTAACCACTTATTAGAGCAGACGGTCTGCTTTGTAAGTCTTTCGTATAATACAGTTCAGGACATTTATTTTCCTTAATTTAGAGTAGTTAAAAATCTAAATTAATAAAATCGACTTAAGCTTTAGAACAAAAATGTGTTTAAAGAAGTAGACTACCCATTACCCATCAGTAAAATGTAATAATTTTCCACCTTCCTCTATCAATTTGCTATACATACACTGGCGTTAGGTACTCTGAACACTAATAATATTTCCCGCCCCACCTAAGGTAGCTCCAGTGAGGGACCTTAAAGCAATTTGCTGCGGTTTGGGCGAGACCACGTGATTGTTTGGTACATTATTACCTTCACTACTGAACTATATCAGCTGATTGAGTTGCTGTGCTATTAGCTAGACGGCATCGGTTTGACGTAAGCATTTTTTTATATTGATTTTGTTTATAATAATATTTTTACGTGGTAATAAAAGAAGCATACTAAACAATAAAAAAAATTAACAGACAAAAAATAATAATTAATTCTGTTAAATGTACCAAGTTTTGTCAAAAGTCGTGGAATAAATTGAAATCGTTGTTTATAATGTTAGCAATATAGTAGTTATTGCCAGGTTATGGTTTTTATGTAACTCTAATATATAAAAACCTAAATATTTGAACCACTTATCGCCTTACTAATAAACGCTGCATAAAGTTATGACAAGTTTATACGTCAAAAAATGTATGGTTACACAGGTTTTATTCATTGCATAACTTTACACAGTGATTATTAGTAAGGGCATTAGAGTACAAATATTTCGCTTTTTAAAAATCAAATAATCACTTCGAAACAATATAACAGTCCACATTATTGAATTCTCTCCTTTATAAGTAACAGTCAACATCTACAAGATTCAAAATGCAAATGGCACGCCATTTCTCCACCCCTACAGACGCGCTCGCTCAAGTACTAGCGCTAGCCACTCGACTGCAACTGTCCGTGTGTGTGACAGCCCTAAATCTCAGCGGTATAAACTGATCGTTAGTGTTGATGTACTATCTCGATACAAGTGGTAAAGTTATGATGAGTTAAAGACGATTAGAAACTTTTAGGGGATTTTTCTAATAATGTGTATTGCTTTTGGATGGTTTAATTGGTCTAAAACAATGAAAGTGATTTTTTACAAGCATTCGTAAACATTATAATAATTACAAAAATTAGTAGGCATAGCAAGATATTTTTCCAATTCATTCATTTTAGGATCTCATGCGTTAATAGTTTAAATACTGTAATCAGACATTTACATCAGCAGATGCAATATTGACAAATCAAATCAGTAAAAAAATACTTGCAATATATTTTTTTATCAATCCGAAGTCTCAACACGGATAGCTAGAAAAACGAACATCCTCATCAAAAATTCTCGCTCAATCCTACATCCAAAAAATGCATTTTCTATTTCCACGTCAGTAATCCGTTGATACGATGTCGACACTAGTCTCGGGAGTGTCGGCGTCGGTGTCGGCAGTGTCGCGAGTGTCAGTGTCTCTAGAGACGGCGCACGGTGGGCTGAAAATCGGCTTTCATAGACTTAGGGATTTCAATTTGCAAGTGCTTGTTTTTATGCCGGATATCGCTTCTATTAGTCATTACTATGTACAAAAATGACACCCGAGTTAATTCTACCCAAAAACGAAGGAAATATAATTTTTTTACGAAAAATTTGTATGAAGCTAGTATGAAAAATCGAATTATCTCCTAAACGGCATGTTTAACCGTAATATCCTTGGAGATGGTCATAGTGCTAATTATTTATGATTTTTTGGTTGGCAATTGGACGAAAAATTTAATGCTGTTTTTTTTTTAAAAATCGTCAAAATATTTTTATTTGTTTTTACGTATGAAACGATTCCTTTTGGTGTTTATGTTGAAGAACACGGACTTTTAACTACACATAACATAAAATAGCATCACTCCTATATTTCCGAAGGAGTTGGCAGAGGTTTATAGTACACCCACACGTAGCCAACTATGTTTGAGCTAGATATTTATCAGCACAAAATGAGTTTTAAAACTTTTCATACAACCAAATTACCAATTGTCTTCTAATGAGTCCAAAAAGAAGTGATTAAGTAACTACACTGATTAGGTCTTCTAATGAGTCTTAATAGGTGATTTAATGATTTTCAATATCTCACGACAATGGATTATATTTAACATTTCCTGATAAGTAAGCTAATTTGTTAATTAGCAGTGCTATGAGTTCTAAGAATAGTTAGTGACAATTATAGATTTTCATTAGCTAATGAGGAGATAACTAATGAGGGTAGTTACCTAATTATTGTCGTTTTGCAATAAAAGGGCTAAAGTTTTGTTTTATAATTTAATTTGTTCACAACTGTGTAACTGCTAACACTAAATCTGCGACTATAAAATCTTAAAATGGAAAGTTTAATCACCAATTTAGACTTGTTTGTTCTTCTACGAAGTGAGAGTACTTCATTTGATCATGAAGTATTGTTTAGTGCAGTTGTATCCCGCATAGGCGATTGCCTGTCTGACGAAGATTATGTTGTTCTCAAAGAATTTTGTCGGAGATTTACGCGAGCCGCTTTACAAAGGTGGGGGAAATCCAACCGATTCCTTGATAATTTCAGGAGAAAGTACGAGAATTGGTTGGGAGCAAATATTGATTGGCCGAGTTTTGTGCAAACTTTAGTTAATCAAGAACCAAGTGTTGATGAGATACCAAGAGCGCCCTCAGTCTCTCCAGAACCGTCGACATCAACGTCCATTGGAACAATGACGAAAAGATCCCGTAAACCATTCGAAGACCTGGGAAGTAAACAAAAAAAGAGAAGATCTGATGAACACACAGGCGAAGGTTCCAGTGAATTGGCATATGCAGCTGCAGCACGTTTAAAAGAAGAAGGGCATGGAGATATCGCCTCTGTCATCGAATACATGATGAAAAATCCTGAAGCAGCCGCTAAATTAAATGAAACGCTTAAGAAACCAGCGAAAACAATCATATTTACGCCAGAAAAGGCGCTTGGATTGCTTCTTTCGCTAAAACTCTCAAAGTGGCAATATATTACGTTGCGTGAGGCTGCCATTCGAGAAGGTGCTAAAGATATTTATCCATCTTACTATAAAGTGCAACAAACTAAGCTTGATTGCTACCCTCCGAAGCAATCAGTGACAGTTACTGATTCATCGGCTAGGATTACACTTCAAGCTTTACTTGATATCACGGTTACAAGAATCCTTCAAAGCCTTTCTAACGAAGAGCATAACAAGCAGTTGAAGCTGATATCCAAGTGGGGATTTGACGGTGCTTCTAACCAAAGCCGATACAAGCAGAAAATTGAGGTGAGGAAGATGATTCAAGCATTTTCATGACCTCCTTGGTGCCACTAAAACTGACAGATGGAGACAACATTTTATGGACGAACCCAAAACCATGCTCAGTTTTGTATTGTCGTCCAGTTCAGTTTACTTTTGTAAAGGAGAGTGAAGCAGTTGTCCTTGGGCTGAAAAAACAAATGGATGAAGAAATTGAGGCCCTTATCCCCACAGAGTGCAATAATAATAATAGGGTGACTCATCAACTAATGATGACGATGATCGACGCTAAAGTCTGTACTTACCTTTCTGAAGCTAGATCAAATGCATCGTGCTACCTGTGCTTAGCAAAGCCTACAGAAATGAACCGCTTAGATGCTGTAACATCAAAAATTGTGTGTTCGGACCTGTATAAGTTTGGCTTGTCATCCCTACACGCCCGTATAAATTGTATGGAATGTCTGTTACACATTGCATACAAACTGGACTTCAAACGGTGGGCAGCGAGAAGTGATGAGCACAAAGAAATGCTACAGACAAGAAAGAAAATAATTCAAAATAAATTCAAAGATGAGCTCAATCTGTTGATTGATATAGTAAAACAAGGCTCGGGAACCACCAATGACGGGAATACTGCAAGAAAATTCTTTGAGTTTTCTAATAAAACCGCAGCTATAACCGGTTTGGATGAAGACCTCATCAAAAGATTTGCTGTAATTTTACAAGCAATTACATCTGGAGAGCAGATCGATATAATAAAATTTAGAGATTATGCTCGCAAAACAGCAGAAAAGTACGTATTACTATACGACTGGTTCTACTGACATAATCGAGAAAAATAATATTGTGCCGATTGGGACTCTCTCGGAAGAAGCCTCAGAGTCTCGAAACAAAGATTTTAGGAGGTTTCGAGAACATCATTCGCGGAAAAGAAGCAGGCAGGATTCCAATCAAGACATTTTAAATATGCTTGTTGTTTCTTCGGACCCTTTGCTAAGTGCACAAAGGCCTAAGTTAGATGCCAAGAAAAAGCAGAGCTTTTTTGCTGAAACTCTCGACTTAATTCAATTTCAGGAAACTGAGTTCGAATTTTTGGATATATCCAATCTGGATGCTGACTCAGAATTGGAGTCTGACAACGAGAGTGATAAGGAAAATTTGTAAAAAAGATATATATGTACATATTTGTAAATTTGTATTTGAGTGTGTTTGGGTTTTTTTGTAATATTTAATGATATGTTTTATTTTTTTTATTTATTTTACTTTATTTTACGAATGCTTAGTATTAATTCCTTAAATTAACTTATTTTGTATAAAATATAACTTCATAATGTTACTTCAATATAAATCTTTTTTTATTTAAATTAATATAAATGTGTCAAAAACAGCAATTCTTTTATTTTATTTTTCTTGTTTCGTGTGTTCTTAATATTTGGGTTAATAACATATCGAACTTTTTAACTTAGACACTAAAAGGGATCGTTTTACATGTAAAAATAAATAAAAATATTTTGACGATTTTTTTAAAAAAAAACGGCATTAAATTTTTCGTCCTATCGCCAACCAAAAAATCATAAATAATTAGCACTATGACCATCTCCAAGGATATTACGGTTAAACATGCCGTTTAGGAGATAATTCGATTTTTCATACTAGCTTCATACAAATATATTCGTAAAAAAAAAATATTTCCTTCGTTTTTGGGTAGAATTAACTCGGGTGTCATTTTTGTACATAGTAATGACTAATAGAAGCGATATCCGGCATAAAAACAAGCACTTGCAAATTGAAATCCCTAAGTCTATGAAAGCCGATTTTCAGCCCACCGTGCGGCGCTTGTTAAGTTAAAATTTCAAACACCGCTAGCGTTGGGAAAAAAATGTCTTTTGTGTAACCGTAGCGAGAGCTAGGGATTTTTGTGCAGTATTGATCGAGTTAGGTTTGGTTTGTGGAGGTTTTAGTTATTAAAAGTGAATTTTAGCTGTTGTTAAAAAAACTATGAGGATAGTCTTACCCGTGTTAGTAATTTAGAGAGTCAAAATCTGTGTTGTGTTTTGGCGAGTTTGACTACTAAGTAAAAAGATACTTTAGTTAATATGGCTCTTGTCTTGTCTCACTAGATTTAAATTAGCGATCAGAAAATTGCATACCGTTCTGTACTAGAACGGTATGCAATTTTCTTACTAAAGAACCTTTCTTACTACTCATTTTCTTAGTTTTGTACTATACCACGCGTTTTGACCTACAAGTTGTTCCGAATTCGGTTTTTGTTTAGTATAACATTGTAAAAATGATGTTAAAAAATGGCATTTTTGCTGACCTGGACGTATTTGGCGTTTAGTTTATGACTAGCTATTGCCTGCGACTTCGTCCGCGTGGTATAATAGTTCCCATTCCCGGGGATTTCCGGGATGAAAACTAACCTTTGTCCTTTTTAGGACTTCTACCTTTTCACATTTTCACATTACTATATTTTTCACATTATTATTAACAATTATTTTTTATTAGGTATATAGTTCGCCAATACACAATATTTTATTATACAGATTGTAATAATATTAAGCATTTATTTTATTTGTTTACGTCGCTGAGTGCGCATACGCCAAACCATCGCCATATTGTTGAGCCATCCATAATCATTGGTAGACAGGTAGACTATAGACACGAACAGCTCCCGTGTCATGGATACCTGGCTTTTGAGCTTCTCGGTTTGGGTGTGGCAATATTATTTATTTTTATTATTTTTCATTTTTATTTTACTTATTTTGTTCTTTTTACGCCAAACATTGGCAAAACATAGTGCACATATTTCTGACATTTCCATCTGTAATTCTGTATCCTACCTATGTTTTACAAAATAAATGATTGATTGATTGATTGATTTATTACTATATACTATTTCTACCTTGCGTGGCTGCCCGTGACGACACTGTAGGCCCTGCCAGAATACCAGCACTGCGTCTTTTTGACGCAGCTACATGCTGAGGTAGGTGCCTTTTCTGGCCTCGCACAGGCTTATTTTGTAAGCTTTGTTTGTTTTTTGTTATTGTTTTAATTGTGTGTCTGTGTGTGTCCAGAAAAAATGTGTTTTCTTTCTTTCTTTAGGGCCCCAAACTATATCTGTAAGTACCAAATTTCATTACAATCGGTTCAGTGGTTTAGGCGTAAAGTGGAGACAGACAGACGAACAGACAGAAAGACAGACAGAGTTACTTTCGCACTTATAATATTAGTACAGAAAGTACGGATTGTTTTCTTTTTGTTTAATGAGCTAAATAGTTAATTCTTCGATAACTTTAACCAATACGGTAATATTCCAAACAATTCTACTGCAGCGACTCTAAAAATCTACGCGGTCCTGGTCCTAGCCGGGCGGCGAGCTACCCATCGCTCGCCATCCGCAGAACCGCGCCTACGGTGGCCGGTAGTCGTCTTGCGACTCTCGACGTCTTCGCCTGGGTCTTAGCCCGGGGCGAGAGGCTCGTCGTTGCCTCTCGCGCGCAGTAACCAAAACCCTGACATAACACGATCGAAACCGCGTAGAACGACTAGTTTAAACATTAAACGCATTACTAATAAACGCTGCATAAAGTTATAACAGGTTTATACGTCAAAAAATGTATGGTTACACAGGCTTTATTCATTGCATAACTTTACACAGTGATTATTAGTAAGGGCATAAGTATGGAGTTGCATGCCCATTTCTCTCAATACGAAACAACATTTTAAAATGAGCAACTAGATTCGGTTTTGTAATGATGTTCTAAAGTGCCTTTGAAATGGTCTATCCATACTGATATTATAAATGGGAAAGTGTGTCTGTCTGTATGTTTGTCTTCCTTTCACGGCAAAACGGAGCGACGAATTGACGTGATTTTTTAAGTGGAGATAGTTGAAGGGATGGAGAGTAACATAGGCTACTTTTTGTCTCTTTCTAACGCGAGCGAAGCCGCGGGCAAAAGCTAGTTACAGATAAATTATAAAAGCAGCTTTTTTCCACTGTTCCAGCCCGCGTTGTTATGTCATAAAACGCTAGTACTGAAAAAAAAGTTTCATCTAAATATCCACCCCACTTTGAACCCTTAGGGGTGAAGTTATAAAAATCTTTTCGTAGTACACCTACGTCACGTAAAGAACATTTGCGCAAAATGTCCAACTTCTACAGCCAACTGTTACAGCTGTCACTTGATCGATGTGTCAGTAAATCAGTCTGTCAGTTTCAAGCCTTTTAGATATACCTAGTTATTTAATTCTTCGAACACACGTGATTTGAGACACAAAAGAAAGACAATAGCAGCCCGACAGCCGGCTGTCGCTTGGTCGTAGAAAGGTTAAAATAATTGACGGTTTTTAGCACTGCTTATATTTCAAGGAGGTTTGGCCTTCTTTAGTGAAAATTTTGACAGGTCTGTTGGTATAGTTAGTGACCTTGACGGCTAAGCCAAAGGTCGTGGGTTCGATTCCCACCCATGGCAAACTTTGTATGATGAGCATGATTGTTTGTTCTGGGTCTGGGTGTAGTTCACCATCACCCTAGCCTTTTCCCAATCGTGTTTGGGTCGGCTGCCAGCCTAACCGGATTCAGCTGGATACCGGCGTTTTACGTGGAGCGACTGCCTATCTGACCTCCACAACCCAGTAACTGGGCGACACGATACCTCTTGGTTAGACTGGTCATAGTTTCTGGCTAACCAGTAACTACTGTCAAAGTTCTACGAATGACAACCGGGACCAACGGCTTAACGTGCTTTCCGAGGCACGGGATGTCAGTGATGTCAAAGATAAACTTTAGAAAGTACATATGAATTGAAAAAGTCACATTGGTACTTGCCCGGATTCGAACCCACAACCTCTTACACGAGAGGCGGGCGCCTTATCCACTAAGCCATCACGACACATGTAAATATTTATAATTTTACTAAATAATATGTTATATCATTTATTTGGTTACCATAGTACAAGCTCTGCTTAGTTTTGCATCAGATGGCCGTGTGTGAATATTGTTTCAAGATATAAAAAAAAATGCAAGGTACGACATTTTGAATCTCACAATCTCACGCCCTATTTAAATGTGATGTTCTTCATTTTGCCTACTTTAGGTACTTTCATGTGACCCCATAACATAACTAAATCGTCCATAAATTCAAAGTTTAACAGTATCACCCAAAAAATATGTAAATCTTAATACATTAGCAAAATGTTTTATTCAGAACTTTGAACTCCATTGTATAACTTTTAAAAGATTTTAATAAAAATTTAATGAAATAGTTTCCAGAGACAGTCTTGCCGACTAGTTATTATTCAAAATGATATGCCAAGACTGAGCAGTTTACTTTTAATATTTAAATGATATTAATATTATAATATGAAGAGTTTTAATTGAAAGTGTTCAAAAAGTTGAATAAGTGTGACATCCCAAGAGAAATAACAAAAGATATAATTTATAATAAAACATAAGTATATATTTATTTTCAAAGGACAAACAAAAAAACCCAAAACAAACTACACACATATTCTTTTTCAGAAACATATCCATGTAACATCGCTACAGAGCTACAAAGGCACACAAAGGACAGCAAACAACTCGTTCCACAGACTATAACACAATTTGGAGTAGAGCCGGCAGCGGAAGCCGGCACAACACTACAATCCCATAAACAGGAGCCCAGGTGACTTCCTCTAGTGTTGTACTCACAATGCTACGCTACTAATTATTTTGTCTAGAATTTACACTGAATACACTGAGCCTGACAAAATGATACATGGTTTAGTGCGTTGTTTTGATATTTGGCAAAATAATGGGTTTGAAAGTGCTGAGTTAGGTAGCAAAAAATATTTAAATTTAGTTTGTGACTGTTTGTTCTGTGTATGGGCGTTTTTTTTAAATATTATGTATGTAATATATTACTTACTTAGTTATCAAAGTACATACTCTGTTTAGTTTAAAATCATATGGTCGTTTGTAAGTCGTCCTAAAAATTATTTCTTTATTATTTTGTTAAAACAGAAGGCCCACTTGACACTAAACAAAACATAACATACTTTAAAACACATCGCCGAAGACTGCACAGTAACAATATTCACAAAAGTTCTTCGAACGGTAAAATTCTCGACAAATAAAACTTAGGTAAATTCCCGAAGCCAGCTCTCGTGCCGGTACACTGAAATATTCAGGCGCAAGGTGAATTGATTCCAAGCGTTTGGCTCAACTTTATTCGTAACGAAGCCTTTTGAATAAGTCACGGTTAAAAATTCAAAAGTGTCAAGAGCGGGCGCTGTTCCGCGATCTCGCGAAACCGTCAGCATTCTGAGAAGGTTCACCGTGTTCCAGGAGGTTTTAGACAACGAGAAATTGATTTTAGAAGAAAGAAATTTAAGGTGCTAGAAATAAAATTTGAGGAAGAATTTAAAGTGAGTGCTGGTAATCCATTTGACATAATTTGAGAAGGCTTTTGATGAGTTACTGCGTTTATTATTCATGGTACTGAAAGAGTATTAATTATTATATATGACGGGCCCGTTGGTCTAGAGGTTAGTGACCTGACTGCTAAGCCGGAGGTTGTTCGTTCGATTCCCAGGACCAACTTTGTGTGATGAGCATGATTGTTTGTTCTGTCTCTGGATGTAATTTATCTATAATAGTTTAGTTTAGTTACTATAGCACAGCCCCTGCCTAGTTTAGGAATAGATGGCAATGATTAAATTGTCCTAAGAAATTCATTTATTTTCATTATTCATAGAGTTATTTGGCAAGCAGACAGTTTGATGATTTTAAATCATTGACGCCTAAAACACACAAGCGCTTATGTAACAATCTGACAGGTGGTTATTTACAGCAGAAAAGTTTATAAGAAATATTGGGAGTCCCAAGATAAAAGACAATCCTCAGATCGATCAAGCCTACACAGAGAATAATTTTACGTGTAGTAGTAAAGCACCTGCCCCACTATATCTTTCTTCCCGACTCCAGAGAATATATTTTATTAGCGTAAAAAATCTCACTTAAGAACACCTCCTGCGAATAATTCACGACTCGCCTTCCTTGCTTCGGAATACTTGAGATTTTTAAATCTAGGTTTCTTTTACTGAATGATATTTAGTATTTCTGTGGAGCTTGGTTTTTTGCGGTAATGCGGAAAGCCGTTAGTTCCTTAGCCTTGGTTTTAAGTAGTTTCGGGTAAAAGAGTTTTAGTGATTCAAAGTAAGAACATTCTAGCTTAGTATCTTTGTTCGTCTAAAACATTTTTCGGTTTATCTCTCTACTGTCAGTATTTAAATAATCTAAACGTTGAGGAACCCTTACCCTCTTTTAAGTAATGACTTTTCAATTTGCCATCTAAAGCCCCAAAAAATTTGTGAACAATATCAATTTCCTTCTTTCAAGTTATTTGAACGAATTATCACGACCACCTGTAGCTTTATTTCCAACCTAATGGAATTGGCTCTCAGTTTAACTAGATGTAATTGATCACTCTTTTCCACTAACATTTCTTTGGACTTTTCTGGAACATTTGAATTAGAATGTCTTATTAAACGACTCAATTCCGCCACACTATTCCATACAACTGCAACTCCTGAAAGCCAGAATCAACAGTGAAGTCCACCAGGAAAGCGCGGATGCAGTAAAGCTCGAGAAGTCTTTAAGAAACGATTCAACTGTCTTGGATCCCGCAACGAAATTAATCAGAAAGAACTGCGGAGAAGTAAGAAAAAATAAGTTTTCCTCTTCCCTCCATATCAAGCAAGAGTCAGAACAGAACTAGGCCAATAAGCACAAAGGGGTGATTGTAATCAGGAGAAGCCCAGATTGCCTAGCACCACGGATAAAGATTTATTAACTTACTGGGCCCTGAAAAAGTGATCTGTTACGAGTTTAAACGACTGCTAAGTGTGTACCGGACGTACACTTCCGACAACTTCTAACCCTTTCACGTCCAATCGACCCCTCACCTAATTAATCCCAAGCTCCTTCCTAATAATCTCCTCGTCTTCGTTATAACAATAATTAACATTATTCAGCTCCTTGTCAAAGCATCGTCATAACCAGTTCTGTGTAGACACTAATTGATGAGCGCGCAACGTGTATCGTGTTGTGTAGCGCTACACGTTACGACGTTGCGGGTACAGCGCGTGGCGGGTGACAGTCCTGACGAATTGCTTGCCAAATGTTGCTGTGGTTTGTGTAAAAGGGAGATGGAAGATTATTGTCAATGAGTTGTGTTAAAGACGAAGTAGGAATGTTGAAGTGTTTTAATTATAGGTTATCAAGTATGTAATAGCGAGAAGAAGAGAGAAAATAAATAGCTTTATTTAAGACATAGCTACTATCAGAATAAAACCCTCTAAAATATAGTAGAAACCTCAAAGCGATTTGAACGCAGAACAATAATTAATATGTACCGACGAACACACATTAAACACAGCATTCTCAAAATTCCCGCCATCACTGAACGGTACTTTGTGCCACATTGTAGTGCTATTGTGCCAAATAATAACACGGGCTTGCGTTCACACCTTTCAACTGAAATTATTACAAGAGCCAACGAAATGTACGAACGACAAGATTCCAAACAATTGTTCAGACTCCGTGCGCGCGAACAATGCACAATGCTGTATTTGCGCTGCGAACTCACAATTTCCAACCCTATTTGTATAAATGTATGGCTTTGTTGAACGCAAATAGAGATGCGAGCTGGAACAATTTTGGAATAACGTTAAGAATTTTTAATTGTAGACTTTATTGCCGTTGAAATAATGTTGTAAATGGATTTAGTTGTGTTCAAATTGTCTGCTATAAGAATGCAGCGTGTAACAAACTAGGAGTGAATCTTAAATTGAATATTATGGACCTTATGAACATTGTAATAGGTACCTACAATATAATAAAACGAACCCAAATCTCAATCATCTCTATTGTCATCAGGATAAGGTAGTAAATTCAGTGACAGCAAATTCTCGGTTTTCAGTAACGCAATTTGGCAAACTAACAGTGTCGGAAGTTGTACGCATTTGCATGTATGTGCACACAAATTGTGCTTTAATATAATAGCGCGTTGTCTTATTTCGGAGATTAAGTGGTATGTGGGAATGCGTGCGATTATTTATAGCGTGTTTTGGCTGTAATTTTGGCTGAAATTTGCCCAATTTCGTGTCTCTGACTGTTTGTTTTTGGTATTAGGTTGTTTCAAGAGAATTATAAGTTAAGTGGGGCTGACTTTTTGAAACTTAACATAGTTAGGTTGAAGATTTACTAGTTGTGTGGGTGTAGTTGTTGAGACGTTAAAAGGTAAAAAGTTAGTTTTATATATAAAACATATTATAATATAATGAGATATTACGTCTGTCGCGTGGGATTCTGCACGTAGGAGGCAGTTCACATTTAGATGTGCCATTACGAAACTTATTTTCATCCATTAATATTCTTTTGGAAAAGTTTTGATGAATGTTGTAAAAATAAGGTTAAATGGAATAAAAACTTTTATTAATTTCGTACTTGGCCGCTTTTTAAATTGTTTTTGAACACATAAAGAAATGAATCATAAATGCGCAAGTGAGTTTGGTATGCCTTCATCGTTAAACCGGTTACCATATTTTATCTACCCTTTAAAACCATAACATATTATGCATAATCATATTATTATTATGATTAAAAGCTCAGAAAATCTATATAAATAGAAGATATAATTATTTATTTATTTACCTTTTATCCAATCGGAAGTCTGTGGCAACACAAATCGACCGAGACGCCACAAAGACCGATTTTTTTTTTACAGTAGCTTTCAAAGTACCTATATTTTCAAAATAAAACTACTTACAAGTGTAAGATATAAAAATATAATTTAATTAAAGCAAAGATTCTCAAGCGGTAGTTTGTGTAAAATTAATAGTTTTGAAAAGAAAAACCGTAAAAACCATTACTCAAAACCATTTTTACAAAAAAAACTATGTAAATGCAGCCCACATTTCTTTATATTATTAGGCATAATATTCTAAAGCATAAACTTATTAAGCATAAAGTTCTAAAGCATAACTTTTTTAAGCATAAAGTTCTAAAGCATAACTTTTTTAAGCATAATATCCTAAATGTAATTATAATGTATTTAACAATTTTGTGGGGTTTTTATTCGCTGTAGGAAGCAAGCATTGCAAGCATACAGCATGCACGCAAGCAAGCACCTGATTATGCCAACATAAAATGTATGCCTAAAAAAATATGCCGAAGTATTATTATGCCAAAACAAATTGTGCCAAAATCGTAATGCCGAAGTATATTAGAACAAAGAACATTATGCGAAAAGAAGGGATCCCGAGCAGAATACTAAGTTTATTAATGTAGGTCCACTAGTATTTAACACCAGACCCTAAAATCAATCAATCAAGGCCAAAAGATTTCTCGGCCTACTTAATTAGGTAAACAAAAAGGATAATAATATAAAAATCTTGTTTATAATAATTAGTGACTTTAGCCGCCTACGCCTATATCAGTCTTTGTGTAGAACCTATTATCGGACCGTTAAAATTTCACGATTTGGTAGGAGCAACATGTTGTAGGACGAGTGCTTTGCGCTTTTAATTAATTAAATAATAAGTTCTACTTTTCTCCTACAAAAAATCATTGACCAATATTGGATGTGGGCGGGCCTAACATAGCAACAAGGAAATGGCAACGAACAAACTCATCTCGTTGACCACACCCCAGTGGTCATTGATTATTCACACCTAGTGAGCTAATAAGGTGTCCAAATCTGATTACAGAACCATTAATACGGCTCCAATAAACAGGTGTTAAATATGAAATAATTCGCCCACGTCAGCTGTGGCCTGTCCCTTCCAACGATGTTTACTTTTCATCTCGCATCAGACACAACACATTGGATATGTATTACTATTGTCCCACATTACGTGTCCGAGTAAACACGGACTCGTGTAGAATTTACGGAGCTGTCCAGAACATAAATGCTTTTTTGGAATACCTACCGAAGAAATAAATGGTCGTCGAGAAATGGCAGGAATGTTTGCACTGTTGTGAATGCGATACGAAAAACTGAAGATATTTTGGTAAATTATCTAGAGTCTGTGTTAATTCTAGGAAAAGGAATTTGTGGGGCAATATGTGTGTAATATGTTTGTATGTATATGTTGTGTATATACAAAAACAATTTAAAGTCACTTTAAACTCCCAAATAACTCAAAATCTAGTAATTAACGCGCATGGTTTTATTTAATAAACCCAGGACTGAATTTCCAAATTTTGAAAATAGACCTTAGTAATTATTTTGGTGAAGTAAATAACCTCACAATATGTTCGTATTGAATTTGACTTCAATTTTCAGATTAACGTAATAATGTTCCTAATCTATATCTATACTAATATTATAAAGAGGTGTTTGTAAGTTTGTATGTAGGGGGTAATCTCTGGAACTACTGGTGCGATTTGAAAAATTATTTCAGTGGTACTTAGCCCATTTATCGAGGAATGCTGTAGGCTATATACCATCATGCTACGACCCACGGGAGCGGAGCGGAGCAGTAACGAAAAATGCGGGTGAAACCGCAGGAGACAGTAGTCGGATATAATTTACATCTAATTAATGCAATACGCAGATTCAATCATCATTCTACCCATTGTAATTAACTCGAATTGATTAAAGTTCTGAAAGACTAGAGAGCATAATATTATTTTTAAATAATGTTTGCAGCCTGACTACCACCTGAGCGGGTAGGGTTTTTTTTTTGTTTTTCTGAAGTTGTTCACCTGAACGCCTTTTTAGGGTTCCGTAGCCAAATGGCAAAAACGGAACCCTTATAGATTCGTCATGTCTGTCTGTCTGTCCGTCTGTCTGTCTGTCTGTCCGTCCGTATGTCACAGCCATTTTTTTCCGAAACTATAAGAGCTATACTGTTGAAACTTGCTGAGTGGATGTATTCTGTGAACCGCATTAAGATTCTGATACAAAAATAGAAAATAAATAAAAAAATTTGGGGGTCCCCATACATAGAACTTAAACTCAAAAAATTTTTTTTCATCATACCCATATGTGTGGGGTATCTATGGATAGGTCTTCAAAAATGATATTGAGGTTTCTAATATCATTTTTCTCTAAACTGAATAGTTTGCGCGAGAGACACTTTCAAAGTGGTAAAATGTTGGTCCCCCCCCCTGTATTTTCCAAAATAAGAGTATGATAAATCAAAAAAAAAAAAAATATGATGTACATTACCATGTAAACTTCCACCGAAAATTGGTTTGAACGAGATCTAGTAAATAGTTTTTTTTTAATACGTCATAAACCGTATATCGGAACGGAACCCTTCATGAGCGAGTCCGACTCGCACTTGGCCGGTTTTTTAACTTTTAAGTTCGTCGCCATATTATCTCAGCGACAATTTTATAAAAGTCAGAAACTTGTCAGTTTAGATTACAGTAAGTTTTACAAAACTTTCTAAGTACCTAGTAAGTGTGTAATTAATTAACTTAGTTCTAATTGTTTTTTAGCAGTTTTCCTATACTAAACTAGATCCATACTAATATTATAAATGGGAAAGTGTGTCTGTCTGTCTGTCTGTATGTTTGTCTTTCTTTCACGGCAAAACGGAGCGACGAATTGACGTGTTTTTTTAAGTGGAGATAGTTGAAGGGATGGAGAGTAACATAGGCTACTTTTTGTCTCTTTCTAACGCGAGCGAAGCCGCGGGCAAAAGCTAGTATAATATATAAACGACTTCCAATAGTCTGTAATATATGTAAAAATCTGAATAATTAAACTTTTTTTTACAGATATACACTGAAATTAGAATGCCTTCTTCATCAAAAGTTAGTAGAATGGTCCTGAAAGCTAAAATATTTCACGTGTCTGTTGGGTAATCTTTTCCTATTTTCGCAGAAACCACTCACAACCTAACGAAATATTAGACCCGCTGAAAAACCTGTTGTAACCTAGTTTTATGTAGAGTTAAAAATACTTGCCAATAACACTTTACAACCGTGTCACTCACTAAATCCTTTACAAATAAATGGCGAATGAAATGGTTTTACCGGACATTGCGGGCAAATGTTAAAAATGTACTCGCATTTTTCACATTTCAATCAAACAAATCTTATTGACAAAAAGAATGCTCTAAACTTATCTATATTGTTAACTAGCTTTCATGGGGAATTGTCAGGGTGAATGTCGAAACGCCTATCCTCTAATTTATTAATCCCTTTAGGTTGGAATGACTAAAAATCCTTTCTTAGTTGTTACCTACTTTTTACGAAAAATCACATTCTGCAAGTTTCATGTCTCTAAGACCAGCGGTTTGGGTTGTGCGTTGTGCGTCAGTCAATCAGTCAGTTTACCATTTTATGTATGTAGAGAGCTGTGCAGCATTTTTTAACAAAGGATTCGTCTGATTTTTTTTGAATGAAACCTAAAGAACAATTTACTAGAAACTTTTGACATCGATAGTTACAATCGCAATGACAATCAATATTCATAAGAGGTGTTAAAGAGAAAAACTAATTAAAAATGCCTCTCTAAACTCGTTGGTATCGTTTTAAAAATTTATAAATACTATCCGGGTCTGCAGACTGGCATAAAATGCCCAAAACATTAGGTGCACCTTTTTATAGTGTGTTTTTTACACATAAATAAATATAACATTTTAAGAGGCCAAAAACCGTCTTGATATATTCGCCGCAACATACATGAGCCAAAAAACTACCCTTAATCGCTTCTATCCAGCATTAATCCACGTACTTAACGACTAGCAGGCCTGTTTACCTTCAGCCAGTCCTCCCTCCTCAATAAGGTCCACTTAACCTCTCCTCCGTCTTGCCCGATACCACTCTCATATAAATCTCAATTAGGCTGTCGGCAACATTACTTACTATTAGTCGAGCACACGATGAAGCCACTGTTATGTCATAATTGATAATTATATTTGCGGAATTGTTGGGAAAGTTTTGGGGAGCGATTTCTTTTTAGCTTAAGTGGTTTCTGTGGTTATGTCTTGTTTGAATAAGTTGGTCTTGTCTCCAGGTGAAGGTAATGCGCTGGTCAAAAACTGTAATGAATTGTAAAAGTATATTTACTGTATTAGGATACTCATTTTTGATCAGAATGAATACATTTGTACATAATTATAATCGATAATAATATTGATAATAGATTTAGCTTGAACACGATATCATACGTCGTTATCAGGAACGAACGTGCTAGGTATCTAGGTACCACGTTTATACAACCCCTGAATTACAACATGGTACATTATCGGCAATGTTCCAATCAATGTTAGGACAGGCACGTGTCAGAGGATTACAAGAAACGTACACCTCTTACTTCCTTCAAACATTAAACAAACTCCACTGTGTACAATTTGTAGCACAACTGAAGAAGCTCTTATTTTTATCCCAAACACAGCGACGGCTGATGATACTATTGACACAAATTAAATCGCATGAGCGTTGAACGGGACGTTGTCCGCAAACACCATTACGGGGCCTCCCTGCCACCCCATGGGCCCCTCACCCCCCTAGACCCGGGCCCCCGACGCGGGTTATTGTGTAACTTGCAACTTGGATTAGTCGCGGTCGTGTAAAATAAGTTGGTGTTTGAGTCGCGTCATGTGTAAACGGCCTAATTTTGTTAATTGTGCAAGTTTTATGTTTGACTTGCAAGCTGATGGGGATCAAAGGTCGATGTTTGTGTGATTTTCATATTATATAATTATAAAGTAGTTTAACCCGGACTTTAAAAAAATAACTACTGTCTTGTTGTATTTAGTATCTACGTACGTATGATGTTCCTTATTTAGGAGTTTCATTGTTTATCTACGAAATACCTAACCAGATTTCAACAATATGTATATGGAACCAACTCGTATATAAGTACTCTTTAAAAAAATATATTTTTGAGGACAGAATTGACAGACCCAAAATAGGTTTCAGATTATTATGTTTAAAAGTCAATTTGTAGACTTGTCGACTTGTTGTAAGTACACTTGTCAAACCAGTCTACTTAACCACTACACTATTTTACAGAAGTAGTAATAAGAAGTAACGCCTGACTTTCAATCGATCCAAATACAAGGAGTAGACAAAGCAGTGCGCAACGTATCGACAACTGCAACCAGTAGCTAGTTGCAGTGTGTAGCGACTTGTATTCACTCGACATTTTTTGTCGCTAATGTGACCGTCGGCGTAGTTTCTCTCTTGTTGGCGGCGCAACTCCGATAGTACGTGTATTTGTAGTAGATACATAGGCAACTTCATTTCATCGCATCTCTGTGGTAGAAACAATGAACATGAAGAGTACAATACTAGATTACAACAGAGAATATGTGACAATTATATAAATAACTAGCTGTCCCCTGCGGTTTCACCCGCATTTTTCGTTACTGCTCCGCTCCCGTGGGTCGTAGCGTGATGGTATATAGCCTATAGCATTCCTCGATAAATGGGCTATCTAACACTGAAAGAATTTTTCAATTCGGACCAGTAGTTCCAGAGATTACCCCCTACATACAAACTTACAAATTTTACATATTTATAATATTAGTATAGATAAACTTGTAATGGCGCCTCATATTGCAATTAACTTTGTAATTGTATCTATAATATTTTGAAATAAATAATAATTAATGTCGGAGGTAGACTCTAAGCTAAAATTTTTAACTTTTTGAGAGTAACTTTTTAATATCATATCAATAAACCTAACCAAGAAAAAATAACAGTTTTGAGACTTTTGTATTTTGTAAAGCAACTCCAAAGGTTCGGTGTTGTCGCCAACTCATTCTCAGGTGTATGTAACAAAACATTACCATAATATCAGCATATTAATATCCTACTATTGTGCAAAACCCTCTTCTGAAACAGAGAAGCAACGACAGTGATCACCACGCTTATTATTCAAAGCGGATTAGCAATTTCGGACATACACCATGACTTTTTCACACAATATTGTTATTAATTTATAATTTGTTTTTGTTATACGTGAGCCTAAATATGATCGCAAAATGTCGTGATGGCCCAGTGGATAAGGTGGCCGCCTCTCGTGTAAAAGGTTGTGGGTTCGAATCCGGGCGGCCAATGTGACTTTTTCAATTCATATGTACTTTCTAAAGTTTATCTTGGACATCACTGACATCCGCACGCAACGCCGTTGCTCCGGTTGTCAATCGTAGAACTTTGACAGTCGTTACTTGTTAGCCAGAAACTCTGACCAGTCTAACCAAGAGGTATCGTGTCACCCAGTTACTGGGTTGTGGAGGTCTGATAGGCAGTCGCTCCACGTAAAACACCGGTATCCACCTGAATCCAGTTAGGCTGGAAACCGACCCCAACATAGTTGGGAAAAGGCTAGGTAGATGTGAGCATAGATCGCGTCCTTGAATGTCCCTCGCCTCACCAGGCACGGTGTATATTCGTTATAAGTCCAAGTTTTCTTACGATGTTTTCTTTATCGACACGTTTGTGATTTTCAATACAAACTTTTCAAAGAAATTATATGACTAACTTTCACCTCGGTTTCGCCCGCGTAAGTGTAGAAACTTCAACACTTCAACTTTAACGTAGGAATTTTCAAAATTCTTTTCTTAGCGGTTACCTTTCCTTTACAAAAAACACATCTTGCAAGTTCCACTTCTCTAGGACCAGAAATTTGAGCTGTAAGTTGTCAGTCAGATTACCATTTTATTTATAGATCAATAGTAAAAATTAAAATATAACATAAAAGGTTACCAATAAATAAACAGTAGTTCTTCTACGTGAAAGTGACGAGCTCTGAGCTCTAAATCAGTGTCAGTAGTCTGGTAAGCCGGCGATGCATCACGAAGAGCTGATGATTGATGGCGCTATCGATTAGCGCCGGCCGATGGGCGCGCGATACGAAGCGTTTGGAGAATAAAGGCGTTATTTGAAATGTTTTTAATGCTAAGTTTTACATAAGTTTAGTTTTTATAGCTTTATGCTATTAGTAGCTTTCTTCCGCGGCTTTACCGATTTAGGGTTCGAATTTCTATAATCCTTTCTTAGTGTGGACCATTTATTTACAAAGAACACCCTAAAAGTTTCATGTCTCTAGGACCAGCGGTTTGGGCTGTAAGCACGTTGATATATCAACGGTCACGTGTGATTGTCGTGACTTTTTAAAAAGTTAAAACTCAATAATAGCCACAGTCACATTAGAAATTTTCTAAATAATTGGATTTTTTTAAGGATTACAAACTTTAATCACACAACGAACAAAAAATAAATTGGCAAAAAAAATGCATGACTTCATCGCACTGCCCAATCACTAATTTTCTAGACAAAATTACCGTAAAACCATTCAAAAAAACTTTTCCACTTCGTTTAACTTCGCATGTTTACATGTGCCTATGGACCCATTTGAAATTCAAAGCAAAAACCAAAAAGGTTCACATAACTTGTTTATAAAAAAATCCTTCGCTAGGGAATTAAATAGCAAATAAATTTATCTGTAAACAAAGTGTTCCCGCGGAGATCGTAATGAAATCAGCAAGATGCGGATGGCATACGTAACAGGGTCCAATATGTCATGTGGTAAAGTACATATAATTATTATGGGTAACTCTCATTCGATCCCGTGGCTTTTTCCCTTTTTGAGGTCAGCAGGTCATATTTTGACGCCCCTCGGCCAGATGGAGCGTAGATTCGCGGAGGGCGTTTGGCAGCAATTGAATTTGTGTAGCTACGTGAAGGTTTTAATAAGTCTAATCATTATTTCTATTAGACCAAAAAAGGCACTGTGGAACGTCATTTACATAACAAAAATAAATATTTTCCCATTCCAAAATGTTGTTTCGTATGGAGAAGAATGGGCAAGAAACTCCATACTTACTCTTTAAAAAATAGTAGTGTAACAATAATTTTTTTACGTGGTCAAATATGAATCTGAATAAATATAATCTAAAAAACCATTTCTGACAAAAAGCTTTAACGTAAAGGATTGTCCGTCGAGCTAAATGCTTCTTACAGTCCTCCTTTTCTAACTTTCTGTTATGGCTTGTAATAATATGGTCTCATGTCATGGTCTTCACTGTACTTTTTGAGTATATCTGCGCATCCTGGTCCAAAGGACATTTCAAAGTTGGGGACTATTTTAGTTTACAGAAGTAATTCGGTCGAGTCATAAAATTATGTATATGGAGAAATAAATGTCATTTTCACTAGAAACATAGGACCTAAGTGACATAGTGTTAACATTGTTATTACTAGACATCAATCAATTAATCCAACATGTCACAGTCTAGAGCAGACGTGAACTAATGCATTGTTAGATTTAATGACTAATTAAAACTAAAACTAACATGAAATAGTAATGTATAAATATAGATTTATAACAAACTCATTAACGCAATTAACGCACTGGCAGTTCGTTTGGGATGCGTAAAGTTTTGTAATATTATTATAATTAACTATTAATTTAAATTCCAAATGGTGTTCGCAGTTCAATGTAGGTATGTTGTGATTTAAGCACTAATTGATGTAGTTAATTATTTATTGATAATTTGTGATTAGATCGGCTTTTCAATTGTCAAGTGACTTTTGTGGGGTAAAATTAAAAAAAAAATTGACATATTTTCTTAACTTCGAACTGAAGCTTCGAACACACGTGATTTGAGACACAATAGAAAACACAATAGCGGCGCGATAGCCGGCTGTCGCTAGGTCGTTAAGAGGTTAAATTATAGACTGACTAGCTATTGACCGCGATTTTGTCTTCGTCAAATATTTTCGTGTTTTTCGTCTATTTTTTGTAAAAACTCAAAAATCTTTTATTCATGGTCATATAGTGTACTAGAGTATATAGTGTACTTGAAAAAATGAAATTTTTATTTATTTATTTGCACTACCTTAAAACTTTTTCTAAAAAATAACGCCGTCTGTCTGTCAGTGAAAGTCTCGTTAATATCGGTCCAGACATAGACGAACAGAGTAGACTGTTACATGTGACATCATAAGAAAACTGAAAAGTCGATATTTATTACAAACACTTCAACTTTATTTATTTGTAAACACGATCCAACATCGTAATTGCTATAACATCTTCTGCCTATATTAAGTAGTAACCCGTCACATCACATACCGTTTCTATTAACTAAATGTGATCGCGCACTAAGCCTCGTTCACTATCTATTAGTTTAACTAGCTTGCGACACTGGGGCAAGTACTCGACGCCAGTAAATCTACATAGTCGTTAGTAAAGAGGCTATTATGGCTGCCAAGACGCTGTAAGGCTTTACCTGTTAATATTTTAAGAGATTAAGGGTAAATTGTATAAGAATAAGGTGTATTTAGTAATCTAGCTTTTTTTAAAGTAAATGGTTTCGCGGTTCTTCAGGAAAATAAGTCTAAAAGCTTTTTTTAAATTAAGCATTTAGTGTCGGACAGGTGTCGTTCTGGAGACGTATATTTACGAACAGTTATTCTTTTATAAAAAGTTGAGGTGACAGAAGTCTTGCAACACTGGTACCGCGGGCATAAAACGTCACAATGTCTCGCAGTTTACGGAATATCCCGCTTCTCCCACGATACTAAGCTAAACGTCTAAAGTCCTGCATTTTCATTGTTACCATATTTTTGCTAGACTAACAAAAAAAAAACAAATATTATCTGCAATTTCGGAAGTCGGTGGCTTTGCTTCTATTTCATGAGTATGCCACCAATTTCCAAAACTGCAGCCAGGTTTTTTAGGAGGAAATCAATGAAGGAAAAAAACCTGTAGCGCGTGCCAAATGAGACATATATACATACGTTCGAAAAACATAAACCTCCTTTCGGCAGTCGGGTAAACATTAAAGGAAATACAAAAACCAAGGCAAGGTAAAATATGGCTTGATTTAAGAATGTCCCAAATTCTTCGTACCAGACTCGCGATTTTTTCATTTACGTGCAAAACTAGAAAGACTAACGCCACGATTCAACTCTAAGAAAAAAAAAACCGGTCAAGTGCGAGTTCTACTCGCGCAACGAGGGTTCCGTTAATTTGTTTTTTAGTGAAATAACTACAAATTTACGGTTTTCGGAGTTTTCTCTTTACTTGTGCTACATGACCTTGCTTCTTGCCAAATTTCACGATTCTAGGTCAATGGGAAGTACCCTATAGGTTTTGAGTTTTGATTCCCTTGAAAATGTCTAAATATGCAATATAAACCGCCGTATCTTTTTATTGCGTTGATTTAAAAACTTGATTTTTTCACGGCTTTAAGAGATAGCAGACCCGAGTATGTGATATTAATTTCAGCTTGATATCTCGACGCGTTTCTGAGAAAAAGGGTCTTGAAAGCCGGACGGACGGACGGACAGACGGACAACAAAGTGATCCTATAAGGGTTCCGTTTTTACCTTTTGAGGTACGGAACCCTAAAAATACAATTGTCCTTTGCTCCCCTTTGCCGTACATCACCGTCCCATTGCCGTCAAAACGCATAAATTATAAAAGCCCTAAGGACCTGAGAAAACGAAGAAAATGAAAGAGAAAATATTGAAATGAACGTGCACAAACAGAGTGCACACAAACACGCAGACTGAACCACACAAGTTCATATTATTAGCAGTCATGAGTGTGCCATCAAATTATGATAATCCGGTGAACAAAGGAGTCTCCGGAGAAATTAGTATAATCGCTGATAGTCGGAGCAAGGTACAGCTTCTTGTTTAGAATATAACGTGTGTTTTGTTATAGATTGTGAGGCAACTATAACAATTTTGCATTTTAAACGGTTTATAGAGCTTGCTCTCATTAGTTTAACTACTGGTTTGTTTGGTTCAAATTTTGTGTTAGCTTTTTCATTTACTTCAACTGAAGCGATTCTTATGAAACTTTTCACACATATTACGTTTACGTGACAGTTCAATGTCATTAGAAATTCAATTTGGTCTGATGATGGAATCAGAAGATATAAAATCTTTTCGAAGGTTACTATGTATAAATCACCCACTCGAGTTTAGACTCGTTAGTTGACATTGGCGAGTCCATTCCATTATTATATTTTTTATGAAACTTCATCTCACTTTAATTTACACTACGTGTCTGGAACCGTAAACACTTTGGGGAAACATATAAACGTGCGGTCTGGGAGTTTCAAACGGACCCTTTGGGTTTTCTTACAGCATGTACAGCTCTCTGTATATTCGTAACTTAATTAAGACGGACAGAAGCTGACAACTCCTAATTATAATTACATTGAAATATAACACTTTATTATAACAATAAGTGAAACAATGCCAGCTCGTGTACCACGCCTCAAACAACCTTGTCTCATACACTATACCGAAAAACAAATAGTACAAATAAAAAGCTACAACATACCCTCAATTTATACAATTATCGGGCCTACCTGCCACGTGAGCCTAACGGCCCACAAACTGTTCCTAATGAACGAACCGAGAAAAAACAAAAGAGCCTCGATTACCGACAGACACCATAAATACAAGGCTTTATTGATGCAGAACAGACCCTCCTGTATGCCTCATTTGGTACACTACTATATTCGTTATAATATAAACCTATAGGGTCGTCAGGATTTTCTACGATAACTGCATCAACAATTTTATGTGTTTTATATTGTCAAAGCAATTCGAATTATCCCCCTATATATTAACTATTGTCGTGAATCAGGTAAATTTTTTGGAGAATCATCGGCTTTCATTACCATCATAGAGGTTTGTGATTGGCATAGCTTGATTAATTAGAAGTGTCTGCAAATCTAATTATACAGTTCGTTAAATATAGGTAGCGAAAAAAATAAAGCCGTTTGTAAGCTCACTGATAATGACAATTACATAATTTTATTTATAATGAAGGAAAAAATGTAATTAGACACAAAGATAAAAATAAATAAGGCAGAAAATTGAGTTGCAAGATAATGAATGCCAAACGAAATTACATCTTTACGCAACTAACAACCGGTTCGTGGCGAGTTTATCATTAATTATTGAATTCACGAACGTGTAAGTAGATTAAAAATTATAAAAATTAAAAGTGACCTTGTATATCACAGTTTTGTTCACTGACTACGACAATTCCTAGGACACATTAGTTTTATCAGAAATTCCCAAACCGGTGACTGTCCACCTTCATCACGGCTAGATTCAGCTGAAGGATTAATTCACGAAGCCGTCCAATTAAACCCGTCTGTAATTGAAGTAATATCACCATTCAGACCACGCTCCTCCCGTAATGGCTCTTGAGGAACTTATACATATCTCAACTGCGGCTATTTGGGGCAGAGGGGGGGTATCATCGTGTTTTGAAGAAAGTTTCCGCTTTCAAACTTGGGCGGGGGGGGGGGGGGGGGGGGCGGAAATGTTAAATGCCTGTTGTTTTTGAAGAGTTCTGGTGTGGTGTGGTTATGAAACTGTAGTGTGAAATTGATTGAAGTGAATTTATTGAAAATTGCGAATAAGAAATAATATAACTTCAAATTACTATAATTAATTTGTAATATTTTGCATTGTCAAGAACAAGTAAGTTAGACAAAAAGTTGAAGCTACTTACTCGCTCGAAAACAGTCGCTTTCTATAGAGAAGAACGATTAAGGAACTCTATGAACATTCTTTTAAAATGACTTACTAATACTATTGCCTTAAAACAAATATTTATTTCTATAGATCAGCAAATCTACGAACATACGTGATTCGAAACACAATAGCAGCGCGACAGCCGACAATCGCTTGGTAACAAGAGATTAATACACTTGAAGCCAACAAATAGCACGTCAACAACAAAATTAATATCAAGGTAGCTTGGTATAATCGCATCAGGCCCTAACACGGCGAAGCATCAACAATTTGTGAAGCTTTTAAGGTCTCCACACAAGTTACAGAGAAACTGTCGAGAATGGACCCCAGCATCCAGCGGTCGTCAGCTAATGGAAGAAACCACACGTTCTCACGATTTAATAGGTTTTTGATCAGCTGGGAAGTTTGAGTTGAATGAAGATTTTAAGGACGAAGATACATAAAAGTAATTCTTAGGGCGTTTGCAAACCGCCGCTGACACCGTGACGTCAACGAGAACTCTGACTGAGCTGTCAAAGTCAAAATCCAAATCCAAAGAAAATTTACAAGTACTTTTCTTCACTTTTGAATTGTCAAAGTGTCAGTCAGACAGAATATTGAAGCTTGGTGTTTTAACGTACGGTGGATACTCAGCTATTATAGTAGATCGTACTGCCATTTCGGCGCCGTCATCTTGCCGTGACGGAAATGGGCGCGCTTAACTTTAACCCACCCTTAGCTACACCCATTCAGTTTGTACCAGATACCCTTCACCGATCGTGGCTCCAATACTATTGCATTCTATTTTCCAAACATTTAAGCCTTATCTCACTACACTATAAAGAAGACTTCTAAATAAAAGCTGGACTAAAAATACATCCGCAACCAACTTCAGTTATGTTAAACCAGCCAATAACAAGCTATAAAAGCAAAGGAAAGTCTGTAGTCTGTAATGGAAGTCTGTAATAGAAGTCTGTAATCGGTTTGTGCTAATGAATAGATTATAACGAGTGTTTATCCGGGACGAGGCCGGAATATTAACCGCCGGATTACTGCCGGGTTGAGCGAGCTTACGGTTTTAGTGAAAGAAGTTATTTTCGTTATTTTTTTTCTAAGTAGTCAATGATTTGGCACTGGCTGAGGCCTCTGTAGTCACTGAAGCCTCTTTTTCTATCTTAGAGAGATTTCTCGCAAGGTAAAATGGCGTTAAATTTTCAGGGATTTAAAAGTTTTTTTTTCGATTCCTATTTCCCCCTTTTGGGTTTTTTTTAGGGTGTATTTTGAGAATAAGAAAACTTCCTTAGGGGACTTTTAGGGCATTTTTTATTTCCTATTTTTCTTCTTGGAGGGATTTCTTTACTGTGAATTTGTGGAATAAGCCAGTGTAACGCTAGTTTATGGGTTAACTTCCCAAACTATGTAACATTTGACAGGTATAAGAAATGAGAGTGTAAAGTTCCTCATCCTCCATCGAAAAGAGAGAACCTTCCGAGAGCAGGTGGGTGTTGTGTGGGTTCCTGTAGTCGGTGCATTTAGAAACAAACAAATAAAGTCAAATCAATTGACCAAAAATGGCACTTTGGGAAATTCACAGTCAAACTTGTAAAAAAAATACATGTTGTATGGACATTTTATCCCTACTCAATTCAAACCCTAATCTCTCAACTAGTGTGCCATGCCGTCTAACGGTAACGTGCTATTTTAACTACTGCCTTATAATATCTATGATTTTTTAAAGCAAGTGTTAATAATATATCACCTATTGAAAAGTCTAATTATAACTCTTTACAATAAACTTCTCTATCAACTAAACCAACACCATACTTACATGATAGCCAGCCCTGACCAGGCAATACAAACCAATAAAGGCCGGACTTCACTCCAATGAAGATATCTCGGTAACCAATAGGACACTATAAGAAGAGAATAACGCAAGCTGATTGGCTGCTTGACATGCCTCCGCTTTAGAGGAGCCATTACTCACACAGCACCAGGTCGGAGCTCAGCGCTCATAAATATTCACCGCGTCGCTGAACTTACCTGCAACAGAAAATATGTAATGACGTCACTGCAGCTTGTTACCACTATTCATTATACAGGATTTTATGTAAAAAGGTAATTAGAGTAGGCGGTGGCCTTTATTCACAGGTAGGTATGCTGCACTCTGGTGGTTTTATTTGATAACTAGTCTGTTCGCGAATTTGTGTGTAGCTTTTTTTTTAATAAAGGTACTTTTTTTTTAATAAAGGTACTTTTTTTCTTTTTGCAATATGACTTTTCAATTCAAGTGTTGTACATGTGGTACTTATAATAAACTAGCTCTTGCCCGCGACTTTGTCCGCGTGGAGTAATAGTTCCCGTTCCCGGGGGATTTCCGAGGTGAAAACTATCCTATGTCCTTTTCCGGATCCAGGACTATATCTGTACCAAATTTAATTCAAATCGGTTCAGTGGTTTAGGCGTGAAGAAGAGACAGACAGACAGAGCTACTTTCGCATTTATAATATTAGTATGGATAAATTAAGATATCTTAAGACAAGCCACACGCGGCCATCTAATCCCTTGCTAAGCAGAGCTTGTGTGGCAACCAAATCACTAATGTACATACTTAAATAATGCATAAATACATACATATTATAGATAAATTACACCCGTATACAGTTTCTAAGTTTATCTAAAATAACACGGACGTTTCATGAATGTCCAAAGATCATTGATTTATATTCGTCGTCAGAAGTCAAAAAACATGACTATCAATTACCCGAAGGGGTATCGTGTAACCGAGTGGCTTGATGGAGAAGATCTAATGGCCAGTCACTCTAGTTACACTGGGAGTCAACCCTGATATAGTTGAGAAAAGGAGATGATGACACTGTTTTCTTTTTGTTTTGGGTTGAAATTTCAAAATTTCTACTTTTTATTTAAAATTTGTAAAAGTCGTCACGTAGCTTCAATTTTTACGTCAGTATGTTGATACTCCAGTCAGGCAAGTTTTCCTGTATAAAAATCATCATTGTCAGTTTCACTACTGATAGTCAGTCACGTAGCTTCAATTTTTACGTCTGTATGTTGATACTTCTGTCAGGCAAGTTTTCCTATATAAAAATCATCATTGTCAGTTTGTGTCCGGGCACTACTAGTAGTCATAGTCTTCTCACTACATGGTTGTTGTACATCTATATATTCAAATACATGACAGTTTAAGTAGCTTATAAAAAGCAGTGATTAATTATTTAAGGAAACTAACAAAAGCTCCAACCTCAAGAATTCGCTATTGTTAATTTAATTATAAGCTCGATTTATCTTTTCTCAAGTAATAACTAGTTCACGTTGAGTTCATAAATCTCCGGCACTTAGCGGCTGCCCGGCTGACATTATTCATCAATTTAAATACTTCATTGAAACTAGCTGTAGTCCCGACACTGTCTGTGTGAAAACTTTTTAAGTTATTAAATAAAAATAAATAAATATACTGGGACAACTCACACACGGTCATCTGATCCCAAGCTAAGCTCTGCTTAGAGCTTGTGTTATGGTAACCAGACAACTGATATACATACTTTTATAAATTATAAACACCATTGCCCGGGGCTAAAGCGACTACGGGGCTATTGTAACTAAATTAAAGATTATTATATTAAAAACCCTATATTATCGAAGTTGTTAAAAACCTTAAATTTACAATATGTCTTCTTACATTATGACTTGTTACGTTGTTCTCACATAGTACTTTAAATTCTACAATGAATGATGTAACCAAATTTTTGTAATCTATTGATTTTTAAAAGAGTGTCCATGGAGTTTCTTGCTCGCTCTTCTCCATGAGACCTACTCCTTGGAACGAGCAACTAGCTTCATTTTTCTGACAAACTGACACCTTGACGATTCAAAAGTACCTGTAAATGGTTTATTTGAATAAAATAGTTTTGAGTTTGAGTTTGAGTTTGAGTTTGAACCTTCGAACACACGGGATTCGAGACACAATAGAAAGACAATAACAGTGCGACATTGGTCGTCGTACTTTGTCGAAAGGTTAATTAGTTACCATAGCCCTGTAGTCGCTTTAGTCCCCTTACATACATATTACAGATAAATAACACCCAGACACAGAACAATCATGCTCATCACACAAAGTTTGTTTTGGGTGGGAATGAAACCCACGACCTCCGGCTTAGCAGTCAGGGCTACTAACTACTACACCAACAGGCCCGTCAAACAATTAAACAATTTGTCTTTCTAATATAAATGAAAAGCTTTTTTTTTTGGACTTCTTAATAAAAATTATAAAAACATGAATTATATTATTTTAAAGTTTATTTTTTACTGATACTATTTTTTACTGATAATTGATACGTATTGATAAAGTAAAGATACTTTAAAAAAAACCGGTCAAGTGCGAGTTGGACTCGCGCAACGAGGGTTCCGTTAATGGAAAGTACTCTATAAGTTTTGAATCCCTCGCAAATATCTAAATGCAATATAAACCACCCTATCTTTTTATTGCGTTGATTTAGAAACTTGAGTTTTTCACTGCTTTAAGAGATAGCAGACCTAAGTATGTGATATTAATTTCAGCTTGATATCTCGACGCGTTTCTGAGAAAAAGGGTCTTGACAGGCGGACTAACGGGAGGATGGATGGATGTGAACTAACTACAATCTTATGGTTTTCAAAGTTTTTCCTTTACTTGTGCTACATTACCTTGCTTCTTGCCGAATTTCATGATTCTTGGTCAATGGGAAGTACCCTATAGGTTTTGAGTTTTGATTCCCTTGCAAATGTCTAAATATGCAGTATAAACCGCCGTATCTTTTTGTTGCGTTAATTTAGAAACTTTATTTTTTTTATTGCTTTAAGAGATATCAGACCTGAGTAAGTGATATTAATTTCAGCTTGATATCTCGACGCGTTCCTGAGAAAAACGTTCTTGACAGACGGACGAACAGACGGACGCCTGATGTGAACAAACTACAAATTTACGATTTTCGGAGTTTTCCCTTTACTTGTGCTACATGTCCTTGCTTTTTGCCAAATTTCATGATTCTAGGTCAATGGGAAGTACCCTGTGGGTTTTGAGTTTTGGTTCCCTTGAAAATGTCTAAGTATGCAATATAAACCGCCGTATCTTTTTATTGCGTTGATTTAGAAACTTGAGTTTCTCACTGCTTTAAGAGATAGCAGACTTGAGTATGTGATATTAATTTCAGCTTGATATTTCGACGAGTTCCTGAGAAAAACGTTCTTGACAGACGGACGAACAGACGGACGCCTGATGTGAACAAACTACAAATTTACGGTTTTCGGAGTTTTCCCTTTACTTGTGCTACATGACCTTGCTTCTTGCTAAATTTCATGATTCTTGGTCAATGGGAAGTACCCTATAGGTTTTGATTCTCTCGCAAATTTCTAAATATACAATATAAACCGCCGTATCTTTTTTTTGCGTTGAATTAGAAACTTGATTTTTTCACGGCTTTGAGTGATAGCAGACCTGAGTATGTGATATTAATTTTAGCTTGATATCTCGACGCGTTTCTGAGAAAAAGGGTCTTGACAGCCGGACGGACGGACGGACAGACGGACAACAAAGTGATCCTATAAGGGTTCCGTTTTTACCTTTTGAGGTACGGAACCCTAAAACTATTAATTAGTCAGCATATTAGAGATTTTTATTTAACGTTTTTATTATTAGTAGGTACTGTAATTTCCAGCGAATTGAAAATTTAATCGGGTGGGATTTACATTATTTATACTGATTAGTGAAAAACAGCAACTTTTAATAATTGTACTTACTTATTGCCATAATTCAACAACTTTTCTTGTTATCAGCAAAGATGACATTAACCTTTCGACGACCAATCGACAGCCAGCTGTCGCGCTGCTATTGTGTCTCGAATCACGTGTGTTTGAAAGTTTAATTACTTAATTGAGAACAAAAGACAACTACTAGACATCAGCAAAAGAAGAAACTATAACCTGAAGTAAAATAGCCAGCAACACAGTAATTCCCGCAGTCATAAGTGAAACGAAGTGTTCCACAAATTGAGCCCATTAGAGCCTCCAGCGTCCGGGATCCCGTGTCGTTCCCGTGTCGCTGGGACGCGAGACGGGGCCGTCATAAAAATACGGGATAAGTTTATTATCGCCCGGGATTGGAGCAAGCCCCGTATTTGTCAAAGTAAGTGGGTCTGTTGTGGCGTTTTATTTTACTTTACGAGATTTAAGGAGAGTGACTATCGCTTGGTAGACGAGTGCCTAGAGCGGGGCGGCTTACGTGATGTTTGTACGGTTTGTTTTTAAAGTTTAGATAGGTATTTGTTGATTAAATTTAGATTAATAAATAGAATAATAGGTAAAACAGTGGTTGAAACGTCGAGTGCTCGAAGGTGTTGTTGAGTAAAAATATTATTATCCATGAATCACACCCAACTTTATCTTTTTTTAGGGTTCCGTAGTCAACTAGGAACCCTTATAGTTTCGCCATGTCTGTCTGTCTGTCCGTCCGTCCTCGCTTAATCTCTGTGACCGTTAGCACTAGAAAGCTAAAATTTGGTACCAATATGTATATCAATCACGCCGACAAAGTGGTAAAATAAAAATTGGAAAAAAATGTTTTATTAGGGTAGCCCCCCTATATGTAAAGAGGGAAGTGATTTTTTTTTTAATTTCAACCCTGATGTGTGATATATTGTTAGAGAGGTATTTAAAAATGAATAGGGGTTTACTAAAATCATTTTTTGATAATGTCAATAATTTCGGAAATAATCGCTCCAAAAGGAAAAATCGGAGCGTCCTACGGGTCAAAAGTTAGAGGGGGGGCCTCTAACTTTTGACCCGTAGGTTTAAAAAATATGAAAACAATCTGGAAAGTAGAACTTTATAAGGACTTTCTAGGAAAATTATTTTGAACTTGATAGAAAGAACAGTTTTTGTACAAAAAAGACAAAAAGGTTGTACAAAATAATTTCTGCGTACTTAGTATGTCAACGTAACAAAAGCCTTTTTTTTATTTTAAACTTATAAGTGGGAACACTTTGTGACGGACGGGAAACTACGGAACCCTACATTGAGCGTGGCTCGACACGCTCTTGGCCGGTTTTTGGTCATCAATAATCAGTCAAGCTCAAAGTTATTTATTCAATTAAACTAATTCTACGTACTTTTTAATTATCAAGAAGTAAGTTTGTCAAAAAAGTCTGAAGTCCTAACAGGCGCCCGTTCACGAACATGACGTACGGACCAGAGAGCTAAAAAAAATACAAAGATAGACAAACCTATTTATAAAAATAGGTTTGTCTATCTCTTGCCTATATTCTCCTCTGCCAAAATCGTTTTCTTTTTACAAGATTGACAATTATCATAATTCGTACAAACACTTAAATCGTTAAATATTATTTACAGTCTCATGTATCGCAAATGAACGATTCGCGGTAATATTCCCACAGATAATTTATTTCATAAAATACTTTCTGTAAGGTAAAATGTAAACGATGTTTAAATCAAAGGAAATTGGATTTTAATACAGCTATAATTTTAATTAATTTGCCGAGAGCACAATTATTATTTCAGTGTTGTGAAATAAATTTTTAATCGAATTGTAAACGATTGATTGTTGTATCTTTGTGAATTTTAAGAGAGACTTTTAATAAAAATTAATAACTTATTCATCTCCTCGTCGGGTATAAAGTTAATATTCATCTGAACTTATACTATAATCTTCACCTTAAAAAAATAATAATGACTCTCCATATATAATTTTAAGCGACTAGGTTTTGCCCGCGACTTCGTCCGCGTGGTATAGTAGATCCCGTTCTCGGGGGAATTCCGGGATGAAAATTACTATCCTATGTCCTTTCTCGGGACCCAGACTATATCTGTACCAAATTTCATTCAAATTGGTTCAGTGTGGTTTAGGCGTGAAAAAGAGACAGGCAGACAGACAGAGTTACTTTCGCATTTATAATATTAGTACGGATTATAATTTAAGTACATTTATTGAGTAGGTATCAGGCCTTCATAGACTAATATTATGTTGTGTCTAAGGGTTCTATCGACATTGCATGCGGTCACAACACAAACATAAACAAACTTTATTTACATAGATTAATAAAAATCGATCATTATTTTGACTAACTTCTTTGTGATAATTATATAAGTTGTATAGAAAACTCATAACAGTCGTGTTGATTAATTTCGTCGCATCATTTAAAAAAACGGTGATACTTAAACTTATATTTCTACCATATAAGTTGAGAAGAACGAAAAAGACCCTTCACGGACCCTTGATAACATTATCCACCAAAGGTTCATTATAACCACAGATGTAGCATAGTCCACAAAATAATTGATATCTACTTATCTGAAGTTTAATATCTGAAGGCAAGCTTATGTTAAAAGTAGACATTGCATATACCCCGGGACCGCCGACCTATGCACTTCACTAGTTAGAGAACTTCATAAATGAGCCATGCGAGCCTGATAATGAATGGAGAGCTTTTTATTTTCATAAACCGACGCCATTTTTATTTGTTAAATTTTATCTTTTTTGTGTCGCGGCGTGTCGCGGCTCTGAGGGAAGCGATCGTGAAATTTTAACGATGAAATTGGTTAAAGAATTTACTGTGGCTTTTTCAATTGCATATTAAAGTATGGTAACGAATGCATGTTTAATTTATCCATTAAATGAAATCGATGATTACGCCTTAAAATCGTATTTCATTTTGCATAATAGTCTGCAATTTTAAAAACTCAGCAGTTGTTAGTAATCTGTGACTTTATCTCTAGCTGCAAATTTAATTCAAAGGCTTGCTCATCAGCCTCTATATAATATCTTGATGAAGTTATTGCGACAATAGCGCCCACCTTCATTAAAACCGCCTCAGTCTCACCATTGTCGAAGTGCCAACAAAACAACAAAAATAATTCCTCCGGTCTCCTCCGCGCGCTTCGTGGCCCCACAAACCTTTTTATTACCCGAGGTGCTCGTTAGAGATCTTTCCATGCAACAATTACTCAGATATTCTCGCTCCATTCGTTTCTTTGCCATTATTTTTCATCCCTTTCTTGTTTTTATTGCGCCACGCTCAGTTTCCCGCGCGGCCAGCGTTCAATGTATTTTGATTAAGGAGTTTTGCGAGGCGGTCGTTTTGGATCGCGCAGTGTATGGTGGCGCGCAGGACAGAGGATAATCTCGTTAATTAGTACGCGTGACTAGAATAATTAATTCAAAGTGAAAAGTGTTGATAATGTGTACTTTCCTTTGTTAGCGAGCGTGCTATTGACAATGTTTTGCTTATAAAGGCAGTTATTATGAATGAAAGTAATGTAAATAGATTTTTTAGTTTTTTTATCTGTGAAATGCTGAAGTATTTATAACAGTTTTTTTTGCAAACATTTTAGGGGTAAAGTTGTAAGTGAGGAAGGTCAGTTCTACATATTGACGTAATAATGATCGTACAAATGAACTTGGTGACATAGAAATACACATCATGATAATAATTATATTTTACCATTTAAAAATAAAAGTGTTTTAAAGTTGTTCCGAATTGGTTTGTACATAGGAATAAATAAATACAAATATTTCTTATTATACATTTGCAAAATTAACCAGCATGGGTGCTGGTTAATGTCTGTACGTGACAAGGCCTTTGTCGTGCAGTGGTACGCCAATAGCTTTGTAAAATTATTTTTTCATCATCATCATCATCATATCAGCCGCAGGACGTCCACTGTTGAACATAGGCCTCCCCTACAGATTTCCAGTAGGACCTGTTGGAAGCGGCTTGCATCCAGCGCGATCCTGCGGTTTTTACTAGGTCGTCTGTCCACCTTGTGGGTGGACGTCCTACGCTGCGCTTGCCGGTGCGTAAAATTATTTTTTACCAACTTTTTTTACATAAACCAAAGACGTCCAAATGTTAGAACCACAATTTTAATTTCCTTCTGACATCGGTGCTAATTTTGGTTCCAAAACACCATTCTTCGTTCCTCACTAAAACTAAAGTATAAAATTTTCCCATTTTGCTTCACGTTAGTTTATTGAAAGGTTTTGTTGTCTCTTGCCCTCGGTAATAGAAAGCTATGGAGAGACTGGCTAGCATCGAGCGACGCCGGGATTGTGCACATGTCTCGCGCCGGACGTAGTTAAAGGTTGTCACTGAAGGCTCTTTGACCAAGATATTTATTTTGCACACTCATATTTTATAATCTAGCGACACCTTTAGCACAGGTGTGTCATAAATCTTTCAATTTATCGACTTTTCTCTTGTATAACATGCATGTGTTTGTAAATTGCACATCTGAATTGTCTTCTTGAATTCCTCTTTGAATTCATGAACATCGTCCAGTAGTTTGAAACCTAAGTTTTTATTTGGTTTGTAGAAAGTAATCTCTGAAACTCTGAATTGTTTTTTTTTTTGTGGTTTAAAGGCTGTATAATATCACGCTACGATCTATTTGAGCAGAAAGTAACTAAAGATGCGGATGAAACCGCGGGGCAGCTAGTCGTGGATAGACAGACGAGGGAAACAGCCAATTACGAATTGAAAACTGTAAAATTTGATGATGCTCCGCTTAACATAGTTCGTTGACCTAATTTTTATTACAATATGGCTGGTTTTGGCTTTGTCTGGTTGACTTTAGAGGCTATCGCACGAGAAAGACAATTCTAACCAATTTTATCTACTTTTAATGTACTTTATTGACATCTTGATAATTAATTGAACTCTCTGTTGAAGTAAGGCTATAGTGGATAAATAAACCATATATCATCTGTGGTTTTTCACGTCTCTAATGTAAACGTCATAATGACATGACAGTGACAGCTGTCAATAATAATTATTAAGGTTATCCGTTTCCGATTTTGTCTCTTCCCTTTTCCTTTTACGCCGCCATCGCTGTGACATGCACTCCATTGTATTATTTTACCTTTTTATAATAAACCAACGTTTATCTAGTGAATCTAGTGTTTTTTATGCTCTTATACCCTTCACTCTCTTACTTATGTTGGTTTTCTACGCCATACATCAGCAAAATATGCGTACATTATGTATGACATTATTCTATCTGTGATTGATTGTTAAAAGATTTTTATCGGGTTTGGTCTTCAGAAAACCACACAATGATAAACATACACACAACACCTGAAAATTACCTAACCCTCCTAATCAGCACGCAGGTAAAACAAGAAGTCACTAGGTCAATTTTCAGACTTCTTTCATCCCCCATATCCCTAATTAACCGTTTTTTGCCAACAGAGTACCATAAATTAGCTATCCCCCTCCCCCGCGCTACCCGTAATGAAATGTACGGGGTGGTAATGAAAAAAAAAACAAATTTATTCTCTGGCGAGGAGATTTATGTGTTCCGGTGATCTGGGGCAGAGGGCAGGCAGGGAAGGGTTGAAGTACTAGTGTTGATGGCGATATCTTGCTAAGGTTGGGGAATAATTACTTCTTTTTGAAAGTGTTTGAAAAGTAGAGGGTTGAGTTTATGGTTATAATAACTTTGGTTATTATTAGCTTATTATACGAGTATAATTATGTATGTGTTAAGTAAAAGGAAATAAACCTGTGTCCAATTAAGTGAACCAATTAATGTATCTACTCCCTAGAGAAGTTCAGACAAAATGAAGGATTTTCAAATACTAGGTGTCCCTAACGATTTCATTCGTCTCTTTTTCATATTAGTTATCGTTCACTCCACTCCAAATATCAATATACCAGTAAAAGTAGAGTTGTGTGTGTATCTTTTTCATTTCATGTGTACTTTCTAAAGTTTATCTTGGACATCACTGACATCTCGTGCCTTGGAAAGCACGTAAAATAGTTGATCCCTGCTGTCATTCATGGAACTTTGACAGTCATTACGGGTAGTCAGAAGCTAGAAAGTCAGACCAGGCTAACTAAAGGGTACCGTGAGTCCCAATAACTGGGTTATGAAGGATAGGCAGTCGCTTCACGTAAAACACCGGTATCCAGCTGAATCCTGTTAGACTAGAAGCCGACCCCAACATAGTTGGGAAAAGGCTAGGGAGATGATGACATGGTCTATTCCGCTCCCGTAGGTCTAAGCATTATAACATTTAGCCTATAGCCTTCTTCAATAAATGAGCCATCAAACACAAACACATTTTTGAAATTTGAACCAGCACTTCCTCAGTTTAGCGCGTTCAACCAAACAAACAGATAAACAAACTTAACCTTTATATTACTATAGTACTTTTAGATAAAAGTTTGACCAGCAATTTTTGCGTAAAAGTCGGTAATCGCGAACGCAATAAAATGTTGTTTATGTCCTTCCTTGGGGTTTAAGCTTTAAAATCGGTTCAGTGATTTAGCCGTGCAATTGGAACAGACGAATAGAAAATATTTTTATTAATGTATTCCTGAGCTGATAGCAATCTTCTACTATTTAATAAAAGGTAAAATATATTAAACTAGTGTTTGCCCGCGGCTTCGCTCGCGTTAGTAAGAGACAAAAAGTAGCCTATGTTACTCCATCCCTTCAACTATCTCCACTTAAAATATCACGTCAATTCGTCGCTCCGTTTTGCCGTGAAAGAAAGACAAACATACAGACAGACAGACAGACAGACACACTTTCCCATTTATAATATTAGTATGGATAAAATTTCGCCTGCGGCTTCGCCCACGTGAATTTCAAAATTCTAACCTCTATGGGGGACGAATTTCTAAAAAATCTTTTTTATTGGATACGAGTATCTACTCTTTACAAAGAACAACCGTCCAAGTTTCATGCCTCTGGGATCAGTGTGTTGAGCTATGCGTTGTTATATCAACAAACAGTTCCTTTACCATTTTATAATATACCTAACTTAAAGTTATCATAAATATTGATTACTTGATTATGAGACATTACAATGAAAACTATAGTAAAGATCTTTTCATCCCACCTATTCGAAAAAGACGACTTTGCTTCCCTTTAAGCACGCCCAAAGTTGGTGTTATCTATAAGAAACTTTCAGCGGGCAATAAAGACGCTCCAAATTCAAAAAGTGCGCCTTTTTGAATTTGGAGCGTCTTTACATGTTTTACGCCCTGTTATAAGTGCGCCTAAAAACTCTTCGAATTTGGAGAATCCAACGCAAATAATGAATGACTGGTACGACGGCCAATACCATTGTCACGCCGCGGCAGAATAAAAAAAATTAAATTGAAATAAAACGCGCAAATAGGGTATTACACTGTATAAGAGAAATAATCTAAAAATATATTATTGAGGTAGCTTATGCAAAAAGCAGCCGAACAGTGTTAGTTTTAGTTCATAAAACTAGAAAATATTTTTTTAAATTCAATCCAAAGTTTTCAGTTTTTTTTATCTGTTCTTGAACACACCGAAATACAGACCACAGACAGTGACAGCTGTCGACTGTCAACAGTGTCAACTAGACGTCACTATTTGTTTTATTTATAACCTCCTAATACGATCTTTATTATAAAAATATACTTTTTCATGGAAGTTATTGTGAAAGATATTTTAGATGGCTAAAGCACATAGGCACTTACATCAAAGTGAAATTTACTAAAGTACAAACGGGTTTTTATGGTGTAATAGTTGGAATACTCTTCCCACAACTTTTAAGTTTTTCTTAAATTTGAATCAGTTAACACTAGAATTCACAATTATTCCGATGTTTTCACACTTGTGTTCTTGCATTCCGGAACGCACACCAACGGTAAGTCGAACAGTAACTAATTTTTTAGATAAAAACAATAATAATGATGTAAAATATCACAGCGCATTGTTTATTTACACGACGTGAGGACGTCATATCGCCAAAGCAAAACCACGCCCACGGCGTTTTCCGTTTTTGGAAATTTCCGCGCGAAACTTGAAAATACAATTTTTAAAAGCGTTTTTAGGGTACTTAGCGTTTAAATAAAAATTTAGGATTTTTTTTAGTGGTTTCTTAGTACTGTAGGAGTTATTTGAACAACTTTAAAAAAAAGAGTGTAATACCCTATTACAGCCCTAGTTTCCGTAAAAATTTTCACGGATTGTTTTGCAGCAAATTATTAATATAGCTGCTATTATTATCAAGATATGATAATAATAGCAGCTACAATAACAATTTTACAAAAAAACGTATGAAGCGCTTTTTATTTTCTCATAGGGGGTGATGAAAAGTAGAGTGTATCACTCGGGCGCAAAATATATTTTTGGCTCGGGCGACGTACTTTGAATCCCTCGCTACGTTCGGGATTCTATTTAAGAATCCTGAGCTTTGCGAGGGATTCTTAAATACTCTAGAATCCCTCACTTCGCTCTGCGCGCCCTACTTTGCGCCCTTGTAATACAATCTACTATTATAGTCATTGTACCTAATGATTACCTCCTGGCGAAGCCGCGAGCAAAAGCTAGTTTATTATAAAGGTGATATTTGATAGGACACCTACCTGTATTACTCTACGTACAAGTTCTTAGAAGTTTCAATAATAAACCAAAGAAAACACCTAAGTATTCCTCCTCTCCCTCGCACTACCTATCAACAGTGACAACATTAAACTCCCACAATTCCACCATTTTATTGAAAACCTCTAGTTCTATAAAACTTGGCGCCGGGTGAAACGGAAATATTTTTGTTTCATCTCAATCAACGAGTTGTTCCTCAAACTCAAGCCTCGCTTCTAATTCAATTAATATCGATTTACAGTTATTGCTTCAAAGTGTTTTTATAAGTTTTTAAAGAATACTTACTTTCGTTGCTGTCGTACATTTACATTCCATTTCGTGACCGCTGCGGTTTTTTCTCTTTTAAAAACTGTTCGGAATTTTAATTTGTGTTCAAGTAGGCTTTTCCTTTATAAATTGTGACTTTGAACATAACCAGCAAAATGTGGATATTACACATTTCTGCCTTCAGGGAATACACGCGTTATATTATGTTATAGCCCAACCTTGGTACAACGAAATGTGACTTAAAATAATTTAAGTAAATATATGCGATGGTTGAGTGGTCAGGCACGCCTCTCAGTGGGTCGAATCCGTGCAAGTACAATGATAATGCAATCAATGTGTACTTTTTACATTTTGTCTAGGACATCACAGATATAGGTGAAGAAAAACATCGAGGCATCCTGGACACATCTATACCAATATAAGAGTTTGTGTCTTTGCTCGAACATGCTAATCTCAGAAAGCAATTTAAACATGGAGTTTAAAAAAAGGTTTAAGATAGCCTATTTATCGAAGAAGGCTGTTTAATATCACGCTACAATTTACGGGAGCGGAGTAGTAACCAAAGATCCGAGTAACACTGCAGGGAACAACTAGTAATGAATATTGGTCCGAAATTGCCTAATTCTACATTGAATAAGCAGCTTAGTGATGTAATTAATGCTTGTTTGAGATTCTCGTTCTCTGTGTGAGATTGCCTTTGCCATGCAGTGGGGCACTAATAGGCTGGCAATACACAATGCGGTTAACATTGAACATAGTTTTGTTCATTAGTGTTAACATAATACGGGTCCATTAAATAAACCTTTGAACACTTTAGCAGCCCGACAGCCGGCTGTCGCTTGGTCGTTGAAAGGTTAAGACGTCATCTAGTTCACGATATTATGAACTGAACTCAACATCATTGATGTTCATAAGTGGATTGCAAATACAGATATCTCAAAACTAATCTCGTGCTAAAGATGTTCCAGCAGGATTCTGCAGATAATAACTAAATTGCTATAAGTACGCTTAGAACTAGAAATGTTTGGTATTTTGTTTTAAAGGAAAAGATACTAAATGAAAGATTTGAAAGAGACATAAGAAGGACGAAAGACAAAAAAAAAACGTGCTAAGTCGTATTGATTTTTATTTTATTAACCTTTCGTGTAGTGTCGTGATGGCCTAGTGGTTAAGGCGCCCGCCTCTCACGCAAGAGGTTGTGGGTTCGAATCCGGGCAAGTACCAATGTGACTTTTTCAATTCATATGTACTTTCTAAAGTTTATCTTTGACATCACAGACATCGGTGAAGGAAATCATCGTGAGGAAACCTGGACTTGTAGCGAATATAAGTCCGAAATCGCCAATCCGCCTTGAGCGCGCGTGGTGATCAACGCTCGTGCCTTCTCTGTGTGCGAAGAGGCCTTTGCCCTGCAGTGTGACAGGAATAGGCTGGTATTATTATTATTAACCTTCCGACTATTGTCTTTTTATTGTGTTTCGAATGACGTGTGTTCAAGGTTTAAGGTAGACTGACAAAATATAAACTTTTAACTTATAATTAGTTTTTGTGTGTCCTCACTTCCATTCCCGTATAAATATGAAACTGAGTAGTTCTGAAATTGCATCGCAATATAAATTCATGAAGCGAAGTGTGAGACTGTATGTGACAAGTTATCTCGCGACTAATGCGTGTGTTTGCGCTTTAATGACACAAACAAACAAACAGCGGATCTCGTCGAGTACGGAGCAACTTCGCGAACTTTCTGTTTGACTAACAGGCAAGTGTTTGTTTGTACATTAATATTTAGTTTTAGTTTTTGATATAATTGGAGTACATGACATTGCATGTCGGCTTATAGAACAAGTAGCGAGATTGTAAAACAGAGATGGTACTCTAGATATAGAATTCACGTTTCACCTTTCGACTACCAAGTGACAGCCGGCTGTCGCGCTGCTATTGTCTTTCTATTGTGTCTCGACTCACGTGGGTTCGAAGGTTTAAGTTAAGTATTTCAAAATACCGTACTTTTTAAGTCACGTAATTCGTAGTTATGTTATAAACTAGCTTTTGCCCGCGGCTTCGCTCGCGTTAGAAAGAGACAAAAAGTAGCCTATGTTACTCTCCAGCCCTTCAACTATCTCCACTTAAAAATCACGTCAATTCGCCGCCACGTTTTGCCGTGAAAGAAAGACAAACATACAGACAGACAGACACACTTTCCCATTTATAATAGGTATTAGTATGGATGTCGTACATTGACATTTCAAGTTGTCATCGTCTTGGTACAGGGGTAGAGTGATTGCCTGTTACGCTGTCTATCCGTTTTGATTCCAGCGACGGAAATAACACACTAAAATTCTGACAAACACTGATAGATACCCTCAAAGCCAATATTCTCCAGGAATTACGTCGTGAAGATCAAATGACAATATCTCCGTATAAAATATTGCCTAATACTCCATCACGAGAAATCTACTCCGAGCTTATCGTATTTCTCTTAAAAATATATCCAAAGCCGAGGAAATAAAGACTTATTATAAATAACTTCGCTATACGGATTCTTTAAGACCTTCTCAAGGTCACGGCAGTGAAAATATTCAGCAATAAGAAAGATTCCTCCGTCCTTCCGTACGTTTTACAGCTGACACAAAAACCTTTTTATATGGAGCATGTAAAGTAGCTCATACAAAATGTTTAGTATTTATCAAGTCTTTTATGATAGCACGCTGAATTAAGTGGGTTTTTGGTGCTGAGAGAGAATCTATAGGATTCTCTTCACCTTATCTAGGTACTGCCCCCTTACCATGACGTTTAAAGTAAAATTGTTTTAGTCCTGTTGCAGGAGTGTACAAGTGACAGCGCTAGACACGTTGTCTAGCGCCGTTTCTTTCCCACTGAAAATAATATCAAAGTAATACTGCTATAAGGGCTTGTGGTACGCCCCCTGTTTTAATTAAGAAAGTGTAAATTGTTGTGATAATTATCACAAAGACAAACACAAACAAAACAATTATTATCTTCTGTCCGAATAAGAACTCTAACAGATGTCTGCCGAAACCACCAAAGGTTATTGTTTTTTTTTCAGTTCTGGAAATATTCTCCAAGAGGGAAGAGGTTTTTCCTACTGAGAAAACCTCTCATTTTTAGGGTTCCGTACCTCAAAAGGTAAAAACGGAACCCTTATAGGATCACTTTGTTGTCCGTCCGTCTGTCCGTCTGTCAAGACCCTTTTTCTCAGAAACGTCAAGATATTTAGGAAATAATGTGGTTGTCTCTATGAAGTACTAACTTTTGCCCGCCACTTCGTCCGCGTGGAATAATAGTTCTCGTTCACGGGGGATTTTCGGGATTAAACTATCTTATGTCCTTTCTCGGGTCCCAGACTATGTCTGTTACAAATTTCATTCAAATCGGTTCAGTAGTTTAGGCGTGAAGATGAGACAGACAGAAAGACAGGCAGGCAGACAGACAGACAGAGTTACTTTCGCATTTATAAAATTAGTATGGAAGTATGGATTGACGATGAGGTTCCTCTACAACTAATCAATAAAAATCGTAGTAGTGTGTAAAAGCACCATGCGAACATTGTAAACCAAACAATACTATTAACAGATACAATGTTGTATTTTTCAAAGCTTTTTCATTATTTTCATTACAACATAGTTCACTTAAGCGAAGTCGTGAGCAAAGCTAGTATACATATTAAACAGTAATTTGTCATAGGTACTTAAAATCACTTGAACATAAGTACACAAAAAATAAAAGCCTGAGTTACCTGAGGTACATATATACTATATACTTACATAGGTTCTATAAATACCGCTTTTCATTATAAAAGGTCGCAGCCCAACAAATTGTTCTTTACTTTTTCATTAACAATTTTTGATCAAATACCTACTAGGGTCAACGATTTCAAAATGGTGAAAGGTTATTGTGACAGTGGTAATCACCTGTTGGGTCTCACTAACGACTGAATTATTATCTACTAGCTTTTGCCCGCGGCTTCGCTCACGTTAGGAAGAGACAAAAAGTAGCCTATGTTACTCTCCATCCCTTCAACTATCTCCACTTAAAAAATCACGTCCATTCGTCGCTCCATTTTGCCGTGAAAGAAAGACAAACATACAGACAGACAGACACACTTTCCCATGTATAATATTAGTATGGATAATATTTTTGACGAACTTGCTTAAGTATGTTTTTGTTAGAATAATATTTTAAAACTTGTTATAGAAATATATTATGCCAGCTTCCACCCGCGGCTTTGCCGGCGTGGATGTCGTGATTTTCATCCCCTATTTTACCCTTACAGGGTTTGATCTTCCAAAAATACTTTCTTAATGAATACCTACTCTTCACAAAGATTATATATACCCTCCAAGTTGTATGAATCTAGTACCAGTGGTTTGGCCTGTTGATATAACAACAGTCAGTCGGTTTATCATTTTGTACAACTTTTTGACAGGGCACATCGGGACAAAATAAGATATAGGAGTCCCTTGTATAATTATATGGTAAAAGGCAGGTGTTGTTGATAAGTACATAGGTAAAGTTTATAAATAAGGAATAAACGAGAAACTAAAAAAATAAAAAAAATCAAACCGTCACGGGTCGCAAGGAAAATGGTCGCGGGTCGCACCGGGCCTCGGGTAGACCTCTTTGTTGATACCGGTTCGTAAAGCACAATTCAAATAGGTACACCTTATGACTAATACTCATGTAGATGTCGGAAACAACAGCCTTTCCTGAAACTGTCCTAAACTATATGACCATACTTATTTCGTGGTTTACACTTTACAGTATCATAAACTTTAAACAAAATATTTTCATTTTTCTTTTGTACAAAATACCGTTGCCTAACAATGAGAATTTTTAATAAATGGTGGAGTGTGTGCATTCAAATCACATACATAAACAATTACACTCGGAACGTAGAAGGCTCCATAAAATATTTGTTCAGTTTGCGAGCACGAACCCGTGACATGGTACGCAGGAGCTAAAATTCAGCTAACATGATGCATCCATTCTGGCATTGAACGGTTAAAAATACAATAGATAATATTATGTGCCTTTTAATAATTTTTAGTTTTAGTCAAACTAAGATGGTGAAATTGATACAGAATAGCAATGCTTAAGTTGTAATAGTTACATAAGTTACTTTTTTTACAGTCCTAAAGCTGAACTTTTACAGTCCTGAAGACGCGTTTTGTGTGGCTCTGAAATAATTGCACTGTGAGGCTAAGCTCTCATATTGTGAAATATTTAGTTATTTATTTAGATCATGGAAAACCTACAGCTAAATACATCTAGAATAACAATCAAATAGTAACTGGTTATAATTATTAATGTCGACACAAACAAACAAAGCTGGTTTATTTCCTATCATTCGACTAATTGCTGGTTACTGGTTCATATACCTGTACCTATGTACTGACTACTTACTTACTGATGACTTACAGGAAGTATTAATTAAACAAAAAAGTAAAAGTTCTGTGTAACTCTCGATTTCATTAAAAAAAGTCTATAAAGCCCTTTAAATCACATCAATGAAACAACAAATTAAATTCTAAAACGTGTCTTATTTATCGTTTCAATACTGAAACACTAAAATTGGAATTGTTCGCGTAAACTTTTCGATAACGACCCTTAAATCAATCAAGCGAACTCCGAGCGAACAGAAGTGAAACGAAATCGTACATTTAATTCATTGCGTATTAAGGAGTGGTTGCACTGTACGAGCGCTAGAAAAAAGTTGAGTTTGCGAATTTGTTCTTTCAAGAAATTTATTGACGTGCAAAGTATGATACAGAAAATGAGTAAACATTAAAGACAATGATTAATTATTACTTAAATACAATGATTAATTAAATACAAATCTTAGCTAGATGAAATTACAAGGAAATACGGCCTGAACGCTGACTGGAATTTATTCGTGGGAAGTGAGAGTGATCATAGATAATATCTGCCATAGTTTAATCTAAGGCTGTGTTTATTTATGTCATGTTCAACTTTAAGTCGATATATTGGTTGGTATTTTGAGATTTTCATAATATTTTTATATATATTATAACTTATACATATTATATTATCTATAACTTGCCTATATTATAAATGCGAAAGTGAATCTGTCTAAACTGTTGAGACTTTAGTACAACAAAATAAAAGGCGTAGTTTAATCTTTTGTGATCTTTTTGGTAATAATAAAGATGTATTTATTTATTTTTAAATCTGTTACATAATAATCATTCATGCAAAAAAAAACAAGTCCTGTATCTCACTAAAAATTTCAGTTAACCCATTATATGGCAAGAATTTACAATGTACCTAAAACTCTCCTCACTTCAATTCAGCAAGGAATACTTTTATAGACCAGATGAATCAGCGTTCGTGTAATAGAACCATACCTTAACATTGTGACACAAAATATTCCGCCTGTCGGTTCGGAAGTAATTTGCGCGGTTATTGTGTACAAATCTCGATTTTAACGTTTAATTAGATGCCTTTACATCGGAATACGGATTGTTTCGGGAATCGATTAGAGAATCGGACTAATATTTAATGATGTTTCAGGGATCGAGTTAACTGAATTGTTAGCAACATTGAATCTGTCGTTTATAGTCGATTGATACAATTTCATTCTATTCTGAATTGATAAAGTCGTGTCCATGTACAATTTATTGTAACGAGGCTTTAAGATATTGTACTAATAAAATATTCACTTAATAACTCTCAATCAAATCATTATCATTACTTTATGATTTTTGAGTGAAGAGTTCAATTGACTGTTTTTAAAATGCTACTATAGTAAAACCAAAAACCATACATAAAGAATACCTTTTAAAAACTGGTTTAGGTAACAAATATAATATTAAGAATCCAGCATTTAAATGAAACAAGATACCACGAGTTGCCACGCTCTGAGAGCAGAATATTCCTTTGTAACCTCCACCCGTTTTATCCTAGCCAATATATGGAATAAAACGAGCGTGCACAATATAAAAGTTTAATTCCAGCTCAAAAGGAGGCTCACAAATTTATAGGTCGTGGGTTCAGGCCCGTTTGTTGTCACCCCTGCAGTGATAGGCACTTCCCTGAGAAATTTCCGCAGAAGTCGCCCAGGCCGGGGATGGTAGATGGCCGATGTTCGTGATGCGTGCGGTGACTGGAACAAATGATCGTCCGGAAGATTCGGCGTCACTGTCCGACTTGCTAAGTGGACACAAGCTTCAGGATGACGTAAACTCGCCGTAGTCGTGAATGAATAAATAAATTAAGCAGCAGTTAAAATTTGAAATTTTGCATATCATAAAATAATATTTTATATAAAAAAATGAAGGTAGGTCCAAAATAAATGTTTTTCTTTCTTTCTTTCTTTCTTTCTTTCCTTAAAATAAAACAACAACAACGACACAACCAAGACATTATTACCACGAAATATATACAAGTAAAAACGTACATTAATTATATTAGTTAGTAGGTACCACGCTACGAACTGCTAACTCAAAGTATGTTGGCGTTAATTAAAACTAGCGCATAGCAACCACCTGTGCTCAGCTGAACGTCTTCAAAAACTTTAACTTGACTAATTAACTGAACCAGGATTATTTGTACTACCTACTTGTTTTAACTTGGAGATTAAGATTATCGTGTTTAGTATTTTTCTTTCTGATTGTTGTGTCGTACTTGTGTGTTAGAGTGCTAAACCTATATACATATTTATATAAATTAAAAACTACAATGAAAACCAGAGAATATGTACATACTTATTTAGTCATATATTCATAGGCTCTTTCTATTTATTTATGAAATGGTAAACTGTTAATATAGTAACGCACAGCCCATATTGCCTACTAGCTTTTGCCTGCGACTTCGTCCGCGTGGAGTAATAATTCCCGTTCCCGAGGGATTTCCGGGATGAAAACTATCATATGTCCTTTCTCGGGTTCCGGACTATATCTGTACTAAATTTCATTCAAATCGGTTCAGTAGTTTAGGCGCGAAGAAGAGACAGACAGAGTTACTTTCGTAATTATAATATTAGTATGGATTCGGATTAGTACGGATATTTTGATAATCGGGAGATTTCATGTAAACAATTCTAAGTTATTATCTTTCTGTACGATAACAGATATCCTATTATACGGATATTTAAAAATTACCCATTTTATTGCAGTCAGCACAAATTGAACCATCAAGGAGTAAATTTCTCGTAACGCCACGTCATACATGTCACGATGAAGTCACGTCACGAATATGTGCATCTGTGCGACATATATGACACGTGTTTTAGCCATCACACACTAACAAATAATAAAAAGGATACAAATACAAACTGAAAGTTACTGAAAATACAAATTGAAATTTGTGTTTTAGTTTTATACCATTATAACGTATTATTTTTTGTAATACTAGCTTTCGCTCGCAGCATTTTACCCTTTTAGAGTTGGAATTTAAAAAAATCGTTTCTAAATGGATACTTACACTTCACAAAAAACATACTTTCCAAGTTTCATGTCTCTAGGGCCCTTATTAATAGACGTCACTCAGTTCTGAGACGCTCTTAAGTCTCTTGCTGTCCTTGTCATTCTATAGGGAAAAAATAAGGACAGCAATAGATTTGAGACCGTCTCGGAGTTGAGTGACGTCTATTAATACGGGCCTAGAACCAGCGGCAGCGGTTTGGGCTGTGCGTTGAGATACTAGATTCACTTTTGTTTTGTAAATGACGTTTTAAAGTGCCTTTTTTAGTCAATCAGTCAGTTTAGTATTTTATTTAATGTCGTATAAACGCTTTCATTCTAGTAATTTAACTTTATGTAGGACGATATCAGGTTGACGCACCTTTTTATTGGTTGAAGTGCGATTCCACATTGATTTAAAGTTATTTTTGAATTTGAATTCTTTGAAAACAGAAAGTTTATGTTTTTTTAACCGTCTTCCAAAATGGAGGAGGTTTTATTTCTGTATTCATTGCTGGAATATTAAAAGACAAAATTGTATTAGATATCTCCTTACTTTAACAAATATTGCTGTTTTGCCTTCGTGTCTGTTTGTAATCGTTTTGCAGTGATTGCTTATTTGTTTTCCATTTGACGTGATGATGAACTCTTTGGTACACAACTTCGGGTTAATGACGTGTGGTTTGCAATTATTTCTGAGACGATAGAATGGCTGCGGGAACATTATAATGCTTCGTTTACGACCGCCTCAAGCACATGCTGCCCTGGTACTCGTGCCTTCATACTGTTTGCATTTTGAGATATTTTATGTTTGCGTTTAATTATAACAAGTTAAATACTACTTCTATTTTATCTGGATTCACTGTCTTTTGAAAATTTTATATGAATAGACTATTCATATTAAATTTTGGCAGTGTGTTAAATAGAAATATTTATTCGGTAGGTAATATAATAGACAAAAGTAATTGTTTTGTATTAAGTCACTCGTGTAAATCCGGGAATTGTCGCAAGTTAAATAACGATGCTATTGTTACATTTTCCCACAAAAAAAAACACATTAATTATTTAACCGCTTGATGGCTCAAAAACCCAATTGAATGTGCCATTACATAATGTTGATTTAAGTACGAACATTAAAGAGACATATTGCAATCTGCATAAATCGGACAGAAATAATAATGATCGCAAAATGCAGACGAAAGGTAAATTGTTCATGACGTCCTTTGTTTCTCAATACAGCGCATACATTGACAATACATTTAGCTACCATTTTGTTTACCAAGCGTAATGATTACGACAATATTCCATTACACATAATACCATTTCCAGCAATAATGGCGCGCCATATTCAGTAGGACTTATACGGACTAACATGACAAAATACTATAATATCAGTACGTAAAACACTTAGCGAAATGAATTCAGACCATAACAGCGTAAGTAGGTGAGCCATTTGTCATTATTTTTGGGCAATAACATGGCATTAGTTATGGACCGTATTCATCACAGCATCGGTAGCTCCGGAGGCCTTTTAGCTTTAATCAACTAATTACGTGCTAACAATCTTCTTGGCGGAGTTTTATAAAGTTCTCTTTGTTTCTCTTTAACACGGCATTATTGAGGTGTACTCTGTGCAGAGCGCTTGAGGCAGTATTGCCATGTTCCTGGTACATCGGTTTCCATCGACAATAACTAATAATAACTCGGAAAATGTACAACAAATTGAGGCAACAACCATGGCTTCTGATAATGATCTATATAAATAAAAATAAATAGCTAAAGTGCAAAACTCTGAAATTGCTTGATTTATTCGGATAATTTATAACGCTATTTTTAAATATTTCTTGAAACCCGTCAAAGAAAAAAAAAACTTGATAAGTTTCCATGAAAACATTCATTCTAAATGTTAAAAACTTGAAATGGCATCATTTCCTAGAATTTTTTTGTGTAGATTAAGGATGATAATCAAGGGACTTAAAAAAGTAAGGTTCAGCTCTTCTTAATAAAAACATTTTTTTAAATCTTGCAGACAAATCTGGCGTAAGGCAATTAAGTGTTCATTCTATTTACAATAACCCCAAAATAAAGTTTATTTATCAGTAAAACTTTTAACAAACTCAATCTGAAGGAACAACGTTATCTCTTCGTTTTTACAAAGACGTTGTTTTCCTCCTTCATTCACAAACACCCGACTGCCCAAAACTTTATAATAGGAACTGCAAGAATTTCCATAAGTCGAAAACAGCACTAGTACTGCCAAAAGACCGAGCGACTCACGAATGAATGAGTGAACGAACTAAGTCGTGACAGATAGGATCAATGTCATTCATTTAACTTCAGCACTCATTGCCGCTTTGATCCCGACAACTCGTCTCCAGCTGCTGCCATTTTTTTAATTGTTCCCTTACTAGTGTTGTTACGATACGGGATACAAATAAAAATACGGGACTCTTTATTTGTTTTCGTTCGCTCGGAATAAGCACGGATTTTGTTTGTTTTATTAAACTTGTTAGAAGAGGAATATGTTTGCTTTCGTATTGTTTTAGCGAATGCATGTTAGAATGTTTCAATAAATATAGAGAATCTGTTTAGTTTGCAGCTCAGATTCGCTCTATAAGTTGAATACTTATTATTTACCTTGATTTAAACAGATTTGTTTAGATTTTTCTCTGAAATGAGTTATATTATTACTTTTTATTGCATTACACAATGATTTAAGCTGTTAACAAAAATCTGGACACAACCATAAGCTCTATGGGGTACACGCGAGAACAGGGTAAGTTTAACAAGTACTAAGATTTAGTAAATCAGCATACATCGTAAATAATTACAACTGAATAACCCTTTTAGTTCCTACATCGTCTTTGTACTTATATTTTAGTCCGTCCATATCCATTCTGCAAACATGTTTACAACTTATCCCTCCTTTGATTTCGTGTACACCATCAAAACAAATTGAATGAAACGCCCGCATAAAAAATAATAACAAAACCCCACAATCCCGGGACTGAAAGCCCCACCCTATCCCATCGGCCGTCTTTTCGCAGCACTAATTAGATTGTTTACGAAACAAAAGGCGAACGCATCCCTTTGTCGTCTACCAAACTTTTTACGAATAGTTGGAGAAACGTCTCACTAAAGATTGTATCTTCGGCAATCTTCGGCATTGTTCGGGTATCTTCGGCGATAAAAAAGTGGAACGGCAGACCTTATTAGAAGTTGGGAAGGATGTTGATCCGTGAAGTTAGTGTGTTTGTTTGGAAGAAATAAAGGAAAGCTAATAAAATAGAGAAGCTCGGAGCAGATAAGTTAGGCACGCTATTGATTCTGTGCGGCGGCCGCGGCCGGGGTATGAATGTGCACGTCACATATTCGTACTAATATTATTAAAATTTAATTTAAGAACATTGATAAATGATCTTTTATGAAATAAGATCGCCTACAGTTCAAGGTTAGTGAAGGCTGGAAAATCGCCATATTTGTTATAGAGCGTTTTTTGATAGCAAATGTTGCTTTGTAAAAGACAAGGGCAGTGTATGTTGCCAATTTATTAGTCGTAGATTCTCTATTTAGGTATTTATCTAAGGTCACGAATCAAAAACATCAAATTAAGGTCAATTACGTAAACGAGGGCTCATTATTTCAAACTAAATGTTAATAAATTATATATAGCTTTTGCTTCAATATAATACTCTAGTATTATATAATACATACTTGCTACACCTACTACACATACTTACTACATAAGAACTATATATTACATACTTTGCTAGTAACCTACAAGTACCTATTTAGTATTTTAAAAACAAGTAATTGGTAAAAGGTATCCTTCATTATCGTAAAGGTCGTGCCTTCTATACCTCAGAACTTAAAATAAGTATTTTTTTCTTTTGTTCAGAAGCTCCTCCATAAAACATAACTTCACAATGAGGTAGGAGCCATCGAGAGTAGCGTTATATTGTCTAACAAGCCACTCCCATTTTGCCAGAATATTATAACTTTTATAGTATTATTAACTTATTACCACGTTGGCAGAAACCCAAAATTGAAATGCTTCATAAAGTGCTCAATGCACTTCCGTTCTTTACACCACCTGGGCCCAGTGGGGTTCAAATCTATTACCAAACCACTTTGATCTATTTTTATGGCCCTCGCATGGTTTGACCAATAAAACATTGTATGACCTTCAATGATTTTTTATCACACACAAAAATGAAAAAAATAATAATTATATACACATTATTCGAACAAACGTGATTTGAGACACAATAGAAAGACAACAAGTCGTTGAAAGGTTAATTAAAAGCACATACGCGTATGTATAATGTCGAGTTTGACACCGAATATGGTTTTTTTTCCAGCAAACCAACTTTCCATAGAGAAGTTTTGATGTTTCTTCTCAGAGTAGTCAAATAAGAGACACAAGCCCCATCATTTACTTTTTTTTTTTTTTTTTTTGGTGAGTGGGAAATCATCCAATGACTGCTCCCGTCCTGGGTGCGACGGGAGGGCGTGTCAGACTCTTACTGACTAAAACCCACTCATGTTCCTTCGATTGCCCTTTATGTTCCAGGGTCACGGTGACTACTATACACATTCCGCAACCCCGGCAGGCGTTGGCCCTGTTAGGCCCCTTCCTGTGCTGACTACTTCTCTTTGAGGCGCGCGTGGAACACTAACGCGCCGTCGACGCGGTCCTGGTCCTAGCCGGGCGGCGAGCTACCCATCGCTCGCCATCCGCAGAACCGCGCCTACGGTGGCCGGTAGTCGTCTTGCGGCTCTCGACGTCTTCGCCTGGGTCTTTGTCCGGGGCGAGAGGCTCGTCGTTGCCTCTCGCGCGCCGCCGCTTCCTTCACTAGCATAACTGCTTCGCAGAAGGAGGCGACGGCATCCCATTCCGTCTCGCCCCGCAGCATAGCCTGAACCAGCGCTGGGCGCGAGAGGTCACCGCCGCCGATCGCCTCTACGAGGACACGTCTATGGTCCGCCCATGCGGGGCACACCTCCACCGTGTGCTCGACCGTGTCCTCCAGGCGACCGTTGCTGCAGTGGTGACACCCAGGCGTCGCTTCCGCCTGAATCCGACACAGGAACCTCCCGAACTGACCATGTCCGGTAAGGACCTGTGTCAGGCGAAACGTGAGAGCGCCGTGGCGCCTCTCCAGCCACTCCTCAAAGAGGGGTCTTACCGCCGCTATCACGGCGTGCCCACCCATCATTTACTTAAGAAACAATTAATGGTTTTTAGGGTTCCGTAGCCAAATGGCAAAAACGGAACCCTTATAGATTCGTCATGTCTGTCTGTCCGTCCGTATGTCACAGCCATTTTTTTCCGAAACTATATGAGCTATACTGTTGAAACTTGCTGAGTAGATGTATTCTGTGAACCGCATTAAGATTCTGATACAAAAATAGAAAATAAATAAAATATTTTTGGGGTCCCCATACATAGAACTTAAACTCAAAAATGTTTTTTTCATCATACCCATATGTGTGGGATATCTATGGATAGGTCTTCAAAAATGATATTGAGGTTTCTAATATCATTTTTCTCTAAAATGAATAGTTTGCGCGAGAGACACTTTCAAAGTGGTAAAATGTTGGTCCCCCCCCCCCCCCTGTAACTTCCAAGATAAGAGTATGATAAATAAAAAAAAAATATATGATGTACATTACCATGTAAACTTCCACCGAAAATTGGTTTGAACGAGATCTAGTAAATAGTTTTTTTTTAATACGTCATAAACCGTATATCGGAACGGAACCCTTCATGAGCGAGTCCGACTCGCACTTGGCCGGTTTTTTTTGTCTTATACAAGTACAAGCGTAGATGAAGCCCAGAACACACTAGGAGCCTTTGTTGATCCTAAGTCTCTTTCCATTCATAATCAAAACAACATTGACATTAAAAAGTAATATTTAACTAATTTATTTCAAGACACAGTAACAGTAGCTCTGAAAATGGGTTCCGACCTTGCACCCTCCCGGCTTCCATTAATCTTTAAGAGGAATAATCTGGCTGATGCAGAACAGAGTCCTCATCACGTATTCTCGACGCGTGCTCACCTTCACGATGCTAATGTGTGTTGAGGACTCAAGTTTGAGGAGTTGGGTCGCACGCCACGAAGGTGCAGAAGACCCATTTAGAGTATTGAAAAAAAGTGTGGAAATTTTCTATTGAAAGAACTTGTATTTTGTTGATCACTGGCTGGTGATAAGACCGGAGGTTGTGTCAAAGTCTTTCTGATGGTTTATTTCCATCAAAACATTTGAAAGGCACGTTGGCACTTTTTTTCTTTCATTCACAGGTACAATAGTTAAATCTAATTCCAAAAGTTATGTGTTTTTTTTTTTAGTCTCTTTTATGCTGACCCTTAAACACGAAAAAACCAGAACATTCACCTACCTGGCCTTAATAACCGCCTGAGAAATAACTTTACTGCACTTAACTGACAGATGTATCTGTCAGTTGAGTGCAGTGTAAGACTTGGCCATAAAATCTTATATTTCTCATAACCCAGTTACCTACTACCACTCAGCAGTAAAACGGTGTTATTTAAGCAGCTCATGTGACCTAATATTCCTACATACCTAAATAATGTTTAAGAAGTGCCTTAAGCTAGAACTTCAAGACTTTAGACTTTGTGAAGGAGGTCCCAACCTCTTGTAATTAATGAGCTTGTCATGAAGACAATAGTGGACCTTCTGTGCTGTCACGATGGCGGCCAAGTTCGGAAGTGTCAGATTTATGCCGGGTGTCAAGAGCGAGAGGTCACGACTTTGTGTCAGTTCTCCAACTTGCTAATTTGATGCTAATTTTAACCTACAGCTGTATTAGTGTCTATTCTGTTTACTTTATTTATTTACTAAAAGTCAACAATGTTCGTAAATTTTAGTACCGCTATTGAACAACAGATGGCGTTGTGCCGTGACGTCACTTTTTTACATCACGGTGTTAAGATTTTCCGTCAATAAATGACCTGTGCGGTTTTTGACGTGACAACGTCTGGATAGTCGACCGCCGACCAGAGCGGACCTATCCGCACTCGCGCGCGCTCGGACCCTTCGCTTTAACGTAACAGTAGTTGCGCGGGGACTGCCAAGCCCACTGCGTCCGCCGTACTCCTCGGGTCACGCGGAGTTCTCCGTCGGTTTCGGTTCCCGGTCTGCCACCAGCGGCAAGCCCCGGGGACCGGATCGGCGGGTTCGCCGTGCCGGGGAGGCCGGTTAGGGTCGCGCCTCGGCGGTCCCGCACCGCGCCTCGCGATTCGCGACTTTCGTACCGCGCTATTCGGCATCGGCCGCGGACACCCTCGCCATGCCGCCGCCGCCACCAACCCACCCGCCCTCCCGGAGGGCCACGCGACCGCCCCCTCCCCGCCTCGCCGGCGTGGGAGCGAGACGTGTGTTTACCCGCTCGCGGGGAGCGGTCGCCCAATCAGCACTCGACCGAATGGTCGCCGCCGACCTGGCCAGCCGCATCTACGCGATGGCCCCCTCCCTCCCCACACCGCCGGGGGTAGGGGGGGAAGAATTCTTCCCGGGATCCGGCTCCCGGACTCCGGCTTCGACTGAGGGGGGAGAAGACCCCTCGATGCCATCACTGGAGGCCACCCCTGCGGCCCCCCAACCTCGCCCCGCGCGCCCCGCCGCCCCGCCTGTGTCGCAGAGCTCCACGCTCGCCACGGCGACCACGGCGACCCGCGCGGGCACACCATCCTCAACTGGGACAGGGCAAGGGGACAGACGCGCCACACCGGCGCCTACCCCCGCCCCCCCTCCAGCCTCCGCCGCCACTACATCCTGGGCCGCCATCGTCGAGGCCGCCCCGCAACCGCAGAGGGCGCTCACCAAGGGCCGCCCCGCAACATCGACCACGACGCAACGTGCTGGCGCCCCCCCCGCGCCGCGGCAAACCGGCGCATCTACTGCGTCAGCTCCGCCGCCCCGCTTTGTGGCGCCAGCCACAAACATTGCTCCGGGACGCTTCCCTTCGCCCCCGCAGAGCACAGAGAAGAGGCAGGCCGTTTTCAAAACGCCGCCCTTTGCCCTGAGCACCGCGACGTCGCCTATGGACACCGGCGCCCCCTCCACGAGCGCCGACACTCACAGCGCCGCCTCCGCCGGGACTGCCACAGCAACTGCCACGAGGACAGTGGCCTCCCCGACCGCCGCCGCTGCACCCGCAGCCCCCCCGCAGCCAGCCCGGTACCCGCCATTAGTGGTGGAGGTACTGCCGGACTGGCCGACTCACTTCAGGGCGCTGAAGACCCGGCTGGGTCACGCGCCAAACGGACGCGCTTTTGGTAAAGGCGTCCGCTTCATACCAAAAAGCAGCGACGAATACCGCGTGATCCAGCGGTACCTCACGGAGGTGGAGAGGGACCACAAGATCTCGTGGTTCAGTTACTCCCTCCCGGCGGAACGCAGCCTCAAGGTAGCCATTAGGGGGCTACCTAACAACACGGACCCAGAAGACATCGCCGCGGAGCTCAGGGAGCTGGGCTACGTCCCAGAATTTGTGCGCGCCATCAAGGCGCGTCAGGGAAGACCGGGCTGCCTCTTCCATGCGCAGCTACAGCGCACCCCGGACCTCACCCCGGGCATATACAACATATCAGAACTGATGTGTATGCCCGGAGTCAAGATAGAGGCATGGCGCGGCAAGAGGGGGCCAGCGCAGTGCCATCGATGCCAGCAGTTCCGGCACTCCTCGGAGCACTGCCACAGGCCACCTGCCTGTGTGCGCTGCGGGGAGGAACACTTCGCCGCGGACTGCCCACGACCGCTGGAGCAGCCGCCCACGTGCGTCAACTGCGGCGGCGAACACACCGCCAACAACGCCTCCTGCCCCGTCTTCCGGAAGGAGGCGAGGAACAAAAAGGCGGGCACCGTCGCCCGCACCGCCGCCACCACCACCACCGCCAGGACGCCGGCTGCCCCAGCAGCCAACATGGTCATGGATGGCAATGCGCCAGGCTCATTAATGGCCGCAGCCAACCCGCCACAGCAGAAGAGAGGAAAGCGCCGTAGAGGGCGAAAGGGAAGGGGGAGCAAATCCGCCCCCGCCCCAGACCACTCTGCCGCCCCACAGGCGACAACACTGAAGCCGATGCCGCCCACAACGAACCCACAGCAAGAGCCAGCCACTGCGCCTGTGGTCGCCGCCCCCGCACCCCGGGGGACGAAGGCGAAGCAGGTCGCCGCGTCGAGGCCGAGAGATTCGGCCAAGACGCAAGTGGATCCGGTGCTGACTCTCGCCATCGGAGCCCTCAACCGGGTGCTCATGGCCCTCCAGGAGGGACGGGACCCCGTCCCCATCGTCATCCAATGCGTAGCGGACCTTTGCGCTCATGCCCGGTAGTCCCCTACGCATCATCTATTGGAACGCCGACGGATTGTCCCCCGAGAAGGCCAGACTCTTGAGGTTGCTACTCACCGAGCGACATGTCGACGTCGCCCTCATCAACGAGACACACCTCAAGACGAGCACCCGATTGAAGATGCCTGGGTACTACGTGTACCGAGAGGACCACACCTCACCTGCTGGGATTGCGTACAGGGGTTTAGCAATCCTAGTGAAGAGGAAGATCGTCCACCAGCCACTGCCTGCTACGGATCTCCAGACGTCGTACGCCCTGGGCGTCGAGGTCTGCGTCGAACGCGAGCCCACCCGTGTGTTTGCGTTCTACAAGCCGCCAAGCAACCGCCTCGCCACGGCTGATGTCCACACCCTGCTGGACTCGCCTGGCCCCGCCATCATCGCAGGAGACTTCAACGCCAGACACACGGCGTGGAACTCTAACTTCACGTGCCCGGAAGGCCGCCGCCTCCAGGACGACGCAGACCGCAACGGCTACGAGGTGCTGGGACCAGAAGTCCCGACGCACTATCCGTACCAGACAACCGCAGCACCGGACGTCATCGACCTGGTGATTACCCGCGACCTGCCGGTCGCCCCGTCGCTTGACGTCCTGGACGATCACGTCCTCTCGGACCACCAGCCAGTACTGCTAGTAGTACCCAGCGCTCCAACCCGGATTGACCCCCCCCGCCCGCGTCACCGTCACGACTGGCGAGTCTTCTGCGACCACATGCAGAGACACTCGCCCTTTCGCCGCATCGGATCCCACGCCGACGTCGACCTGCTCGCCGAGGAAGTCAGCGCCGCAATCACCGCGGCACTTCGAACCTCCGAACGGGACGCAGCGTCGACTCGCAAGGCACCCCCTCTGCCGGCGAACATCGTGACGATGATCGAGCGAAGGAGGAAGCTGAGACGCCAATGGCAAACCACACGGTGCCCAACCATGAAGTCCCAGCTCAATGCTCTGGCGCTAAGGATCTCGAAAGAGCTGGAAACAGTCTCGACCGAATCCTGGCTCCACGCCATCGAGCGAGCGGGTGAAGACTGGACGGGCATCCACCGCCTCTGCCGCCAACTCTCCGGGAAGGCAGCTCCAATCCGGCCTCTCCTGGCCAGTGACGGAACCCCCCGTTACCGAGCCGAGGACCGCGCGGAGATCTTCGCCGACCATTTGGAGAGACAATTCCGGCCGAATCCAGCTTCCTCAGTGCAGCATGAAGAAGACATCCAGCAGCGTGTGAAGTCCTACTTCGACGCGCCGATAGCAGCCACGGAAGACCCAGTAGTCTTTTCCCCGGCCAAGTGCAGCGCATGATTCGCCGCACCCCATTGCGGAAGGCCCCCGGACCAGACCAGATCCCCAACGAAGCCCTGCGTCACCTACCTCCACGCGCCATCGCGACTGTGACGCAGCTATTCAATGGAATCCTGCGCACTGGCCACTTCCCCACGCCATGGAGGCTCGGCAGAGTCATCATGCTGCCGAAACCGGGGAAAAACATACTGAAACCCGAGAGCTATCGGCCCATCACGCTGCTGTCGACCATCTCGAAGGTCTTCGAGAAACTTCTTCTGCTGCACCTGACTCCACACATCCAGCCACGCGACGAACAGTTCGGCTTTCGCGCCGAACACTCCACGACGCTTCAGCTCGCCAGAGTACTGCACCACCTCACGGCCGCCCTTAACAAGAAGGAGCGGGCCACTGCAGTGCTCCTCGATATGGAGAAGGCGTTCGATCGCGTGTGGCACGACGGCCTGATCTACAAGCTGTCCACGTCTACTACTCCTCGTCGAATAGTCAAGACTGTGGCCACCTTCCTCCAAGACCGACGCTTTCAAGTGGTGGTCGAAGGCGTCCTGTCGACGGAGCGCCCCATTCAGGCCGGCGTGCCCCAGGGCAGCTGCCTGTCGCCCGTCTGCTACAGCAGATACACGGACGACATCCCGGCAGCCGGAGGCGCAATGCTTGCGCTGTATGCTGATGATGCCGCCTACGTCACCTCGTCGCTCACCGCCGCTCACGCGGCCATCAAGATGCAGCGCGCATTGGATGCACTACCGCCCTGGCTGGAAGACTGGAGACTGACGGTCAACGTGGCGAAGACCCAGGCGATCACCTTCGGGGGTAAGGGCCTTCCTCCCCCCCTGACCCTGCTCGAACGCCACGTGGAGTGGGCCCCACAGGTGAAATACCTCGGGGTGACCATTGACCGCGGTCTCACAATGAGGCCCCACGTCCGGAACATCGTTGGCCAAACCCGCGCCGCCCGAGCTCTCCTGCGTCCCGTCCTGACATCGTCCAGCATCCCCACGCGAGCGAAGCTGGGCGTCTACAAGACGTACATACGCTCCCGACTCACGTATGCCGCACCAGCGTGGTATGCGTTGACGTCGGCAACGACCCGCCAGCAGCTGCGCGCACAGCAGTCGCTGTCGCTGCGCGCCGTCGCAAACGCCCCCCGCTACGTGAGGAACAGGACGATCTCGCGGGACCTTCGCATGGAGAGCCTCGACGACTTCATTGGCCGACTGAGTGCCAACATGTTCCGCCGCGCCGATCGGTCCGGCTCTCGCCACCTGCGGGAGCTCGCACCGTACCATCGGCGCCCACCGGACCCTCATCACCCGGACCGACCGTTCCCGCGGGATCTGATTCCCGCGGAAACCCCCACTGGATTGACCCCCCCCGCACCGTCGCCGGCTGACGGGCGCCCCCCAGGAGTCTCCCCGGGGGGGCCTGCCCTCGCCGCCGCCGCTGCCATGGGACCCATCGGACACGACCCTGTCGCCGCCGGCTCGCAGCCGCCCACCGGGGCTACTACCGGTGGTGCCGGGCTCGCCGGCAGAGCGACACCACACCGGACTTGACACCCGGACTGACACCACCGTGGCGCACCTAGTGCGCCACAACCCAGTGACCCGCCTGTTTTAGCAGGCGGCGTTTGCAACCACCGAAAGGGACTATGTCCCGAACGGTTACCTCCGCGCCCCCTAGGGGGCGTGCGAGAAGTTCTCTCGATGACAACGTCTTAAATTAGGTTGCGGCTGGGAGTCACTTATGAAAAAGTGTAACGCTCGGTAACGTTACGATGAGTCACCGAACGAGAGAGAGGCCCGCCGAATGCCTTGCGTCTCTCTCCCACTCAACTATGATCGGTAAAAGACGTTGTCACGTAAAATCTTCGCCCGTAAAACCGACTTTACAGGCAACCATTTTTTTTTATGTAATAAATTGTCTTACTCTGGACACGATTGTTTTATTTCTTACGAGATATTTTTGGGACGTTGTACAAGTGGTCCTTCGAAACCGGGTGAAGGACTGGTGTGCGTCGTCTTCCTGTAGTCGTAGGGTTGCATGGTCAACCTGCCGCGAGTGTTACGTCAGCGCGGGCAACATCGGTGGATCGTATAAGTTTGGCGCTTATGCGTATATGTACAAGTGGTACACAACGGTCGGCGGTGGTGCAGTGCTTGCTACCAATCAGTTCCTGTTGGCGTGAGCAGCAGCTGCGGTGCGGGGGGAGGAGTACCCCGCATATCATTGCGACGAGCTACGTAAAAGTGAGTGACAGTGAAGTGATGTGATGCGAGGACAAACTGTGAGTACTTTATAATATCAAAGTGACTAAATTAATTGAGATTTAACCATTACAAGCAAGCAAATTTAGACCTTATTAACTTAGAAAATTTTACTTAACAAGTTGGACTTTAGAAACTTTAACGTGTGCATGGACTTAGAATAATTTTGATAAAAAGTGAACTACGGGGAACCTATGCCCGATTTTGCTGCGAAGTGTAATAAGTTCAAAGACTTGTGATTTTTTACGTGTTGGCCACGGACTTAGCATAACGTTCCAGAACAGTTTGTGTAAAGGACTTTATTTATATCAACATGGAATCGTTGAGTAATTTACAATTTAATTTACAGTCTACTATCAGTAAAGCAAGGTCTAATTTTAAGAAATCACCTAAAGAGCGACTAACCAGTTCTTATATAGAAACTAGACTAGAAAATTTAGAAGCTAACTGGTCAGCCTTTTTTGAAACTCATATGAAAATTGTGTCATCTGTCAAGTCTATTGAATTAGAAAAATCTGATTATAACATAAAAAACACTTATGAGACTACAGAAGAATTATTTACTGAGTATAAAGCAGAGTTGAAGGAAGCATTGAAAAAAATTGTTTGTTCGGATAGTTCAGTTAAAGTGCTTGAATCTTCCGCAAAGGGTTCTAAAGAGATATGTTCTGTAAAATTGCCTAAGATTGAATTGCCCATGTTTACTGGAAGTTATTCGGAGTGGATTAGTTTTAGAGATTTATTTAAATCCTTAATACACGATAATAGTGCACTTGACGACGTTCAAAAATTGCACTATTTGAAATCACATTTGTCTGGAGAGGCTGAATGTCTTTTACGCCACATTCCGATTACTAGTAGTAATTATGCAACCTGTTGGGGTAAACTAGAGAATCGATATAATAATAAAAAATATTTAGCGAATTGTATCATTAAACGTTTTATGAGTCAAAAAAATATTGTAACAGAATCTTCTAGTGCTATTAAGGAATTATTAGATACCTCTAATGAATGTTTACATGCTTTACGAAATTTAGGCATAATGGTTGAGCATTGGGATGTTATAATTATTTACGTATTAAGCTTGAAACTAGATACTGAGTCACGTAAACAATGGGAAATGAAAATTAGTGATTGCTCAGACGAATTGCCCACAATGAATCAGTTCAAGTCTTTCCTTGAGCAAAGATTTAGGTCTTTAGAATTTTTAGATAACAAAGTGCAAGGTCGTCAGTGTAATCGTAATGTCAAATCACTTCATGTATCGACTACATTGTGTATATGTTGTCAGGATAACCACAAGCTTGCTAATTGTAAAAAGTTCGCTGGTCTCGATATTGATAAACGTCGTAATTTTGTCCAAACAAATGGTTTATGTTATAACTGTCTAGGAGCAAATCACTCCGTATATGCATGCCGCCAGTCCACTAGATGTCATATATGCAAAAAGAAGCATCATAGTCTTCTTCATCTCAAAAATGTCTCCAAATCAGGTGATGAGAGTAACAAACCTGATCAAGTTGCAGAAAGCAGCGCGTCTGCTGTTACCACTTCAAACCAGAGTAATTCCACTAATATTGTAAGTTGTTTTGCTAATAGTCATAGCCAAATATTATTGGCTACTGCGCTGATTGCTGCGGAATCAAAGAGCGGTACTGCTATAGTATTAAGATCCCTGTTGGACCAGGGATCTCAGGCTTCCTTTGTGACGGAGTCCGCAGTCCAGCTCTTAGGTCTCAAAAGAATACCAACTAATGGTTCAATTTCAGGTATAGGTTGTGATCAAGAACAATCAACAATTTCATTAAATTCGATGGTTCTCATTAAAGTCAAATCACGCGTTGACCCTAATTTTATTATCACGGTTAAGGCTTATGTTTTAAAGAAATTAACTACTATTTTACCGGAAAGAAAGGTTATGGCAAACGTTTTGACCACAATCTCGTCTTTGGCTTTAGCAGATCCTTCGTTCGATACTCCGAACAAGATTGATTTGCTTTTAGGTGCCGAAGTTTATGGCCAGATTTTGTTAGAAGGTTTAATCAGAGGTTCACCTGGTCAGCTCATCGCACAAAATACAAGACTAGGATGGATCTTGTCTGGTCAAGTAGGTAAAGTCAACCAAAGCGAGACATGCCATAATACCATCGTCACATTGCATTCTACTTTCACAGATGAAAATACATTGCTTAAAAAATTCTGGGAACTAGAAGCTGAGCCCAAAGGCGTTAACGATAAGGTCTATTTGACCCCAGAAGAACAGAAGTGTGAAGAGATATTTAAGGGCACGACTACACGAGACGAATCTGGTCGCTATATCGTGCATATGCCTTTCAGATCGAGCGATCCTGCTTGTAAATATGGTGGATCAAAAGACATTGCTCTTAAACGCTTTTTAACCTTAGAAAAGCGGTTTCTAAGGAATCCAGAGTTCAAAGCTCAGTATTCAGCTGTTATCAAGGAGTATATAGCTCTTAATCATATGGATATAGTACAGGATAAGGACAAAGAAGGTTCAGTATACCTACCTCATCATGCCGTTATCCGTAACGAAAAAAGTACAACCAAGTTGCGCATCGTGTTCGATGCATCATGTGTAGGTAACAACGGGGTGTCTCTTAATCACGATTTAATGGTGGGTCCTCCTCTACAACCTGAACTTCGTCATATAATCATGCGGTGGCGTTGTGAACCTATCTGTCTGGTCGCGGACATCGTCAAGATGTACCGACAGATTAAGGTATGCAATGATCACACAGATTTTCAGCGTATATTGTGGCGTGAGAATCCAGATGACGAAATTCAGGTGTTACGTCATTTGCGAGTAACGTTTGGAACATCGTCGGCGCCTTACTTGGCAGTAAGATCATTGCAGCAGTTAGCTCAGGACGAAGGCGCTGAATTCCCTTTAGCAAAGAACCGTGTTCTTTCAGACTTCTACATGGATGACCTCATGACGGGCTGTCAAACCATTGAAGAAGGAGTAGAAATATATAAGCAGACATCGGAGTTACTTAAACGTGGAGGTTTTCAGCTCCAAAAGTGGGCTAGTAATAACAAGGAATTATTAAGATTGATTGAAGACGGTCAACAAATGTCACAAACACAAGGGAACATGGAACTAAAAACAGATGCAACTTCAAAAATATTAGGTTTAACGTGGGACAGAGACAATGACGAGTTCGTTTATACTATTCAACTTAATGAGCTGGATTTACCTGTTACGAAGCGTAAGGTTATTTCGGACATAGCACGACTATTCGATCCCCTTGGATGGTTAGCACCGACAATCATTACTGCAAAGGTGTTCATTCAACGAATATGGATGACTGGGATTGAATGGGACGCTGAACTACCTGCACCATTGCTGAAAGAGTGGCTTGACTTCCGGAAGAACCTTTGTAACCTTGTTAAGTTTCGTCTGCCTCGTTGGATTAACTCTAGCAAAGAGAACAGAGTTCTAGAACTGCATGGCTTTTCAGATGCATCCAATGTAGCATACGCCGCGGTGGTATACGTTCGCATCATTGATAGAGAAGGACACATTCATACAACCTTGGTGACTTCAAAAACTAAGGTTGCTCCTGTTAAGCAAGTATCAATCCCTCGTTTAGAGCTCTGTGGAGCTGTCTTACTAGCAAAACTTCTTCAAGAAGTCGCTTCAACGCTAGAAGTTCCCAAACAGCACTTATATGCTTGGACAGACTCCACTGTCGTATTGGCGTGGTTAAGCAGCCACCCTAGTCGGTGGAAAACGTTCATCGCGAATCGTGTTTCCGAAATACTTACTATTATGGATAGAAGTCAGTGGTCACATGTGTTGTCGTCGGAAAATCCAGCAGATTGCGCATCTCGGGGAATTAGCCCTTCTGAATGTAGCGACCTGCAACTCTGGAAAAGAGGTCCGGTATGGTTACAGAATGAAAAAATAGACTATAATAGAGGAAATATACAAGAAACCACATTAGAAGAAAGAAAGATAAAAACAAAATGTCATGCAACAGCAGTAGAATTCGATGATAGTCTATTAACTAGATTTTCCAAGTTCAGTAGGTTAATAAGAGTAATAGCTTATTGTAGACGGTTTTTACGAATGAAGGAATTAGAAAGTAAGAAAATTAGAATAACTACTTGGCTAACTACAAAGGAATTAAATGAAGCTGTACTTACCTGTATCAAACTCTGTCAACTCCAGTCCTTTGGTGACGAAATAGAATCTGTGAAAAAGAACCGTAAATTAAATAAGGGTAGTAGACTTACCTCGTTGAGCCCTTTCCTTGACGAGGACGGGATCCTAAGAGTTGGCGGCCGCTTGCACCGGGCTTCGATTGATGAAAATATGAAGCATCCTATTTTAATTCCTCATAAATCACACTTTACCAATCTTTTGATTGCAGAGGCTCACGAGAGAACCTTGCATGGCGGACCGCAATTGATGTTAAATTACTTAAGATCCAAATACTGGATACTCAATGCAAAGACTCTCGTTAGGCAACATGTTCATAAGTGTGTAACCTGTATTCGACATTCCACACAAACACATCAACAAATGATGGGTCAATTACCGAAGGCCAGGGTGTCTGTTCAGAAGCCTTTCCAATGCAGTGGTGTGGATTACGCAGGTCCAATCAGCATCCGAAGCTCTAAAGGTCGTGGTCATCACTCGACTAAGGGTTATATATGCTTATTTGTCTGCATGTCCACTCGGGCTATTCATCTCGAGGTTGTCAGTGACATGACTTCTCAGAGTTTCCTTGCGTCTTTTAAGCGTTTTGTAGCCAGGCGTGGCCGAGTATTGGACCTGTGGAGTGATAACGGGACCACATTTGTTGGTAGTGCAAAAGAATTGCGACAACTATTCAATGCTGAAAGGTCTATGGTAGCTTCGGAAATAGCTGATTTCCTATCTATGAATGGTACGACTTGGCACTTCATACCTCCCCATGCTCCAAACTTTGGAGGATTGTGGGAGGCGGGTGTCAAGTCCACGAAGCACCATTTAAAAAGAATTATAGGCACCAGCACATTGACATTTGAAGAAATGACAACTGTACTGGCACAAATTGAGGCATGCCTAAACTCGAGGCCTATCTCTCAGCTTTCTAACAATCCAGAGGACTCGTGTCCATTGACGCCTGGGCATTTTCTCGTTGGTGAACCTCTGGTAACTGTACCCGATGTTAATTATGAAAAATCATCTGTTAGTAATCTGAAGCGGTGGCATCTTACACAGAAAATGCTTCAAAATTTCTGGCGTAGATGGTCACTGGAGTACTTAACTCAATTGCAGCACCGATATAAATGGACAGATAGTAAGCCTGAACCTGAGATTGGAGACGTAGTTCTGGTGAAGGAGGATGGTCTTCCACCTGCTAGATGGCTATACGGTATCGTTACAAATAAACATCCAGGTTTGGACAATATTACTCGCGTTGTAACAATACGGTGTAAAAATAATGAGATTAAAAGACCTTTATCTAAATTAATGATTTTACCTGTAAATACTTAGTTATTGTTTATCACCTTGATGAAATATATATACAGTCCATTTTACACTATATACACGGTTTGTGAATCTACTTGAATGAACTTGTACCTTTTACTTGTTTTTAATGTTGTTTTTTTTTTTATATTTTTATTACATAAGGCATGAACTTGTATTGTAGATATAAGGCTCTAGATTTAGATTGTAGTGGATAGTCAAAAACATATTAATTTAAGCTAATATTGTCATGTTTTGATTGATGGACAGAGCCGTCCATAGTGGGCGGAATGTCTATTCTGTTTACTTTATTTATTTACTAAAAGTCAACAATGTTCGTAAATTTTAGTACCGCTATTGAACAACAGATGGCGTTGTGCCGTGACGTCACTTTTTTACATCACGGTGTTAAGATTTTCCGTCAATAAATGACCTGTGCGGTTTTTTATGTAATAAATTGTCTTACTCTGGACACGATTGTTTTATTTCTTACGAGATATTTTTGGGACGTTGTACAATTAGGATGACGTAAATTGAGTTTGTGAACAGCTGAGAGATTTGGCTAAGATAGCAATGGATTATTATTTCGTCTGTTTTTTTTTTAATTTTGCCAAAATAAAGATTATTACTTTGTGTGTGCTTCTATGAACAGAAGGCATTTTCTATTGAAAGAAATGCTGAAAGAATTACGTGGAAAAATTGCACACACTCCATTTATAATTATAACATGGTATGCGCACTTAGCTAATCACTAATAGATATTGTATTTAAAAATAGCCGACTAAAAATAAATTAAAATAAGAAAACTAAGAAGATAATACCATATTCTAGATGTTGCTAATTAGTATTATTAATTTGATCAAATCCTTAAAGTAACGACACTAACAGTATTCATGGAAAGTTGCAAACACTTTAAAAAGATTTACTAAGCAATTATATAAAGCAGAAGATTATAAAATAAATCTTAACATTTTAAAATTAATAATCTCTAAGATTTTCGCTAAACTTTCACGTTTATTATAAGTACCTGCGTTGATACCGAGGCGTCTTATAATTAGGAACATCAAATTATTTCGTAGATTAGTTAATTAAAATGTTAAACGGTGTGCCTTTTTGTTAGGCTACAGTTTTTTTAAAATGTGGACCTACTGTGTTATGGTTCAGTTGTTGTAGTATCTTAGAAATTGTAGTATTCACTCGGCCTACAATATTCTGTTCTGTTTCCGGCTGTTTGAGTATTAATGGATACCTTCGTGAAGACAAAAAATTCGTGGAGGATTTTCTTCAAAAACTTTTACATTCCCTCAAGTCAAAAATAAATGGTGATATCTTCATCTGTTCTCATCCAATGCGCACGCTTCAAAATTTAATTAGGCAACCTTCACTAACAAGTTGCTAAATAATTAAACTTTACAGGAGTTTCCAAAGAAATTAAATAAAAAGACCTGTAAGTGAGGGATCAAGTTATATCGGTGGTATTGAAACTTAACCGCAGACCAATCTATGTTAAGCTGCGTAACTGAAGCATAACTAAATTAAGTGAGGTTATGTTTTGTTAAGAAAAGTTTATTTATGTTTCTGGTATTAGTATACACTGGTATTAACTCGTGTTTACTTTACAAAGCTGAGATTAAATTAATCTTAAGGTTAGTTTAGTCCCTAGAGATCCAATGGTCTGACTTTAATAAAAAAAACCGGTCAAGTGCGAGTTGGACTCGCGCAACGAGGGTTTTGTTAATTTGTTTTTTTAGTGAAATAACTACAATATTACGGTTTCCGGAGTTTTTTCTTTATTTGTGCTACATGACATTGCTTTTTGCCAAATTCCATAATTATTGGTCAATGGGAAGTACCCTATATACGTTTTGATTCCTTTGCAAATATCTAAATATACAATATAAACCGCCGTATTGCATTGATTTAGAAGCTTGATTTTTTCACTGATTTGAAAGATAGCAGACCTGAGTATGTGATATTAATTTCAGCTTGATATCTCGACGCGTTTCTGAGACAAAGGGTCTTGACAGACGGACGAACGACGGACGGACAACAAAGTGATCCTATAAGGGTTCCGTTTTTACCTTTTGAGGTACGGATCCCTAAAAAACTGTTTAAATTGTTCTTATTAAAGTTATAATTTTTATGTTCTATAAAAATAAGAAAGTATTCCTGTGCTGAGCCCACCCTTGTGCTAAAAGTTTAAATAAACCTCCGCCTTTCTTGAGAGTTCGAAGTCGAGCACTTTGCAATGTAATCTTTATTAATTAATTCATGTTTTTACTTTCAAAAGTTCCCCTTGAACATGAAAGATATCGATGAAATAGCATAAATCATCTGTTTCCTCATACATCGATCATTATATTTTATTTGAAATTAAAGTGATTTTCCAAACAATACATTTTTAGTTAAATATTTCCGCTATTTTCTGGGGCAAGGAAGGTTGATTGAATGCTGAAGGCATACCCAGATAAAGATATTGTAATTCCACAGAAAAATGGGAAAGAAAAAATAGATTTCGTGCAGCTGACGCCGCGAGAGAAATATGAGTTGAAAAAAATATAATAAAAGTGCGTTCGCTTCAACGACTAGCTTGTTAATAAATTGAAATAAATACCGTATGGTATGGTCCACAACTTTTTTAATTAATTCAGTGTTTCAGCTTTCGGCCTACAGTCGTTCGGATGAAGGCTAGGCTTTTATTTATATTTTACTCATTCGCGGGTCTAAATATCCACCAAATTTGAGTTGAGACTGCTTCGTAAACAAATGATGTCCTTTTTTACCCACGACGGAACGGAGCAGGTCGCATATACCTGCTCCGTTCCGTCGTGGGTGAGAGATGTTTTTTTTTTTGGTGAGTGGGAAATCATCAAATGACTGCTCCCGTCCTGGGTGCGGCGGGAGGGCGTGTCAGACTTTTACTGACTAAAACCCACTCATGTTCCTTCGGTTGCCCTTTATGTTCCAGGGTCACGGTAACTATTATAAACATTGTGTGTGCGTTTGTGCAAAGTAATGTTCTCATATATCTTCTAAACTAATGATCTGATTTTGATTCGGTTTTCAATATCGGGTTTGTGTTTGATAAGTTCATGTTCTTAGACAGGTGTCATGGCTGTAACTCACTAGGGGGCGCCACAATATTAGTGCAAAACAATGTTGCAATCGAAACGAAATGTCTGATTACAATTCTGTTTAATAATTGGTAGCTTAATGCATGTTCCCAAATAATGATAATTACGTCTGTAACTCACTAGAGGGCGCTGCAATATTAGTGCAAAATAATATTGCAATAATATCAAAAGGAATTGTCCGATTTCAATGCGATTTTAAGCAATGGGTTCGTAGTTGATTGGTCCATGGTCTAGGTAAGTCTTATGATATAAACTCACTAAGGGGCGCTACTATATTAGTGAGAAACGATTATATTGCAATATTATTAAAATTAAAATGTATTGTCGGATTTCAATGCGGATTTCAGGAATGGGTTTGTGGGTGATTGTGGGCTTGTTCTCAGATGAGTGTTATAGAGGTGACTTAATTATAACAATGTTTTATGTAATAGTCTGAGTGAAATTTCAAAAGGAACTTAATATTGTGTGGTAGGATTAATAACACTTATTGTTTTGCGGGATCTTACCTACACATTATATAGATTATAATTCGTATATGCTCTCTAAAAACTCTGAAATAAAATAAAAAATAAAAAAAACCCACGACGTTAAAAATCTAATCGAAAAAGAATTAAATAACTCGAAACCCCCGACTTAACCGAGGAATATCCGTCGGGGGCTGCCTTTCCTAAATGAAATTTCAATAAAAATTTAATCATTTTCGTAAGTGTATTTTTCATTAAAACTTAGAGGAATGTGGCACACTACATGCCATTTTTGAAAATAAAATGTCTGAGATTAACTCAAACCCCCCGAGGGTTTGAGTTATTTTATTCTTTTTCGATGAGATTTTTACCGCCGTGGGTTTTAGTTAATTATGTTGGGGACTTATGTTTCGAGGTATAGAAAAAGAGCGACGTGCTAAATACACAGGCATAGAGTTATGGGCAATCGTGGGTTAGTTACTATGGAGGATAACTAATTCACTTCTATTTGATATAATATGCTGTGCTCGACGTAACTGATATAACTGTTTTCCTTACCAACTACATTATGACATTTATACTTTATGAATTACTAGCTTTTGCCCGCGACTTCGTCCGCGTGGAATTTTCCGTTCCTGAGGGATAAAAACTATCGTATGTCCTTTCTCGGGTCCCAGACTATATCTGTACCAAATTTCATTCAAATCGGTTTAGTGGTTTAGGCTTGAAAAAGAGACAGACAGACAGACAGAGTTACTTTCGCATTTATAATATTAGTACGGAACGTAAATAATTGAGAATTTAGGACTGACTTTTTCAATTCTTAATGTACTTTCTAAAGTTTATCTTGGCCATCACTGACATCCCGTGCCTCAGAAAGCACGTAAAGCCGTTGGTCCCGGTCTTTCGTAGAACTTTAGCAGTCGTTACGGGTCGTCAGAAGCCAGAAAGTCTGACCAGTCTAACCAAGGGGCAGGCTGGAAGCCGACCCCAACATATTTGGGAAAGACTAGAAAGATGATGATTTGCGCAACATAAAATTGTATGTATTTAAAATCTTTGTTAATCGCAAGAATCAAGCACTTGAGTACTAAATTACCAAACAGACAACCACATGAACAACGAATTGATCTTATAAGGTTTCTTTATAGAATATTCTAAAAATATCGCAATTCTAAAAAACGATTTAAACGTCTGATTACTTTGCCTCAATATTCACATCTCATCCAGCAATATCAACACGCACTAGCACGAGCGTCCGTCACTTCCTGAATGCAATATTTGTACCCCAAACACAAACATCTCACAATAAGCATCTTCAACAAATAGCAGAAAAACGTCGGCTCATTTCTCTGGCCTCATGTTATTCTGTCTCTAATATTTTTTTGCGGTATCAGTTGGTCTCGGCTTTCGGCATTCGGCTCACGTGTGAACGCACTTCGGCCACTCGGCCTGGCAACCTGTCTTGACTCAGTAAATAGATTCTGTGGTTCAACAGTTTTTTGTTAAGGTTTTTCAGTAAAGATATGGCTGATAAAGTAATGAAGGATTGTCTTTAGATGGACTAGTGTTTGGAAAACTAGAATATTGTTTTTTTTTTATTATTGCAGTTTAGATGATTTTGATATCGAAAGCATGCCGTTTTATACAAGAAGATGAAAGAGGAATAATCTTCAAAAAATTAATACGAAAATATAAATAAAATATAAATATCAAAAATATAATATTTATAATTTATTACGACTCAAGCTATCCTCCATAGATTGTTTGATACCAAGCTAAGAATACATTTAATGATTAGAATGACCTCTGAACACACAAAAGTAAATATTCCGAAGCACAATGTGTCTACAAAGGTGTTAAAATTTCATTGAAACTTAAACTTGTTTGAACTAACTAGGTTAAACAAATTACAGTTCTACAATCCAAATTGTTGTTGGTGAAGTTCTATCATACTGGATAATATAGAATGTGGTCAGACTAAATAATCACCCGAAAGTACCAAACTAGTCCAATAGTACTTACACAAGAGTTTAAGAAAAGCTATTTAAGTTGATTTTTATCAGAGAATATAAAAGCTACGTGAACTGTAAGCGGTTTGTGGCAAAACTTTAGATACTGTTGCAAAATTTAATGCATCGTCTACCTCATATATTTAAAAATCAATTGCAGAGCTTTGACCTCGCAAAAACTAGAAAACATTTTTTTGTTTTTTGTTTTGTTGCCTTAATACTGAGGGAGGAAAAAAACCTAGTAAAACAGTCGAAAATATTGAAGTTGGAAAAATATTTTTGTTGTCATCAAATACTTAATGCCTAAGGCATTAAGTCCGCCTATGTACTGTGGTGTTCGTACATTAAGTTCAATAAATAAATAAATACTTCTGGGAAGCGATGCCATTTCTCAGTTTCTGTTTTCGGGACACAGTTTCTGTGTTTTTTTTTTTGTGGATGGGAAATCATCTAAATAATTTCTCTTGTTTGATTTTTTTTTCGCATTTCTACTGTTTTAAATATTTTGCAAAATCCGATACGGTCAGCTTAAGTTACTGTTCAGTTCCCTTGGCTCCATTACAAATCATCTTGAAAATACTTATGGTAAACGTACCCATGAGAATTTCGAATAGAAAATACAATTTTCAGCCGTGTTGTGTACTTCATACAATACCGCAAGAATAAAGATTTCATAAGGAAAAAAGTTGAGCTCTCATACCGAGTCTCGCACAGCCTTGTGGGAAAAACTAATAAATTATTTTTATAGATCCATCTACAAATTAACGGTTTTTAGATTGTTCCTTTACTGGTGTTGTTATTAGTAATTTCATAAGGGTTTCGTATTTCCTAAAACAAAATCTCCAACAACTTCATCAGTACTGTTTATTTCCTGAAGTTCATGATAAACCTAAAAGTTGGTCAAGTCCATTCATAGTCACCACATTGACCAGCATCGGTATAACTTTGAGCAATTACTAAAATCTTGGAGAACAATTTTAATCAAAACAGTTGGCGAGTTTAACGGCGCAAGTAATACAATATCACTTTGGTTTACAACCCTTTGAGCTGGCCACAACATCATAACAGTCAGAGACCCTGCACACTGGCGGGAGAATCGTGGCGAACAGCTTGACCTTGAAGGACGCAGGCAGAAATAATGTAGGCAAGCAATATATTTGTTTGATCGGGAGCTTTTCTTTTATATGATTTTTCTTTCTTACAGTTAATGAGTACTAATAAATAGATTAGATTTCACCCGTGGCTTCGTCATCCCTTATAGGCTTCGAAATACTTTTTAGTAGTTTCTTACTGTTTACAAAGAACACATCCTCCAAGTTACATGTCACTAGGACCAGCTGTTTGGGCTGTGTGTTGATATATCAACAGTCAGTTACTCAGCCAATCAGTATACAAATGTATGTAATTAAGTAGTTTGTATAGTGTCCTTGAATATTTTTTATCAAATCTATTCGAAGGTAGCAAATTTATTCTCTGTAAAGAGATTCGTAAAAATATTGCTTTTAACCCAGAGCAGCGATTACGAAGGTTTCTAAAATAGAATCCCTTACTACCACCCCACTCTAGAAAACTCTTGAATTTTAGTTTATTATACTGTTCTTTAAAATTTAAATAGTGCTCTTTAGGTTCAGATTTATTATATTATATTATATATATTATATTCATCTTCTATTCATAATCAAAAAAGCAACAAGAGAAATATATAATGTTCACTCTGCCTTTAAAACCTCTCAAAGAGATTCCAACTCCGGTGTGATTTTATAAAGTCATCACTAGAAACAAAAGCCGCGACACAGCCACACATGAACAGGGTCTCTTAAAACTAGCTCAAAGTGGAGCACATACTTGTTTCCTCCATAAACAAACTATTTCTGTGAACAACTGAAAGTAGCCCCGAAATAGAGCTCGCTACCACTGCGGCGGCACAGCTTTTAGCTTTATTTGTTTGTTGCAAATTATTATCTATAATATGTGACGTACTTACTGTTTCTGTGCTTACTAGAGAAAGTTTGTCCCTAAATATCGTTTTACTGGTTTGTCTGCAGAGCTCTTCCGAGTTATACTGTAGATCATAACAAGAATCATTCGTTAGAGAATGTTGCAGTGGTAACGTTGTAGAGTCTTGGGGTAGGGGTGGAGAATTATAAAACTACAGGACAAAGTAACCTACATACCTGTAATTAGTTTAGAGTCACATTATTATAAAAGACAAATGTGCATCAAAGTAAGAACATTATTGACAGTAGACTTGTCAAAGTATTATTATTGAAACGGAAATACAAAATTATATTCAAATACTTGAATTTTGACAAATTTCAGAGCACCCTGCAATACCAAGAGCCTTAACGATATTACGAGGAAACCGAAGTCGCGACGTACTGTAGGCTATAGAGGAGGGGTGCAGGGGTGGATGGGTGCAGGGGTGGAGAGGTTCAGGGGTGTATGTACAACATGAGAGTCGATAATAATATGAGAGACAACAATCTAATCAGTACGGATACGGCACGGAGCGTCGAAACAATCGAACATAGAGAAAAGTGAAGCCTTGTGATTGGCTGCAAACAGGAGGCATCAGCTACTTTATTATGACGTACTAGAGTTCAGATGTAGTTCGAAAGGCGATACGTACATTGGCTTTGATGTTAAGTAATATCGGGTTTTAGAAAAATGTACTTATTATTATGATATAAACCTTTTTGCTATAAATTTACCCTTAAGCCTTAGACAAAATATTGAATTGTATCATTCGTACAATGTTCTAAGTTATTAGGTTAAGTGCGGTAACCAAGCCTCTTAAAAAGAAATCTACAAAAATAAAAAGAATAATATAGTCACCGTTAAAGTTTTAAGTATAATCTTTCAAACACTTTTAAGCACAAAATAAATCTTAACAAAACAATCACTTGGCATGCCATCACAGAACTTGCTGGCATATGTCGGGTTCCAACCCCATCATACGCGAAGGCCACAGCGTGTATAAATCGAGAGCGTGACGCCAACACCCCATGACCCCACAGTAATAAAACCCCGAGTAAAGTGTCAGTCGCGGGTATTGGCACGCGGGCGGCGATTTGTCACGCGCTAGGCTGTCGCATTGTCGCACATTAGTCGACGCGCTAGGCGCGACACGTAATCGCGTTTTGTCGCGACTTCTGCCAACAACGTCACCACGAGTGTGTATGAATATGGAAATTGGTATGAGATATGGTGTCGGGAGGACGATACTTGGACCATGATACTGGTTTCAAAAGTTTTGACAATTGTTTTATTGTTTGTCATTATTTTAACTGTAGTACCAACAGTATACAAATACAATCCCATCGGTAGTGTATAGAACATCCCAGTTTAGGATAGACACAAGTATTCCATTACATATATTAACAGTTTAACCTTTAATATTGATATTAAGGCTTTAAACTTCAATACTGCTGTGGAGTATCACCTAAACAACTAATGAAAGTTGATTCCTTGTTGTAACTAACTCTATTCTATTAAATGTAGGTATATTACAAACTTGTCATAAATCATCGCTTTGGCGTTCAATGAAACTGGTATTGAAGATTACGCATTCAAGTTAAGGCCATTTAAAACGATTTTAAACATTCTCTTAGATTTTTCTTTTTAATAGCTTTCTTGTAGCATTTTTTTGGGGAGTGGGAAATCATCAAATGACTGCTCCCGTCCTCGGTGCGGCAGGAGGGCGTGTCAGACTTTTACTGACTAAAACCCACTCATGTTCCTTCGATTGCCCTTTCTGTTCCGGGGTCACGGTAACTATTATAAACATTTCACAACACCTTTTTTATAGCATGAAGTTTGCACCTTTCCAAATGCATTGATGCACTTCAATTTATTTCGCTTTTATAGCTTAGTCCAATTGATCTTCAGGAGAGGATATTCATAATCAAATTGGTGTAATAGCCGTTGTAAATAAAATAAATAAATAAACTAACGCTTTAGGTCTTCCTAAACACTAAAGCGAGGTGACGAAGTAAAGTCACCTCACCGCAAAGACTGCACTAGTCCGCCGCGCGGCGTCGCTCGTGTTACTTCGCTTTGTTATCTAGAGCACAAACTTTTGCTGCTGCACAAAACCGCACGACGCATAAATTGCACCACTGTGCAATTGTGCAACTGTGCAAGAACTTGCACAAATAACAGATATTTTTACTACTGAATGTCTTAGCACACGATTTCTACAAAAGAGAATAGTTTTGGTAACTTCTTCCACAGGATTCCTTTTTTGATTGTTATTATAGAAGTAACATGCGGTTTCAGATTATTATCATTACTGTTATTTTCTGAACTGGCTTTTGCCTAATTGTTTTTGTAATTGTCGGTTATAGTGGTAGTGGAGAAACCTCTAATTAAATATTAATCGACGTCGGTCTTCAAGATCCAATAACCGCTTCCAAAATAAAACATCAAGATTCATTTCTTTACTGGTTGAAATGTGAACAAGTAGACTTTTGCATGTGTAATAATACAAAGATTATGTGTGTAATATTTAAAGCATAGGCTATAGGTTATATTATCATCACGCTACGGCCTACAAGAGCGAAGCAGTAGTCAAAGATGCGAGTTAAGAAAACAGCTAGTTCATGATAGTAGTATGACTTGCGTAAAATAACATAATCAGCATTCTTGCGTAAATTGAATAAGTTATTACACTAGAACTCAGATTGGCATTCCAGTATAATCTAGTAATACATACGGATAGATATAGTTCCTTTCATCATCTCCTAGCCTTTTCCCAACCATGTTGGGGTCAGCGTCCAGCATAACCGGATTAAGCTGGATACCAGTGTTTTACGTGGAACGACTGCCTATCAGCCTCCACAACCCAGTAACTGGACGACACAATACCTCTTGGTTAGACTATAAATAAATAAATAAATCATATCCTGGGACAACTCACACACGGTCCCAAACTAAGCAAAGCTTGTACTATGGTAACCAGACAACTGATAAACATACTTATATTATAATTTATAAATACATACATATTATAGATAAATTACACCCAGACACAGAATAAACTATCATGCTCATCACACAAACTTTGTCCTGGGTGGGAATCGAACCCACGACCTCCGGCTTAGCAGCCAATGCCACTCACCACTAAACTATCAAAAATATCTAGATATAGTTCTTTTGTTCATGTTTGAATAATTTTAGCTGCCTTTTACGAGAAACAATAGTTTCAGAAAGCCGCAGCACAGTCGCATAAACTGAGCACTAGTGTTCGTAATACATTGTGGTGCAGCATCAATTTTTTAGCAACCGGCGGTCAGCTGATCAAAGTTGCATCGCGATGTGTGCGGTGCATCGCCGAGTTGTGGTGGAATATTCCACGCAAATTTCATCTGAGAATTATATGACATAAACATGGAATAAGAACGAACATGAACATGTGGGCAAGCGAGATATTCGGCAACGTAGTTTGTACTTTTAATATTAATTGTATCTTGATTGAGCAAATAATTTCTGTTATATGTATGTTAGTATTCGATTTCTTGATTATTTTATTGTATTATCTAGGATTAAATTTTTTGACATTTTCTCAATTTTATCCCATTATTAATTATCTATGGTTTAATTTCTTGACATTTTATTCCATTTTTCTTAATTTTATTCATCGTTAAATTATGATTTTTGTTAATTTTTTCTTTTTTTTTAGTTTAAATTTAAATGTGTTACCGTTTTCTTTGCATGTGGTGTTAGCCTTTAAGAAATTGTTACACGTGCTTTATATGTATATCTCTAGTTTGTAAGAATGCTATGTGTAAACAATTGTTGGCTGACCTTAATAATAAATAAATAAATAAATTGATCAAGACCCTCGCTGCTCATGTAAGAAGTTGTGGGTTCGGTCAATATACTTTTTATTTTATCTCGGACATCACTGATATTTCGAACCTTAGGAAGCACGTGAAGCCATTGGTCGAAGCCATTGGTCCTCGTCTTTGACAACCGTTTTGAGTAATCAGAAGCCAGAAAGCCTGACAATCAGTCTATCTAAAAGGGTATCGTATTTCCCAGTAACGGTGTTGGGGAGATCTGATAGGCTGTTTCTTGCTAGTTTATAGCTAAACCCAGTTAGACTGGAAGCCAATCCTAACATAGTTGAAAAAGTCTAGGGAGAGGATGATTAATTAAAAAAGATTTTTAATACTTTTTTATTTGAAGATAAAAAATCATCAAATGACTTTTTATCTTCCGTTTGACACTTCCTCCCGCCTTGGGCAGGGTGGGAGGAAGTGTCAGACTTTTTCTGACTAAAACCCACCCTTGTTCCTTCGGTTACCCTTTATGTTCCGGGGTCGCGGTAACGAGTAGAAATATGCCGCAACGCAGGGAGGTTTTTTTTCTCTTTTTAGTCACATAAGAGCAGGTTTGCAATCGAATAATACCACAAGAGTAATTAATTTTAATAGATTACAGTTTATAAATCCTGCTAAAATAATTATATAAACATTCTAACCGTATCGTTTAATAACTGCGACAGTAAGCCGCGATTAAAAACAGCAGGTTTGCAGCGATAGCAGTATTTACGAAGCAGAGCTTTACTATCCGCGTGATAATAGCTACAGCGTCGATACTATTTATATTTATAGTTTGTTTTACGTGTATTTGCTGAACTATAGTGTGACTAGATTTTCAAATAAACTGCTGTTGAATGTAGTGCCTCATAGTTTTAACCGTTTTAAATAAATAAGTATATTGAGGACACACACACATGGCAATCTGACGCCAAAAGCCAAACTAGACAGAGCCACCATGTCAACGGATATACAATACACACATGACATGTTATAATTTTGGAAATCCATACGGGCACAGAATAAACAGTTCCTATGGGGGATCAAACCTGCGACCTCGGGCTTAGCAGTCAGGGTCGCTAACCACTAGAGTACTAGACTCATAGTTTGACATTCTATAGTCTCGATGCTTCCTCTGAATTTGCCCTCCGTTCCTCGCAGGCTCTACCTGAGTCCCACTCTTACATACCTGTAAACAAAAGACAAATATAATTTTAATTTCTTTATAAATCTCTAGCTTTTGCCCGCGACTTCGTCCGCGTGGAATAATAGTTCTCGTTTCTGCAGGACTTCTGGGTAAAAAACTATCCGATGTCCTTTCTCGGGTCCCAGACTATATCTATACCAAATTGCATACAAATCGGTTCAGTGGTTTAGGCGTGAAGAAGAGACAGACAGACAGAGTTACTTTCGTATTTATAATATTAGTATGGAAAAGTACGGAATATGGATTATTCCTATGTCGAGACAGGCTGAGTCTTCAGTGATTGGCGCCAATAACTTCCAGATTGATTGTAAGTTATATTTAGAGTCTTACACATTAAACCTTCGAACACACTGATTCGAGACACAACACAATAAGACAATAGCAGCGCGACAGCGGGCTGTCGCCTGGTCGTTGAAAGGTTGAGAGCTGTTGGCATTCCCTAGTCGGATCCTTTTATTTTGAATAGTTTATGAAATAATCTTCTCTATTCGGAAGTTCTCTCAGCGCACTGTGGGTTTGAGGTTCTAAAATTAGATTGTTACACAAGGACACTGTGCCTATTTTAGCACTTCCAATTTATTTTTAGAACAGGCAGTATTCGACGCCCTTTGTAAGCTTTTAATATTTGTTATATTCAAATACTTCTTTTCTGTGTTACTGTGTGCGACAAAAGATATTATGTTTTATGGTTCGTTCACTCCATTTTTTGTGAAAAAGCTAATAGAAGAAAACTTAGTAGTTAATAGTTAATATTTGATTATATTTACCACCACAAATATCAAAAATGTTAAATAAAGATAATAAAAAACTTTAATCTAAACATACAAGGCGAATATTTTGAACCGACATTTATTATTTTAACATTATAATATTAAACAACATACAAAAAACTCCACTAACATCATACTAAAGTAAACATTTTAGAATAACAATATTAATTTCGTAAAACCAATCTTTTAGACAAATATACAACCATATGGAAACGTAAAAATATTCTCATCCTAAAAATATGGTCATATTTAAAGTTCAGAAAGAGATAACAAGACACATACAGACAGACTGACGCGAACTCGACACAAAATAGATTGAAGTGGTGTGAGACGCTCACTGAGAACTGAGCTGTGTCGGGGAACGCCGGGGTTATTAACTAGTATGTAGTAGTCGCTAGAGGTTGTATTGAGAAATATGATTATCTTTCTTTTAACTAGGGCTAGAGGTATAGCTAATTTTTATTTAAAGGCGTTGTGAACGGGATAGTTACACATAACAGTATTTCAAAATGTATATGTGTATATTCAAAAGGTATATATTCATTATTATTTCAAAATGTATATTATTATGTGTATATTCAAAAGGTATAATTATATTCATTATTATTTCAAAATGTACATGTGTATATTCAAAAGTTATATATTCATTATTATTTCAAAATGTATATGTGTATATTCAAAAGGTATATATTCATTATCAAAATGTATATGTTACTTCGATATTATTTTTGTATTTGAACAAAGAGCGCTCTTGAGTATGTGTATATTCAAAAGGTTTATTTCATTATTGAGGTCTCTCTTCTTGGAGTTTCCAGCAGAGAAAACGATAAATATATAGTTTAGAATTAATAGTTTTTTTTATGTCTTTGGATGTCACACACGCTGACGTTGCTTCAGTTGTTCAGTGGTCATCATCGCCTATAATAGATATCGGCCATGATGATGACGCGTTGTCAACCAAGAGACATAGATGATAATTATTATTATGAATTGTAAAAAATTTACTTAATGAAATTATGATTAGTAGTAAGAATTTTATTAGTATTAGTATTCATTATGTCATATTCTCTTTTTATTTTAATTTAATTTTAATTTTATTTAATTAATTTTATTTAATTTGTATTCATTATGTCATTATCTTTCCATTTGTATTCATTATGTCATTATTTTTCTTTTATTCAAATTGTAAACATTACTTACTTTGTCAACATTATTTTATTTTAGTATAATTATAATTATAGTATAATTTATCTAATTTATACTGTGAATGCTGTGGTCTCCTATAAGTGAAGGAGTACACCTACATTTAAAGTTATGCATTTTTTGGACATGTTTTGTGTATTACCTTCGTTGGAGATCCTTAAATAAATAAATAAATAAATAATAATATGTTTCATGTGCCTGACAAACTCCAAAACCAAACTACGTACGGTGGTACTTTTCTGAATAAGTTGCTTCACAAATAATTTTTCTACTATATAGGTACTACAAAGCATAACAAAAATTCATTCTCTCGTTATTTCTATTCAAACATAAAAAATGATTTCATATGTACTTAAAATAAATATCTTGGGACAACTCACACATGGCCATCTGATTCCAAACTATGCAGAGCTTATAACCAGACAACTGATATACATACTTATATAATTAATAAATATGAACAATATTATAAATTACACCCAGACACAGAACAAACAATCGTGCTCATCACACAAAGTTTGTCCTGGGTGGGAATCGAACCCACGAACATCCGGCTTTGCAGTCAGGGTTACTTACCACTAAACCAACAGACCCGTCAAATGTGATTAATACGTACTTACAAGTGGTTTTGTCTCTCATAAGTTAAGCATAAACATTCGTAAACGGTTGATATTTGCAAACACAAATTTTTACGTTAACAACAATCCAGAATACAAATTCTACATTCCAGCTTTTCAGCATTAATCAAGTAACAAGTTTGTCTGTGTGCACACAACACAAACCGGACGACGCGTCCTTCCCGTCACTTCTCATTCGTAGTCCACGTAAATTTAATTTTTATCGCATGCACACTCCATAAAGCTTGCTTCCCGGCCAGTGGTTTATGTTGAGTGCTCAAGTGCTGCTCGCTTTTATTGAACTTATAAGGTAAGTGTATAATTATTAAATAAAACGGGTGCATTATACTGCCGGCTATGAGGAACTGATGAGGACATCGTCTGTTTATAACTTTTTGTTAAAGAGCTGTTATTGTTTCCATTAGCTTTCTATAAAAGTATTAAGTGCCTTCATGAAAGTGTATGAGTATATTTTATTTTACAAATAGCTAGCTATATGATTGTTTATAATATTTTTTAAGTGACAATGACATATTGGGTGTCTTCAAGGGTATGTTTAGAGTTAATAAATATTTTTTTTTTGTCTAAATGCCTACAATGTTTAGAAATCTGGCAGCCATTTTTATTTGATACTAGCTTTTCGCCCGCTATAGAAAAAGCCAAAAAGTAATCATAAGTCGCTTCTTTTGCCGTGAAACGGCACACGGACAAACAGACAGATACATTTTCCCATTGTAATATTATTAATATGGAATCCTATCTACCTTAAACTGCACCTCTTTCCGATGACAAACTACATACACTTACCTTCCCCGACGTCTCGGATCAAGTGTTATTAAGTCCCGGATAACATAATAGTCTTGTAAGTACTGCGCTCGAGGGGAACTAATATATCACTAATACTTCTGCTCACCCCCTTGAGCCCGCGTCGTTACCTTCATATTGTGCGACACTTCGTAGGGAGCTATTAAAAGTGGAAGTCAACAAAAAATTGGGAACATTGTGACGCAAGAAATAGAGATTTAGCGACTGAATAACTCGACTGGTCGCTGCGATCGAAAGCCTTAACGAACCTTTCTTAGAATACAATTGTAAGGCAAAGCTTCATTCTTGCCAGAACCAAAATATCATAAATATATAATTATCCATTTATATCTTCTGTTATATTTCACATTTTATTTATGATTGCTGTTTTAGTACTGTATCTGTTACTGGCACTACGCAGCAGCACGCGTATATATTTTATATTAAAACCTACGATACAACAAAAGCTTTATAACAAAAACGTGATGAACAACAAAATGTTTATTTAACGTATTAAGTACAGCATAATAATATTAATACACGCGGTGTAAAATATACATTTTTATTAAAAACGAATTGTTAAATTTTTGTTACAATAAAACCGTGCGAAATCTATATATGTATATAAAACAAAGTCGGGTTTGTATCAACACTTATAACTCGAGATCGGCTAGACCAATTTTCATGGTTTTTGGTTCGTTGGATTTGTCCCCACCCCGAATAGCAGAATAGATCTTAAAAATAATGAAATATCGACGAGAACATAATTATAAAAGATGAATCATTTTTAAAAAAAACGGGTATTAATTAATGAAAACTTAAGATAACAAAAGTACTAGGCGCGCAGTAACGTGAAGTAGTCATGTACGAAAATTTAAAATTCACTGTATTCTTAATTTTCTCACAAGATCACCTTAATGTTAATCAATCCAAAGTACTAGGCGCGCAGTAACGTGAAGTGGTAAATAGAAAACGATCGATCGACGAATCGATTAATTATTTTGAAGACTGACTTAATGCCTAGAGCCTAGAGGCATTTTATTAAACTTAATCTTATTTGAAACTAGCACAAATCCAACGAACCAAAAACCATGAAAATTGGTCTAGCCGATCTCGAGTTATAAGTGTTGTAACAAACCCGACTTTGTTTTATATATATAGATAGGTAGGGAGTAGGTAGGTAGTGGGTAGGTAGTGGGTAGGTAGTGGGTAGGTAGTGGGTAGGTAGTGGGTAGGTAGTGGGTAGGTAGTGGGTAGGTAGTGGGTAGGTAGTGGGTAGGTAGTGGGTAGGTAGTGGGTAGGTAGTGGGTAGGTAGTGGGTAGGTAGTGGGTAGGTAGTGGGTAGGTAGTGGGTAGGTAGTGGGTAGGTAGTGGGTAGGTAGTGGGTAGGTAGTAGGTAGGTAGTATGTCAATTCGAATTCAATATTCATAGTTGACAGGACAACGTCTGTCGGGTCAGCTAGTTTCAAATAAGATTAAGTTTAATAAAATGCCTCTAGGCTCTAGGCATTAAGTCAGTCTTCAAAATAATTAATCGATTCGTCGATCGATCGTTTTCTATTTACCACTTCACGTTACTGCGCGCCTAGTACTTTGGATTGATTAAGGTGATCTTGTGAGAAAATTAAGAATACAGTGAATTTTAAATTTTCGTACATGACTACTTCACGTTACTGCGCGCCTAGTACTTTGGATTGATTAAGGTGATCTTGTGAGAAAATTAAGAATACAGTGAATTTTAAATTTTCGTACATGATTACTTCAAGACCAATTTTCATGGTTTTTGGTTCGTTGGATTTGTGCTAGTTTCAAATAAGATTAAGTTTAATAAAATGCCTCTAGGCTCTAGGCATTAAGTCAGTCTTCAAAATAATTAATCGATTCGTCGATCGATCGTTTTCTATTTACCACTTCACGTTACTGCGCGCCTAGTACTTTGGATTGATTAAGGTGATCTTGTGAGAAAATTAAGAATACAGTGAATTTTAAATTTTCGTACTTGACTACTTCACGTTACTGCGCGCCTAGTACTTTGGATTGATTAAGGTGATCTTGTGAGAAAATTAAGAATACAGTGAATTTTAAATTTTCGTACATGAGTACTTCACGTTACTGCGCGCCTAGTACTTTGGATTGATTAACATTTAGGTGATCTTGTGAGAAAATTAAGAATACAGTGAATTTTAAATTTTCGTACATGACTACTTCACGTTACTGCGCGCCTAGTACTTTTGTTATCTTAAGTTTTCATTAATTAATACCCGTTTTTTTTAAAAATGATTCATCTTTTATAATTATGTTCTCGTCGATATTTCATTATTTTTAAGATCTATTCTGCTATTCGGGGTGGGGACAAATCCAACGAACCAAAAACCATGAAAATTGGTCTAGCCGATCTCGAGTTATAAGTGTTGATACAAACCCGACTTTGTTTTATATACATATATAGATTTCGCACGGTTTTATTGTAACAAAAATTTAACAATTCGTTTTTAATAAAAATGTATATTTTACACCGCGTGTATTAATATTATTATGCTGTACTTAATACGTTAAATAAACATTTTGTTGTTCATCACGTTTTTGTTATAAAGCTTTTGTTGTATCGTAGGTTTTAATATAAAATATATACGCGTGCTGCTGCGTAGTGCCAGTAACAGATACAGTACTAAAACAGCAATCATAAATAAAATGTGAAATATAACAGAAGATATAAATGGATAATTATATATTTATGATATTTTGGTTCTGGCAAGAATGAAGCTTTGCCTTACAATTGTATTCTAAGAAAGGTTCGTTAAGGCTTTCGATCGCAGCGACCAGTCGAGTTATTCAGTCGCTAAATCTCTATTTCTTGCGTCACAATGTTCCCAATTTTTTGTTGACTTCCACTTTTAATAGCTCCCTACGAAGTGTCGCACAATATGAAGGTAACGACGCGGGCTCAAGGGGGTGAGCAGAAGTATTAGTGATATATTAGTTCCCCTCGAGCGCAGTACTTACAAGACTATTATGTTATCCGGGACTTAATAACACTTGATCCGAGACGTCGGGGAAGGTAAGTGTATGTAGTTTGTCATCGGAAAGAGGTGCAGTTTAAGGTAGATAGGATTCCATATTAATAATATTACAATGGGAAAATGTATCTGTCTGTTTGTCCGTGTGCCGTTTCACGGCAAAAGAAGCGACTTATGATTACTTTTTGGCTTTTTCTATAGCGGGCGAAAAGCTAGTATCAAATAAAAATGGCTGCCAGATTTCTAAACATTGTAGGCATTTAGACAAAAAAAAAATATTTATTAACTCTAAACATACCCTTGAAGACACCCAATATGTCATTGTCACTTAAAAAATATTATAAACAATCATATAGCTAGCTATTTGTAAAATAAAATATACTCATACACTTTCATGAAGGCACTTAATACTTTTATAGAAAGCTAATGGAAACAATAACAGCTCTTTAACAAAAGTTATAAACAGACGATGTCCTCATCAGTTCCTCATAGCCGGCAGTATAATGCACCCGTTTTATTTAATAATTATACACTTACCTTATAAGTTCAATAAAAGCGAGCAGCACTTGAGCACTCAACATAAACCACTGGCCGGGAAGCAAGCTTTATGGAGTGTGCATGCGATAAAAATTAAATTTACGTGGACTACGAATGAGAAGTGACGGGAAGGACGCGTCGTCCGGTTTGTGTTGTGTGCACACAGACAAACTTGTTACTTGATTAATGCTGAAAAGCTGGAATGTAGAATTTGTATTCTGGATTGTTGTTAACGTAAAAATTTGTGTTTGCAAATATCAACCGTTTACGAATGTTTATGCTTAACTTATGAGAGACAAAACCACTTGTAAGTACGTATTAATCACATTTGACGGGTCTGTTGGTTTAGTGGTAAGTAACCCTGACTGCAAAGCCGGATGTTCGTGGGTTCGATTCCCACCCAGGACAAACTTTGTGTGATGAGCACGATTGTTTGTTCTGTGTCTGGGTGTAATTTATAATATTGTTCATATTTATTAATTATATAAGTATGTACGACAGACGTTGTCCTGTCAACTATGAATATTGAATTCGAATTGACATACTACCTACCTACTACCTACCCACTACCTACCCACTACCTACCCACTACCTACCCACTACCTACCCACTACCTACCCACTACCTACCCACTACCTACCCACTACCTACCCACTACCTACCCACTACCTACCCACTACCTACCCACTACCTACCCACTACCTACCCACTACCTACCCACTACCTACCCACTACCTACCCACTACCTACCCACTACCTACCCACTACCTACCTACTCCCTACCTATCTATATATATAAAACAAAGTCGGGTTTGTTACAACACTTATAACTCGAGATCGGCTAGACCAATTTTCATGGTTTTTGGTTCGTTGGATTTGTGCTAGTTTCAAATAAGATTAAGTTTAATAAAATGCCTCTAGGCTCTAGGCATTAAGTCAGTCTTCAAAATAATTAATCGATTCGTCGATCGATCGTTTTCTATTTACCACTTCACGTTACTGCGCGCCTAGTACTTTGGATTGATTAAGGTGATCTTGTGAGAAAATTAAGAATACAGTGAATTTTAAATTTTCGTACATGACTACTTCACGTTACTGCGCGCCTAGTACTTTGGATTGATTAAGGTGATCTTGTGAGAAAATTAAGAATACAGTGAATTTAAAATTTTCGTACATGACTACTTCACGTTACTGCGCGCCTAGTACTTTTGTTATCTTAAGTTTTCATTAATTAATACCCGTTTTTTTTAAAAATGATTCATCTTTTATAATTATGTTCTCGTCGATTTTTCATTATTTTTAAGATGTATTCTGCTATTCGGGGCGGGGACAAATCCAACGAACCAAAAACCATGAAAATTGGTCTAGCCGATCTCGAGTGTTGTAACAAACCCGACTTTGTTTTATATATATAGATAGGTAGGTAGTAGGTAGGTAGTAGGTAGGTAGTAGGTAGGTAGTAGGTAGGTAGTAGGTAGGTAGTAGGTAGGTAGTAGGTAGGTAGTAGGTAGGTAGTAGGTAGGTAGTAGGTAGGTAGTAGGTAGGTAGTAGGTAGGTAGTAGGTAGGTAGTAGGTAGGTAGTAGGTAGGTAGTAGGTAGGTAGTAGGTAGGTAGTAGGTAGGTAGTAGGTAGGTAGTAGGTAGGTAGTAGGTAGGTAGTAGGTAGGTAGTAGGTAGGTAGTAGGTAGGTAGTAGGTAGGTAGTAGGTAGGTAGTAGGTAGGTAGTAGGTAGGTAGTAGGTAGATAGTAGGTAGGTAGTAGGTAGGTAGTAGGTAGGTAGTAGGTAGGTAGTAGGTAGGTAGTAGGTAGGTAGTAGGAAGGTAGTAGGTAGGTAGTAGGTAGGTAGTAGGTAGGTAGTAGGTAGGTAGTAGGTAGGTAGTAGGTAGGTAGTAGGTAGGTAGTAGGTAGGTAGTAGGTAGGTAGTAGGTAGGTAGTAGGTAGGTAGTAGGTAGGTAGTAGGTAGGTAGTAGGTAGGTAGTAGGTAGGTAGTAGGTAGGTAGTAGGTAGGTAGTAGGTAGGTAGTAGGTAGGTAGTTTGTAGGTAGTAGGTAGGTAGTAGGTAGGTAGTAGGTAGGTAGTAGGTAGGTAGTAGGTAGGTAGTAGGTAGGTAGTAGGTAGGTAGTAGGTAGGTAGTAGGTAGGTAGTAGGTAGGTAGTAGGTAGGTAGTAGGTAGGTAGTATGTCAATTCGAATTCAATATTCATAGTTGACAGGACAACGTCTGTCGGGTCAGCTAGTATTATAATAATAAAGCTGAACAAACTGTAGAGGAGGATAATGTTATTATTTATGGCTGTAAATGTAACGTTGAATTAAACCCTCGTGACCAATACCATTAATTTAGACTATAATGAGAAAACACTGAACTAACAGAAAAACAGGTTCCAAGATCCTCTTACGAAAATTAATTTAACTTTTGAAACAGTTTTTCGGTTGAAGTTATAAAATATCATGTGACTTTTAATGATTTTATAACCTTTGTAGAGAAATACACTACAATAATGGTTTGTCTTTTGTTGTTTAAGTTGCAAAAAGTCGCTTCCTTCAATCTTACTTCCTAATATATATATATATTTTTATGCTGGGACAACTCACACACGGTCATCTGATCCCAAGTTAAGCTCTGCTAAGAGCTTGTGTTATGGTAACCAGACAACTGATATACATACTTATAATTATACAGACACAGAACAAACAATCATGTTCATCACACAAAGTTTGTTCTGGGTGGGAATCGAACCCACGACCTCCGGCTTAGCAGTCAGGGCTACTATCCACTAGACCAACAGGCCCGTATTATCATGGCCATTGACCGTAATATAAAAGGAACAAAACAAACATCGGTTTATGACGTGTTGCACAGATTGCGCCGCGCTTGATATATAATTGTTGTATAGGCATAGATACATATAATATTTGTAAATAAATATATAAAATATTAGTAAATTAAGAAATAATAAACCTATAAATAATTACAGTAAATAAGTCTTAAATGTTACTTTTAAAATTAAACGGACAGCCAACGTTCGAGCGGTAACAAACAAGTATGACTCATCACTTAGTTGTTTGTTACCGCCTATTATAAAAGCACCTGCGCCGACCGATCTGGGTCATTCTTGTTTGAGACGTTGAACGGTGCGGAGCTCTCCGAGATTGTATATAAGTTAAGTATAACTTCTTGTGTATTGTGATAATGCTACCTATATTTTAGAAGATTATTATGTACCATTATTTTAGATATTTTAGATTATGACTAGATATGATAAATGATAAATATGACTATAATTTGTGTATTATGTACACTGTGTTCTTGAATAATGTAACCGAATAATTGTAATATTTTATCAAGTTTAAAAAGAGTGTTCATGGAGTTTCTTGCTGGCTCTTCTCCATTGGAACCTACTACTTTGGAACCAGCAAATAGCTTTTCGTTTAATTGAATAAATGATTTTGAATTTTACCTTAAGTTTATTTTATTTTAAATGTAGTAAATAGAAAGATTATTAATGATAAATTGCTTTTGTTTCATACAGAAGGCTTAGTTTCAATGGCAACTTAAACTTATAACCAAAACTGGTTTAAATTACAATAAATGCTTTTTCACATGTTTGCTTTTTAATAATCTAACATCAGAAGTCGGGATAACCCATAGGCCCAATATTACGATTCTAATACTTATAATTCTATGTTTAAGGATGGATGCTGAGACAACTGGAAATCTTCTTATGGCTACCCGAGACGCTGCTCAACAACATCAGCAGAAGGATGTTGACATCGTTTCTCTGCTGTTCCGTGCGGATGAAAATGTTTGCGGATCGAAAAGTTGGTGTAATAGCATCGAGACACTTAGTGCTGATTTGAGGTGTGTGAAACTCCAGTGTCGAGATGGCAGCTTAAGCCGGTAAGGCCTTTAATGGTTTTGTGTATAATAATAGTTTTAAATTGTTAGAATAATGTTACAATAGGCCTTAAACTTATGTCCATATTATTCTACCGTTTTCGGTGTACAAATACTGATTACTACCTACGGATTATATAAATACAGTGTACGGATTATATGTACTGGTCGATATCATTGATACTAATCCCCAAAAAGAAAGTAGTCCAAAAACATTGCAGGGCGTTGTGCTATTTAATGTTTACTATAAATATCATAAATGTTGATTATTTGTTCAAAATATAAGAATATTATTACAGGAGGTATTAGGCCCAGCGTGGCAAAGATAATTGATTAAATAAACTTCCCTAGCAAGTGAGGCACAGGTCGTGTTATTTTCGATAACTTAATTAAAATATAGACAAAAAAAAACAAAAAAAAAACAACAATCGAACAAGGTGCGGTAAAAAAGTTGTTATAAAGCATTTATCTAGTAAACCATTATTACCCGTTTTGTTTTGTCTTAATTTACCATCTAAACGTGTAAATTTCTTTTTAGTACTTACTGTTATATTTTTGGCAAATTCTCAGAAAGTGAATTATTGTTACGTTGAGATTTCAAAGTTTCATTTTATTTAAATACCGTCAGAACCGACACAAAAAAATAATGTCTACCACTAAATACCTACGTCTTATTCTAACGGTTACATCAAATAAAGAACTAATAATTTATTTAATAAACCATTTGTCACATTCTCACATAAAACATAGCATGTCGATGTATAAACAAAAGAAACACGTAATTACACTATCATCACATAAAAAATTAAAACAAAGTGATGCAACGAAATAGACTAGAAGTTCAGTTATTCAAGTGCGAAAAGCCAGGTTCTGGTTCAACACTCCAGGTAGAAAAAAAAACCGAGTCCGGATAAAGCAATAAACACAAAAGTCCAATAGAATCACGAAATCACTGCTTCGTCGCCATTATTAATTTGATATTTTATTTGACAATTTTCGACAAGTACTTGATGTCTAATTTAAACTTTTGCGTTACGTACACTATAGTTACATTATTATTGATGAATTTTGGATTATTTAATCAATAAAATATGATAATATCGGTACAGAAAGAAAAGTAATAGTTGTTTAAAATTCTAAAAAATTACGAGTCACGACTCGCTTCTTACATTGTGTAGGTAGGAAGTAATTTTTCATTTGAGTAGGTACCTACCTTCATAAGATAATATTTTTATAATAGTTTTAAAAGTGGAATTTTGTACAGATGTCACTATAATTTGGAATTGGTTACAATTGCAATTTCTTACTTTTCAACAGTATATAGATTTTATTTATATTTTGTAATTCATAGTTTCTTTTATGAATAATCATATATAGTCCAGTATATCGGTCGCTCCCGTGGTTTAATTATTTCCCTTTATTTTTATTCTTCTTTACATTCTGTAACTTTATTAGAATTTCCGTGACTAACATTGATGGTATACGTTTCTCCAAAATCAATACCAGCTAGTTCCAAAATAATTAATTATTTTACAAAATAAGACCTGAATGTGCTAAAAATTTCCAAATTTAGCCTTTTTAAAATATTGCACAATGAAACTCGTCAGATTGGCCAAGCGGATCAATTATTTATTTTCATCATTACGGAAGGTACTAGTACAACAGTCGATTAATACCACAATTCAGAGTTCTACAGGTTTCACATCGATTAGTGTATTAATAGGCTGTAATGTCCTCTCAACCCAAGCCCATTTGAATGAAGTTATTAATGTGTCCGAAAATAACGTAGATATAAGGGTAGATCATGAACTAGCGTATAGGTTTGTGTACCGAGGTCTTAAATAGCTAGACTACGCCTATTACAAATAGCAGAAAAAATAAAAAAATGTTTCGACGCCATTCGTTGTAACAACATAAACTTTAACGTAGGAGATATAGTGTATGTCTCGCAGAATCATAGGCGTAATGATAAATTGGCACCTAACTAATGATCGTATTGCTTTACAAGGTCTAGGTAATTTGCGTAATATTTCAGTAGCCAAAGAAAAACTAAGATTCTGGCCAGGTGAATTAATTGATGAAAATATAAGTGTCGAAAATGATATGGCAAGTTAACTTCTTAGTATATTATAATGAAAAATTTACCTAATTACGTATGTAATATACATTATGGTCCTATTGATAAGTACTTTACCTAATACCGTGTATAAATAAGAAAAAAAAACCGCTGGGCGATCGTTTACTTGGTGCTTGTCTATCTCACCAGCAGCGGTGAATGGGACTTGCATGACGAGGTAACCGATAAAATTTGTTTCCGCTGGTCGGTCATTTGCTTGGTGCAAGTCTATCCCACTAGCAGCGGGTGGAGGGGACTTGACACGTCTAGGCAATTGGCAAAACAAAAGTAAATAATAATGGTAAAATTTGTTTCCGCTGGTCGGTCATTTGCTTGGTGCAAGTCTATCCCACTAGCAGCGGGTGGAGGGGACTTGACACGTCTAGGCAATTGGCAAAACAAAAGTACCTAAATAATAATGGTAAAATTTGTTTCCGCTGGTCGGTCATTTGCTTGGTGCAAGTCTATCCCACTAGCAGCGGGTGGAGGGGACTTGACACGTCTAGGCAATTGGCAAAACAAAAGTAAATAATAATGGTAAGAAAAGGAGTATCTTATGTACTTCGAGAGCGAAGTACTTGTCAGTATGGCCGTGATATATAATTGTTGTATAGGCATAGATACATATAATATTTGTAAATAAATATATAAAATATTAGTAAATTAAGAAATAATAAACCTATAAATAATTACAGTAAATAAGTCTTAAATGTTACTTTTAAAATTAAACGGACAGCCAACGTTCGAGCGGTAACAAACAAGTATGACTCATCACTTAGTTGTTTGTTACCGCCTATTATAAAAGCACCTGCGCCGACCGATCTGGGTCATTCTTGTTTGAGACGTTGAACGGTGCGGAGCTCTCCGAGATTGTATATAAGTTAAGTATAACTTCTTGTGTATTGTGATAATGCTACCTATATTTTAGAAGATTATTATGTACCATTATTTTAGATATTTTAGATTATGACTAGATATGATAAATGATAAATATGACTATAATTTGTGTATTATGTACACTGTGTTCTTGAATAATGTAACCGAATAATTGTAATATTTTATCAAGTTTAAAAAGAGTGTTCATGGAGTTTCTTGCTGGCTCTTCTCCATTGGAACCTACTACTTTGGAACCAGCAAATAGCTTTTCGTTTAATTGAATAAATGATTTTGAATTTTACCTTAAGTTTATTTTATTTTAAATGTAGTAAATAGAAAGATTATTAATGATAAATTGCTTTTGTTTCATACAGAAGGCTTAGTTTCAATGGCAACTTAAACTTATAACCAAAACTGGTTTAAATTACAATAAATGCTTTTTCACATGTTTGCTTTTTAATAATCTAACACGCTCGTGACGACGAAACTTCGTTGGTGACGAAAATTTTTCAATTTTAACTTATCAAAGACTGTTTTTGTCTGACGCGGTCCTAGTATCAAAGTCAAAGTCAAAATGTAAGATAAGTAAGTAATAGAGAATAATAATAATGTCAATGCATGCTCATAATAAAAACAATGTAGTACCAGAGTCCTGTATAAAACGGATTTAATATCTCTGGTAGACTGGTCATCAGTTTTGATTATGAAACAAACGTCATACCTGCATGCATTCTGTGCTCAAATAACATGGCGGTTGTGTTCCGACCTCGAAATAATTGACAGCGCGAGAGCGACGCCATTTTTCATAAAATGTTGTGAACAAACAAAACTTAATTGGTGGTTTGGTTACAGTTTGTAACGTTTTGTGTTTTGAGTTTTTATTAATTTTCAGTTCAATTTATAGCGGTAAAATTTTGGTAACGTGATGCTCAATGAACAATTATTTTCTTATTTTGCTTAATTAATCCGTGTCCAGAACTCCTAGTTCTGGACACGGATTAATTAAAAAAAAAGTGAGCCGTCACGGGACGCCTGGCAGATGTGAAACATCGACATCCACACATCGAAACCACGGAAACAATACCAATGACCGAAATTTTGGAAAATGTTAGCCGCCATCTTGGATTCTGAAATGGACCTCATTTTCGGCATCAGTGTCCCCGAAAACCACGGAAACGATACCCATTACCGAAATTTTGAAAAAAAAATTCCGCCATCTTGGATTCTGAAATGGACCTCATTTTCGGCACCAGTGCCCCCCCAAACCACAAAACGTGAGGCCAAGGCGCATATAAAAAAAAGTAATATGATTGAAAAGAAACAAATAACAAAAGCGTGGGGAGCGTCGCCACGGCATGCATCGCGACGCCAGAAATTGTTTTACGTGCGGCTATAGATGTTTCACATCAATTACTAGCTGTCATCTGCGTAATTCTTGAGATAAAAACTATAGATAGAAGATAGATAGAATATTCTTTATTGTACACCAATAGGACAAAAACAGTAAAGGACAACACAAACAAATATGCAAGAGTACAATAGGCGGCCTTATCGCTAAAAAGCAATTTCTTCCAGACAACCTTTTACTATCCCGTCACTTTCTCAGGCTATGGGCTATCTTTGTAAGTACAAAATTTCATTTAAATTGGTCCAATAGTTAAGACGTGATAGTGTTACAGACAGACAGACAGAGTTACAAAGGAAAACCTGATAGTTTTCCTTTCCCATGGAATTTTAGAAACCGCGGGGGGGGGGGGACAAGCAAGCTTTGTATAGTTATATTAATTTCTTAAATCAGAAACGAGGACATTATAAACAGAAGCGTTTGTCCAGCCACTACATCAACGTGTTTGATACATTGTAAAAACTACTCCAAGTAAACCTTTCTGAATAAACAGCCAACAAATTGACAAGCTTAGCAGAAACACATCGTCACGTCAGTTCGTCTTTGATCAACTTTATCTATTGAGACAATAAAACTATGCTGAGGGCGAAACACGCTGCGTCATTTATACACAACTTTTGTTTTGTCGCGTTTTCCTCTGCAGATAATCTTCGGAGCATAATGTATGGCATAACATACATAAACATCCGAGAAATGTTGCTGTAATGAAAGATTTTTGGCTGATAACAAAATAAGGAAGAAAGTCTGTTGCGGAGATATTGCATTTGATGAAAATAAACTTCATGAAGCTACTTGATTTTTTGCCGTGTTCGACGTTTCTACTTCTATTCAGTTTGTAAATGTGAAGATGATTTTATTTTGCAAATATGGGTAAGAGTGAAGGATAACAAAAAATATACGACGTAGGTAATTACTATTAAAATATTACACAATTAAATACAAAACAAAGGAAATATTAAAACTTACTTAAAAAGAATCTTTCTCACTCAGATAGGTACTCATTTATATTCTAATACGCTTTCATCACTAAAAACCTTCGGAGTCTTTTTTAAATAATAATAGCGGAAGCTTTTCCCAACTTTCAGGCATCTTTTTATAAATACTTCTGACATAGCAAGCTATATAAGGAGATTATATCTGTACACAAGATACTTACATACACAACACTCGTCCAATATCGATACCCTAAAATTATTTCGTATAGTTCACAAAGAATTGACTTCTCAAATAGTACAGTGATTGGCACTTTGACAGCCCTATTGTGGGCTCATCCACCGAGTTCCTACCGAGACTCACTTCAAGTGATCCCTTCTACGAATAAAAAATCCGAATGTATGTCAGCGTAAAATAGAGACGAGTCGATTGTCCCCAGAGTATAGCGCGCAATGGTTGGTGTGAAACGTTTTTATGTCGTTTACCTGCAATCTCATGGTTGAGGGGTGCGGGATTTGATCGGGGATTCCACTGTACTGAGTATTATTGATATCTTTGGGACACGTTTAAGTGAAACTGTCGTGCGGAGAAAATATTCGGCTTTTCGGTTGTGGGATTGTGGGCTGAGCTTTTGTCGATAGAAGTGTATCTGTCCGTCTTTATTTATAAATGTTTGGTTGGAAAGCTATAGATAGAATTTGTATTGAGTAAAGTAACTTAAATAGTAGTTGAAAAAAGTATTCCAAACCAATTTTGCCTAATTACAAATACAAATGTAGAAGGGAAGCCTCAGTAAATAAAAACAAACAAAAAGAAAACGAAGCAGTTCAAATGTGATCAGATCTGCTAAGTTCGTAACCCCCCCCCCCCCCTGCCCTCACCTGAGCAGTCCTCGCCAGTACCGGTTACAAATCCACGATTTGCTCCCGACTCCCGACCCTCACAATATCAGTCTGTCTAGATCCATTTTGCTTATCTACAGATTTAGAATATATTCATTGGACCAAATTCAAATGTGCAAAGCGTACCAATCCGTAGAACTCCGTTTGTGCAAAATTTAACTCAGTTAGTTTGTGTATAGAGTTTCTTTTTCCGTGTAGTGTGTTGCGTTTAGGTACGCGTCTCAAAGGCTTGCGGAGCATCGAAGGTGCTTTATTTTTAAATGAAAGGCAGCGATAAGCGAACATTTTGCGGACTATTGCGGCCCCTGTGTACGTTATTATAATGTTCTTTTTATTTTCAATTCGTAACGGGATTGCGTACTGATACGCTTTGATAGTCTCCTCGTATCCGAATGTTTTGTTATTGTGTTCGCTCTGTGTTATTGAATACTAAGTTGTGACACGTTTGTCCAGCCATTGTTTTGAATAGGGATGACGACAGCATTAAACATATGACATTCTGTTTAGTCCGTCTGATAGATCGGCTGAAAATACGGGACACGTATTTTTTGCTTGAGCAAATTAATAAAAAAATACAAAGATAAAGAGCAACAAAGTTCCGGAGTGGGGGGTTTTGACGTCACCGTAATGCAATAATTGTATCAGATCGTGACGTCATGCGCAAGTTCAACGCACTGTATCGTCGTAATTCTTCGTTTACGAGAAAAAAGAAAAAATACGTGTCCAAAACTTTTTGATAATCTATCTGACGGACTAATTACTTTTTTTTTGTCGTCTCGCCTATTGTCGTCGTTTCAGTAAGTCGGTAACATCATTTTAAAGTGGATTTTTGAAACTTGTTCTTTTTTCTTTTATTGCCTTGATTTACAAAAAAAACCGATGCTATCCCTGTCTGTTGAATAACAAAAACAATGCACTTGTCATGTTATCTCTTCGCAGCCTTTAATGAACTGGTAGAGAATATTTGTATGTGCGCAAATAATAAGTGGGGTCTTTGTTATAATGCCAGAAGGTATATTGAGTTTAATACTGTTGTAAAAATGTATCTGAATTGATTTGGATAATGTATGATAAACGAAGCTAGGAAAATATCACTATATGGTCAATACATAATACAGCAATAGGATATAAAGTGCGAGATATTAACGACTATATTGCAACCTGTATTCAACAGGGTATTCGTAAGATATGAAATAAAAGATTTCTCACTCCAAGTGTGGGAAGGATCAATCGGCCCCTGTTATCGGCCCCTGCTATCATGTTCAAGATGGCAAGAAATTATCAGATATTTATTTTTATCTAAAGTAGTGTTCTCATACAATGAACCTTTTCTTTGGAGATTAGGCCATAAGTATTGCCATACGATGGCTATATTATCGGGCTGACTCTGCATCAACTTTTCGGAATGGGTAACTAGACAAATTATTCTTTGTTTTTGAAGCTCTAAAGTGCCTTTTTGATGGTATTTTAGAAATAAATGATTTGAGTTTGACTTTGTCAACTACTCGAAGACCACGGACACTTGTGGTTTTCATTATGTCAGCCACGAGGCACACGAACATTTTATTTTAATAGTTTTTTACAAATATTTAACTTACGCAACAAATTTTTTTTTATCTTGATGCTTATTATAATAATTGCGCTAATTTAGTAATGTGTCTATACTAATTTTATATAGCTGAATAGTTTGTTTGTTTGAACGTGCGTATCACAGGAACTCCTGGTTCGAGTTAAAAAATCTTTTCGTGTTACATAGTCTATTTATTAAGAAAGGCTGCAGTAAAACAGATATAACATCACGCTATGATCTACAAGAGCGAAGTAGTAACCAATGATGAGAGTAAACCCACGGGAGACAGTTAGTATAATAATAATAGTTCACAATATCGTATTAAATTTTACATCGGATCTTAAAGTTAAACTATTACGTTACATTATAATGCCGATACGCCTCTAACATCTTAACAAATAACACAATGTTGTATTGTACCCATCATCCATCATTGTAGGCCCCTGCTCGGGCCCCTGGGCCCCGGGGGACACCCGTCACACGAAATAAGGTATCACCTGAACAAACAACGGCATATGTTGCTGTAATATAACCTTTATTGTTCCGCACTCCCACTGGACTTGCCAAGCGATCAGCGTCTTATTATAAGGTAAAGCGTTTATTTATTTATATCAGCGAAAGAAAGCGCCGAAGATATTGTTTTCTTGCTGTGCCGTGCCTTGTTTTCTATAAGGCAGATTGTAATATATCCAGAGGTTTAACTTCATTCGTAATGAAACCACAGGGAGAGAAAGAAAGGACTTCTGAATGGCTTCGATAAAAAAGGCCAGTACTGCCAATGACCTACTTATTTTAATTTGAAATGTTTCCATTTAACATGTAATTAGAATTAAGATGCAGATGAATTAGAAGTTTGGACTAGCAAGGAAATATCGGCCAAAGAAGATTAGGATCCCGGTGCTGTGCACATCTCCCCGTGGTTATTAATTCTGCTGTTTTGACGACGGCAACGCAGTGCCCCCGGATTTGACTGTTTACTTTAAGAATCAAAGTCACAAGTTTACATTCACCGATGCATTAATGGCACAGGTCAACAGAAAGATTCCTAAATCAATCCTTAAACAACTCAACTACCCTAAAATTTAATGTCCATTAAATAACAATTCTAAACTCCACTTACCTCAATTACTAACAGCATTATATTCAAATGGATCGGAATTCTAAACAAGCCCCCCCACACCCCCCGGCCCCCTACACGTGGTCCTCTGAATGTCTTATTGAATCCGGCTCGAAGGACCAAATAGTTGTTTAATACACTCCCCGTGGTCCTGGATGCTGAACTATGCCAATTTTGACCGTTGCCCCTGATTGGGTGGAGGTGAGGTCTGCATTGAATTGTTGTCAGTATTTAGGAGTCAAATAAAAAGAGTTTGTGGCATTAACATTTGATTGTTACTTAGTAATAGCTTTTGAAGTTGTTTGTTTGTGGAGATAAGTGGGTTGTGGCGAATACTTTTGGAGTCATTGTCGAGTTTTACTGACATACCCTAAAGTGCTCGTTATTATAATGTTAAAATCACATTTAAAATAAATCTTTCAGTCTTACCTGAGTTGTTGGTAAAACACACGAACGAACGAGAGGAGCGAAGTTAGCTTCAGGCAACATTTACGTTGGAGTCGAGAGGTTTTGTTTAACTTGCTGGTAGAAGTTTGGCGAACATTTTTAGAATACAAACGCAAAGTGTAGGAGAAGACTAAAGTAATGGTGGATGGAGTGCGAGAACATTGATTTGAATAGAAAGGGGATGACTACTGATAGATATTGGAATAAAAGATACTTTTGCCTTATTGAAACCAAAGAATGGATCTATTGAAAAAAATATCCATGATCATACTTTAACATTTACAAGACATCTAAAACTAACGTAGTAAAACATGAAGACGCACGAGATTAAAAAAAATATAGTAAAGTTCTTTTAATCTAAAACTACGTTTGCAATACAATTCAGTAAAACTCTCTAGTGCGGATCGCCAAGTGTTTGGATATTTCACTTAATTGTATTGGAAACATTTGCCGAGTGCCGCCGAGTGCCACCGTACCGCAGTCTCACCGCGCGCGGTCCGTGCCTCAGTTAGATTTAGCGAGATAGCTGCAAGTGTGAGCGGGACAAAGATAGCGAGAAAGAGTTAATTATGCGACATGTTTGCTGTCAGTTTTTAGTTGGGTTTGTTTTTTTTTACTTTTATCGTTTTTTAGTAAGTGGATAGCAGTACATCTGATTAGTGATTGAGTGAAAACAATATAAGTTAATAATGACTTGTTTTTAATAGACAGGTTAATATCAGGGAAATACAATATTATGGCAGTTCAGCTTTCGTATAATGATTATAATACATTGTGAAACCTGGTGAAGTTTCTCTTTTAAATTATTCTAATAAGTTGAATGCTGAAATGACCGATTTTCTCAAACACAAAATGGCTGCAAATTAAAATTTCCATTCTATTAATAAAATAACCGTACTATAATGTAACATCCACAGAAATCTTCTGCATGATTTCCAAACGACTTCCATCTTGTGAACTTCACACGGAGTTCCCAGTGTTTCATAGTTTGTTAACTTTAAAACTCTCTCATAGGTTCTCGGTAACTTAATAGTAATTAACTATAAAGTTTGCATCGAACAAAACTGCAATATATTAAAGAAGTTTGAAGCGGCGCTCAGCGCTTTAGAGCGAAGCCGAATAATTCAGCGGCTGAAAGGTATGTTGACTCTGGACCCTTAGAATTTTGATTAGTCGTGGCGAAGGGCCATCTCACATATGACTTAGCGTCCTGCTTCTCTGAGTAAAGTCTGTGACATTTGTCACAATGTATCCCGATGTAAAAACCGTAACATATTAGCATCGTATGTATCGTATTTGGTGGCCTATCGGACCAAAGTAGGCAAACCCAAAAACCAAAGTAACTGTAGTGTCTTAATTACAGACAGATGTCAGAAGTCGATGGCAGGAGGCATGGTTACACTTTCTTCTTGTACTCTGTCAAAAGCATATTAATAATAACATCACATTATTGATAATAACATCGTCCTGCCAGCCCCGCTCACAGCAGCACCCCGCCTCACCACCCCTTGAGCTGTCTGCGCCCGGAATGTTTCAATTTGCTGCCATTAATACTTGCGGATAACTGCACTGTTATATTACATCCGAGAGATAACTAAGTGTTAGGGTTTCATTTAAACTCAATGACTTTTAGTTATGAAGTCAAAACTAATAACATCTGGACTTCAGAGGTAGGTGGAGCTTGAGATAACGAGGTCAATCAATATAGTATATGTTTTATGTTCTACAAGTCATCATGCCGTGTGGTTTTAGGTCGTCAAGCGATGTTGTTCACGGTATACATTATCGCTTCACATAATCTCTGTATTTGACAGTACCTGAAGATGGAATTTCAACAGTTGGAATAAGACGAGAGCTCGCACCAGGGAATTGTTCTCCGTTTTAATAGTATTTGTATTTTCATCATTATAGATGACCCCGCGATACCCTACGAGAGCGTAGTAATAACCAGAGATATTGGTGAAAACCAATATCTCTGGTTATTACTACGCTCTCGTAAGGTGTAGCGTGATGTTATATAGTGTATAGCCCTCCTTCCTCAATAAATAGGCTCTTCGAAAAGCACTTTTATTTATTAAAAATATATCAATATGTGTTCATTTATTTATCAACTTGTCGTGTATCGAAATCCCACAATATTGTTCAGATATTTTTAAATATCTAAAACACTAATATTTCGTAGTAATTTTCCACAATATCTATAACTTATCGTATTTCCAATACAGCACTTGAAATAATTGAATTAGTTACAATATTGTTAGGCTACCTCACTCAATGAAGTGCTCATCAAAATCAATAGGCGGCCGAATTAAATTTAATTAAAGAGAATTCGCGGCAACAATCCAACAACGGAATTTATTACCAAATTAAGATTTGCTGACGAGTTATCAGAAACGAGTTATCGGCCGACGTCACCCGAATGGTTCCGAGTGTTGCCGAACTGTGACATTATACTGTTCTAAATATGAAATAAGTTTTGTTTCTCGCTTGTTCGTGTAAACTTTAAAATGATTGATAAGTTAATTAATTTGCAACATTTCAAATATTTCTCGTTTAGTCTTCTTTTCGCGAATTGCGCCATTGTTGTTGTAAATGTGTTTAGTCAGTTTCTCAAGGTTGTGAGAATTTAACCTCGTAACGAATGATAATGTGTGCGGTACTACTTTTGCCAAATGTAATGGGATTGCTTTGGGTTTCTATTTCGATCAATGTTACAAATTGTTCTGTTGGCTCTTGTACCGAGTTTTGGGTAATAAATAGAAAATATTTTCTAAATGTGAACACTAAAATATTTCCATTAACATTTTCAAAAACTATTTTAATTGATGAAGAAAAAAAAGTTAGTAAAAAAAGCCATTTCTCAGGTTAAAATTAAGTTACGTGTTAGACTACGGCGTAGTCGTCTGTGCTACGGCGTAGCAGCTACTTCTACAAAAAGCTACGTCAGTGCTACAGCGTAGATCACGTTACAATACTATGTGGGATCTTTGTAACGAATTTTCATTGCGTTAAATGGTTTTCTTGGAAACGTGATCTATGCTGCCTTTGTAAATGATGTGTAGATACACTCGTTTTTAATAACAAAATTAAAAACGAAAACAGACAAATATCATAACATCGGTTACACAATACGAAAGCAAACAAATACGCAAAAATAAAACATTTCAAACATAACCCTCAAATCAAAACATTAAACGATTCCATACATAAACCAGGAACAAATTGCGAAAACAATTGCGAAGCTAAACAATGTAACGATGGCACAGATAACACTAAAATATGAATACTAAACGTTACGTTGGGAAAAAAACAAGGCATTTGAACAAAATGGCGACGCAAATAAATGTTAATATGTGCCGCACTAGCTCTGCTACGTGAAGTAATTGTTTGAGTAAATTAAGTCGCACAGTAAGCGGAACAGCTTCTGAACAGACTCAGTTCTGTAGCACTTCTGTCGTACGCAATATTATTATATTTTATTCATGAACTTTATCAGTTCGCAAAACAGTAGTAACAGTTAATCTATAACCCACCTATCTAAAATGTTCTTATGATAACAGAAGGATAGGCATTTCATTATAAATTAGGATCATGATAAATAAATATCTTGGGTCAATACACAGGCTCACACACAGTTATCTGATCAAAACCTAGGCAGAGCAACTGACATACATTCTTTTTTTTATTTATAAAATCATACAGCTTATAAATTTCTAAAAGATTTTAATATCAAGGCATAAACACATTTAATTCAGCCCCAAATAATTTTGTCTCGATAGATCGAACATTCTGTCCTCTCTATTCAGAGATCAACCAGCCCATACCCCACAGTAGTGAGAAACGAGGACAAGAAAAAACTATAACAATTCGTTTCGGTCATTATACGAGACACAAATCGAGTTTTTCCTGAGACAAAGTCAGTTCGCGCGAGACGCTTGGCATCGAACCAACGACATCGGGCGGTGGTCCAAGTGGAAGGAGATAGCGGGTTTATGTAACGACATGCTCGAGTAATAACATTTAGTGGCAAATAGAAGGACACTCCAATAAAAGCGTTGAAAATAGAGCCTCGGATGATATATAAATACTTTTAGTTTTATTGGGGCGTGCGAGAAAAATATGTTTTGTTACACGTCTGAGATATTTTGTGACGTAATCGTTTGGACGTTTTAGTTTTGATCAATAGAGAAAATGACAAAAGAATGGCTGTTAGCTACGTTTTTTTTATTTTATTTTAGTTACATGGTCTTCGTTTATTAAGGAATAGCAGACTAAATGCGATCGGTTCATGTACTTGTTCAGTGATTGTCTCGCTGCTTGCCAAAACTTTAATCTCACTCAAATTGTCTTCGTTTTTGTAGATATTTTATTCTACAGTTTCTGTTTTCGTATTTGTGGTGGACACTGTGGTTGGTCTCCCATTTTCAATTATATATAAGTTATACATTTTCTTTCTTAACAGACGAATAGAGTGACATTCTTTTCGAAAATTCAATATTTCGAATTCTTTTTTCTACCGACTTTACAAACGCACAAAAATAAACCCTTTTTGTGCGTTTATTACGCCATTATTATCTTTGATAATTGTTATTTCAAAAAGTACACACTGAAATTGTGTCATACAAAAAAGCTAGAAGGGTTGAAATTATGCCAATTCAACACTGACATCTGACATTCCTAGTGACAACATCCTAAATAAAACATTTTTCATGGCGCTCCCCCGCTATGATCTTACATATTGCAGCGCTCTCTCATCCCGTGGAAAGGAATTTATTATTAAGTGCTGGAACCAAACTGGTTCCGTTCTCTTATTTACGCGCCGCGAAATACGTCTGGCAGCAATCCTAACTGATACAAATACACATGCTGCGTAAACTGCGAGCAAATTGACAGGCCTCGGCCAGTCTCCCCGCCGCGACGTACGGCGCGCGGGTACTCTGTGGCAGGCACGTAATGGGGATATATGGACGACGTAATGTGCTGAAACAATGCCGGAATATATTAGGAAACAGCAAGTCATATTTTATGTGGAAGTTTGAATAAATCTTTTGCGAGAATTGGGAAGAAATCTAGATCTAATAATGGTTTATCTATTTTATTATTGTTCGGAAAGGGGAACTTGAGGTCGAAGTAACATTTTTGCTGCTTTTTTAAGGTTTCCATTGACGAAAGCGTCATTTTAATAAAAAAAATTGATTGATGATGGTTTTATAGGTTTGAGCGTGTTTTATCTACACTAATATTTGATTGTTTGAAATTTCTAATTTAAAATCTCACCAGTTTAAAGGCACATTATTAGCAAGTAAGGGCTAGCTAGGCTATAATAACATCACGCTATCCTTCACAGGAGCGGAGCGATGACCTAAGTCTTAATACTTACAGTATGTTACAGCTAGTGCTTCATAATTTGATTAAATAGTAAACTCTAACGCTGTTTCATCTAAACAAAAATATGCTCGTAACTCCTTCGACCTTCATACTCCATCCAAAGCTCATCCCACCGAGGTCCTCACTAACTCACGCAGTTCTTGTCTTTGAACAGATAAGACCTAACATTTAGCGAATCACCCAAATCGTGTCCACAAACAATATTCTATTATTTATTCCCTACATACAAAGTACGTACATAAATCCGTGGTCGTGTCTGATTGGCTCCCGGATGGCAACTTGTCATAAACTACTGACAGATTGCGGGTCTATAAGTTAGGGGCAGTGTTCGCTCGTATTTCATCGACTTCCGCAGATTCTTGTGACACGGTGACAACATGGCTGCCCGGGATATTTTTCTGTTTGTTTCCTGTAACTGTCGGTTGTATTGTTGGAGGTAATGTGAATAGAAACTGCGTGTATTGTACTGAGTACCTGTATCAGTACTGGAACTCTTGATTCTCAACACATTTGAGTTTTGACAACCAAAAAGATTTGAGAACCCAGTGTATACATTGCGTGTTAATAATTCAGCTAGTTTGGGGTTTAACCACGATGTTCGTTTGTGTCTTTGGTTGCATCAGGGTTTCATTTAGCCTTCCTGAATAATTGTACGATCCAACACTAAAACAACTATTCAATTTAAACGTTAGTGTCTGAGATAAGCACGTTCTACCTAGCAAACATTTTTTTTTACTTACTTATTGAGAGAGACCATAGACTAATAACATCACGTTACAACCTACGGGAGCGGAATAACAACCAGAGATGCATGGGGGAAACCGCGATGCGCAGCTGTTTACTACATAAAATATTCAGTTCATAATTAACACTATCACAACCATACACAGGCCACAATGCCCCGGCGAGATATAAAAACTGCTTCCTAAACAGAATGAACAGACACTGAATGAAAAAGTGTTGTAAAACGCGCGCGAGAAGAATGCGCGTAATGTAGCGCCATGAAACAAATGAACCGCCACTGTTGGAACCCAATCATATAATGGGGGGGACTCCCTCCCCTCTCCCCTGCCCGTCCGCCATCCCCCGTCCCATTAGCGAGCACGTTAAACATTTAATTTTTATACAAATTGCTCGCAAATTAAAATGGCGTCGAAATCTCGGCGAAACAATTTGACGGAGGCGCGCTTAAAACTTTTTTCAATTAGTTCGGATTGCGGGATCCAATGATTTGGTTAATTTCCTCAATAATTGGTCACGTGGTGTGTTTTGTTATTCATTTATTCAGAACTCAGTGATTTGACGCAGATTGCGTTGCTTTCTGATATTTTGAATTGGTGATTTTTGTTTCGTGTTGTACCTTTAATGAAAGATTCTTGTGAAATTGTAATTTTAGATGAAATGTTATTAGTTCGTACAGCCGGTACCGGCGCGTTATTGGAATTTGTTTGATGTTGTATTAGCAAATAATAGATGTAGTTTAAGCCATTATTCCGCGGAACAGTCGGAGTTGTAAACGTCATACAAATAGTAATATGGTTGTTTGTATAGTTAAACCCACAGAACATGTTGCCGGCTGTCAGTAGAGCACAAACATACAGCCCAAATGTTAATTGCGTACACTAATTATTGCCTAAATATAATCTCAGTAATTGTCACATGTTTGTGCATAATAAGTGTCATGACATGACATCACCTGGCTGACCCAGGTAATCCTGGACTTTTCATTTAATATTTTTTATAGCAATGCGTTTTACAATCAAATCACTAACAAATCATAAATAGTTTAGTTCCGGACACGGAACAAACAATCATGGTTTTTTCTCAATGATTTTCATTATTCTGGCTCCTGCCAGAGTAAGGTAAATAAAAAGAGAGCAAAGGTGTAGGATTGATGTAATTTTAATGAGCAGCACACGAGCGCAGTTTCCTGGACCCGCGCGCCCTCCTCGATGCTCTAAACCCATAACTGTTAAAATAACGCACCGTTATCAGCTGAAGCGTACCTTACATACAAATGTACGCACCTTTGTATAGACGAGACACTCAACAGATACGTACAGAAGGACCAATGCATATCAGATGGACCGAAATCACTTTCGCACTACAGTCACAGAGAGTTAAAAATTTGAAAACGCGACTAGTATTCATGTAAGATTGCCTGTTAGTGTAGTTTGTATTTAAATAACCCTGACTGCTTAGCCGGAGGTCGTGCGTTTATGTCCACCTAGACAAACTGTTTGTAAACACGATTGTTTGTTCTATGTCTGGGTGTAATCTATATAATTATAGAAAACTAGCTTTTGCCCGCGACTTCATCCGCATGGATTAAAAGTGCCCGTTCCCGGGGGATTTCCGGAATGAAAACTATCCTATGTCCTTTCTTGGATCCTAGACAAATTTCATTTAAATTGGTTCAGTGGTTTAGGCGTGAAGAAGAGAGAGACAGACAGATAGACAGAGTTACTTTCGCATTTATAATATTAGTAAGACTGTTAATATATCAACGCTCAGCCCAAACTTTTGGTCCTAGAGACATGAAACTTGTAGGATATGTTCTTTGTGAATAGTAAAGTATCCAATAAGCAAATAAATTTCTTGAAAGAAAATTCCAGCCAAGGGGTGAAATAGAGAATGCAAGTTTGACATCCACGGGGGCCAAGTCACAGGCGTAGATATAATTACCTGTTTACTATAAAACATGCTCTATCTAGTTTGAAATCAGATGGCTGTGTGTGAGTGTTTCTAAGATATTCTTATTGCTGTACATTTATGTGACTGTGTGTGCATGTCTTCTTGCTTGTGAGTGAATTTGGCCTTCTGTGTCTTCCCACCAAGTGGCGCAGTGTTCCCGTGTTCATGATTCAATAGCGGGTAACAGTTATAGAAGTTGTAATGTCGCCGCTATCGGCTCTGTTACGGTTATTGTAGTTAACTCAGTTAACGGAGATATCGCCTTAATGTTCAGAATGTTTATGTTGCTCTGAGCGAACTGAGTTTTCCTAACGTTACGACTTATTCCCGAGAGGGGTTGGCAGGGAGGTCGTACTAACACGATTTGTTGGTTATGTTTAATATTCAACATGTTAAGGGGTGGGAGGGAGGTAGGAGTATTTGCCAATGATTCATGTAGACTTCAGGATGCTTCTTAAAATTCACATTTATTTATTATTACAAAAAAAATCACTTATATTATTAACAAACTTACTTTTTTTTCACTTTTAATTGTCATAGATTGGGGTTACTTGGTCAGAAAAGTGACGCTAGTTGCTTGTTCCAGAATGTGGACATGTCTCTATTAAGAAGAACAAGCAAGAAACTCCACGGTTACTTTTTTAAGAACTTGATGTTTTACTAAATCTTGTATAAGTGAAAACACTGTAGGTAAAGAACAGAATCTCCCTATTTCCTAGCCCAGGATTGAACATAGAGCAGTAGTCCACACCATTGAAACAATCCTGCTAAAAAGTAAACAATTCTCTCGGGACTTCATTCGTTAGCTACTTATTCACGTCGTAGGAGGTTCATAATATTGTAATAAACAAGAGCACAGGGCACTAAATCTTAATAATTGTATGTAAAAGAAAGCGTTAGCATATTGTTGGCCTTCTCTTCAATAGTAAATAATTCAGCTCGGCGGAGTAGCGACTGACTCGAGAGAAAGCTCCGGCTACAAATGAACTCATATTTTTTGTTATACTTCGAACTCATAAAAACTGAGACTACAAAGAATAAGGCCGAGTATTCACTGAGGGACTTGTGCTTACTTATTTATACTTTTATGTATTAAGACTCAGCTTAAGATGTTGCTTAACGTTTCTTAAAGCTCACAGTTGCGAGCTCACAAACTTCGCAGACTTAACGTAACATCGCGATGACGTAAAAATAAATCAATTAATAACAATTTGGCTCAATTAACGCAGTGGACGCGACCCGCGCCGTAATGGATCGCTGTTTATGCTCACGTGTCAACGACTCAATTACAATCGCACAATAAAACGATATAAATGAAAAGCGAGGGTCTAACGGACCCGATGACAATGCGTAGATAAAACATAATATATCGGCGCGTTTTTAATAGCGGCGGAGGGTTGGATGCCAGTGCTGAGATACTGGAAAATTGGATTTTTGATAAAAACGTGATTGGGGTCCGAGAGGCCCCGCATTCTACTGATGTGCTGATTTAGGTCTAGTCGGACTGCGGAGGAATATGTTGTGGCTTCGGGGATTTGGCGACGAGAGAACAAATGATTCCTTATAGTTGATAGGTACCTGCTTTTGTAAACACGATAACGATCACAAAGCTCTTTGTTCTACACATTACATGACGACACTCCTTGGGGATACGCATGTATTACACTACACATCAAATATTATTATATACGTCTGACATCTACACACTCACAGGCGTTTAATTGTACCTACATGTACTGAAAGATTTATTTCTGAAGGGAAACAGATGAAGAGAAGTGTGTATGTTAGTTTGTCATTGTGGACGAAAAGACGCATATGACCCTCTGATAAAAGTCACTGGTATGGCAATAATATTATTATCTTAGTATGGCAATGATATTGTCACTTTATGACATAAATGCTGCCCATAATTATCACGAGGCTCTCCATTATGAAACAAAATGAAGACATTAGTCTGAATATAAGCTCTGAATACACATAAATAAATTATAATAGTCATTTCCATTTGTATTCCCCTAAAGCCTAATTATTTTTAAATGAATGTTATTAAAGGACAAGGAGACAGTTACAAATGTTTGCAGATCGGTTTAGTTGGTAAATTAAAGAAAACTTTGTGTATTAATTAATATTCAGCGAGAGCGCGCGCTCCGCCGCGAATCGACAATGAACCAACTACTTGTTTATTATGGAGACGTTCAAATACGAAACTTTATTCATTTTCTTTTTCATTTTTGGGACATTTCTCTTTTTTATTTTTAAGTGCGTATCGAGTCGAAACCTTTTAGATTTCCGTAGTTATTATTTAAAGATTTAAACTTGTTATTTTGTCACCAGAAGACGTGGAACCTACAATCTGATTTGAAATGAATCTATATAAAATAACTAGCTTTTGCCCGCGGCTTCGCTCGCGTTAGAAAGAGACAAAAAGTAGCCTATGTTACTCTCCATCCCTTCAACTATCTCCACTTAATCACGTCAATTCGTCGCTCCGTTTTGCCCGGAAAGAAAGACAAACATACAGACAGACAGACACACTTTCCTATTTATAATATTAGTATGGATTCTTGATGTTCGATCCAATTACAAAACTTTGTGTGATGAGCATGATTGTTTGTTCTGTGTCTGGGTGTAACTTATCTATAATATGTATATAGGTATTTACAAATTATATAAGTATGTATATCAGTTGTGTGGTCACCATAACACAAGCTCTGCTTAGCTTGGAATCAGATGACCGTGTGTGAGTTGTCCCAAGATATTTATTTATTAAATTGTTTTTAAAGTTATAACAATAAATACTACGTACTGCATGATAGAAAACAAGGGACAAAGCACCAAAAAATTTTCCAAAAATTAGAACAAGTAGACTGTTACTCATTTTTCTCCCACTCAAACAATTTAAGTGGCCTAAATCGCGTACCTCAGATGAAGCAGGAAGTGTACTTAGAGGAAAAAAACTCTGAAGCAAAAGAAATGTACAGGAAATCGCGTTTGATTATAATTTGAGAAGAATAATGGAGAAAAGTTATTTCCAATACTTCAGGAGAATTATTCAAAACGTCGTCGGTTTAAAAAAAACTTTGTAAATTGGTTGTTTAGGACAACCAGGCTAAATCGTAATAAACGTAACGTCTTTTTATAACTAACTAGCTTTCACCCGCGGCTTCGCCCGAGTGAACGTCGTAACTTCCATTCCCTATTTTATACTTTTAGAAAATCCTTACGTATTGGTCACCTACCCTTTACAAAGAACAACACACCCTGCTAGTTTCATGTCTCACGATTAGGTTTTTTTTTAAGTAATGGAAATCGTTAAATGACTTATGGCGGGAGAGAGTGTCAGACTTTTACTGACTAAAACCCACCCTTGTTCCTGCGGTCGTCCTTTATGTTCCGGGGCCACGGTAACATTTAAAACTATTCCGCAGCCCTAGAGCGTTTAAGGTTGATATTACAACAGTCAATCTCATTGAGTCAGTTTACCATTGTATGTATTTAGATAATGTAATAAACAATTTGACTTGGCGCCTGCACAATCGCAAATAAAGCAACAAAATGCAACTTGTATATCAAAAATTTCTATTCTATTTATCTCCACATTGTATGTCCATTTGTCTGTAACCCATTACCGCACACACTCACTTATATGTCGACAGAGTGCATGACAGACGGTCTGCCAAGTGCAACACAATGTGTCCGCAAACACTTACACACTAATATTAAAGCAATTTGATCCGTTTGAGCGCCGGACAATGGCGGCGCGTGTCCGCCGTCTCGGACACTATTTATCGTCCGGACGGTGCTGTCCGGCCGGACGCTGAGATAAGCGCGCTGAGTTATTATAAGTAGTTCTTTGCGGTACAAATTATGTGCGTAATGAGCGTCTGTTTTTGTTACATTATGTTTGTGTAGTTTATATTATGTCTTTGTGTTGTTTCAGTGCTAACACGTACTGACTACAGAGATGCTGAGGCACAGGTTTTATCCCGTTTTGGCAACTATATACAACTTAGCTTAAGCCCGCGGCTTCACCTGAGTGTATTTTAGTTCGTTTTTAGGGTTCCGTACCTCAAAAGGTAAAAACGGAACCCTTATAGGATCACTTTGTTGTCTGTCTGTCCGTCCGTCCGTCCGTCCGTCTGTCAAGACCCTTCTTCTCAGAAACGCGTCGAGATATCAAGCTGAAATTAATATCACATACTCAGGTCTGCTATCTCTCAAAGCAGTGAAAAAATCAAATTTCTAAATCAACGCAATAAAAAGATACGGCGGTTTATATTGCATATTTAGACATTTTCAAGGGAATCAAAACTCAAAACCTATAGGTTACTTCCCTTTGACCTAGAATCGTGAAATTTGGAACAAGCAAGGTCATGTAGCACAAGTACAGGGAAAACTCCGAAAACCGTAAATTTGTAGTTTTTTCACTAAAAACAAATTAACGGTACCCTCGTTGCGCGAGTCCAACTCGCACTTGACCGGTTTTTTAGGCCATGCACTATCTCTGAACCGAAAATTAAAATCGGTAGTAGTTTAAAGTTCTTTGTAGAAAATTGCATTTGTTTAATTATTCCAAAATCTGACGCTGGTCTTGTATGTTTTGCATGCCTAATGGTTATGTACTGTATCCATTATTTACGAAATAAATTATCTTATCTTATCAGTTCTGTAGTTTAGGCGTACAAGCGTAAAAGACAGACAGTCACAGATTGTGCTGTAAGATATATATTTTATATTTAACATATTTATTGTATTGACTTATAGTGACTTACTTTCTAACATTTTTATTATTACTTAATATAATTATTACATCATGTTCCTCACCCCCTCCCCTCACGCGTGGTTCAGCATCACTACCTCCTCAACTTAATATCAAGTTATCCAATACGGCGCGTCATTACAGCCGTCAACGAACCATCACTAATGGAGATAATAACCTTTCAAATGAGGTTAACTGTAACTCTGCCGTACTGCTTACACTGCTCGTACACTTTCTGTGTGTTTAGTGTTAGTTGCAGTGAGCTTCGTTTGAGCGACCTGCTGCGGATTTGTGGCATGTCAATGTTTGCTTCTATTATTTATCAAATAAACTAGTGACCCGTCCCAGCTTCACATGGGTGTTACAAATCTTTAAGTGCCATCAGTGGTTGAAAAATACTTGCGACTGCGTTGTCATACAAAGAGTTCATAATTTAAAAGGCTACGATAATGATTTACTTTATTTTGATACCTTTAAATATTAGTCTTCAAGAAGCCGCGAGTAGAGATATTTTTTTTTAATCTAGCCCATCTTTCTCACTAAAATTGTGTTTATACGGGTTAAAAATTCTTTATTTCTCAAAGATTACAAATCACTTACAAGGAGAAATAAAACAAAACAAAACTTAAGTAATTTACAGTACAGATGCGATGCGTTTATTGCTTTTATTTCCTTACCTTTTTCGTTCCGCCGGCGACCCCCGATTAAAGTTTCGTGATCCCCCCTGGGAGTCGCGACCTACAGATTAAAAACACTGGTCTAGGCTATTCTTTACTTTATAATATGCATGTATTATTTACGTAAACCTTCCTAAAAACCTTCTTAAAACACTATATCTATTGATAAAGACAGCATTAAAATATTTGGAATCTATTTCGTAGTTTTATAGATCTAAATGTACAAACGTTCAAAAAACTATTTTTACCATGTGAAGATAAACAATATTTTACTTATTATATGTTGTTAGTGACGATACAAAATAAAAAGTATCGTATATATCTAAACAAATAACGTCTCGCGTCATTTCTTCACAAATACAAAACGATCACCGAAGTTCATAAATAAATCACTATTTCCAGTGTATGTAATAACCCTGGGGGAAGCTACCTCAAGACGCGATCGGACCTCTTCTTGACCGCTCTCGATCAAATTCTACTAATATTTTGTATGTGTGTGAGTGGATGTTTATCACTCTTTCACGCAAAACAACTAAACTCAACACAACAAAGGCCCTGAATGGGAATTGACGGAAGTATAATAAAATATCCTCAGCATTTATTTCGTGACTCTGCATACGAGCGCTACCTCCAAAACTCACACGAACGACGTTGTGTGCAAAAACTAGTTCATAAAGTTTTCATTAACTTGTACCGACACACTGGAACATAATATTAATACGTAATAATATTGTAAACTTCCATCTGAACTGCACATTGTGTATCCACTCACACGTGGGCTATTATATATGTTCGTATATATGCAATTTGACGCTTAACTGGCCATAATATTATGTGGCCGCGTATGCGCAATACATAATATAAACTTAGATAAAGATTATTAACCTTTCAACGACCAAGCGACAGCCGGCCGCCGGGCTGCTATTGTCTTTATATTATGTCTCGAATCACGTGTTTTCGAAGGTTTAATATATAAATAAAATCGTAATATATTCATATAGAACACGGATACTTATTAAAAATTCTAGCAATTAAATTTAGCTTAAAAAATAAATAAACAACCTCATATAAAAAAGAGTGTTTTGTTAAAAACAAAACATTATGAAAAAATACAGCAATCATACAAGTATTTACAAAACCGCTGAACAAACAAGTAAAACATACAAACGATTTTGTATTATTTTTGTTAAAAGATGTATTTTAATGTTGCTTTCAATGTATTTTAAATGAAATTTTAATGAGTTTTGTGACATAGACAAAGAGTTCAATGGTGTAATACTACTTTTATTCTATTTTCATTTCGCTATTATTTTCGGGGCTTAAATATAACTGTTGAGTTTGTTTCAGTCTTCATTTGTTTCTAGCTAACGTCCTTGATTTTGTGAGAACTAATTATTATTGCCCAAATTGTTGTCTATATTTAAATTTTTCTCAAAATTTCATTTATATGAAGAACTATATATGTGTCTCGCCTACAACTACTCCTCTCCCATAGGCCAAAGCGTAAAGTCTTTCTTGATAAATGGGCTACCCAACACATTTTTTTTTTCAATTCTTACAAATCCTTTTTCAGATTACCGAGTTCAACCAAACAAACTGGTTAGCTTTATAATAATATATTAGTTTAAGTAAACAAAACTTGTAAGACCATAATCCATTCAGTAAAAGTACTACATTAAAAACCGACTAAGCGGTCACCAGATTGACACGTAAGCCTGAACACTAGCCCTTGTCAAAAGCCTCACGAGTGACCTTGGCGGCGATGAGATTGAACCCTCCTCCGTGTCAGCCTGTGTCCCCCGACAATGGGTCATTGTGTGACTTTGGGCCCGCGGGGCCATGTTTGCGCGGCTGACGTGGGTCTGTGTCCACACTGGGACCACTCTTTGTTGCGCCTAGTTTGGCGGTTCACAAACTTTTGTACGTTTTAAAGGCATCAACAAAAATGTAATGTTTGAGGTTGCTGTGAAAATTAAATGGCTGTTGTAATTTTGTGAATATGGTATGAAATTAAAGGCAGTTTTTATTTGTTTTTGTGTTTGAGTTTGAATTTCAAAGAGATCGCTGAGCGACTCGGTTCTGGGATGCGGGTCAATAGGTCACGATCGAGTTCTATTTTCATACGAAATTTTTGTTGTTTTGTCTGCGGAAAATCAAAAAGAAATTTTTAATTGAAAAAAATGCTGAAAATCGATTATCTTTTAATATACAAAATATCTGCACCTAGGTTACAAAGTTGCTATGTGTCAACTTTTACAAATACGAGGAGTGGAACTAACTCTGCTTCACGAGATGAATCCCCCCCTTCATGTGGTCATCCGACTAGCAAGGGCTTCTCCTCCCCAGGACACCAGGTCCCGAGGGCCACCAGTTCCGACAGTTCTCCGAAACATTCGCCTGACAGAATGTTAAGAGACTTACAGTTAAACCTGTTATGTCAAACAAGTGCGAACTTGTAATACTTCCTCGGGGATTAAAGATAAGTTTGTCGTTAATCTTGCCAATTTGCCAGTTAGCTAACTAACTCGCGGACAGATTAATTACATTACCGGACAAACAGGCTGCCTTCTGCGTCTTATGCTGTGTACTCTTGGGTACGTCTGGTACGTCTAGACTAATATTATAAAGAGGAAAGATTTGTATTTTTGTATCTAACGAATAAACTTAATAATATCAAAAATTCTTTTTTCATTATAAAGCTACATTACTCTTGAGTAACATGGACTATATAATATCATGCCATGTCTCACGGGAGCGTAGGAGTAACCAAAAACCTCGCATAACGCGGGTGAAACCGCGAGAAACAGCTAGTTTATTATATTCTAATACATAGTAGCTATTATAATAAATGATATACAATATTAGCAATTAATCAAAAAATTTAAAGAGAATGAAAATTACTAACTTTGGCTAACACTTGATTTTAATAATTTTGCGAATAAGTAAAAGAGTATAAGCAACTCTCTGGAACATATAAAAGCTATAAATTATGAAAATTCCCTCAAAAACGGTTTAACCATTTTGGTAATTAACCAGAACAAGCAACTAGACAAAAACTTACACTACTTAAGACAACGTTCTCCTAATGACTCGAAACTCACCGCTTCAAATTTCACTTAGCGTATGTTTTATTACCAAAAATGGGCGCAACATCAACACATTCAAAATTCAAAGACAACCAATCAAGATCGTCTCAGCCGCAGCAGAACAACAGACGATCGCGGCATTGTGTCGCCTTTGTGTGTCTGTGGCGCGCGTGTATGCCGCGTGTGGCGGTGTGTGGCGGTGCCGATAGCGCATGACACAGGTCTGACAGCGGCCGGAACCGAAAGCAACACACGCACCACACGCTAAGCTGTTGTAATTACGTACTCACTCAATTATTTGTTTAAATGTTTTGAGTGTGGGAACTGCTCAGTTGTCACGTGACCTGGTTACTAGCCCGGCTTTGTCTAGGTGGGCTGACGCTGGTTTTAATTTAGAGAGTTTGGTGTATACTTAGAAGAAAAAAAAGTACAATGAAAAGTTTTCAGTCATAAGGACGTAATACTGTAAAAGTTAGTATTGTGCTTGGTGTCAAAGTTAACAATATGTTATTGTAAGTATTTCTTTAACACATGTCTAAGTTATATAAAACGACAAACAAAATTGAACAAAAAATATAAGAACTTCGGTTAGTTAAGTGTTTTAGTCTAAGTAAAAAACTGATGCCCGTAGTGTCACATATCTCTGAAGTGGCTACACAAGTAGTATTGTAGAATATAACGTGGTTAAATAGAGCTTGATACGAGATGGCATTATGTATAATGATGTATTATGGGGTGCTTGATGTATTTAATGTTACAATCATTCTAAGGGCAACTATCTATGAGGGGTTATGAAAATATAGTAAAATGCGCCCCACGCTTTTCACTCTGAACTTAACGATTTTGTTTGTAGTGTCGTGTGTAGGTATGTGATGTTTTTCTCTATGAAAGATGTAACACTATTTAAATAAAGACAGTATTTACTCATCATTCGCCTTGTTATCATTTCGCTCCGATTCCCAACATCATAGTAGTTATAATTTGTTGCTATGAATTTGTTGATTTTATTTGTCAAGATAAATTATTTTCTACTTTTTAGTTCAGTAGGCTATGAAAGCGTGTTTTTTTAGTTTTTTAAACTATTATTTATTTTTATACTTTAGTCTCGCGTTGGGTAAAGCTAAATATTGAATAAAATCAATCGATTATAAAAAGTCAACGAATGTATTTCAATTAAACCAAAAACATACACAAATTTCAGGAAGTCGGCTAGATACAAAGTCTATTCTCGACACGTGTATAGCTCCAACATAACAACCTAGGTAATTGAACCCTGTAGCGCCTACCAACACTCACCCGTGTATCGGTGTCGCCATGGATACTCTCCACGAAGCCTTACTCGGCGTATATGGACCATGGCAACATATGAATAATAATGAGTTTCGGATTATGGCGGCGGTGATTAAATTCATGTGAGAGAGGTTTTTGTTTTAGACGATTAAGCGCTCGTATGCGGGCGGAGGGCTCTGTGCATGTGACCCTTCCCCCCTCCCTCCCTCCAGCGGGGCACTGAGGGCTACAGAAGTCACTGCACAAAATTTATCTAAGATTTTTTATTTTGACGAACATGTAAGTAGGAGAATACACAGCCAAAGTTCAATTAATTATGTTGATTAGTCTACTAAAAAATCCTTGTGACGTCATTTCCAAGTTAAAAGGAGTCAATTTAAGTCTCCGTCTACTGAACTGTAGAAATGAATAGTTCAATCATTAGTCCGCCTCGCTCCTAAATAAGAACTCATATTTTTCATTTTATTCATTCAGTAGTTCAAGCGTGAAAGCGACCTTTGAAAGTTGTTATTTATAATTATCATATTCTTATTCTGAACTTTGTAACATTAATAATTTATTAGTCTTTTAATATGCCTTACCTCTTTTTATTCTCCGTTTGAATAATAATGAAGTTCTGCCGATTTTAAGTCGCCCGGCTTTCAATGAATATTTAATTATGTTTCTAATGAACGAAATACGATGGCACTGCTTTATAACTTTGGTTCTCACGTCTTTAAAGAGATGAAATTATGATCGAGTGCTGTAACTTCAGCTATATTTGATTCAAAATTAAGTTCTTACAGTGAGAACAATAAATCAAGTTGAATAACAAGTCTCGAATATTCTGAAAACCAACATAATTTACTTCTATACAAATCATTCGGTACATTGTTGTAAATGTTCCTACAATCGGCCGACTATAGGCTCTACGCCGTAGCTACGTAGCACCGTAGCTGCGTAGCGGCGTAGCTCGTAGCGGAGCCTGCGCCATAACGGTTATAAGGGTTGTGCCATTATTATGATAATGGGCGCTATTATGGCAGATATCATTATCTTAGCAAGAGTGACTGAGATCTTTTGGGAGGGGTTAATTTATTAATTTACTCCGGACCACTTAGATAATTATTTTCAATTTTGTTGCTAGAAAATTTAAAGTGGTGTTTTACAGCAATTCCGTTGGATGCTGAGACAAATTGACTTACAACTTAATGGGCGAAATATTTTAACGTCCGAAATCTGTCTTTGCTAAGTTAAAAGTATCTGAGTCTCTTAATAGCGTTTTTCTTTACATAAAGGCTTTTATTAATGACATCAGAGAGCGCTTTTAATTTCAGGAAAGTTTCCGGGCGGTTGAGAAGTAGGTAAACTCATCAATCTAAGTAATCGTATATTCCTGCGACACGTGAGGAAAACTGTCCTAATAATAACTGATTTGGAAGAAAGATTCGACAAGAAACTTCGCGTAAACTATAAAAAAAGAATCAATAAAATATGTACAATCACAAACGTATGATTGACGTCAACTCGAACAACTAACAAGTTTAAGTGCTTATGAAATATAGTGCACAGGAGCAAGTGTGCGACGGTGACAAATTGCGGGAACTTCGCGCCGGCTCGAAGGACCAGCAAACTTTGGTCCTTAGAGTCCCTAGGGCCCGTGTTTGTCGGCTCGGAGGTATTTGTTTTGTGTGGCTTCGAGCTCGGGGCTCGGGGGCTTTGGGCTGAGGGCTCGGGGCTCGGGGCGGAGCTGTCAATACGACTGGTCATAGGTGCGCAAGTTTGGGGACTGTGTTGTTCTTCACGATAAGTTTGGTTGTTGTGAAAACAAAATCTTACTTATTATTTATTGAGCTTTAGTGATCTGGTGTGCTTGAATGTAATGGTATGTTGTTTTCCATACTATGTAGGTGTATTTTCTTCTTGTCTTGTCTACTGTTTGATATGAAGAGTAATCTGAATTACGTTTTTTACTCCATCGCAGTTATTTTTTAAATAGCTTCGTTTTGATAGACAAGTCAGTTGAAACGACTCTCTCTCTTTACACTCCATTGCTTTGTCGACCAGTCTGTGGTTACACTCTGTCTATATATAGTCAGTAATTTAAAAAGAGGAAGGCACTTTCAAAAACACCTATGTAATAATTCTTAACAAAATTAAAAATTACTTATTAAAAGCATTCGTATAGAGGACATAAGCATTGAAAAGACTACGAGAACTGTACGCAATACAATAACTCCAAAGATGTTACCGCCCGAACCGCAGTAATGTGACGACTACTTTAAAACTTATTAATGACCCATTATAATTACCGTCCTGACCACTCAAGTAACGGCAGCGGTCACCCATCTCCAGAATGACCGCAGAGTGTGTAGCTTAACCGCAAAGAGTAAGTAAGCGCTGTCACGTACTGATTTTGTTTCTTATTTACTTTATAAGAAAATATATTGTTTAATTAGCGATATGACTAAGGTAACGAGTAGTTTTACTTATAATGTAAGGAGTGTACCTCTCTCCCTGTCAATCTTTCGTATTTTTATGAACATTACTAATAAAAATACGTAACTCTAGCTTATCGTAGAATATTAATGTACATTAGCCGTTAAGTTAATGGTTATTATATTCATAATATCGAAACTATCTTCACATTTTCCCCGCATTATCTGAAAGCATACTTAGTGCGCCAGAGCGTGACTTGTATAAAGAAAATATTGAAATTTTAAGAATAACGAAACTGAATCTCTTCATAGAAAATATTAATACAATGTTGAGTTAATGTTGTGTATCAGATCAGCTACGTGTTCCAACTGCGTTTTATAAGACTTTTTCACTGAACTAAGATATTTTTTATATAAAAACTATAATATATTGTTCAAATCATGAGAAATACTTAGGAATAATGAACATTTTACACATTTCTTTGCCTAAAATATAAACTTTCGAGAAAATTTAAATGAATAAAAATTCAAAAGGGATTGAACGCAGTATAAAAAAAATCAATCGATCGATAAAACAATTACTTTAATGCACTGCTATTTACATGTGAAGCTGATGAATACAATGAAAAAGCGTTTTTAAATAGAATAATGGCAAACTGACCAACACATAAAATACATTAAAGGCTTAAATAAATAGCGATCAATTATTATGGTTGTATCGTAAATGGTGGCCAATCACAGTTGTCGAGTGAACTCATTCAGTCATTCCACGCGACCGAACTTGTAAGTTTAGAGAGTGAACGAAAATATTCATTAGATGTTCGAACGAGTTACTTTAGTTGTGTTTTATGTATGCTTCTATTAATTACAGCATATTATATAGATTAAATAAATAAAAATGGTTGCCTGTAAAGTCGGTTTTACGGGCGAAGATTTTACGTGACAACGTCTTTCATATCGATCATAGTTGAGTGGGAGAGAGACGCAAGGCATTCGGCGGGCCTCTCTCTCGTTCGGTGACTCATCGTAACGTTACCGAGCGTTACACTTTTTCATAAGTGACTCCCAGCCGCAACCTAATTTAAGACGTTGTCACGTCAATAAATATCTTGGGACAACTCACACACGGCTATCTGATCCCAAACTAAGCAGAGATTGTGTTATGGTAACCAGACAACTGATATACATACTTATATAATTTGTAAATACATACATATTATAGATAAGTTACACCCAGACACAGAACAAACAATCATGCTCATCACACAAAGTTTGTCCTGGGTGGGAATCGAACCCACGACCTCCGGTGTATCAGTCAGGGTCACTAACCACTAGACCAACAGGCCCGTCATTCAGATTAGTTCATAGTTATTAATTATTTTAATTAAATATTAATGCTAAGCCGCTTGTGGTACTAATATAATATTAATATTTTTTTAGCTTTTTAAACCTTCGCGTTCACGAGATTCGAGACATAATAAAAAGACAATAGCAGCACAACGCTTGATCGTCGAAAGGTTAAACATAACAAACAAAAAACTTAATTTGTTACATTAGTATGCCAATTCATACGTAGTATGTATTCTAAATACAAAGTTTGTATAAAAGAAACATAATATGAAGAAAATGACAGCAACTTTAGTTGTCAAATTAACAGTCATAGACAATTACTTGCTAATTATACACATTCGTGTTTATAATTGTCCAATAATTAACAGTGAGACAAGAAAACTCAAACAATATATTATTCAAATTAATTATTTACAGGCACTTAAGAATTGTTAAAGAATTAGTAGGTAAGTAGAAGCTACAACGAAAAGTAAACAGCAAAATAAAGTAAAAGTCAAAACGCTAAAATTTACGTTAATTAAACGGTGTTTGAAAAACAAATATTAATTTACATAATACAAGGTGAATCCAAGTTATATAATGTGAAAACGATGCAGAAGCAAATTTAGTGTAAAATGTCACACAGTCACAACAATTCGAATTTAAAATAACTAGACAGCTAAGAGATGACCGGTCCTAACTGACGGCGTTCTTTCTCGAACATGACACATGGGTAGCCAACATTTAGGTCAAAGTACTTGTGGAAAATTTTACTCATCATCTCCCTAGCCTTTTCCCAGATAAATGTTAGGGTTGGTTGCCATTCTCAGCGGATTCAGCTGAATACCAAAGTTGTACATCGAGCGACTGCCTGTCAGACCTCTACTACAAAATTACTGGATTACACGTCGCTAGGGGTTAGTCTTACTGACAGACTTTCTGACTACCCGTAATGACTGACATGAATACTACACAAATGAATAATTATACATAACTAGCTTTTGCCCGAGGCTTCGCCCGCGGGGATGTCGGTTATATCGCGTTTTCAAGAGAACTCTTCAAAAGTTCGGGATAAAAACTATTTTATGTTCTTTCTCAAGGTCAATTCTATCTCTGTCCCAAATTTCATTAAAATCAGTTCAGTGGTTTAGACGTGAAAGCGTAACAGACAGACAGACAGAGGTAACTACTTTCACATTTATAATATTAGTATGGATAATGTTATCTACATCGCAGGTGTTTTATGTAAATCCGCTGTTTATACATAGCGTGGTCGTTTTATAAACGCTAACTGTTATGTGATATGCCGAATACAAAATGTCAGAGCAATTAGACTCGTATAGGTTAGCCTTTGCTTTTTTAACCTTTCAACGGCAGCGACAGCCAGCTGTCGGGCTGCTATTGTCTTTGTATTGTGTCTCGAATCACGTGTGTTCGAAGGTTTTAACCGCCCTAAAATAGGAGCTGCGCTACGCGGGGCTCCGTCGGGTTTGTGCAATTCAGATTGTTTTAATTTAACGTCAGCATGTAACAACGAGTGTTTATAGAATACCGACGCCGTAGGTAACAGAGAATTCTCACATTCCGTGTTATCGTATAGAGTTATTTTGCAAGTTACCTTCAGTTGGTCCGTGATCGATGAGGCCCGCCGTCCTACTAGCGATACATCGCGACGTGTCCCGGCGATGCATGCATCTTTAAACGTAACAAGTTGGCTCAAGTCGGGACGTGCTCGGACGATACATTATGCAGCCCTGCCTGGAGGCTTATTTGGTGGCTAGGATTAAAGAGTTCGTGCCTATCGATAAAACGATGATATTTTTAATTTTAGTATGTTTAGTGAGGCAACTTTATTACTCCTGTGGTGGTGTATCCGTATGAACAACTTTATAACACATTACAAAGGCAACCTCTTGAAGATATGTACAGTATGTCCTACTTCCTTAGGTGTCAAATAAACGATGAATATTTTTTTCTAAGGTGAATCAAACTCTGGGAATTCTCTAATGGTTTAATCTTTTCAATAATGCACCATTCTCTCTAAATACTCGGCCAAAATGTGGACTGAGGGAATATTGCACTATCCGTTAGATATTCAACGTCATATTCGCAAATGGAGTCATAACGGTCTAACAAATAAGCTAAATCCAATCAGAGAGCAGCAATAAGCCAGCACTCGCAGCATCCCGGTTGCCATGGCAACCAACTAACAGAATCAAAGTAATCCAACTTTAAATGATCAAGTAGGTACAGTCAGCGCCGAAGAGAACCAATCACGAGCTCGCAAAGTGGAAATTATTCGCTTTGCCAATCCACAGATTAGTTTTAAGAGGTCCTAAACACGAGTTAGTCGATTCGGAAAGGTAATTAGTTTAATTCGAACGATTTGTTAGGCGAGGTCTCACCGCAAGCGGCGCGGGGGAGGGGGGGAGACTCCTGTAGTTTAAAGCGTCGGTTTGATTGAGACCTTTTAGTGGCAGTTACAGAGGTAATGACTGAATGTTAGGTCGTTAATTGTGGGGCATGATTTGTGCTATCTTGGAGCCGCAAACATACTTTGACAGTGTTGAGAATTTTCCGCGACTTTGCCATATGTTTTGTGCTGGACCATACCATAGAAGGTGTATTAATTAAGAAGCTGCTAAAAGTCAAAATATTTAACACCTATTTGTTTTCAGAAACCAACAACAATAACATATCACTATCACTGGTCCCATTCTACCCCTCACAGGTACCGTTACACCACACACAATACATGTCTTCAGATATGACTCAGTAACACCAGTATAGACGATGATGGCTCTTTTTCCACCCTACAGGTAGGTCGGCGTGACGGAGGTGTGACGCACAAAGGACACACGACCCGCGCAGGATTAGTGACGCGAAGCGGCGTGACGACGGTATTACCCACATGAGGAGGCTTACGGACAATGTGATGAAATAACCTAGTTCACTGAACTCGGAATGATAGCGGCGCTGCTGCCCTGTTGATATGAGGCGTTTTAGAAAGTGGTCGAAGTTGTTGAGTGTCTTGTGACGTGTGACTCTGTATAAAACTCTGTAAGCATTATCAATGACTGTGTACTGTCTCTTTTTCAAAATAACTGTTTTAGATTCTTTTTAGATGATATTTTTGCAAATTTTGAGTTGGAAGCATAGTATTTTATTGGTTTGTATTATTACTATTAACTTACAAACCGCCACAGCTTCGCACAGGTATAACAAATACTTGAAATGCCTAGACGTTTGCAGTAAAACGCACAATATTATACATATTCGTAAATCTTCCTATCGAACCATCAGTATACGCATAATACTATCGAACTCGAACCAGTATATTCATACTCAGAATTTTGATATGCTTTCCATCCGAAAGCATATCAAAATTCTTTTCGTAGTCCAAAAGATCAATACAGACAGAAAATTGGGAAGTGTTTTTATTTTATATACTAAGTTAAATCGAGTTCCATAGAAATCAACTTTTAGGAATGATTGACTGGCTTTCATTTTGTGACTGACTGAATCCTAGGATTCAGTTCGATTAAATCATTTAGGATTCAGTCAGGTTATAGCTTCTAAAATGGAGACTAGTTTAGTGTCCGCTGTCCGCTCTCTCGGAGAGCTGTGTAGTTATCCTTGACATGGTCTCTGAACCCAATCGATACAGTTCCGAACCCTTCCCACTAATTATTACACTCACGGCGACTCAGTGCTGCGGCGGTGCGATGCACCTCCCGCTAGGCTGTCTATTGTGGAATTATATTAATCTACTCACCCGCTACTCGCTACAAGTTCCGCTTCTCCTCAACTAATTTCCTCCCAGCCTCTAAACAATGTAATCTTAAACATTAGTTAAGTGATTTTTTACTAAACGAGCCGAAACACTTTGATTTTCTTAAATTTATCACCGTTTACTTGTGCAATCAACGTTTTAATTAATTTGAAATACTTTTAATTACCTATAGGCCATTTTGTTTAGATTGATATTAAAAAACTCGTTAATTTAACTTTTGTCTTCAGTCTTGACAGATTAATTTATGTAATAAGGTTTTATTATTAAATTATTAATATAAAACGCGCCTTTTGAACTCCAGAATGTTCCAATATTGACACGCGTATGGGTTGACGTTAATTTTGGCGGGAAGCTAGTGGTGACGTCATGACATCGATCATGGCCGCCGCGCGGTAATGACAAGTCTTTTATAACAAAGATCCTATTATCAGCCCGCCTTTTGTAACTGAAGCCGCACTGAAATATTGTTCGGTGAGAGTTTTTATAAAAATTAAAAATGATCGAGCGCCATTTTTTATCTGTGGCGATCTGACCCGCCTCTGTGTGGGCTCTTTTTAATTGCAAAGGTTTTACTACGCAACTTTTTTATTGTTATCAGTATAGAAGGGAATTTCTTTCATCTCACTCTGAAAACAATTCAATGATATGTAATTTTATGACACACAAAGAAATATTAATAAGTGTGACGTTATCTGTCAAGGTGCTGAAATTCAAAGGGAGAGACCCATTCAGTACAGCTAATAAAAGTGTAACAGTTGACAATACGATTTCCCATCCACGTCTCATAGAGAAATATTGATACGTAACTCTATTATGAAGATCTCGATATCGAAACTAAATGTTCTTACGTTAATATTCCCCGACCGGTGGATAACTGGTACATACCTGAAATAAAGAAAACTATTATGAGTATTTTGATTTCAATGGAAACATTGTAGACACTAAGAGCTTTGTTCGAAAAAAACAAAGACAGAAATATTAATACGTAATACACAGCGCTTTTTGTTAGCAAATTACAAGTTCAGTCGGTTGTAACGCGCAATGTATTGCAAACAATGCGACAACGTTGTAATAACAACGACATTCAGTTGTTATAGGCGGCGCTTTACTGCATGTCGAGTTATATGTCACCTCTGATATATTGGAACACTAAATTCTGTTCACGACTTCTCCTGCTTAGAACTGTATTTTTTATGTGCAATTCTTTTCAAAATTTTAATTGCTTAAATTACTCCTAGCCTGTTGTTATCTGCCGGTGTTCCGGCAAAATAAGTCAAATCCTTTTGAATGGTATAATATGGATAGTGTGATATTCAACGCAGACATAATAAACTGCAATTTTGGTTTAGAAAAAAAACGGAAATTTTAAATTTATAACTACACAGATAAACTGCACCTACAAATAACACAGACACAGACAAATAATCAAATCTTTGATGAACATGATCATGAATACACAAATAATCGTCCAGTGTGAGAAACGAACGCGCGACCTCCGGCTTAGCAGTCAGGGTCACTACCCACTCGACCAACTGTCACGGACACGCGAGCACACATTTTGGTTCACACGCGACGCAAGCTCCCGCCCTTTAGCTTTCTCTATGAAATATGAAGATAAATTAATGTATTGAGAATAATAAAAGTGCGACGTCTCGCTATATTGTGTCTAATGCGTGTCGCTCGTAAACACATCATGTAGAGAATATACTGCTAAACGTATTAACGGCTTATAGCGTGTTTTGTAAAAAGTTTTCATAAAAAAATGTTTTTTGCGTTGTGGTGTTAATAGCTTTGGCGCGATACAAGTTTGCGAACATTGTATATTTTGAAATGAATGATTTAAAAACTAATATTTTCTGCGTTGAGTTACTTTGAAAATCAGTAATGATTAAAGACTGTGTGAACTCAATCGTTGTCACACAGCTATTGAAGTTAAATATTTTATTTTTGCTTTAAGTATTTCACTCAATTGAACATTTTACGAATTTTACCTTTATTAGATGATTTTACAGAACATTTACTTTAAAAAGCCTCGCCGTCTAAACTTAAAATATTGAAATTAAAAATGTTTGTTCTAAAGTTCATTTAGGTCGACCCACGGCTCGGGTCGAACCAAATGAACTTTAACCCTGTGGCTTTGCTACCGAGTTCTAACCCTGCCTACCCCCGGGACACTTCACAGTCATAATTAAAGTACGATATAACCGAGTGGCTGGCTAATCGCCACGTATCGTTGGCACGGGCATCGAACCGCCGACCATTTGGCGCGCTTCAGTAACTACTCCACCACTTTATGCGAGCTTTGTTTTTATTTATAGGGAAACAAAAAGTGGCACAACTCAATTAAAATTTGATTAATGGCACCGACTGAATTGTATGAAAAATTGCCCCATACTTAAAACTGTTATCAAATGACACCGCTTTAAAATCATCACTTGTAAAGGTCGCTTAATATCGAGGCTCACTTCGAACTATGAATTTTGTTCATGATATTCACTAGGATTGGCAGGCTTCGTTTATTGGTAAAGTTATGTGAAACAAACTTTCAAATAAAACATTTATAGGGGAGCACTATGAAGCCACTAGCTTTATAATACGTTTATAGCTGCGCCACACAACACGTGCGCCTCGACTGCGAGCCGTTTCATCTTGTTTACGAGCCTCATTGATTGACAACTCGCACACGTTTTATGGCACCCTAGTACTTCTTTAACACAGAATCTTACGCTTTATATATTTACGAAATCTTTTATTTTACTCGAGTCTACCTCCAAGCGTTAAAAAGCCCATTATTTCATATTTTTTGTTTTCATCTTCACAAGAAAGAATCCAAAAATAATTCAAGGACGTATATCAATTTATGATGTTTGCCACGGTCGGCATTCTGCGGCATTACCCGGCTCTGCCCGCCCTCGTGCCGGGGATTATCCGAACCCGCCGCTTAGCGAGCACCGCAGTAAGTGGTTTTAAATGTTATCCCTTTCGTGCGTTTAAGATTTTTTCACGAAAATAGCGGTGAAAGTGAACACTCCGCTTTTGTTTTACTTTTTAAATGAGAGCGGTGGGAGGTATTGTGTTGTCAATAAGTGGAGGTTGATGGAGGGCTTGATACCCTGATTTTTTACCTTACCAGCTCTCTAGTATGTCGTATAATATACATAGTAATATTCTAAATGGAAAAGTGTCTGTTTGTTTTTCCGTCTTACACGGCAAAACGAAGCGACCGACGATACGACGTGATTTTAAGTAGAGATAGTTGAAGGGATGGAGAGTGACATAGATTACTTTTTGTCTCTTTCTAACGCGGACGAAGCCGCGGGCTAGCAGGTAATAATGATGTCCTGATCTCGCAGATACACAGTAATGTACCAGGCTGTCAGCCGGTCGCGCAGGTCGACGCGAGTGGCGTCGTTAGTGAGCTATTGTGCGAGAAGAGTTGCACATTACAGAAATAGTGATAAATACTGCTATTCAGGTGAACATTACGATGTCGCCGTATTGAGGACTAGGGATATACTTGGGGAAGGGTGTCATTCTTCATGGTAAAAAGAAGTTAGACTCTATAACAAACTTCGATAGAATTTAGGCGGGAAATGTGAGCTTCTGAACAAAATAGTATAGATTTTGAAGCATTTTTTAAATACTGTATTTTTACTCGAATGGTTACATTTATTGTTATGTTTTCAGGGTTCTTTTATGTATAACAGTTTCTTAATCCACTATTATTTGTAAACATATAGGTAAAAAGGCTGATCTCGAGAATATTTACACTATGGGTAATGTTGCGAAGTAACATAAATAGTGATAGTAAGCCAACTTTCTACTGTATAGGAATGCAGAGTAACCGACGTCAATACAAACACCCGAGCGATATTTATTGCCTATTATATCGCGAGCTCTCCGTGGAGTGATGGTAATGAATACCAATATTAACATAAACATAAATCAATATTCTAATGTCCTCACCATAGAGGCAAAAAAAAACTTTTTTCAAAAAAAAAATAACCGCCTTCAAAAACTAAAAACCCAATAATAACAAAATTTCGGAAGTCGGTGGTAACACAAATTGAATGGCAGAAGAGAAGCCACCGACTTCCGAAATTTTAGTTATTATTGGGTTTTAGTTTTTGAAGGCGGTTATTTTTTTTTTTTGAAAAAAGTTTTTTATTTATTACTTTTTAGTGTCGACTCCCAATGTTTGACTGTGTATAGTATCTTTCAAAGTAATTTATTTTCAAAATAAAACTACTAACAATCTTATAAAACGAAAATAGAAACTTGAAGACAAAGCACACATCGTCTATGAAAATTTCGTCATTTTTTTTTTGTTCTTGGTGAATTTTTCGAGAAGCACTGAACCGATCGCCACAAAATTTATATGGGACCACCCCTGAATCATGACTTATCAAACAAAAAAAGAACCATCAAAATCCGTTGACAATTGACGGAGTAATCGATGAACAAACATACAAAAAAAAAAACATACAAACAGCCGAACATAGTACCTCCTCCTTTTTGTGAAGTCGGTAAAAAGAGGACAATTTACAGACACGCAAGAGAGTTCAACTCACAGCGCATTTACTAACATTTCACATTCAAACAAACCAAACATGCTTTTGCTTCAAAATTTTTCCTGTTCCTCGGTCCTCTCCTCTATAATAGACTAAACGCGAAAGCAAACATCTATTCCTTAAATCACGCTAACTGCAAGAGAATTGTTAAGGATGCTCTTCAAAATATGTCCTACGAAGATACAGAGAATTTATTAACTGTAATAAAATAACATATTATTTATAATATTATTGTATTACTTTAAGTACCTACTTTGTTAATTTTAGTGACTAAGCTACTGTTTAATTCCACAGTCTACTTTCTCCATTTTTTCTTTACACATTTATATAATAAGACTGCTTTACATAGTTTTTGATGGATTGTTTATTAATTATTTTAGATCTTATCGCCTGAAACACAGGATTACCTAGTTCAGGCACGTTAATTTTAGAATCAAATTTACATTTAAGGCTTCAAAATTGTTTTAGTACCCAATCTCTATGAATAAATAAATTATTATTATTATTATTTATTATTAAATATTACATATTTTTCAAATAATGGCATATTATTTAGAAAACAACGTCAGTTTGAGTGGGTCAGAGCCCGTACGTCCCCTAAGATTCGCACCCTGTGCCCATAGGGGTGTTTGAGTCCTGTTCGATTACGCAAAATATTAATATTTTTCTGGAGATGAACTAACGAATTATTTCCACGAAGCGTAGCAACTTAGACGCGGACTCGTCATTATACGCTTGGTGTAAAGTTTACATACAAACCTGAGCGTACTATGTACACAGAGTTTCATAGTTTATTAGTTTTGTTTGTAAGCTGCAATTAGGCGTACTCCAAGCGTAAATGAAGAACACGCGTCTATCACAACGAAGCTTCTGTAAACCTAAATAAATAAATAACTATAAATAAGTATCCTGATAAATAAATAATACCTAATAAAAAAAAACCGGTCAAGTGCGAGTTCTACTCGCGCAACGAGGGTTCCGTTAATTTGTTTTTTAGTGAAATAACTACAAATTTACGGTTTTCGGAGTTTTCTCTTTACTTGTGCTACATGACCTTGCTTCTTGCCAAATTTCACAATTCTAGGTCAATGGGAAGTACCCTATAGGTTTTGAGTTTTGATTCCCTTGAAAATGTCTAAATATGCAATATAAACCGTCGTATCTTTTTATTGCGTTGATTTAGAAACTTTATTTTTTTACTGCTTTGAGAAATAGCAGATCTGAGTATGTGATATTAATTTCAGCTTGATATCTCGACGCGTTTCTGAGAAAAAGGTTCTTGACAGACAGACGGACAGACGGACGCCTGATGTGAACTAACAACAAATTTACGGTTTTCGGAGTTTTCCCTTTACTTGTGCTACATGACCTTGCCTTTTGCCAAATTTCATGATTCTAGGTCAATGGGAAGTACCCTATAGGTTTTGAGTTTTGATTCCCTTGAAAATGTCTAAATATACAATATAAACCGTCGTATCTTTTTATTGCGTTGATTTAGAAACTTGATTTTTTTTACTGCTTTGAGAAATAGCAGATCTGAGTATGTGATATTAATTTCAGCTTGATATCTCGACGCGTTTATGAGAAAAAGGTTCTTGACAGACAGACGGACAGACGGACGCCTGGTGTGAACTAACTACAAATTTACGGTTTTCGGAGTTTTTCCTTTACTTGTGCTACATGACCTTGCTTTTTGCCAAATTTCATGATACTAGGTCAATGGGAAGTACCCTATAGGTTTGGATTTCCTTGCAAATGTCCACATTTGCAATTTAAACCGCCGTATCTTTTTATTGCGTGGTTTTAAAAACTTGATTTTTTTACTGCTTTAAGAGATAGCAGACCTGAGTATGTGATATTAATTTCAGCTTGATATCTCGACGCGTTTCTGAGAAAAGGGGTCTTGACAGCCGGACGGACGGACAGACGGACAACAAAGTGATCCTATAAGGGTTCCGTTTTTACAGCCTAACATCGTTCATCTGCCTCTACCAACACCTCATCTCACACAGAAGGGTAAGAGCGACGATTGCTCAATTAGTCCAATTTTTCAATGAGGATCAAGGTAAATTAGAAATTAGACTATAATTTGTTACATTTTTGCGCTATTTTCGTGGAATGAAATTTTTGATTTCTACCTTACCTTAACCTTGCAACGACCAAGCGACAGCCGGCTTCCCCGCCGCTGCTATCGTTTTTCTTTTGTGTCACGAGTAACGTATGTTCAAAGTTTATTAAACTATGCTTAATATTAATGATTTATGAAAAAGAAGCTATTATTGCTCGTTCCGATTAGTTTTACCCGTGGTCGTGAAGTGGTCTCGCGCTGTCATGGCCGCCGACATGCGAATCAATCGAGGGCTGTCTCTCCCCCCGCGCCGCTCTCATTCTGTTCTGACAACCTGCTCATATCGGTCATTTGAACGAGCATTTGTGTCAACTTGACAGATTGTGGCCAATTTTGGTAATGTGTTAGGAAAATGTTCTGTCTATTTAGTTTTATGAAACTAAAACTATGTTTGACGATGTAAGATACTAGATTCGCGTGTCGGCGGCCATGACAGCGCTGGACCAGTTCATAACCACGGTTAAATGTAGTCGGAGTACTGATAGTTTCTTTTTGTCTAGTTTTGGTTACCCAATTTTGTAGTTAAATTGTTTTTATCCAAAAAGATCTGAGGAGCTTTCAATGTAACTGCTTCACCATAAACAATACCGTTCAGAATGTAAGAACATTTATTTACAGTGAAGAACATTTATCGAACACATCGGTGAAGGAAAACATCGTGAGGAAACCTGGACTTGTAGTCAATATAAGTCCGAGATCGCCAACCCGCCCCAAAAATCGAGTAAGCGTGGTGATCAATGCTCGTGCCTTCTCTATATGAGAAGACGTCTTTGCCCTGCAGTGGGACAGTTATAAGTTGGTATTATTAATGTAATTCAGGCAAAACAAAGGAATAAACAAACCTATGTTGACAGCTGATGTAAATAAACTGTACAAAATGTTAGATTTTCACTTGACTTAGTAAACAATTAATATTGGTGCCGATTCCCTTGGTCACAAACTATTCTAATTTTAAGTTAAATGCATCTTTCTCTTTTCATTTCTTAAAGAAAAGGACAGAAGATACAATTTAGTTTAATCCTGTCAAATTAGACAGCGCCGGAAGAAAATTGACGTATATTTAGACGCCATGTTTTCAAAACGCGTCTAAATTATCTATGGAGTGTCTAAATTTGACAGGACTTAACTAATATTTGATCTTCTGTCCTTTTCTTAATTAAATGGAAAGAGAAAGATGCACTAACTTAAATTTACTTTAGTTTGTGAACAAGAGAATCGGCACCATTGTCGTTGTAAAATAGTAGTGAATGCTGGTCCCGCGTCGCGTTGTTATGGTTTTATCAGCATTGCAAGTCATTGAGTCGAGTTACCGCCGATGATAATTCGGTAGCGATAACTGATAAAGGATATTTCCGATATTACGTAGGCTCGTGGTTATTTCGTAAATTAACGGATGAGCACTTCCTAGGGACTGTTTGTGCTGGAAAGCGATTATTTTGTCATAATAAACATGGGTAAAGGACTGTCTCTAAAATGCACACACACGAAATTCAAACATTTGTAGGTAACTGTAAGATCATCGAATTAGTAGAGATTTCATCATCATTTTTCTAGGCTTTTTACCACTATTTTAGGGTTGCCTCCAGTCTAACAGAATTCAACTGAATACCAGTGTGTTTACAAGGAACAGTTGCCGCTTAGACCTCTACGACTCAGTTACGCCGACAAAGTTGCCCAAAATTGTGACTTTAAACTTTTTGTAACGATTCTCTGAAAGATCTACGAATGACTCTTGTAACATTGATATTCTCCCAGTTTCAAACGCATAACCTCATGTACATAATTATAAAGCAGATAGCTAAACCACTAGCCGTTGCTTCATTTCAAAATTATTTAGCACCACCTTTATCTAGACAGATTTGAAATTAAGTTGATACGTAAAAGCAAAAGCATAAAAGCTCTGTACACTTGTACTCTATCGTGTCCATAATGTATGAGGCATTAGGTTCACTTAGCGGACACGTGTCGGGCCACGAGTGGACACTAACAAGTGGGCAACGCCGCGGGACGGCTCATTACTTGTAGTGTGCAGACGGATGGCCGCCATTGTGTCCGCGAGGACGGGGCGCGGGGCGCGGCGCGGGGGCGGCTGTGAGTTATGGGACATGTCGTCACATTGTGTGAATTAAACTATCTTGGTGATTGATTCAATTTTTGAAGCACTTAGTCCCAAAGTGGTCGTTGTCTACCATCATGCGTCTCTAACTTATGCCCTTACTAATAATCGCTGCATAACGTTATGACAGGTTTATACGTCAAAAAATGTACCTATGATTGCACAAGCTTTATTCATGACATAACTTTACACAGTGATTATTAGTAAGGGCATTAGGGTTTAGGCCCGACTCAACATTACTGGACTTCCTAAAGAATTCCTGAAATAAGGGTGCTTATCTATATACTCTATTAAGGAAAAATCATTATGTGTCAAATTCAAGCTAGTTATTATTAAAATTAGACCATTGACAACCACTTTTGTTAACAAGTCGATCAGTTAATCAGACAGTGGAAGCTAGTTGTTTGTGCCAAAACGTCCTGAGGTTTCTATGAAGAAGAAGAAGAAGAAGCAGAAAACTCCACAGACACTCTTTTTAATTAAGCTTTGAAATAATTTATGTTACACTAAGTATTCTGTGATTTTCTTATTTTCTTAGCTAACCAAACTATTCAAAATAATATCGACGAGAGCCGCGGCAGGACCGATCTCGACTGACAGCGCCAGTTCACGAACACGACACGGGATCAATACCAATCAGGTGAACCATTTGTCGGGAATATACTTAATCCAACACTCGCGCCGCCATCACCGAGACACTTCATTGAGCATAGCGTGCTCTGAGCCGCTATACTCATTTTATGACTTTATTTTGTTTGAAAACCACAGTGTTGTTATTGTCCAGTTAACCGCTATCTTTAAATATTTCGTGCGCCTATATGGCACGTTGCGTTGTTGTTATCATAGAGCCTTGTTGTGCACCCATTTAAATATCTGTTTTTAACTTAAACACGTTTAAAAAAACCTCAGTTAGTTACACAGTGGGTACAAATAAGTTTTTTCACAGCTGTTATGTGTATCACATAGAATTTAATTTAACAAACACCCGTGTTTTCTGATGTTTCTATTTGGTACTGCTTTACTCCGAATTTATTAACAAAGACGTCCCAGATTCCACTTTAGCGATAAATACATTAATTCCCAACACTCAGGTTAAGCGACTGCAGAGTATTTACTCGTAGATGAGCTTAGAGTCACGGTCCACTCTGTTCGCTTAAATATTGAAGTTCCAGTGTTGCGGCAGCGGGCGGCCATTACCGCCACTACACGCCGCCGCCCGGCGCCGCTCGTAATGTTCCGTTGAGAGCAGCGCCTGCTATTGACTTATTGATATCATTGTTGGGACACTTCAACGATTCACTTAACTGCTGTTGACAACCCCTTCAGCGATGTAGGGTGTATTTTGGAATAAATTACTGGTAATGACTATGTTCTTATTAACTCAAAGGATAGCACTGTTCACAGCGCCTCGTGGCGAGTTATAGCGCGGAGTACGACAGCTGCACGCGGCACTAAACAGACTGTGTGAGCTGTATCCTCGTGAAAATGATTGAGTTTGTCACATTAACCCTGTTGCTTGTTCATTACGAAACTTTAACTCTAACCTAGCTTTTAAGCCAGGGTCTAACTCATACTATGTACATCTTGTTATTATGGCAAAAAGTAATTGGTATAAAAAAATATTATTGTAATTTATAATGTTATCAGCTGTTTGTGCACGTGTCCTGTTCACAGCGATGCGTTCAAATATTGTATTACCCTGTAAACTCGTTGCAACTCTTTTTATAATTGTTACACTTTTTTCATAAAATTAGTTTTTGCCCTCTGCTTCGCCCGAAACTTCGATGTTAGAATTTCCAAAAATCCTTTCTTAGTGGATACCTACTCTTCACTAAGAACACACCCTGCAAGTTTCATATTTCTAGGAGCTGCGGTTTGGACTACGAGTTAATATACAAGGTGTATTTTTGGTCTTGCTCAACCCGCTAGGAGATGATTCTACTCATAAAAACAAACAACTTTTATTATGGAACCAACACTGAAATCGCGAAAAAAATATCAGCTGTTTCTAAGAAAAGTTCAATGCCCTCGGACCATAAAGTATGAACCAGCTGATATTTTTTTCGCGATTTCAGAGTTGGTTCCATACTAAAAGTTGTTTGTTTTTATGAGTAAAATCATCTTCTAGCGGGTTGAGCAAGACTAAAAATACACCTTGTATTAACAGTCAATCATCATTTTTATAACAACTAGCTGTTCCTCGCGGTTTCACCCGCGTTACGTTAGGTGTTCGGTTACTGCATCGCTCCCGTGGGACATAGCGTGACATTATAATTAATAGCTTGTTACTCAGGAATAATGTAGCTTTTTAATTAAAGAAGAGTTTTTAAAATCGGTCCAGTAATTTTTGAGTTTATTCGTTACATACAAAAATAGAAATATTTCCTCTTTATAAAATTAGTTAAGGTATAAAAAAAAATTGTATAAATGTACGGTGGGCTAAGCAGATAAGTATCCAGGGCCGTCAGATACAGTTTAAGTTTTCTCAAATACCTACGGATATTTTCTAATAAAAAATAAAATGACTGAATGAGAAAATGACTAGTTCTTCAACTAGGTTAAATTTCATTTGAATACATTCATTGGTATTCAAGAAAACCTCAATTCTATATGACGGCCCTGGATACTTATCTGCTTTGCCCACTGTACAAGCAAGTGTGATCGCACGTTGTTTGTTTCACAAGACTTAAGTGTAAACAGTGAGCTAGTTCTGTTCACAATGTTTCATTATAAGCAACTCGTTTGACTAACTTTTTAAATCAAACAATAAAAACGTACCCCAAAATAATATAACTGTAATGTACTTCTCGTGTAGTCTGCGTCTATATACAGACGTTATATAGTTACTGGTCTCCACAAGCTGTGTTTAGCCGAAAAACCAATAATGTACACTTACGTAATTTTCCGATAAGATCGAAAGTAAATAGGCCGACACTGGTAATAACGTGTAGACGGCACATAACGAGAGAGGTCTGGCCGGGGCACTTGTCGACTGACGGTTTATTCTCATATCTCGTTACTCAATAATGAATATCGATTGCTCACTGTCTCGGTGACGACAACACTTATTTAACGAGTAATCAGATTTTGTTTCGAAATGTGTTTTGTGACGAATAATTAGATTAGATGTTGTGATGTTGTATCGAACTCATTGCTTAAATGTAGATCACGATGTGAAACTTTATATAGAAGTTAGCTGTCATCCACAATAGGGTATTACACTGTATAAGAGAAAAAATATAAAAATATATTATTGAGGTAGCTTAAGCAAAAAGCAGCCGAACAGTGTTAGTTTTAGTTCATAAAACTAGAAAATATTTTTTTAAATTCAATTCAAAGTTTTCAGTTTTTTTTACCTGTTCTTGAACACACCGAAATACAGACCATAGACAGTGACAGCTGTCGACTGTCAACAGTGTCAACTAGACGTCACTATTTGTTTTATTTATAACCTCTTATTACGATCTTTATTATAAAAATATACTTTTTCATGGAAGTTATTGTGAAAGATATTTTAGATGGCTAATGCACATGTGTACTTACATCAAAGTGATATTTACAACAACAGTGCAAACGGTACAAACGGGTTTTTATGGTGTAATAGTTGGAATACTCTTCCAACAACTTTTAACTAAGTTTTTCCTAAATTTGAATCAGTTAACACTAGAATTCACAATTATTCCGATGTTTTCACACTTGTGTTCTTGCATTCCGAAACGCACACCAACGGTAAGTCGAACAGTAACTAATTTTTGAGATAAAAACAATAAAAATTATGTAAAGTGTCACAGCGCGTTTGTTTATTTACATGACGTAAGGACGTCATATCGCCAAAGCAAAACCACGCCCACGGCGTTTTCCGTTTTTCGAAATTTCCGCGCGAAATTTGAAAATACAATTTTTAAAAGCGTTTTTAGGGTACTTAGCGCTTAAATAAAAATTTAGGATTTTTTTTTGTGGTTTCTTAGTACTGTAGGAGTTATTTGAAATACTTAAAAAAAAAGAGTGTAATACCCAATTATAATAATCTTTAGTTACAGCTTCATTTCCGTAAATCATAGCGCGATATTATTATACATATCTATTGCTGTACTTATACCTTCCTCGATAAATGGACTAACGAACGCAATAATATTTTTTTATTAAAGCCCGTAGTTGAACCTCAAATCGGCGTTTTCAATTAAATAAACAAACATACTCCAGCTTTAGTATAGCTAGCTACAAGACATGTAGAAAAATCATTGCAATGTACTACAGACCAATATGTTCTAACTTTAAGACGCAAGAGATCCCTGTGATATTCCCTTTTATATTTAACATAACTATATTTACTCAGAATGGAATATTAACCTCTTAAAGGTGTCACTGTGACCTCGTTTGGTCACAGAAAGTCGCTCCCTCTCAGAACATCACAAACAGTCGCGAGTCCGCCAGGAAGCCTGACTTTGTGCCACAATACTCTCGACCTTCGAATATTATACACAATCACATGGAACCCTGTCGAACTCACTTATTCACTACAAAAAACTCGGGTCCAACAAAAGTAATAAATTGAATATATTTGGTACAACCTTCCGTATTACAATAACAATGGAAGCTAAAATAACGCACATTTACAAAATAAGGCATATTTACAAAAGTTCCAGGTCTCCACTGTTCTATCCAATTTCTATGAAATGGAATAAAAAATATGTAGAAAGGCAAAATGATCGAATTATAGGCTTTGTTTGTTCGAAGAAATTGAGCGGCATGCCATGTTGAGTACTGTGACTCAATGTTATTTTGTTACTCACAAATACAAGAGGTTTCTGTACTACTTACTTTGTTTTTCTTTTCTTAAAACATTTTGAATCTTTTCCGAGGAAAACATAAAACAAACGATAGCAATTAACTATTAAATATCGGAGTTGAAAATTCCGATGTTTTTAACACCAGAGCTACACCAGGAAAGTTTATTTACTTTAAAGCCAAAACCTTGGCTTGTTACACTGTTACTACTCTCGTATGCCTACTGCGTATCACGCAACGTGTTTCACGCAACGTGTATCATGCATCGTGATTACTGTGGCGGCGCGTTTGTATTCACAACGAGTAATCTGCACGGAATTGTTAATAGACAGGCTTTCAAATTATTTTGATAAAGAATAAACAACGTTTTATATAATTTAATTAAACGAAGGCTGAAAATATGCTGGTGACATTTGCATAAATATTTTTCATTTGAACTGGGAATTAACTCATTTTAGTCGTTTTAAATAAATGTCAAAACGTTGAGATTATAATTATTATTTATTTTGAACATTATCTTTGGCCTTTAATTTTTGCGTGAATTTCGACTTTCTTATTATATTCCTAATATTAGTATGGATGACGCGATAAAAAAACATTGCCGAATAAACATTGTTTGTTAATATTCAATATCAAAATATTATTAAAATAACTCAATTAAATTGTAATAATGTCAAGATGTTTTGCTAAAACTTTCGTAGCAAAACAATGTCACGCCTACGCCTGCTACGCTTTCGTAGGCGGCGCGTAGCAAGTACTCGACTGTCGATATTACAATATTATACATATTGCTTTGCATATTAGTCAAATATTATATTATAATTGGAGAAAAAAAAAACTTATTAGCCTAGTTAGAAAATATTTAGTGCCAGTGATCCTTTCTTAAAAAAATCATAATGTTGATTTTCCTTATTTTTATTGAATTAGTTAATGAAACTCAACATCCGCACCTCCTAACAAGGTAAACCCCACTCGGCTTAGCAGCGAGAATAATAAACATAATAACTTCACATATCACAGAATACACGCCTGCCGGGGTTGCGGAATGTGTATAGTAGTCACCGTGACCCTGGAACATAAAGGGCAATCGAAGGAACATGAGTGGGTTTTAGTCAGTAAGAGTCTGACACGCCCTCCCGCCGCACCCAGGACGGGAGCAGTCATTGGATGATTTCCCAATCACCAAAAAAATAATAATAATAATTTCACAGAATACAAAATATAACTAAAAATGTAATTCCCTCGCGGCAAGTCGCGGCGTTGGTCTGAAGCAGTCGGAACGCTTTGAACTTATTTAGGACATTACAATGGCGGGCACCGTCCTCTCAACAGCACTCGGATGGAGTGGCGCTGCCTCTCACTCCACTCTTACTTGTATTTGGTGATACTAAGAGTCCGGACAGAGCTCTAATGTGGTGATTAGGTCAAGGGTCTCTGCTAAGCTGTCACCTTGCTGTCGTCTGCTAAGCAGTGACAAATAAACTGCCTAAAATGTCGTTATAGAATTTGATCTAGTAATCAGTTGACAGGCCTGTTGGTCTAGTGGTTAGTGACCCTGACTGCTAAGGCGGAGGTCGTGGGTTCGATTCCCACCCAAGACAAACTTTGTGTGATGAGCATGATTATTTGTTCTGTGTCTGGGTGTAATTTATCTATCTGTATTTATTTATAAAGTATATTAGTATGTATATCAGTTATCTGGTTACCATAACACAAGCTGTGCTTAGCTTGGGATCAGATGACCGTGTGTGACTTGTCCCAAGATATTTATTTATTTATTTATTCTGTATGTTGGTAGAATCCGTCTTAAATTCTGAAGTTTGAATCTGTAGCCCCAATATTTTTATAGATTGATTTGACCGGGTTTTAATTTTTGATTGTGAATTATAATTATTATGTTGGATATTGCAAACTTCTGTTTCGGAAAGCAACGAGACTATACCCCTTAAAGTGGTAAATGTAAGTCTAAAATTGCTTGCCTTATGCAAACGTAGTGAACAATGCTCGTAAATAATATAAAGTACCTTTTAAATAATATAAAATGTGGAGTTTGTCCACCATTAGGACAACAGGGATTTTGCTTATGAGGTGAATTAATTGTTTCTCTTATTATTATTTTGATTAATTTATTAAAGTGTTCTTGTGAGTTTATTTTTCAAAGATAATTGGTTGTAGAGCTTATAAAACATTTATTGTAATATAAAAATAGGTAAAGTAATAAAAATAATAATATAATATTTAGGTAGCGGCTCGCTTTGATCTCCAGTAATAAGATTAACGTATCTGTTGAGCAGCAGCCGACTAACAGTAATGAGCTCATTAAAGAGATCAAAATAAATGTTATTAAGCAAGCTTATTTATTTTGTACTAAGGCTTAGAAAAAATATTGCTTTTAATATTGACCAATTTTTCAGAACTTTAAAGATCGGCATTTACTTTTAAACAAAAGCGCTAAATGTTAATATATCGACCCAGTGTAAAAGCACATAAAGTGCTTAATCTGTTCTTAAAAACGCTATAAATGAAATGTGAAGTGATATATAACATAATATTGGCTAGTATTTAAGTGCCGTAACCTGTATAATATGCACGTAAGTTGGTTGTATTTTTTATGAAACAAATAAACTTTATGATTATGATTAATATAATATTAATTCTGTAGATTGGTTAAACATAACCCTTTTTTTATGTTAGTATTGTTTTTTTTTTTTCTTATTTTAAGCGAACAATAGAGCCGGTGCTTCCTATGTGACTCCTCTCAAAAACATCCGAAACAAACTTAACTCTTACAAAATTCATATAACTGTATTAACTAATCAAATCAATCATCATTTTATAAAACATCAACAGGTTTTATAACATTAACATCACAAGCTCGCGAGTCATCTTTTAGAGTTCCCTCTTAGCTCTAATTTACTAGAGCTACGAGGAAACTTCGAGAAAACAGCTCTGACAAGCGAACGCTATTGAACACGACAGCTTACAGCGAGCGTATATAATGTTCACATCCAGAGTTTTAGAACATACTGTAGAATCATGTATATGAACTAAAATAATAGTGTATTTGTTGAATAATTCGATAGCGTGGAAATATACTGAACATTTGCTATTGAGTTACTGGTTCATGTGTGATCGTGTCGGACATGCTACTCGTGTTGTTGCAGCAACAGGTACGCGTTGCATGACACGCGATGCATGATACGCGATGCATCGCGCGCTCAACGGGTTGCATTTTACTGCAACCGGTAATAGTGGCGAGTCGCTATTGTTTTGTACAACAGATTGTATGGCTGAGCTGCCTATGAAGGAACTTGGAAAAAACACAATAAACCTGCATATTTCAAAATGAAAAGTTCTATCTAGCTTGCCTAATATTCAACCTTTTGAATAATAATGTTATCGAATTTCCAGAATTTTAGATGGCTTTGGAATGATTACCTTGTTTGGTACTTACAAGTATGTACGAAAAAGTAATGGATTTGAATAACTAAAAGGTGAATAATAATTAATCAACAAACCAAAAACCAGCAATTTCATTATTAGTAGTTTGATACTCAGATGGTAACACATGTGTTTGGCCATCATTCAGTTTCCTTGAAGTGAACAGACAGACGGACGGCGTCACTGAGCTGCCTCAGTTAACTTACACAATATTAAACTGTAGACGTGTTTGAGCACGACTTATTACATTGTTCTCACATTGTAGCTTGTATTCAACATGAAACATGTATTCTATTGATTTTAGAAGAGGGTACATGAAGCTTCTCGGCCTCTTGATTCAACTATCTAGCTGACTGTCTCCTTGGCAATTCAAAGGAGTTTTTAAATGGTTTATTTGAAATTAATGGAATATTGTTTTAATAGAATTGTATAGCTACTCTAAGCCTGTACTTCAATACTTTCCCAACGTGTGCACAATAAACGACATATACACGGGTGAAGCTGCCGGCAAAAGCTAGTAGTGAAACATATCCCGTTATCACAATTCACTGTTACTAAAACCGTCTCTCTTTGAACGAGGAAACACAATCTACGAAACGCGACGAAAAAACGCGCAAAAGCACAAACATTTTTAACACAAAGTTATTTTAAAACAGCAACATTGTGGTCTCCGCAGTCGCGTGATTACAGCATTTTGGTATTCTGCCCGCCTTTGTAACTGACAGCTTTTATATTAGCTATCACACGATGTGTGTGTGTGCGGCTTGTGTGTGTGTGTGCGGTGTCCCGAAGTCGATTGTTGTGCTATATTCGGTGGAACTGGGCCATTGTGTGGTGGGTAATGGACTATTCAATCACGGCTCTGGTGTCGTTTGCTACTGCTCTAAGGGAAGGCGCAAAAAATATCGAGTTATTGCCTTACGGGCGTGTCACAGACCAAATTGAATAAGTGAACATCAGAACGTTATTATGAACATTAACAAGTCATGCGGTATTGGGTTTGTTTGTAGCAGAGTGTCAATATATAACATGGCGGAGTGAGGGCGAAGTGTGAGTGTAATTGATTGTATCGCTTGTTCAACACCTCGGCTGTAGGGCGGACCTCAAGTATCAAAGGTCAAACTATTATTTATCTTTTCAGCCTTAAACGATACCACCCTAATGTCAAACGCGAGAGTACTCCCTTGATATATTTCCTCCACATCTCTTAAATAAGACTTAGGAAATTCGTGCAATTTAGGTAAAAATGAGATATTTCATTCGTAGCTAAAGCTCGTAAAATATCTAGGTTTAGACCTTTCACTTCTCTAGTGTGACACAGATTTCACATTCAGTGAAGGAAACGTAATATTGAAATAGATAGGCGAGGCCTATCGTAATACGATCTTTGATTTCCATTCGTGACTGGTTTAGATGGCCTCGCCTTTCTTCCAAACGTTCAATACTTTGCAAATGATTCCGGTTTTATGAATACAATACGACGACTGCGAAAGTAGTCATCAACAGTTCTTTTATAAAACCAATCAGTAATAGTTATCTACCTGTATTTAACTGTACACTGACACATGTATTCTAACACCGTTTTGTTGTAAAATTAGAGAGGAATAAATACAACATTTCTTGTAACTTTTGGCCCATCTAGAACATATCACATACTAAATAAATAGTTTAAAGTATCTATGTTTTAGAGGTGGGTAGTTGTAATCAAATATATTTTGAAGAAAACAGTTAAAGTTGCCTTCGTTAGCTCTTTCTAAACAACTTAATGTACTGCCTCTATCTATCTTCTGTGGTCTCTAACACTCAACATTACAACTCTATTTGTGTCTGACTCCATGCTCTCTCTCTTTTTCTGCTTACATTTTATCCTTGTCGCATTTGAAACAAAACAATAGCGACGTCGCGTCGTCGTTGAAATAAAAGTGCGACAGTAGCCTGTCGCTGAACTGACAGACAAACAGTCTGCTCGCAGTTGAAGAGGGCTTCAATATATTTACGAGAGACTGATGCTGGATTCCTGGGTAAGCTCTTTGTTGACGAGTCCCACCGAGGACTTATTATTGCGGGTGGTTACCATAATTATCTAGCGTTTGACTACGCTGCGTTACGGGTTTGTTTCCCGAACGGAACAATTTTGGTTTGACTTATGGGGATTTAAAATGATAATAATTGCACTTATTTCTGAAACATTATGCTAATTAATTTAAGATTTATTCAGAGTTTAGTCATTTATACTGTGAGCTTCATATGAATGTTTGTAAACAAACAAGATACAAGTATTTAGAGTGCGTTTTAATTTATTAAAGTAGCACTTGATAGTGTTAGAGTATAGTAATATTTTAACGACACTCTTGTGAACCAAATAATAGAATGCATAATGAGTGGTGTTTGAGTTGCCTAGAACTTTAGTAGTCCTGCCCCCCTAGACAAGTGGCATTGTAGAATAGATAGTCGAAAACAAATCGATTGTCAAATGTATGGAGATGTCAAATTGTTCAGCGAAAGCTTATGTCTATTCCATATAATTATTTGACAATCTATTCGTTTTCGCTATCTATTCTACAATGCCACTTATCTAGGCCCTCAGGAACATTCTTACTCGATTCGAAAGCTTTACCAAGCTAGGCAGCACTATATACATGCATACAGTCGTTATTCTTATTGGTACATGTTCTATTACTTGTAAGATCTCTCCGCTAGGTCGGCTACAAAATAAATGAGCTGAAGCATATACATTAATTTAATTCAACGAGCAGTATGTTACGATTTGATGTCGTTCCACTGAAGTTCCACAAGATAAATGTATCGACTCACTGAATGTACTCAACTAATGAATATTTCACTACTTCGTACTTACATACTATTTTCAGATATCATGTTTTACTAATAAATGTAGTGTAAAAATGTCTTATAAAGAAGTCTATGAAGAAAATGGATAACTTTCGTACGCCTGCTAATTATGATATAAAAGTGTAAAAAAGTACAACTTATAAAAGGAGATAAAAAAATGTTTTTTGATTCAGCGAATAAGATTTAAAGCGGTATTAACAAAATTTTAAATATAGTTTTAATATTTATGGTATTCTTTTGCAATAAAATACCGGGAAGCTAATTTGAGTTTCCCGGTTTTTACTGACATAAGGGGGTTTTTAAGTGAGTATTTTGACTTCCCAGAATTTTAATAACATCAGGGCTTTAGGTGGTCACAGGAAACGTTAGAACCGCTATATGTGTGTGTGGCTGTGTATGTATGTGTGTGGGTGTGTGTGTTGATAACGAGTCACGAGTATTGTTTTTGTACTTCCGCAGCACTTTGTTTCCTGGATCCTGTACTTCTGTGACTGTGTTACACAAAGCTGTCCGGTTCCTGAAAACTTTATCGTGAATGACACTTTATTGTTCACTACCTATTTCCTGCGGCACCGCCTGCCATTTCATGACCATAATATTTTACAGATTTATTTATTTATTTATTAAATTAATGTCAATTATGTACTAAAGATGACGGTTGACTTTTGATCAGTAGCAATAATTATTATAACCTCAGCATGTTTGTTAATTGCTAGCTTTCAAGATCTTATTGATCGACGATTTTGCTCTTACTGTATAATCAGCAGTTGTTGATCAGTAGCGAGTCCAGTTGGACAAACTATGAAACAGTAAATCTATTCCAATATTTGTTACTAATCACTTACAACGTCTGCTCAATGTTTGTGAGCACAGTAGGGACTGATAGTATCGACAGGTGTAGTATGTGTGCGTATAGTCGTGGTGTTGGGTCGTGGCCATTGTTCTGGTTTGAAGGCGTGTTGGTTTAGGCTCGAGGTGCGGATTGACTTCCAGTCAGATTGACAGGTTGGGTTTCACTGATAATGCTAAATTGCCTCACTAATCTGGAGAAGGATTATTTCATCACTGTTTAATTATTTCTTCAAGGGAAGTACTTTAGTTATTATAATTAATTAATGTAAATGTAAAGTACTTTAGTTATTAATTATAATATAATATTATAATATTCCAAGTTACCCGACGCGCGACGAAGCCGTAAGGAATGGCGTTATTGTAATAGGTTTACATAATTAAAAACTATTTAGATAATATCACTTGTATCATCCGCACTATTTATTTGATATTCGGTATTATTTACGAGGTAAGTCTTCAAAAATAAATAATAAGTAACACTTTTAATAAAATTTTCAATGAAAACAGTCTTCTACATCCCGTGAAATATTTAAAGTACTCAGAGCGAGGAATTTCTTGCAAAAAGATGTTGCACTATGACTTCTTGACCCAGTTGTTGATATATTATGTTATTAATTATTAAACAAAACGTCACACTATCCACTGACACGACTTACAATACTGGTCCTCCTCGCTGATAACCTCACGACTGAGCGAGATGGGCCCGGAGGTTATTATTGTAAATGTGAGATTATGATGATGTGCTGTCCCGCTATACCGACCAGCTGGGAGGCGCCGCAACCGCTCGTATTCAACATTATGTATACAGCTGTATGTTCTCGTAAGCACACACTGTTAGCCTACATATTATGTCCATAATGTAGTGTGTTATGTGCATAGTGTCCTAGCGGCAGTAGAACACTGCCTCCTAAGACACAGGGATTCCTAGTTTAGGAGGCAGGGTTACAATTTTTGTACGCCTTTAGTTTATTAAGAACTACACTTAGATATTAAGTAAGCTGTAAGGAATTGTATCAATAAAGTTTTTATTTATTTATTAATGTTTCCTATTAACCTAGGTTATCCGCTCTCTGTAGGCAAAATTTTAATGTTCATTACAGGGGTTTGTGTTAATTATTTGACTGATCATAAAAAGAGTTTGATTTAGTGTGATCTGGTGACAATATTACGCAATCATTATAGTAGTTTATTATAGAGCAGTCCTAACAGCTCTGAAGCTACAGTTTTGTTGATAATAATCTTCTACTTTCCATTTAATTAAGAACAGGCCTGAAGGTACATATTAGTTTAGTCCTGTCAAATAAGCTAATCCTGCTAAAGTAAATGGACGTATTTTTAGTGGTCGTGTTTTTTCTTCTGTTCTTTTCTTAATAAAATGGAAAGAGGAAGATGCACTGAACCTTAATTTAGTTAAGTTTTTGAACAATGGAAGACAACATTGTCTTCCAACTCAGTTCAAACTCAAATCGTTTACCTCCATTACACCAAAAAGGCATGTAGGTAGAGGTACGTAATTTCCGAAATGTGTTGTCGTTGCAATAATGAGTGAATTCTCGCATGTCAACAGCGTGTCTGTAATGTTCGACTCACGCCTCTCCAACAATACCACTCGTCATTCTCTCGCCGTGCAAATAACGCGCTAAGTCAATGGTAACGCGTTAAGGGCGAGTTTACAGCCTCTCTGCAAGAGCGGGTCACACACACTCACAAGACTTGTATGCACACACACACACGCACTTGTACCTGCTCGTAAAGTTGACTGTTTACGTTCCACTTATAATCAGACCGTTTCTCTGTATCGTGTGTAATTGGTCATTTGTTACAACTTGATTGTTATTTATGTTTAGGCTGTAGGTGAAAGTGGATCTAGATTATGTTGTTAAGTTCATTGATTTGAACTAAAATTGCACTATTTGTCGTTCAAAGCTGAGAGGGTACTAATCAATGCTAATATTATAAATCGGAATGTGTGTGTCTGTTTGTTGGTCCGACTTTCACGTCAAAATGGAGCGACGAATTATGTTTTTTTAAGTTGAGAAAGTTAAAAGGATGGAGAGTGACAAAGGCTACTTTTAGTCTCTTTCTAACGCGAGCGAAGCCTCGGACATCTAGTATTCTATATAAGTTTGTAATTAAATAAAACTTAACTGACAAGCTCATGCTTATTTTTTTTTCACCTAATCCTCATGATAATAAAAATAACATGGGGTGATTTTGCGTTGTCAATAACAATCAAATTAAATAAATTGACGGAATAACTATAAACATCGTGCATTATTTTGTTTCAACATCATATTGTAAAGTAGGTACCTCTGTTTCATGTACCGACTCTCTTCTATACTAATATTATAAAGAGGAAAGATTTGTATTTTTGTATGTAACGAATAAACACAAAAACTGCTGGACAGATTTCAAAAAATCTTTAAAAGCCTCGTTATCCCTGAGTACTATAGGCTAAATAATATAACGCTATGTCCCATGGGAGCGAAGCAGTAATAAAATTAAAAACATAACGTAACGCGGGTGAAATCGCGAGGAACAGCTAGTATACAATATTTAGCAAAACAACTCGCTCTCCATAATATCACACGCCGCGGGTAATGTACAACAATGTTCGCTCGTCTGGCGCGCGGCGCACGACTGCGGACACTGACATGTGTCGGGGCTGTTTAGATGATCAACAGTTTGTTGCTAACCAACAACCTGTATTAGTAAGCTGATATTAAGCTTTAAATAAAGGCTTTATCTAAATCTTATGCTCTTGTAAAGGCACGTACAGGATACAGACTTTGCGAGGCACACATAACGATCAGTGCACAACGAATGCCTATGCTAGAGGCCTGCGTGTTGAAAAAATTTAACAATATATGCTTATGTCGACCACGTGCGAAGCAAACGCCTCGTTTGTCTGTCCTCATGTTTGTCACACTCACATCATCGTTACTACGTCCACGACTGATGTAATGCTTGCACTGAGGCACTTAGATCTTAAAACATTTGTCAACAATAAACGTTAACATTAGCGAACGTGCGTAGAACAAACCAAGCATCATACCTTGCGAGGCATTCCTTATGGGCCGTTCCTGGCGCCTTGCAAAGTCTACACCCGCCTTTATACGCCACCCTTTATCATCTGATAGTAAACAGCGTATTACAAGAACATAAGAAGATCTATTGAAAGCTGACTATACACAGAGCGGCTCTTCAGTCAAAATAATTCACGTTACGGTTCACCCATCAACGCAAACATCAAACAGGAGCAGCCCCCTTCTATTTGAAGTTTGTGGCAAATATGCCAGTACACTACAATAGCAATATTCACGGAAATTCGGTGAAATCCTTCTTTAAACCCGACCGGAGCCAGAGAATTCGAGCAAAAGTAAATCTGGCACTCGCACTGAGGGTTCCTTACTAACAAATATGTTTTATACTTTCTTTATGCTTGCTATGACAGCTGTGCAAACATTTTAATTATTTATCTATTTCCATCATAACCTTTTCCCATCTATGTTAAGGCCGGCTTACAGTCTAACCAATTTCAGCTGAATGTCATTGTATTTCGTGAAACGACTGCCTATTCGACCACCACAACCCAGTTACTGGGCAACATGAAACCCCCGGCAAAACGGGTTAGGCTTTCTGGCTCCTCCACTAAAGGGTCTTTCAACAAGGACGGGTCGATGTTGAAATTGAAGTTGAAAGCTGTATGCGAGATATTACAGACATTATTGTTTTATTTGAAAGGTCCAATTAAGCCATTTTTTGTGAAATATGATATCGTTTAAATGTCAACCGTTCAAACGGTGGCATGGATCCGAGAGGTCCAATTTTCAATTACTGTACTGCATAGATTCATTCGAAATCGACTACCTCGGAGTCTCTTGCACACTCTCTGACGATATGGCGTTCCTTTGACGTAAGTTGGTTGTTCACTGAACCAGTCGTCTCAGTTTTGGTCACCAAAAGATCTTTGAACATTTGAAGAGTCGACTTTAAAGGCTACCGCATCTATCGTAAAATGGACGTAATCCGCGCAACGTTTGCACTAACGAACACTCATGCTGGAAGTTTTATCATTTGGACGTGCTGCTCAATCGTGTAACCTGTCGTGGTGATTTGGCATCAGTAACTGAAGAAATAGCAATGCATTCGACAAATCTCGGCAAAACCAAATGACCGCCACAAACTGACAACATCGACCCGTCCTTGTTGAAAGACCTTTTATAACTGATATACGCACTTACTAATTTAAAAAGCTTACAGATAAAAAAATACACTTCCTAACTATCCATCGCACAAAGATTTATCCTGGAACCCAACTCGCTACAACAATGATATTAAGCCTTAGCTTAGCAGTCAGGCTCACACCACTATACCAACATGTCACATTTCATTTATGTAGGTAACAGTTTAATATTAATCATTATAATGACATTCGGAATGTTATAGAGTATCATAGAGTCATTCCCAAGATTGTTATAAAACCGGTAGACAGAACTTTGTGGGTTAAGAACTTTTAGGCGGTTTGGACGCGCGATTGAGGAACCCTAAAAGCTGGCCAAGTTTATATCACGGGGGATTAGGTGCAGAGGCAGAGTTTTCACAAGAGGAGCCTTTTTATGTGGCCGGCTGTGCGATAACAAGTGTTCGTAAGAGGCGAGCCGCTGATCCCGCGATTATATTAAATTTACTTTGGCTCGTAAAGTACACGCTCATCCGCATCGGCCTGAAGATCGAGCGACGTGTGGCGGCGCCACTAGTGAATATGACGCTCTCGTATGTGGACATGTTAGCTCCTTTCTTTTGTGAAATGTTGTTCGTTTTTAGGAAGGTGTAGTTGATTTAATGTTGCTTTGAGACTGTGTTAGAATGAAGTTTAATATTACTTAATTGTAAAAGTTAGGTAATCGTACGATCGTTAAGAATACCTACTAAAATATACCGACAAACCTACTGCTATCTACTTAAATATAAAGGAAACGCTACTGCTCATTTTTGAAGACTGCACTTTACAACCAAACTTTAATAACGCTTATCCAGGAACATGAAATTTTCTATTTGTTATCCTGGTTCAGATATTCTCGTGGCCATGTAGCAAGTTTCATAAAACTTGTAGCCGGGCAGCTCTGTATCCACTCAATAATTCAGCGGGCGGACCCGGGGCCCACATTAGTGGGAACTATTCTGTGTGCCCGAGCACCGGACCTCCCTCACAAAGAATTTTATAAATATATAAATACTTAAACGGGCCAAATGGATTTTATGTTGAGAAGGAATTTGAGCGTTTATTCGACACTCATTTGTTTGTTCGAGGTCAGACCACTTGGACAAGAGAGAGTGGTTGCTCATTAGAGAATTTAATTATGTCTATTCACACGAAAATACTTAAATGGGAACCTGTTTATAAATTTTTTAAAGGTCCATGGTGAATCGGCAGTTCTCAGATATTTTGACGCTTTTCAATGTTTATTCCTTTAAACTAAACAACAACATAATAATTACATGTTTCGTCAGTTTTTCCAGCTACCAGTTGGATCCTATTATGCCCTATAATACATTTGTTAAACTTAAAAGGACGGGGTTGCAATAAACTACTCCTTACAGTGGCACGACATCAAGCGAGACGAATACGTACAGCTCGTGTCATATAATATTCTCCTCAGTGCTTTAACTGAGGGATACCTCTTCGAACACTGTAGTGTTAATAAAAATCACGATGTTGTTACAAACTGAAGTTGTAATCTTAACTAATATAATAAAGAGGAAAGATTTTTATTTTTGTATGTAACGAATAAACTCAAAAACTACTGGATCTATTTCAAAAATTCTTCTTTCATTAGAAAGGCACATTATCCCTGAGTAACATAGGCTATATAATATCACGCTTTGTCAAAAACCTAAAGTAACGCGGGTGAAACCGCGAGGAACAGCTAGTATGCGATACAGAGACACTCATTTACATTTCTGTGAAATAAAGCGGCCTCTAACCCCAGCATAACTCAGTGCGATTCACCACATAAAGTGATATCTTCCTTGATTCCTCCGCTGCGGACACTCGATCTCTTTCAATTACTCCGCCGCTCCTCCGCTGAAGCCGTACTACCTTTTGTTGAAAACTCCTTGTTTAATTTATTTAAATTATTGTTCGCGACAATTATGGGCTAAAGTTTGATGACTACGAGAGGGGACGAGTGGCTCTTGGCGTTCAGACGCCGCGCGACGGGGTACGGATTAGTCATGGAGCGCTTATTTTTTTTTTATTACTTATGGGCTTGCTCTTGGTCCCAGACTAGCCCGAGGGCAAAGACCACGGGCCTACGATGGAGCAAGCTCACCCAAAAGATGCCTATGCACTCGTCTCTTGAATACATCCGGGTTATATGCATTTGGAAAGTGAAAAGTCAAAGTCAAAACGTTTATTTCCATTAGACCATGGAGGCACTTTGGAACGTCAATTACATTTAAAAAATATTTTGATTCTAGTCGCCCGTTCCAAAAGGTAGTTTTATATGGAGAAGAACGGGCAAGAAACTCCATACGTACTCTTTTAAAAATATATCTGTTACAATATTTAGTATACATGATTAGATTACAATGTGTAAATTAAGCGAAAGTATGTGAAACACAGACGAATTCCATTCTTTTGCGGTGCGCATAATAAAAGATTTCGAGAAACGCTGAATTACATTTTAGTTTCAGGAGTAGCTAAAATACCAAAGTTTCTTTTTATCGTAGTTTTGATGCGACTCTTTAAAATGTGACTAAACTTCAGATACTAAAAACACTCGTCATTACTTTTAGTTTGGATATCTTTAGATTTATTTCGTCTGTATTTTGAAAACGAAAGTTGGACACTGAAAAACGTCTAATGATAAAAATATATGTATAGGGATATACTAGCCTCCTGTTTATAACTGTGGATAAATTACATGTATTGAAGTAAGTGATCTTAAGCATTCAGCTGTTAAGTTTGTTTTGTTTACAAGACGGTGATGCGCTCTACATGTGTGTTCACACCGCAAGGCGGGCGGGGGCGCGGTGCGGGTTGGGGGGGGGGGGAGCTCGATTGTCATCCACTTGAGTTTGTTTGTTTTGGTTCCATTTTAATTATCCCTCTCGACGTTTTGGAATCATTTTAATTATACTTACAGATTAAAAGCTACAAAATAGATTTTTGTAACAAAACAAGATTATGTTAAACTAGCTTCGGCCCGCGGCTTCGCCCGTATAAATGTCGATACTTCCATCCCCGCTTTTTTCCCCTTCACAGTTGGAAGTTGTGGTGACCTAACCCTACCTACTCCTTACAAAGAACACACCCTGCTTTAATAACTCTAGGGCTAGCAGTTTGGTCTGTGTGTTTATATTATCAACAGTCAATCAATAATCAGTCACTTTACTATTTTACATTTATGTAGATAGTATTTTCATGTTATATTATAAGATATCAGCTCAGGAAATAGTAACATTAATTTAAAGTCAATTGAAAGATATAAATAAACTACATATTCCCCCAGACTTTTTTTTTTTGGTGAGTGGGAAATCATCCAATGACTGCTCCCGTCCTGGGTGCGGCGGGAGGGCGTGTCAGACTTTTACTGACTAAAACCCACTCATGTTCCTTCGATTGCCCTTTATGTTCCAGGATCACGGTAACTATTATAAACATTCCGCAACCCCGACAGGATTCCCCCAGACTTCACGTTCACAGTACACCAACACTAAGTATAAAAGATATGATAATAATTTTGTTTTCAAATCGTGTAAGGTTTCATGTTCGTCTAATTCCAGTGTAGATGTATTCACGTGAACCAGAGCGTAAGAAACATACTCGTCGTGTACTTACCGGCACACATTTAATTAAGAAATGTATACTAAGGTAAACACTGAGAGAATACACAGAGAATTCTAAACGAGCAGTGTGATATCTAAATATATTTAAATAAAAAATACACGTGCGTGGATGCATGGCGAGACGCACGGTATGGCTCACCTAGTCTTACAATGCCGTGCGTGATTTTGAATTAAATGGATTAGAGCCGCGTGAATCAACAAAACGCAACTAAGCGCGTAAGTGTGTAAAAACCCGCAAGATGATGCAGATAGCAATCCAGCCAGTTCGCGTCTCCCGCGTTTATGTTGGATTTCCGCTAGTATGATAATCGCCGTATGATTGGTATGATTGTGTGTCCATCATATGACCTTAGATTATTTAAAAATTGATTTGTACAGCCATAATTATTATCGGTTTTGCAATGTTAGTTAATAGTCCCCACTGGTAAACATTCCGCGGTGTAACACTGGCCTCACCGCCGGCCGGCAGACACCTCCGGTCGTTCTCCTAATTACTAGTAGTAAAACAAATCCTAATTCCGCCACATCGCCCAATAAAGCCACTAATGGCAGTATTGATTTGTGCCACATTATGGCCGGGCCATCTCTGCGCATCGCTAAGTAGCGCTAAGTGGGAATAAATACACTTTTATGTTTATGTTCGTGTTACAGCACTTTAGGTCGTGCGAGTGCTTTTATGATGTGCGTTAGATGATAATTATGTGTGTGAGGTGCTGTGGTGGGGACGGTGGTTACTGAGCGCTAGATGCGGGGTTCAGCATACGCTGACGTTTTTAATATCATACAAAATGTGAGTTTTAAATAGCATAAAAAAATAGGAATACCTAATATTTTCTTGAAATTGCTTTCATGAAAAGCTTGAAAAAACAACGTTCAATTAAAATAACTATAAGACCTTCAGAGAAGTACAAAGTTGTCGCACTCATTCAATGAATGTCGTGTTTTGTTTACTTTTCTAACTATTGGGAATAGTTCTCCGCGCGGGTACCTCCCGGGACTCGCGTGCACTCTGTGCATACTCACAAGCGCCCATTATTTTGTTAAAAAGGCTGCGCCAATATTTTCCTATTATCCTGGTTGATATCTGTTCATAGCATACAGCTAGTCATGTATACGGATGTAACTCTATAAAGCTGAGAACTTACCTAAACCGCTCACCTTAGAGAAAGTACTTGCGACAACTATCTAGCATACTATAGTCCCCTAGTGCACGGCTGAAGCTATCACGTAGGTGTGTGTGTGTGCTATCGCAAGTCGTTAGTAGTGCATCCTCGAACGTTCTTATTTCCTGGTACCGCCGCGAGAGCAGATAAGATCCTCATCTCAAACTGTTTACTGGCACGAGAACTAAGAACATTCTAGATTGTGAGAGCGTAACTTCGCCATTTAATGTTCAGCAGAAATGTTTGGAAACATTTATTGAAACATTTTCCTTTCAACCCTTCATGTAAAGGGTGTATTTAGTTTGAAGCCTCCTTGTGAACTGTAAGCATTCGCCGTATTGACCTTTACATTCTGAGCCTACCTTACAAGTATTCAAAGTTAAAAGCTATTGAATCCATAAACGGAAAGATTTGCTTTGAACTCGGATAGAATAATAAATTATATTTATTTTAATACTTGTGTTTTTTATTATTTGGCTAAATAAACTATATATACTAGATTTCGACCGCGGCTTCGCCCGCGTGGTTGTCAAAATTTTTTTTTTTTTGGTGAGTGGGTAATCATCCAATGACTGCTCCCGTCCTGGGTGCGGCGGGAGGGCGTGTCAGACTCTTACTGACTAAAACCCACTCATGTTCCTTCGATTGCCCTTTATGTTCCAGGGTCACGGTGACTACTATACATATTCCGCAACCCCGGCAGGCGTTGGCCCTGTTAGGCCCCTTCCTGTGCTGACTCCTTCTCTTTGAGGCGCGCGTGGAACACTAACGCGCCGTCGACGCGGTCCTGGTCCTAGCCGGGCGGCGAGCTACCCATCGCTCGCCATCCGCAGAACCGCGCCTACGGTGGCCGGTAGTCGTCTTGCGACTCTCGACGTCTTCGCCTGGGTCTTAGTCCGGGGCGAGAGGCTCGTCGTTGCCTCTCGCGCGCTGCCGCTTCCTTCACTAGCATAACTGCTTCGCAGAAGGAGGCGACGGCATCCCATTCCGTCTCGCCCCGAAGCATGGCCTGAACCAGCGCCAAGCGCGAGAGGTCACCGCCGCCGATCGCCTCTACGAGGACACGTCGATGGTCCGCCAATGCGCGGCACACCTCCACCGTGTGCTCGACCGTGTCCTCCAGGCGACCGTTGCTGCAGTGGTGACACCCAGGCGTCGCTTCCGCCTGAATCCGACACAGGAACCTCCCGAACTGACCATGTCCGGTGAGGACCTGTGTCAGGCGAAACGTGAGAGCGCCGTGGCGCCTCTCCAGCCACTCCTCAAAGAGGGGTCTTACCGCCGCTATCACGGCGTGCCCAACCATTCACCCCTTTAGGGATCAATTTCCAAAAAATATTTATTAGTGGCTACTTGCTCTTTTTTCAAGTTTCATGCCTTTAAAATCAACGAATAGTGCAGTGCTGATAAATCAAAAGTCAGTCAGTAACTCAATCAGACAGTATACGATTTTATTCATTGATTTGCATTTAACCTGTTTATAAACTAAGTAAGACAAGGTAAGCAATCCAGATAGTTGGGATACACTGACAGTTCTGATTCTCCGAAATGACTCGAAGCGTGCGCCTACAACAAGCCGCTCGCCTTGCAATAACAGACTAGTGGCCGTCGCACAATGTGCTGACTTACATTGTGAGACAGCCTCCTTCTGTGACAAGATGACAACTCCCTGATCAGAAGACACTCTCTCAATCAGAAGCTCTCGAAATTCGAGACTAGTCCTTCAAACACACGTGATTCGAGACATAATAGAAAGACAATAGCAGCCCGACAGCCGGCTGTCGCTTGGTCGTCGAACGGCTAGAGTCAAATGGAAAGACACTCTGGGTCATCATTCTAAGGCCCATACTCAAACGTCATTTCTAAGACGCTGTTGAAGCTGTTGCTGTCCTTACTGTATCCTTCTAGAGTGACAAAGACAGCCACAGATTTTAGATTGTCTTAAAGTGACGTTTGAGTCACGTCACGACAGGCCGCTTATTGTAACTTGTTTAACCTTTAGCGAGATCAAAAACGGTAGTTAACCATTACTGTCTCTACCTTGGAAAAATCTTCATTTCGAGGTTCCCTTTTCAATTTTTTTTTTTGCTCATAAAAGTTCTATATGATATCCTCGGGTAATACCTGAAACATTCTCCCGACTCGAGCGAGAACGTCGCTGTGTTATCCCGTATATAGACAAAGGGATTTCTTTCAACAATTTGAAATGTGTATTGAAGCTAAGCTTGCCTTGTAGTATCGGAACTATAGAAGACAGAGAATCCGCCTTGTGCCTGGTAACAAGCAATTACTAAAGATTATATTGATAAGTTTTATTTCCAAAACGTTGCGCCAGAACTAGTTACTTATCGGTTTACGGATAAACGATTCCAATAGGAATAAGCTCATCTCACACACTACATAATGTATAAGGTCTTACTTGATATAATAGTAAACCCCTGAAGGCCAACCGACATCAATTTCCCTTTCAAGGCATGAATTTATTAAAACTCAATTTAATGTAACACATTTTGTTACAGCGATGGATCGAATTTGATCATCATTTCTCTTCACATACACCATCACGTTATAGGGAAGCTATCGATACGTCACGTCGCCGTATACACGACATCGACTTGATGTGCGATGTTTATGAAGCACCTGCCATCACTCTCGGGGCGCCAGCACTCGTAAATGTGTGAAGTGCATGTTCGTTTGACCACTTGCTCACGTGGAGCGGATCGATCGCGGGACAGAACTCGTGATTCTGCGTTACATCATGATGGAAGGAACCAACTACTGCTGAACACACTTTGCTAGAAGGTTGGCATGAAGGTAAGGACGCAAGTTACGCCCTCTTAATACGATGGACACTTTTAAATAATAGATGTGGCGAAATTTACTTGTGTGAAACATTGCATACTCAGTAATTTCGGAAGAGTGATTTTACAGATTTTTTACTGAGTGTATATTTTCTCATCTACATGATATTAATTCGGGAAATAAGACAAACAATCGCCTCTCATTTAAGACAACAAAAATATACATCGCAGTTGCCTTTGTACATTTTGTCGATTTCTCCGCGAGCCCTTCATGAGGACGTCATTAAGATATTTTGGTTTATATTGTACCATTATACCATAGGCACACTTTTTACTCGTTCATGGCAGCTGGAGATACCACACCTGACAGATACCACCAACGTCTTAAACAACGCATTAACAACACTATTTAACTAGAATGAACATGGGATTGGAACCTAAGACCTTCTTATTTATGTATGTATGACGTAGAAGATGGTTGTACAACAAACCTGCTCCAACAGTAATATTTCCTTTCGGGTATTCCGTCGAAATACCATGTCCGTTGAGTGTGTGTGTGTGTGGGTGTGTCCCGCAAGGCGCTGTGCACACGGGCGTCGCAGAGACAAATTAGTGCGAGCAGTCCACTTGCGTTAGTGACGCTCGCCGGCCGCTGTCGTATATTTATTGGATATTTTCTCGCACTTTACACGACACATGGGATATAATATATATCAGCGCTTGTTGCCGCTGACACGTCTGTTACGTACTCGTAGTCTTTTGTCTTGGGATTGTAACACGAATAACTTTCTTATCCTTTTTTGTATGTGTCTGATGTTTCGGTGATACTTGTGATACTATTATTGAACAAATGAAAAGCAGCATTGTAATAGACAAGAAAATATTCTTTTTGTCGTTCTTGTACATCACAGAAACTTATTTCTTTTGCGTTATTTCCTTTCAATTAAATAAGTGTCATGATAATCCAATGTTATTATATCTCACGTAAGTGGTTTTAGGTTCAAATCCTACTGAGTATCAATATGACCTTTTCAATTCATATGCATACTAAAGTTTGTCTTGGACTTCACAGACATCAGTGAAGGAAAAACATTGAGAGGAAACCTGGACTTATAATTACAATCATATTATTATATTAATTGGTAGAACTCTCTGTTTCATGTCACAGGCATTTTGTATGAGGTAAGGTGGGAGTTCAGCCCCCCCCCCCCCCCTTAGCCTTGCGACCTACGCTATCCGGATTGACATTTAGCCTTCGGAATTTTACATACTACGAGTGTTTACGCCGTATATAAGTGTCAAAGCATTATAAACAGCAGATTCTTAGCCTGCGACATATACAGAACAGGACTCCAGATATAAAGTCTTTACTCACTCCTACACTGTCACACGAGGTCCTCCACACACACAAACACACACGCGTGTACTGCGTAAAGTACTCTCATTGTGCGTCCCTCGGAGCCGAGTCGTTAAAACTAGCTGTTTTATTTTATGGCCACTATTTCCTTAATAAGGTTCTCTGGTTCTCTTGAATCGACATTATGATTATTTGATTAAAATGAAGTCTGTGTAGTCGGAGTAATTACTTGCTTTATGAGTGACGTCATCGAGTTTGGCCAACTTATTTGTGCAGAGCAAAAAGTGGCTACTGTACTGTCATAGCCGGAATCGAGACAAAGAACACCCGTAAGATTTCCAAAAGAAAAACTGTTTTGCTCATTTTAACGAATACTTCAGTTTTTATAAAAAGCTTTATAAAATACCGCCTTCATAACCTGCAAAAACAACTTTTTATTTGTTACTTTTTAGTACCAAACATTGTCTGAATGTGTAGTCCAAATCTGTCCAAAGTCCAGTTATAGGTAAATGTAAATTTAAATGTGAAAGTTTCTATGTGTGTTTGTTACACTTTTTCATACTGTTTGTGAAACTTTACAATAATATTCAGGCTAAATAACATCACGTTTCCAGGTCATAAACCTAGGGGAGCGGAGAAGCAGTAATCAAAACATGACACCACGCGGGTAAAACCGCGGGGGATGGCTAGTTTACAAATAACCAGTGCTAGTAGATACCATCGTTAATGAGCTATTCTATTCTATTGATAGATTAATGAATTGCAAGCCGCGGCTACCCCACGCTCTAGAATAGTATCTATTGTGAATGCTACTGGTACACAATAACCAGGGATAGAAATGAGTTAACAAAACGAGACAAATGCATGCACTCAACGCTGCATTATATCAGTAAAGTGTCATTATATACTGAATACGGTCTCATCATTATAGAGGCGTTCATCATCTCCCTAGCCTTTTTCGCAATGATATTGCGGTCAGTTTCTAAGCTTAGGCTAACCAGATTCAGCTGGATACCAGTGTTTTACATGAAGCAACTGCCTATCGGACCTCCACAACCCTGTACTGGGCGACACGACACCTCTTGGTTAGACTGAACAGACCTTGTGCCTTTTGACTACACCTAACTACTGTCAAAGTTCAAAGAATGTCAAATGGGACCAAATACTTTACGTGCTTTCCGAGGCACGGTACTTGCCTAGATTTGAACCTCTTACATGGGAGGCTTAATCACAGTGTCAAACTTTGTAAGTTCAATAAAGTATTATAAAAGGACAAGGAAATGATGATAAGACAGGGAGTAGATTTTCTGAACACCAGTTTATATATGTGTAACATTATACCATTGCCCGGGGCTAAAGCGACTACGGGGCTATTGTAACAAAATTAAAGATTATTATATTAAAAACCCTTTAATAACGAAGTTGTTAAAAACCTTCGAACACACGAGATTCGAGACACAATAGAAAGACAATAGCAGTGCCGCGACAGCTGGCTGTCGCTGCGTCGAATGGTTAATTTGTTACCATAGCCTCGTAGTCGCTTTAGCCCCGGGGCACCTTACATGAAGGAATGTGGGGCCTTTTATGGAGGCCATGACGCGGGGCGGGGCGCGCGGCGTGCGGCGGGGGGGTGATGTCCATGGGACTATGGGACTTATGCTAATGCCGAGCGCTAATTGTGCGCGATTAATTTAATGTCACGCGTTTAGGGACAGAACAAATAGCTCTTAAATAAACACGACGACTGATGGAATAATATTCTCTGTGACCTGTTTGTTGACGTGTCTTCGTGAATCGATATCGGCTGATTTACGTTTTGTTTAATTATATTGTGAACGATTTGTTTTATGATATGTTCTGTTAGGTAAGTGGATAGAAGGCTAAATATTGCCTATATCTGTGGGCACTTAAAAGTAAAAGAATCATTGTAATAGCTGTAGTAGGTATGTCTGCCTCAATTTCTCTTTTTCCCGAATACAATGCATGGCAATAGTTTGTGTACCTACCTATGAGCATAGATATAGCTTGTCGACTACCAATTATAATCTGATGATAACGTGTGATTAGTGTAGCGCTATTAATTAGTAGTAAACTGTAGGCGCGAGTACCGACGTACGCGTTGTTTACTTACAATGTTGTGTTACAGCACTAATCCCGACTAGCTCTTGAATTAAGCGCTATTCATAACCGCGGCTAATCGGCCAAGATTTAAAAGACTTTTAGCTTTAATATAGCTATTATTCAACGATAGGAAAAGTATATAATTATATATTTACTGTTTCGGCCGGTTCGGGCTAATCTCAGCAACCGAAACACGTACTAAACCGCGTTTGTTTACATGTATTTAGAAGGTATGCATGTCTGATAGATAGCTGCTGTGTCCTGTACTTCTGTCCAGGTATCAGCTACAATAGAACACTCGCTTACGTTGAAGCGTGACGTCTGGTTTTATATAGTACCTGGTTTAAAATGTATTGTGTTTACGTTACTACCTTCAAACTTAATCAAGGTAAATAAATAAATATCTAGGGACAACTCACACACGGCCATCTGATCCCAAACTTAGCAGAGCAAAATCAACTTCTAACCTGGACATTTTACGTAGTCAAACATAACAGCTCATATTTTAGGGCCCATGAATGTTAATTTATATCCTTGGTGCTTAGCAACCTGGGCTTCTGTCAACTGTAATAGTCTCTATAAGCTTATTGGATTAATCTTGGTTTGTGTTCTGCTTGCTAGAGAAGTGGAAATTATGTAGTTTCTTACTCTTCCTATTGTTCTTATTTTCTGCTTCTCTTTCTTCTTAGGCAGTGTAATAGTTTTTTCAAGACTCGTCGAGTTTAATTTTCTCGACATTTTTTGTGGTGGTCGCTATTGTTTGAATAATGTTACGAGCTTGTGTCGTTAAGACTAAAGGCTAAAGATATTCAAAGCGTTGAAACTTTAACGCGTCTAGCTGAAGTTATCGTCAGTATTGTAAAGTTCCGTATTATTTGGGTATTGTATTGTATATATATAACGTTTAAAGTATGCCCAGAAGTGATATATTATTATATTCATTTATTTCACACATTGTCCATACATTATAAAAACAAATTAAAATCAAATTGAAAACATTTTAAAATAACATATAAAAATCAAAATCAAATTAAAAATATTTCAAAATAAATATACAATAATATCAAAATTAAATAAGCATAATACACTCAAGTCAAAAGTTATGTGTAGAAGCGCTAACATGAAGCATCCACCTCTGGATCAGGCACAGGTCCCACCGCTCGGACAACACGTTCAGGAGGCTGTTCCAGTTGCTTCGAAGGCGAGTTATTAATGAAGCGCTCCGCTTCCCGACGACGCACTACAAAACCGCGGAAGCCCTAACAGTATCCTGAAGGCATTGTTGTACTGCACGCGCAGAGCGCTGTATGCCCGCTGCGTGAAGTTAGACCACAGGCTGCACGTGTAAAACGACTGGCAATATGCCTTAAACAATGTCACTTTTACACGTGTAGTACAACGCGCAAACCTACGAGCCAACATACTACATCGGACAGACAGCGCCCTGCGCTCCCTCTCACTGTCAAGATTGTCGTCTGAGACCCAGTGGCCCAAGTACTTGAATTGCTACACCTGCACTGCACAAAGGAATGCCGCAAAGAGTGACTGGAGGATCTATGCAAAAGATTTTTTTTTAATTAGTAATATGCACTGCTTAAAATATTTCCTCAGCTCCAAAATCAATTATTTACCTAGACTTACCGATAAGTCTTTTAATATTGTCGTTTAACTTGCCTAATTTATGATTAATTAATGAAGTCAAGCGGCCTCCTGACAGCCACGTTAAAGCGTACTTTTTTTTAAAATCAAAAACTGATTTTCTCAGATCCACAACATTTTGGAGAGCCTATCTGATGACACGTTTCGCCAAGAAATAGAAGAGAAAAATAATTGTCCCTAATTTACTTTCATTTTATATACCATAAAAACATTTTTATATTCCATTTTTCCAGCGTGGTGGATAGGTAAATTCATGTCTTATTACAGCTTAGTACTACTACACAAAGATATGATCTGAGACGGACGTAGTCAAACTATCATACAAATAAGTAGCTTTCGTGTTGACTTCGAGCTCTAAAAAATTAAAACAATAATCCAATATTGAAATAATCAGTATCTAGTTGACCAATCAAATCAAAGGAATTGTAAGTGAGTGGATATTTACTGGAGAGTTCAGTGAGCCGCGCGCGCTTCAGATAATATTCAAATATCACGGCGATATTGGAAGTCGAACGAAGCCGAGTGACTTCATTGAAACTCAATCAAATATTTATTTTTAAAAACTTCATTGATACTTCGTGTTTATTATAATATTCACACAATAAACAAATTCTCTCATTTTAGAAATAAGGAGTTTGTTTTATACGTTTAAGCAACTGGACCAGTTCATTTATTTTAGTAAAGAGATAGATTAGACTTTAGCGATAAGACTACTTAGGTGACACTCACGAATACGACAGCTACTTATTTAACTATTTTTAACACCCAACGATTACTGACACTAGACATGTATTACGTAATACTTTTTGTATAGATCTACTTTCGTGAAGATGACCGATATATTCCTTTGTCCACTGAAGACGTCATGTCAGTAGCTATGTAAATTGTAGTTAAAATTATAGTCACAGTCATTATGTCAACGATAGCCGCAAATGGTTAGCATATTCCTAAAATAACTTACAGTAAAATGTCGGTGTCGACAACAGCTTCTGTCGTGTCTAGCCGACGACAAACTAGTCTGTGCATTGCTCCTCGTGACATAACTTATCGCCTTTTGAGGAGATCACAAAATAATTGACTAAACTTGTGTAATAATTGTTTAAACAGAACAGCAACCGAGGTTTAGTGTGATACTCATGTGTACAGCATTCACCCTCCATATGCATGACATGATAATCTTACCGTAGCTCTCCGAGTGTGTGCGAGTCGCGGATTATGCTGTTTTATTCACTGCAAACTTATACCTATCAATTGGAGATTTTGTTGGGAACTTCTTTAGATACGTGAAATTTATATTTTATGCGAAAAAAAGCTGATTTTGACTACGAAGTCTCGTAATCAATATTGTCCAACACCGTCGTTCACTCCGTTTGTTTTAATTCTTTTATAATCACGGATCAAGAGTTCGTCATTATTATTACTCGATTACTATCGATTTCTACGTTTAAAGTGATACCTATATTATACACATCGATTCAAAACTAGTTGTTAATGGTCGTCGAACACGCGACTGGTGTAAACTATCGCTAGAGTCCGAAGTAGGACATCGATAGTTGGTGACACTGATAGTATCAGTTATTAGAACAATATCACACGTGTATAGTCGTTGAAGTAGATCGGTATATGGCCGTCAGTTACAGCGCTGAAAACCAGCGTCGAAGACTTGTGCCTATTATGTATGAGCCACGGTATTATGGCGAGCGCTAGCCGTTTTGCACGGTAGCGACGCTACCAATTCATAAGAATTACAATTATTATATACATACAATTTCATAATCAAAATCTGATTAGTTAGACAAGCTAATTGAAGCAGAAACGATTATTTATTTACACTTTATCAGAAATGTATCTTATATCGATAAAAATATTAATACAATTATATTTATACAATTATAATTATATTTAATTGTAGTTCACTAACGCGAATGGACTATTTTTCTTTCTTATATTTAAGTTATCTCGAACACCAACAGATTAATTTCAATAAAATTTAAATAATTTTTCACTTTTGATAAATTTATATCAGAAAACTATTATAGGTTTTGAGAATCTGTTCACTTGTCTGTACCACTGGCACGCGCCGCGATGCCGCACATGTATGGTAATGAGTGACACGAGTCATTTCACACAATAACAGTCTCAGTGAAGTAGAATGAGCACAAACACGAGCTAATTGAAGCGCCCACACGCACTTAATCACAAGCTCATAGCGATGTTGACTGAGACAACGTTGAGTACGCGAGCATTAATGAGCATGTTCTATAAAAACACTATTAAATACAACTGACGACTGGAATCACGCGCTCGTCATAAGGAGTTTAAATGTGACTAGCTGTGCCCGTGGCGTGGCTTTTATATAAGTTGAAAAACCCGGCTTCCACTTATAAGATACTAGTTTGGAATCTCAAAAAATCTTTCCTACTAAATATCTACTCTTCACGTATAACACACTCCCCAAGTTTCAATTTTTCTAGAACCAGCGGTTTGGGCTATTTACCATTTTATATACATACATTTAAAAAATAATATCACTTATAAAGTGAATAGAAATGGCATGAGTGAAGAAGCGACTGCTAATTTGTTTCTTAATCGAATCAAATCCTTTTGGTTGGCTTTGTTTTTGACCCCTAGGGGACGCCACTGAGCTGTACCCCTGGTTTTGTTCGCATCAGTTATCATGAGTTAGCTCAGGATGAGATGCACCCCAGAAATATAAAACAATGTAGTGCTGCACAGACGACTTACAACTCAAGTGTGGACTGACATAAGTTACACGACCATGGACTTGCTGGTAACAGGATTTAGAATACGGTTTACTGGTGTAACAATATATTATCTCAAACGTTTCCATCTTCACTACCGATATAAAATGGATATTAACCACAAAGTCAGACTCAAATTATTTATACCTCTTCAAAGAACTGAAGAATCTAGTTGCCAAATCATACAAAATAACGTTTTGCACAGAATAGAATGGGCGAGAAAAATCATTAAAATGTTATCCTAAAGAAAAAAATTAAAGCATTTCCTTTTACACTTTGACAAAATTGTCAAGGCGGTCGGTTAGTCAAAAAGTTCAAGCTAGTTGCTTGTTCCACGAAATAGGTTCTTTTGTACGGAAAACCAGCAAGAGGTTTCACGGAATTTCTGACCAAATTTTACAAAATCTTGGTTTCATTTCGGTTCCTTCTATAATAATATGAGAAAACAATGAAGGTTAAAAAACAATCCGTAAGTACTATATAATATTATAAATGCGAAAGTTACTCTGTCTGTCTGTCCTGCTTGTACGCCTAAACTACTGAACCGATATAAATGTTTTTTGGAACAGAGACAGTACATAGCCTGAGAAAGGACATAGAATAGTTTTATCCCAAAAATCCAAACAAAGAATTTAGCAATGGCATGTAGAAAATAACAACCTCTAATGACAATTTTCTCGGGAGCATAACGTGTGTACACATATCTTATTGTTTGTATTATAATTTAAATGTTTATTTGATGCTTATCTTCTTTTTAAAAAAATATACGCAATACTTCCGCACTCACAAAACGCTTTGTTCCAACAGCGCCACAGTTTGGGCACAATTTTAATAAGGCGTGAAGCTCATTTAATTACAAACCGTTGTAAAGTAATTACTGTAACTTAACAACGTTAGCATAGTAATTGCGCCGCCATCAATCAGTTCACAAGATAACCGGCTCCGGTGGCTTTGAGAAATTACGCGTTTAAATAAATAATTTATCTAAACACCACTAAACTTATTTATTAAACAGCCGACGACGAATGGGGCAAGTGGTCACATTTCGGTTACAGTAAATATCTAAGTTAACATATGAAGCATGAACACCACGTACCGTCTAGCAGGAACAGCAGCCGGAAGATGAGGTGACAAATCCTTTTCATCTTGATCATTTGCGACACTTACAGAACTACTTAGTGACAACTATTGGACATTAAACTACACGAGTATTGTCAAACTATAGAGGTAATGACAGATCACAATATTATTATTCCACAAACTTGCGAACAATTTGGCAAAACTTAATGATGCTGAGAACGTCGCACAGTCGCGTCTATGTGGCGCTCATCACAGCGGCGTGCGCTCGGCGCGCGCTCCCTTCGGCTACTGGCGCTCGCGGCCTACGAGCTACGCCGCTACGCCGCTACGGCGTAGCGCTACGAGATTGCTCATTATTCCGGAGTGAGTCAGCCAACGTATTCACTACATTATTTCGTTTAATAAAGTTCCCGCGGCGTGTATGCAGATGCGTTTACATAATGTTATGGAATTTTAGAGAGTTTGTGTCGGGAGCAGGGAGCGGAGTTACTGCAAAATTAAACGCACGACGCGTCGCCCGCACTAGCGTTGCGCGGATTAGAACGGGATCAGCGTAATCAAATTTATTTCGTCGTGAGAGCTGCTGAATTATTGAGTCAGCGAGACGTCTCGCGCCGTGCACGCGGCCTCGCGACGACAATATACCTGCGTATGTACACATCGCTGCCATCTTGTCGCGAGATGTCGGACACAAACGTAGACAAGTAGCGCTCCACTGGCTGTAGTGTAGTGCCCCTGTGCGACAATCCAGCATAAGGTACTGCTGCTAGTACTGATATCCAGGTCTCAGGTACTACGCTTGCTCATCACATGGGGCAATCGAAGACACTCTTATAATATTGTCTGTTAAAATGCGACCGCACACAGTTCTGTCTAGCCCTACGTGTTACGCAGGCGTGCCATGTTACAATGTGGTTGCGGAATAGCTATAATAGTTACCGTGGCCCCGGAACATTAAGGGCAACCGAAGGAACATGAGTGGGTTTTAGTCAGTAAAAATCTGACACGCCCTTCCGCCCCGCCCAGGACGGGAGAAGTTATTTGATGATTACCCAGTCACCAAAAAAAAATGTTAAAATATTGTAAACTCGTCTGTCCGTCTTTAAACACAAGATGAACTATAATGTATTAAAAATTTCAATTAACAAAACAAAAAGCAATTTCAATTAATTTTGGAAGTCGGTGGCTCTGTTTATGTTTCATGTAATTACCACCAACTTCCGAAATTACAGTTGGGTTTTTTTAATTATTTAATTATTATTTATTATTTTTCCTTTTTTTTCAAATGAATGTACTCTAAGTCACTCCCACAACTAAGACGAATTTAATGACACCTCAATTATGTCATAAATCCGTTAAACGGTTTAGGCTGTAGAGCGTGCCTTAGAATGTGACATACATACATACGCTCGAAAAACATAATCCTCCTTTCGGCAGTCGCGTAAAAAAAATGATTCACGCTCAGAACCGAGGTGACTTTCATATAAAAACTTTAACTGAAGACTCAACACAAAAACGGCCATTAGCCGTAATCCTCTGCACCACGAATTATTTCTGTCTTTAAGTTTAATTGGTGCTCTTAGAGACCCAGTGAGTGTAAGAGCAGGTCAGTGACTGGCCTGCCCCTCTGTCCGGTCCCTTGGTGCTCTCTGAGGGCTTCAAAGGGTGCACTCCGTGACCACGCGGCCACCAGCCAGACCAATTGATTTATTGAAACAATATAATTGCAGAATCTTAACTTGACAGTCATTTAATTACTATTGTTTATTAAGAAAGAATTTTAAAATTGAAAAAAAAATACATTGTGTTAAATATATTGAAATTTGTACAACAATTGTTAAATTATTCTTGTAGTTCTATAAACTGAACGGAACTGAAATAAAATTAAGTTATAAAATATTTATATACATTTGAACTGTTTATCTATGTATTACCAATGTACCACGCATAACTTTGTACAGAATTTTCCAGGAATAAACAGTGATATTTTTTACAGAGCTATCTGGTTTCAATGATTATTTTTTTATTACTAAAGTATTCCTCGAATTCCATACTCGTTGTTGACAAACCCTCTTCACGTACCAGGTGTATCTATAATCTAATCCTCTCAATAGAGACAAAACAGGCTAAGAGTGAGTCGAACTCGTGCAACGAGGGTTCCGAATATACTTGTTGGTAAAGAAATCTTTTACCATATTTTTTTTTGCGATTCATCTACTACTGTTTTTAGATTTTGGCCTCTATTATTGCACTATGATATTCCTTCATAGTTCTAGGTCAACGATAATGTATACCCAACAGAACCATATAATTTAACCATAGAATTTAAGAGCGTCGAAATACACGACTTTAACCTTTTTTACCTACCATAGATGTTTGTTTTTTGTCGTGGGTTCGATTACCAGGACAAACTTTGTGTGATGAGCATAATATTATAGTTTGTTCTGTGTCTGGGTGTAATTTATCTATAACTAACTTTTGCCCGCGACTTCTTCCGCGTGAAATAGTTCCCGTTTCCTATGTCCTTCAAATCGGTTTGGTGGTTTAGGCGTGAAGAAGAGACAGACAGACAGACAGAGTTACTTTCGTATTTATAATATTAGTACGGAGTACGGATATGCAATAACATGTATTATTTATACATTATGTAAGTATATTTATCAGTTGTTAGGTTAACATAGTGCAAGCAGCTCTGCTCAGTTTGGGATCAGCGGAACTGAGCGGAGCTTGCACTTGACCGTGTTAGAGTTGTCACAGGATATTTATTATTTATTCATTTGTCTATCGCTGTTCCTAAAGAAATGAAACCTAAAGGATAAACAACACTTTCAAGAATTAAAGATCTTACCCCTACCCTGTATTTACATATTCGAAATTTGTAAGTTCGTACGTAAATTCCCAGATTTCTTTACAAAAAGAGAGGACATTCAAACGAAAATAATTTTAAGACACAAAAATAGACTCAACTTACCAACGTCGCGGCTAAAAATGCATTCCAATAGTACCCTAGTCATGGCCATAAAAGTTTATAATAAACTACCCGCTTTATTAAAGAACGTGAATAAATATAACATTTTTATTAATACATTAAACTTTTTTCTTATTACCAAATGCTACTACAGTCTAAGCGATTACTTAAATGACAAACTATAAAAAAAATAACAAGAATAATAAGAATAACTGTATAACCGTCCGTCGTAAAAAAAATCCCCTATTAAAAACCTATCTAATATCTAATGGGTGGTATTTAAACGCAAATCAAAAAATATCCTTTTTCTAGGCAATAAGATTCCGAATTCCCATCAAAATTACTGATTGCACAGCAAAATATTCAACTCAAAATATCACTAAACACACTACAATTTATTTTCGCAGCGTACAGCGATTTTTCCTAAAGCAAAAGCTTTTTAATCAATGCACAGCTAATAATCTTAATGCACATTATACATGTTAACTCTTTTTCTTTGAAATATAGCTTCTATTTTTATATAATTTACAGTAGTTTTTCTAAATAAAACAGCATTTTATTAGTCACAGTCGTCTTATTTTTTATTAATTACCGCATAATGAGATCAGCAAAAAAAATATAAAATTTGATACAAAATTGTAATTTATTAAATTATTTAAGCGGGTCTTGCTTTCGCGGGGCGTCCACGCTTCCTTTTATGCCCAATAGGCACATTTTTAGCTTCTGCAGGTGGCGCCACGAACTTAAAATTCCACAATAAATCACTTAAAATCATGGAAATATAGGTAGGGTCTAGTACCAAATAAATATTTTCGTATGTACTATAATAGGTTTTTCCTAATAAGTATTTAAGCAAACTAACATAAATAGATCACCAATTATTCTAAAACAGAGCAAAGAAACTAAAATGTTTGCTTGGCAAAAGAGGATATCTGGCGCTCGGCGGCCGCTGCCGCGGCACGCTCGCTGCGCTCGCTCGCCTTCGCGCGTTGTGTGGTCACAGTTCTAACCTAACCTAACCAACCATTTCTATCTCTATCTTACTCGCACGCGCGAAGCCGCGTACCTTTTTCAGTTAATTTGTTCTGCTTTTAAAAATAATGCAATGTGACAGGATTTTTTTGTTATAATAATTATAAAATTTGCTGAGCATGGCTTCTTGAAAATTAAGACAAATATGATGAACAGGTTTGGTTGTACTTACTGGTTAATATGCGACTGGGATAGTTATTTTGCTATGAAATATGGAAATTTTGCTGTGCAGTCAGTATTTATGTTATGTATGTAGTATTTTTGTACAAAAATAAATTTAACTGTATTGCATTATGAGTAAAAAAGTAATGTCATATTGATGTATAATTTCGAATTATCTGCAGTTTGAGTTTTGTTAAACATTTAGTTTATTTGTAGTGAAGTAAGTTATTTGATGTAAAAAAGAATATAAATGATGAGTATGTATTGATAGGTGATTATTTATTTGATATGCAATTTATAATATCCCATATCTAATCTACTTTACCTACTCTTAATACGGAATATATCCCTACTATTAAATAAAATTAACTAAATGCAAGTAAATGTTACCAAAAAAAAATACGAGCCAAAATACAGTCTGTAAAAAGTAAAAAAAAAAACAATAATAATAACAATAATAATTTATACAATTTATATGACGATAATTTTATTAATATAACTACTACCAGTGTCCTTCCTCCTCTCTCCTACTTAATCTATGCTGTGCCCGTCAGGGTCCATAATTGTGACTATGTAACTGTTTCCTACCAACTTATGTATACATTATGGTACGCAATAAAGAATTGAGAATTGAGAATTGGATATGTTTTTGTGAGTATCCAGTAAGAAAGGAGTTTTTGGAAGTTCCAACCCTAAAGGGCTAAAATAGGGGTTGAAAACCTCGACATTCATGCGGGCGAAGCCGCGGTCTTAAGCTAATACTTAAGTTAAGAATATTTGTAAATGTTAGTTAAGTAAAAAGAAGGCACCATTCGTTCACTACTATTGTACACTACCGTTGTATAGCACACAACACTTCATAGATTAAGTGCAATTAAATCAGGCAGTGTACTAGACGAACAACGATAAATTTAACTACATACGTAACTAGTTCCAGAAATACAACTACTTTTTTACAAGCTCTTAGCGTATTCTTCGAAATGTGCATTATTGGAAAATGGAATTGAATTGAATTCAATATTAAAATCTGAACCTTTCTTAGAGACCTTTGCTTGTGAATTTATTTATACTAATACTATAAAGAGGAAAGATTTGTATGTATTTATGTTTGCTACGAATAAACTTAAAAACTACTGGACGGATTTCGATAATTCTTTCACCATTAGAATGCTACATTATTCCTGAATAACATCCACACTAATATTATAAATGGGAAAGTGTGTCTGTCTGTCTGTTTGTCTTTCTTTCACGGCAAAACGGAGCGATGAATTGACGTGATTTTTTGAGTGGAGATAGTTGAAGGGATGGAGAGTAACATAGGCTACTTTTTGTCTCTTTCTAACGCGAGCGAAGCCGCGGGCACAAGCTAGTAAACTATACAACATCACGGTATGACCAAAGCAGTTGATCAAAAACCTGTCATAACGCGCGCGAAATCGCGCGGAACAGCTAGTTTATATAGTTATATATGCACTTATGCTTGCCCCTGACTATACAAGGAGAGGTCGTTACTCGGAGGCAGCAGCTCTGCAGCCACTAAAGTATTTACTACAAGTACATATCACACAGAAAGCAACTCATTATAATGTGCAACTCATTAAAACGTGCGGACATGTAATAACAAGAGATAACATTAATTACAGCGCGCCGCAGACGATTATCAGTTTCAGCCCGAGCTGACCACTCATAGTATGTGGCCGCAGATAACTCATGTTGTGTTCACTAAATAATGGTATTTTCATCAAATAAATTGAAAAACTATTAAATAAAGCCGAAAGAAACAGTGGAATTCTTAATTAATAAATGTACGTTATGTGTATATTTAATGGACTCGATGAGAGCACTCGCAGACAATCCGCAGACTTAGATGATAATTATTTATCCATACTATCTATACTAATATTTATTATATAAATGTGAAAGCAACTTTGTCTGTCTCTCTTCTTCACGCCTAAACCACTAAACCGAGAACCGAACGACACCAACGAATTCTACGTTATTTTTTTATTTTTGGTTTCTGAAGTCAACATTATCGCTTCTTACTCCCATCTCAGTAAGACGCACCCCACTAGTACTACATAACAACTGCGTCGCGTGCACAGAACAAAGCGCCGTTGTCTGCACAACTTTAAACATGATTCAATTACACAACTGTCAGCCGACCAATGAGCGCGCGACTAACTTTCGTAAAAACTTCCACTTCACAAGTACCGCTGAGAAAGACATAACACATTGGAATTCATCGCATCCACTGCACGCAGCTAGCATTCTCTCGCTGTCTCGCTCACACGCTGTTAGAAGACAGAGAGGAAGCACCCGCGCTGTACCCGCAGCAAATTAGTTTTTGTTGAGGTTTTTCAAAGCGGTAGAATCAGTGTTAGTGCCGCGGACAGTACTCACTATGTACTCTATAGTACTGTGTAGTGTGTAGTACTTCACGTGAGCACTTATCCAATGACTGTTTCGTTACAATACAAATTTCGACTGCTGTCCAAGCATTTGACTAGCTTTAACTTTGTTTCAACTTATGTAAATTTTTTAACAAAAAGTTGGCAACGTAAATTCAATTTTGAACGTAGTTTTTAGAAATGAAAACATTACAGACATTGCTCAGATTAAGTTTAATATACAACTAGCATTCACCCGCGAGGATGTCGAACTTACATCAACTTATTTACCCCTTTCATCCTTCGAACACACGAGATTTGAGACACAATAGAAAGGCAATAGCAGCCCGACAGCCGGCTGGCGGCTGGTCGTTGAAAGGTTAAGGGTCGAATTTCAAAAATACTTTCTTAGTGGACACATACTCTTCACAAAGAATATTATGTAGTATGTACCCTCCAAGGTTCATGTCTCTAGAACCAGCAGTTTGGACTGTTCGTTGATATACTAACAGTCAGTCAATCAGTCAGTTTATCATAATTGAGAATAAACGTTAAAACTTGTTTAACATTGAGGGGATAGAGTCCATGCTCTGTCGCGACTAGCAACACTGCTACTGGCCGAGCGAGATCTCTGTTCAACGACAATATCAGTCGCTGGTTGACTATGCTCCCGTTATGTTGTTCTGAACTCTTCACGTGTGCGATTACCTCATAATCGCACAAAGCCACCGTTTTGACGATTAAATAGTTTACAATATTTTACATAGAACGCGGAAAAACTCCGTAAAACATGTCCTTTGTATTTTATTTAGTACACAGAGTATAAAACCTGTGTTTTTAGATGATCTAAACGGTTTTTGACAAATGCTTGCAATATCTGGACTATACATTTGTATGGACTTTTACGTCTGAGTTTGTTTTAGATGTTTCTTCTCAGAACAAACGCCTAGGATAAACCGGCTTCATCATTCGCGTAAAATAAGAAAATCAACGCGTAAAAGTTTTATATTTAACTAATTTATCATTTGTCATCGGATTGTGCTACGCAGCCCCCGGGGGGAGATTGTGAAGACGTGACGCCGCCTCCATGTTTATGATGATGGTTCCTATTACATTAATTCATCATCTTTACTATTACAATAGAATATCAAAAAACAAGCAACATAGAACAGTATAAACAACATTTGTTGTCTCTCTCTGTCATCGCGAACACTTACACAGCGCGCTCCAGTAATTTGCGCCCGATAGATCGCGGAGCCACAGTCGCTCATAAAATTGGGGATAAACAGAAAAACACTCGCTTTTTATTTGTTTATAATACATTATTCGCATAGATCGTATCCTCTGGGCTTCAGTGCAAACAGCGCTGGATTTTTTATGCCTTAAACGTGACCGAACATAAGTAAGTTTCATTCAGGGACTTGTAACATGGAATGTTGCTCTCGGTTATGCGGCACGACGCTGTTGAGTTATTTGGAATACATTGCGCATTTAAAAGGCATTTTGTTTTTGATGTTACAGCCAAAGCCATCGATGTATGGTGTGTGGATGTTAATGTGGCGATGTTTTCCAGCGAGGTAGTCGGGTGTCCATATAAACAGCTCATTACGATAAAGGCACGCGTTCGACGTATGGCAATCAGAGGGGTAAACAAGTGCGCGCGCGACTGTACGCACCGCACCGCCCCGCGCCGCACCGCCCCGCCCCGCGCTGCACTCGTTAGCTGATTACTGATTAGTTTATCGAGTTACACTCAATCAGTATCGTGTCATTTTTCGGGCTTCCGTCATTAATTATGTCAAGATTTGTTGACCTAATTGTGTTATTCTTAATTACCAAAAGCGCTGAGGAGCCTTAGCACGAAAAGTCGACACTGCAGTGACACTTCATACATAAAGGTGCTGAGTTAATAATAATAAACCAAAGATTGTTATAATAAACATTTTAGTGAATGTTTTACAATTTAAAGTGATTGTTTGGTTGGATTTTTTATTTCTGCAAGCTTTATAGCAAATAATAAAAGAACAAATTTATAACATTTTAAGTTGCAAGCTTTCGGACGTTTCATAGAATACTTTCGATTTGACGTTTTGCTCTATTCACTATGGATTTTGACAAAACTCTAACCATTGTCCAACGTTCTACGTACAAAATAATCATCAGAGCGATGGACAATTTTTTGGTGAATGTATCAGGCATATCCGTCGTCTCTGGATGTTCTCGTCGTTCTAACGGCCAATGCTTGCATGGACCTCTTGACCATCGTGCATCAACGACTTGCCCTTAAATATGCTTTCGTGGAAACCATGGTACTTTATTATCAATACCAACCGGAGCAAGATCGTGACAATGGTCGGTTCACACTCTACTGGGATAAATCGATTATGGGTTAATTCCTGCAAATTAGCCATGCAAGACGTTGTTCAATCGTAAACCTAATCGTACTGAGATGAAGAAGAAGAAGTGATAATCAAGCGGCCGTGCATCATGCAATATTTTTTTGTGATTTCACCATTCACCGTGATGATAAATTTATGAAAAGAGCCTTTGAGGGTATGCGTATGCCAGCGTATGGATAACAGACGGTAGACGTATCAGCAAATAGTCCAATAGATAAAAGCTTTAACTAACTCTTTGAAGAGATCAAAAGATGGCTCAGGAATCAGATGTTGAAGGTGGTTATCTTAGGTGCAGCGCGCGTTATGAAGAAATTCCTCACACTGAATTCCTCACCAACGTTAGCTTAAATGTCACTACGTCGTAACGGATGAATCACAATTTTTTCTCTTGTTAGTTTTTTTTTTAACATGTAAATATAATAGGAACGTACTTCTACATGTAGAGTGTTGATTTGTCTGATTTGTTTAAAATCGAAACAATATAAAAACATACATGAAGTTAGAGCACACAGTCTCAAAATCCCATTTTTTCCAGCTGCCAGTTTTTGTGAGATCTGTTGAATGGCGGATTGGCGGACAGTTCAGTGATACTAGCGTCCCGTTTGCGATCTCCAGCAAAAGCCGCGCCGCTCGAATTCTGCTGTTTGGGTTTGTGACACTCGCCTCTGTGCAGCCGCAGTTTAATTACACACACATTTGAATACACGTGTTCACACCACGAGACGAGTACGTGTTGTACACGGCGTCGAACTTGTTGTATGCGAGTGGACGGGACGCAAACTATTTAATTACTTCTCATACAGACCTACTTTCTGAAACAAACAACTTGCTGACTGACTCACCGGCTCCTTCATACAGCGGAAGTGCCTGTTTCTAGTTTAATTTGTTATAATACATTATAAAAATGTGCGATTGCGCAGTTTTATAATGTATGATAGATATTTTTATTGTAACGTGACCTACATTCTAAATAAATGATTTTATTATTATTATTATATTATTATTATTATAATTGAAATAAATGCTTTGACTTTGAGTGCTGTATGTGAACAGTTTCACGGGATCTAATAAAAAGCGGCTCGCGCTGAACTGAACTGTTGTTTATCGCTTTAAACAGAACGCATAGAGGCGGTAAGTCTAACTCGTCGTACGCCCGTGACACGGTAACGCGCGTAAACGGCTTCATAATGTGCGGATCACGAGCCGCCCCGTAAACTACCCGGGATGGCCCCGCCACCAGCTACAGATGGACTGCGTGTCCACTGCAACAGGTACGTGGCAGGGGCCCATACTTTCTGGTAGAGATAATGGCCAATATTACTTGAGCTACGAGCGGTTTGGTGCACTTTACTATCAGGGCTCTAAATGTTTTGGCAGCTACCGTGTAATAAGTTGAGCTGCGACGGTTTTAGTATTGTTGCTGTGTGAAGCTCTTCATATTCTGGTGAATGATCTTCTTAAATTATTGAATATCTGCGCGTCTTAAGAATAGCTATTAAACTGGTTGTTGATTCAGTTAAATTGTGTTTGTGCGGAATTTTTCTCCATCGTTTATATTTTAATACGTTTCGTGCACGTGACGGCGTGCGGGAAGGTGGGGGGAGGGGGGAGGTGACGTTTGTTTGTTGTCCTCCTCCTGCTATAATGAGGCGCGAAGGTGTGCTCCTCCGCAGGCATTTGTTTTAATCTTCATTGTGACGGCACCGGTTCCTGGAGCTCTTTAATTTTTATTAAAATTAGGTTGGTGTTGAATTATTTTATTTATTTATTTATTTATTTATCCTTTCTCTGTTAACATTACAGGTTATTAAGACCCAATGCGATAACAGGGTATTTTAATACATTGCATATTTATCTACTTAAACTAAAACCATACACCATAATAAACTTAATACTAATTTAAACTTATTCAAACAAAAAATAAAGAAGACAGAAACAGCAGTCTTTCCATTATACTATTTACAAAAAAAAAAAAAAAAAATTAATCAAATTATTACTTTAATTATTTATCTAAGTATCTCGATAACCCAACTTATATAACAAAACATTTGTGAATTCACTCGGCTGACATGTAAAAATATCTATTTGCTCGTGCACAACATTTATATTTCGGATAGCTTCCGCGACCGCGGATTTTGCCAGTAAATTCGTCCTAGCCACTGGCACCGCCAACAGAGGCGGACGCCGCCGCCTCCCTACATAGTTGTCTGGTACACAGAAACTGATTGTTTGAAGAACATCTGAGTTATGTACCAGTCCCCGAATCAATTTCACCAGATAAGTGGCAAGAGTAAACTCTCGACGCACCTTCAATTGATTGTACCCGACCATGCCCAAGACGAATAGAGAGGGATACATCAACGGATACATCGGGTACACTCCATACAACTTATAGTACAAGTGACGCGTGAATTTATTCTGAACGCGTTCTAGCATCAGTGAGTATTTACTTTCATGAGGCGCCCATATGATTGCACTGTGCTCCAAATGACTTCTGACTAATGCATCATATAGGGCCCGGACTGCAGAAATATTTGTGAAATCACGTGTTTGTCTCAATAAGAACCCTAGATTTCTATACGCTTTCTTACAAATTTTAATTATGTGCTCACGGAACAGCAGCTCGGGGGTCATGTAAACACCTAAATCACGCACCTGTGTGACTCGTTGCAATGGTTTATTTTCGAGCATGTACTCATGAAGCAGAGGTGAACGCGCGCGAGTAAAACTTATCATTGAGCATTTTGATACATTGAAACACAACTTATTTTTATGACTCCATTGAACTATCCTATCAATGTCATCCTGTAAGAACTTGCAGTCTGTTTCACTCTTAATTTCAAGCAGCAACTTGAGGTCATCTGCAAACAACAAACAAGAGCCATGTTTGACCACTTCTGGTAAATTATTTATCATAATTAAAAATTCCAGAGGCCCCAAATTGCTGCCCTGACTCACTCCGGATCTGGTGTAATACGGATTAGATTCCCACCCATTGTAGTCGACATACTGCTGCCTATCTTTCATGTAACTAGCAAAAAACTGTACTAATTGTGGTTTGCACCCAACCTCGGCCAGCTTCCTTAATAAAATGTCATTATCCACGGTGTCAAACGCTTTTCTAAAATCAAAATAAGCCGCGTCAACCTGCACTCCAGCATCCACCGCTGGCACCACCCTCGTCATAAAGCTGAGAAGGTTGGTGGCTGTGCTGCGACCCGGTCTAAATCCGTGTTGTGCGTCCGACAGTTGTCCTTGTATCTGTGCCTGTAAGCAGCGCTGCAACGCTGACTCAAACACTTTAGCCGGAGTCGACAACACTGCCACACATTTAATCTATAGAAAGTAAACGGATTTGAGGCCATTGTTCTGGTATAATTTAATGGTGTTGTTCCTACTGTGGAACGCAACACTGTCGCTGTGAGATGTATCTTGACAACCGCCGCGACTTATTACTTTTAACAAAGCAATTCCTCTTGTCTGTTGTACAGTCATTTGTGAAAGAGAGCTTCTTTCTCAAATTCTCACAACATCTTTTATATGCTTGTGTAGCAGTGGCAGTAACCAACGCAATAATTGTAGAACGTATCCCTCATTATTCAGTTGAGAACTTCAGTCAATGTATTGCACAGACATGTCAATGATACAGAGTGTGTCAGTGTGTCGCTACAGAGTACAAGCAACGTTGACAATGAGCTGGTCGCGCGTGGCGCAGTCTGCAGCCGCCCATGAGCGACGCATTGCCGAAGGACAACTCCACTAAGAAATGAATTAACCCGTTTAACAAGTGTAAATGAAGAACTAAATAAACCTCGCCCCCAAAGCTATTAAGATCACGACTCAGCTAACAAAAGAGTTTTTTGTGTGTGTGTGTGT